>CM038141.1:217965404-219291127 GCA_021437245.1 Aegilops speltoides | reverse complement strand
ATGATTTTGTAGGGATAGCTTTCTTTGGCCATGTTATTTTGAGAAGACATGATTGCTTTGTTAGTATGCTTGAAGTATTATTGTTTTCATGTCAATAATAAACTTTTGTTTTGAATCTTATGGATCTGAATATTCTTGCCACAATAAACAAGATTACATTGATAAATATGTTAGGTGCATTCCACATCAAAAATTCTATTTTCATTATTTACCTACTCGAGGACGACCAGGAATTAAGCTTGGGGATGTTGATATGTCTCCAACGTATCTATAATTTTTCATGTATTCATGCCATGTTTACAATTTTTTTTACATGATTTTGGTATGATTTGGTTAGAACTAACCCGGGCTGACGTTGTTTTCAGCAGAACTACCGTGGTGTTGTTTTTGTGCAGAAATAAAAGTTCTCGGAATGCGCTGAAAATCAACTGAGACTTTTTTGGAAAATATAAAAAATACTAGAACGAAGAGTTACCGGAGGGGAGGACCGTGGGCCCCACGAGGGTGCAGGGCGCGCCCACCCCCCTGGGTCACGCCCCTATGCCTCCTGGACTTCCTGTGGGGCCCCCTGACTTGTTCTCGACGCCAACCTCTCCTATAAATCCCCAAACCTCTAGAAAATAACCTAGATCGGGAGTTCCACCGCCGCAAGCCTCTTGAGCCACCAAAAACCAATCGGGACCCTATTTCGGCACCCTGTCGGAGGGAGGAATCACTACCGGTGGCCATCTTCATCATCCCAAATATTTCCATGACGAGGAGGAGTAGTTCACCCTGGGCCGAGGGTATGTAGCAAAGATTCATGTGTTTGATCTCTCTCTCTCTCGCTTTCTTGATTTGGCACGATCTTGATGTACCGCAAGCTTTGCTATTATAGTTGGATCTTATGATGTTTCTCCCCCTCTACTTCTTGTAATGGATTGAGTTTTCCTTGAAGTTATCTTATTTTATTGAGTCTTTAAGGATTTGAGAACGCTTGATGTATGTCTTATGGGATACCTGCAGACAATGGGGTATTCTATTGATACACTTGATGTATGTTTTGGTGATCAACTTGTGGGTTCCGCCCCTGGGAATCTATGCATGTGGGTTGGCACACGCTGTGTCGACTCCCAGAGAAACTTTGGGGCACTTTTTGAAGTTCTTTGTGTTGGTTTGAATAGATGAATCTAAGATTGTGTGATGCATATCATATAATCATACCCACGGATACTTGTGGTGACATTGGAGTATCTAGGTGACATTAGGGTTTTGGTTGATGTGTGTCTTAAGGTGTTATTTTACTACAAACTCTAGGGCTGTTTGTGACACTTATAGGAATGGCCCAATGGATTGATCGGAAAGAATAACTTTGAGGTGGTTTAGTACCCTACAATAATTTCTTCATTTGTTCTTTGCTATTAGTGACTTTGGAGTGACTCTTTGTTGCATGTTGAGGGATTGTTATATGATCTAGTTATGTTATTATTGTTGAGAGAACTTGCACTAGTGAAAGTATGAACCCTAGGCCTTGCTTCGAAGCACTGCAATACTGTTTTCGCTCACTTTTGTTACTTGCTACCTTGCTGTTTTAAAATTTCAGATTACAAAAAAACTATATCTACCATCCATATTGCACTTGTATCGCCATCTCTTCGCCGAACTAGTGCACCTATACAATTTACCATTGTATTGGGTGTGTTGGGGATACAAGAGACTCTTTGCTATTTGGTTGCAGGGTTGTTTTAGAGAGACCATCTTCATCCTACGCCTCCCACAGATTGATAAACCTTAGGTCATCCACTTGAGGGAAATTGTCTACTGTCCTACAAACCTCTGCACTTGGAGGCCCAACAATGTCTACAAGACGAAGGTTGCATAGTAGACATCACATCACCGAGGGGGACATCTTCAAGATGAAGGAGGCCGGCTATTTGTCAGCCAACATCGCCCATCGGGGCGCTGAAGAGGGCCAGATCATCCCCATGCCCAAGCCGGGCGAAAGGTTCATGTTCCTCCCCCATTTTTTCAAGGGGATCGGATTCCCTCTGCACCCCTTCGTAAGGGGGTTGATGTTCTTTTACGAGCTCAACTTTCACGATCTAGCCCCCAATACCCCCCTCCACATCTCGACCTTCATCGTCTTCTGTGAAGCGCTCCTACGAGTTCAGCCGCACTTTGGTTTATGGCTGAAGGTGTTCAACGTCAATCCCAAGGTGGTTAACGGCGAGCATGCGGACTATGGAGGGTCCATGATTAGTAAACTGACGCAGGTCTAGTGGCCGGATGGCCACTTCGTCGACATTGTCCGGATGTGGCAACAGGAGTGGTTTTACATCACCAAGCCGAGGGAGGCCGCATGGGGAGTGACCCCCACATTTAGGTCCAGACCCCCTAACAGATTGGCCTCATGGACCACCAAGATCCCAGACTAGGGGTGTGTCGCTCACACAAACACGTTGCAGAAGCGCGTTAACAACATAATAGAGACTGGCGCGAAGCTGGTCGACGTGGTCCAGATCATGCTCCACCACCGGCTCCTCCCTTGCCAGGAGAGGGACAAGCCTATGTGGGAGCGTGAGCCTAAGGATACGGCCACCCTGCGACACCTTTACGGCATGACTCCTGATAAAATATGGGACCAACTATTCCAGCCTAGAATGAGTGGCCGGTCGAGGAGAAGGACATCAGCCACGACACCATGAACCCCCCAGAGTAGGTGAGAGACACTCTTTTGTGAGGAGTGTCTGGATATTCATATCACGTTTGGTACGACCTAACCTTGTTATGCAGATTTTGCAGGGCTGGCTTGCCAAGGCCTAGAAGATTAGGAATCGGCACCACTGCCATAAGAGCGGCGATCAGAATAGCCGGAAAAGCTACTGGTCATAGTGCGTTATAAGGCGCCCATCAAGAAGGGCAAGAAAGAAGTCCCAGAGGCCAGGGAGGGCCTCCGCCGCAAGGATCGTCTGAGTAATAGGTCCAAAGACGCCGCGGCCTCATCTGTACAGGATGAGGAAGAGGACGAGGAGGAAAGCGCCTCCTCGCACTCGAAGAAGAGGGCGGCCTCCAGCAACGTCGAGGAGGTTCAGCCTTCTCAAGCCCGGAAGAGACGGTGCCAGCCCAAGCTAGTTCTGTCCAAGCCCCAAGCGCCAGGTACGTACCGTGACATTTTCAATTGCTTTGTGCTTTCAGTAGTCCCTGATAGAACGTGGATTGATTGTTTTTCTAACGGTGCAGCCCTCCGCGTGGCCTCCCCGCCGAGGAAACCTCTTCGAGGACGTCTCTGCCCGCCGAACTGGCGGACAGTGGCTCACTCTCGGCACCCTCTCGATCCCCGAAGAAGTTGGGGAGGTGGTGTCACGGAAGACCGCTCCTCCTCTGAATACGAGGGAGGAGGTCGATGCGACCATGTCCGAGGCCATCGGCTTGGTCATTGAAGACCAGGGGATGCTTCCCTCCTGGCTAACACGGAGAGAGAGTTCAGACCATCCGGACCCCATCAGCCGCTTGGTCCTGAGCCCCCGGGGCCCTCGATGGCATAGGCTCCCCCTTACAACAATGATGTGGTTGATGGGCCAATGCCAGCACCAAACACCTCCACACGGGCGGCGGCTAGTTGGCCAGATGCGCTAGAGGAGGGTGAACAATTTCGTCATCGTTGATGGGCACAGCACTCTTATGAGTGTGGTCATGCAAGGTGTTCGGTTCGTCCACTCCGGACTGAACGATGTGGTTCAAGGCCTTCTTATAGGCTTTGAGGTAAGTCAAGTAATGTTCCTTTCTCATAGAGCGGTTGTAATTTAGTTTGGGTAGGCCGTGTAAGTAGCAGCACCCGGGACTCTGCAGGAACTTGGGAGAAGCCTGCAGAGGATCAAATTTGCTAGGCCAATTAATAATATCAACATTTCTTTTGCTGATGTAGGCATCTTCCATGGCTGTGGCATTAGAGATGGATTGGAAGCTCAAGCTTTCCGATAAAGAGCATGACCTTGTCAACAAATGGCTTGACAAGGCGCAAGGTAGGCCCTATAGCCAGATGTGTATTTGCTTGATGCCGGATATTGACTATCCGGACTGCATACTAATAGTTTATCACAATGGCCCTGCAGCCGCCGCCGAGTACGAGGGCTTGAGGGAGGCCTCGAAGAAAGCCAAGGTAGAGGCGACCACGAAGAAAATGGCCGCTGAGAAGGCGGTGGCTGAGCTTGAGAAGGCGAAACTTGTGGCCCAGCAGCACGAGGCTCAGGTGACCAAAGTCCAAGTGGAGCTCCAGGATGCCGCCAAGAAGCTGGAGGCCCTTGAGAAGGAGCAGGAGGAGCGATCCTCCCAGCTGTCCAAGGCGGAGAAGGAGCTCCAGGAGGCAAGGACTGAATCCCGAGGTGTCCGGGAGGAGCTCCGCCAAGTCGGGCAAATTGCAAATGGTAAGAAATACTTACTGCAGAGTGTGTTCGAAGGTAACAGGTTCTCCTTCCTGACATGGGTCTGGCGCTTCGTAGACGTCTTCGCTGAGCTTCCGAAGAATGTGGCGGCCGCGGTGAAGCACTTTGCCACTCTTGAAGAGGACTCCACCCAACGGCTCTTCTGGTCACAGTTTCCGGACTCCGAGCACCCCACCCTTCTAAGCGATCAAATGATGCAGCTGATGGAGATGCATTGGATGTCGGAGCTGGCCGTGAAGGACCTCTGTGTCAGCCTATGGCCGGCCGAGCCCATTCCGATCACCTACTTTGGCCTTGAGCAGAAGTTGTGGGAGGCGCCGCTCCAGATTGACGACGTAAAGTGGTCAGCGTGCCTCGAGGGGGCGAGGCTTGCATTTGCAAAGACCATGGTGCATTGGCCGAAGATTAATTCGATGGAGATGGCCACTGATCCTCCGCCCAAGGGGAAGGACCATCGCCACCCTGAGCAGTAGTTTGCACATGTGATGAATGGCGCGCGGCGATAGAGGGCCAGTGTTCGCAAGATGTAATATTTGAGTGATTGTGTTAAGTTTGTACCAAGTGGACCTTGTGCTTTATAATGCATCTGCCTTACTTGTTTGATATTGTCATGATTTTATTTTGACTCCTGTGCGGCCGTATGTTTATTCTGAATGCTACCAGTCATCAGCTTCAGCCCACAAGTGAATATCACGAGGGGTGTTTCATCTCTGCAATGTTACCCTTAGCCAACGTCTTGGTACCCGGAGGCGGTAGTGCGGGAGCGAAACCAGGCAATCGGGCTATTTTGTTTTATTGCTTTCACTTAGCCGTAGGAGCTTCACGGTGGGGACTAGGGACTAGCCCCCTGTGTAGTGTGATGTACTTGGGGATCAAAACCTGCCATTTCCGCTCACATGGTTTGTGTTAAGATGAACCCTTCATGTGACATGGCGAAATTCCCATGATTTTTAGAGTCAATCCTCATCATTGGATCGTGGACCTGTTTGCGCTTACTACGACAGTTAGTTTTCGGCTTTTTCCTCCTGAGGTACTTCATCGGGCAAACCAGAAGTAGAATCACAGGGGTTCTCCCTTTGCCCTCTTAGCCAAACATGCGGAACATAAGAGGCAAGCACAGGAGCCGGGCAACCCAACTATTGACCCAAGACATAGTTCGGAATAGATGCATATAGTGCAATATCTGAGACGCCGAACACCTAGTGAAAAATGGTGCCAGAAGATATTGAGCTGATATATAAATCGAACTCTTGACTAGTTAAGAAATTTTCATGCTGGGTTGTTCGAAGAGCAAGGAGAGCATCGGAATGGGAATAGATAAATCGTAAAATGCAGATATCTGAACACCATAAAGGGTATTTTGTTATTTCTCGTAAGCACATGACTTCTATCCATGCAGTTCAAATTACAAAGGCAGTACTTGTGAAAGAAAAATAAAGTTTACAGAGTAAAGGTTAATGCATGGCCTTGATGCGTGAGTTGAAGCCTTCACTGTGCCCTACTGCACATTTGCGCCTTTGTTTCTGATAGGTGGGTGTTGGGACCTTCGATGAGACCTTGATGGGTGAGGACCCTGCCGATGAAGCTTTATGCTTGGGGGTATCCGGAATTGGTCCCCGGGTCGTCTGAAGATGAAGGAATTTTGAAGTTCGATTTAACCGAACATGCACTTCAGATTAATTAATGTATGCCTCATGGGTGCCCATGGTATTTTGTGTGCAAAGTTGTGCTGACGAGGCATGTGGATCGTGAAGGATGTGGGTGTGTTGTGGGGCGCGTATCCCTATTTGCGGCGAACGCAGGCGGGTTCCCATGATGGGGAACGGGTTCAAACCCATTTACTATTATCACCGGCCTTTACGGTGGGTCGGCATCTAGGCCTATATGGGCCGGTGTGGTCTTCGGCCGCTAGGTCTGCAGTGTGCTCTTTGATTCAAAGTGAGCGTTTAGTGTTGCCGTCGATAGTTCTGACACCTGAGGGACTAGTCATCTTCAACTTGAGGTACGCGTAATGCAGAATGACATTGAATTTGGCGAATGCTGTTTGGACAAGGAGGGTGTGATTGCGACTATGAAAAGGTGCAATATCAAAGATCAAATCCTCAATTCGGAAGTTATCCGGAGATCCGAACACTACTTCGAGTGTCACGGTGCCTGTGCAGCAGGCCTCCACTCCCAGAATGACCCCCTTAAAGGTGGTGTTACTGGGTTTGATCCTTGATGGATCGATCCCCATTTTCATTACTATATCTTCATATATCAGATTGAGGCTACTACCCCCGTCCATGAGGACTCTAGTGAGGTGGAATCCATCAATGATAGGGTCGAGCACTAAGGCGATGGACCCTCCATGGCGTATGCTGGTCGGATGGTCCCCGCGATCAAATGTAATCGGACAGGCTGATCATGGATTAAACTTTGCTGCTACTGACTCAACGAAATATATGTCCCGTAGTGCTCGCTTCCTCTCCTTCTTTGGTATATGGGTTGCCTAAATCATGTTTACCGTCCTGACCTTGGAAGGGAAGGGTTTTGGGCCTCCACTACTCGGCCTGCAGGGCTCATCATCGTCCTTGCTTCGTGGGCTTTTTCCTGAGTCTTCGATTGTGAGTTTGCCGGCCTATTTGATCACCCAACAATTTCAGTTGGAGTGGTTGGCGGGCTTCTCTGATGTGCCGAGGATCTGGCAAGGCCTGTCCAGAATTGTGTCTAGTCTGGATGGGCCATCATTGTTGCCTTTAGGGGCTTTCTTTCGTGGTCCGGATTTCTGGTTTCGAAATCCGGCATTTACTGTCGTATCCTTTCCCTCGCCGTCATTATGGTGATGTTTATTCTTGCTGCGTCCGGGCTTTCCATTTCCGTCCCGAACCAAGGAGGTGCCGGGTGTGTCTGAGTTGGTGTTTTTTGCAAAATCCAACTGTCTTTGCCTACGCAAAAGCGGGTCATGAGGGAAGTAAGGGCTGCCATAGTTCTTGGTTTGTCCTGGCCGGGCTGCCGTACAAGTCATTCGTCCTTGACACTATGCTTGAAGGCAGCCAAGGCTTCGGCATCCGGACAGTCGACGATATGGTTTTTCTTGGTCCGGAATCGGTTCCAAAATTGTCGGGCAGACTCTCCGGGTTGTTGTGCGATGCGATTTAGGTCGTCAGCATCCGGAGGCCGGACATAGGTTCCCTGAAATTTTGCTCGGAAAGCATCCTCAAGCTCTTCCTAGCAGCCTATAAAATCTTTAGGAAGGCTGTTCAACCAGTGCCAAGCTGGATCTGCAATTTCTTTTCCTCCGAGACAACCCGCAATTTTTACTTCTTTAAGATTTAGCGGCAAATATTTGATGGCATGGAGGTCATCTCCTCACGCCATGTGAATGTGGGGAAGGAAACCCTCTATCCATATGGTTGGATCTGTTCTTCCATCGTATGATTCAATGTTCATAGGCTTGAAGCCTTTCGGTGATTGGTGTTGCATTACCCTCTCTGTGAAGCACAAGGGGTGTTTGGCGTCGGAGGTCTTCGGACCTCCGAATCTGCTGCTGCTCCCGGATTCTATCATTTCGGTTTAGCTGATCATAGTATCCTTCCCGGTAAGCGGGCAAGTCTTCTCTGGGTCCGTAGATGGACCTGGTACAGCCTCCTCAGGCATCTAGGTCATGGCAGAGATCGTACTCGTAAGTGGGCCATACTTGATCCTTGTCATAACGGTGAGGTGGGCGGCTGGGTCTTCGGCCTCGTCAACTTCTGTGTCCCACCCTCTAGGGGGGCGGTCCGGCTGTTCGGCGCTTGTGTATATCTGGCGTGTGGGCTCTACGGCCTCTTTGTTGAACTGCGGCAGGAGTCTTCGCTTGGGATAGATTTTGGTTGGCTGTTCACAGCCATACCCGTCCTCAGAAGCTAAGACTTTAGTCCATCGGTCGATGAGGGTGTCCTATTTGGCATTGATTTTGCGTTATTTTAGGCTGTGGGCAGTGCCTAAAAGCCTCCACTTCATCCGTTCTTGCCCCAGAGGATCTTCGGGGACAATGAAGTCGTCCTCCTTGAGACTGACCTCCTCTTCAGAGAGTGGTCAGTAACTGCTATCCTCGGAGTCGTCGGGGTTTTATGTATTGAGTGGGTCCTCCTGTCCTGCAGGGTCATCCTGATGATGTTCATTGGCCGCGTCACCGGCGAGGTGCCATTCTCTGCAGAGTCCATGTTGCTCACATGGCTCCAGCGTGGCTTTGATCGACAATGCTGTTTTCGGTGTTTGAGTGGCTCATATCTAGGCTTGCCTCTGTCCTGATCAGGAGTGTCGTCGCCGTCCTTGGGGGTGCCCACCATGTAAATGTCGTAGGTGGATATGGCCGACCAGCGGCCGATGACGGGTGGGGGGGCAACATTAGCATTGGTCGTGGCTCCGTCCTCCTTGTCTGTGTATTCGGCATTCTCCAGATTATAGTCTAGCATATTGGTTGAATCATCGATAGTGACTACCAAATGGGTGGTGAGTGGGATGCAAAATCCCCTATGGTACGCCTCGAAGGGTTGGTGGTTGAAGACAGAGGGCAGATCCTCCTAGATGGTCATGTTCTCAATTCGGTCCAGCGCCTCATTTATCATTGCGAGGGTCACCGAACTTGAGGGTTCAAGGCCCTGGCCGGTCCTTGATTTCCGCTGGCCGTGTTGAGCTCAGGGTGCGGAGCTGGATCCTTGAGGGGGTCCGGGACATCACTGGAGGTTAAGGACGGGCTTTGGTCCTTGCTTATCGCTTCCCCGTCAGGGTTCGAGATCGGGCTGCTTTGGGCTGGGGGTGACCCCTCGTTGTTAGCTGCTGCTTCGTCGTAAGCTCAAGGCCAGGCGAGCGTTGTGAAAGGAAGGTTCGGCCGAGATTGAATTTGGTCTTTGCCTCCTGATTCTACCTCGAAGGTCGAGGATAGTCCTTCTGTATTCATGACGTGTCCGAACAGAGGAGGAGTCTGGCCCCTGCTCGAAGTGGAGCTCTCCTGGCTCGAAGCTGTCGAGGCCGATCTACCGATCGGATCAGAAAGGAACTCTAGAGCGGGCATGGCAAGGGTGTGGGAGGCGTAGTGAATCCGGTGAAAACCATATTGCCCCATTCGTCCCAAGAATATATTTCGCACCACCAATTGAATCCGTGTCCGGGCGAAGACGCCGACCGCCCAGATGACCAAACAGTTCAAGCGGCAAAGACGATGTCGCTAAATGCGAAGAGTTGTCCGGGGACAAAGAAGTCCCCGGATCCGATGCCCTCTCCTATGATCAGGTGAGCCATCGATCCTTTGGGTGACCCTACAGCAGAACTCTCAATGAAAGCACCAATGTTGGTGTCAAAACCGACAAACCTTGGGGTAGGGGCTCCCGAGCTATGGATCTAAGATCGATGGGGAACAAGGGATGACGAACACAATGTTTACCCAGGTTTAGACCCTCTCGAAGAGGTAATACCCTACGTCATGCTTGATTGTATTGGATGTACAATATGGTTTACAGAGTCGATCTACCTCGAGATCAGCATGAGCTAAACCTTAAGGAGATGAGGTGATGAATGTAGCTCTAGCCCTAAGACTGAAAACCCTCGGTTTATATAGACACTAGTAGGGTTAGGGTTACCGAATATAGATTACAATAAGGGATTAAAGAGATCCGCCGCTTTCTTGACTTGGAGGGCACACCATGGCTTCATAGATCTCCTGTCACTCTACGGCTCGACCAGTTCGGCCCATGTATAATGGGTCGTCACCTCGAGGACCCCTTAGTCAATGACTCCCTCAAGATGGCTGCCATTGTTGCCGACTAGCTGACTGGCAGGCAGCCTGAGGACGACGACGTCCCAATAGAGAACGTGGTAGTCGATGATCCGCCGATGTCAGTGTACAGAAGTAAGGGCACTACTTTGTACCCCTTTACCTGTGCACGGGCAGTCAGAGCCACGCCTGCGGCCACACTTAAGCAGGGCAGGGACAGGGAATCAAAACCGCAAGATGGTCAAAGCAATGCCAAGACAGAGACACGAAGAGCAAGAGGGCGAGGTGGGCTCCCCTGGCAAGAACCTTGCGGGGGTGGCCTCCACGGCCCCGGCAAGATCCTTGCCGGGGCAACTTGCCCGACGCTAGCAAAGCACGCCACCCTTGAGCCCCCGGTTTTCCAACACCACCAACCACGTTGGGACGAAGGCTCGGGAGGCACCTCCATGATGGCATGCAGATCTTTGTGAAGATCATGAGCACTCCAAGTCAGATGAGGATTAGAAGACGACGAACCTTGGCGGAATCTTTGCCTAGGAAACCCACAAGACCTCCGGCGAGATCCTTGCCGGGGTCGACCACAACGCCACGGCAAGACCCTTGCAAGGGCCCCGACAAGGCCCTTTCCATGGACATCCGCGGGGCCACAGCCAGGCCC
The DNA here is from genome assembly GCA_021437245.1 of Aegilops speltoides. Classification (NCBI taxonomy): domain Eukaryota; kingdom Viridiplantae; phylum Streptophyta; class Magnoliopsida; order Poales; family Poaceae; genus Aegilops; species Aegilops speltoides. Next base: position 219,280,311 of record CM038141.1, on the reverse strand, counting down.
ACGCCCGCCAAGTTTCCACCGCCGCTCCCATGCAGCTGCCAGCCCACCAGCTAGGCAGGCACCTGCGTGTCGACGTGAGGCTTTCAAGCCAACTCAGCGCTGCCTACGTGGTGGCATGCAAATTCGTGAAGGCCCTACCACCGCCACCTCAAGAGCTCGCCAAATTACATGGCGCCGATCGCCACCGCCCGGGCGCGGTCGGGCGGTGCAAGGCGGCGGTAAAGTGAGAGGGACACATAAGGTGCGCATTAAATGCGTCTTGTCCTGTAATGGCTAAGCGATAAACTTAGCCACTGTACACCGATGCCACCTCCTGTGTGCCACTGTGGTGATCCCCTTGACTATAAAAGGAGGCCCGAGGCATCCAAGAGAAGGATTCGAACCCTGGAATAAGTTACACTCATTGTAGCTAGCTCAAGAAATCCAAGAACACAGATATACACACCAAAGCAAGACTAGGGCATTACACATCCTTGCGACCCGAACCTGGGTAAATGACCCGTGTGCTTGTCTGATTGCTGATCCCGCTCTTCTCACGAACCCGCGCCCCGCAATCGTAGTAGGGATTCTTGTGATCCCATAGGTGTCGTTCCCACCGACATCTTTGGCATGCCAGGTAGGGGGCACAGTAGTGAGAATCTGGTTTAGCAGCTAGTCGAACAGTTCTTCGCTACCATGGCTCCCAAGAGGAAGACGACCACGGCGATCGGTTCATCCGGAACCGGACTGCTTGTACCGGTGCGGGCCAGTAGCGGGCTGGTCGCAGAAAGAACACGTGGCGTGACCCGCGAACACCCACATCACCCTGGCAGTCCAGACCTGGCAAGCGGCAACTCCAGAGACAGAGTTGGGCCCCCCGCAGGCGGCACAGGGCCCTCCAGGGGCGTCGCTATGCCACCCGACAGCGGCACGGCGGCCTCCAAGACACCAACACTGGCGCCTACGGCGCGCTCTTCTCAGGTAGTGCGCGGTGAGCGGCGCCACCCCACTGGTGACCCTGGGCGCCGCCCTGGGAAGAGTCTCGCGCGTCCTTCACAAGACGAGGAAGGCCAGCATGCACGCCGAGGTGTTCGTGGAAATGGCGGACAGACGCAGGGTCGTGATAGAGCTCCTTCTAACATAGTTAGAAGTCGAAGTGTGTCACGGTCCACACAGCTTTCGTCGCTGCCCACACCAGCAGAAGCTCTAGCGCGCGCAGTTGCTCCTCGACTTTCCTCCTGCTGCGGAGAGGCTCGACGAATGGAGAGACACTGTTCGGAGCCTTGTCGGTATCGCCAACAAAGATGAGCCGCGACCGGCAGGGCCCATAGGCCGTTGCTCCATCGAACCACCACATGCCAGCGGTGGGAGGGCCGAAGGCGATGCAGCCACGGTGCACTCTCCTCCCCTACCCCAGCCACCGCGCGTGTCGATCCGTCGCGATGACGCTTGTGATAATATCTCCATAGCGTAGTCCGACCCGCGGACCCACCGCAACTAGCATCAAGTTCTTCGGGAGCGAGCCCTTGAAGACGCTCGAACCACCATCGAGTTCCGGCGTGATGCACACCACCAATCAGACAGGCGGGCAGGACCCACTATGGACCACCCAGCACCGTGAGGCTACGGTAGACTACCCTACGAGGTGGGTTGTCCGGCTTTCACCCGTGAGCTGTGGCAGTTCCAGTGGCCCTCATAACGCACGTTCAAGCCCAACGTAGGCGAGAAGTACAATGGCAAGACTCACCCGTCGGAGTTCCTCAGCATCTACACCATTGCGATGCAAGCTGCTGGAGCCCGCGACGATAAGGTGCTTGCCAATTACTTTCCGTTGGCGCTCAAGCCCAATGTCATGTCTTGGTTGAAGCACTTGCCGGTGGACTCCATTTCTTCTTGGTCAGATATGTGTCATCAGTTGGTTGATGCCTTCACTGGAGGCCATCAAACTCATGGCCAGGCAAGCGATCTCGCATATCATCCCCGTATGAAGGAGAAACCCGCAAGTACATCCAAAGGTTCAGCCGAAAAGCAAGACAACATCCCGCACGCTCGCATCGCGGCCGTGATTAGTGCATTCCATCGTAATGTGCGCAACCGCAAGATGTGAGGAGCCGCGGCGAACAAGGTCAAGGATGTGGCCGAGCTTTATGTTATGGCCGATCGGTGCGCTCGGGCTGAAGAGGGGAGGAAGTACCCCGGTGAGGACGCCGGCGCATAAACCGACTCCACAGATGACACCACCGCCCAGACAAAGAAGGGCTGGCGCCATAACAGAAAGCGCAAGGGCAAGACTATGCTTGCCGTCGAGGGATCCGACAACACCGGCACTGCCAAAAATGCTAAGGCAAGCGACCCCGGCAAGGAGGTTGCCAGGTGTGTCGTTTGCCGAGCCTTGGCGGCTGCTGACAAGCCAGGGGGCTCCAACAAGCAGTATTGCAAGATCCACCGCACCAAAGGCCACGACCTCCGTAATCGCCGACAAGTTGAGCTGTCACCGAGAAGCGTAAAGCTGAGTATGAGAGGCAAGACAAGGAGAAGGGTCAAGACGGTGCCGGGCGATCCGCAAGAAGTGTGGCAGCGGGCGAGGCCGCCGCGCAAGGATAATCAGCAAGAGAGGCCCGCCCGGGGCCACGACAAGAAGCAGGAAGATGATGATCATGACGAGGATGACGAGTCCGGCGACCACAAGTTCCAGAAAGCTACAGAGGCCATGTGCGTCGATGGTGGTGCCTCGCTGCACACATCTCGCCACAACCTCAAGCAGTGGGTGTGTGAGATCACAGCGGTGGAGCCATCACTCGACGCACAGAAGCCACTGAAGTGGTCCAGCACACCTATCATCTTCGACACCGAGGACCACCCTGATCGCACTACCGCGGTCAGGTGTTTACCATTGTTGGTCTCACCAATGATCCGCAACCTCAAGGTGACAAAGATGCTAGTTGACGGCGGGGCCGGTCTGAACTTGATCTCGCCTGTTGTGATAAGAAGGCTGCAGATTCCTGATGGAGACCTCGAAGAGACGGGCACGTTTCAAGGGGTCAACCCGTGGAGGAGCCAGCCGAGGGGAAAGGTCACGCTGCCCGTGACGTTTGGAGGCGAGTTGGAGTACAGGACGGACAGGATTGTCTTTGATATGGCCGAGATCCCCTTGCCCTACAATGGAATCTCGCCCGCCTTGCCACCGCCAAGTTCATGGCGGCTTCCCATTACGCCTACAACACAATCAAGATGCCCGGCTGATGAACATTGTTGGTGTCAAACCGCGGATCTCGGTAGGTGGTCCCAACTCGCAAGGCCTAGGCAGATGGTAACAGAGACAAGGGACACGATGTTTTTACCTGTGTTCGCCCTCTCGATGGAGGTAAAACCCTACTCCGCTTGATTGATATTGATGATATGGGTAGTACAAGAGTGGATCTACCACGAGATCAAGGAGGCTAAACCCTAGAAGCTAGCCTATGGTATGATTGTTGTAATGGTTGTTCGTCCTACGGACTAAAACCCTCCGGTTTATATAGACACCGGAGAGGGCTAGGGTTACTCAGAGTCGGTTACAATGGTAGGAGATCTACATATCCATATCGCCAAGCTTGCCTTCCATGCCAAGGAAAGTCCCATCCGGACACGGACGAAGTCTTCAATCTTGTATCTTCATAGTCTTGGAGTCCGCCGATGATGATAGTCCGCTATCCGGACACCCCTAGTCCAGACTCCTCAAGAGTCTCCTAACCAAAGCTTCAATGACAAAGAGTCCGACGCGATATTGTTCGGCATTGAAGGCGGGTTCCTCCTCCAATAACTCATAGAAGATTGTGAACACCAGATAGTGTCCGCTCGCAAAATAAATTCCACATTCCACCGTAGAGAGAATAATATGTACACAAGTTCAATCTGCCGACGATTTTGTGGCATGACGTCATACCACCACCAAGCCTTTACTTGAATCATTTTTATTATACCACCTCAAGCGCTTAGCGAAGCGGTTTCTTGGCACGCCTTGTCTAAGAAGAGATCGTGTTCCCTTATTCCGGATTCCCATCAATACGGACGTAGTAACCCAACCGCGCCATTGATGGTGGCGCTTGGGAGATAAGCGAAGTTTTACCAGTGCGGTGGGGACGATAGTCTTCGCCCGCCCATATATAAGGGATAAGGATCCACCTTTTACCCACGCCTTCTTCCTCCTTTGCATATCCTTATCCGCGACTCGAGCCCAGCACTAAGTTTGCACATCTCGCCAACCTTCTCCAGCCATGTCCGAGCGGAGGCAGGATGGCCTCCTCCGCTACGGAGGGGCACATCGAAAACTGCGCGGCGCCGGATACCTGCCCAAAGGACATCGCGCACCGGCCGCCCGACAAGGACAACTCATCCCCACCCCTGTGCCCCATGAGTGGGTCGATTCTTCCCCACTTCTCCGCGGATCGGGCTTCCCACTTCATCCCTTCGTCCGGGGCTCATGTATTACTACGGCCCGACTTCCACGATCCGGGCGCCAAACTTCATCCTCAATATCTCGGCGTTTATCGTCGTGTGAGGCCTTCTCAGATCCAGCCCCACTTCGCTTGTGGCTAAAAACCTTCAACGCTGCCGAAAGTAGTGAAGGGCGCCCAAGCGAGTGTGGAAGCGCCATGGTGGGAAAATGCCCAACGCCCTTCGCTCGAGGGCGCTTCGTGGAAACCATCAAAGGGTGGCAATCGGGTGGTTCTATATCACCGAGCCGCTGACCCTAAATGGGCAGCGCCCTCGAAGTTCAGATCTCGTACCCCATGCAGCCACCTCCGGAAAGAGAAGGGCTTGCTATGGGGCAGTTCGAGGAGCCGACCGACTCACCCTGCCTCGACCTTGGTGAACAAGAAGCTCAACCTTGTCAACGTGATCCTGGTCATGCTCGTCCGCCGGATTCTCCCCTGCCAACAACGGGACTTCAATCTATGGGAGTTTGATCCGGCACAGCACCGGACCCTTAGCGGGCTCTTCGACACAATGTACAAAGTCACCGGAGGGTGCTGTTCAAGGGGAGAAGCCCCGCATCCGCAATCAAGATCGCGGATTCAAAGACGAAACGCCCGCCGGTGCGGTAAGATATGTTATCCTTTATGGGACATTTATTTCTTTCATAGTTTGACTCTATCGTGGGATCTAAAACTCCCAATGCCTTTAACAGATCGGCAGAGGATGTCCGGACAGTTAACCGTCCGCCCCTCCCTCAAGACCCAGCGGATTCCCGCTTAACGGGTTATAGTCCCGCACTCTATGTGGTGCCGAGAAGAAGGTTAAGAAGAAGGCCACGGAACCCAAAGGAGTTCCCGGCGCCAGTGGTATCGGACTCGCCGTCCGATGGCTCGAGGCGCACTCTCCTCAAGACGAGGAGGAGAAGAGGACTCTCCCCAGAGGGGGAGAGAAGAAGAGGAAGGCTTCTAACGGGGAGGCCAAGGGTCCAAGAGGGAAGGACCTTCCTCCAGACAGCTCCGCCAACGCCAACGCTATATTTTTAAGGGTGGACCTCAAGGGCCAAGCCTCCGCAAGATCGTAAGTATCCATTCTTGAATGATTTATAATTTCTTTTGTGCCACATAGTGTCCTTCTAATGCCGCACACCACCGTAGTCCGCCGAGGATGATCTTCCCGCCATCAAGCGGGTCCTTGGCTCCGCCGGATGTACACTCCATTCGACCGCTTCCACCTCGCGTGCCGAGGACGCCGAGCTGGGATCCTAGGAGGGACCCGCCAGAGGGGAGGCTCCAGAGGTGCCACAGGCAACCTTCGGACTTTGTGCCGACTCCGCCGAACTCCGCAAGTGGTTCCGAGTCCGCAGCGGCCCTTCGAATTAGGGCAAGACCGCGACACCGCAATCTCCGCCCAACCGAGGCGCCGGACAACTTGTTGGAGGCGCCAACGGCGCTCTATCGAGGAAGAACACCGCACTATTATGAGTGCGGTGATTCGTAAGGTTCACCGCCAAGAGTGGGCCGACTGAAGCTCGCAGCAGCCTTCTAACAGTGCTTTGAGGTAAGAAGTTTTAAAATATGCAATGTAATACCAAGATAGACAAGAGCCCCTCGATGCTCGGTTCGGTGCTCGGAAAGAAAAACCGATCATGGATCTAAAAAGATATACGCAGGAGTGCTAAAAATTATGTCAATATGGGTTTGCAGCGCGCCGCCGACCTCCGCCAAGACCGATCATGGAGGTCGGTGCTTTGAAGCAGACCTCGAGTGGTCCGAGCACGAGCTCGGCCTTGCCAAGAAGTAGCTCGAGGACAAAGAAGGTGAGTAACACCGCATTAAATTTGTACCTTATGTAAAAGGATTTTGGTGCAATAGAAATAACAAGGATAACGTGGTACAGAGGGGCCACGAACGAGGTGGCGACTCGGCGAGGAGGCCGTGTCCGCGCCAAACGTAATGCGGCCGCGAACGAGCGGAGCGAGAGAAGCAGGAGGCGCGGTGGCGGAGGTGCGGCAAGAGCTCCGTGCTCTCATGGAAAAGCATGAGAGTTTCGAAGCGACTCAAGACTCAAGAGTCCGAGCTTGCCTCGCTCTTGAAAGTGCCAAAGCCGCTAAGGCCAAGCCCATAAGGCCCTCCAGAGATTGAGGCGGTGAAGAAAATAGCGGCGGTAAGGCATTTTTCATGCAAAGCAACCATGTGAATGTTAATTACCTTTACTTACCCGAATTCGAGCTCTCTGTATGCTTGCAGATCTGCTTCACAAGGCGTCCGATGCCGCCGATTCTACCGGGTCGAGGAGGGAGCTCAATGGAGAAGGTCTTCGTCTCAAGATGTCGAGGCCGGACATCCGGTGTTTTTAGCGACCAAATAAGCAACTGGTCGAGCTCCACAAGGTAGCCGAGCAGCCATGAAGGGTCTCATAGTTCGGCCGTGGCCTCAAAAAGGCCATGCCCGGGAGCCACTTCAGCCTGCGGCGGCGGCCGGTGGATGCGCGCTCGGTGGAAGTCATCAAGCGCCCGCCGCATTGAAGGTGCCTGCTGGCCCTTGCCCGCGCAAAAGGTGCACCGGGCAGGCGATGCCGAGAGGCTTATCACGGACGCACACCGGCGGGCAAGGAGTATCGATGCCCGAAATGTACTATAAGAGTGTCTCAAGGGTGCCCGCAAGATTGCGGATGAATGCCCAAAAGATGTAATTTTTAGTAGACTCGCAATGTGTTATCCTCGTATACCGAACTTTGTTCATATGCGCTTAAGCAACGCTTATTAATTTAAAATATTACCTTCAGGCGCCGCTTATCAAACCGAGATGGAAAGTCGTCGGCTTCAAATTTCATGCCACGAAAGTGCCGGGTGTTCGATAAACTTGAGCGCTCTTGTTCCCATTTTGGGTCCATCTAGGAGGCGCCAACACAACGTAACAAGGCAACCGGACTTATAATGCTTGAACACTCTCACTTAGCCATAGAATTTATAATTTTAAATTTCGCGAAGCCCTAGTGTTCGAAGACCAATTCGGGCGCTTATCCACGCCTGGGCCGACACACCGGTTCCTCGCCTAAGCAAAGATAAGTCTTTAGGGACTCGAAAAGACCTCTCTAACAATGACCAGCTCTTGCCCTATCATGACGGCCGCTTTTAGCTTTCCATCGAGGCGCCGCCACCAACCGGGCGCAATCGCAGTGAGTTCTCCCAAGGCTACCTTAGCCGATAGAACGGAACGAAGGTACCAAAACATGGGAGCCGCAAACCCAACTATTGACCCAAGACATGATTCGGAGCTGATGCATATAATGGTATAAGTTCGGGGTGCCACACTTGTGAAAGTGTTCGGACTTATCACACCATAACGCGGGGAACATAAGCCCCTGGTGTATTCGGCCGTACCAAAGTGTACGGATGCCATATGTCATAAATGAACAAATAAAAAAGGAATGCAATTATAAACAAAAAGTGATGCATTGTTTATTCAAGGAATTCTGCCATGAGTGCAGAACAATACAAATAGTGCGGTAAGCAAGGGATTGGACTATTTAAATATGTCCTCTCCGTGGGTAGGCTGGATCGCGATTTAACAAATGTAATGCTCATAATGGAGACCACCTAAGTGTTCGTCGTAGCCTTTGTCCTTCCCTAGCTGTTGCATCGTGAGTTTGGCAGGTTCACCGCTGCATGTGGTCTCCGTGAACGGAGTCCCGTGGATAAATAGAAAAAGGGAAAAGGAAAAAAGAGCGACACACCGAGAGCCCCGTGTGGTTGAGCCGCACTGGGCTCGCCGTGGTCGTGCCCCTTCCCTATGCCCATGGTATCTCCAGAGCGTAATGATGTACGCTGAAGAGCTGGTCTTGCAATCATGCAAGGGCTGGGTTAGCCGCATTGCTACGCTGCGTTCTAACGTGCTAAGTGGTCTTGATTGATGTTACTCCGGCGATTTGGACATGTCCGATCGCTTAACGGCCGGACTCAAAATTGCCTTAAAAGGCTGCTCAGATTTCCGCCGAGAGCATGCCAGATGTTCTCCGCTCGAGGAGCGCTCAAGATTTCCGCTGACCGTGATGACTCCACGAGGGCCCGCATCTTGAGCTTAAGGTATGCATAATGCGGCACCGCTGAACTTTGCGAACGCGTTCGCCCAAGCAGAGCGTGATAGCCATCGCGAACGGGACTAAGTCGAAGATTAACCTCGCTCGAAATTATCCGGGATCCAAGACCACTTCAGCAGGATCGAGCCTGCATAGCTGGCCTCAACACCGGTATGACACCTTTGAAGGTCGCCTTTGTAGGTTTAATCTTGAGGGTCTATGCCCATCTTGCGCACCGTATCTTGATAAAGCAGGTTTAGGTCGCCGCCGCCGCCCATCAGACTCTAGTGAGGTGAAATCCATCGACGATTGGGTCTAAAACCAATGCGCGAATCCGCCACTGGATACCGTGGGTGGCCCTTCGATCGAAAGTGATCGGGCAAGAGGACCATGGATTGAACTTCGGGCGATCGCTCCATCGCATATACGCCCTTGCGCACGCCCACTCCCTCTTGGGTATATGGGTTATGATATCATGTTTACCGTCCGCACTTGTGGAGGAAACCTTCGCCCTTCTCGCTGTTCGGGCGGTCGAAGTCTCTCCTCGCTATCGCCAGCGGCCCTTGTCATTGTTTTCGCAATTACCTTGCTCGCTCGCTTGAATACCCAACAATCCATGTTGGTGTGATTGGCTGGCTTTTCGGGTGCCATGTATCCGCAAGAGCGGTCGAGTATTCGTCCAAATTGACGGACCCGGAGTGGTTCTTTGAATGGCTTCTTCCACGACCGGTTTAGAGCTCAATCCGCATTGACCGCCAGATCTTCGTTATCGCCGCTAACGCGGGCGCTTGTTTTGTTGCGACACGACCGCCATTGCGGTCCTTGTTGTCCGGACCGCCGAATTTTTGCCGAGGTTGTTATCGCGAAGCTAGCCACCGTCCTCTCCCACACGTAAGCGGTCATGAGTGATGTTAGGGCTGCCATGGATTTCGCTTTTCCGCCCTAGGTGCCGGGCCAGCCATTCGTCGTGGATGTTATGTTTGAAGGCTGCGAGGGCCTTCGATCCGGACAATCGACGATTTGATTTTTTCTTTGTGAGGAGCCGTGTCCGTAATTGTCCGCCGATTCGTCTGGCTGCTGAATTATGTGGCTTAGGTCATCGGCGCTCGGTGGTCGCACATATGTGCCCCGGAAGTTGTCAAGGAATGCGGCTTCCGTGTCCTCCCAACACCCAATTGATTCTGCCGCAAGCTGTTAAGCCAATGCCGAGCTGGTCCTTTAAGCTTGAGTGGGAGATACTTGATGGTGTGGAGATCGCCACCACGGGCCATATGGATGTGAAGGAGGTAGTCTTCATCCAAACCGCGGGTCTATTGTGCCATCGCAGGATTCAATGTTCACGGGTTTAAACCCTTCGTGATTTGATGATCCATTACTTCATCCGTGAAGCATAGTGGTGTGCGCGCCTATATCGGGTAATATCGTGACGCAGCTCAAGAGAGCTTTGTCTAGTGTGTTCGCCCGCCGGAGTTGTTGATCCGCGCGACGGTAGTCGTCGTGGGTCATGGGGCGCCTGCGATCCGTAGATAGATCTGGATTGTCTTGCCTTGTCCTCCAATATATCCCGCAAGTCCGGCGATTCCCCGCGGGCTTCGCTGCCGAGCGGTGCCGGGGCCTAGATGCTCTCTATCGCGCCACGAGGTGGTCGGTCCGCCAGACAGCGCCGGTGACGAAGGTTTGTATGCTTCCTCCTCTAGTCGGGGAGCGACTTGCGCTTTTGATAGCTTTTGAGGGCGCTCGAAGTTCATACTTTCGGTCGCGAGGACCCCGGTCCATCCGTCGCCAACAGGTCTTGATCAGCTCGGTCGTTGTTGCTTTTTCTTTAGGCTGTTCGCTGTGGCTATTAGCCTGCGCTTAAAACGCCTTGTTCGACGGGATCTCGGCACGACGAATTGCCGTCGTTGAGGCTTGCCTCGCCTCCGGAGGGAGGCATGTAATTTTCATCCTCCTCGCCCGCCGCCTCTCTTGAGGGCTGGCTTCCCGCCCTCCTATGCTGAATCTTGCCGAGGGGTTGTCTTTGGCACTCTTCGGGTGTTATTATCTCCGTGCCGAATCTCCATTCTTGCCGTGGCGGATTTAGAGCGCGCCACGACGCCGGGCGCTGGGTTGTTTCTTAGAGGAATCTGCCTCGCCGCTTCTTCGCCGCCCCCATCCTTTGGGGTGTCCACCATGTATATGTCGATGACGAGGTGGTCTTCCAGCGCCTCGTAGGCGCTGGTTTCTGATCGCTCCGCATCGCCGCCCATACCGCCGATGTCTTCGGAGTCGTAGTTCAGCATGTCGGCTAGATCGCCGATGCGGGCTACAAAGTGGGTGGTGGGTGGGCTTTGAATTTCTTCGCCGTCCGCATCCCAACCATCCGGACCGCAGCCAGCCAGTGGTTCTCCGATAACGAGAGATACTTTAGCGAAGTTCGTGATGTCGCCAAAGGGCGAAAGTGCCGAAGATGTCCGCAGCGGTGAACTCCATGATCGGCGCCCAATCGGATTCGATTGGCAGGTGCGCAGGGTTTCGGAGTCCGCAAGGAGTCCGCACTCGGAGTCACGAAGTTTTATGGGCGATAAGGTCGGTATTCGCCCATCGTCAGAGCAGCTTGAAGCTTCCGAGGCGTGTCCAGCCACCGTCCTCGATCGCGCGGGTCGGCTCCAACTATGGATCGGAGCGATTCGCGCGCCGCTTCCAAGGTACTGCTCGCGGCAGAGCTAGATCATGCTCATCGTGACAAAGGCGGCACGCCGGTCGTGGCTCGAATCCATCAAGATCAAGTCTCCGTGGATGTCACCCGTGAAGTTTAGGCTTCCAAATCGACCGATGGCTGGGGCGAAGCTTTCGATCCGCTTCTAGATGGCCAAGTGAGTTGGCCCAAGCAGCAAAGCCGCCAACACGAAGATCTGTCCGGGAGAAAAGTCTCACCTTGATGGCGTTGTTGTTGAGTGAAGAAGCCATCGAGCCTATCGGTGACGCATACGAGGAACTCTCAATGAAAGCACCAATGTCGTTGTCAAAACCGCGGATCTCGGTAGGGGGTCCCGAATCAGGCGCCTAGGCGGATGGTAACAGGAGACAAGGGACACGACAGTTTTTACCTGTGTTCGCCCTCTCGATGGAGGTAAAACCCTACTCCCGCTTGATTGATATTGATGATATGGGTAGTACAAGAGTGGATCTACCACGAGATCAAGGAGGCTAAACCCTAGAAGCTAGCCTATGGTATAATTGTTGTAATGGTTGTTCGTCCCACGGACTAAAACCCTCCGTTTATATAGACACCGGAGAGGGCTAGGGTTACACAGTAGTCGGTTACAATGGTAGGAGATCTACATATCTCAGACGCCAAGCTTGCCTTCCACGCCAAGGAAAGTCCCATCCGACACGGGACGAAGTCTTCAATCTTGTATCTTCATAGTCTTGGAGTCCGGCCGATGATGATAGTCCGGCTATCCGGACACCCCCTAGTCCAGGACTCCCTCAAACATCATCACCGTCCCCTCCGACAAAAAAGATGTGTTGATTTGCGCTAACCAACTCTACCAGGAAGCAGTTGCAGCAGCTGCCGCCAAGGCACTTGCTCCTGCCGTTAAAGCCCCGGGAGGGAAGAAGACTGGCGAGACCTCTCGCACCCACTCCGGCAAGCACACCTCTTTGGGGTGTTGCCCTCCCATCGAGGACGTGCTAGAGAGCTCCACTGGCAAGAGCAAGAGATCCAGAGCTGCACCACTAGAGACTAAGAAGGTGTCCATCAAGGAGGACGGCACGGGAGGAGCTTTTACCATAAACTCCACTCTCGATAGCAAATAGGAAGGCGAGCTCATCACTTTCCTGCGGGCGAATGTCGATGTGTTTGCATGGCAAGCATCCGACATCCCCGACGTTCCCAGGGAAGTGATTGAGCACCATCTTGTTGTCTGTCCTCATGCGCGGCCCGTCAAGAAGAAGGTCAGGAAGCAGGCTCTGGAGAGGCAGTAGTTCATCACAAAAGTGATTAGGAAGCTAGAGGCGGCAGGCTTGGTAAGAGGGGTACTCCATCCGACGTGGTTGGCAAATCCGGTGGTGGTGCACAAGGCAAACGAGAAGTGGAGGTTGTGTATTGATTACACAAATATCAATAAGGCTTGTCTGAAAGATCCTTTCCCGTTGCCGCGCATCGCCAAGATTGTTGACTCCATGGCCGGGTGCGACCTGTTATCTTTCCTTGATGCCTACTCAGGCTACCACCAAATTTTCATGACAAGAGAAGATGAGGAGAAGACAGCATTCATCACTCCATGTGGTACGTACTGCTTTTTACGGATGCCCTTCGGGTTGAAGAGTGTTGGCTCGACCTTTGTAAGAGCAGTCCAAATTGGTTTTGAGCCTCAACTACATAGAAATATGGAAGCTTATATGGATGACATAGTGGTCGAAACCAAGGACAAGGCAACACTTGTGCAAGATCTGGAGGAAACGTTTGCAAACCTGCGCAAGATCAACCTCAAGCTGAACCCCGAAAAGTGTGTCTTTGGTGTCCCGTCCGGCAAGCTTCTCAGGTTCTTTGTGTCGCAGCACTGGATTGAGGTGAATCCGGACAAGATCAAGGCTATCGAGCAGATTGAGGCACCTAAGCGGATCAAGGATCTACGCTGGCTCACTGGCTGCGTCGCCGCCATGAGCAGGTTCATCTCCAAATCCGCTGACCGTGCCCTTCCCTTTTTCAAGATCTTGAACAAGGCGGGCCCAATGGAGTGGACCCCGGAGACCGAGGCAGCGCTGCAGGATTTAAAGAAATACCTCTCCTCCGCCCCAGTGCTGGTTGCGCCCAAAACACAAGAACCGTTGCTGCTGTATCTGGCGGCAATGAATCAAGTGGTTAGAACCACACTGGTGGCGCAGAGGGAGGATGATGAAGAGGCAGCAGCAACGGCAGAGTCGACAGATGGCGAACCAAAACTCTCCCTGGCAGGGCCTGGTCCCGGCAAGGCTGGGCCCCCGGCAAGGCCTAACACCAGTGCGATAGGGCCCACGCAACTAGGTGAAGTGGTGCAAAAGAAGAAGATGATGCAGCACCCAGTTTACTTTGTCAGCTCCCTCTTGCAGGGGGCTAGGTCGAGGTACTCCGGTGTGTAGAAATTGCTCTTCGGCCTCCTTATGGCCTCGAGGAAGCTACGTCATTACTTCCAAGCGCACGAGATCACCGTCGTCACCCGCCTCCCATTGCAACGGATACTACATAACCCAGATGCAACGGGGAGGATTGTGGAATGGGCCTTGGAGCTATCAAGTTTTGGTTTGAAGTTCGAAAGCACCTCAACGATTCAGAGCAGAGTCTTGGCGGAGTTCGTTGCCGAATGGACCTTGACGCCCGGCGAAGAGATCCAGGAGACCACTCTCCTAGGCAAGGAAACAAGTCACAACTGGATTATGTACTTTGATGGGGCTTTTTTGCTACAAGGCGCCGGTGCTGGTGTGCTGCTCGTCGCACCCACTGGAGAGCTGAAGGAAATATGCCCTAGAGGCAATAATAAAGTTATTATTTATTTCCTCATATCATGATAAATGTTTATTATTCATGCTAGAATTGTATTAACCGGAAACATGATACATGTGTGAATACATAGACAAACATATAGTCAGTAGTATGCCTCTACTTGACTAGCTCATTAATCAAAGATGGTTATGTTTCCTAACCATAGACATGTGTTGTCATTTGATCAATGGGATCACATCATTAGGAGAATGATGTGATTGACATGACCCATCCCGTTAGCTTAGCACTTGATCGCTTAGTATTCTCGCTATTGCTTCCTTCATGACTTATACATGTTCTCAGAATTATGAGAATTGTGTAACTCCTGCCATCGGAGGAACACTTTGGTACTACCAAACGCCACAACGAATCGGGTGATTATAAAGGAGTACTACAGGTGTATCCGAAGGTACATGTTGAGTTAGCATAATTCGAGATTAGGATTTGTCACTCCGATTGTTGGAGAGGTATCTCTGGGCCCTCTCGGTAATGCTCATCACCTAAGCCTTGCAAGCATGTAACTAATGAGTTAGTTATGAGATGAAGTATTACAGAATCCAGTAAAGAGACTTGTCGGTAACGAGATTGAACTAGGTATTGATACCGACGATCGAATCTCTGACAAGTAACATACCGATGACAAAGGGGACAACGATGTTGTTATGCGGTTCGACCGATAAAGATCTTCATAGAATATGTAGGAACCAATATGGGCATCCGTGTCCCGCTATTGGTTATTGACCGAGACATGTCTCACCATGTCTACATCGCTCTCGAACCGTAGGGTCCGTGACGCTAAGGTTTCATGACAATTATATTATGAGTTTATGTATTTTGATGTACCAAGTTTGTTCGAGTCTCTGATATGATCACGACATGACGAGGAGTCTCAAATGGTCGAGACATAAAGATTGATATATTGGACGGATATATTTGGACACCGGAAAGGTTCCTAAGAGTTTGGGAATATATCGGAGTCTCGGAGGTTACCGAACCCCGGGAAGTATATGGGCCTTATTGGGCCCATGTAGGAGGAAGGAGAAGGAGAAGGGAGGGGGCGCGCCTCAAGCCCAATCCGACTGGGGAGGGGGCCCCCTTTCCTTTCTCCTTCCCTCTTCCTTTCCTACTACTAGTACTCCTTCCTACTACTAGTACTCCTTCCTTCCCTCCAAATAAGATAAGGAAAAGAGGGAAACCTACTTGGAGTAGGTTTCTCCTCCCATGGCGCGCCTCCTTGGGCCGGCCACCTCCTCCCTCCCTCCTTTATATACGGGGTAGGGGGCACCCTAGAACACACAAGTTGATCATTGATCGCTCTTTAGCCGTGCAAGGCCCCTCCACGATATTACACCTCACCATATTGTAGCGGTGCTTAGGCAAAGCCCGCAATTGGAGAACATCAAGATCGCCACCACGCCATCGTGGCCGACGGAACTCCCCTGAGCCTCTCATCGATTGAGATCGAGGGTGCGCCATCGAGCTGACGCTGTCAAGAACTCGGAGGTGCCGGAGTAACGGTGCTTGATCGGTCGGACCGGAGGACGACGACTACTTCCTCTACGTTGTGTCAACGCTTCCGCTTCGGTCTATGAGGGTACGTAGACAACACTCTCCCCTCGTTGCTATATCATCACCATGATCTTGCGTGTGCGTAGGAAAATTTTGAAATTACTACGTTCCCCAACAAGAGCACCTCAAGTACGTGATGCAGATGCACTTTCCCAGGGAGATGTCCATGAACAACACTGTTGAATACGAGGGATTGCTTGCCGGTCTCAGGAACGTGGCAGACCTCGGGGTCAAGAAGCTCATCGTCAGGGTTGATTCACAGCTTGTCGTCAGGCAGATCAATAAGGAGTATCAAAGCTCATTGATGGAAGCTTACGTGGATGAAGTGAGGAAACTGGAGGAGCGCTTTGACGGTATAGAGGCAGAGCATGTCCCCCGAGTGGAGAACGACATCGCCGACCACCGCCAAAGCGCCGCTTCTCAAGCTACCGTGGAACTGTGTAATTTTGTGCTTTGGTTAGCTCAACCATCCGTTGAACCATCAACAGAGCAGAACAAGCGAAGGAAGTATGGCCCCGGCAAGTACTTCCCCACCGAGCTCCCTGGAGCCGCCGGCGAAGATGTTGTCGTGGACGCCAAGCCTGCCGTGGGACAACCGACTCCGGCGGGGTGCCAAGCCCTTGCCATGGAGGCAACCGTTCCCGCGGCGGAGGATTTGTCTTTGGTCCTTGCCGTCGAGCCACAGGTTCCAGCATGGGCGCAGCATACCGTCCGATTCGTCCAAACAGGGGAGCTTCCTGAGGAGCGGGATGAAGCAAAGAAAGTAGCTCGTCGGTCTGCCCTGTACCAGTTCATTGACAACGTTCTGCATAGAAAAAGACCAAATGGAGTGAAATTGAAGTGCATCCCCTAGGAGGAAGGACTGGAGATGTTGGCAGAGATACATGGAGGCATATGTGGCTCCCACATAGGGTCAAGGGCCCTTGCCGACAAGGCTTTCCGGCAAGGTTTCTTCTGGCCCACTGCCCTCCAGGATGCGACGGCACTAGTAACCAAGTGTGAAGCGTGTCAATTCCATTTGAAGAAGCTTCATCAGCCAGCTCAAGCCTTGTAGACCATCCCTCTCTCCTGGCTATTCTAGGTCAGGGGGCTCGACATACTGGGCCCTTTTCCCCGTGTTGTCGGGGGCTTTGAGTACTTGTACGTTGCAATCGACAAGATCACAAAGTGGCCAGAGGTGGAAGCAATGAGGAAGGTGACCGCACAATCAGTCGTCAAATACTTTAAGGGGCTAGTTTGCCGCTTTGGCGTGCCAAACAGAGTCATCACCGACAACGGCACGCAGTTCACAAGCCACACTTTCATGCAATATATTGAAGACCTCGGCAGCAAGGTCTGTTTTGCTTTCGTGGCACATCCACGGAGCAATGTCCAAGCGGAGATGGCAAATGCTGAAGTGTTGCGTGGCCTGAGGACGAAGACTTTTGACAGGCTGCACAGGAGCGGAAGCCGCTGGATTGATGAGTTGCCAGCGGTTCTTTGGTCGATCAGAACGACGCCAAATCAAGCCACTGGCCAGACACCCTTTGCCCTGGTATATGGGGCAGAAGTAGTTCTCCCCATGGAACTCATATACGGGTCACCTCGAGTGCTTGCTTATGATGAGCTTGAGCAAGAGCGATTGCGGCAAGATGACGCGACACTCCTCGAGGAAGATCGCTTCGGCGGTCAGTGAGAGCAAAGACGCTACCAAAGAAGCCTTTGCGCCGCCATCAGAGCCGCAAGGTTCATGCCCGGCTTTGAGGAAGGCAACCTTGTTCTTCGCTGCTCACCGGCCAAGAATTCCAACAAGTTGACTCCAAAGTGGAAGGCCCTTATCGGCTAACACGAGTCACCGTGCCCGTGCGCTCCGCTCGAGACCAAGATGGCATTCCGTGAGCAACTCGAACATCAAGCATCTTCGCGAAGTTTTACCTGTATATGCGGTTGTCGGCCCCCAAGAAGCTCCTTTTGTACAAGCCTTTGCCGACAAGGCATGTAACCTTCAGACAAAGCCAGCGCAGACTTCGAGCATAAATAAACGGCTCGCGCCGAAGTTATAGCATGCATGCTAGATTGAGTCTCTCCCTTGGTTAGGGTTGATAGTGCTTAGCGGAGACTAACCCCTATCATAGAGGTCGAGTTTACGTCTATTTGTTCCTGTCCGTCCTCTTTGGTTCGCAGGGTACATGAATCTTTCCGCCAAGCTAAGTGGAAGGAAGGGAACAAGCCAGCGCTCCGGGGGCTGAAGACGCAAAGGTCCACCCACGGCAAGCTAGGGTTGCCGGGGACTGTGGATTCAGATAAGTTTTCTTATCCCCTATTATGCATTTCCATATAAATTGGGACGTATGAAGCCTCGTTTTATTCCAAGGCTGTCGTGCTCCCTCCATTCCTGCCATCGGAGAACCTCTTCTTGGTTAGGAATTGGGTTGTAGCCGTTGCGGCAAGGAAGCAAGCATAGGGCCCACCCCTACTTCGCCCATGGAAGCTCGCTTCATCATCGGCTGATTTTCCTGTCTACAAACTTGTGGTTAATTCCTTCTATCCTTCTGTTGTATCTTTTATTGGAGATTTATACTTGTAGATGCCTAGCTTGTCATGAAAAGTTCCAAAAATTGTCGTATATTAAGTTCAAATGTTTTACTTATGAGTAGAACTTTTGTAGTTTGCTTGAATTGATAGTTGAGACTTGCTGAGCCTCCATGCTTTGTAGTTTGTGTGAATTGATAGTTGAGACTCGATGAACTCTATCCATCTCGATTGTTGACCTGTAGCTGATGGTTTTGTGAACTAGTAAAGAGTATTTATTTCTTTCATATGTTCTTGTGATATTTGATACCTTTGTGAACTGATTTTTGGTGCTATGCGTAGGCTTAAGATCATCCTATATAGATCAGCGGTTACTATTTCTTTGCTCTGACTATATTTCTCAATAGCATTTTGTTTCTATAAGTTTGTTGAAACCTATCTAATATATAGCTAATTCAACATCCGACATTTCTGCTGCATTTGTATGCCCACACCCTCATATGTTTGTACAAAAAAGAAAATGGATGTTAGAGTGGGTGATTAAAAAACTCAATGTTCTTCTCTTATTCGAGCAGCCACCTGAAAAAAATGTTCACCTTGGTTAGATGAACCAAATGGGTTGTGTAGTTCTTCTGTTATTTGAGGAGGCACCTGGAAAAAAAACAGAATAAATAAGATGGCAGTAACAACCAGGTTGAACTTTTTGTAATTTTCTGTGTATGATTGCAGTACTTTTTGTAAAAAAAACACATGGTATTTTGTAAAAAAACACTCCAAATCTGGTTGGACTGATCCTTCGACTTCTTTCGTATAGAAGGTTCAAAAAGTTTTGCTCCTGAAAATGCACATATTTAGAGTATGCGAATATATTGTGCATTTTTTAATTTTGCTCTTGACAGTTCAACATGTCTTATGTCATCAATTCATAATGAAAATAGCGGGGATAGTTCAAAACGTGTGTGTTAAAAACAGAACAGTATAGATAAACTTTGGTATCAGTTCGATGGAATAAATCACATCAGTTCTAACTCGGATCGGCTGTTGCCTACAATGCATTGAAAATAAAAATTTGAATCAAATCAATCTAGTTGTTCTATATTGGCTTAAAGTTTTCGTATCTTTATCTTATTGATGATGCTCTGAGCTGAACAAGAGTGTTGGGTAATAAGTGTGTCTTTGGTTTAATACTAAAAGATCTGTTCGCTGACTTGTAGTAGCAAAATCTCATGGAAGTGTGTGTTGGTGGCTTCAATTAATTTTACGCTTTCATGCAGGATGGTGGCAGTGATGGCGCGGAATTGGAGAAAGAAAAAGAGGAAAGTTGTCCAAAAAATTGAACATTTTTTCATGTTTCTCTCTAGCTGAATGAAGCTAGACCGATGTACTACACTTCATCTCTCTCCACAGCAGGTTCATGTACATCGACAAGAGGAGTTCACAATATATATCAAACAAAAAGATAGTTCAGGTACAGAGGGAGTTTGATGCATGTATGCATGTAGGGAGGTTCTCTCACTTTCCATGCAGGTGGAGAAGTTTAATGGGATGAGATGCGTATGTATATGACTGCTTGCTGCCTGATGCCTATTCAATTCTCTACTGGTTTGATGTCTAAAACCTTTTGTACAGTTTGTGCTTTTGCTTTTTGTACGCTTTTTTCAAAATGAAAGAGGACAAACTAGTTGCAAAATTTAGGGGAACATATATAATTTTTTTCATGCAGTAGCAGGTCTGAACAAAGAGGTCAAACTAGCTGCAAAATGTAGGGGAACATATAATTTGCTCTGAACAATGGGATCAAACCCATTTTGATCATGACATGATCAAAATTTGACGGCGGGAAGTAGCAGGTTCTTCAATGTGTGCAGTTCGATGTGATTTAGTTGGCCAGGAAGGGAGAAGAAACAGGGACAGCACGGGATGGCTGATGACGAACCTGCTGCCGACGTGCTCTATGGTGGTCTCTTATCCAACGTATTTAAATCTCTCTATATAGTGTAACTTGCTCCAGTAACTGAACTCAATGGTCTCTAGTATCTGAACAGCAGGGGAGATACATCATGTAAAAAGAGTAGGATATTGAGATGTTGTTGCTACTTCTTTATGCTCTTACCTTGCTGCTGCTCCATTCAATATCATTCTATTTATATGAAAATAATTGATGCTCTATAGATGCTTCTTGAAATGCTTATGAGAGCTGATTTTTTGTTGTTTGGTATTCAGAATAACAAGGAAAGAAAGGATTCCATTTCCTGTCACAGTAGTTCATTAGTACATATCCACCTATAACCCGTTCAACGATGTAAGCCATGCAAGTCCGGAAGAAATGGACAAAACAGTAGTGGTGGTAAGAAGAATAGAACCCGTTCAATGATGTAAGCTACGCAAGTTCGAAAGGATTCATATCAGTACAAACTCGAGAGGGCATGTATTACCGTCCAGAGCAAGTTCAAAAGGATTCACAACAGTCCAAACTCGAGAGGGCATGTATTACCGTCCAAAGTACATTCTTCAATTTACCAAGAAGTTCATGTATTACTATCCAGAAAGTATATATAACTATTGCTACTCTTCCCCCAATTCAATGTACATATAGAAAAGGTTCAAATATATGTTAAAAACAATTTGGTTCTAAGTTATATAGTGATTCAATACACAAAAATTTGTAGCGGTTCAGCAAAATGATTCATATCAGTACAAACTCCAGACATCATAAGTTCATGTCATAAGTTCTAAGTTATATAGTGATTCAATACACAAAAATTTGTAGAGGTTCAACAAAACGATTCATACCAGTACAAACTCGAGAGGTCATAAGTTCAGAGGACAAAAATTTAGCAAAAGAAGAAGAAGAAGAACCGGGGTGATTTACCAATAAAATTTTGAGAAAGTTCGTAGAGCAAAGCAACATAAATTTGGAGATCCTGACACTGCGACAATAATGCTCAGTACAAAAATGAACAAAGTTCCGTTCGTACTATCGTTTGCGAACAAATGATGAAACAATTTTCAGTAAAAAACAGAGTAAAGTCTAGACTATGAAAACACGCTCAGTACAAACCCATACGGATATCAGTTCAAGTACTCTTTTTCCAGAACCATTGAAAATTACACAATGAAAAATAAATCAGTACGGACACACACATAGATCCGTACAATTACTCTGTTGTTCAGACGGGAAAACAGCAGGATTCGTCTCACCTTATTCAAAATTACTCTTCAGCAATTACGAATTTGAGAAAATGTTCAACATGACTAAGTTTCGCGTTTTCTATATCTTTCCAACGGTATATTATTTGCCCCATTTCGACAAACTTTTAAAATAAATCGTGTTCGAAATCAAATTTGACCGTATTCAAATTTGAGTTTAAACTGTAAGGAATTAGAAAAATATTTCTACACGAAAAAGTTGCGCATTTTTCATAACTTTCCAACGATGTATCATTTGCGTCAATCCGATAAACCGTTTGAAACAAAACGCGAAAATACCTTTCGCCCAGAATTTCACCATTTTTCAAATTACTTTTAAATCATAAAGAATTTGAAAAAACATTAGTTATATGGAAGAAGCGAAATTTCACCAGCTTTCCAATGCCATCTTATTTGCTCAATCCGACAAACCATTTGAAAATTACGTCCAAAATACAATTCACGTTTTCGGTTAAAAACGGTTTTTTCAAAACTGCTCTTAAACCATAATGATTTTTCAAAAACGTTCAATATACTTGAAATAAAGTTGTCAAGAGCTTTCCAACGATATATTGCACTCCCCGTTCCGACAAAAAATGTACAAAAAGTTTTTGAAGTAAAAAAGACGATATGTTAAACAACAATGAAAGTATGAGTTCAACCGCTCGAATTCATCAGTACAACCACCTGAAACCGTCAGTTCAAGTCGGGTAACAGAAAATATTCTGTTACGCGATCATCTTATTATATTAGAGTGAGGCTCCCCTCTTTATTTCATATTTTTTTACTTACTTTTAAACCGTTAAATGTTTAGCAAGTCTTAACTAGTTCCGTGGCAAGCTATGATAGACACAATTTTACCTATATATATATAGGACTCCTCTTTTGTACTTCCAAGAGTACATACTCCCACCTCTTAACCGATGATTCAGTTTGGATATACCCGATCACAGGAAACAAACAGCCAATGCATGCAAGACCACACACATGCATGCGTCTGGTTGATCCTAAAATTAAGGGATTCAATACCAGATGCCTAATCCATCCATGTGCATGCACCGTTCAACCAAAAAATAGAACCATATATTTTTCATGTCGCCACATGAAGAAAGGAATATATGTTGTTTTACGAATTGACTCCTTTTATCCAAACGAGTGTGTATTGTCCTTTTTAATTGAGTATATACTATTTTTCTTTTGCATGTACAGTATATACTGCTTGGTTTCATAATACACATATACCGGGGCTTTTTTCATTTAGAATGAGTTGGTATTAATTGCTTGTAATCAAAAGAGGTATGTACTGGTTTTATTGAGCATATATTACTTTTATACAAATGAGTGTGTACTGCCTTTTATATCAGTATATACTGCTTTTTTGGGTGGGGATAGAGTATATACTGCTTGGTTCCATAATAGGCATATACTGAGATTTTTTGTCCTTCGGAAGGACCTTGTACACTAGTACTTCATCGCCAAAAACTGAAAGAAGTATATACTGCTTGGCAACTTTATCCATGTATGTTAATCTATGGGTATATGCTACTTTCAAAACAAATGAGTATACTACAATTTGATGGACAATAAAGGTCTGGTCAGTTTTTAAGATCGTCTGAGTATGCATACTAGTTTGTAACAAAGTAGTGTAAATTTACTCTCTTTTTTGCTAAGAGTGTATATTTACTTAGCAAACAGAGGATCGTCGATCAGTAGTATATATGCTATGTAATTTTTGCAAGCAAGCAGAATACACAATGGAATTTCTCTGATATACTTCAAAAAGAACTATCCATATTTTTTGAACTGAACAAACGGTATCACAGTACTGTTCGCTCTGTGTGTTATATACATGTAAACAAAAGTCACTGCTTCTTCAGAGATCTATCAAGTGGCACCATGGTTAACAAGATACTTGATACATTTGTACATCATGTACAGAAATTTGCATCTTGATAGAAACATGTACACTGCCTAAAGCAAACTAGACTATGCAGCTACTTTAGTTACATCTTGAAAAAGGTTTAATGCTAAAAAACAAACTGCAGAAGAAAAAAGAGGTATATGTTCCAGCAAGCTTCAGATAACACCACATGTACTTCTGGAGGTGCTCCTCAGTCAAACAAATCTACAAGTTTTACATACATGGATATTCAATGGAAAACAATTAGCAACATAAGGTAGACTGGATTCAAGAAACATTGTACAAGTGTACATACCTAATATCTAGCTATATAGAAAAAAGATCCTGACCTGGGTACTTTTTTTATTTTTTTGCGGGTGTACTCAACTGGGTAATAAGAGAAAAGAAACAGAAAAAAAAGAGCTTAAAAAACTGTTTACACCAGGAACTGTAAGTAATCTGATGTACAGACTTTGTTAAGGTGTTTAAGGATAAAAAATTAATTAGGTAGATTGGGTGAGAGAAGGTGCTTCTCATCTGGTTCTACAATCAGTTTGGGCAGTGGCCGTGACAGTTAAACAGTGAACTGGACAATATGCTCAATATACTGACGAACATACTGACTTGATTTACAAGAATTTGCATTAACGGGATGATGAATGGGTCTCATATCCTGACTAAACTTGAGATGAATATAGCCATTATTTGGTCTCGCTAATACATTGACTACTCCATTATTATAAGACAGAAATGCAGAAAATACTGCATGCAACCAATTCGTACCAGATCTATGATGGTTTACGCACTGTTGACTCAAAGAAAGATTTAGAAGAAGAAGAGCAGCTAGATCTAACCAGTGATTGGTGGACTCCAAAGTTCCTTGCGGTTGGAGAACTTGGAGCAGACTTTTTACGCCCACCAGTAAGAACTGGGTTCCATTGTTCTCATGGATGGCACTCGGTTGTTGGCGACGCGGAAGGCAACGATCACCGGATTCCAGCCACCTACAAAGAAAACGAGAGTTGAGTGCCTTGTCGATCTGGTTTCAAACATGAGAGTCAGGCGCCGGCCGGAAACAAACCTGGCCGGTGAGAAGATGAGGCGCTGCCAATGGAAGCTGCTGCGGAGCGAGCTCCTTCTCTTGGAGGCCGATGTAGACCTCCAAGCTCCAGGCGTGCGAGCCGGCGCCGCCGTCGCGCGCTGCCGCATAACGCCAATGAAACGGGAGGAGAGATGGATAAGCGCATCACATATAAAAACGCCTAAAAATAGGACCAATAACCTCTGTTTGTTTTAGATGGATCTTTTTTCACTTATTATTTTTTAAGTAAAAGCTAAATGGGTGCAGGAGTATGTACTCCCAAGAGTACCAACCCATTTTTCCTGTGTGTGTGTGAGATTGAAGTCGGATCGGCTCGTAGAGTACCCGCGAGTGATTCACGAATTGGGGGCTGAAAGGACATATTCCGGTGGCCCCCTATGTGATTCTTTGTGGCAGAATGATAGGGCAGGTTGAGATCACCTATGAGAGAGGTGGGCCTGGTCCCTCGTGGGTGTCCTTATTTTTTAATAACAGCTTAACGAGATTGGGTATTTGATCTCGGTTGGTTGCTGGCCTTTTTGCACTAACCGCCACGCGGGAGTTATGGACACTCGACGTCGTATGATTTCTCCCGAAAGCTTTTCAGATGTCACACATGAGCGACACGCGTCCGGGTGGCCCGTAAGCACCTGCTTTGTATAAAGAGGTAGCTAGGACTGGGCCCGGCCGTCCACGCAACATGCAGGAGTGCAAAGGGCGATGGGCCCAAGACCCCTGAGCACTTAGGATGTAGACTGGCGTGCTAACCCCTCTAGAGAGCCTAGGTAGGACTACAAAGTGTTGATCTTCCGAGGTTCGGTATTACCCAGGAAAGTGTGTCCGGTCAGAGGTGATAGAGCGTATCGGGTAATGTGGTGCACCCCTGCAGGGAAGTTTATATATTTGAATAGTTGTGTCCACAGTAACAGGACGACTTGGAGTTGTACTCCGACCTCTTACAACTAAAAGCGGATACTTGATAAAACACACCTAGATAAGTGATAGATACAACCCGGTGATTGCTCTCTCACAAGGAGATGAGGAGAGGATCTATGGGTAGGATTATTGCTATACGATGATACTTGTTACCATTCCAGCTACTCTCCTCTACTGCTTCAAGATGGTGGCTGTTAGAAGACGTAGTCTTCCACCCCTTATTCTGGCATTCTGCAGTTTAGTCCACAGATACTACCCCTTCATTTGATATCAATGCATATGTAGTGTAGATCTTATGTAAGTCTTGCGAGTACTTTGGATGAGTACTGACGGTTCCTTTGCTACCCTTTTTCTCCTTCAACCCATATGTTCACAACAGATGATGGCGCTGCAGATGGAGGTCCCCCCCCCCCAGTGGAGCGAACTACGTGGAGATCGATGACCAGGAGTAGTCCGGAGGTCCCAGACAGGAGTCCTCGCCTTTCGATCTAGTGGCGTTGTTTTGCTCAGCCTTCTTAAGGCAAACTTGTCTAAGTATGTCAGTACTTAGATAATATTTGCTTTTATGACTTATGTATTCGGGCCCTCGTGCCCCCTGACTTGTAATATAAAGATTTATGTTTATCCGTTGTGTCTTAGAGTTGTGTTGTGATATTGACGTGAGTCACCATTCTTGATCGTGCATGATGCATTTACGATTAGTGCATGATTATAAATGGGGGCGTCACACCTCCGGTGGTGGAGGCTACACCGTTGTGACACCCGTGTTTATGCTTCTGATCTTGACCATTACATGTCGTTAGTCATAAACGACACCTGGCTACGAGCCATCGCTCTTGTGATCTTGCCGACAACAGTGATCCGGCAGTCCGCCTGGCCGTCTCGTAGGCGCAGCCGCAAGGAGTTGCTAGGGTCTGGATGCGACTCTTGTCTCCACGCAGAGGAGCAGACGAACAGACATGGATAGGCGAGATAAAAGGCAGCTTTTTTCTGATTGATTGATTCAAATTCCTGGGGTTTTCGAGGAAATATTCATATTCCTGCTATTCTTCTCAGTTCTCATAAGCTGCTTGGGCCTATTCTGGCCCATGTACGAAGTGGAGTAAGGCTATAAGAAAACGCCCAGGCTGGCCCAATCAGCACATCTAACGTATTTTCAGCGTGTATTTGTGCTTTCCACTGGAGGGAGCAAAGCAACTAACAAAGAAACACTCCTTCGGGAGCCTTCCCAATGGCCACTTCAGGTGGACTCAGAGCACGCCACTTGGCGCGCTCTCAACCGCCACCACGTGTCGTGCTCTGGATGCTCTCTTCGGATTTTGTTTTTTTTTTGCGTGTTTCAGCGTCGATCCTGGGCACGTGCCCAGGGTTCCCGAACGATAGAATCGCTCCTGATCTGCCCGGACAGCTCACACCTGGGCGACACGGCTGGAAGGTCAATCACGGGTGGCCGAGGATGGCGGGGTGGACCAAGTGCGCTTGCTCGCTACAGTCGACGCGCGTCGATGACGGGTGCATCGAGTGCGCTCGCTCGGTATAGTCAACATGCATGGCGCGAGTGCCTTCGAGCCGTTCGTTTCTAGGTGGAGTGCATCAGGGGCTTCTCAAGGGCGCTCCAAGCTGTTTGATTTGCCCGAAAGGCTATGAGACGGGCGAAGCCAGTTGGAATGTCCATGACGGGTGGACCGATGGCTCGTCCAGGACCATCGCCATGCAAGGGACTTTGGCGCTACCCCCGCCCACAAGGGAGAGAGTGGCCGAACACGCTTTGTGGTCTGTTCGCGAGATAATTGCATCTATTGTCCTCGTAGTCGATGGTGATGTCTAACTTGATCCTGGTAGTTGTAAAGTGCTTCAATATGGTCCCGGTACAAGAAAATACATGCTTAATACAATCCCTGAGGTTGAAACAGCGGTCTTGACTCTACAAGTTGTGTACGTATCTCGACAACAGTTCTGGCTCAACCCGTTGTGTACGTATCTCATATTTCTATAGCTGATGGCCCATTTGTTTGTGGACCGAGGAATAAAACGAAAAATGCACGGTGCGACGTGCATCGAGGACGGGTGGACCGAGTGCGCTCGCTCGGTACAGTCGGCATGTGTGGTGCGAGCGCCTCTGAGCCGTTTGTTTCTAGGTGGCGTGCATCAGGGGCTTCTCAAGGATGCTCCTAGCTGTTCGATCTACCCGAAAGGCTCTAAGACGGGCAAAGTTGGCTGAAACGTCCATGACGGGTGGCCAATGGCTTATCCAAGGCCATCGCCATGCGAGGGACTTCAACGCTAACCCTGCCCACAAGGAGAGAGTAGTCAGACATGCTTGTGGTGTGTTCGCGAAATAATTACATTTATTGTCCTCGTAATCGATGGCTATGTCTAACTTGATCCTGGTAGTTGTAAAGTGCTTCAATATGGTCTCGGTACAAGAAAATACGTGCTTAATACGGTCATTATTGTGCGAGCTAAACACCAGGCCGAGTCCGTGATGTTGTCTAACTAGTACGATGCCCATGCATTGCACGAAACACCAAGATTAGGGGTGGACAACGCCAGCAGCAACCATCATATCAGATTGTTCCATGGCCTTCTAAATGTGGTGGGGAAGAGATAAGGTCGATTGTAAGAGACAAGGAGTTATTTGTAAATATGGAAACAAGTGCGGGCATCTTTTTGCAAAACTGGAGCAGTTTGCTTTGTATCTGTTAGATCTAGATCCGACGGCTATTGGTGAAAGATGGCAGGCACATCATCATCACCAACTCAGTTTTTTATAGGAGTAAAGATATCGGGATGCATTGTCTATTATATGCATATCGTTGTCTTTAAAAAAACGTTCATCGATTAAAAGAATGTTCATGATTCAGAAAATAAAAGTTCGTGTCTACAAAGAATGACCATGAATTTTCTCTAAAATGTTCAAAACAATGTTTGGGAATTAAAGAAAGATTTCCAATTTTTTTTTAAAAATGTTCACTGATTCAACAAGATATTCATGAACTCAAAAATTGTTCTTCACAAACAAAAAATGTTTCTGAATTTCAAAAGTTATTCCCGAATTTAAAGAAATGTTCGCCTATGCAAAAGAAACTTGTTGACGAGTTCCAAAAAACATGTACGCAATTTCAGAAAATATTCTTGAATTCAAAAAAGATTCACAATTTTGTAAAAAAGCTCATGAATTTAGCAAATGTCCGCAACTTGAAAATTATGGTGAAATATTTTTCAAGTCGGTGAACAAATTTTTAAATTCGGAAAATGTTCGCCCAATTTGTAAAAAATATTTTCCGATTTGACTATGTATACCTAAATAGATTTCTTTTCTAAAAAAACGTAAATAGATTTCGTATAGAAAATACTACATATATAAGAAGTGCATCTCCACACATATAGCACACACATGCTTGATCGAATACACTGTACATAGTTTGCATAGTTTGATAAAATTCCCAACAACGTTCAGAAAATGTTTATTCCCATTCTAAAAATAAGCGTGACATTAAAAGGAAATGCTCGCATATTTCCAAATAATGTATGTGAAATTTTTCAAAATGTTTGTACAATGTAAAAAAAAATTGCATAGTTTATGGAAATTTCAAATGTTTATACAATGTAAAAGAAAAGTGTGCATAGTTTGATAAAATTCCCAATAACGATGGACAATAAAGTTTTTTCGAATGCGTCAACAAGTTTGTTTAGATAGGCGAACATTTCTTGAAATTGGGGAACAACTTTTGAAATTCAGAAACATTTTTTGTTTGTGACAAACATTTTATGAATTCAGGAATATATTTTCTTCAATCAGTGGCATTTGTAAAAATTTGGAAATCTTTTTAAAAAATCACAAATATTATTATGAATATTTTTAAAAAAATCATGGACATTTTTTGTAGACACGAACTTTTATCTTTGAATCATGAACATTTTTTGAATTTATGAATGCTTTTAAAAAAACTTATGAACATTTATAAATTCGCGAGTTTATTTAAAAGACAACTATGTCCATATAATAAGCGATGCATCCCCATATTAAACAAGATAGCAGATTTGGCGTGGTAGCTAGCTCGCCCAGCCATGGGGCAAAGCTTGTCAGTCTCGAATCTCCCCCGGTGGTGCTTCTTTCCATTTCTCGGCGCGCTTTTCTCTCTTTATTTCTCGGCGCACAGACCACAGACAAATGGGCCTCTCCTGTCAGCTATAGAAATACGAGATACGTACACAACGTATAAAGCCAGGATTGTTGTTTCAACCTCAGAGACCGTATTGAGCACATACTTTCTTCTACTGGGACCGTATTGAAACATTTCGTAACCACTCGAACCAAGTTGAACCTCGTCATCAAACGAGGATGATAGATGCAATTATCTCCATGTTCGCCCACGCGTTCCGGTTCAGTCGCTACCGTGCGGTCCCCCGCCTGTAGCAAGGCAGACGCGCTCCGCGGGCAGGTTCGGTTGGACCACCAGGGTCAGGTCGGTGCGGTCCCCCGCCTGTAGCAAGGCAGACGCGCTCCGCGGGCAGGTTCGGTTGGACCACCAGGGTCAGGTCGGTCATACTGGCCGAGCTCGTAGAAGTGCTTCATGAATTCATTAATTTGACGTTGTACTGGTGAAGCACTTGTAAATTGCTTGCGTAGAAGCTTTTTCTCCTTTCATTTCTCGGCGCGCTTTTCTCTTTATTTCTCGATGCACAGACCACTGACAAATGGGCCCCTCCTGTCAGCTGTAGAAAATACGAGATACATACACAATGTGTAGGGCCAGGATTGCTGTTTCAACCTCGGAGACCGTACTGAGCACACACTTTCTTCTACTAGGACCGTATTGACCGGGGCCAAGTTGGACCTCGCCAGCGACCGAGGAAGATAGATGCAATTATCTCCGTGTTCGCCCGCGCGTTCTGGTTCAGTCGCTACCGTGAGGTCCACGCTAGCGTATTGAGCACACGCTTTCTTCTAGCAGGACGGTATTGAAACACTTTGCAACCACCGGGACCAAGTTGAACCTCGCCAGCGACTACAAGGATGATAGACGCAATTATCTCCGTGTTCGCCCGTGCGTTCTGGTTTAGTCATCGCTACCGTCAACGCAGACACGCTCTGCGGGCAGGTTCGGTTGGACCGCCAGGGTCAGGTTGGTCAAACTGGCCGGGCTCGCAGAATTATGTGTGCGCTTCATGAATTTGACGTTGTGCTGGTGAAGCACTTGTAAATTGCTTGCGTAGAAGCTCTTTTGATGTCCTGTACATGGAGTTCTCCAAAGCGCCTGTGATGTATTCACATTACAGTGCTGGGGCCAAAGTAAGTAAACTGATAACGTTACAAGCAGGATGCAAACAAAACAATCAATGTGCCGTTATACCTCTGATTCCAGCGTCACCTATTTCCCTTTGCGTTTGTCAACCAAACACCTCCAAATAGTTTCCCTACACATCACATCGCAAGGACGGTCCACCACAACACAGCATTATAAAAAAGGAAAACACACTCTATCTTCCCCACACGCCAAAGCAAATAACAATTATTTTATGAAAAAATCCAACAACACCAGCGACGTGCGCGTCCAACCCTTCTAGAGAGATTAAAATTGACAAGACACTACAAAATTATCGAGGTTATGCAATTTATTCGGTTCAAAGAAAAACAAGCAACCACAATCACATGTCTCGGGCATCTATAGTTCATCAATGTACGAGCCTACAAACACAGAATAAAGAAGAAATTCCTATTACACAAAATACATGAATGAATTCCATCAGTTGTTCCAATGCAGTTGCGCCACTCACGGGTCTGCTGATATTCTAACAGACGAGTTCTATACTAAAAGTCATAATTCACTACTTCATACATTAAACAACCGGCTTGAAGAAATATACAAAACGGATGTATAGTAATGATGCATCATGAGCACGCACATAGGGAAACATGGAGAGCTGAACTGACCATGCCTAGCACTATGCTTGTTGGTACCAGTCCATCTGAATTAGGTGGCCCTGATTCAGAGTGCTCTGTCTTACGGCCATCGCTGCCTGAACTACGGTCCCCATCATCTCTGGGATGGTCATCAAAACTGTTTCCATCTTCGTGGTCGTTTGAGCCGGAGCTACCATCCCGTGTGAAACCCTGGACTAGATCTGGTCTTGGTTCTACTCCAACTCGCCTTAAGTGTAGCTGCCAGTGTTTTGCAATTTGTTCTTCAAAGTTCCCATTAACAAACAAATGGAAAAAGGAAGATAATCAACAATACCTGAAGGTACAAATTGACCTCATCTGGACGTGACAGGAAGGGAAAATCCCCACCAGTCCTCAGTACTGCACGCTTTGCACTTGGATACCTTTCATTCACTTGGTCCTTCAACTGCTGAGGAACAGCAGAGTAGTCGTTCGTCTGTGCATAGATGTTCACTGAACATAGTTACCGTACAAGGGATGCTGGAGTGTCAAAACTAACAGATAGGAGAAAGAATCAATCTTGGAAGTCCTTGTGAATTGAGGGTTTCAAATGCATAGATTATTATATGGTACACAAGATTAACATGCGTTTTGCGTCGCCGCCGGTTATGCTGCGGCGCACCAGGCCTCGCGCTGCTGCACCCCCCGCGATTGAACGTTGGGTGACTTCCTCCAGGCTGGCACCAAGCACCTGAAAGCAGCCCTGCCTCCCCTGGTAGGTGTCCACGGAGGCAACCCCTCAACTTCTCCCCTCGCCGTGGCGTTCCACCACTGCGGCCTCAGTGGCCTTGTCGCAGACGCCCCCCCCCCCCCAACTGCAGAAAGAAGGGCGCATATTCAAATCCTGCGCACATTGGGCATCATCGGCACGTGCCAGATCATCACCCCCACCAACATGAAAGCATATGATGGCATCTTCACGACACCCCTCCCCCTCACCGTCATCTCGGCCATCGCCGCCCTAGTTGAGCGGGAGATCCCGCATGACCTTGGTGCCACGCCTAGCCCTGGCGCCCGTCGTCGACGCTACAACAACTTAGTGTCCCCCCCCCCCCCTGCGCGGTCGATCTAGCTATACGGATCATGGCCTCAAGGTCGCTGTATGGAACGTGCGCGGCCTCAACTCCCGCGCCTGCCGTTTGAGTATGCGATCGCTCCTTGACACTACCAGGGCCGCTATTGTGTGCCTCCAGGAAGCGATAATGGAGTTGATTTGCTCGTCGGTGGTTTTAGAGACTCGGTTCGGAGTTTGACGAGTACGTGTATCTGCCTGCGATCGGCACGCGTCGCGGCATCCTACTCGCTTGGCGGGGCAGCGCCGTATCAATCACAGACCCCTAGTTCCCGGTTCACCACGAACGCGATTACTGCCAAGGTGCAGACAGGCTCCGGCACTCCATGGCATGGTTTACAGACCGCAGGAGGACGACAACAAAATTGCTTTCCTCCAAGAGCTCCATGACATTCGCCTTGATTGTGCTTGGCCTTGGATGATTTGTGATGACTTCAGCCTCATATATCGTGATGAGGACAAGAATAACGGCAATCTCAATCACCGCGTGATGGGCAGGTTCCGCCTAATCAACGACCTAGCACTCAAAGAGGTTTACCTCAATGGCCGGCGCTATACATGGTCAAATGAGCAATCGCGCCCACCCTTGTCCACCTCGACAGGGTGTTGTGCACTTCGGATTGGGAGGAATTGCACGGGGAATGCCACCTACGATGCCTCACGTCGGTAGTGTCGGATCATTGCCCCTTGCTTCTGGATTGCGCCCCGATGCCCATCGCTCGCCGGCGTTTCCGGTTTGAGGACTTCTGGTTACGCCTTGACGGCTTCCAGGAGATGGTGCACGCTGCTTGGAGCTCTGTCCACGACGATCTTCAAGCGCCTCGTCCTCCACTTGCAAGCCACTGCCCGTGGCTTCACCAGCTGGAGCTCGTGCTCGGTCGGCTCCATCAAGCAGAAACTTGCGACCGCTCGGGAGCTCATATCGCGATTTGACCGCGCCCAGGAGGATCGCGTCCTCACGCCACAGGAGGACTGGTTGCACAAGCAGCTAAGATTGTGCACCTCGGCCTCGCCTCGCTGGAGCGCTCCATTGCCAGGCAGTGCACTCGCGTCTCGACTCGAATACGGGCTTCTTCCACCAGCAATGTTCCTACCGCCGTCAAAAGAACAGAGTCCACAACCTTGTCAATGGCAATCGCGTGCTCCTCGACCACACCAACATGGCCGAGGCTGCTTTCCAGCACTATGACGACCTCCTCGGGACTGCTGTTGAGCGCGACCACACCATCAACTTCGAGCTCATTGAGCCTAGCAACCTGATCGATTTGGACGCACCGTTTAGCGAGGATGAGATCTGGAGCGCTGTGAAGCAACTGCCCGCGCACAAGGTGCCCAACCCCGACGGATTTACCGCGGAGTTCCTCCACGCGTGCTTGAGTATCGTCAGAGCGACTTCGTTGCGGTGTTCCAGCAGCTCTACGACATGCATGGTCGTGGCTTTCGCCGCCTGAACCAGGCCCTACTAACGTTGCTGCCTAAGCGCGCCAACGCCAGTACATTGGGCGACTATTGTCCAATTAGTCTCATTCACTTGGACGCGAAGATCTTCGCAAGGTTCTCTCCCATCGCCTCGCGCCCAAGCTCGACAATTTGGTGAGTCCAAACAAGAACGCGTTCATCCCCGGCCGCTGTCTTCACGACAACTTCGTGCTGGTGAAGCAAACAGCGCGCCTCCTACATCAGTTGGGCGCACCCCTAGTTCTGCTAAAGCTTGATCTGGCCCGCGCATTCGACTCACTCTCATGGCCCTTCCTCTTTGAGGCCCTTCACCAGTATGGCTTTGGCGAGAGATTCCTCGAGTGGCTTGCGATCCTGGGGCCCTCGATCTGGCAGCGTTGTGGATTGCGCCAGGGCGACCCCCTCTTGCCGCAACTTTTCTCGCTGGTTGTGGACATCCTTGGGCAGCTGATCAAGCGCGCCATCGACGACGGCATACTACAGCGACTCCACCCTCAACGGCCAATACAGGCAATCTCGCTATACGCCGAAGACGTGGTCCTCTTTTGCCACCCATCACCGGCCGACCTAGCTGCTGTCAAGGGTATTCTGGAAAATCTTCGGGAGAGCCTCTGGCCTGCGAGTCAACTACGCCAAGAGCTCAGCGACTCTGCTGCACTGCGATCCCGAGGAAGCTGCACCTGTAGTCGAGACACTTGGGTGCCCCACAGTCGAGATGCCCTTCTCCTATCTTGGGATCCCGCTTACGTTGTGACGCCCTACTGCCGCGCAACTCCAGCCCTTAGTGGATCACACCGCTGGCTACCTCCCCTCCTGGAAAGCCCACCTGATGAACCGCTCCAGCCGTGTCGCCCTCGTCAAATCCGTCATGGGCGCGATCCCGATACACCAACTCCTGGTGTTCGCCCCGCCGAAGAAGACTCTCAGACAGCTCGAAAAGATACAGCGAGGTTTTCTCTGGGTCGGATGCGCAGCCGCCAACAGCGGCCACTACCACGTTAATTGGCGCCGCGTATGTCGCCCCCTGCCCCGGGCAGCCTGGGGGTCTAGGACCTGGAGTGCACTGGACTTGCCCTTAGGCTGCGTTGGCTTTGGTTCTCTCGCACTAACGACACCCGCGCCTGGTCTGCTCTTGATATGCAGTTCTCCACGGAGGAACAGGCCATCTTCTTTGCGTCAACCTACATGATGATTGGTGATGGGCTCACTGCCAAATTCTGGGAAGACTGCTGGATTGATGGGCGTTTGATCAGCGAAATTGCACCACTCCTATACGCGTGCATCCCCAAGAGGCGCAGAAAGCACAGGACCGTGGCTGAGGGCCTCCATGACCATGGCTGAGCCCGTGACATTTAGGGTATCCTTGGCGTGCACGAGGTTGGGCAGTACCTCTTGCTTTGGCAAAAGCTCAAGGGCCTCATGCTCACTGAGGAACCCAATCGCCTAATCTGGAAGTGGACCTCGAGCGGTGTCTACACTGCGCAATCCTGCTACCACGCCTCCTCTGGCTGTGTCCTGCGATGCATGGAAGCTGATCTTGGAAATCTTGGGCAGCCCCCAAAGTGAAGTTCTTCCACTGGTTGGCGAACCAGGATCGCTGCTGGACGGCCGACTGCCTCACGTGGCGTGGCCTACAGCATCCTCCCCGGTGCCCCCTCTGCAATCAAACTCTGGAGACAATCCATCACCTATTGCTTGAATGCCCCTTCTCTCGACAGGCCAGGCATGAGATATTGGCTTGGTTACGAATGACGACCAGCGCGCCAACGAATGAAGCCTCGCGGAAGGATTGGTGGCAGCAAGCAAGGTATGACACCCCCAAGCCCCTTCGCAAAGGCTTGGCCTCCATCACCCTCCTCATGCCATGGATGATATGGAAGCACAGGAACAAGTGCGTTTCGACGACAATCTGCCATCTATCCACTCCCTCATTAACAAGGTCAAGGAGGAAGCTGCCCTTTGGGCTAGAGCGGGAGCGGCTGGCCTGCGTGCCATTCTGCCCACCGGGGATGTACATTAGTTACTTCCGTGTACTCTGTAACCTACCTCCTAGGAGGACTGTAAACACAAACTCTCTCTTTTCAATGCAATGAAACGCAAGTCTTATGCGTTTTCTCGAAAAAAAGATTAACATGGTTTTCTAAGCATAATAGTCAGAGAGGTTAGGAACTGATTTATCAATCTTAAATTAACTAAAGACCACAGCAAAAGCTCTCACAGGCAATCGTTGGAATGAAGTAAAAATAATGAAGGAAAACTTACATACACTAATCTGTCATGTTATAACTGAGTTAGGTACTTACATCCATTATTGTGATGAATGAATCAGGTAGCGATAATGACCCAACTGATGCAACATTAACATTTAATATCAACCTTGACGAAAGGTCTTCTCTCGATAATGTCTCTACCTGGCATGCAGAAGTTCGATCTTACCAAATCATAAACTAGGAAAAATAGAAGAGCATCAAGATCCATTACTTTACTTATATTTATAACATGCCTAAGTGTTGGAACGTGATACAACCTGACCCACTACAAAATCCACAGAATCTGCAATGAATGGTTCATGTGGACCATCTCGGATTCCTGTTAAGAGATACCTCTTCAGCAAAAAAGAAGGGGTCCAGCTGACACTGCAATATCACAAAGTAGTTGAGACAGAATAAATGATTATTATCTGCAGTAATGATTTATAGGCAAAATACAAACATAAAATATTAGTTAATGTTGCATTGAAGAAATCCTATGAGATTTTATTTTCTTTTCAAAACATGCATGACAGCTGCATGTAATTTCATTAAGATAGGCACGACCCATACATTGCCACAGAGGCATGCCCCAACTATAGAACCAAACGACCCAAGGATTGTCAACCTAAGAATCGGCGATCTGCCACTAGAAGACCGACAAGCCCAGCCTAAACTAGAACAAGAGTGCCTGGCAAGGCAATAGCAAGACAACGTCCACTGTGAGAGCCTGAACAACAGCCAGCATAGCAAAGACAACGTCCACTGTGAGCCTGAACAACAGCCAGCAACAACACGACCCATACAGGATTACAAAGACGATGACAAACGCGACTGAAGCACAAGCATCACAGGGACAAGTCCGCCAACAGCCATGAGCCAACACCATTCTCCCAAGTGTAAGCGTGACGTCCCAACGCCAGCAGATCGGCCGCCACCCAGGTCACAGAAGGAGGACCGAGGGGCGGACCAGCAAGAACTGGGGAGGAGCACACCTCGCACCACAGCGAGGACGACACCATCCGCGACACATGACCAGGGGCAGAGGAGCGAAGGAGAGGCAGGCAGGTGCCCCAAAGCTAGTCGGCTGGAAAAGAAGAGGCCAAATCGTGGAAGACAAACGCACCGCCACGACCCAACAGCACCCAACCTTGGTGCGGGGCACCCTACGGACATCAAAATGAACCCACAAGCTCCAAGTGGACCACAGACAAGAGCTTGAATACGCTTTTTTGACACTGAAGTATGTTTTTTGGAACTGCCATTCAAAAAGGAAATTACCTTGGCATGAGCTGATTAACAACCTCACCTCCGACTTGCATGCCTAGTTGCGTGAAGCCGAAACTCACAACAAGGACTACCTCAGACTCCAAGTTGGATGCATAAATGGACAAAATCAAGAAAATGTTCCACAATCGCAAGTCCTCCACATCTTCTTCATCTTCAAGACGATGTTCAAGTACAAATGCTTCCGAGCTACCGTAATACTCAAGTTCACACTGATCTCGACGCCACCGCCACAATGAAGAACAAGAGCAACATCGGGATCCCCAACCTCCCCATGCCAATGGTCCCAAGACCGCATCCTTGACCATGAGCAATGCGAAATATAAGCTCGAAAAAAAGGTGCCAGTGAAGAGAGCCGCCATCGAGAAGAAGAACGCAATGCTCATCGCCAAGAAGAAGCTCGCCATCAAGAATAAGCAGACCAAGCGCATGAAGCTCTCCGTGCCCAACGACCAATATGAAAACACACACGACGAGCGAGGTTTGCAAGACAAGAGAGGCTCGCGTGGAGCAACGTCATGAAATGCGGCATATAGCCAGGGGCGAACCCACGTTATGGCGAGTGGGGGCCTAGGCACCCACTGAAAATTTGAAATTTCAGTAAGATTTGCTTGTGTTTTTGGAAAAATATGCTTAAAAATTTCTATAGAATATGCCCCCACTCAATTAGTTTGCCCCCACTCCAAATACTTTCTAGGTCCGCCACTGCATATAGCCAAGGTCTGCCACCAACAACAATCAGACAAGTGGGAATGTGGGAGCACCAGATTTGGCGCTTCGCCGGATCCGACAAAAAAACGACCAAAACGGAGGCATGGGGGTGGAGATGGCGGTAGGGGGATGGTACCACGCCAACAAGGGGCAGGGGCAGCGGATCTAGTGACTCCACCACTAGACCAACCCACGATGGCCAGAGAAGAAGCAGGGACGACGCATGGAAGCACAACATTTGTGACCAGGGGTAGCATCTTTCCCAATCAGCGACAACACTAGAAGTTCTCATCACAACGACCACAAAGATGAACGGGGATGGCAGCGCGCGACGCTCCGAAGATCGCGAGGTGCAACGCCTCCGTGAACACGGGATAGTCCCACATACGATGCGTTACAAACAGCCATTATGTATTTCTCAACTGGAATAATCCATACAATGGAGTTGAATTTGCTCTGAACTAGAAAAATGTGTTTTAGTTTTAACTATATGCAAAACAAAAACTTGTTTACATAATTCAATATACTTGATTCACCCAATAACTTATTTAGTCATCTTAGGCAGAAACTGGTATAATATTGTCAATCTTAGGTGAAAGCTATGCAAGGTTTATAATTGCTTCACGAAAAGTTAGATGAATGTATATTATTCCTCGACGATTAATTTTACAAAATATTGTTCAGGCCCAGGAGTTACTGCATGTGGCCACAAAAAAAGGATATCAAGAAATAGGTCTCACAAAGCAACAATAAGAATTTGTTAGATTAAAATATGATAGTCAAGACAAGGCCTGAAATTCTCTCTTTACCATTGTTAGTGTTTACATCTTAAAGTTGTTACCAAATTGTCATCTGAAACATTTTTTTATTTCTGAAAAACTGCAGCTTGTCTTTTTCTCGACATTGTATAGAAAGTGGAAGGCAATTAATATGCATCACCAGCTCTTTCATGGATGCAGCTACAGTCTGATGTTAACTTCCTGCAGGTCTAGCTATGCTTGTAAATCGTACTTTGACTTGCCCCCAAGTCATAAAAGTATCCCAAGTAAATGTTCTCACTTATATTTTCCTCAATATGCATAACATCAAGACCGCCATGGAGTAAACTTAGGTCCTAAAAAATAGGCCACCAAGTCACTAACACACTCCAAGTTTCAGACTTCAAGATTTTAGTCATTTTTATGTACTGTAGAAACAAAGTTTCAGTACAAATAGTACTTCCAAGTGCTGACTGTTTCTCTAGTGTTTTAAACATGTTCCTTCACAACAGGACACCAAACATACTCACTACTAACACCAAATCCTGCAATTATCCCAGCCTAAGGTAGTCAGAGTAGATAATACAACACCAAGTACAATCTCGACACTCTTCTTTCTGTGGCTATGCCCGCCGATGTCTGGTCAAGGGTGCCCGCTGCTAGGTTGTCTTGCTAGAGAGACAGCTCTCTTTGCTCCTTATGCTGGAGAGACCACAGGGCCTAAGGGCATTTCTAACCGATCCCCTAAAAGTTAGGGGAGGATCCGGCGGAGTAAAGTTAGTGGAGGAAAAATTTACTCCACTAACAGTGGCCGCACTAATTGTGTAGATTTTGTGTCCTAACGGCATCAACTTCAAACACTATACAATATATATCATGAGGATATTGAAATTAAAACATGCATAACATAACCATCATAACATATAGTTTCATCGTCACGAATTTCAAATAAAAACATGCAAAGTTCACCCAAAAGGCATCACTTCAAACACAATGTTTGACCCTGACCCCAAAATCACCACAAACATAGCACGTATATGTTGTGGATCGAGCCAACCAATGGCATGCACCACCACCCCCTCTTGCTCCATGTCTTGGGCCGCCTCCGAATGATGCCAAACGGAGTCATAGTTGAGCTCATCAAGTCCCATGGTGGCCGAGGACTCCAAAGACGCAGAACTCGGCCGTGTTCATCTCCACACTACGACAACGAAACAAAGAAACTAGATCACCATCGGCTACCAACAATCACCGATCAGCCGAAATGCGAAAGAGGATTTTTTTTTCTTTACCTTGTCGGCATTTCATCAAGCACTTGGCGGTCGCGACCCTTAGTGCCGGCTGCGGCCGCCGCTCACGCCGGAGCAGTAGCCGTAGGGGCAGACGGAGTAGCTGCACAAGGCACCGGCCTTGGACGGGCCGCCGTTGTGGCCTTCTTCTTCGCGACCGCCTCGACGAGGGACGACGCCGCCGCCGTCGGTTTTCTTACTCTTTTTGCTCCAGTGGTAGCAGCGGGAGGGCGGCGGTCCGTTGCGGGAGAGGCAGCCGCCACCCCGGCCACCATTGCCACGGTTGGAGGCGGAGCTTGAACCCGATGGGTTCTTTTTTATCCCCAAGCTTTTCTTCGAGGAGGACGGCGGCACGTGGGTGGCTTCCGTCGGCGACAAGCGGGCGGCGGCGGCCTGCGGGGCAAGGGAAGGGTCCGGGCTATCCATTCCGGACGGAGGGAGGGTCATCGGGGCGGCAGCAGGGCGTGGTGGCTGCGGCGGCGGGAACGAGGGTGGGAGAAAGAGAGGTCGCCGCCAGTTTTACTCGGCCCCGGCAGGAGTGAGCATATTCAGGGAAATTGGGGGGATTTTGGGCAGTGGGATGTGGCTTGTACCAGGGCCCATCTCCACTTAGGGCATTTCTAACCGATCCCCAATAAGGTCGTAAGGGAGGATAAATTCGGTTATCTCCTGACGGCGCACCTAGCCATCCCCTAACCGGTACAGTGGAGTAAAAGTTATCTCCCACTGCCCAAAATCCCCCCAATTTCCCTGGTACAAGCCACAATACCGGTTCCTTTGCCCGGCGATGACCCTCCCGTCGGCCACAATACCGGTTCAACACTCCCCCTCAAGATGGATGGTAGATATCTATCAAACCACATCTTGTACAAGCCAAGTTACAGTTCTTTGTTCCCAGTCCCTTTGTCAAGCAATCTGCAATCTGCTGCCTAAAGCTGATATGAGCAAGGCTGATGATCCCAACATCAAGTTTCTCCTTAATGAAGAAGAGATCAATTTCCACATGCTTTGTCCTATCATGTTGAACTGGGTTATTACCAATGCTTATAGCTGACTGATTGTCACACCAGCCCTCAAGAGTCCCTTGGAAGTTTCAACTCGCTCAGTAGGTGCTTCACCCAGAGAATCTCTCTCAGCCCTTGAGATAAGGCTCTATACTCGGCTTCTGGTGTTAATCTAGACACAACGGTTTGTTTATTGCTTCTCCATGACACCAAATTTCCTCCCACAAAACACAATAGCCAGAAGTTGATCTTCTATCATCTTGAAAACTGCCCAATCAGTCACTCTAGCCATCCACCTCAAGCTGTCCACTCTCCGCAAACCACAACCCTTTACCCGGAGTGCCTTTCAAGTATCTCAGGATTTTGTGCACAGTATCAAGATGCCCACTCCTTTGTTCATGAATGTATCTGCTCACCACACCCTACGGCATACGTAATGTCAAGAGATCCAAGGTGTATTTCCGTTGGTACAAAGATATTCTGTTCGCTGTCCGGGCCACTTCAATGCCAACCAAGAAAGTATTTTAAGTTGCCCATATCCTTTACCTCAAACTCCTTGCTCAGACACCCCTTCAATCTCTATTTCCTTCTTATCATCTCCAGTGATGATAATGTAATCCACATAAACTGCAAGAATGGTGATATTTTGATCGGAGTGACTTCAAAACACCACGTGGTCACGTTACATTGACCATACCCAAGCCACAGACAACAAGTTTGAACCTATCAAACTATGCCCTCGACGGTTGCTTCAGTCTATACACAGACTTATTCATCCTGCGTACCTTCCCCGTAGTTTGTTCCATACCAAAAACTGGTGGTATCTCCATGTATACCTCTTCCTGCAAGTCACCATGTAAAAAGGCATTCTTGACATCTAATTTGTGCAATTTCCACCCAAAGTTTGCAGCACACGAAACCAGTATCCTTACTATGTTCATCTTTGCAACAGGAGCAATCTGGCAACCAATCTGGCCTTATACCGTTACACCTTTCTCTCAGGATTTTGCTTCATGGTATAGATCCACTTACAACTCAGTACGTTCTTTTCTGCCGGGAATGTGGTTAGTGGTGTTTTTTTTTTCGGTGTTTCCAACTCCTCTATCATCGTTTCATGCCACTTCGGATCTTGCTTTGCAGCCTTCCAATCCTTTGGGATTGTCACTGTTTATAGAGAGAGACAAAACGCTCTGTAGGAAGGAGACAAACCCTCATAAGGCACAAAATTGCCAATTTCATGATAATAAAAAACATCCAGTGGTAAAGCCTTCTTTACTGCTTCGCGCGTCCCCTTTCGCAGGGCAATAGGCAGTTCCATTGTGTCTGATGAGCTTGCTGTTAAGCTTCATGCACTAGCCAACACAACCAAAGTCCGAACTGATGGAAAGGGCTAGGCAATCCACATATACACTTCAACACCCCCTCTCACGTGTGACGCGGAAAGTCAACACGTGGATAAGACTAAGAGGTATGGCTCAAGAGGCCTATACATGGACAAAGGGGGCAGCAACAACTTTTGGATAAACTGCGACAGCCAGAACTTGAACTCAAGACCTTGGGCTCTGATACCATGTTAAGCTTCATGCACTAGCCAACGCAACCAAACGTCCGAACTGATGGAAAGGGCTAGGCAATCCACATATAAACTTCAACACTTGCATCATTGCATTGTTGCGAGTGGAGGCTGTTACAGGCCCAGTAGGTCCAATTGAATCCCAGACGCCCAAAAAAGCCACCAGAGTAGCGGCCCAAGAACGTTGGCGCTCGCTAAGATCGATAGAAAGCCTGGACATGCGATTAAGAGCCAATCTGATAACCAAGAACGCATAAAAGTGACGATCCAACGGATACAAATGCTAATGTCCTGAGAGGGCAAGAAAGGTGCTCAATTATAATATATCTAAATGACCGGCATGTTAGGGGCTTAGCCCAGTTAGTTGTGGCCTAGCCTATCTTATCGTTATTAGGGGCTTAGCCCAATTATCGTTATTAGGGGCTTGGGAGTCAAGTAAACCTCTCTATATAAGGAGAGATGTATCAATCTAATCAAGCAAAGAAGCAATCATATTTGCTCGGCTTCCTTAGGGAGCCGGGAGACCTAACCCTAGCCGCCTCCTTCCCTGCACCATCTCCCTCTCGGCCGCCTCCTCACAAGACGACGGCGCCCAGCCACGGCCACATGAAGTTCGCCACCACCGACCTCCTTCCCTACAACCTCCGGCCTAGACCCGGTAGAACCCTAGTTTCTATCAGTTTCCCTTGCACTAATTGCTCCTGCACATGTGGCTGCTGTCGTGAGTACCAACCGGAATTCTACTCACCATTGGCTGGACCTGAGCCTGCACATCATCATCAGTGTTAGTCCCTCAGAATCACCATGAGTATGAGAGACGACCTTCTCCCCCTCTTGACCATCTTCTAAATCTACGTTTCTCAGAGGGACACCACATTTATACCCCTACTGACTAGAAGCATAGCCCAGAAAAATACATTTCACTGCCCGCGGATCTAACCCCGCTTTAGATGGCCGCCAGGACGCTGATGGCGTGCTCCCACCTGCGGCCTGCCAAGCCCTCCACGGCATGCGCCCACGGGGCCGAACGCCGCCACTGACGTCACATCCACGCAATGCCACGTCGGCTGCTCCGCTCCACGCGCGCAGCCACGCCAAGCTCCACCCATCGCCGGGTTCCTGCGCGCCCCCGTGGACGCCGTCTCCAAAAAACTCACTCTCCCGAGTTGTTGAATCTCACCTCTCTTCTTTCTATGGCTATGGCGGCTGATGTCTGGTCGGGGGTGCCCACTGCTAGGTTGTCCTGCTGGAGTGAGAGCTCTCCATGCTCCTTATGCACTTTGCAGATGATGTGTTACTAGTCGAGGATAGTCGGACTAGGGTTAACAGAAAGTTGAGCTATGGAGACAGGCTTTGGAATCAAACAGTTTTAGCTTAGTAGAACTAAAACTGAGTAAATGAAGTGTGGTTTCAGTACTACTAGGTACGAGGAGGTCAGACTTGACAGACATGTGGTACCTAAGACACCTTTTGATATTTGGGGTCAATGTCGCAGAAGGATGGTGATATCGATGAAGATGCAAGTCATCGAATCAAAACTGAATGGATGAAGTGGTGCCAAGCTTCTAACTGACTCGAATCAAAAGCTGGATGGATGAAGTGGTGCCAAGCTTCTAACGCTCTGTGAGAAGAGAGTGCCACAAAAGCTAAAAGGCAGATTCTATAGGATGGCGATTCGACATGCAATGTTGTATGGCGCTGAATGTTGGTCAACTAAAAGGCGACATGTCCAACAGTTAGGTCTAGTAGAGATGCGCATGTTGTGATGGATATGTGGCCACACAAGAAAGGATCAGGCTCAAAATGAATGATATGCGAGATAAGAGTTGGGGTAGCACCGGCTGAAGAGAAGCTTGTCCAATATCGTCTGAGATGGTTTGGGAATATAGAACGCAGACTTCCAGAAGCGTCAGTGCATAGCAGACAGTTAAAGTGTGCTGATAATGAGGTCAGGGTAGACCAAACTTGACATGGGAGGGCTCCGTGAGAGAGCTCCAAAGGACTGGAGTATCACCAAAGAACTAGCCATAGGCCAGGGTGCGTGAAAGTTAGTTATCCAGGTGCCAAAACCATGACTTGAATTTGAGATCTGATGTATTTCAACTCTACCCTGCCCCAACTAGTTTGGGACAGAAAGGCTTTGTTGTTGTTTTGAAATCTGCAAGTACATTTTTGAAAGCTTCAAAAATATAGGGATCAATGTAACTTGGAAACCAAATATTACTGCCAGAATTTTAGACCTCACAAGCCATGTATACTGTATTCTAATAAAAAAATTATGTCTTGCTTCTGAGGTGTATTTCCAGCTATAATTCTAT
Source organism: Aegilops speltoides (assembly GCA_021437245.1). Lineage (NCBI taxonomy): Eukaryota > Viridiplantae > Streptophyta > Magnoliopsida > Poales > Poaceae > Aegilops > Aegilops speltoides. Next base: position 219,235,442 of record CM038141.1, on the reverse strand, counting down.
ACAGCATGCTAATATGCATGTGACTAAGACTTTATACGTACGAAAGTGTGCAGGCATGTAAACACAATAAAACACTTTCACATGGGCATATCACTAGGTTATAATACAGCAATCATGTGATCTTACAAAAAAGTTCTTAAAAACAGACTACATACAGTGGAGACCATGGCATAGCAGCAGCAAACTTGTGTGTCTCAAGAAAGGTATTTGATAGCACCAAGGACTTTACTCTCCTTGGGCGGTATTGAGCGAATATTTGTGCGAGAAATCCACCAAGAGATGTACCACAGATATGAACCTGCTTCATAAAATGGTTGAATATAAATCAGTACCACTCCATCCATTACTAACTATTACCTCCGTCCCAAAAAGCTTGTCTTAGATTTATCTAGATACAGATGTATCTAACACTAGACCGTCTCTAGATACATCCGCATCCAGACAAATCAAAGACAAGCTTTTTGGGATGGAGGGAGTATCTGAGTTAGCTTTCACCTAACTCAACTTCTCTATATTTACCAAGTCCATAAAAAATGTGCTAATATCTACATACAGTATGGAAATATATTTTATCATTAATCCAATGTAACGAATTTGGTGTTGTGGATGTTCATATCTTTTATATGGACACGACTATGTAGCAGCCGCTGCATCTTAGTCTTTCCATGGGGCCATCCAACCTCTCTCTTTCTCTCATACAAACATGGTATCGTATGCATCCAAAACATGACATCAGCAAATATTCTCTGCTTTGACTTTTAATATATTTTAAAGTGCAATACAGATATGCAGAGAGGCGACGTCAACCAGGACATCTTGGCAGAAGTGGGGAGTACTTCACCACTGTGAATCGCTAATCGGTGTGAGACAAGCCATTTTTAAAATTCCAATTTAGCAATTAATGTAGATGAAGTCAACATGTGGTGGTATTGGAAGGCGCAACAAACGTGCATGTGTGTGCCCATTAGATTGTCCAATTTTACAGAATTGGTTAAAACTTAAAAATGTTTGACATGGTACAAAGCTAGAATTTCAAATAATTTGGAACGGAGGAAGTACTTCACAAGAGTCCCTCAGGGATTAAGTGAATAAAATACGACATGTGTTGTTAATTTGCACAGAATGGGCAATTAAGTTAGAAAACCATGCTACAGACGTCTCTTAAGGAAATCATAGAAAACTAGTAAGTACAAACTGTACCAACTTCTAATAATCAGAACCACGTGTATTTCAAGAACAAGTAGGAGCAGAACTAATTTAAGTTCACATGTCGATACCTCATGATACCGTGCTTATATATTTTTTTATGTACCAATAAAAACTTCAACAACACTACAAAAATACTCCCTCCGTTCCTAAATACAGGTCTTTCTAGAGATTTCAACAAGTGACTACATACGGAGCCAAATGAGTGAATCTACACTCTAAAATATGTCTATATACATCCGTATGTGGTAGTCCATTTGAAATCTCTAAAAAGACTTATATTTAGGAACGGAGGGAGTAATTCAGGATTATAGGTGCAGCAGGCACACACACATAAAGTGAAGATGCATTAGATCCTAGGAAATATGGGTTTGCAATTTTAAGCAAGGCTGGAAATGAAAGAGAGCAACACATTACTAGGCTAACAGCCTCATAAAAAAGGAAAGTATTATAATATTTCCTTACATGATGGATATTCATGGAGTCCAAAAACTTTTCAAAGGAATGAATCCATTCATGGTGATTATAAACTTGGGGAACATCAATAGATATTACTCGATAACCCTGAAAAAAATGAAGACGAAAATCTTAGGTTGGTCTGATATATGTATCTAACAATTATACATGTGCCAAGCAGAACTAAAGGAGGATTCTGCAATTGTTGACCTCTGTAATAAAATTCCAAGAAGAGAGAGATGGCTATTCAAATTGGATACACTTAACAGTGCCACCACAATTTGGACGTCATGCAAAGCATGAAAATCTCATAAAATACTAATGTAGCAGAAAGAAATCAAGGCCTCTTGCCCACATTTTGTTGAATTCAAATCGGTGCATTTTATGTCAATTTCATTTCATGTTGTATATATAGAAGATGAGGAGATGCTTTTCACCAGTGCATTGAGTTTAAATTATTGATTTACTAAACAGTTGAGCTTTATTTTGTATATTTTCGCCTTGGATATTTTTGGGAATGTATGAGGTATTTTTGGTGTAGTTTTAAGTGTCAACGTTTATCCATGTTGCCAGAAAAAAATTGGCCCAGGGTTTGCTTCAATCCTTGCTCCGCCACTGTATGTCAGCATAAGGGTTGCATATTGCATTGTGTATACATTTGCAGGTACATATGAACACTCAAGACAGCTAGCAAAATCAGAAAAGATGTGTGCTGAACTGGCAATGGAATGGAACTCATTCATTCTTATTATAAGCACCTTCATAGAGAGGGACATTATCTGTTTATAGTATACATCAGCCGTCCCAGCAATTCCTGGGATGCAGATAAGGGGTGGCACAGCCTTGGGGCCAAAATCATAATATCTCCACAATTTTGATCCAATCTACAAAATCCAATAGAAAGAAATAATTTAGAATCTCGCCAACCATAAGAAATGTAGAAACAAGTTAAAAATATATATATTTTGAGCAATACTTTCCCTTCTTTCTTCCAAAAGGCGTGAATCACACAGTGTATTTTACTAATCAGATTTAAAACTGGATTGATAAGATTGTAAAACATACATTTGATTTTGTACTGGACAGAGGGACTTGTTAACCAGAACCAAGATTTTATGTGCGCGGGTGATACATTTGAACGAAGGTTGCAATGCTTCTGTAGCTTGTGTAGAGGCCATATATGTGTCTGTTTGTATGATCACGTATTCACGTGCACGCCAGTTAAATGGATGGGTAGCCACAGCCAATGAATTAATTTTGTTAGCAAATATGCAACTTGTATTTCCTGGGGGGAGGGCCGGTATATACATGTACAGCTCGTAAATATGCAAGAAACCACTCATACAGCAGGGAAAATACATAGGCTATACATGGAACATAATATAACTCTATCACCCCCCCCCCCACCCCCTCAAACACAGGGTGGGATAAAATCCATGTTGCGCTCTAGTATGGACCTTCGTAAATCCGCCAATTGTAACTCGGAAGGCACAAAATGAGAGCAAATACTTAGTCCTCCACACCAGCGCGCACAAAAGAAGCATCAACACCAATATGCTTGGTGAGCTCATGCTTCACAAGGTCATGCGCAATACTGATAGCACGCACATGTACACACCAAACTCTTGAAGTAAACACAGTAACCAAGTCACCTTTGCCGTCAAAAGGGTCATAGCTCGGAACTCAGCCTCTTCGTAAGGATGTTCCAAAAATAGGAGCATTGAGAGCTGATTCGAGTCCATAGTCCACCATATGCACTAGTGATGTAGAGTGCTTCAAGTGTGGAGGCCGGGGACATATGAAGCGTGAATGTCCTAATGAGAAGAGAGTATTACTCACAAAAGATGGATACATCAGCTAGTGATGAAGAGAAAGTTGATGACAGATCTAGTGAGAAGTCTGAAGATCTTGAAAAAGAGGCCATGAGTTTTGAAGCTGCTGAATCATATACGTCCTTGATGGTGCAGCGAGTGCAAGAAGACCGTATCGAGGACAAGGAGCAGCGCTGGAATATTTTTCAGTCTCAGTGCAAAATCAGCGACACCAATTGTAAGTTGATCATCGATGGTGGAAGCTACACCAATGAGGTCAGCAAGGTGTGTGGAAACACCCACAACCCCACTTAGTTGAGTGGCTGTATAACACTGAAAAGTTAAATGTTGCTCACAAGGTGTGCATCAAATTTTCGATTGGCAACTAAATTGATAGGGTGATATGTGATGTTTTGCCAATTGGATGCATGCCACTTATTGTTGGAAAGGACGTGGCAACATGATCATGGTGCCACACATCATGGGAGGTCCAACACTTATTCATTTAACGGGAAATGACATGTGCTATAACTGATGGTTGCCAGATATCAAGGTGGATGCTATTATTTCAGTTCCAAAGAAGGTCCCCAAAGCAACCACGAAACCAAGGACAGCTTTGTTTAAAGAGGGAGGCGATGATGTGGCAACTAGAGCTTCTTCGGCCACGACACGGACTCAAGAATGTCTCCATGACATAGTGTTGTTTGCTCAAGAGAAGAAAGATGGCAAAGGAATCCTGGGAATTGCACCGTATGCTAAATCTGCTAACACAAATTTGAATGGTGAAATTCCTGTCAAGTTAGTAGTGCCGGGGGAGGTTGTTTTTTTGGGAGTTGGGAAAGTACAGGAAAGCTACAATGTTAATCTTTTGATGATGCGTCGCAAGAGCAGAGTCGCTAGGAGATTGACTGCTGATTTTGTTACTTTGGTTTCTTGCATCTCGCTCGATCCATAGTATTTGTTCGGCTACATCTTCATCTATTTTGTTGCGTTTTCGTTTCGTCAAGTACTGTGTTCGGCTACATGCGCAAATTTGCGTCTCGCTTGTTTGTGTTTCATCATGCAGCTAGCAAGCACCAAAGTCATGTAATCCCCTGCTCAGTCAGGGGCTCAACTAAAGAGGTCAACGTAGATGCACCCGGAAATGGAGAACCGGAGGCAATAAGCAGGCCGCGAAGGCGCGCAGTCTCCTGCTCAGTGAAGGACGCAGCTAAAGTAGTCGACGTAGCAGCACCAGGAGAGGAGCAGGCATTGCCAACCGTGGAAGTCGCTAGTCGCTAGAGCAGGCGGTGTAGCACACCCAACATCGATCTGCAGAAGCCAGTAGAGGAGACAAGGTCGCAAGCACCAAGGGCAAACGTGCGTGCGAGACGGGGTCGGTGTAGCAATGTGCAGCAATACTGCCGATGAAAGTCGCCGGGGCAGTTAGTGTACAGCGACAATCAGCATCCACGGATGTTGCGAGAGGACTCGTTGTAGAGCAACCACCACAGTCTGCGTAAGGCACCAAAAGGGATGACGTCACAAACAAACGAGCACCAAGGACCGAGGAAAGGCACATCGCAAGATGGACTAAGTGTATGGAACACCAGAAACACCGTCGGAAATCACTAGAGGGCGAGCAAGAGACACCATGTCTGATGATATTGTTTTCCCCTCTTTACTTTTCTTACTCCTTTTTTTACAAACTAATCAGCTCGTAGATGGCTTCAAGAAAAGCACTCCAGCCCGATCGCACAGGTCAGCCCAAGTGCACGCAGCCAGCCAACCTGGAGACCACGCTCCCGAGCACACAAGCCCAAGAGAAAGAACAACGTTACAACAGCAGGCTGCGGGAGGCTGAGCAGAGACGAGACAACAAGAGTGAGGCGCCAGATGGTGTGGCAGAGTCAGCAACTAGAAGGACGGCGGACGGTCTGAAAGGCAGTGGCCAGGGAGCGCGACGACGACCGATTTGGGAGCAACGGCGGCCGATCCTAGAGGAGGGCCCCAGACGAAGCAAGCAGTCGGATGGGGAGCACGATGACAAGGGAGCCCATCAACGGAGGCAGTGGGCGGCAATGAGGGAGAGCCTGAGAGCAGCGCCACGGCCTGACCTGAGACAAGAGGTGGTGTGTGGTGATCTGGAGACCTGCGATGCAGAAGCGAGCACGATAGAGGGAGAGAAATTGGGATAAAGGGGGAGGAGGCAGCAACAGCCAACCGAGAGGATGACGACAGCCCAAGAGGAGGCAGTGACTGCCAACCAAGAGAGGGGCGGCGGTGCAAGCGTGAGATTGGATTGGAGCACGAGTTGCGCGTGGAAGAAAAAATAACCTAGGGCTTTAATACCATGTTAGGAAATATGCAACTTCTATTTCCTTGGATATATATATACACACACATACACACACACATGTGGTAAATATGCAGGAAACCCCTCATACAACGGGGAAAATACACTGGCTATACATGCAATATAATATAACCATAGTTCAAAAAAGCGCTAGGCGTTAATTGTGCGTTTTGCCACCGCCTTGCGTTTTACTGACCAAAACGCATGCTTATGCGCAGTTATGCACAGATTAAGCGTAGTTATGCGCAATGCGTTTTGCCAATGCCTAGAGCCTAGGTGCGCTTAAGCGCTCGCTTAGGCGCGCCTTTTTTAACTATGAATATAACTCTTAATTAATCTCACATTTTGTAAAAATTACGCTCCAGTTAAACTAGGGCGAGTGCGGAGAGGATAACTACTGAAAGCATATAAGTAGTAAGCCCACCCAAAGATGAGTGCTCTCTCCTCTGACTTCCCTAGAGCCTCCGGTATCACAGCCGAGACAGCGACGGGTTCTCTACCCATACGGGATGGAGCGACAGCAGTACGAAAATAGGATAAGGTAGCGGCGAGACGAGCCGTTTAAATAGGTGTCAGTGGAAGTGCAGTGATGCATGCAGCTGAGGCATCCTAACAAAAGAACGATTTGAACCTTGTTCCTACACGGCTACCAGTGATTCACCACGCTAGTATATAATGGCTATGAGAGGGATAAGAATAAAAAACTAAATTACTTGCCTTTACATTTTCACAACTAGAACCCTAGCATAGCTATCTATCCCGATCGAGTTCCATCTCTTCTTTCGATCTTGACAAGGGTATCAGAGCCTCTCACCCATTATTGGCTCAAATTCGCGAGCAAGGTGTGAACACCGCTCACAATAACCTGCTAGAACCCTGTCGCCGCGGATTTGACAGACCGAGGACGATTCAACAAAGCAACAAAGAAGGGTTGGTGGAACAATGCAAAATCCCATGATTCAAAGTGAGTTACGACGACAGTGACGAAAGGAGCTCTTTGAGGTGATGGAAGAGGAAGCGACTACTCTGGCGGTGGTAAGAAGCAGGAAAGAAAGCCTTCAAGAAATTCCCATTTACAATGGAGATGACATAATCACTTGGATCCAGCAATGTGAAAAAATATTTGGGCTATCAGGCATCCAACAAGATCAGTGAGTAAAATGGCCAGTGCACACATTAGAGAAAGAGCTCAAATATGGTCGGCAGAGGACAATATACAGCTGCACTACTTCAGCTGGCATCAACTCTGCAGCTTGCTATGTGACAGATTTCCTGAAGCAGACTGGTATGATGCAACAATGGACCACTTCCAACATCTAAAGCAAATCAACAGTACGGATAATTACATTGATCAGTTTGAGACTTGGATGCAACTAATGACGAGGGACAATCCCTATTTACCTGAATATTTCTTTGTGCTGAGATTTATCAGTGGCCACAAGGATAATGTCAAACGTATGGTCAAATGTCATATACCTAACACTGTTCGGTGCATACGAGTCCTCCAGGCAGCTAGAACAAACTCATTTGGCAGCAGTAAAAAGACATGTTCTTACTGCCACTCAAAAGGGGGGCAGACCCAATCAATTTCAGCAGGGATCAAGGCAAGCACCTGCAAGAGATAACTGACCCAGGGCTCCAAACGACAAAGGTAGAGAACCAAAGAAGTGTTGGTGTTGTCCTAAGAACTGGTTCTATGAGCACAAATGCAAGGGGCTGCAAAGAGCATGAATGCACTCAAAATGCAAGGTCATTCTGATGATGAGCAAGAGGAACTGGAACAAGAACAACTTCCAGCACAAGAGCAAGAGCAACAACAAATATCCTGTCCCAGTGATAGAAGAGTTATTAGATGAACTACAAGGGGCAGGCCATTATATTAACCAAATTGGACCTCAGATCATGGTACCATTCAATAAGAATGCATCCAGATGATGTCCACAAAACTGCATTCAGAACACATCTAGGGCATTATGAGTATCTTGTAATGCCTTTTGGGCTTACAAATGCACAAACATTCCAACCCATTATGAACAACATTTTCTCAAAGATACTCAAGGAACATGTACTGGTGTTCTTTGATGACATACGGATCTACAGCAAAAGCATAAAACAACGCGCAACTCATCCACACTAAGTTTTGGAAATATTTTGAGAAAGAACAAACTGGTTGTGAAGAAAATAAAGCGTGTTTTTGCACAACCTGTTGTTGAATATTTGGGACACGTCATTTCCTCTAAGGGGGTAGCTATTGATCCTTCAAAGATAGCTGCAATCATTGCTTGGAGACAACCAACAACCCTCAGTAAACTCAGAAGTTTCTTGGGGATGACTAGCTACTGCAAAAGGTTCATCAGAAATTACAGTTACATCCGCAAGCCTCTCCATGACATGCTCAAAAAAGAAGCTTTTCACTAGGGAGCAGAGCAAACTGCTGCATTTGGATTAGTGAAGACAACGACTACTGCACTTGTCTTGGCATTACCTGATTTTTCTCTGCCTTTCACACTACAAGTTGATGTAAGTGGTACTTCTATAGGAGTTGTTCTCATGCAAAAGGGACATCCTGCCTATATCGGTAAGAGTTTAGGTCTAAATGCAACTGCACAGTCAACATATGAAAATAGGCGGCATCCGGGACCTCGAGCGCACGGGGCTATCGCTTCGGCTGCGCTGGCTATGGCTCACGCGCACGGACACAAATCGAGCCTGGCAGGGGCTGGACCTGCAATTTACGACGGAGGAGCGCGCGCTCTTTTATGCCTCCACGACCATGGCCATTGGAGACGGCAGGACAGCCCTGTTCTGGGAGGATCGCTGGCTTGGCGGCCAATCCGTCCGCGAGCTCGCGCCCAGGCTTCTCAAGTGCATCCCCAAGCAACGCCAAAAATCGAGAACGGTGGCGGAGGCCCTGGCCGGCAATAGCTGGGCGCGTGACATCCATGGCCTGCTAGGCCTCCCAGAGATTGGACGGTACCTTCAGCTCTGGCACTTAGTGCAGCATGTCGAGCTGTCCAATGAGCCGGACAGGCTGCTTTGGAGCTGGACAGCCAACGGCGTCTACACCGCCCAGTCTTGCTACCGGGCAACTTTCCAGGGTGCGACGGGCTGCCACTCCTGGAAGCTCATCTGGAGGAGCTGGGCACCGCCCAAGGTGAAGTTCTTCCACTGGCTGGCATGTCAAGATCGCTGCTGGACCGCGGAGAGACTTGCACGTCGTGGCCTGCAACACCCCCCGCGGTGCCTTCTGTGTGATCAGGAACCGGAGACGATCGGGCATCTGATGCTCACATGCCCATTCACTAAGCAGACATGGCATGAGGTCTTATCTTGGTTGCGCTTGCCGGCGCCGGCGCCCGAGCACGACGGCTCGCTCATGGATTGGTGGCTGTGCGCAAAGGAATCCACACCGCCAGCGCTCCGCAAGGCGCTCAAATCTGTGGCACTTTTGGTGCCGTGGATGATCTGGAAGCATAGAAATGCGTGTGTTTTCGACCATGTGAACCCATCGCTGAATGAGTTTGTAGACAGGATTAAAGACGAGACCAGATGTTGGGCAAAGGCTGGAGCTCAAGGGCTCAGGGTCGTTTTGCCATCATCCTGGGATGTGCACTGAGCCTCTGTTGTGTGTGTGTAAAAACTGCCTCCTAGGAGGATGTAAATACCCTCTCTTTCCAATGCAATGAAACACAAAAGCCATTTGCGTTTTCTCGAAAAAAAAAATTTGGAAGGCTTGAAAAAGTGGAGACATTACTTCACTGGCAACAAACTGATCATCAAATCAGACCATGGAAGTCACAAGTTTATGTTCAGTCAGAGATAACTAAAGGGGATACAACACAAACTCATGCTCAAGCTCTTAGGGTATGATTCTGCTATTAAGTACAAAAAACAAGTAGAAAACAGGGTAGCTATCCAAGAAAGACCAAGAAAATGAAGTGTTTGTTGTAATGCAATCTCAATGGCAATCTCGGCTTGAGTGAAAGAAGTGGAAGAATCAGAAAAAACTGATGACAAGTGCTTGAAATTACTACAGGAACTGGTTGTAGCTCCCTCAAGCAAACCAAAATATTCATCTGAAGTTGGTATCCTCAGATACAAAAGAATAATTTATGTGGGCAACACCAACAACCTCGGGAAACAAATCCTCACTTCTTCCCATTCTTCCATCATTGGAGGGTATTCTATTCTCGCAGAAGAGTGACATGTCACAGAATTAAGAAGCTCTTATATTGGCATGGGTTAGAAGGAGAAATTGAGCAGTTCCTTGCTTAGTGTCCAAATTGTCGGGTTACTAGTAGAGGAGAAACAATTAATTACCCTGGTTCGCTCAACTCACTCAGAATTCCTGGAGGCATGATCCCAAATATCCATGGATTTTATGGAGGGATTGCCTAATCCAAGGGCAAAGATGTCATTCTAGTGGTGGTTGGTCAACTGACAATGTATGCACACTTCCTGCCTTTGGTTCACCCATTCACTGTGCAAACTGTGGCAAAACTCTTATGGATAATATCCATAAGCTACATGGTCTGCCTCAGGTGATTGTATCTGATCAAGATAGGATGGATTTCTTCACATCTCTCAATGTAGAACTGAAATTGACCACCACTCATCACCTAGAAACTGACGGACAGCCTGAACCTGAACGTGTAAATCAATGTCTCGAAAGCTACCTCGGTAGCATGACATTTCAGGAACCCAAGCATTGGTGTAATCTGCTGCCAGCAGCAGAATGGTGGCACAACACATTGTACCACATATTTTTGAAAACTTCTCCATTCAAGGCTCTGTATGGGTATCAGCCACCTCAGATTGCTGAAATGGCAATTCCTTGCACTGTCAGTGACAAAGCCAGAGCTGCACTAATTGACACAGGAGCTACAATGACAAAACTGCAGGAAAATCGGGATCATGCTTAGGCCAGAATCAACAAATTCGCAGACCTGAAGCAGACAGAACGCACTTCAACGTGGGAGAGATGGTATACCTTAAACTTCAAGCATACAGAATTACTGCATTTGGTCTCCGTTCCACCTTGACGGTGCAGTCCAAATAGTACGGCCCCTTTGACATCCTTCAGAAAGTGGGTAAGATGTCTTATAAATTGCAACATCTGGAGAGCGCTCAAATCCACCAAGTGTTTCATGTTAGTCATCTCAGGTAGCACTTGGGCCCCAATGCTCTCCCAAACCCTCAACTGCCTATGATTAGCTCTTCCGGCAATCCTTCACAAAAATGCTGCAATGGTGCAATGACTTGTGCATACCTGGGAGGATGCGCATTCATTCAAAAGGTATTTCCTACATTTTAGCCTTGAAATCTAATCTCAGGAGGTGCAGTGTCAGGACCCAAATATCCTAGTCTGAACTTTTCGACAGTCAGTCTATTCTCCAGAAGAGTAACAAAGGAATGGGCAAACATTATGTTCCTCGGGCGGGCCAGATCCCTCAAATGCAACAGCAGAGAACAATTCCGACAAATTACCTTTCCTGTTCAGTTTCACCTCGGCTTTGTAATAATTACACTCCAGTTTAAACTTTAAACTCTAAGTGAGCTACTATTTATTCACCGCACGAGTAGTATATATACTCGGAGCTGGATATGAGAGGGATAAACAGAAAAAACCCTAAATTACTTGCTTTCACATTTCCGCAACTAGAACTCTAGCGCAGCTATCTCTCTTGATCGATTTTCCTCTCTTCTTCCGTCAGGATTTTCCCAAAATTCTCCTACCTATCCACTTCGATCCTGAGAACTATCCACGACCTCAGAACAAAACGGAACCCACTACAAGGCCCGTGCTCGAGACCACGGCACCACGCTGAAGTCAGTGCCTGCGTTGGTTGACGGCGAGGCCGGGGAGGGGTTCGGATAGGCCGGGGCTTACAGAGATCTTGTGGAGCGGGACGACGGACTTGAAGTAGACGTAGTCCCCGGGGGCCGCCGCGCCGCCACCTAGTCCCGTCATCTCCCTCTCTCACAGCCTCCGACCAGAGTGGCAGCGAGACCGGGGACGGCAAATCGGAGGGGAAGAGCAAATCGCATCCAGTGGGCTGGCTTTACGTGTATTACAGTGGGCACGTGCGGGGACCACATCAGAGTGTCCGCCCATGAATTTTTATTTCCTACTCCCTCCGTTCCTAAATATTTGTCTTTTTAGAGATTTCGAATGAACGACACATACGGATGTATATAAACATATTTTAGAGTGTAGATTCACTCATCTTGCTTCGTATGTAGTCACTTGTTAAAACCTCTAGAAAGACAAATATTTAGGAACGGAGGGAGTAAAATCTAAAAAGTGCATACCCACTATTCGGGGAGAACGACCGGCCGGCCATGGCTTCATGCCTGCCTGACGCTCGCCGCTACGCGACAAGACCCACTGCGGCCGAACGACCAACGTACTCCCGATTTTCCCTCAACCTAGCTAGTCGCCACTCCCTCACCCTTCTCGCGTGCGTGCGACCATGGCTACCACGGCGATCCGACGCACCTCTGCCTAGTCGTTCTCGCCACGTACTTCTGATCTTCTGCATTGCAGATCACCCTATGAGTCGCCTCGGTCGAGTCGACCGCACGCGCCTAAGTCGGACCGGAACGTCGCGACGCACAACAGACTGTTGTGTTGGTGCACCGAGGTGTAGAGCGGGAAGAAGCGCAGCTTGGCGGCCAGGTTGCTTTGGCGGTGTTGGCCATGGAGGACGATGTAATCCCGTGTTGGGCCGCCCTCGATTCACACGCGCGGTGGCATAGTCGCACAATCACGGCCGCGGGAGTTGCACACACATTTAAATACATTATAACTGAGCATTTTTCGTGTCCTCTCAGGCTATTAGCATTTCTGGCCGTAGGATCATCACCTTTTGGCTTTCTTTGCCGTCAGATTTGGTCTTATTCGCCCTAAATCGCGCGTACATGCTTCACCAAGAGCGCTGACCTTCTCGGGCCGCTGCTCCGGTGGCCTTTTTGGGCATCTGAGATTTAACTGGGCTTACTGGGCCTACACTAGGATTCCGTCCAAATGCAAAAGTTCAACGCTCATGACCCTGGTCAGATTCGCTCCTCGCTTGGCAACGCCTCATGGGCGGGCGACTACGTTGGGGTCGAACAGATGCAACCGACGACGCCTCGCCACGGGGCTCGTTGCCGTGCGAGTGGATGGCGTCCTGGCCGGTGATGCCACAGGACAACAGTCTGTCTGGGTAGCGAACAGCCTGTCGATTGATCTTCACTCACCCTCGATTCATTAAGGCATTAATCAGGACCGATTAATGGTAATCGATGAACCGGCTAAACTAGAGATTATTACAGGTCAGTTATACGAATGTCGATTCATGTTTGGGCTTTAATTCACGGGCGCCCATATATAATCTCCACAGTGCCTCTCCTCCTTCCCCGCTCCCCTCAGTTCTGCAAACAACTCTGCTGCAGCGTTCCTACATGCCCCTGTTCCCTGATTTATCATCCAGTTTTGGAATTTGTTTCTATATTGTTCTTTGTACTCACAAACAATTCAGGTTCTCGTTCTCTAGGTTTACCTGCCATTACGCTCCTCTGCAACACCTCTGCATGTTTATTTTCTGCATGTGGATTTCCCAAGCCGCACCTTTCTGGAACGATTCCCTTTTGGTTTCACTTGTTTGAATCAGACAGACGCAAATTGATTGTTGATAGAATCTTCATCCCAGCTCATGGAGGTGGCACTGGGTTTCATTCAGGTGGACAGTGTGAGTAGCATTGTCTCCACCATCTCCTATTCTCTGCTACCCACAAAGATTCCCTTAGGTAAGAGCACCCCACACTTCAGTCCTACTTTTTGACCAATACAATATATCTTACTTATGATTACCACTCTTGTTTCCTAATTGTTGCAATTCAGAGATAAATGAGTTGCGAAAGGGACATATATTGTATAAATTTATGCCCATCACGAGCTGCTTGACATATGATGCAATTTTTTGTTGCGTATGTTCTTTGTCTGTTGGGATGTACTATATTTTTTCGTATCCTAGCATTGGAGTGAACTTTGCACAGTAGCTACTGCTGCCACAGATGAGTATGTTCCTTGATGTTTCAGATTGATGCTCCAGGTAAATGTAGGATTATAAATAAAATCCTTAATTCATTTCAAATAATTCAGGCAAAGTGGAACTTTTTATGTAGTTGATCGGAAAGGCACGTCCTATACTCACTGATGTTTCGTGGCGGTGTGCATGTGTGCAACGAGTGGAATAATTCACCCATAAGACATCAACGACTGTTTAAATTTCTGTACTCTACTCACCGGTGTATTGTCATGGTATACAGCTGCCACACCTTCATCTCAGACTGCTGTCGTGTGACTCGACTCAGGATAAAGGTGGAATAGTTCGCCACTTGCTATTCTGAGCAAGGTAATACATAAGGTTATCCACTTGCTAAGCATGATCACAAGGAGGGTTATTTCTTTTAGGCAGCAGCTTGGTCGGTGAAGCCGCGTGTATCAATGTATCGCAGCCGCGATAGATAGAGCTTCCAGCCACTACGAGGTGAAACAATGATGTTCTCACAAGATACATTTACTAAAAAAATAATGTATGCAGAGAATGAGAGAATAGTGATTTGTGTTTTTTGTTGCCTTTTCTTGCTCAGATCAGGTTACTCACACGTAAAATGGCACAACAATTTTTAAACCCCAATGAGAAAATATTGTGTGTCATTGGAATTTGTATAAGAAACTATTTTTTGTCCAAATTACATTCTTGTGTTAGAAGATACTATTATTTGTGTTACCACGAACAATATGATATGTAAGCATGTAGTGTGCCCTGCTTTTGTTGTAATAATCAAGATTCTTGATTTTCTTAGATAGTATGATTTTACTTCTCCTGTCCTCTGTCCTATCATATGTATCCATTATTATAAAGAGATTTTCTGGTGCCTATTTGTGGTGTGCATCTCTGCAGTTCACTCTATGCTGCAATACAATCTATTTTCGAAGTATTTACTGCCATGCTGCCTTCTTCTATCTTTATACATTGCAATTTTATATTATGTTTAGTTCCATATTCGTATGCAACTGCAAACAAGCTTGTAGGCTTGAACCAAATTGTGCATAGCCATATTATTTTTACCATGGATAGATTGACTTATGGCACTGCCAACATTTATGTGTAAGCTTATGTTCACATGGAAGTTGTAATGTCTACATACTAAGAGCTATAGGAACAATCATATTCCTCTCTTCATTTACATACCGTTATTTTTTAAAATAAAAAAATACGAATTATAGGAAATCATAATATTTCAAAACAATGCAAGAAAATATATACAAACCACATTACATCCCTAACCTAACAACTAAGAGCCAAAATAGACGGGCGCTGCAACGCGCGCCATCAATGATCTAGTGCAACATCATAGTCGCACACGTACATCCACAGAGTTGCACGCTTTCGTTTGTACAGTTGGTCGGGGGAACAGACAAAGTTGCACATCGTGCTAGTTAGTTGGTCAGCACAACACATAAAGTTGCGCATTAACTGGTAGACAATTGGTAGACAATTGGTAGGAGGCAGAAGTGGCGGAGCCGGCTCATCCGCCCAGGCATGAGCACAAAGGCACCCGACCGGCAGCCATTTTGCCCATAGAAAATGCTAATCACTTCATGTTTTGTGCTCTAATTCTATGGTGACTCTTGAGCAGAGCCCGGGCAGCTACCCAGGGTCACCAGGAGGTGGCTCCGCCACTAGGAGGCAACAAGCGAAGTTGCACATCACATGCAGGGTAGTTGGGACATGGACATGATACGTCTCCAACGTATCTACTTTTCCAAACACTTTTGCCCTTGTTTTGGACTCTAACTTGCATGATTTGAATGAAACTAACCCGGACTGACGCTATTTTCAGCAGAACTGCCATGGTGTTGTTTATTGTGCAGAAAAAAAGTTCTCGGAATGACCTGAAAATCCACGGAGATAACTTTTGGAAAATATAAAAAATACTGGCGAAAGAATAAAGGCCAGGGGGCCCACACCCTGTCCACGAGGGTGGGGGCGCGCCCTTCCCCCTGGGCGTGCCCCCCTGTCTCGTGCGCCCCCTGATGCTCCACCGACCTCAACTCCAACTCCATATATTCCGTTGCGGAGAAAAATCAGAGAGAAAGTTTCATCGCGTTTTACGATACGGAGCGCCGCCAAACCCTAATCTCTCTCGGGAGGGCTGATCTGGAGTCCATTCAGGGCTCCGGAGAGGGGGATTCGTCGCCGTCGTCATCATCAACCATCCTCCATCACCAATTTCATGATGCTCACCACCGTGCGTGAGTAATTCCATCGTAGGCCTGCTGGACGGTGATGGGTTGGATGAGATTTACCATGTAATCAAGTTAGTTTTGTTACGGTTTGATCCCTAGTATCCACTATGTTCTGAGATTGATGTTGCTATGACTTTGCTATGCTTAATGCTTGTCACTAGGGACCGAGTGCCATGATTTCAGATCTGAACCTATTATGTTTTCATGAATATATGTGAGTTCTTGATCCTACCTTGCAAGTCCATAGTCACCTATTATGTGTTATGATCCGACAACCCCGAAGTGACAATAATCGGGATACTTCTCGGTGATGACCGTAGTTTGAGGAGTTCATGTATTCACTATGTGTTAATGCTTTGGTCCGGTACTCTATTAAAAGGAGGCCTTAATATCCCTTAGTTTCCATTAGGACCCCACTGCCACGGGAGGGTAGGACAAAAGATGTCATGCAAGTTCTTTTCCATAAGCACGTATGACTATATTCGGAATACATGTCTACATTACATTGATGAACTGGAGCTAGTTCTGTGTCACCCTATGTTATAGCTATTACATGAGGAATCGCATCCGACATAATTATCCATCACTGATCCAATGCCTACGAGCTTTTCACATATTGTGCTTTGCTTATTTACTTTTCCGTTGCTACTGTTACAACTACTACAAAACTGCTTTCTTTACTTTCGCTACCATTACTATTATACTACTTTGCTACTAAATACTTTGCTGCAGATACTAAGTTGTCTAGGTGTCATTGAATTGACAACTCAACTGCTAATACTTAAGAATATTCTTTGGCTCCCCTTGTGTCGAATCAATAAATTTGGGTTGAATACTCTACCCTCGAAAGTCGCTGCGATCCCCTACACTTGTGGGTTATCAAGACTAATTTCGCGCCATTGCTTGGGAGCATAGCTCTATTCTTTGAGCCACTTGGGATTTATATCTGTTGATCACTATGAGGAACTTGAAAGACGAAAGAACCAAGATTTTTCCCTCAACTACGAGGGAGGTAAGGAACCGCCATCTAGCTCGCACTAGATTCTCCTTCATTTTGAGTAAGCTTGCGACACCTAAACCTCGCTCTCGCTATGAATTCGATATGTCGCATGTTATTGATGATGCCATACGCTATGCATGATACTTATGATGAAACTACTTACATGCATGATACTACTTTGCCATTAGGTGAATTTCTTGATGAACAACTTGCTAGGGTTAGAGAGAATGAAATTATTGAAGATGCTATTATTGATGATAGTGATGATGAAAGTTCTCCCCGATTATGAATTACCCGTTGTTCCCGAGGGTTATGTTATGAATGAGGAAGTTGCTAGAGCTATCTTTGCTTGCAAAGATAGATATGATCTTAAGAAGTTATTAGCTAAATGAAGCAGCAATCTCTTAATGCTAGAATGAAACCCGACCCGCTTTTGCTACTTCACCTATCGTATTCTCATTAAGGATTATGAATTCTCTGTTGATCCTGAAATAATTACTTTGGTAGAACCTGATCCTTTTTATGGCCTTGAATCTGAAACTATTGTGGCACATCTTACCAAGTTAAATGATATAGCCACCCTATTTACTAATGATGAGAAGTTTCGCTATTATTATATCCTTAAGATATTTCCGTTCTCATTAAAGGGTGATGCTAAAACCTGGTTTAATTCTCTTGATCCTGGTTGTGTGCGTAGTCCCCAAGATATGATTTATTAGTTCTCTACTAAATATTTCCCTACTCATAAGAAACAAGCTGCCTTGCGGGAAATATATAATTTTGTGCAAATCAAAGAAGAGAGTCTCCCACAAGCTTGGGGGAGGCTTCTCCGATTACTTAATGCTTTGCCTGATCATCCTCCTAAGAAAAATGAAATACTTGATATCTTTTATAATGGACTAACCGATGCTTCCAAGGACTACTTGGATAGTTGTGCTGGTTGTGTTTTCAGGGAAAGAACAGTCGACCAAGCTGAATTATTGTTAAATAATATGTTGACTAATGAAAATAATTGGACTCTTCCCGAGCCAATTCCCGAGGCAATCCCTGAGCCAATTGAGCCAACTCCTGAGCCTATTCCTAAATCAACTCCGAAGAAGAGGGCGTTCTATTTCTCAGTCCCGAAGATATGCAAGAGGCAAAGAAATCAATGAAAGAAAAAGGTATTAAAGCTGAAGATGTTAAGAATTTACCTCCTATTGAAGAAATACATGGTCTTAATTTACCGCCTGTTGAAGAACCACATTGTCTTGATAACCCGCCACATGTAGTAAAGGTAAATTCTCTCTATATATGTGATAAAGTTGAAATTCCCTCTACTAAATTTCATAGCCCATGCTTAGATGAATTTGATTATTTTATGGTTAGGCAAGAAAGTTTCAATGCTTATGTTGGTAGGGAATTAAAGAATAATGCTTTTGAAATAGGATGCTTGAGTGATTATATGGCTAGAGTTAAAGGTGAACTTAAAGTCATTAGCAAATATGCTTCTATGGTTACCACTCAAGCTGAGCAAGTACTTAAAGCTCAAAGTGATTTGCTCGATGAATTAAATAATAAACATGACTTTGTTGTTAGAGTGGCTACTAGAACTGGTAGAATGACTCATGAACCTTTGTATCCTGAAGGCCACCCTAAGAGAATCGAGCAGGATTCTCAGAGAAATAATTTAGAGGCACCTAGTTCTTCTACAAAGAAGAAAAAGAAAAACGATAGGACTTTGCATGCTTCTAGTGAACCTGTTGTAGACACACCTGAGAATCCCAATGATATTTCTATTTCTGATGCTGAAGCACAATCAGGTGATGAACATGAACCTAGTGATAATGTTAATGATAATGTTCGTGTTGATGCTCAACCTAGCAATAATACTGATGTAGAGATTGAACCTGCTGTTGATCTTGATAACCCACAATCAAATAATCAACGTTATGATAAAAGAGATTTTGTTGCTAGGAAGCACGGTAGAGAAAGAGAACCATGGGTTCAAAAACCCATGCCCTTTCCTCCTAAACCATCCAAGACAAAAGATGATGAGGATTTTGGGTGCTTTGCTGAAATGATTAGACTTATCTTCTTACGTATGCGCTTAACTGATATGCTTAAATTAAATCCTTATGCTAAGTACATGAAGGATATCATTACAAATAAAAGAAAGATACTGGAAGCTGAAATTTCCACCATGCTTGCTAATTACACTTTTAAGGGTGGAATACCAAAGAAACTTGAAGATCCAGGGGTACCAACTATAGCATGCTCCATTAAAAGAATAAAACTGCTTTATGTGATCTTGGAGCCGGTGTTAGTGTTATGCCTCTCTCTTTATATCATAGACTTGAATTGAATAAGTTGACACCTACTGAAATATCTTTGCAAATGGCTGATAAATCAACTGCTATACCTGTCGGTATTTGTGAGGATGTGCCTGTTGTGGTTGCAAATGTCACGATCTTAACGGACTTTGTTATTCTTGATATTCCCGGGGACGATAGTATGTCTATTATACTTGGTAGACCCTTTTTGAATACTGCAGGGGCTGTTATTGATTGCAACAAAGGCAATGTCACTTTTCATGTTAATGGTAATGAGCATACGGTACACTTTCCGAGGAAACAATCTCAAGTTCATAGCATCAATTCTATTGCCAAAATTCCAACTATCATTATTGGAGGTTTTGAATTTCCTCTCTCTACTGTCAAGAAAAAGTATGGTATTCTTATTGTTGGGGATGTTCATATCCCCGTTGAGGTAACCTAGTGTTATTCGAAATTTCTCCGGTTCCATGTTATTCGGAATTAGTTTGTTAACAAGACTTGATCAACCTTGTTAGTGGATTCATTTTGATGATCATGAGATGGATGAAACTAGAAAGCATAACCTTCATGCCCTCTTTTTACTTTCTCATTATTTAGAATAAATAAAGCAAAATTGTATTATCTGCTCTATTTTCTGAATTATCCGTGCAATAAAAAATATCCCGAAAATAAAAGTGCTCCAAATGCCCTGCAAATTTAGTATGATTTTTATGGAATATTTGAGGATTTTAGGCACTGAAAACACTACAGGGGGGCAAGCACCTGGCCACGAGGGTGGAGGGCGCCCACACCCCCTGGGCGCGCCCCCTGTCTCATGGCCCCATGGTGGGCCCCCTCCACTTATTCCTGCACCCACACACTCCATCTTCTTTCCAAAAAAATCCCCATCCAGCTCAAGCACGAGTTCTAGCTCATTTTGCTGCGATTTTTGATCCTTGCTCAAAGCTCCATTCACAAAACTACTTTGGGAGATTGTTGCTTGGTCTGTGACTCCTCCATTGATCCAATTAGTTTTTGTTCAAGTGCTTTATTCATTGCAAATTTTTGCTGCATAGGTGACCCTGTTCTTGAGCTTGCATGTTGTCACGCCCAATATGCGATACTATCCTAAAGAGACTCGAAGGTCCCACCAAGGATAGAACCGCATATTGATACGTTTTTGCAAGGTGGATATCATTACATCAACATTACATAATAGATGGGGATACATACAAAAGGCATACAATGCCACACGAATACAACATCATATTACATCAGAGCACCATCCGACTACGGATGAAACACAAACAAAACTCAAACGACATCCACCACGCTAGTCCAGGCTGCCGACCGAACCTATCCCCGATCGAAGAAGAAGCGTAAGAAGAAACTCCAAAACAAGCAAACATCGCTCTCGCGTCCCGCTCATCGCATAACTCAGTACAAGAATCGTTGTTGTAGTAATCAGGTGAGCCACGAGGACTCAAAGATCCCATTACCATGGATATCAAGACTAGCAAAGCTTAATGGGAAAGGAAGGGGTAAAGTGGTGAGGTTGCAGCAGCGATTAAGCAAGTATGGTGGCTAACATACGCAAATAAGAGCGAGAAGATAAGCAAAGGAACGGTCGTGAAGCTAGCAATGATCAAGAGGTGATCCTGAACTCCTACTTACGCCAAACATAACCCAAAACCGTGTTCACTTCCGGACTCACGAGAAGAGACCATCACGGCTACACACACGGTTGATGCGTTTTAATTCGGATCTGGTGTCAAGTTATCTACAACCGGACATTAACAAATTCCCATCTGCCACATAACCGCGGGCACGGCTTTCGAAAGATAATACCCTGCAGGGGTGTCCCAACTTAGCCCATGATAAGCTCTCGCGATCAATGAAGGATATTCCTTCTCCCAGGAGAGCCCGATCAGTCTCGGAATCCCGGTTTACAAGACATTTCGATAATGGTAAAACAAGACCAGCAAAGCCGCCTGATGTGCCGACAAATCCCGATAGGAGCTGCACATATCTCGTTCTCAGGGCACACCAGATGAGCCAGACGTCGGGTTGGCATAGACCCTGGTTGCCCAGGGGGCGCCGGACATCGCTTCAGTTGGACCAACACTGAGGAGCACCGCCCGAGGGGGTAAATAAAGATGACCCTCGGCTCTGAAACCCAAGGAAAAAGGGCTAGGTGAGGCAAATGGTAAAACCAAGGTTGGGCCTTCTTGGAGGAGTTTTATTCAAAGCGAACTGTCAAGGGGGTCCCATAAATCACCCAACCGCGTAAGGAACGCAAAATTCGGGAACATAACACCGATATGACGGAAACTAGGGCGGCAAGAGTGGAACAAAACACCAAGCATAAGGCCGAGTCTTCCACCCTTTACCAAGTATATAGATGAATTAATTAAATAAGAGATATTGTGATATCCCAACATAATCCTGTCCACCATGGGGCAATCTTCGACTTCACCTGCAACTAACAACGCTATAAGAGGGGCTGAGCAAAAGCGGTAACATAGCCAAGCAATGGTTTGCTAGGAAGGGTGAAAAAGGTTAGAGGCTGACATGGCAATTTGGGAGGCTTGAGGAACAAGTGATAGGTAGCGCAGCATAGCGATAGAACGAAGCAACTAGCATAGCAATGATAGTAGTGAGATCCAGGGTAGCGGTCATCTTGCCTGAAATCCCGCAAGGAAGAAGAACGAGTCCATGAAGAAGATGAAGCCACGTAGGCGAACCAAACGCAGACGAACGAATCCTCACGATCGCAACGAAACGGGAACTATCGAGAAGAAGCACAACATAGTAAACACACCACACATGACAAGGCATGATGCTCAACCAAGTATGATGCATGACAAGCTACATGAAGCTACTCATGGCAAGAGATGATGCACACAAGAGCAACACATCAAAGCAAGTTTAAATGAGGCCGGAAACAACATATAACAATTCCGGTAAGTCCTCATATGCAAGTTACAAAATTGGTCCAGAACTGAATAACCTTATGTTCAAGTTGTTAAAGAGCAAGTTAAGATGCACCAAGATGATCTACACGAGATTCTAGTCAAGTTACATATACAACTCATTTAATTCGGAGCTACGGCCTAGAAGATATGAGCAAAACAAGTTAAACATGGCATTGATGCTAAATGCATCCAAACATCAAGCAAACACCTCAAAACAAGGATGCAACAAGATAATATGAAACTACATGCAAAATCAAGCAAGTTTCATATAGAGCACACTCGAAACGGAGCAACGGTTCCACATATACACTCTATACAAGTTTAAAGGACAAGCTGTCCAAAACAGCAACTAGGCATCTAGCAAGCATCAAAACAATATGGTACAGCCACTCAATGTGAACACAAAAGGCATGGGCATGAAGTACAGGTGAAGCATGACAAAACATGAACACTGAGCTATCTCCAAAAAACACTATAACATGCTCCAAAGGACATGGCAAGATTGCAAATAATAACAGTTTCAGTCATTAGCAGAAATAACATCAGGTTGCAATGTTTAGAGCTATCAAACAACATGTTACAGGAACTTAACATGGCAAACAAGGGCATGGCATGAATCTACTAGTCTCATATAACAAAAGTCCCTTACTGACCATGAGACAAAAGGGCACAGAAAATATGATGGCACCCATGTAAACATAGCAAGTGATATGACAGATTTCGTCCATGGCAGGAACAACAATAAGTAGGCATGTTGGTGAGCTTGTACAACTCACCATAGAGAAATACATGGCATTAAAAGGCAACCAACAGTAAGAAGACATGTTTGTGAAGCTAAGCATGACAAGAGCAAGTTCATAGGGTGCATGGATAACTAACAACAATCATGGCAACATTGAACTTAATGTTAACAGGCTGACAACAACATTATTTAGCAGTTTGAGAGCAAGATTACAACAAGCTACGGCAGGCTATAAATGCAACCAGGGACATGGATGGATAGACCAGGACATGTATAAAAATTCATCCTTAGTGAACATCTCCAGATTATGCATAGAATGACTTGTAGCAGTAGGTTTACATAGCATCACAATATAACAGATTCAGCCTAGCAAAACAGAAACAGCAAGTACCCTACTTCATGAGCTCGATGCACTCACTACAAGACCCACAAAAATGCATGGATGGCACCACAGTGAAGATGTCATGACATAGTTCAAAACACATGTAGGTCTCAAGCTCATAAGATGCACACATCAAATGCAACGAAAAAGACAAAACAACAAGTTATGATAACAGACAGCAGTTAACATCATATAGCACTCTTGCAACGATGATTCGGGCATCAAGATGACCTCAAACAAGCATGGGACAATGGAACAAAGTGAAGAGCATCTCATGATGAACATTTTGATATATTACACGCACAAAACGGAGCAGTATGCATGGAGTTATGATGCAATGAACAGGGCAAGAAAATATTGCAGAAACAGGGACGAGGCAAAATCACCTCCGAATCCCAGATCTAGGGTTTCGGGCGCATGGATCCCGAGGATGGCTGGGGCTTCGCCGGAGAAGACGCCGGAGAGGAGCGAGACGACCGAAGAGGGCGAAGGCAACGCGGGGAGATGGCCCGACCGATCCGCCGGATCCGGCCGGCGGCGGGGCGGCGAGGAGGCGCGGCGGCGGTACTGGGCCGGCGGGGTCGGGCGATCGGCCGGCGAGGCGACCCACCGGCGACAGCGCGGCAGAGGGACCCGGCAGCCTGGCTGTCTGCGCGACCTCGGGCGGCGCGGCGGGGAACGGCCGGAGGCGGCGGCGGGCGGAGGGGAGCGGCGGCGGGCGGCGCGGCAGAAGTCAGGCGGCGCCGGGCGGCGGCGGGCGGCGCTAAGGCCGGAGGGTTCGGTCGCCCGGCGGGCGGATCTGGGCCCCGGTGGCGCGGCGACGGAGGGAGGAGAGAGAGGGCGGCGGGGCTGACGTGGCGGGCTCCTATTGGCTGGGGCGGCGGCGGCGAACGCATCCGGCGCCGTTCGGACCTGTCCGGCGTGCAGAGGAAGACGAGGCTAGGGTTAGGGGTGGAAATCATCCGCGAATTTCGGGGGAGGCACTTATTTATAGATTCTAGGTGCTAGGAGAGTCCAAATGGGGTGCGGTTTTCGTCCACACGATCGTGATCGAATGACCGAGAGCATGGAGGGGAGTTTGCTGGGTTAGTGGGCTGATTTGGAGGGTTGCTGGGCTGCAAGAGAAAAGAGGGTCTCGGGCTACGCGGTTAACCGTTGGAGTATCAAACGGACTCCAAATGGCACGAAACTTGACAGGCGGTCTACCGATGGTGTACCAAGGCCGCTTGGCAAATCACGGTCCATTCCGAGAATGTTTAACATCCGCTCACGAAAAGAGACAAGAGGGGAACGCCGGAGGACATAGGAGTGTCGGATTGCAAAACGGACAACCAGGAAAATGCTTGGATGCATGAGACGAACACGTATGCAAAATGAGATGCACATGATGACATGGCAATATGCAACACACAAGCAAATGACATGGCAAGGATGGCGAATAACTGGGTGACACCTGGCGCATCGGATCCGGGGCGTTACAACACTCCTCCACTAACAAGAGATCTCGTCCCGAGATGTTAGGACCGAGATGGAAGGGAAAAGGGATGAGGGAAATAAGAACTCAAGAGAAGAAGCAAAGAATCGAGAGCACTCGAGAAGAAGTGGGGAACGACGAAAATGGCGAGAATCGAAAACTCACGAAATTAGATAGACTCTGAAACCACTCCGGTTAGAACGAGATAAGAAACGAATAAGACTGAAAAGGATTTAGGCAGCACTCCGGCTGAAACATGGAGGAATAGAATACGAGCTTGAGAGGATGGAATGATACTTGATGAAGACATGACACAAAACCTCCGAAAAGAATTGAAAGAGTTTAATGAAAAGAACGGAGAAGAAAATGACAACTTGTGCCACGAATGAAATTGAAGGCATCTTTAGAAGGAAGGTTTAAACGGAGTTGTTGAGAAAATCAACAACGAAAAGAATATGCTTGTTGTGGTCTTATAGGTAACATCTCAAAATTATGAGGTGATCTCCGACCACAAACTTTTGGATAGCTGAGAAGAACGAAGAAATGCAAAACTCCACTTCAAAAGAATTCAGAGAATTAATTACACTTTGAGATGCGAGAGGAAAAGATACTTGAATTCCACCAACAAAATCTTGATGAATTCTTGAAGAATGAATTAAATCATGAAGAACCACCATGAAGATCTCCGTTAACAAAAGGATGATGAGATAGAATAAAGGATGAAAGACTAAGATGAGCCTTGCGATGATTTAGATGGAGGTTCCGATGAGATGGCCGAGGAAATTTGAACTCCGGAAAAGAAAAGATGAAAACACTTGGACCTAGAATTTATTCCTCACGAACAAACTCTGAAGGAAGGGATTAATCACTTGGATGAAATAAGAATAAGATTTATTGTATGATTATCCTTCATCAAATTAAATTGATGACAAGCAATGGATTTTGCATACTACTTATTCTTGTTGAAAAATGATTAAGGGGAATATGGCGCAAAACTTGAGAAGGTATTGATGGGACCACCGGTGGGATTGAAACAACAAAAGAATGAATGAATTAATATGATAATCAAAGAAAAAGGAATCTGAAGGAACCACCGTTAGAATTTGGAAATGACTGACGAAAGAGAATGAATCACCGGGAAGAATTAGAAGAACAAATATGCTAGAAGGGATTTAGATGCAAAAGAACGAAGAGATAACAAGCCGATTAAAGAATGCTTGAACGAAGCACCGGGATAATTGGATGACGGTAGCTGGAATGTGAGGATGAAGAATTCTTCTAGAATGATGCCTCCGGTGAAAAGAAATAGAAATCAACTCCTGAAATACTCCGGATGGGTGAAAAGAATATTTGACAAATGGAATAATTCGTGAGGATAACATGAAGCTAGAACCGCGAAACTTCGAGAGAATGGGCAAAATTTAGAGGAAAAGCTCTTCTTCGGTCTTCAAAAGTTGAGAATGACGACGAGAAAGAACACCAAAGTTGTTGAGATACTCCGGGAGAATGAAAAGTGAAGATGTTGAGTCAACAATGAAAATGATTTGAAATCGATCTTGGAGAAGGCATGTGACTGGTGTGATCCATTCTTACATCACACTTGAAAAGAATTGAGAATAACTCCGGGGAAAAGAAAAGTCTCAGGTAAGATCCTGGGAAAAGACCTATGGGTTAGGGCCCACTAAAAGAAAACACCGTTGAAAAGGATTGTTGAAAAGATAGATGATGCACCGGAACAATTGAAATATTTGAATGAGGTGACAACCTCGAATTAATTGGAACACAGACGAATCTCCTGAGATGTCTTGAACACTCCGGAAGGATAAACTGGCAAGAGGCGAACGAGCAAAGGGAAACATTTGAGCTGAGGGAAAGAATACGATCGACAACGAAAAACTTGAATTGAATCCACCGGAGAAGAAAAAGAGATGAAGAATGTCCACCGATACGAGAATTCACCGGTTGAGGTAACTGAGGAAAGACTGAAGAGGCTCCGCACGAATGAAATTGATGCTCGAAATAGACTGAGACTCCGGGAAGAAGAGGGTGGGAGGGCGGGAAAACAAAGGCAACTTGGAAGGGGAGAAACCAATGAATAACTTGAAGAGAAAAACACCGGTTAAAATTATTGAGGAGAGAAAGCAAAGGCTTCGCATGAGTAGAATGGATACTCGATTACAGATTCAAGTTCCGAGAAGAAAAAGGGGTGGGTGGGTGGGAAAAGAAAACAACTGAGGATAGAACTTGGCAAAGATGAAGAGGCTCAAGTCAACTTGACGAGAAATGCACCGGATGAAAAGAGCTGAGAACCAACGATCGGAAAACCAACTGCGTGAACCTAAAGAAAAATTTGAATGGGAAGATGAGTAATACAAAACACCTACGTCAAGATTCCTCACCAGAGCGACGAAGGGGCTGAGGAGTAAAAAGAATTCCTACTCTCCGATATAACTAGACTCCGAAATTAGTTTTCTACTAGACTAAACAACAGCCAAACTACTCGATCAAACAAGGGGGCTCCTATGGTCGGTCGAGGCTCTGATACCAACTTGTCACGCCCAATATGCGATACTATCCTAAAGAGACTCGAAGGTCCCACCAAGGATAGAACCGCATATTGATACGCTTTTGCAAGGTGGATATCATTACATCAACATTACATAATAGATGGGGATACATACAAAAGGCATACAATGCCACACGAATACAACATCATATTACATCAGAGCACCATCCGACTACGGATGAAACACAAACGAAACTCAAACGACATCCACCTGCTAGCCCAGTGCCGACCGGAACCTATCCCCGATCAAGAAGAAGCGAAGAAGAAACTCCAAAACAAGCAAACATCGCTCTCGCATCCTCATCATCGCATAACTCTGTACACGCAATCGTTGTTGTAGTAATCAGGAGCCACGAGGACTCAAAGAATCCCATTACCATCGATATCAAGACTAGCAAAGCTTAATGGGAAAGGAAGGGTAAAGTGGTGAGGTTGCAAAGCAGCGACTAAGCAAGTATGGTGGCTAACATACGCAAATAAGAGCGAGAAGATAAGCAAAGGAACGGTCGTGAAGCTAGCAATGATCAAGAGGTGATCCCGAACTCCTACTTACGCCAAACATAACCCAAAACCGTGTTCACTTCCGGACTCACGAGAAGAGACCATCACGGCTACACACACGGTTGATGCGTTTTAATTCGGATCTGGTGTCAAGTTATCTCGCAACCGGACATTAACAAATTCCCATCGCCACATAACATGCGGCACGGCTTTCAAAGATAATACCTGCAGGGTGTCCCAACTTAGCCCATGATAAGCTCTCGCAATCAATGAAGGATATTCCTTCTCCGGAAAGCCCGATCGGTCTCGGAATCCGGTTTACAAGACATTTCGATAATGGTAAAACAAGACCAAGAAAGCCACTTTGTGCCGACAAATCCCGATAGGAGCTGCACATATCTCGTTCTCGTGGCACACCAGATGAGCCAGACGTCGGGTTGGCATAGACCTGTTTGCCAGGGGCGCCAACATCGCCGAGTTGGACCAACACTGAGGAGCACCGCCCGGGGGTAAAATAAAGATGACCCTCAGGCTCTGGAAACCCAAGGGAAAAAGGGCTAGGTGAGGCAAATGGTAAAACCAAGGTTGGGCCTTGCTGGAGGAGTTTTATTCAAAGCGAACTGTCAAGGGGGTCCCATAAATCACCCAACCGCGTAAGGAACGCAAAATCCGAGAACATAACACCGATATGACAGAAACTAGGGCGGCAAGAGTGGAACAAAACACCAAGCATAAGGCCGAGTCTTCCACCCTTTACCAAGTATATAGATGCATTAATTAAATAAGAGATATTGTGATATCCCAACATAATCCTGTCCACCATGGGGCAATCTTCAACTTCACCTGCAACTAACAACGCTATAAGAGGGGCTGAGCAAAAGCGGTAACATAGCCAAGCAATGGTTTGCTAAGAAGGGTGAAAAAGGTTAGAGGCTGACATGGCAATTTGGGAGGCTTGAGGAACAAGTGATAGGTAGCGCAGCATAGCGATAGAACGAAGCAACTAGCATAGCAATGATAGTAGTGAGATCCAGGGTAGCGGTCATCTTGCCTGAAATCCCGCAAGGAAGAAGAACGAGTCCATGAAGAAGATGAAGCCACATAGACGAACCAAACGCAGACGAACGAATCCTCACGATCGCAACGAAACGGGAACTATCGAGAAGAAGCACAACATAGTAAACATACCACACATGACAAGGCATGATGCCCAACCAAGTATGATGCATGACAAGCTACATGAAGCTACTCATGGCAAGAGATGATGCATACAAGAGCAACACATCAAAGCAAGTTTAAATGAGGCCGGAAACAACATATAACAATTCCGGTAAGTCCTCATATGCAAGTTTCAAAATTGGTCCAGAACTGAATAAACCTTATGTTCAAGTTGTTAAACAGCAAGTTAAGATGCACCAAGATGATCTACACGAGATTCTAGTCAAGTTACATATACATCTCATTTAATTCGGAGCTACGGCCTAGAAGATATGAGCAAAACAAGTTAAACATGGCATTGATGCTAAATACATCCAAACAGCAAGCAAACACCTCAAAACAAGGATGCAACATGATAATATGAAACTACATGCAAAATCAAGCAAGTTTCATATAGAGCACACTCGAAACGGAGCAACGGTTCCACATATACAGTCTATACAAGTTTAAAAGGACAAGCTGTCCAAAACAGCAACTAGGCATCTAGTAAGCATCAAAACAATATGGTACAATAACTCAATGTGAACACAAAAGGCATGAGCATGAAGTACATGTAAAGCATGACAAAACATGAACACTGAGCTATCTCTAGAAAATACTATAACATGCTCCAAAGGACATGGCAAGATTGCAAATAATAACAGTTTCAGTCATTAGCAGAAATAACATCAGGTTGCAATGTTTAGAGCTATCAAACAACATGTTACAGGAACTTAACATGGCAAACAAAGGCATGGCATGAATCTACTAATCTCATAAAACAAAAGTCCCTTACTGACCATGAGACAAAAGGGCACAGAAAATATGATGGCACCCATGTAAACATAGCAAGTGATATGACAGATTTCGTACATGGCAGCAACAACAATAAGTAGGCATGTTGGTGAGCTTGTACAACTCACCACAGAGCAATACATGGCATGAAAAGGCAACCAACAGTAAGAAGACATGTTTGTGAAGCTAAGCATGACAAGAGCAAGTTCATAGGGTGCATGGATAACTAACAGCAATCATGGCAACATTGAACTTAATGTTAACAGGCTGACAGCAACATTATTTAGCAGTTTGAGAGCAAGATTACAACAAGCTAAGGCAGGCTATAAATGCAACCAGGGACATGGATGGATTGAACATGACATTTATAACAATTCATCCTTAGTGAACATCTCCAGATTATGCATAGAATGACTTGTAGCAGCAGGTTTACATAGCATCACAATATAACAGATTCAGCCTAGCAAAACAGAAACAGCAAGTACCCTACTTCACGAGCTCGATGCACTCACTACAAGACCCACAAAAATGCATGGATGGCACCACTGCGAAGATGGCATGACATAGTTCAAAACACATGTAGATCTCAAGCTCATAAGATGCACACATCAAATGCAACGAAAAAGACAAAACAACAAGTTATGATAACAGACAGCAGTTAACATCATATAGCACTCTTGCAACGATGATTCGGGCATCAAGATGACCTCAAACAAGCATGGCACAATGGAACAAAATGAAGAGCATCTCATGATGAACATTTAGATATATTATACTCACAAAATGGAGTAGTATGCATGGAGTTATGATGCAATGAACAGGGAAAGAAAATATTGCAGAAACAGGGACTTGAGGGAAAATCACCTCCGAATCCCAGATCTAGGGTTTCGGGCGCACGGATCCCGAGGATGGCTGGGGCTTCGCCGGAGAAGACGCCGAAGAGGAGCGAGACGACCGGAGAGGGCGAAGGCGGCGCGAGGAGATGGCCCCGGACCGGATCCGGCCGGCGGCGGGCGCGGCAAGGAGGCGCGGGCGAGAGGCGCGGCGCCGGCCAAGCCGGCGGGGTCAGGGCGACGGTTGGGCGAGGCCACCGCGATGGGCGATGGCGATGGACCCGGTGGCGGCGGCGGTCTGGCGACCTCGGGCGGGTCGCCCTCGGTGATCGGCGGAGAACGGCCGGAGACGGCGGCCGGGAGGCGGCGACGGGCGGAGGGGAGCGGCGGGCGGCGGCGGTGGCGCGGGCAGGAGGGTTGCGGTTTGCCAGGCGGGGCGGGATCTGAGCCCGGTGGCCGGCAGGAGAGGAGGAGAGAGAGGGCGGCGGGGCTGACGTGGTGGGCTCCTATTGGCTGGGGGGCGGCGGCGAACACGTCCGGCGCCGTCCGGACTTGTCCGGCGCGCGGAGGAAGACGAGGCTAGGGTTAGGGGTGGAAATCATCCTCGAATTTTGGGGGAGGGACTTATTTATAGATTCTGGTTGCTAGGAGAGTCCAAATGGGGTGCGGTTTTCACCCACACGATCGTGATCGAACGACCGAGAGCATGGAGGGGAGTTTTCTGGGTTAGTGGGCTGATTTGGAGGGTTGCTGGGCTGCAAGAGAAAAGAGGGTCTCGGGCTACGCGGTTAACCGTTGGAGTATCAAACGGACTCCAAATGGCACGAAACTTGACAGGCGGTCTACCGGTGATGTACCAAGGCCGCTTGGCAAATCACGGTCCATTCCGAGAATGTTTAACACCCGCTCACGAAAAGAGACAAGAGGGGAACGCTGGAGGACATAGGAGTGTCGGATTGCAAAACAGACAACGGGGAAAATGCTCGGATGCATGAGACGAACACGTATGCAAAATGAGATGCACATGATGACATGGGAATATGCAACACGCAAGCAAATGACATGGCAAGGACGGCAAATAACTGGGTGAAACCTGGCGCATCGGATCCGGGGCGTAACACATGTTAAATTTATGAGGTCCCAAGCAATTCTAATGCATGATATAGGCTCTAGGCACTTGTAGGAGTAGTTGCCACCAATCTTGTTTAGTTTTCTTCACTTTTATTTTGAAGTTACTAAAAATTTCAGAAATTTTCAAAAAATGTTAAGGAGATTTTTGAGGGGCTCTTCTAGCCAAGGCTCCCAGGAAAAACAAGCTAAAGAGAAGGAAAAGGCCATGTATAATCTTCCTCGCGTAGCGGAAGTACGGCTGTGTGAATGGCCCTGTGATAATTTCTTGAGAGAAGCCGGAATTTATGAAGACTTTTATTCCTTGATCGAGAATGCGGGCCTCACTGATTTCCTCCACGACCGGATCGATCAGTATCTCTTACTCACCAATACTTTCGTGCAAAACTTTTATTATTATCCTAAGAAGTCACCGCCTTCAGTATCATTTCATTTATATGATGGATTCAAGGAAATGTCTTTACGTAATCTTTGCGCGGTATGTAGAATATCCTTTGAGGGCAGATTAGATGAACCACATCGTAAAGATGTGGATGGCTTTGTTAACACCATTACTGTAGGGGATCCAAAGAAGGGTTCCGACGTGAGAATCTCTAGCATACACTTTCCTGTTTTACGCTACTTTGCCTTATTTGCTAGTCGATGCTTAATTGGTCGTGGAAATAGTGGAAACTTCAGTGTTCCTGATATTATTATTCTATTCCATGCCTTGTTTGGTGATAATAGTTTTAGTATGGGTGCCATTATTGCTAAACGACTGAGCCTGAACCGTACAGAAGGCCCCATCTTTGGAGGTATCTATGCTGCACGTCTTGCTAAACATTTTGAGATACCTATTAGGCACCATGAGAAAGAGGAGACAATATTGCCACCTTACATTTTAGATTACAAGAGCATGGTAGCGCATGAGTTTATTGTTCATAATGATGATAAGATGCTCCTGTACAACTTGAGGTTTAATAAGAAACACAATGAGACTATTATCCTGCCTGCACCTCTGTTGTTTGATTTGACTGCAATTAATTATCTTGTCACGCTGGAAGTGGTGTACGCTCATCGAGGCCAAGCATCCACTCTAGAGCCTGAGCCGGAACCTTCACTGGACCCTTATCGTTCATCATCTTACCAGTGGGATCCGGAGGAGATGGCCACCGATGGTATCTGATTACACCCTCAAGACACTGGGGGAGAGTAGCCATGTCCTTGGCAATAAACCTACTTAGGCCAAAAGCCTAAGCTTGGGGGAGTACGTATTTCTCACCGACTTTACATTCATGCTCACACACTATTCTAGTTGTCGGTGCTCATACTCTTTCATTGTATTATCCATGCTAGTTTAATTTTCTTTTTCTAGCTTTCTTCTTGTGTGTTTGATAAACCTTAAGAAAAACCAAAAAAATAGTTAGTTTAATTTCCATGCTTGTAGTAGAAATTAAAATGAAAACCCAAAAAGATTTCTCGTTCTTCTTCTTGTTAGGAGCTTTCCCATGTAAATAGTTTTATTTTCTTTTCTTTCCTTTGGGGGTCAAGAGTAGAAGACCATATTGAAAATGTTTAGTGGCTCTCATATGCATGATTGTTTATTTAACTTAGAGCCCATATTACTTTGTCTTCTCTCTTGAGTTGAGTGCTTGTAGATTCCAGCTTAGTCCAATGCACGTGCACCATTATTATTATACACGTCGTTCGGTCGTGCAAGTGAAAGGCAATAATGACGATATATGATGGACTGGTTGAGATGAGAAAAGCTGGTATGAAGTCGACCTCTCTTGTTTTTGAAAATATGATGAGTTCATCGTTCCTGATTC
Source organism: Aegilops speltoides (assembly GCA_021437245.1). Taxonomy (NCBI): domain Eukaryota; kingdom Viridiplantae; phylum Streptophyta; class Magnoliopsida; order Poales; family Poaceae; genus Aegilops; species Aegilops speltoides. The sequence continues at coordinate 219,201,639 of CM038141.1, read as the reverse complement.
AGCTTATTATGAAGTAAACTTGCAATGACCTTTAGAGATTATAGTTGCTCGTTCCATGCTTAATTAGCTATGAGTTATAATGGTTTACCTTGCATGCCAACATGCTATTAAAATGATTATAATGTGGTATGATGGGATGGTATCCTCCTTCGAATGAATTGAGTGACTCGACTTGGCACATGTTCACGCATGTAGTTGAAACAAATCAACATAGCCTTCATGATATTTATGTTCATGGTGGATTATATCCTACTCATGCTTGTACTCGGTGTGAATTAATTTTAATGCATGTTCATGACTGTGTTCGCTCTCTTAGTTGGTCGCTTCCCAGTCTTTTGCTAACCTTCACCTGTACTAAGCGGGAATACTGCTTGTGCATCCAAACTCCATAAACCCCAAAGTTATTCCATATGAGTCCACCATACCTTCCTATATGTGGTATCTACCTGCCGTTCCAAGTAAATTTGTTTGTGCCAAACTCTAAACCTTCAAATGAAATTCTGTTTTGTATGCTCGAGCAGCTCATGTTTCAACTACGGCTGCCTATATCTTCCATGCTAGGTGGGTTATTCTCAAGAGGAGTGGACTCCGCTCCTCATTCACGAGAAAATGGCCGGTAACCGGGATGCCCAGTCCCATGATCCAAAAAGATCAAAGCAAATTAAAATAATTAAACAAAACTCCCCCAGGGCTGTTGCTAGTTGGAGGCACTCGTTGTTTCGAGCAAGCCATGGATTGATGCTTGCTGGTGGTGGGGGAGTATAAACTTTTACCATTCTGTTTGGGAACTGCCTATAATGCATGTAGTATGGAAGATATCGTCAACTCATAGTTGTTGCGTTGACAGTGAAAGTATGCCGCTCAAAATGTTATTCATCTCTATTTTAAAATTGAGTTCTGGCACCTCTACAAATCCCTGCTTCCCTCTGCGAAGGGCCTATCCATTTACTTTTATGTTGAGTCATCACCTTCTTATTAAAACGCACCCGCTGGAGAGCACACTGTCATTTGCATTAATTATTACCATTTTATATTGGGTATGACTTGACTGGATCTCTTTTACCATGAATTACAATGTTTAGTCAGTCCTTGGTCTTTAAAGGTGCTCTGCATTTATGTTTTGTGGTCTCAGAAAGGGCTAGCGAGATACCATCTTGTTATATCATATTATGATTGTTTTGAGAAAGTGTTGTCATTCGAGTTTTATTATTATCGCTCGCTAGCTGATTATGCCATTGATATGAGTAAATGTGAGACCTAAGTGTTATTGTGAGTATGGTTAGTTCATAATCTTTGCTGAAAACTTGAATGTTGGCTTTACATATTTACAACAACAAGAGCAAATAGAGTTTGTAAAAGTTTTTCTTTATCACTTTCAGTTTATCAACTGAATTACTTGAGGACAAGCAAAGGTTTAAGCTTGGGGGAGTTGATACGTCTCCAACATATCTACTTTTTCAAACACTTTTGCCCTTGTTTTGGACTCTAACTTGCATGATTTGAATGAAACTAACCCGGACTGACGCTGTTTTCAGCAGAACTGCCATGGTGTTGTTTATTGTGCAGAAAAAAAGTTCTCGGAATGACCTGAAAATCCACGGAGATAACTTTTGAAAAATATAAAAAATACTAGTGAAAGAATCAAGGCTAGGGGGCCCACTCCCTATCCACGAGGGTGGGGGCGCGCCCTCCCCCTGGGTGCCCCCCTGTCTCGTGGGCCCCCTGATGCTCCACCGACCTCAACTCCAACTCCATATATTCCGTTTCACGGAGAAAAAAATTAGAGAGAAAGTTACATCGCGTTTTACGATACGGAGTCGCCGCCAAGCCCTAATCTCTCTCGGGAGGGCTGATCTGGAGTCCGTTCGAGGCTCCGGAGAGGGGGATTCGTCGCCGTCCTCGTCATCAACCATCCTCCATCACCAATTTCATGATGCTCATCGTCGTGCGTGAGTAATTCCATCGTAGGCCTGCTGGACGGTGATGGGTTGGATGAGATTTACCATGTAATCAAGTTAGCTTTGTTAGGGTTTGATCCCTAGTATCCACCATGTTCTGAGATTGATGTTGCTATGACTTTGCTATGCTTGATGCTTGTCACTAGGGCCCGAGTGCCATGATTTCAGATCTGAACCTATTATGTTTTCATGAATATATGTGAGTTCTTGATCCTATCTTGCAAGTCTATAGTCACCTATTATGTGTTATGATCCGACAACCCCGAAGTGACAATAATCGGGATACTTCTCGGTGATGACCGTAGTTTGAGGAGTTCATGTATTCACTATGTGTTAATGCTTTGGTCCGGTACTCTATTAAAAGGAGGCCTTAATATCCCTTAGTTTCCATTAGGACCCCACTTTGCCACGGAGGGTAGGACAAAAGATGTCATGCAAGTTCTTTTCCATAAGCACGTATGACTATATTCGGAATACATGTCTACATTACATTGATGAACTGGAGCTAGTTCTGTGTCACCCTATGTTATAGCTATTACATGAGGAATCGCATCCGACATAATTATCCATCACTGATCCAATGCCTACGAGCTTTTCACATATTGTGCTTTGCTTATTTACTTTTCCGTTGCTACTGTTACAACTACTACAAAACTGCTATCTTTACTTTTGCCACTGCTACCATTACTATCATACTACTTTGCTACTAAATACTCTGCTGCAGATACTAAGTTATCCAGGTGTTGTTGAATTGACAACTCAACTGCTAATACTTAAGAATATTCTTTGGCTCCCCTTGTGTCGAATCAATAAATTTGGGTTGAATACTCTACCCTCGAAAGCTGTTGCGATCCCCTACACTTGTGGGTTATCAGGACACCAATACTGGAAATGCATATCCACGAGATAGGGAAAAGTTGCACATCCACTGCTAAGCAGTTGTCCGAGGCAGCAAACGAAGTTGCACATCTCATTAGCAAAGTACTTTGGCAGAGCACAAATAGTGAAAACTACACATCCATGGGGACAGGAGGAAGTTGCACATCGACTACTAGACAGTTCATCGGAGTAGTAGACGTGGTTGCACATCTCACTGTTAGACAGTGAAAGTGTAATCATTGAATATTGCACATCCATGGGTACACTGGTATGGTGAGGTGCTATACAAACGGGTTTTTAACCCCTTTCCGTGGTGCCATTTTGAACCGTCGTCAAGTGAGTGACTGCGATAGGGGGGTCCTTCCCACACGACAAAGAAACCGTTGGGGATAGGGAGCCTTGATGCATACAGTTGTCCCTACTAAACTGTTTCTGATATCTCGAATATCTGAAATGCTCCATCCTTGCAACTCGTTTGTGCTCGCATTGCCATCGCAATCGGTATTCTGTGGTGCTACGTTACGATGCATGACCCATCACAAACATTTCATGATTATAGAAGCAGACAATCACACACATTTACTTTTCCTCGACTGTATGCGATTCGATGTAAGAGCGCACACAGTTGTCGCTATAAAACTGTATGTGAAGCTTGAATACATCCCACACGATTCATCCATCGTACCCGCGTCAGATGAAGATATATCGCACGCGTTCCTGTATGACCAAACATTTGTGATGCGCACAACATCACAAACAATCCATAATTGTGAAGCGTGTGTGCTAAGGTGACTATCGCAAACATTTAATAAGAAATAACTGTGTGCGATGTTGTTGTTAATCGCACATGTTTTTTCTTGGCTGATCGTGTGTGCAGTAGAGATTGATTGCACATGTAGTGAATCCTAGAAACGTGTCTGATCTCCACGTCTATCATAGACGTTTCGCTTTTGCAAACTGTGTGCAGTGTAATGCCTAATTGAAAAATCACATGTTTTGAATTTGAAAGTAGGCAATCACTTATTTCATATCCAACCATGTTTATTATAAATATAGGTTCAACCACGAATGCATAATTCGATGCACATGTACATGTACTGAAGAACTACAGAAGCACCAAGTAAAGAATGATGAACCACAGTTATACTAAAGACTGTAAAGAGAGAGGCGGAAGACATCCTGGTTGCCGGAGAAGGTGAAGTGGAATGCCCATATTGTATACTCCTCCATGCGTAATGCACGCACGACTCGAGGCCAACCCCCTGTGATGGTTGCCCGTCCATCCTTCACTGTCTTCATTAGGACTTCTCGATGCTCATTATAGTTTGGATCAAAAACTTTAACCTTCATTGCATGTCCACCAATCATGTACTTTGCGAGGTAATCTTGAGTGAACTCCTTCGGGAACCACTTCGAACGAAAAAGATTTAGACATTGTTGTCTAACAACTCATTATGGGCAGTAAGTGTAGTTACCATCCTACATCTCACTATTGTGTTGGATAGAGCATAAACAAATATTTTGCTTGCCACCATTCGTATCATTTTCTAATAATCCTTATCAGTTTCCACTTGATGCTTGTTCATGAATATCTCATTGCCCCATACACAAAAGAGCCGATGCATGGATCCTTGCCAAGGGTATATGTACCTACAAGCAACAAGTCAATATTAGAAGCTAACAAGTCTCCAGTCCTGGATCTATATGCACTACACTTATGGAACGACGGGGGTACAAGCTGAGGGCTGAAGCTAATCTCGACGGAAAATGGTGGCCACTCCCGTTGTTGTCCTGCATAAGTAGTGGAAAGGCATGATAAGTACAACAACCTTAACATCAAATGAATATAGCAAATGATAGAGACAAAGGTGTCCCATCTTTCGATGAGATGGTGGCTATCATTTTTAATGGAGTAGACTTTGACGATCCGACAATAAACGTGCGAGGACATTGTTGGGGAACGCGGTAATTTCAAAAAAAATCCTACGATCATGCAATATCTATCTAGATGATGCATAGAACCGAGAGGGGAGAGTGTGTCCACGTACCTTCATAGACCGAAAGCGGAAGCATTTAGTTAACGCGGTTGATGTAGTCGAACTTCTTCGCGATCCAACCGATCCAAGCACCGAATGTACGGCAACTCCGTGTTCAGCACACGTTCAGCTCGATGACGTCCCTCGTACTCTTGATCCAGTTGAGGCCGAGGGAGAGTTTCGTCAGCACGACGGCGTGGCGATGGTGATGATGAAGTTACCAGCGCAGGGCTTCGCCTATGCACTATGAAGATATGACCGAGGTGTGTAATTGTGGAGGGGGCACCTCACACGGCTAAAAGATCAACTTGTGTGTTCTTGGGTGCCCCCCTGCCCTTGTATATAAAGGAGGGAGAGGGAGAGGCAGCCGGCCCTAGGGGGCGCGCCAAGGTGTGGAGTCCTACTAGGACTCCCTAGTCCTAGTAGGATTCTATCTCCCATATGGAGTAGGAAAGGGGGAAGGGAGAAGGAGAAGGAAAAGGGGGGCATTCTCCTAGTCCTAATCGGGCTCCTGCCCAAGGGGGGGGGGGCGCAACAGCCCCTTGTGGGCTGGTGTGCTTCCCTCTTATGGCCCATAAGGCCCACAACTTCTCCCTGGGGGTTCCGGTAACCTCCCGGTACTCCGGAAAAGGCCCGAACCACTCGGAACCATTCTGATGTCCAAATGCAACCTTCCAATATATGAATATTTATGTCTCGAACATTTCGAGACTCCTCATCATGTCCGTGATCTCATCCGAGACTCTGAACTAACTTCGGTACATCATATCACATAAACTCATAATACCAATCGTCATCGAACGTTAAGCGTGCAGACCCTACGGGTTTGAGAACTATGTAGACATGACCGAGACACGTCTCCGGTCAATGACTAATAGCGGAACCGGGATGCTCATATTGGTTCCTACATATTCTACGAAGATCTTTATCGGTCAAACCACATAACAACATACGTTGTTCCCTTTGTCATCGGTATGTTACTTGCCCGAGATTCGATCGCCGGTATCATTATACCTATTTCAATCTCGTTACCGGCAAGTATCTTTACTTGTTCTGTAATACTTAATCCCGCAACTAACTCATTAGTTACAATGTTTGCAAGGATTATAATGATGAATATTACTGAGAGGGCCCAGAGATACCTCTCCGAAACACGGAGTGACAAATCCTAACCTCGATATATGCCAACCCAACAAACACCTTCGGAGACACCTGTAGAGCACATTTATAATCACCCTTTTACGTTGTGACATTTGGTAGCACACAAAGTGTTCCTCCGGTACTCGGGAGTTGCATAATCTCATAGTATGAGGAACTTGTATAAGTCATGAACAAAGCAGTAGCAACGAAACTGACACGATCATAATGTTAAGCTAACGGATGGGTCATGTCCATCACATCATTCTCCTAATGATGTGATCCTGTTCATCAAATTACAACACATGTCTATGGTTAGGAAACATAACCATCTTTGATTAACGAGCTAGTCAAGTACAGGCATACTAGGGACTATAAGTTTTGTCTATGTATTCACACATGTACTAAGTTTTCGGTTAATACAATTCTAGCATGAATAATAAACATTTATCATGAATTAAGGAAATAAATATAACTTTATTATTGCCTCTAGGGCATATTTCCTTCAGCCTCCCACTTGCACTAGAGTCAATAATCTAGTTCACATCGCCATGTGATTTAACACCAATAGTTCACATCTGTATGTGATTAACACCCATAGTTCACATCGTCATGTGACCTACACCCAAAGGGTTTACTAGAGTCAATAATCTAGTTCACATCGCTATGTGATTAACACCCAAAGAGTACTAAGGAGTGATCATGTTTTGCTCGTGAGAGAAGTTTAGTCAATGGGTCTATCACATTCAGAGTCGTATGTATTTTGCAAATATTCTATGTTTACAATGCTCTTCATGGAGCTACTCTAGCTAATTGCTCCCACTTTCAATATGTATCCAGATTGAGACTTAGAGTCATCTGGATCGGTGTAAAAGCTTGCATTGATGTAACTCTTTACGGCGAGCTCTTTTATCACCTCCATAATTGAGAAACATTTCCTTAGTCCCCACTAAGGATAATCTTGACCGCTATCCAGTGATCTACTCCTGGATAAAAATGTACTCCCTTTCCAAACTCAGGGCAGGGTACACAATAGGTCTGGTACACAGCACAACATACTTTATAGAACCTATGATTGTGGCATAGGGAATGACTTTCATTCTCTTTCTATTTTCTGCGGTGGTCGGGCATTGGGTCTTACTCAACTTTACACCTTGTAACACAGGCAAGAACCCTTCCTTTGACTGATCCATTTTGAACTTCTTCAAAAATTTATCAAGGTATGTGCTTTATGAAAGTCCAATTAAGCGTCTTGATCTATCTCTATAGATCTTAATGCCCAATATGTAAGCAGCTTCACCGAGGTTTTTCATTGAAAAACTCTTATTCAAGTATCCCTTTGTGCTATCTAGAAATTCTATATTATTTCCAATCAACAATATGTCATCCACATATAGTATTAGAAATGCTACAGAGCTCCAACTCACTTTCTTGTAAATACAGGCTTCACAGCAAGTCTGTATAAAACTATATGCTTTGATCAACTCATCAAGGCGTATATTCCAACTCCGAGATGCTTGCACCAGTCCATAGATGGATTGCTGGAGCTTGCACACCTTGTTAGTACTTTTAGGATTGATAAAACCTTCTGGTTGCATCATATACAACTCTTCTTTAAGAAATATCCATTTAAGGAATGTATTTTTGACATCAATTTGCCAGATTTCATAAAATATGGCAACTGCTAACATGATTCGGATGGATTTAAGTATCGCTATAGTTCAGAAAATCTCATTGTAGTCAACACCTTGAACTTGTTGAAAACCTTTTTGCAACAAGTCGAGCTTTGTAGATAGTAACACTACTATCAGTGTTCGTCTTCCTCTTGAAGATCCATTTATTTAATATGGCTTGCCGATCATCGGGCAAGTCCACCAAAGTCCACACTTTGTTCACATATGGATCCCACCTCAGATTTTATGGCCTCAAGCCATTTCGTGGAATCTGGGCTCATCATTGCTTCCTCATAGTTCATAGGTTCATCATGGTCCAGTAACATGACTTCGAGAATAGGATTACCGTATCACTCTGGTGCAGACCGTACTCTGGAAGACCTACGAGGTTCTGTAGTAACTTGATCCGAAGTTTCATGATCATCATCATTAGCTTCCTCACTAATTGGTGTAGGAATCGCTAGAACTGATTTCTATGATGAACTACTTTCCAATTCAAGAGAAGGTACAATTACCTCATCAAGATCTACTTTCCTCCCACTCACTTCTTTCGAGAGAAACTCCTTCTCCAGAAAGGATCCATTCTTAGCAACGAATATCTTGCCTTCGGATCTGTGATAGAAGGTGTACCAAACAGTTTCCTTGGGGTATCCTATGAAGACACAATTCTCCAATTTGGGTTCAAGCTTATCAGGTTGAAGCTTTTTGACATAAGCATCGCAGCCCCAAACTTTAAGAAACGACAACTTTGGTTTCTTGCCAAACCATAGGCGTTGTCTCAACGGATTTTGATGGTGCCCTGTTTAACGTGAATGTAGCTGTCTCTAATGCATAACCCCAAAAAGATAGTGGTAACCTGGTAAGAGGCATCATAGATCGCACCATATCCAATAAAGTGTGGTTACGATGTTCGGACACACCATTACGCTGTGGTGTTCCATGTGGCATGAGCTGTGAAACTATTCCACATTGTTTTAAATAAAGGCCAAACTCGTAACTGAAATATTCTCCTCTATGATTAGATCCTAGAAACTTTATTTTCTTGTTACGATGATTCTCCACTTCACTCTGAAATTCCTTGAACTTTTCAAATGTTTCAGACTTGTGTTTCATTAAGTAGATATACCCATATCTGCTCAAATCATCTGTGAAGGTCAGAAAATAACGATACCCGCCACGAGCATCAACACTCATTGGACCGCATACATCGGTATGTATTATTTCCAATAAGTCACTAGCTCGTTCCATTGTTCTGGAGAATGGAGTTTTAGTCATCTTTCCCATAAGGCACAGTTCGCAAGCATCAAATGATTCATAATCAAGTGATTCAAAAAGTCCATCAGCATGGAGTTTCTTCCTGCGCTTTACACCGATATGACCCAAACGGCAGTGCCACAAATAAGTTGCACTATCATTGTCAACTTTTCATCTTTTGGCATCAATACTATGAATTTGTGTATTACCACAATCGAGATTTAATAAACCATCAACATTGGGTGTATGACCATAGAAGGTTTTATTCATGTAAATAGAATACAATTATTCTCTGTCTTAAATGAATAACCGTATTGCAATTAACATGATCTAATCATATTAATGCTCAACGCAAACACCAAATAACATTTATTTAGGTTCAACACTAATCTCGAAAGTATAGGGAGTGCTCGATGATGATCATATCAACCTTGGAACCACTTCCAACACACATCGTCACTTCATCCTCAACTAGTCTCTATTTATTCTGCAACTCCTATTTCAAGTTACTAATCTTAGCAACCGAACAAGTCAATACCCAGGGGTTACTACGAGCACTAGTAAGGTACATATCAATAACATGTATATCAAATATACCTTTGTTCACTTTGCCATCCTTCTTACCCACCAAATTTTAGGGCATTTCCGCTTCTAGTGACCATTTCCTTTGCAGTAGAAGCACTCAGTTTTAGGCTTTAGTCTAGCTTTGGGCTTCTTCACGAAAGTGGCAACTTGCTTGCCATTCTACTTGAAGTTCCCTTTCTTTCCCTTTGCCATTTTCTTGAAACTAGTGGTCTTGTCAATCATCAACACTTGATGCTCTTTCTTGATTTCTACCTTCATTGGTTTCAGCATCATGAAGAGCTCGGGAATCGTTTTCGTCATCCCTTGCATACTATAGTTCATCACGAAGTTCCAGTTATTTGGTGATGGTGACTAGAGAACTCTGTCAATCACTATCTTATCTGAAAGATTAACTCCCACTTGATTTAAGCGATTGTAGTACCCAGATAATCTGAGCACATGCTCACTGCTTGAGCTATTCTCCTCCATCTTTTAGCTATAGAACTTGTTGGAGACTTCGTATATCTCAACTCGGGTATTTGCTTGAAATATTAACTTCAACTCCTGGAACATCTCCTATGGTCCATGACGTCCAAAACGTCTTTGAAGTCCCGGTTCTAAGCTGTAAAGCATGGTGCACTAAACTATCAAGTAGTCATCATATTGAGCTAGCCAAACGTTCATAACGTCTGCGTCTGCTCCTGCAATAGGTCTATCACCTAGCGGTGCATCAAGGACATAATTCTTCTGTTCAGCAATGAGGATAAACCTCAGATCACGAACCCAGTCTACATCATTGCTACTATCATCTTTCAACTTAGTTTTCTCTAGGAACATATAAAAACATAAGGAAGCTACAACGTGAGCTATTGATCTACAACATAATTTGCAAAATAGTATCAGGACTAAGTTCATGATAAATTAAAGTTCAATTAATCATATTAGTTAAGAACTCCCACTTAGATAGACATCCCTCTGGTCATCTAAATGATCACGTGATCCAAATCAACTAAACCATGTCCGATCATCATGTGAGATGGAGTAGTTTTCAATGGTGAATATCATTATGTTGATCATATCTACTATATGAATCACGCTCGACCTTTTGGTCTCCAGTGTTCCGAGGCCATACCTGCACATGCTAGGATCGTCAAGTTTAACCCGAGTATTCTGCATGTGCAAAACTGGCTTGCACCCATTGTATGTGAACGTAGAGGTTATCACACCTGATCATCACATGGTGTCTCGGCACGAAGAACTGTCGCAACGGTGCATACTTCTGGAGAACGCTTATACCTTGAAAATTAGTAAGGGATCATCTTATAATGCTACCGCTGAATTAAGCAAAATAAGAATAAAAAGATAAACATCACATGCAATCAAAATATGTGACATGATATGGCCATCATCATCTTGTGCCTTTGGTCTCCATCTCCAAAGTACCATCATGATCTCCATCGTCACCAGCATGACACCATGATCTCCATCATCTTGATATTTATCAACGTTTCATCACATGGTCATCTCGCCAACTATTGCTTTTGCAACTATTGCTATCACATAGCGATAAAGTAAAGCAATTATATGGTGCTTGCATCTTATGCAATAAAGAGACAACCATAAGGCTCCTGCCTGTTGCCGACAACTTTAACAAAACATGATCATCTCATACAGCACATCATGTCTTGGCCATATCACATCACAACACGCCCTGCAAAAACAAGTTAGACGTCCTCTACTTTGTTGTTACAAGTTTTACGTGGCTGCTACGGGCTTAGCAAGAACGGTTCTTACCTACGCATCAAAACCACAACGATTTTTTGTCAAGTGTGAGGTTATAACCTTCAACAAGTACCGGGCGTAGCCACACTCGATTCAACTAAAGTTGGAGAAATAGACACTCACCAGCCACCTGTGTGCGAAGCACGTCGGTAGAACCAGTCCCGTGTAAGCGTACGCGTAATGTCGGTCTGAGCCGCTTCATACAACAATACCGCTGAATTAAAGTATGACATGCTGGTAAGCAGTATGACTATTATCGCCCACAACTCTTTGTGTTCTACTAGTGCATATAACATCTACGCATAGACCTGGCTCCGATACCACTGTTGGGGAACACAGTAATTTCAAAAAAAAAATCCTATGATCATGCAAGATCTATCTAGGTGATGCATAGCAACGAGGGGGGGGGGGGAGAGTGTGTTCATGTACCTTCGTAGACCGAAAGCGAAAGCATTTAGTTAACGCACTTGATGTAGTCGAACGTCTTCGGGATCCAACCTATCCAAGCACCGAACGTACGACACCTCCACATTCATCATACGTTCAACTCGATGACATCCCTCGTACTCTTGATCCAGTTGAGGCCGAGGGAGAGTTTCGTTAGCATGACAGTGTGGCGACGGTGATGATGAAGTTACCAGCGCAGGGCTTCGCCTAAGCACTATGATGATATGACCGAGGTGTGTAACTGTGGAGGGGGGCACCGCACACGGCTAAAAGATCAACTTGTGTGTTCTTGGGTGCCCCCTACCCCTGTATATAAAGGAGGGAGAGGGAGAGGCTGCCGGCCCTAGGGGGGCGCGCCAAGGTGTGAAGTCCTACTAGGACTCCCTAGTCCTAGTAGGATTCAATCTCCCATATGGAGTAGGAAAGGGGGAAGGGAGAAGGAGAAGGAAAGGGGGGCCGGCCATTCTCCTAGTCCTAATCGGCCTCCTGCCCAAGGGGGGCGCACCAGCCCCTTGTGGGTTGGCGTGCTTCCCTCTTATGGCCCATAAGGCCCATAACTTCTCCCGGGGGGTTCCGGTAACCTCCCGGTACTCCGGAAAAATGCCCGAACCACTCGAAATCATTCTGATGTCCAATTGCAACCTTCCAATATATGAATCTTTATGTCTCGAACATTTCGAGACTCCTCATCATGTTTGTGATCCCATCCGGGACTCCGAACAAACTTCGGTACATCATATCACATAAACTCAGAATACCAATCGTCATCGAACGTTAAGCGTGCGGACCCTACGGGTTCGAGAATTATGTAGACATGACTGAGACACGTCTCCGGTCAATAACCGATAGCGGAACCTGGATGCTCATATTGGTTCCTACATATTCTATGAAGATTTTTATCGGTCAAACCGCATAACAACATACGTTGTTCCCTTTGTCATCGGTATGTTACTTGCCCGAGATTCGATCGTCGGTATCATTATACCTATTTCAATCTCGTTACCGACAAGTCTCTTTACTCGTTCCGTAATACTTCATCCCGCAACTAACTCATTAGTTATAATGCTTGCAAGGCTTATAGTGATGAGTATTACCGAGAGGGCCCAGAGATACCTCTCCGAAACACGGAGTGACAAACCCTAATCTCGATATATGCCAACCCAACAAACACCTTTGGAGACACCTGTAGAGCACCTTTAGAATCACCCTTTTACGTTGTGACGTTTGGTAGCACACAAAGGGAAAAAGTCCATTTTAAACCTTAAACTCGTAGAGGTTCGGCGAAATGAACCCTCAAGTCGAAATCCCGGTCGATCGCACCCTGAACTATGCAATCCTGGTCTAAATCGAACCCTGGCATCGTTTGAACCAGTCAACTGGGATTCACCTGTGTTCTTTCACAAAAAAGCCCTTTCTTTATATGTAATCAAGCAAAAGTCTTTGTTTGCAGAAAAACTTTGACATTATTTTCCTAAATAAAAATTAACCCGCCTCTCCCGGGAGTCGAACCTGGGTCGCGGCAATATGGCGCGCGCGCCAAGACAACTACGCCACCAGTCGGCTTGTTTCATAATTCAGGCCTATATCTTTTTATACAATAATTTAGACACGTTCGATCTTTCTTCCCACAAATAAAAAGTTCGCCGCCCGCCAGGATTCGAATCTAGGTCCCGTGAAATTCGCAGCGCGTGCACAAACCATTATGCCAATCAATCTGTTCGAGCTAATTACTGGTTTACTCTGCCTTTGATTTAAACACTGATGTTTTTTGGGATGAAGACCCACCTAGTTTCATTATGCCTTTTGTAATAGCGGATGTAACACTGTTGGCTAAGAAATAAAGATCGAGAGGCTTTCCTTTAAAAATAAACTATAGACACATCCGGAGCTTTGATGACTGTTACGTTTTTTTTGTATGTGTTTTTTTCGGGTTTATTTTATCTTTTTTCGGATGTTTGGTATTCTTCGGGTTTTTAATTATTGCATATTTCTTTGTTATATAGGTTTTGTAATAATCGGTGTACGTCTTTTCACTATTGTTGACATATTTTTAATTTACACTGAATTTTTCATTATGTAAGATATTTTGTAAATACAAACTTAACATCATTGTATAATATATAAACAAGTTCTTTTATATATGGTGAACATTTTTTAATATTACTGCATAATTTTTATATTATGAGATATTTTTTGAAAATACACACTGAACATTACGGAATAATCATATGATGACTTTTTTAAATATACAATGATGTTTTTAAATACATGTTGCACTTTTTATATTTTGAGATATTTTTTAAAATAAACACTGGACATTATTGTATAAATACACACTGAACATTAAGTTCGTCGTTTTCCAAAAAGAATCACGAATTTAAGAAAAAGACGAAAGGAAAGATGGAAAGAATAAAAATGGGAGAAACTAAAGGTAATGTAGGTCTTGTGCTGGTGGTTTGTTAGGTCGGTCAGTATCAAGGGGTCTCGTGTTCGAGTCTTTCTGTGCGCCTTTTTTTTGTTTTTAAATGAAAAGGCTAAAGCGGGTCGGGCCAGGAGGGTGTTGCGCCCTTTGCGAATTCTGGTTTTTTTATGAAAAAAAAACTAAAGCGGGCCGGCCCAACGGGGAGCAGGTGTGTGCCCTTTGCAAAATGCCACTAATCCCGGCCATCCTTTGCCACATGGACAATCCTTGTTTGGGAAATGACTCAAAGGTTTGATTTGAACCGGGATTGCATAGTTCAGGGTGCGATCGACCGGGATTTCGACTTGAGGGTTCATTTCGCCGAACCTCTACGAGTTCAAGGTTTAAAATGGACTTTTTCCCACACAAAGTGTTCCTCCGGTATTCGGGAGTTGCATAATCTCATAGTATGAGGAACTTGTATAAGTCATGAAGAAAGCAGTAGCAATGAAACTGACACGATCATAATGCTAAGCTAACGGATGGGTCATGTCCATCACATCATTCTCCTAATGATGTGATCCCATTCATCAAATTACAACACATGTCTATGGTTAGGAAACATAACCATCTTTGATTAACGAGCTAGTCAAGTAGAGGCATACTAGGGACTACAAGTTTTGTCTATGTATTCACACATGTACTAAGTTTCCGGTTAATAAAATTCTAGCATGAATAATAAACATTTATCATGAATTAAGGAAATAAATAATAACTTTATTATTGCCTCTAGGGCATATTTCCTTCAGTCTCCCACTTGCACTAGAGACAATAATCTAGTTCACATCGCCATGTGATTTAACACCAATAGTTCACATCTGTATGTGATTAACACCTATAGTTCACATCGTCATGTGACCAACACCCAAAGTACTAGAGTCAATAATCTAGTTCACATCGCTATGTGATTAACACCCAAAGAGTACTAAGGTGTGATCATGTTTTGCTCGTGAGAGAAGTTTAGTCAATGGGTCTGTCACATTTAGAGTCGTATGTATTTTGCAAATATTCTATGTTTACAATGCTCTTCACGGAGCTACTCTAGCTAATTGCTCCCACTTTCAATATATATCCAGATTGAGACTTAGAGTACGCGAAGTTGCAGCTATGGCGAACATTTAATCTAAACAAAACCCAGAGTCTAAACGATGCCCTAAGGACTACATATATCGAGGAAGAGGGGGGAATTTTGTGGCCCTTGGGAAAGGGGTCCGAAACCAACCATATCTCTTGTTTCCCCACACATACGGACTCTTAAAACAGCCTATACTCTACTATTTCGAAATTACATGAGCCTGGCCCAATAATAAGGCGACTCGGCACCTATAATAGCCTCTAGACGAAATTTAGGAAGTGACATATTGTATATTTCGTCCAAGCCTTCATACACTCATTATGGTGGCTTCAAAGTCCTGAAATCATCACTTGAAACTCCAGTCTTGTTTCCCTTGCGCATGTCATCATCTCCGTGCTTGATCTTGCTCAAGTGATCATCCTTCTTGTCCATGCTAGGACCTTCGTTTGTAAGCAAAACAAACGTATCCAATTTAGGCAACATCATGTTCATGATCATTACCAAGAAACGAAAGTACCTGATAATTTAATTCGCGTGCGCGAGATCTAGTAGTTGGTCCAATATATGTAGCAGTAGGGGTTGTGGGTGTAACAATGGTATTGATGTCCTCGTCATCCTCCCCTTATTAAAATGAAGTCATCCTCGACGGAAGCTCATCTTCATCACCCAAATAAGGCTTCAAATCTACAATGTTAAAAGTGGGACTAACCCCAAAATCTGTAGGCAGCTCAAGTTTATATGCATTATCATTTATTTTCTCTAACACCTTAAAAGGACCATCAGCACGTGGCATTAGCTTTGATTTGCACAAATCAGGAAATCTATCCTTACGCAAATGTAACCAAACAAGATCTCTAGGTGCAAACACAACATGTTTTCTACCCTTATCTCCAGCAAGTTTATATTTAGCATTCATATGCTCAATGTTTTCCTTAGTTAACTGATGCATTTTTAAAATCAATTCAACGCATTGTTTAGCATTAAAATTAACCTTCTCCGAAGATGGAAGAGGCAACAAATCAATAGGTGCACGAGGTAGGAAACCATACACAATTTCAAAAGGGCACATCTTAGTAGTAGAATGCAATGAATAATTATAAGCAAATTCAATATGAGGCAAACATTCTTCCCACATTTTCTTATTATTCTTCAAAACAGCCCTAAGCATAGTAGACAACGTTCTATTTACCACTTCAATTTGTCCATCAGTTTGGGGGTGACAAGTAGTACTAAAAAGTAGTTTAGTCCCCAACTTAGCCCATAAACATCTCCAAAAGTGGCTAAGAAATTTAGTATCATGATCTGGAACAATAGTATTTGGCACACCATGCAAGAGAATAATTTTACGAAAGAACAAATCAGCAACATTAACAACATCATCACTTTTATGGCATGGTATAAAGTGTGCCATTTTCAAGAATCTATCCACGACAACAAATATGCTAGCCCTCCCCTTCTTTGTTCGAGGTAAACCTAAAACAAAGTCCATACATATATCTTCCCAAGGAACACTAGGTATAGGCAAAGGCATATATAAACCATGAGGATTGAGTCGTGACTTAGCTTTTTGACATGTAGTGCAACGAGCAACAAAATGCTCAACATCCCGTCTCATCTTTGGCCAAAAGAAATGTGTAGCAAGTACGTCCTTCATCTCCTTCACGTCAAAGTGTCCCATTAATCCTCCTCCATGTGCCTCCTGCAACAACAAAAGACGAACGGAGGTAGCTGGAATGCATAGCTTGTTAGCACGGAACACAAATCCATCATTAACGACGAACTTGTTCCATGTTCTTCCTTTTTTACAATTCTAGAATACATCTTCAAAATCAGCATCATGCACATATTGATCTCCGATGGTCTCCAAACCAAATACTTTGAAGTCGAGTTGTGAAAGCATAGTATAGCGACGAGACAATGCATCAACAATAACATTTTCTTTACCCTTCTTGTGTTTAATGACATAAGGGAAAGTCTCAATGAATTCAACCCATTTAGCATGTCTACAATTTAGTTTAGCTTGACTTTTAATATGTTTCAAAGATTCATGATCAGAATGTATAACAAATTCTTTGGGCCATAAATATTGTTGTCATGTTTCTAAAGTCCGAACAAGAGCATATAGTTCTTTATCATAAGTAGAATAATTTAGATTAGGCCCACTCAATTTTTTAGAGAAGTATGCAACATGTTTGCAATCTTGTAATAACACACCTCCTAATCCAATTCCACTAGCATCACACTCAAGCTCAAAAGTCTTATTAAAACCAGGAAGTTGGAGTAAAGGAGCATGTGTCAACTTATCTTTCAATACCATGAAAGCTTCTTCCTATGCGGTACTCCAAACAAAAGGCACATCCTTCTTTGTAAGCTCATTGAGAGGTGCAACAATGGTGCTAAAATCTCTCACAAGACGCCTAGAAACCAGCAAGTCCAAGAAAACTCCTCACATGTGTGATTGTTTTGGGCTGCGGTCAACTCTCAATAGCTTCAATCTTGGCTTTATCAACTTCAATTCCCTATGGAGTAACAACATAGCCAAGAAAAGACACTCGGTCGGTGCAAAAGGTGCACTTCCCAAGGTTACCAAACAAACGTGCATCACGTAGAGCAATAAAAACAACACGTAAATGTTCCAAATGTTCTTCCAAAGATTTGCTATAAATCAGTATATCATCAAAATACACTACCACAAATCGTCCAATGAAAGCACGTAAAACTCCGTTCATTAATCTCGTGAAAGTACTAGGTGCATTAGTTAACCCAAAAGGCATGACTAACCACTCATATAAAAACCAAACTTAGTTTTAAATGTCGCTTTCCATTCATCTCCCAATTTCATACGAATTTGATGGTATCCACTATGCAAATCAACTTTGGAGAATATTGTAGAGCCACTCAATTCATCAAGCATATCATCTAGTCTAGGAATAGGATGACGATAACGAATAGTAATACTATTAATGCCTCTACAATGAACACACATACGCGACGTACCATCCTTTTTTGGCACTAGTATAATAGGAACAACACAAGGACTAAGACATTCGCGTATGTAACCTTTGTCGAGCAGCTCCTGTACTTGACGCATAATCTCCTTCGTCTCCTCTGGATTGGTACGATATGGTGCACGGTTTGGTAGCGAAGCACCTGGAATTAAGTCAATCTGATGCTCAATCCCTCGAATAGGCGGTAATCTCGGTGGCATGTCTTGTGGAAAGACGTCAACGAACTCCTGCAAAATGTTAGTGATAGCAGGAGGCAAAGAGGAAAGCATGTCCTCGAAGGAAAATAATGCCTCTTTGCACACAAAAGCATAGCAAACAGATTTACTGAAATCTAGCTCATCAATATCAGATTTGGTGGCAAGTAAACATGCACTTTTCAAAAAATTTCAGAAGCAACACTAGATGGTTTATTATTATGCTTCATTTGTTGCTCAAATTCTTTTGCCACAATCTGATTTTCACTCTTATTTTTCTCCTATTTTGCTTTATTAGCTCTATTAATATCATCTTTCAAAATGGAATCAGGAGACATAGCAAGCAAAGTAATATGTTTATCCTTATGAACAAGAGTATACTGATTGTTTCTACCATGGTGTATTTTTTTATCAAATTGCCATGGTCTACCAAGTTATAAGGAACATACTTGCATAGGTACCACATCACAATAAAAATAATCAACATATGTAGAGATACTAAAATGCACACGAACAATACGTGTTACCTTAACCTTGCCGCTGTTGTTGAACCATTGGATGTAGTAAGGATGTGGATGTGGTCTTGTGGTGAGAGATAGTTTCTCCACCATCTCCATGCTAGCCAAGTTGTTGCAACTCCCTCCATCAATGATGACGTAGACAGAACGTTCCTTCACAACTCCCTTTGTATGGAACAAATTATGCCTCTGATTTTGCTCAGCTTGTGTGACCTGCACACTCAAAACACGTTGAGCAACTAAACTTTCATACCTGTCAACATCTTTAGCAGTCATGTATTGCGTCTCATGATCGGAATCATCTCCACCGTGTTTTTCACTTGTAATAAGAGCCAAAGTCTCCTCATCATAGTCACTAGCGGACTCATACCCACCATCCTTAGTAGCAATCATCACACGCTGAGGTTTGCATTCTCTCGCATACTGACCTCTTCCCTTACAATGACGATAAATAATATCACTTGTGTGCCCTATTGATGCCATGGAAGAAGAAGAGATCTGTGCGGGCCCGACAGGTGTGCTTTTGGCAGTTAGTGGTGGTTGTGCCTGCTTTCTTGTATCACGGCTGAAGGTGGCAGGTGATGGAGGTGCTGATGTAGTGGAAGTAGAGGATGCACGCGGTGTCCATGATGAAGATCGACCAGCAGAAAAGTTAGTTCGCGCCAATGCATGTCGATCCTGCACTTCACGTACAGCTTTACTTAATCCACACATAAAACATGCAAGCATAGCTTCATTATCCTCAACAATTCCACATCTAATCATACCAGTTTGCAATTCCTGATAATATTCCTCTACTGAATTTTTTTCCTTGTCTTAAGCGCTGCAATTTTTGAAGTAATTCATGTTGCTAATATGGTTGAACCCAACGAGTACGCATAGTAGTTTTCAAAGCAGCCCAAGTAGCTGGAATAGGATATAATCTAGAATGTTTAGACCACCAAACAGAAGCAAAGCTAGTGAATTTCACAAACAGCAGCATCAACACGTCTATCCTCAAGATATTGTAAGCATGTGAAATGTTTTTCAGTTTCTAACTCCCAACTAAGATAGACACCAGGAATGTATCGACCCTCAAATGGTGGAATATTCAATTTTAGTTTAGGAACATGGTCATAATCTCGTACCTGAGGTGGTGCTACAGCCCTACCATTACGAACATAAGCATGAGGAAGGCCTAGTGGTGGTGTTGGTGGTTTCACATAGTGTTGATTTTGATCAACCTCATCCTCGCAATCGCCCTCGTGAACGTCCTCCTCATCGGCAGCAGCAGGTGCCACAGAAGCATCAACAGTAGGTGCAGCAACGCTAGAATTTTGACCAGGCTCAAGGGGAATGCGTTGTGCTCGTTGAGGGGTCCTGGATTTGGGGGTCCTCAGGTGTCCGACCTAGGAGTATGGGCCAGGCTGGATGGGCCGTACAAGATCCAGCTGAATATTATCCACCGTGTGGATGGGACTTCTCAATGCGTGGACGACAAGAATAAGAGTCCGAAAGCTTCCTTCCCTGACAGACCTACCTTGTACAAACCCTTGACCCCTCTAGTGTGTATATAAACTGGAGGGGTTAGTCCGTAGAGGCTATGTTCTTCACCATCATTGGAATCCTCATAAGCTAGACATCCAGGGTTAGCCATTACGATCTCAAGGTACATCAACTATTGTAATCTTCATACTCGTCGAATATAATTAATCAGGAGTAGGGTTTTACCTTCCTTACACTACAAAAAAATACACTTCCGTGATGGTACGTGTTTGTCACAGTAGGTCGCGTTTTCTGTCATGCATGTCATCCATGACGATTTTATGACAGAATCAAGATAGTCATACCTGTGCTGTCGTAGAAGTGTTCCATGACATTACCAAAATTATCATCACGGAAGTGTCCACTTCCATGACGATAAATCGCGCATCACAGAAGTGCTTTTGTCAAGGGTGAACATGTGGCATCCACCGTAACGGAACGCTGTTAAGCTATCAGGTCGGGTTTTGGATCCGATAACCCGTTAACAGCCCCGACCAATGGGGATTTTCCACGTGTAAAGGCTGGAGGAAACACGTATTGGCTCATCGTTGGGACAGATGTCATCCACTCATTGGACAGAAGGCGCCTATGATACGTCGACACGTGGCACGACCCAACAGAGGCCCATTCCTGTGAAAAGGCTGCCCCGCTTGACTTGGTCAAAAGGTGGCGGGCCAACCCATGTAAAGCCTGTTAACGGCCTGTTCGCATATAGCCCATTTACAGCCTGCTAACCCAAGGCCCGTTACGCCCTATCCGAATTAGCCCAGTAGCGTCATCTAGGCCATCCAATATGATTCCAAATTGTTTTCGCCGGCCCATGTATGGCCCATGACGCCTTTCGCCCATATGAGGCCCTATGTAACTCTTGGCCTATTAACGGCCCATGGTGAAAGCGGCCCGTAATGAACAAAGTATCACTTTACACCCATTAACGGCTGTGGTGGCCGGCCCGTAATGAACAATGTATCACTTTGTACCCATTAACGGCCCGTTATTCCGTTGGGCGTTTCCCCATGTTATCTTTCGCCTTCTCGAGCCCATTTATTCTTGGGCTCATTTCAAAGATTTGTTTACTTATGGCCCGTTCTTCGCTATTTTTCGCTTGGGGCCAAATTCAGCCCGTGGTTACAGTCGGCCCGTTTGTGGTCTGTTAATACGTTGGGACGTTTTCATAGCATCATCAAATACGGCCTATTAACGATGGCCCGTTATGGTCGGCCCATGAACGGACGATTCCAACTCTAGCCCGTTTACGGCCATAATGTGGCCTGTTATTGGCCCATGTTTGGCCAATCGATCATACGACCCGTATAAGGCCCATTGATGATACGGCCCGTAGAAGGCCCATTGTTTCTATGACCCGTAGAAGGCCCATTGTTTCTATGGCCCATAGAAGGCCCACTGTTTCTACGGCCCGTAGAAGGCCCACTATTTCTATGGCCCGTAGGAGGCCCAGTGTCACTACAGTAAATATTAGCCCATGGTTATTGTGGCCTAGTTTTAAAAAATAGTTATTGCAGCCACTAGCAAACCACGGAAAAAGAACTGCACTGACTACAAGCAAACAAATAAACAAGACAACAATGAAGAAATAAGCAAGCAACTTATGCTAGGCTATCACGGCTATTACACATATTACATCCACTGGGCATCAAAGTTCGCCACCAGTGCAAATATAGGGAACAAAGCAGCTTATAAACGCCGCAGCAAAACAAGTCCAGAACTGAAACCACTTCAGAAGAGTTCAAGAAACAATATCCTAGGTACCCATAATGCTGGCAATATGCTTAGCAAGCTTATTAACTTTCTCTTGTTTGGCGCTTAAATCCTCCAGTAACTTGTCGGTGCACAAGAAAGTACGATCTCAATTCTGCAGGACTTCCTCGGTCCTTGACTTCTTGCCACAAAGACAGATGATCGATGCCTTTCAACTTGTAGTGAGACTTAAGAAGTCAAGTGATTCAGCAATGAAGTTCGAAGAGCTTGTGCCAGTGATGCTCGCCAAGAACTTTAAGCGAAAGACATCAACGCAGGATCGTGGGGTTTTCTCACTGTCTACAAGATTGTTTTTATCACCTTTCTTGGAGACCAACAGGGTTGTCTCACTATCTTGAACCTTATCTGCATTACTTTCTCTACCATTGCATAGTGGGATGCTCTTCTCCAATATTCTGTTTGCATACTACAAGAGAAACAAGCAGACACATCACATGTTTAGCTTGTAGTATATGAAACTCATTTTGGTAAACCGGTTCAGTAGTAAGGTGGACAGGACAACAACATGAAACAAACATATATCTATGTACTATGGTCACTGTATTGTCCATATCATTCTAGTTTATGTTCCCTAATCAAGATAGAGACACAGTTCAACTTATATATTTTTAAGACACAATAGCATAGACATAATATAAGTGTGAGAAACTACACAACATTGGTAGCACTTGTAATGTGCATCACATGAGAACATAACTGTTTATACAACTTAAACTGAAATCAACATAGAGCAAGAAGTTAGAACAACAATCCAGTTAAAGGAAATAGGTTTAAGACATACCTATTGGGCCTTGGAGTTTCAATTGGATCCTTCAAATTCGAAAGTAGTTGGTATGAGTAAATACAAATGATGGAACAAAGAAAGGAGTATGGACTATAGCTACGAAATCGACACGAGAATAGTTGCTCTTTCCGCTTTAAACGTGGAGTTTGGGTTAGGCTGTGGTGGTCTTAGTGCTTTGGGCACCGCAGAGCTTTACAAACCGCCGTGTGGGGTACTGTGGTGGACATGGTGCTTTGTCAACTAGAAGTGGGTTACTATCCGCTGGGGTTGTGGTTAGATGGGTTGTAGCTGGTTCTCTGCCCAACGGTCTAAGTGTGCAATCTGGAAGAGTCTCGATTATGTGTGGGGGGCTAGTTTGTGGGTCAGTACAACCATGGTTCTATCTGCATCGACGAGTAGCACTGTCTTTTGTGAAGAACGGGTTTTTGCTCCCTTAGATACTGCCATCACCCCCTCCAGTTCAAATAGCTGATAAACAAGAAAAGAAATTGAACTTAAGACATTGTATGATAGACATATGTGGTAATTCACATATATGTTGTCTAACCAAACAGGACATCATGACACAATTTCACATATATGATGCCGAACTAAACAGGATAGCATGACATAGTTTCAGATATATGATGGATAACTTAACAGGATATAATGGCATAATTCAACATATGATGAGTACCTAAACAGGATGACATGACAAAACTATATGATGTCTTTCTAAAATAGGTGGGGATGAAATAATTCACATACATGTTGTCTAAGTATACAGGATGGCATGATATAATTGACATAATTGATTCATATACTAAGCAGCTGGCACTCGCATGTATGATCTCTAAACTAAGCAGATAGAATTCACTATTGTGCATATGATGTCTAAACTAAGCAATGCAAGACACCATATGCATCATATGAGAAATATAAACATTGCAACTTAGAGCATACACCTCAGGTGGGATATAGGACTGGTCATCTGTCTCTGAATCCTCCTCTGAGGAGCTCCCTGTAAACATCGAGATATATGCTTTAAGAGGTACCATTGCCTGCTCTGAAGACCTTGTTTTCACTCCAGATTTTTCCATAACCGTCTCAAATGGCTGATACACATGAATAGTAGTTCAATATACACAGATTGTCGACAAATGGAATACGTAATGAAAAAAAAAGATGGCATGAGATAATTCACATATATGATGCATGGCTCCATGGCGGTGCATAATTCACATATATGATAACTGGCTGAAAAACATGGCATTGCATAATTCACATATCGATATAGAAAGCAAACAGAGGCATTCACACAAAGCATGTCTAATCTAAGCGGATGGCATGGCAATGCAAGACACCATATGCATGATATGAGCAATATAACCTAGCCAAGTTAGAGCATGCACCTCGGGGATACGATCGTCATCTGTCTCTGAATCCTCCTCTCGAGGAGCTATCTCAGAATCAAAGAAGAAATCTGCATCGACAAGTAGCACTGACTGCTCAGAAGACCTTGTTTTCACTCCAGATTTTCCCATGACCGACTCAAATGGCTGATGCATAGGAAGAGTAGATGAATGTATAAACATTGTTGACAAATGGAATACATTATGGAAAAAAATATGGCACGATACAATTCACATATACGACGACTGGCTAAACAGGATAGCATTGCATGATTCACGTATATGATGCCTGGATAAAGAAGATGGCATTGCATAATTCCCATATACTCCCTCCATTCCTAAATATTTGTCTTTTTAGAGATTTCAAATGGACTACCACATACAGATGTATATAGACATATTTTAGAGTGTAGATTCACTCATTTTGTTCCGTATGTAGTCACTTGTTGAAATCTCTAAAAAGACAAATATTTAGGAATGGTGGGAGTATGATATAGAAACCAAACATGTGGCATTCACACAAAGCAAATCTAAACTAAGCTGATGACATATAAGATGTATAATGTAAGCAATACAAGGCGCCATATGCATGATATGACCAACATCAGCATGCCAGGTTAGAGCAAACACCTCAGGTCGTAAACAGGCGTGGTTGACTCCTTCTGAATCTCCATCTGAATAGTTATCTTCCTCTGTAATACAATCTGGAAATGCAGGAGGGGGGGGGGCACTTCGCCCACCATGGAGCGGCGTCTGCATGACATTATATTCCCACACAACTGTCTTCTCTTTTTCTCTACATGTTCAGTACGATTGTGTACAATATCTGACATGCATAATAAAAAAATAGTTAGATTTTGTAAGGCCTAAGGGGTGCATGCAAAAATCAAGAATAATGGTAGCAAACGAGTGGATGGATCCAAAACTA
Organism: Aegilops speltoides; assembly: GCA_021437245.1. Lineage (NCBI taxonomy): Eukaryota > Viridiplantae > Streptophyta > Magnoliopsida > Poales > Poaceae > Aegilops > Aegilops speltoides. Next base: position 219,176,247 of record CM038141.1, on the reverse strand, counting down.
ATGATAGCAGGTAGATTATAGCTTCAGTTTAAAAAGATAGACAATGGATCATCTATTATTTGTTGCCCACCCAACATGAACGACATAGAAGACCCCAGATGAACCAGATAGTAGACAAATACTATTCGTTGCTGGCTCGATATGAGACCCATGGGCAATTCAAAACTCAAGATTGAACGATAAAGTAGCAGGTAATAATAACCGATGTATAACGTAAGCAAACACGAAAGACTGCGACCTCTCTTCCAGAACTGTGTAGTCCTCAGTCGATGATGGTAATGCAGTTGGCGTGGCTGCCGACAATGGGGAAGATGATCTGAGGCAGTGAAAGAAAGTCTGCAGGGGGGATCTCTGCTGCAGTGAACACTTTTGTCGATGGTGCACCTCAGGTGGGGTGGATGACGGCACGGCAGGAGCAGGACATAACACACATAGTTTTCTTTGACGCCTATCTGAAAATGAAGTAATATGTAAGGGCTCCTTAGAAATGGAGGATTCTATAAACACTGGGACAGGAAAAACACAGGAATAGGAAAGGAATGCACGTGCAAAACAGAGCATTTGGAAACATAGGATTTCAGTCAACCTGGGTGTTTGGCTCACATGAATTGGAAGAACACAAGAATGGAGAAACAAAGTGATGCGACGAGTGTACAACCTCTTTGGCATAGCCTTGTGGACCTCAGCATCATTGGGTTGGACGTAGAGGATGGTGATGATGCTGGTGTGACTGTCGTGTAACGCCCCGAGACCGATGCTTCAGAAGACTTCTAGCTATTCCGAGTTTCGCCGTGTGTTTCTTCTGTGCTTGCTCTTTTATTTTTGCATTGCATCATGTCATCATGCCATCATCTCATAAATCTTTTGCAACTCATCTAAATAAATCATATGGATTTTTTCGATCCATTTAAATCGAGGGAATTCACTTGTGATTTCTCTTTATAACATATTAAGTCTCCCAATATTATTAAGGAGCTATAATAAAATGTTCCATTGTTTTGGAATCACCAAAGACAAACTTGCATTTTAATCTCTCGCGTTTCCAACTATCCTAATCCCTGATCCTTCTCCTTTTATTCCAAATCAAGTGGTGGCGCTTTGAAATTATGTCAAGTAGCCACATTCCAAGTTTGAGCTCGACTCGAATTTATTTGATCCTTCAAATAAATTCAAACCCTTTTCCTTTTTTTTTCTTCCGGTCCAACCAACTCTCCTTCTCTTTCACTTCTTTTCTCTAGTTGCCCATCAGCCCACAAACCAGGCCGGCCCATTTGCTCCCAAGGCCCAGCCCCACCGACCAAACCCTAGCCCCCTAGCACGACCCTCATCTCTCCCCTCGTCCTCCCTCCAGCGCCGCATCGCTCGACCCCATCGCCCTCTCCTGCGCCCGTTCCCAATCCTCCCGCATCCCTCCTCTCGATCCCCACCACCAACACCTCCGTCGCCTGCGCCTGTGCGCCTCCTCCTCGCCAAGGCCCCGTGGCCCGAGCGCTCGAGGAGAGGAGCTCCTCGAGCACCCGTCCCCAGAGGCCGCCCGCCATGTACGCCCAGCAGCGCTTAACGCCACCAGAGCCGTCCTGTCAAGGCCTCCCGCATCGAAGCCTTGCGACCCGCGTCCCCCGCTGGGTATGCCCCTGCCTCGTCCTCCGGTGGGGTGCTCCCAGATCGCGCCCGCACAGCGATTCGCGGCGCCTCTGCCTCCTCGCCATGCCCGACCTCACCTCTGCTTCTCTACAACGAACAGCAAGAACCCAAGTCCTGTGCCCTGCTTCATTCCCTCTTCCTCGAGCACCCGAGGCCTTGCGAGCCTCCCGCCGCCAAGCATCTCCTCTTCCCGCGTCGCCATCCTTGGCGCCATGGCCTCGCCTTTGATGACCCGTGGCTGCCGTGCCCTTTGTGCGTTCTCTCCGCTGCCTGGCACTGTTGACGTCAAGACCGTGGGTGCCAAGTTCGTCTTCCGCCATCTCCGGGGTTCGCCAAGTACCACGCCGTCAGTGTCCCTCCAAGTTTGATGTTGGAACATGCACGACTACGCAGACTCGCCAAGTACCACGACGACCGTGTACCACTACCGTCGACCTCGAAGACGATGGATTCATCAAGTTCCTCTCCGAAAACGAACGTGTACCACGACTCCCACTACGCCGTGTACGACTACTTCCCACGACGACCCGTGAACGTCTACCTCCACTACGGCCCGCGAACGTCTACGAGATGTACCACTACCGTCGGCCCGTGAATGACTACTTCCCTCTACGAAACGCGAACCGTCCCGTTTGAACGCTTCGAAGGTATAACCCCGAGACGTCGTCCGTGCACCGAATGCATGTTGTATGAGTTGAACCATATGTTTGCACCATGTCCGAGTTGCCTTTGCGTGTTCCGCATTAGCCATGCCACCATTATGTGGGACACCCGGAATCCGGGATCACCCCACCCTCCGTGCACGCATCCGCACGCCTCCTTTTGCACCGGTATCTCCATGAGCTACCGAAACCGATATGTTGCCGTGGCATCATTTTTGGATATGTTGCCGTGGCATCATTTTCGGATATGTTGCCGTGGCACCATTTTTGTTTCGCCGCCGTGGCACCCTTTTCGTTCCGCCATGGCGACCAAATGCCCCTTATCATGCTCATGTCAACATTTTCATAAAATTGCATAATACTTGCATATGTCATCCGCATCATGATAACAACAATTAAAATGTTTAAAATTGTTGTTGCTTTAAATTGCTAAAAGCATATGGGGATTTACCGGATTTGTTGTTTTTATATCCGGCCCCATTTAAACTATTTAGATGGTATAGTTTTTGTTATGCTTCTCCACTTGCCATGTTAACCAACATTTAATATTGTTGTGTTCATAACCGAGAGAGAACTAAATAATTGATGTGGTGTTTCATCAATATGCAACTCGTTGCATATTGAGCTCCACTTAACTTGTAGTATTGTTTGTTGCACTTTGCCATGCCATGCCTCTTTAAACCGGACATGCATCATACTTGTTTGTGCATCATGCCATGTTTATGCTTGTGATGGTTGTTTACCATGTTGTTTGCTTCTTTCCGGTTTGCTTCTCTCGTTAGCTTCGGTTTCGTTCCGGAGTTGTGAGGATTCGTTCGACTACGTTCGTTTGTCTTCTTCACGGAGTCGTTCTGCTTCCTTGCGGGATCTCAGGCAAGATGATCATACCCTCGAAATCACTACTATCTTTGCTATGCTAGTTTGCTCGCTCTTTTGCTATGCCAATGCTACGATGCCTACCATTTGCTTGTCAGCCTCCCAAATTGCCATGTCAAACCTCTAACCCACCATGTCCTAGCAAACCGTTGATTGGCTATGTTACCGCTTTGCTCAGCCCCTCTTATAGCATTGTTAGTTGCAGGTGAAGATTGAAGTTTGTTCCTTGTTGGAACATGGAGATGTTGTTCCTTGTTGGAACATGTTTACTTGTTGGGATATCACAATATCTCTTATATTATTAATGCATCTATATATTTGGTAAAGGGTGGAAGGCTCGGCCTTATGCCTGGTGTTTTGTTCCACTCTTGCCACCCTAGTTTCCGTCATACCGGTGTTATGTTCCCGGATTTTGCGTTCCTTACGCGGTCGGGTGATTTATGGGACCCCCTTGACAGTTCGCTTTGAATAAAACTCCTCCAGCAAGGCCCAACCTTGGTTTTACCATTTGCCTACCTAAGCCTTTTTCCCTTGGGTTCTGCAGACTCAAGGGTCATCTTTATTTTACCCCCCCGGGCTAGTGCTCCTTCGAGTGTTGGTCCAACCTGAGCGATGTCCGGCGCCCCCTGGGCAACCAGGGTCTATGCCAACCCGTCGTCTTGCTCATCCGGTGTGCCCTGAGAATGAGATATGTGCAGCTCCTATCGGGATTTGTCGGCACATCGGGCGGCTTTGCTGGTCTTGTTTTACCATTGTCGAAATGTCTTGATGTACCGGGATACCGAGTCTGATCGGAGTGTCTCGGGTGGAGTTCTATTCCTCCGTTGACCGTGAGAGCTTGTCATGGGCTAAGTTGGGACACCCCTGCAGGGATTTAAACTTTTGAGAGCCGTGCCCACGGTTATGTGGCAGATGGGAATTTGTTAACGTCCGGTTGTAGAAGACCTGAAGTTGACCTTAATTAAAATACATCAACCGCGTGTGTAACCGTGATGGTCTCTTTCAGGCGGAGTCCGGGAAGTGAACACGGTGTTGGAGTTATGTTTGACGTAGGTTGCTATAGGATCACTTCTTGATCATACTTTTATCGACCGTGCTTTGCCTTCTCTTCTCGCTCTCATTTGCGTATGTTAGCCACCATATATGCTAGTCGCTTGCTGCAGCTCCACCTCATGCCTTTACCTTACCCATAAGCTTAAATAGTCTTGATCTCATGGTGCGAGATTGTTTGAGTCCCCATGGCTCACAGATACTTCCAAAACCAGTTTGCGGTGCCGATGAAACCGTGTAGGTGACGATCCGAGCTCAAGGAGGAGCTCGATGAAGATCTTGCCCTTTGTGTTGTTTCGCTCTAGTTGATCAAGAGTGGAGCCCAGGTTGGGGTCGATCGGGGACCTTTATCGCATTTGGGGTTCTTCTTTTATTTTTGTTCCGTAGTCGGACCTTGTTTGTATCTGGATGATGTAATGCTTTATTCATGTAATTGTGTGAAGTGGCGATTGTAAGCCAACTATGTATCTCTTTCCCTTATGTATTACATGGGTTGTGTGAAGATTACCTCACTTGCGACATTGCTTTCAATGCGGTTATGCCTCTAAGTCGTGCTTCGACACGTGGGAGATATAGCCGCATCGAGGGCATTACAAGTTGGTAATCAGAGCCTTCCCCGACCTTAGGAGCCCCACTGCTTGATCGTTTTTAGCGGCCGAGTTGTGTCTAGAAAAATGTTTTGAGTCATTTAGGATTATATATATCAGAGAGTTAGGAATTCTTTTTACTCCCCAGTCTCTTCATTGCTCTGGTAAGGCATCCTAACGTAGAGTTTTGACTCTTCTCTTCTCAAATTTCACTAATTTTTTTTAGGATCACGCGGGTATCTTGGAATCGTTCCGATGGTTTTATGATGAGAACATTGTCTTGGTGCCTCTGTCGGGGGTTTAGTGGAAGTGTCCCGGAGTTGAGCTCGAGGTGTTGTCGTCATAATTTTATCGTTGCGATTCGAATACCTGAGTTTAGTACGCCGACATCGAAAATCTCTTTTATGCGTTCGTTGGTGAGATAACCCGCTAACCCAATCTCGAGGTGAGTACGGAGTATTGCCATGACTCGTATAACGGATGCTTTTCGAAGGTTGAGGTAGACGATTTCCGAAGGTTTCTTTGTTATGTGTTGAAGGATGGATACAACTGGATGTAGGATTTGCTAGTTTTGGGTGAGATATTATGCTTCCCCTGTATCCCCAACACCGATTGCATAACCGAAAATTTCGGGAGTTTCATAGGTGGGAATTCAAGTAGCTCCTAGAATATCTTTCCGACAAATGCATGATATGGGATTGGGTAAATCTCTATCATATGTATTTGTTCCGCTTATTCTGCAAGCCATCCTTTGTTTTTGTTTTGAGTTGTGGTATTCGAGTTGCTTCAATGTCAAGTGTTGATTCCATACCTTTCCGAAATGGTGTTCTCATACTCCGATGTGAATACCAATCCTTCTCGACAATCGAGATTGTCATGTCAATCCTTTTCAACCGACGTGTTTCTCTTCAAGTGGATCCGATCACTTCAACATCAGCAAGACCAATTATCATTTCTTCTCAATGGTGTTTGTTTCATCCGTCTCCAAGTTGCCTTTGTTTTTTCCCGCCCACCCACCCTTTTTCCTCAAGGACTAAGATTTCTTTACCAAGTATCCTTTTATTTTTGTGAAGTTTCTCCATTCTTTTCCGTCAATGTTTTTACCCGGTGGTTCTCAAGAAGATGTTCTACTAGTTCGTCATTCCTCATTCCTTTTCTCTTCTCCGGTGGATTCAAGTCAAGTTTTGTTGATCATACCTTTTTCCTCATTTCAATGTCTTCTCATACCGGTGCACCTCATTATCATTCTACTTCTCGCTATTTGTTATTCCGGAGTGCTCAAGATATCTCGAAGATTCGTGTTTTCCACTCTGCATTCATTCAAGTTCTTTCGAGATTGTTATCTCATTCAAGTCATTTAATTCAACCGGTGCAACATCTCTTTTAAATCTTTTCAACGGTGTTTTCTTTTGAGTGGGCCTAACCCACAGGTCTTTTCCCAGGATCTTACCTGACTCTTCTATTTTCCCAGAGCTATCCTAAATTCTTCTCCAAGTTTGACGTAAGAATGAGTTATCATCAGTCAAATGCTTTTCTCCAAGATCTTTCAAATTCTTTTCATAGTTGGCTCAACCTCTTCGCTTTTGATTCTTCCTGTGCCTCAATAATTCTTGGTGGTGTTTCGTTGTCATTCTCATCATTTGAAGACCGAAGAAGAGTTTCTCTTTAATCTTGCTCTATTCTCTTCAAGATTCATGGTGCTAGCTTGTTGCCATCTTCTCATAATTGTTTTCGATTGTGAGAATCTTTTCACCCATCCGAGCATTTTAGGAGTCTTTTCGGTTTCATTCTTCTGAGCCAATCATCTCAAGATATTCATTCAAGCTTTCAGCTCTCGTTCTCCAAATCATACCGTGCATCATTCAAGTATTCTCTAATCAGCTCGTGATCTATTCGTTCATTTGTATCTAAATACCCTCAAGTATCTTCATTCATTTTGCAATTCTTCCCGGTGATTTGTGCATTTGCTACGTTCAATTTCAATTCTTACGGTGGTTCTTTCAAGATCTCTCTTCCTTGTTCATCATATCAATTCATTCGTTCTTTCCAAATCCTACCAGTGGTTCGTTGAAGACCTTCTCAAGTTTTGATATATCTCTTTTAATCATTTCTACGAGAATAAGTAGTATGCCAATTCCGTTGATTGTCATCAATTTAATTGGTGAAGGATAAGCATAACATAATTCTTATTCTTGTTCATCCAAGTGATTAATTCTTTATTCCGGAGGCCCTTAAAATTCTCGGTTTCATTTGTTTCATCTTCTCTTTTTCCCGGAGTTCCAAGCTCTAATTATCACGGAGATCCATCAAAATCATTGCAAGGATTCACCTTGTGTTTTCAATTTCTCTTTCTTTTCACCCTTTTGTTTACCGGAGTTCTTCATGGAGGCTCTACATGGTGCTTCGTCAAGGATTCTTTTCATTCTTCAATTGTTCATCAAGATTTTTCTCAAAGTTAAGATCCGTCAAGCCATACTTCAAAATAAACATGGTGCTCAACACATGTCTTGTTTTGAGGAGTTCAAGCATTCTTCATCTTGCATTCCAAAGTGCAATTCTTTCTACCTTATCTTCTGAGGTGGTGTTAGGTCATTCTTGATAATTTCCCTTCGCGTTTCATGTTTCACAAGTTTTCAAGAGTGACATATTTAAATCCGTCATTTTCTCTTGTTCAAGAGATCTTTTCAACCGTCAATCTCTTAATTGGAGTTATCTTGGTATAGACTACACCTAAAGCCTTCCCTAAGGAATGTTGCTATTTTGGTGCTTATTAATGACCCAAGTTATCTCTTTTCCATCTTGATGGAACAAGCTTTCATCTCTTCGTTAATCTCAAGCAAGCATTTGTTTCCGTTAGTGGCCGGTTGTCACCTCATAATGTTGAGTGGTTTCCATAAGCCCACTACAAACTTATTCTTTTCGTTGTTGGTCTTCCAACAACTCTATTCTAACCTTCTTGCAAGGATGCCTTCCAAATTCAATTGTGGTAGAAGTTGTCATTTTCTTCTCCGTCCCTTTATCCCAACGGTCTAGCTTCTATTCTTTCATTCCGGAGGCATTGTGATGTTGTGCTCTTCACCCATCACCTCGTTTTGTCAAGATCGTGTTCTTTTCTTGCTTATCCATTTAACCGGAGTGTTGTGTTCTCATTCAAGTTCTTTCATCTTATCAAGTTTTGCCTCTCTTTTCAACCTTAGTGCTGTCTGAAACCCTTCTTACCCATTGTGCCATTCTTTCAATAGTTCCGGAGGCAGTGTGTTGTTCATTTCATCAAGTATCCTCTCATCTTGTCAAGTTCATGTTCTATTCCTTCCATGTTCAACCGAGTCTTTGCCTTGAGTTCTTCCCCTCTCATCTTGTTTTAACCGGAGTGGTTTCGAATTCTATCTTGTCCATTAAACTCTTGATTCATGTCTTTGCAACCTTCAAGTCCTCGTAATGTTCCTTGTTCCTCTTTTCTAACGGATTGTTTGCAGTCTCGTTCATCTCTATTGTACTCTTTCTTTTAAATTGCTCAACCTCTCAAGGTTCGTGGTTTCACTCGTTTGTCAAAGAAGCAACTTAGTTTACCCTCTTCTCTTCCTCTTCCGTTTCTCTCCGGTGCCATCCTAGATCTCGGGACGAGATCCTCTTGTAGTGGTGGAGTGTTGTAACGCCCCGAGACCGATGCTTCAGAAGGCATCTAGCTATTCCGAGTTTCGCCGTGTGTTTCTTCTGTGCTTGCTCTTTTATTTTTGCATTGCATCATGTCATCATGCCATCATCTCATAAATCTTTTGCAACTCATCTAAATAAATCATATGGATTTTTTCGATCCATTTAAATCGAGGGAATTCACTTGTGATTTCTCTTTATAACATATTAAGTCTCCCAATATTATTAAGGAGCTATAATAAAATGTTCCATTGTTTTGGAATCACCAAAGACAAACTTGCATTTTAATCTCTCGCGTTTCCAACTATCCTAATCCCTGATCCTTCTCCTTTTATTCCAAATCAAGTGGTGGTGCTTTGAAATTATGTCAAGTAGCCACATTCCAAGTTTGAGCTCGACTCGAATTTATTTGATCCTTCAAATAAATTCAAACCCTTTTCCTTTTTTTTATTCCGGTCCAACCAACTCTCCTTCTCTTTCACTTCTTTTCTCTAGTTGCCCATCAGCCCACAAACTAGGCCGGCCCATTTGCTCCCAAGGCCCAGCCCCATCGACCGAACCCTAGCCCCCTAGCACGACCCTCATCTCTCCCCTCGTCCTCCCTCCAGCGCCGCATCGCTCGACCCCATCGCCCTCTCCTGCGCCCGTTCCCGATCCTCCCGCATCCCTCCTCTCGATCCCCACCACCAACACCTCCGTCGCCTGCGCCTGTGCGCCTCCTCCTCGCCAAGGCCCCGTGGCCCGAAGCATCCGAGGAGAGGAGCCTCGAGCACCGTCCCTCAGAGGCCGCCCGCCACGCCATGTACGCCAAGCAGCAGCTTCGCCACCAGAGCCGTCCCTGTCGCGCCTCCCGCGATCGAAGGCGACCCGCGTCCCCGCCGCCTGGGTATGCCCCTGCCTCGTCCTCCGGCTGGGGTGCTCCCAGATCGTGCCCGCTGCTGCAGTTCGCAGCGCCTCTGCCTTCTCGCCATGCCCGACCTCACCTCTGCTTCCTCTACAACGAACAGCAGCAACCCAAGTCCCGTGCCCCTGCTTCATTCCCTCTTCCTCGAGCACCCGAGGCCCTGCGAGCCTCCCGCTCGCCCGCATCTGCCTCTGCTTCGCGCCGCTCATCCTTGGCGCCATGGCCTCTGCCTTTGGATGACCCGTGGCTGCCGTGCCCTTTGTGCGTTCTCTCCGCTGCCTGGCACTGTTGACGTCAAGACCGTGGGTGCCAAGTTCGTCTTCCGCCATCTCCGAGGTTCGCCAAGTACCACGCCGTCAGTGTCCCTCCAAGTTTGATGTTGGAACATGCACGACTACGCAGACTCGCCAAGTACCATGACGACCGTGTACCACTACCGTCGACCCCGAAGACGATGGATTCATCAAGTTCCTCTCCGAAAACGAACGTGTACCACGACTTCCACTATGCCGTGTACGACTACTTCCCACGACGACCCGTGAACGTCTACCTCCACTACGGCCCGCGAACGTCTACGAGATGTACCACTACCGTCGGCCCGTGAACGACTACTTCCCTCTACGAAACGCGAACCGTCCCGTTTGAACGCTTTGAAGGTATAACCCCGAGACGCCGTCCGTGGATCGAATGCATTGTAAGTGCATCTAGTACCCCTTAGTGATTTTGGTGTATTGAAGACTTATAGGTTAAGTAACTGATGCGTTTGTGAGTGTACACAGGTCTATAAGTCTATGAGGAGTTTGATATGTACAGAGAAAGTCGACCCCTAAAAATGAAGTTCTTCGACTGAAGACTTTGATATTCTGAAGACTTTCTGAAGACTTTGAAAGTGAAGAAATTGGTGTGACCATGAAGACTTGATATTCATTCGAGGAATCTGGAGCGTGAAGACTTTTGTTTTCGTTGTTTCATTTTCTCTTTCTTGAGTCATAGGAAACACCGTACTGTTAAAGGGGGTCGAGGAAATACTAAGGAAAAATTTCCATGTGATGCTCAACTCAAAATCCTACACCTACCAATCCCTTCGAGTGAAGCCTTTGGAAATCTCATACAGTTCGGTCAAATTCTTGATGGATGAGACGCAGTTCTTCCGATCATTGATGACTTTGTTTCGATCGAGGAGTTAGGAATTCGCCAAATCTTGAATTGCCTACACAAGAGGAACATGATAGCCCCGAGGACTTTGAAAGTCAAATTTCGACCGTTCTTTGTCTTTGCTTGCGCGTGACCAAAATATCTTATCCACCTAACGGTCATATCATTCAAGGGCATTTATGTCTTATCATGTCGGGCTGCTCCTAGGCTATAAATAGCCGCCCCTACAACCACTAGTTGGTTGGCTGCTCGAGAGAACTTGACACTTGTCATTTGAGAGCAACCCATCCTCCGAGGACTTTGAGCGAAAATCATCAAGTGAGGAAAATCCAAAACCAAACCCCCACAAACCCAAAGTGATTGAGCATCATCAAGAAATTGATCTGCGTGGATCCGACGCTTGTTACCTTTGAAGACGTGCTTCTTCCAGACGGTTAGGCGTCAAGGTCTAGAGCATCCAAGAGGAATTGTGGATCGCCGAGTGACCAAGTCTGTGAAGGTTTGGAAGTCACCAAGACTTACCACGAGTGATTGGACGAGGCCTGTGTGGTCTTAGATCAAGGAGAATACGGTGAGGACTGGGTGTCTGAGTTGCGGCTCGAGATCGGGTGTCCGGATGTGTGTCCTCGAGTTTAAATACTCGGCCGCTCCAACCGACGTATAACCGAGACAATAGTTGGAACTGGTTTACCAAATCATTGTCTTCACCAACCGACCGTTCTATTTCTTCAACTCACTCATTTCCTCATTACATGTTGCATGTTGTTCATATCTATGCTTGAAGACTTTGATCAAGACTTTCACAAATTCCTCAGTTCAATTTCTTCACCGCTTTATCTTCATCTTGTTATCCTGTGTTTACGCTTCACGTACTCTGTTCTAGTCTTCATTTCATCATGCCGACTATGTGTGTAATCTGTTATGTTTACCTCTGAGTACTTATTCCGCTGCAAATAGTTCTTCGCTAAGGAATTTCCTCACCGCAAATTCCTCGGTGAAGAATTTCATAAAATCGCCTATTCACCCCCTCTAGTCGATATAACGCACTTTCAATTGGTATCGAGCAAGGTACTCCTTGTTACGTGTGATTTTGGTTTAACCACCGGGTTCTAGTTATGTTGACCGCAGTATGATCAAGGTCTCGGTGGGTGTCCTACCTTTGATGGAACGGACTATCCCTCTCGGAAGAACAAGATGCGGATGCATCTTGATGCAATTGATAATGATCTACGGTATGTTGTGGAAAATGGTGTCCCCATCCTTTGAAACACCGACCGCTCTTGATGTGAAGAGATTCAAACAACTCGACTCTCAAGCGAAGAATATCATTTGTGGCCATCTGAGCAAAGGACAGTATGGAAGAGTGAGTGCTTTGGAAACTACCAAGCTTATCTGGGATAGGCTGTCCAAAGTAAATGAAGGAGTCTCAACTCAGCGTGACTCTCGAGTTGATGTTCTTCGGAATCTCTTCAACCGCTTCAAAAGACTCGACAACGAAAATGTTCAACAAACCTTCGATCGCCTCACTGACATCTCAAATGAGCTTCAAGCCCTCGGTGCCACTGACATCACTGACCATGAAGTAGTGAAGAAACTGCTAAGATCGCTCGATTCCTCATTTGATACTCTCAGACTGATGATACAAGAGCGTGCTGACTACAAGTCACTTGATCCTGCTGATATCCTCGAAAGGCTTAACACTCACGAGTTCGACTTTTGAAAGAGAGATCTCTATGGCTCAAACTATGGCAAACCACGTGCCTCAAGGCCAAGGTTGTGTCGACTCAAATGTGAGGATTACGGTAGTAGCCTTGGTGATCTGATGAATCGAGCCAGATCTAGCTCTCCTTGTGAAGAAATTCCAGAAATTCACAAGACGTGGTCTTTGGAAAACCCTCAAAGGGAAGTGATTCTTCATCCAAAGACTACAAGAGAAGACTTTGCCACAAATGCAAGAAGCCTGGTCACTACATTCAAGATTGTCCTCGATGGGAGAAGGAAATGAAGAAGAAGAAATACAAGGACTACAGCCTCGATGAAATGAAGAAGAAGAAGAAATCATCAAAATCTTCGTCTTCAAAACCATCAAAATCTTCATCTCACAAGAAGGGCAGCTCCAAGAAAGCTCGGGCATTCATTGGCAAAGAAATGGACTCGTCGAATCTGAAGAAAATGATGAAGAGGAAGAGTCCAAGAATCTGAGTCCGTGTGGTGAGTCGGCCGTTGCTCTTCGCTTTGTCGACAAGTCCATCTTCAACATCAAGAAACTGATTCCACCAACAAGCCCGATGAAGATAATGATGGCTACGCCCCACCTATTGCTTCATGGCAAAAGCAGCTAAGGTACTCAAATATAACTCCTCGATTCTAGTGAAAATGAATCGATGAGGATCTTAAGCCTAGCTACTCTAAACTTGCTAAAATTGTGTGAAACAACAACGGGCTCTTGAAAAGGTTCAAAACATGCTAGATAAAAGTGATGATATGTTGGGTGAAGAAATGGATCGCACTAAAGCCCCGATCAAAATCTTCAGAGACTTCGTCTAAGTATGATAACCTTCAAGGTCATCATAACTCTCTCTTGTCTGATCATGAGAAACTTTCTTATGAATTTCTTCAAGAAAAGCAAGACAATGAGAAGCTTTCTCTTGAAGCTATTCAAAGAAAGGCAGATCTTGATAAGCTAAAAGAATGTTATGAAGATCTTCAGAAGGAGCGCGATTCATTACTAGCTCAACAAATCAGCGCTTCTCAGGAAGAACTTGTTCCTCCATGCTTAAAGTGCATTGAACGTGAATCTGCTAATTCTTCACCTGAATGTTCAAATGCTTCAAATGTTACAAATTCTTCATCTGCCTCTGCTATCACTAATTCCTCACCTGAGGACTTTGCTAGTATCACTGACAATGCAGGGCTGAAGGAATTGTACATGACAGCTTGTACAAAAGCCTCAAAGGGCATCGACACTTTGTGATGTGCTCAAAAGCAGATCCTCAACGAAACCCTAGGAAAGAGGGTATTGCCTTTGAGAGGAAACTGAATGCCGATGGAACATATTGGAAACCCGAGCGGATCCCAAAACCTCATGGGTTCTTTGCAAAGGACCTCCATTGATCCATCTAACTTATCTGGCTTTACATGTGAATCTCCTCATTCTTCCGATGAGTCATTTGACTCAACTATAAACTGTTCAAAAATCGAAATGGTGAAGTATTTGCTAGATATGTTGGCACTAATCTGCAGAACGGTTCCCCTATGAAGAAAATCAGGTTCCCAAAAGCTGTGTTGAAAATCTTGGTGAATGTCCTCATGACACCACCAGTGAAGAACAGGAACCCCAGATCAAATTCTTCATATGGATCAAATTCTTCATATGGATCCAAATCCTCATATGGACCAAATTCTTCATGAGGATCAAATTCCTCAACTGGATCAAAGTCCTCATATGATTATTATCATGCTGACAAATCTGTCTCGCAGGGTAAAGCTAAGGGCTGTGAATATGTGCATTATTCTTCAAACCATTATGTTCATAAGTCCTCGAAGAATTACTCTGCTTATTCATATGCTTACCCTAACCCCTTCAATGCTAAGCGAAATGGTTTGGCATCTTTGCCACCTTTCTCACATGGTGCTCGCAGGATGATGAACTCTTTGCCACCCCTCCAGATGTGGGTGGTGAAGAAAAAGAACTAATCTCTTCTGCGGTCAGTCTCCGGCGTGCTCGAACGTCTCAAGAATTTGTTGGGGGCCCGACAATATGCTCGAAAGGACGCAGCGAATCATGATGAAATGAACTTTCATTTCACACGCCCTCATCTTGCTATATCTGCTTATTGCTTGATGAAATTCATCGATGAACTTGATATCATATTCTTCACCGATGAAGCATATGAGATTGTAAGTTACACTAATTCATCTGCAGGATGATCAACCCAAAACCACCGAATGGGTCCTCGATAGTGGGTGTACAAATCACATGACTGGTGACAAGAATCTATTGATGGATGCTCCTTTATCACCGTCACCTCTGAAGCATATCACATTTGCTTGACAAAGGCAAAAGTCGTATTGGGTCTTGGTAAGGTTGCTATCTCTAAGGATAAGCACATGGACAAAGTCATGCTTGTTGAATCCTTAGGATACAATCTCATGTCGATCTCAATGCTTTGTGATATTGATATGGTTGTTGTCTTTGGCAAATATCATTGTGTTGTGATTATGGAAGTGACAATTCCAAAGTCTTCAAGGCTTTAGGAGAGGAGATCGTATATTGTTGATTTCTCTCTGGACCACAACCAGCCATGTGTCTACTTGCAAAAGTCTCGTAAGGCTGGCTATGGCATCGACGACTTGGTCATGCAGCATGAGGAATTTGAACACGCTTGCGAAGAAGAAGCATGTCATTGGCATTGAGAATGTCAAATTCCTCAAGGATCACTTATGCGGAGCATGTGAAGCGGAAAAATGACCAAGGCCAAGCATCCAAATAAGACTATCATGACCACTACTCGTCCATTCAATTGCTTCACATGGACCTCTTCGCCCTAATCATTATTCAGCGGTCACTAAAGATGCATCTCTATATGGTTTTGTCATTGTTGATGATTATTCTCGATATACATGGGTACACATTGTTACTTACAAACATGAAGTGCGGAAGTCTTCAAACGATTTTCCTCGAGGGCTTCAACCAACTTTGGTGTGAAGATCAAGCATATCGAAGTGACAATGGAACCGAGTTCAAGAATTCGGTCTTGATGCCTATCTTGATGAACTTGGTATTACTCATGAATTATCTGCCCTTATACTCCTTAGCAAAATGGCATCATGGAGCGCAAGAACGAACTCTTGTTGAGATGGCTCGCACTATGCTTGATGAATACAAAACGCCTCGGCGTTTTTGGATTGACGCAATTGATACCGCCGCCACATCATCAACAGAGTATATCTTCACAAATTCTTCAAGAAGATCGCATATGAACTCCTCACCGACAAGAAACCCAATGTGAGTTATTTCAAAGTCTTGATTGCTAAATGTTGGATTAGAGATCCTCACCACAATTCTAAATTTGCACCGAAAGCACATGAAGGTTTTATGCTTGGTTACGGAAAGGACTCGCACACCTCTGAGTCTTCAACATTGTTCTTCACAAGATTGTTGACCACAGAGATGTGCGGTTCGATGAAACTAATGGCTCGCAAAGAGAGCACCTACCTTTTGTGTTAGATGAACCAGCACCGAGGATGCTATCAAGCACAAGGCAACTAAGGATGTCATTCCTCTTCAAGAATCTGGTGAAGAATTCATTCCTGCTCGTGAAGAACGCCGAAATGATGCACCAAGAACATGATGAGGAAATTGGTGTCAAGAAAATGCCGATCAAAATCCTCGGCGACAACCAACTCATCCACGTTGCAAAAGAAGTGCAAGTGGAGAAGATCATCGATGACATCAACAAGACCAGTCCTCTCACCCGCTCAAAAGCCTCACACTTATCTAACTTTTGTGGGCACTATGCTTTTGTCTCTATCTCAGAGCCCACTAAGGTAGATGAAGCATTTCTGGAGCCGGAGTGGATTCAGGCTATGCAAGAAGAATTACATCAGTTCGAGCTGAACAATGTCTGGGAATTGGTCAATCGCCCAGATCCTCGCAAGCATAATATCATTGGCACAAAGTGGATCTACCGCAACAAGCAAGATGAAAATGGCCTCGTTGTGAAGGCTACACACAGGTTGAAGGAATTGATTTCGATGAAACTTTTGCACCTGTTGCTAGACTTGAAGCTATTCGCATTTTACTTGCCTATGCTAACCATCATGATATCATCTTATATCAAATGGATGTGAAAAGTGCATTCCTCAATGGTAAGCTTGAGGAAGAAGTATATGTTGCTCAACCCCCAGGTTTTGAAGATCCCAAGAATCCTGACAAAGTCTTCAGACTAAATAAGGCTCTCTATGGCCTCAAGCAAGCCCCTCGGGCGTGGTATGATACACTAAAGGAATTCTTCATGAAGAATGGCTTCACACCTGGTTCACTCGATCCTACTCTATTTACTAAATCATATGATGGTGAACTGTTTGTGTGCCAAATATATGTTGATGATATTATCTTTGGCTGTACTAACCAACGATATAGTGATGAATTTGCCTATATGATGAGTGAAGAATATCAAATGTCTATGATGGGAGAGTTGAAATTCTTCTTAGGTCTTCAAATTAAAGCGGCAGCGAATGGCATATTCATATCTCAGAGAAATACCTCAAAGATGTACTTGAGGAAATTCGCATGCAAGATTGCAAAGGCGTCAAAATTCCTATGCCCACAAATGGTCATCTATGCATCGATGAAAGTGGTAACGACTTCGATCACAAGGTATACCGCCCATGATTGGTTCTTTATTGTACCTATGTGCATCTAGGCCAGATATAATGCTTAGTGTTTGCATGTGTGCCCGATTTTAAGCTGCACAAGGAATCACACCATAAGGTGTGAAGCATATTCTTCGATATCTAGCTCACACACCAACACTAGGATTATGGTACCCCAAGGGCTCGCTTTTCATCTCATTGGATATTCGACTCGACTATGCTTTGGTGATCGTGTGGACCGCAAGTCAACATCGGCACTTGTCATTTCCTCGACGATCTTTGGTCCGTTGGTCCTCGAAGAAATAGAACTGTATCGCTGCTCTTCTTTGAAGCTGAATATATTGCTGCTTGGGTCATGCTTTGTGCTCAAGCTGCTTTGGATGAAGCAAACCTCAAGGACTATGGCGTCAACGTGAAGAATGTGCCTCTCCTCTGCGACAACGAGAGTGCCATCAAGATTGCTCACAACCCAGTTCAGCACTCAAAGACTAAGCACATCCAGATTCGTCATCATTTTCTTCGTGATCATGTGTTGAAGGGCGATATCTCCATCGAGCATGTGAAGACTGATGAAAAGCTAGCTGATATCTTCACCAAGCCCTTGGATGAGAAGAGATTTAGCAAGTTGCGGTGTGAGCTAAATATCTTAGAATCTTCGAATGTTCTTTGAAAAGGACACACATCCTAACCCTTATGCATAATTGATGACTTAGATGTGCAACACATGAAGAAACGTTGTTCCTCAATCAATGAAGAATAACACTCTAAGTGTGAAGAAATCAATGAAGAATTTGATTCTCGTAACCCTCGACAATTGTACGCTGTGTCCGAAATCATCATTCTTATACTGATGAGCTACGCCACCATAAAAGTTGAAAATCTTCAATCTGAGTTTTTCCTCATTTTTGAAATTCCTCAGTTTTTCAAATTCTTCAACTTTGCAAAATCTTCAGTATTTCCGTCGTCTTTCTTCATTAGCTATATATATATATATATATGAGTTTATGTCCTCTACAGCATTCACTTATTGCTAATTCTTCAAGTTGCGTTTTCTACTAAGTGAATGTGATCGGACCCTTCCCCTCTATACTATACTCAATCCAATCTATTCACAAATTCTTCATGTGCGTTACGATTGAAACTGCTCAAAGTCTTCACCGGTCCTTGACACCAAGAAATTGCGAACTAAACTTTTAAACAAATCTTATCCAAGTTTTCGGTTTTACCGCTCAAACCGTTCCGCATCCCATGATGTATTAGTTTAATCACCCACGATCTTACACGATCTCATCTGCACAGTACGTGGGTGACACACGTCGCGTGAAGGAGAAAGGGCAGGGGCATGTTCGTCCAAAATCTTCGGGCGAACAGTTTTTCACCGTGGCTATAAATACCCCTTTACCCTCCTCACTTCATTTACTCCGCTAGATCGCTGTCTCTCGCTCGAGCTCTCCTCAAACCCTAGTGCCGCCGCTACTCCATTGCTGCCGGTGAGGAAAAGCTTCACTGCCTCGACCTCATCGCCATCGTACTCGCGCCGGCCGTGGAAATCTTCACTCCGCCGCCGCCGTAGTCGTCTTCCTCAGCCAAGTTAGGGCGTGGAAGATCTAACGTGATTTAACTTCTCTCAGCTCATCTCTGCTCATCGTGTTCTTCAGTTTGGGTAATTAAAAGTCACTTTTATTACTCGCGTTGATTCTCAAATCTTTACGAAAATCTTCAAAGGTGTTTTTACTCTTCAAAATCTTCACACATGAACACCTCACACACTATATGTTCTTGATTTATCTCTAAGCATTCATTTCTTCAAGATTCCTCAATTGTGCGGATTTTCGATCAGATAACTCGAACCTAAGACAAACGCTTAGTGAAATTCCTCAAGACTCAAACTGGTCAAATTCCTCAAAACTTGCTTCTTTTGAAAAATCTTCCGAGAACGATATGACCTCTCCAAATTCCTCGCACCTACACTCTGCTCACAGTACTCATGTCCGTCTTTGAATCACTAGGTTCTCATCAACTTAACTCATTTGCGCTTCCTCGAAGAAAACTGCATACTTCTTCAGAGTGCTCTATTGTTCAACTTCCTCACCAAGAAAATGGCGTAAGGCAAGAGACCGCAGAAGGGAGGAAAGAAACCGAAGTCATGATCTGCTTTTGAAATTCCCGAGGAAATATACAAAGACTATCGCACACCGATGAATCCAAATTTGGCAAGGAGACCAAGAACCAAAGGCAAAGTGCGATCTGAGAGGATAGAAAGGAGATGGGCACGAGAATGGCGAGAATACCGCTATGTCACTCCTAAGTACATGAGGAAATTCGACTTGAATCCTCCATGCCCAAGAGCTCCTCCGCACTGCCAAGTTCTCGATCCCACCAGCGTCAAACGTGGTGAAGATTTTCCTGAAGAATGGTCCAGGCGCCAAGCCAAATTGGCAAGACAGGCCAAGGAAGCAGTGAGGAAATTCAATGAGGATACTGCTGCTGCTGCTGAGCCCTCGGTCAAACCGAGGAAATCAATGCCAAAGAAGCTCGCACGCAAGCCAAGTGCTTCACCGTCAGCGCCCTCACGGCCCAGCTTCTCGGTCAGCCCTCACGGCAAATTCCTCGATCGCTCTGCTGCTTATTCAAAATCCTCGGCAGCTCCTCCAAGTCCTCAACACTGTGCATCTTGCAACTTGTCAAAGGACTCAAGGATTCTCCATTGCTTCGTGTTTGACAAGTTCCTCACTGCACCAATGTCCTCAACAGTCCCACTCTGCTGAAGACAAAAGCAACTGCTGGGCGCGGTCCTCGCCAAGTCCAAAGAAGAAACAGTTGCATTCAATGTTCCCTCGATGATGAGGCCTCGATGAAGAACTTGAAGAAATCATCGAGACAGAGTGACCAAGGCCGCTAGAGCCAAAGGAACAAGTGTACCTCGCTATTGGATCCAAGAAGATCCTAGACTTCATTGACTGTGGGCATCGGGATCCACACACTCTCTTCCGGATCCGCCATCGACTCTGGTCAAAGTCACATGTCAACCATTTCATCTCTCAAGAGAAATGGAAATTTGAAAAGGCTCGTGAATTGAAGAGAGCAAAAGCAAGAAAAGAGAAGCTTCGAGGAAAAACATCATCAACTTGTCTCTGAAGAACTTCTTAAAGCTCAATCAAATCCAAGCACTCAAAGCAAGGATTTTGATGCTTATAATGCCGACCGGCAAGGAGCCAAGGTGAGATTCGTCACTCGACGAATAGAATGTCAACTGCTGCAGCTTCATCGCAACAAGAAAATCCTCAGTGAAGAATCTGCTCACTCGCTGAAGAACATGCCAAGACTATCGATGACTTTCAGCAGGCCGATGAGAACACAAGATCCGGGCTGATGACTCCATTCCACTCTTCAAGAAATTCCTGTGGCATCCACTAGTGGTGCGCCTGAAGAATCTAAAGAAAACAGGGCAACTGCACCAGTTGTGCCTGAAGAAACTGTACCTCAATCCTCAGCTCCTCATGCACCAACACCAACTCCAATTCTTCCTTCTGCCTATGAAGTGAAGAAGACAAAGGCTGCAGAGTGAGCTGCAGTGAAGAAAAGGAAGGCATCAGCTGCGTCAAATTCTTCGGCTGCTAAGAAATTGAAGCCAATGACCAGCTCGATTGAAAATCCTATCGATGCTATTCCCAATTTCCTCCATGTCATCCAAGGAAATTGTTCCCTTTGGAGAAGAATACACGATCCCAAGCGGATCAGATGAAGAAAATCAATCTGTTGCTACTTCAGAACAGCTTGATGAAGATATTGAGGTGGAAGCTTTCCCTTCAACTCCTGTTGCTTCCTCACCCGTGCCTCAGTTCACAGCTGAAGAGGCAGGCGCTGAGGAAATTGAAAAAGAAGATGAAGATGTGGATATTGGGTGCACTACACCTATAATGAATGATGACTTTTGGGAAAGTCAGCACCCCAATACTCCTCTCTTCACTCCGCTTCAACAAGCTCCTCACCACCGACTACTACTGCTCAAATGGGCTCAAGAAACTCATCCCACATCATCATCAATGAAGAGATTCTAGCCACTAGCTATTTGAAGAACCAATCACGATCCTCAAAGCACAGGAGAGGAACCAGAAATTCTCACTGAAGAACCTCGAAATCGCGATTCTTGAAGTTGTGCTTCAAATAACAGATATTCCTCTGCCCAAGCCAAAGAATCCGTTTCGAGCAAGCAAAAGTTCAAGGCTGAAGATTTCTTTTACGAGCATGTGTTCTTCACGCCACAATCCTTATGACTCTGCTTGAATGAGGAAAAGACGCTTACGACTCCAACACAAGCAAATTTCTATTCCTCGGTGCTATTCGACAAGGACAAGATCTTCACCATGAGCATATTCCTCATGTGGATATGGAATCACTGCCGTGCTTCGAGCCAAGATCCGTGTTCTTCACGATGCGTGGCTGCTGAATTTCGCGCACCGATATATGTGATGGAATGAAGAACTCATTCTTCGATTCTATGCCACCGCACATCACCGGAGATGTCAAGACATCAACTCATGGGTTCGGATTGATGACCGAAAATACTCACTACAAGGCACCAAAGAATCGAATTGCTTCGTGTCCTTCCTCTTGATCCTCCCCATGAATCGCTCGTTGCCTCTATAATGAACGTGAATCGTCTCGATCACTTCATGCAAGTCTTGATGAAGCCATCGAAGCGTGCCAAGCCCTCGAACCAAATTCCTCGTTAAGGATTTGCTATATGTGCCTCGGACGTGTACGAGAATCTTGACGAAGACTATGAGTCCAATCAAAGGCCATGACTCAAATGATGAAGACGTCGTTGGCATCATGAAGAACATGCTTTTCAATATCATTCATGGCGCTCCAACCAACTTCCATGATTTCTTCATGAGGACTCGCCAATATTGCAATGTCACCTTTTGAGCCGAAGCCATATGCGCCTTTGGATCATGAGATTTATCCGGCAAGATCTTCACCGAACTACAAGGTCGACACTCAATCATGGCAGCTTCCTGCCGCCCATTCAAGTCCTCAAGCGACCAATTTCATCATCGATGACAAGGGCAAGGCAGCAATTGTAATTGATGAAGGCACCCGTCCATTGATGGTCGGCCAAGAAAGCTGCATCTTACTCCACCAATGATGATTACGCTCGCATGATACCGCCGCAAATACCTCAACCAAGAAACAGCCTCAAGCCACAAAGACCTGTGGTGATGACTAATCGTGAGTTACTCCTCGGTTTTCATCGGAAGGTTGATCGCAATCGAAATGGGTCAAGCGCCAATTTCTGCAATTCTTCACAATATGACCTCAACGCATAATGCGGTGAAGAAAACCAAGACTACCTACATGAAACCCTCAACCGCACTGGCTGTTCTCAATCATGTCTATTCCATGGAAGAATTGAAGACTATGGGTCTTCGTGAAGCTTATGACCGGTCTCGCACCACCTCCAAGAAATTCAAGAGAGTCAAAGTTCCCGATTTGGTGGCGGCTCTTATTCTTCATCGCTAAACGGCGATGAATATGAAGATTTGGGCGACATCGCGGCAGGCCCTACTTCAACAACCAACCCGACAATGTTTGGCGCCTCCATCGACTTGAATATCTTGAGGCGTTAGTCCTCGCCGATCCTTTTGGTCATTTGATGACAAAGGGGAGAAATCTGAGTTAGTCTTCGCGGGTTTATACTATGGGCGTTTTTCACTAAGTTACAACTCTCGTTCTTCCAAACTTTTATTGGATCGAGTTGTAATCTTAAATCCGATGGTGCCTCGATACTTTTGATCGTGCATTGTGCCGACTTTGCATTGTGCTCTAATACTTTTGATCGTGCTTCGATGCTCGATTTTGATACGTGTTATGCTCGATGCTTTTGAAGCACTAAGCTCAATGTGATATTTGAGCTCAAAACCTTTGGTGTGATATTCGCATGCTCATTCCTAGTTAATACTATTACATGCATCTTGAATCTCATCAGCACCATATTTCATCATGCATTTCAAATTCTTCATAGTATATGTATCAAATGCGTGTATGAATTACAAGATATAGGGGGAGATCTCCATGATTCAAATCTTCAAATGTGCATTGCCTCAAAAGCAAATTCCTCATTATGCACATATTCAGGGGAGTTCTTCTATATCTTGCAATCAAATTCCTCAATATCGTGATTTACACTTCATATGTTTATCCCCGTTGAAAACTTAACCTATGTTGTCATCAATCACCAAAAAGGGGGAGATTGTAAGTGCATCTAGTGCCCCTTAGTGATTTTGGTGTATTGAAGACTTATAGGTTAAGTAACTGATGCGTTTGTGAGTGTACACAGGTCTATAAGTCTATGAGGAGTTTGATATGTACAGAGAAAGTCGACCCCTAAAAATGAAGTTCTTCGACTGAAGACTTTGATATTCTGAAGACTTTCTGAAGACTTTGAAAGTGAAGAAATTGGTGTGACCATGAAGACTTGATATTCATTCGAGGAATCTGGAGCGTGAAGACTTTTGTTTTCGTTGTTTCATTTTCTCTTTCTTGAGTCATAGGAAACACCATACTGTTAAAGGGGGTCGAGGAAATACTAAGGAAAAATTTCCATGTGATGCTCAACTCAAAATCCTACACCTACCAATCCTTCGAGTGAAGCCTTTGAAATCTCATACAGTTCAACAAATTCTTCATGTGATGAGACGCAGTTCTTCCGATCACTAATGACTTTGTTCGATCGAGGAGTTAGGAATTCGCCAAGTCTTGAATTGCCTACACAAAGGAGGAACATGATATCCCCGAGGACTTTGAAAGTCAAATTTCCGACCGTTGCTGTGCTGCGCGCCGGCGGACCAAAATATCTTATCCACCTAACGGTCATATCATTCAAGGGCATTTATGTCTTATCATGTCGGGCTGCTCCCTAGGCTATAAATAGCCGCCCCCTACAACCACTAGTTGGTTGGCTGCTCCGAGAGAACTTGACACTTGTCATTTGAGAGCAACCCATCCTCCGAGGACTTTGAGCGAAAATCATCAAGTGAGGAAAATCCAAAACCAAACCCCCACAAACCCAAAGTGATTGAGCATCATCAAGAAATTGATCTGCGTGGATCCGACGCTTGTTACCTTTGAAGACGTGCTTCTTCCGACGGTTAGGCATCAAGGTCTAGAGCATCCAAGAGGAATTGTGGATCTCCGAGTGACCAAGTCTGTGAAGGTTTGGAAGTCACCAAGACTTACCACGAGTGATTGGGCGAGGCCCGCTTGGTCTTAGTTCAAGGAGAATACGGTGAGGACTGGGTGTCCTGAGTTGCGGCTTAGAGATCGGGTGTCCGGATCTGTGTGTCCTCGAGTTTAAATACTCACCGCTCCAACTGACGCATAACCGAGACAGCGATTGGAACTTGTTTACCAAATCATTGTCTTCACCAACCGACCGGTTCTATTTCTTCAACTCACTCATTTCCTCATTCTGTGTTGCATGTTGTTCATATCTCGTGCTTGAAGACTTTGATCAAGACTTTCACAAATTCCTCGCTTCAATTTCTTCACCTGTTTGTCTTCATCTTGTTATCCTGTGTTTACGCTTCCTGTACTCTGTTCTAGTCTTCATTTCATCATGCTGACTATGTGTGTAATCTGTTATGTTTACCTCTGAGTACTTATTCCGCTGCAAATAGTTCTTCGCTAAGGAATTTCCTCACTGACAAATTCCTCAGTGAAGAATTTCATAAAAATCGTCTATTCACCCCCCCTCTAGTCGATATAACGCACTTTCATGCATGTTGTATGAGTTGAACCATATGTTTGCACCATGTCCGAGTTGCCTTTGCGAGTTCCGCATTAGCCATGCCACCATTATGTGGGACACCCGGAATCCGGGATCACCCCACCATCCGTGCACGCATCCGCACGCCTCCTTTTGCACCGGTATCTCCGTGAGCTACCGAAACCGATATGTTGCCGTGGCATCATTTTTGGATATGTTGCCGTGGCACCATTTTTGTTTCGCCGCCGTGGCACCCTTTTCGTTCCGCCATGGCGACCAAATGCTCCTTATCATGCTCATGTCAACATTTTCATAAAATTGCATAATACTTGCATATGTCATCCGCATCATGATAACAACAATTAAAATGTTTAAATTTATTGTTGCTTTAAATTGCTAAAAGCATATGGGGATTTACCGGATTTGTTGTTTTTATATCCGGCCCCATTTAAACTGTTTAGATGGTATAGTTTTTGTTATGCTTCTCCACTTGCCATGTTAACCAACATTTAATATTGTTGTGTTCATAACCGAGAGAGAACTAAATAATTGATGTGGTGTTTCGTCAATATGCAACTCGTTGCATATTGAGCTCCACTTAACTTGTAGTATTGTTTGTTGCACTTTGCCATGCCATGCCTCTTTAAACCGGACATGCATCATACTTGTTTGTGCATCATGCCATGTTTATGCTTGTGATGGTTGTTTACCATGTTGTTTGCTTCTTTCCGGTTTGCTTCTCTCGTTAGCTTCGGTTTCGTTCCGGAGTTGTGAGGATTCGTTCGACTACGTTCGTTTGTCTTCTTCACGGAGTCGTTCTGCTTCCTTGCGGGATCTCGTGCAAGATGATCATACCTCGAAATCACTACTATCTTTGCTATGCTAGTTTGCTCGCTCTTTTGCTATGCCAATGCTACGATGCCTACCAATTGCTTGTCAGCCTCCCAAATTGCCATGTCAAACCTCTAACCCACCATGTCCTAGC
This sequence comes from Aegilops speltoides, assembly GCA_021437245.1. NCBI lineage: Eukaryota > Viridiplantae > Streptophyta > Magnoliopsida > Poales > Poaceae > Aegilops > Aegilops speltoides. Next base: position 219,150,581 of record CM038141.1, on the reverse strand, counting down.
AAACCGTTGATTGGCTATGTTACCGCTTTGCTCAGCCCCTCTTATAGCGTTGTTAGTTGCGGTGAAGATTGAAGTTTGTTCCTTGTTGAACATGGAGATGTTGTTCCTTGTTGGAACATGTTTACTTGTTGGGATATCACAATATCTCTTATATTATTAATGCATCTATATATTTGGTAAAGGGTGGAAGGCTCGGCCTTATGCCCGGTGTTTTGTTCCACTCTTGCCACCTAGTTTTCGTCATACCGTGTTATGTTCCCGGATTTTGCGCTCCTTACGCTGGTCGGGTGATTTATGGGACCCCTTGACAGTTCGCTTTGAATAAAACTCCTCCAAAAAGGCCCAACCTTGGTTTTACCATTTGCCTACCTAAGCCTTTTTCCCTTGGGTTCTGCAGACTCAAGGGTCATCTTTATTTTACCCCCGGCCAGTGCTCCTTCGAGTGTTGGTCCAACCTGAGCGATGTCCGGCGCCCCCTGGGCAACCAGGGTCTATGCCAACCCGTCGTCTTGCTCATCCGGTGTGCCCTGAGAACGAGATATGTGCAGCTCCTATCGGGATTTGTCGGCACATCGGGCGGCTTTGCTGGTCTTGTTTTACCATTGTCGAAATGTCTTGATGTACCGGGATACCGAGGCTGATCGGAGTGTCTCGGGTGGAGGTCTATTCCTCCGTTGACCGTGAGAGCTTGTCATGGGCTAAGTTGGGACACCCCTGCAGGGATTTAAACTTTCGAGAGCCGTGCCCGCGGTTACGTGGCAGATGGGAATTTGTTAACGTCCGGTTGTAGAAGACCTGAAGTTGACCTTAATTAAAATACATCAACCGCGTGTGTAACCGTGATGGTCTCTTTCCGGCGGAGTCCGGGAAGTGAACACGGTGTTGGAGTTATGTTTGACGTAGGTTGCTATAGGATCACTTCTTGATCGTACTTTTATCGACCGTGCTTTGCCTTCTCTTCTCGCTCTCATTTGCGTATGTTAGCCACCATATATGCTAGTCGCTTGCTGCAGCTCCACCTCATGCCTTTACCTTACCCATAAGCTTAAATAGTCTTGATCTCGCTGGTGCGAGATTGCCGAGTCCCGTGGCTCACGATACTTCCAAAACCAGTTTGCGGTGCCGATGAAACCGTGCAGGTGGCGATCCGAGCTCAAGGAGGAGCTCGATGAAGATCTTGCCCTTTGTGTTGTTTCGTTCTAGTTGATCAAGAGTGGAGCCCGGTTGGGGTCGATCGGGACCTTTATCGCATTTGGGGTTCTTCTTTTATTTTGGTTCCATAGTCGGACCTTGTTTGTATCTGGATGATGTAATGCTTTATTCATGTAATTGTGTGAAGTGGCGATTGTAAGCCAACTATGTATCTCTTTCCCTTATGTATTACATGGGTTTTGTGAAGATTACCTCACTTGCGACATTGCTTTCAATGCGGTTATGCCTCTAAGTCGTGCTTCGACACGTAGGAGATATAGCCGCATCGAGGGCGTTACATGTCGGAGGCGGGGAAGAAGATTCGAGGCCTCTGGAAACGGCGCCGAGGGTACTGCTCCGCTGTGATGGACGGTTCCGTCGTTGGAGCAGCTCCGCTAAGGTGTACGGCGAGGAGGCTGAAGCATGACAAGACAGACAATGTTAATCTGAAGTGGGACCCTAATATCATCTGCAATAGATGATGTAAAATACATCACCAATAAGTGCTAGATGTAAAACGCATCAGCCGTGTCACGGCCGCTCCGACAGATACTGTAAGTATTGTTCACTCTGAACTTAACTGAAGAAAATGAACTTTACAGTCGAAACTAAATTTTACTGTCGAAACTAATTGAACTAGTAACAGTGCATTGCAATAGATGTTTAGGGCGTTCGAGCACTAGTAGTAGAGAAGCAGTGATCTAAATCAGCAGACGCTCGAGCAGGGAATGCACTAGCAGAGAGCAAGTCATGCAGTAGCACCGTGAGCAAGTGCTAAAGCAAAGAACTCCTCAGAGCTGCCGGAGGTCATCAGCAAAGCGCAGCAGATGGTGCAAGCGAGAGCAAGAGCAGATCTACAAAGACGCGAGCAGCAGGAGCGGGCAAAGAAGACGACCGACAAAGAAGAACATAGCCACAGCGTGAGCAAGAGCCAGAGCAGCTGCAGCTAGTGCCGTTGTGGAAGTCGCCGCCGAGGAAGCAACAACATGGGGGAGAGACGCCGTGGATGATGTGACCGGCGATGGCGCCGTTGATGGAGACCCGCCATGTCTGCTCGGTATCGAGCACCGGCAGCCCCGTGAGATCGAATAAAAGAGAAAATGCAGCGGTGAGTGCAGAACCTCCTTGGTGGCGCCGAGTTCGCCTCGGCTTCACCGGAGGAATTGGTGAGGGTGCTACGGTTCCGGTGGGGCAGGTCAAGACGATGCTGTGGGTATTGAGGTGGAGCTATAGACGAGGCAAACGTCGAGGCAGCTCCTTGGAGGTGGAGGATGGGTCGGCTGATCCGGTGGGACGAAGAGATCGACAATGGATCCTCATCCGGTGCGGTGGATGAGGGACGGCGAGCTGTTGCGGTGGACGATGTAGTCGGGGAAGAGTCTCCGGCTGGGCGGCGGTCCGGAGGCCGACGGAGGAGCGTGGGGTTTCGTGGGTTTTGGCGGCCTCGGTGTATGAATGGGGGGGGGGGGCGAAGGGGGAGGGGAGCCAAGCTTAGGGACGCGCTTGTCGTAAATGTAGGGTAAGTTACCAGCGTACCCCCACCGGTTTTGACACCGCGACGTGAAGCTTCATTTCCGGCTGAGGGGTAGAAGGGGGATTTCGCGTGTCTGGGCTGCGGGAGCGATTTCGGATGAGGGAGTTCTCGTGCGCGTCCAAATTTCGGGATAACAACGCGCGCCACGGGTTGAAGAGACGGGAGTTTCAAAGCAGGCGAGACAAAAGATACTCGAGCCTGAAAATTTCAGGATAACAAGGTGCGGATTCCTTGTTCGGCAGAACAAACTTAACGTGTAAAAAAACAATTCATACAAGACACAAGAGAGTCATGTCCCCTTTTACTATATTGCTATAGATGCCATTGAAAAAACTACAAGAAAAATGTAAAAAAATTATGAGAACAAGATTACCCTGCACAGTACCAAATCGATTTGCACTTCCCTCAACAACAACAAAAAACAAATCAATTCCCACCAAAGAAATAGTAATGTCCCTTTTTATATGATTACAGATGCCATGATCTCGAATTTCAATTTTTGAATCCACGTTATGTTGAATTCGAATATATCTTTAGGTGACCTTGCGGTTTATAATTGATGTAGTCGTACATTTTGATCTTCCATCATATATGAACATTTTACTCCACCATGTGAACATATATATTGTCGTCTACCATATGGACTAAATTTGAATCAATTTTCCATTTGAATACGATTGTTGTCAAGTTATACAATAATTTAAATATTATCTTGATAACAATAAACATGCATATAGCAATAATCATATTTTACTATGAACTACATGTACCATACGCTCTCCAATTCAAATATTTGTATCCATTTTATGTTGAATTCAAATCATAGTACATTATTGGTCTAGGTAGCGAGATGTTCGGGATAATCTAAACCCTGTTTTCATATGTATAATTTTTGGCTGAATTGGGACAAGTTTTGGTATGAGCTTCTTGCAAAACCGGAGATTCTCTCAACAAGCCTCGTGGTTCCGAGAGGGAACGTGTCACCTTTGTGTGCGAAACGATATACGCTGCCTCCCCCCTGATTTTATTTATAGAGGAAACATAGAACTATATGAGTGCCCTGTTAAATTTTGGAATTATTTCGGGTTCATTTGGCCTTTTTATACATTAATTGAGTTTCTGGACATTTAATGTGCATAATCTAAATATGAATTGCATGCACATGCTCCGGTGCACCAAAGTGGGTTGAAAAATCACATGTGTGTCCTTGGTTGAATTTCTAGGTCCCATGGAAGAAATGAGAATGAAATTCAAACATCTGGGCGTCATGACTCGACCGAGAACATCGAGAAACTTAGATTTTAAATTCATGTAAATCCAAAACTCGCCTGGAAATCATGAAACTTGGCATGGTGTCATGTCATGGCACTAACATGTTGTGGTGAAAAATTGGGCCAATTTGGAAGCTCGTGGTTCTAAGAGGGAACGTGCCACCTTTGAGTGTGAAACGATATACGTTGCCCCCCTTGAGTTTCTTAACAAAGGCAACATAGAACTACATTAGTGCCCTGTTAAATTTTGGAATTATTCTGGGTTCATTTGTCATTTTTATACATTAATTGAGTTTCTGGTCATTTAATGTGCATAAGTCAAATTTGAACTACAAGCACATGCTCTCGTGCACCAGAGTTGGTTGAAAAATCACATTGGTGTCCTCGGGTGAATTTCTAGGTCCCATGCAAGAAATGAGAATAAAATTAAAACATCTGGGCATCGTGGCTCGGCCGAGAACATTGAGAAACTTGGTTTTAAAATTCTTGTAAATCCAAAACACGTCTGAAAATCATGAAACTTGGCATGGATGTCATGTCATGGTACTACCATGCTGTGGTAAAAAAATTGGCCGAATAGGAATAGATTTTGGTATAAGCTTCTTGCAAACCGAAGCTTCTCTCAAGAAGGCCCGTGGTTCTGAGAGGGAACGTGCCACCTTTGAGTGCGAAACGATATACGCTGTCCCCCTTGAGTTTATTTACAAAGGCAACATAGAACTACATGAGTGCCCTGTTAAATTTTGGAATTATTCCGGCTTCGTTTGGCCTTATTTACACATTAATTGAGTTTTTGGTCATTTAATGTGCATAATTCAAATTTGAACTACAAGCACATGCTCCCGTGCACCAAAGTTGGTTGAAAAATCACATTTGTGTCCTCGGGTGAATTTTTAGGTCCCATGCAAAAAATGAGAATAAAATTGAAACATCTGGGCATCATGGCTCGGTCGAGAACATTGAGAAACTTGGTTTTAAAATCATGAAACTTGGCATGGTGTCATGTCATGGTAGTACCATGCCGTGGTAAAAAAAATTGGCCGAATAGGAACAAATTTTGGTATAAGCTTCTTGCAAATCGGTGCTTCTCTCAAGAAGGCTCGTGGTTCTGGGAGGGAACGTGTCACCTTTGTGTGCATAATTCAAATTTGAAATACAAGCACATGTTCTAGTGCACCAAAGTTGGTTGAAAAATCACATGTGTGTCCTCGGGTTAATTTCTAGGTTCCATGCAAGAATGGGAATGAAATTATGGGCGTCGTGGCTGGGTTGGAAACATTGAGAAACTTAGTTTTTTAATTTCTGTAAATCCAAAACACGCATGAAAATAATGAAACTTGGCTTTGTGCCATGACATGGCACCAACATGCTGTGGTAATTTTGCAGTCCGATTTGCGAAGGCGCACACATTAACAATCAACAAAGTCATTTTGGAACAAGTGCTGGCACGTTACAATCGGAAACACAAGTATTATTGAAACCGTGGGCATTCTACTTACGAGTACCATTTACGTGCCGCCACGTGTCCCCCTTTTTTATTAGCTAGGAGGCGCCGTGCAGGGTAGCTATTTGAGTACGAGAGGCGTGTGATCAGACCCCTGCGCGTGCTTATCGGGAGGAGAGCCCTTTGACCTCCATCTGGCGTCCACCTCTCTCCCAACGTCTCCATTAATGGCGCCCGAGCCTCTGTTTAATGGCGTGGCTATGTCTCACTCGACTGAGATTTAAAAGATAAAAAAGAAAAATCTGAAAGCACGGATCTTGATGTAAGATCCGACGGACCTATATAGCATCTACTGCGACTTATAGCAAGACTGATGAATATATAAGGACGATTAATTGTCTTACATAATTAGAAAGATAATTTAAAAAGCCACATGCGGCTACACCCGAAATACACAAGGGCAAAAGAAGAAGGAAGACAAGGATCTGGCTCGCTGATCTCTACTTTCTTGGTGCGTTGCTGTAGGCCGCGGGAACTAGTCTTCGCGGCGACCGGCGATGAGCTCTTTCGTGTCCTCAAGACGCCGCTTGAGAACATCCACGGATTCCTCCACCAGCCTTTGGCGCTTGTTGCGGAGCATGTCATTCTCGTCCATAAGTTTCTTGACGATGATGCCGGTCCTCTTCAACGAGGCACTGGTCTCCTCCTGCTGGTCTGCACTTGGACGATCTTCTCCCTCAGCAGGTCGCGCTCGGCCCGGAGCCTCTCATTACCCTCCCTTAGTTGCCGGATGATGCCGGTAGCCTGTTCAAACGAGGCTTTCATGTCATCTTGGAACCTCGCCCAGCCGGAGATCTGATCCATCTGGCTATGGACGATCGCATGCATGCGCCAGAATCGCTGCCGCCGCCCGCGAAAATTTTCCCGAGGCGCGGCGCAAGCGGACATCTCGCTGCATTCGCGGCGCGGCGGACATCTCTGCTTCAAGCGGCGCGCGCGAACCAGTCTGCTGATCGACGGCGCGGCGGGACCTCCGTCTTTGCTTCAGCCGCGCGGCGGGACCTCTCAGGTTGCTACTTCCGCGTGGCGGGACATGTCGGCTGCTCTCGCGCGAGGCGGGACATCTCTCATGCTTCCGCTTCCATGCTCGCCTCTCCCTGGTGGCAATCTCTCAACCGAGAACTCACGCTGGCCATGGCAGACGCAAGGGAAGGATGTTGAATGACTTGTTTGTTTTTGTGGATGAGGAGCTGAGGAGGAATGTGCAGTCATCTTGGCATACTAGTATTTATAACCGAGTACTAATACGCTCCTAAGTGGGAAACCGTTTAGGTTGTGATCGGTGTGAACAGGTTTGCAATTCAATATAGCGTGGTACTAATACGCTCCTAAGTGGGAAACCGTTTAGGTTGTGATCGGTGTGAACAGGTTTGCAATTCTGTAGCGTGGAGTAATTTGGAATGTGACGAGACGCAAGCTCAAAATTTATTGACGGTTCTAGTTTCGAAGTGCGGCACTATTCCCGGATGGAGTAGTTCTTTTTCTACTCCCTCCTTTCCGGTTTTATAGGGCTTATCTCAAAATTTTAGTTTTCCATTTTATAATGCTCAATTTGGTTGTTCCCCAACACATGTTTAGATTCCAAGGTGCATTAAATCATTGCATGCAAGTATTAAGAGAAAATTGACCAATGCATGTATTTTATGCATGCATGCAATTCAATTAATGCATTGATAAACATAATTTTTTGAAAAAACAAGAGCATTAATTAGGTGCTTTTGCAAACTACAAAAAATATTCCACCACTCACATCTTGGTTGGTGAGATTTTTGAATTAAGCCCTATAAACCGGAAAGTAGGGAGTACTGTTGTGTACGTGTAATAACTGGCACCGTCGTATACATATCTTACGGTTAATGGGGCGTTCGACAGGAATAGCCGCGTGGCGAGCTCTAGGCTAGTCTTTTTTTCAGACGCATTAAACCTATCTCTCGGGACTTCTCGCACGCACCATCGTGCCACCCACAAAAACTTGTACTCTGAGTTTAGGAGTATGTTATACATGAAGAGAAGAGGTGCACGCATGCACTCGTCCTCTCACACACGCGTCTATTTTTTCTCGAAAAGGAGGGTGATGACCCCCGGCCTCTGCATCTGGGAGTCACACACGCATCTGTAGCTATGAATTGTAGTGTTCCCAACCATCCGATTGGCTCTATCATGGATGTACCTATATACTAAAACATGTCTAGATACATCTATATTTTGACAGATGGAAGGCATGTATTGTGGAACGGAGGGAGTGCTTGTCATCAAAATGGATAAAAAGGGATGTATCTAGAACTAAAATACGTCTACATACATCTCCTTTTATCCATTTTGATGACAAGTAGTACTTCTTACCCAAAGGAACTTTATATCCAACAGACACAAAATATCCGTTTGACTGTTGGAAATTACTGATTTGATGTCGAAGTAATTGCTGCATCGCCACCAAAACCCACCATTTCTTAAGCTAAAGTAGACCAAGGTAATCCATATATTAGCATATTACTAAGATAAACAGAAGGCACTGTAGAAACATTTAGGACATGAGCTTGTCAATCTGAATGTGGAGGGGCACCAGCTTAGCCCCGTCCAGCAGCTTGGGTGGAACTATTAAGAAGGTCAGCTCCTGCACATCGACGTCGCCGGGATCCTTGCTGCTTGTCACCTCCATTTCCACCTTGACGGCGTCGGTCGTTCCTTTGGGCTCCCCCGGCGGGCCGTTCGCCCACAGCTTGGCCACATAGTGCGGCATTGGGGACGCCCCTGCTCTGATGTAGACGACCGACACGGTGATAGGCGCGCCGATGTTGAGCATGCCGCCGACCAAGAAAAACGCGCGCCCGTCCTCCTCCGCAAACAACAAGAGCCGTGGCTCCGACAGTGGCACTTGTAGCTGGAGCACCTTGCCGTACTGGATCCTGTGCATGGGCATGGGATGCGCGGTGCTGATGTGGTGGTAGAGCGCCGGCGGCGGGTCTTCATAGCCACAGACGGGCACGGGGCATTTGCAGGGCGCGAGCGGACACATGCTCTGGTGATCAGCGAGCTTGTGGCAAGTGACGTAGAGCCCACAGCCTTCATGCGGGCACTCCACCCTCACCGACGAAAGGACAGAGTCCACCGCCGTGTTCCGCACGTCGAAGCCACCGCCGCGCTCGCACTTCTGGCACTGCCGCTGGTTCCTGGGGTGCTAGACACGACAGTCCGCGCATGCCAGGTGCCCTCCCTTGCACTGCAGAAATCAATCGAATAGCACATCAATCGAGAAACCCGCACCTTACTCAATCAGCCGAATGGACGAGGTGTATTCGAACCTCATACACTGGAGGCGTCAAGGGGCAGAGGCACAAGGAGCAGTGGAGCACGATGAGGTCCATCGAGACCTTAGAGAGCTCCATCGTCGGGTCCTGTTCGGTCTGCATCATCTCGCCCTCCTCTTGCACAACCATCTCTCGACTTGGGCCGGGGCATTACAAAGATTTACGGTCACATATTTTATACTAATTCAAGGTGCATTAAATCAACACATGCAAGTATCAAAAGGAGAGTCACGGCATGCATGCATGCGTTGTAATTAATGCATCAGTAAACGCAAATTATTGAAATATATCGAGTGCAGTGCTTTGATGTGTTGCGTCAACTCGTACATCAACGAGAAGTTCGATTATCTTCTCCCTCGCGGACTTAACTGCACCTGCCTTTGGCTGTATGATAGGTTGGCCACACACCTGTCGGGCCCACCTGTCATACATGCAAAGGCAGGAGCGTCCCTCCCTCGCCCATGAGCATGGTGGCTGGCAAGACTAGGAGAAGCTTTTGCTACACGCTCTCCCTCCCGCACGCGGTGGACATGCAGCAGTTCAATCGGTGTCGATGGCGAAGCGCATCAGTAGTACTCCTCCAAAGGCAGAGTGCTCCATCATTGTTCGACTTCCCGAAGAGGCGAAGAGCCAAGCGCAGCCCAGACGCTCGTGTGGCAGTTTCATGTGTAGAGTAGTCTAGGATAGCGTGTACCGTGCCTGTAAGCTTAAAATTGTTGGGGTCGGCTCTATGCTATGTGGTCATCTCGAAGTTTAAAAAAATATTAAAATAGTCTTCTGGCCCTACCTGTCACCCTGGTGATTGTAGCTTGCATGCTCATCTGGTCAAGACAGGAATATATTTTAATTTGTTTTTTTTCGAAAAGGGGGGACTCCCTGGCCTCTGCATCAAAACGATGCATACGGCCACATATATTTTAATTTGTGGTGGGTAAATGTTCGAGGTTGCAGCAAATATATTGTATATTGTGGGTCTTTCAGCCAAGTTTAGAGGTAAGCATGTGGGGCCAGTGCTATGATGTGCCGCGTCAACTCGTACAACGAGGAGAAGCTTGATTTTACTACACGCCTTCTCCCTTGCCCATGCGCGCGGTTGCTCGCGAACGAGGACAAGCTTTTGCTTGGTAGTACTTCTACAACAAGCTATCCGTCCCGCTCGCGGTGGACGGACATGCAGCAGTGGATTTGACACTATAGAAGTAGTAGTAGTAACATCATTGTTCGTCTTCTCGAAGAGGCGAAAAGCCAAGCGCAAACCTAACGCTGCGCTTCTGTAACATTGGAGCATGCATATAGCCGTGCTCTTGCTTGAGACAAAATTGCTATGTGAGCCCACTATTGTACTAGTACATACAACTACTTGCTAGTATAGCCTCAGAAACCGAAAGGAGTATTTGCCCTTCTAGAGATTTCAACAAGTGACTAGACTACACCGAGACGGAGTACATATGGAGCAAAATGAGTGAATCTGCACCGTAAATAAATACGCATTAGTTCTATCGCTTTCTCTCCGAGGTGCAGAATATTGAGTATATTGACTAGTCTCTTTTGACATGCATTTACGCTTTTTGACACAAGATCTGACGCAAGCGCCATATACACGCCGCATACACTCACCCCTATGAACGCACACACGCACGGCACTATCATCTTGAAATTTACGAAGTAACCATAGGCACCTCGTCATCGACGGGTCCATAGGTGCTTGAATGCCAAGGAGGGAGAGGGTAGCGGTTCCCGAGACGTTGAACGGTCAATGATGCATCCTCAATTACATGCAGAGGGAATTAATTGGAGAAGCGAGAATAGAGCCAGCACGATGTGAATGCAACAGAGTTTGGACTCTCATATAATAAAGGTGCCCCACCACTCCAATCCATCTACTCCCAAGTCTCTGCGCAACACTGCTCACTCCAATCCAAGACCAAGTGACCAGAAGCCACAAGCACCTATGGAGGCGATGGACACGAGCAGCAGTTGGCTATGCCAAATCATCCAAGGCGCCGGCCTGCGGCCCCGCACCGTGCAGCGTTTCCAGACGGTGATGGCGACCACAGGCATCGTAGCCCTCGCCGATGCCAGCTTCACCTCTCGCATGGATGAGATGATGGTCAACTCCATCCGCAAGTTCACCGCCGTCAAGCGCCAGGACGACCTTGTCAGATCGCTCCAGCCAGCGCCCAGTGCTCCTCATTGCCTGCCACCTCATCGGCCTCCATGGTGACGAACTCTTTCAAGCCTGGTGGCCTGCAGAATGCCGGAGGTCGCGACGAAGAATGTGCACCTCGAGGCTGCGCAGCGCCTCGCCATGCAAGAAACCGTCGACCTACACATCCACGTCTACGAGGAAATCGTCTACATAAGCCACTACAAGGCAAGTGAGGACAGAAGGCGTTGGCCTTCTTCCAAATGGCTGGAATCTTTGGACGCCATTGTTCAAGCACGCCGACCGGCCACGAAGCCGCCGCTACTTAGGCGCTGCTCGGTGGGCCGGCGCCCTGAGTCGAGGAGGTGGACATCGTCGATGGATGCATCTCTTCTTCTTGCCTCCTGTAACCAGCACTGCATCGCCTCGTGGCCTTAATGTTTTATTAGTATAGTATCCCTCCGTTCCCAAATATAAGTCTTTCTAAAGATTCCAGCAAGTGACTACTACATACGGAGCAAAATGAGTGAATCTACACTCTAAACTATGTCTACATACATCTGTATGCTGTATTCCATATGAAATAGTATCTAAAAATTCTTATATTTAGGAGCGGAGGGAGTATATGGCATTTTTATTCCAGTTGTAACGTTTTCACTGTGAGGTGGGGCCGCAGTTGAGCAAACCCACCCCGCCCACCGAGTTCAGAATTAGAAGAGAGAAACGAGGGAGGAGAGCTAGCTGTAGCACGGACGCTGTTGTCAGATGGGACTCGTGTTTATAGAATAGGAGTACTGAGCACTCGTGCCTCTTTTTTTGAGGGAAAAATTAGTCGTATGTCTAGTACCACTAGCTAGGTGCGTGCGACCTATAGCTGTCATCACTTTAGGTCTCCTTTTCGAACCACGGCTACGCTTCACAGTACATATTTTTTCATGCATTTATCCTCCTATATGTACTCCTAGGCTATTTCCACGTGCTCCCATTCGCCGACATGTGGGACATAGAGCATATGGGTCGTAGTGCATGCACGACTTGGAGCATATGCCGGGGTACTTTACATTTCAGACCTCATGAATTACATGCAAACCCCCCACAGAAGAATAAATGATGAATGAATTACTACATGAACCGGATTATTTTCATGGAAACCGGAGCACGTTCATTAAATTTTGGACATATCACGTTTATAAAAAATGACCGGACCTAAACCAGCCTCAGGGCCTCTTTGATTTTTTCCGCAAAAAAGGGCCTCTTTGATTCGCAGGATATTGAAAACACAGGAATGGGGAAAGTATGATGGCGATGAACCGAGACGAGGAGAACTCTAACTCAGTTAGAGGTTAGAGTTAGATTCTAACCCTGAACTAACTCTAAACCAAAGAGGTGTATGGATGGTAGGGTTAGATTGACAATAAATGCTCTTTCTCAATCGTTTGACTACTTTGGACCCTATTTCCTGCCGGATTTGGTGTGGCTGGCTCTTCTGTGGCCTCCGCCCGCTCACAGTTGACATAAACGAACCATCTATACAAATCAAGCATGTAAAACATGATAATTTTTACTTTGTCCATACAAATGAATGAGATATCCCACTTAAAATTACAAGTCGTCAATCAAGCTTCACAAAATAAAAAAACACTTCATGAAACAAATCATGAGCTAACTCATCACGGAAATCATTCACGATAGGAGGGAGCCCGGAGCCCCTCACGCACTGGGGGAGGAGCTCGCCATCGTCGCTCTGGAGGAAGGCTCTATAGAGCCCAAGCCCCGGGAACCCCTCCGACGCCGGCCCTTACGAGTTGAGGTCGACACCAGCATGGTTAGCAGGGCCGCTTGCCGCCGACTGGGAACTTAATCTTTGGGCCTCTAGAAATAATGCAAGCCTGTAACTATAATACCTAGAAAGGTGAACTGAATCTTTGGGCCTCTAGAAATAATGCAAGCCTGAAATTGAAATACCTAGAATGGTGAACTGAATCTTTGGGCCTCTAGAAAGATTTATTACCTCCTCAAGCAGCATCAAACAATTCCATGCGTGCACCACAAATCTATACCAAGTTTGATCAGGATCTACTTTTCCAAATCAGAATTAGCGCTAGAGCAAGCAAGATCAATGATATGGCCGTGAGATAGAGAAGGAACGAACAAACTCACCCCTCTCGCGACCTTCCTGGTAGATGCGCCGCCGCCGCGCACGACAGAGGGAGAAAAACGACTTGTGAAGGGGGAGCGGGGCGACCTTCGAAGGCCGGAGGGAGAGGGCGGACGGAGTAGGGCGGCGGAGGCCGAAAGGAGAGGGCGACCGGAGGAGAGAGAGGGCGCGCGACGCTTGGGTAGGTGGCCCTATGGGGAACAGAGAGGAGTCGTGCGAGAGGGGGGGGAGCGATCTGGTGCGGGTAGGGGAGATTTTTGTAGTTCCCTTTTAGTGGGCCTGAGGATAACTAAACCAATTAGAACCTCTCCACCGGGCTAGTTTTTTAACTGGGTTAGAGCAAACTAGCTCAAACTAACCCCTCTTGTTTCGATAATTTGAGGCTATTTCAACCCAAACTAGCTCTAACTCAGGGATCCAAACAAAGAGGAGTGTTATCAGACATGCTATAGTGTGGACCGTAGCACATTGTTTTTATGGCCATATCACCACGTTGTTTTCTACTACCGGTTCACTGGCTACCGTGGTTCGTGACCGCCGGTTCACTGGCTGCCGTGGTTCGCGTTCGCCGGTTCACTGGCTGCTATGGTTCCCACTCCTCCGACCTCGAGTAGTAGTAGTACTAGTATATACCGCATCATTCTTTGCTCCTTCTTACTACTCGACATGTGGGAGAGCCAAGATCCGGTCGACGGTCATGCACCAGATTAGAGCGCAGAATGGAAGGGGGCATCACCCCGGCCGGAGCGCCAAGAATTCATGACTATAGTGAGTGGTCATATCACAAGTCTTTCAAGCAAGAACGCATCACAAATCGCACAGCCCGACCTTTCCAAAGAATATGTTTGAGAATCCGCCACTCGGTCACCTCCTCGCCTCTGTCAAACCGCCACCCAAAACTGCCACAGACGCTCGAAAAGCCCCGCCTCAACTTTTAACTACGCTAAAATAGTTCGAGTTTGTTCGTTCTATATAAATACAAGACTTATCAGATGTTTATTCACCCGTGGGGTTGTTCAATGAATGGAGGGGCGGGGAGCACAAGTGAACAATACTGTAGTACTACTAGTAGTTAAGTAGGAGTCGTACGGTAGTCACCTTAAATAGAGAGTTTCTTTTCTTTAATGCCACGTACACAAATTGAAACGCTTGTTGTGGAGAGAAAAAAGATAATCACTCCACTATATATGGACGTAGGGGCCTGAGCGCTTGCTTTACTATGGTTGCTCTCTTCATTCTCTCATCCTCTCCAGATATAAACAAGACAGCGGTAGCGAAATTTTCTCTCTGCTCACCGCTGGTCACAGATCCGCCGGATCCTTCGGCCGGTGTGTGTAGAGGACTAAAAGGTGCATCGTTCACGCGGTCATCACCGCCGAGGGAGGAAACCCACAGCTGCCGGAGGGGCCCGATTCTCTGCCCGTGCCGTTCTCTCTGACACAGCGCCGGATCGGGAGATCCTCCGACCCTTCTTCCTCCCTATCGTATTGTCCGCAGATCCGACCTGCCGCCGCCGACATCCCGGCGACCATCAGCTATAAGTTCTTCAAAAGCGGCCTTGCTCTACTGCCCCAGCTCCCCATGTGTCTGCATGTACATCTTTTTCTACTCCCATCAGCTCTTCCAAAGCCACCTAAGTTTTTAGTATTGTTAGAGGTAAAGCTACATCATGCATTCGAATCTAGGGCTTTGTTCAAACAACGAAGAAAGGGGGAAAGTTGTAGCATGAATCTAGGACTTGATTCAAAGAGGAAATAATATGGTGAAAGTAGTAGAGACCGGATACTCAACAGGTCTCTTGGTTGAAAAGGGAAATAATGGGAAAACACAGTACAAACTGGATAAGTAATAGATCTATTATTGGTTGAAAAAGGATAGAAAGTGGCGGCCGTGGACAAGTCAACAGAGTATGTCCAGATTAGATTTGCTGCCATCACATAGTAAAAGGTCTCGTGATTAGATTTGCTGCCTCACATAGTAAAAGGTCTCGTGATTAGATTTGTCGCCTCACATAGTAAAAGGTCTCGTGATTAGATTTGTCGCCTCACATAGCAAAAGGTCTCCAAGATTAGATTTGTCGCCTCACATAGTAAAGGGTCTCTGTGATTAGATTTTCTACCTCACATAGTAAATGGTCTCGTGATTAGATTTGTCGCCTCACATAGTACAAGGTCTCCGTGATTAGGTTTGTCGCCTCACATAGCATGAACAAACTCGGCATCACCACTTTATGCCTCCTTGTAGGTACATTGTGCTGATGCGTCCACTGTTGCATGTCCTTATACCAACCTTTTGCTGTTGTTAATGTAAGGGCACATGTAAAATGAAGCGATCACACTATTACCTTAGGGACATGTCTAACCAGTGTTATTGTTAATCTAATGCCTCCAGTGACAAGATGCAATTAAACTGTGTTACAAATGGCACTTCTGCTGTTTTCCCTAGTATGATAAGTAAGTTGCTCCTTTACGCTACTGAGTGTCATGGTGTCCCCATGGTCCCATGCCCTTAAACCAACTCTTTAGCTGCTGTTGATTTACTGTGTCTGGTAAACAAGCAAGGCCACCATTAAAGTAATCCCATATTTGAGGAATCTCATTGTTGATCGTAATGCTTCTGGTAACATGAAACATTGCTGACGTTTTAAAATTTCTACTGTCCTTGCATGATTGCCATGAACATAATTGAGATGCTTCTTTTCATTTTGTATATGTTTCGTATATTCTTATTGATCAACAACTGTTTACTTTCTATTTTTTTTGTGCAGATAGGGATATCCATTTCACCTTTTTGCTATTGTGATCTTTTGGTGAACTGCACAAAACACTTTTTTTGGAATGGGTGTCTTGTGCAGTTCAACTAAAATGTCACATGGGCAACATCTCTCAATTTTGGTGGAACTGCACAAAATGGTGATTGGAGTTTCCAAAATCTTCGTCAAGTTCTGCTGGTAATCTCGTGCAACATTTTATTAGCCTTTGCAAGATGGAGCCATCACTGTCACCACAATGACACTTTATTTTAGTGGAACTGCACAAAAGGATAAGAAAATTATAGTTGCACCTTACATGAGCCGGACAGCCAACCTTAATGTTCCTCAATTTTAGTGCAACTACTAAAGAAGAACCTGCCAACTCACGAGAGCAAGTCCTTCTTGCTAGCTAAAAGATGCAATCTTTGCTTCATTTCAGGTGAACTGCAGAAAAAGGCGCATGAATTGAATCATGGAACTCCAGGCAGACCTCACCCTAGTGGAGTTGCAGGTTGAGTTCAAGGAGGCCGCTATTTAAGCGAAATCACGCTCTCCTGTCTCCTTGTTTGTGCTGTGCAAACATGAATACTCAACTACATATGTTGTGACGGTCAAGAGCATTCGCCAAGTTCTTCGATTGTATGACATGGCTAGTCAAGATGGATTTAATCCCGATATTCACTTTATAAAAAGGCTCTAATGGGTTGGTTCTGAATCTTGCAAGCTGGGAATCAATGAGATGTGTAGGCATCTTTGTTGTACTTACTATTTGAATCTTATTTGTTGGTTCTGAATCTTGCAAGCTAGGAATCAATGAGATGTGTAGGAATCTTTGTTGTACTTATTATTTGGATCTTATTTGTTGGTTCTGAATCTTGCAAGCTGGGAATCAATGAGATGTGTAGGCATCTTTGCTATACTCATTATTTGGATCTTATTTGTTGGTTCTGAATCTTGCAAGCTGGGAAACACGGCATGATGATGCAGAGGACAACAACCATAACAAACAGTTCAAACTTGGTAGTATTATCTTTGTGAAAGTGCGACAAATGTGCCGATCGTGTAAAGCGCCCGAGAATA
The DNA here is from genome assembly GCA_021437245.1 of Aegilops speltoides. NCBI lineage: Eukaryota > Viridiplantae > Streptophyta > Magnoliopsida > Poales > Poaceae > Aegilops > Aegilops speltoides. The sequence goes on along the minus strand of CM038141.1, from coordinate 219,133,637 downwards.
ATAATTCTAATTGTTGTGCATGTTGATCCTGTGGCAATCGATAGAACGAGCCAATGCATTGCTTGTTTTAAGTATAAATTTATATTAAAGCTAATTAAATTTAAGTAAAGTGACCACTAACTCCTGTTATTACAAAGACAATACGCACCTGCCATGAACCGACATGTGGCGGAGTAGGTTTCTTAATGGAGGCGCTTGAATGCGCCGGGGCACATCTTCGCGGGCGCGCAGCGGACGAGGGAGGGTAGTAATCTGTTGTCGTCAGACACACTCACCATCGTTGAATCCAGCTTCCCCAAGAGCTGAAAAATGAACTGCTGCCGCCGCCTACACACTCGTTCACTCAAAGAGACTCCAATGGCGATCCGAGGGGTGAGCTTGCTGGATATGGACTTTAGCAAGGAGTTCCCCTTTCAGTTCACCGTTCAGTCCTATGGCTGCACCAAGTTGAATGTGATGTACACCAACGATACGGACTCGGTGGCGCTCTGCCTCGCGTCAGTCCTATGGCTGCACCAGGTTCTGGAGCATTCGCCCGTTTCATCGGCAGCGCCGACTGCACCTTCGCTACGGTGGAGAGAAGGAAGAACGCGACGATTCGGCCATCTGGTGCAACAAGCTTGTCGACATCCGGAAGCAATACAAGATCATCAGCAACGGGCAGGAGAAGGACTCCGTGGTTGACCTCACTGAGACCATCATCGACCCGTGATCTGCCAACATGAAAGAAGACGACCTGAACACATGGGAGGTACCTCTGAATCTAGCCTACATAACCTATGCGGCCAAGGACGCATACGCATGCTACGACATGTACAGGCAGATCTTGGACATGAGGGTGTGTCTGCTTCCCGTAACTGACGAGTACACGGACAGCCGCAGCGTCATGATCAAGCGTGTCAGGATGGTCTAGATGTTGTACTTTATCTGTTTATAAGCACCTTTATCATTGGGTGTTTCATGCATTAGCCTATGTGTCATAATTATCTGTTTTGTCCGAAATATTTCTTTTAAGAACCCATTAACTTGATTGCTTTTTTTAGTGGCTATTTGCTTATGTATGTAACTAGTTCACTTGTCCGTTAAAAAAAACTAGTTCACTCGGCTGCCGTGCTTTGAATCTCCTTCCTCCCAACATATTCCTCCTCGTGGACCCAAAGAGGTCTCTCAATTTTCTCCCACTTTCTTTTTCAATGTAAACTGAGTTTTCTCCCAGTACTTTTCCCTAGAACCAACTCAACTGTCCCACGTCTAGCCTAAAAAATAATAATACCCCACGTACTATTAACTCATCAAATTTAAATGATATTTTATTTCGTAAGTTGAAAGTTCTTACAAAATAATAATAATAATTGTTTATATATAACTTGGCAAGTTAACTCCTAGTGATTGCGTACATAAGCTTGCAAAGATTTTACTGACCAATGCAGTAATAGACGTGCAATCATGTGTTTATGTTTTTATAACATTTCTCTGTCTAGCCCAACATGATATTTTCACCCAGCCCAGCAAGTCCGTGGATTTCGAGCAAAATGCAAATGGGATTTAAACAGGATGCATAGATGCTACATCATTGTTTCACCCAGCCCACCAAATGGACTAAAAACAAATGGACTGGCTGACATGTGGGCCAGTAGGTCGAATCCTAAGAAGGCGTTGGATTTACATCCAACAGCCGACATTCTTCTTCAATCTCTCGTCTTCTTCCCCCAGCGTTGCCGGAAACGCCTGCTCTAGCCTTCGGCGTCCAGCGGTGTTGTTTTGCACTCCTCAGTGAAACGCTACCCCGCCGACGGCCAGGCTATCCTCCACTCCGCACCTCCTGTTATTCTCTGCCGAATGTAGGTCCACCCCGCACCCGAACCAGTCAAGTTTCCCACTCCTATCCGTCTGCGATTCCACTGCCGCGTCTTCCCCATCTCCGGGTCGTTCCAGTCTGGGGCCTCGCCGTCGTCCACCGGCTCGATGCGCTCGACGCAGCGTGGTCAACATACGAGAGTCATCGGAAGAGGATCAGATGTGGAGAGCTCGACGGCCGGGACCCACGAGGCCCATGGTCGCACGCAAGGAAAGTTCTCCTTATTACGCGACCGTGCGTGGGAAGGGCTTCAGATTTCGCGAAAAAACGCTCCCCGCTGACAGTCGGACCCACCAGCTATATCTTCGCACGCAAGGAAGTGCCTCCTTATTACGCACAAAAAATGAATACCCCGTTAGCCGGGACCCACCATAGTGGGTGGCTGACTTAGGGCCTACTAAGTTGACGAGGATGGAGGGCTTTGTCAACTTAGTCAATATGAACGATTCTAGCTCCAAAGGACCGTGATGATGTCCATCCAACGACCATAGTACTTCTTCAACCTCTCGATCTTCTTGCTCCAAATTACCAAAGCAGCCGGTCGTGCCCCGTGCTCCGCCTCTCGTGGCCACCGTGATGCCGCTGAGGCCTCACCGCCTGTCAGACCCGACTCAATGCCACATCGATCTAGCATGTAACACCTCATATCACTTTGCGGCCTCACGCATGGTATTCCCACGGTGTCGCCTTACCTTTGCCGGGACCGCTTATGCCTTTTGGCACACGATATGATAGTGTCGCTAGCATCCATATGAAAAGGAGCCCGGCCGACATGGCTAGTCGTAAACCCAAAGTGGCACAGACTTACAGGACAGCATTCATGACCCAAAGATCGAACGTGTCGGTCATCACGAAAGTGAGTTCCGGCTGTAGCATGGCTAGCAGACTCGGTGAACCGGCCAGAAGGGCTAACAGACTCCAAAGATTAACGCGTGACATTTCCCGAGGGATGTATATAGGAACGAAGAAGGACACATGCCGCCAGCCTAAGCGTTCCGAGCAGAGAGCAAGCTACCATGGCTTAGTGGAAACACTAGGAGACATTTCCGTAAGAGAGGCTACTAAAGATAAACAACTAGATAGTCGATCCCACACATACCAAGCATTTCAATAACATACACACAATATGCTCGATATGTGCAAATACAACATGGCATCACAACATGACTCTACGACTCAAGTATTTTATTCAATAGGCCCGAGGAGCGAGATATTACAAACAGGGTCTCATGACCCAACATTCAGAGCATACAAATCAAAGCACAAGCGAAGCTAATATGTCCGAGTACGACATCTACAAATGAAAAAGGCTTAGAAGCCCGACTATCTACTGATCTCGCCGAGGGCACAAGATCGTAGCTGAGGTAACAAGCTAAACGTCAAGTCCAAGCGGAACTACTAGCGAGACCAAGTCTCTTTGCAAAAACATAAAATAGGCAAACGTGAGTACAAATGTACCCAAAGAAGACTTACATCGTAACTAACTACATATGCATCATTATCAACAAAAGGATGGTGGAGTTTAACAAAGACAAGCCAGCTTTGACTCGTGGCTATCCCGAACTACGATCGCAAGTAACTCTTTTGAGGTGGCACACGAGTCCACATATTCACCATATCAATACACCACTATGGATCCGCCTCCGCCTCCCTCACGAGAACGCCATCCATAGCACTCACGCTTATCTTGCGATTTTAGAGTATCCACTTTCATTGTCTATGAACTGTTATAGGCAACCCGAAGTCCTTTTCCGTGGACACGGCTATTCAATAGATGATGTTAACCCCGCAGGGTGTACTACTTCACACATGCTCACCACTTATCGCCGCATACGACATGTACTCGCAACCTTCAAGCGGAAGCCCAACGTGGGTGTCGGCCACGCCTACCTAAACACTCAAGTCCCTAGTCCAGTTTATCGCCTATTTGGGTTCCATCTATGAGGAGTTCCGCCAAGTTTCGCTCACAGCCCCAAACGATGTGAACAGGGTTCCCGAGACACTAAACGGGCGCCCAGACACGTGGTACACGTGCCTACCGTGATCACAGCCCACCCCTATGGTCAGCACAAGACGGCCTCCAAAGATACTACAAACACCGAAACTACTTGCAACTCCCCGGACAGAGGACAAGGGTGATTAAGAAGCCGAGAGGGTCCATTGGTTTCGGGCCCAATGCGTGGTAGTAGCTGAATCATGGATCACAAACACAGAACTCAGTTCCTGAGGACGGCCGCAATGAGACAACCCACCATGTACTCCTACATGGCCTCTCACCGCTACCTTTACCAAATCGTGTTCACACACTTAGCTCACACACAGTAGGACATGTTCACACACCTCTGATTCATTCCCGATGAATCAGACCTGACTCAACTCTAAGCAATAGCAGGCATGACAAACAAACATGAATGAGTAGGCACAACGGGGCTCAAACAACTCCTACTCATGCTAGTGGGTTTCATCTATTTACTTTGGAATGACAGGTCATGCAAAGGATAAAGGGGTTCAACTACCGCAACAAGTAATAGTTGAATCGATGTTGTCCTAATGCAGTAAAAGAGAGCAGGAGCGAGAGAGCGGGATTATATCGGAATGAACAAGGGGGTTTTGCTTGCCTGGCACTTCTGAAGATAATATAGCTCTTCATCGGTGTCATCGAACTCATCGTCGGAACCACGTCTATCGAGAGGGGACAAACACCGGCAACTGAGAAAGAACACAATCAATGCAATGCTACAATATGATGCATGATCATGACATGGCAATATGCTGTGATTTGAGCTAATGCATCTAACTATGATTTAAATGAAGTTGGTTTGGATACATGATCCAAATTCAAACTCCATATATGATTATTTAAATGCCCTTTATTTGTTTTGTCCAAAACAGAGGACAAACATTGTTCAAACATGCATGAAAAAGGTACAGATGGATTCCTTGAATTTTTCTGATAATTTTTCATATATAATTTGTTTGATTTGGAGCTACGGTTGATTTTATATGAATTTTAGAAGTTTAGGCAATTTTCTCGGATTTTCCCGATTTATTTTAAAACCGAAAATGATTTATTGCGTCAAGATTAGGTCATGCCGACCTCAGCAGGTCAACAGCGCCATCCAGTCAAACCCGACCAAGGGGGTCCATCGTCAAGGACATAGAGTCAAGAATGAGGTCGACATGTGGGACCCGTCAAAGCCGACGTGGCCAAGTCAACGCTGACAAAGGGGCCCATCGTGGTTAGTGCTAATCTAACAGAGAAATAATACAAATTAGTTTAGGCACGGGGGCCCACATGGCGATGGCTCTAGGGTGTTTAGCATGGTCATTAGTGCTAACTAAAACAGCGCCACGTCGGCTGCCGCGCGTTTAACCGCGGCGACCTCGGATCGCGGGCGGCGTCCTCGCTCGGGTTGCGCTACAGAGGCACCGCTTACTCGTGGTTTGCGGCTACGGCTAGTCGGCAATGCGGCGCATCTAATGGAGCGAACGGGAGGAGTTGGGGTGGCTCGAGTCGACGGCGGCGAGCTCCAAGGCGGCGGCCGGAGTTCGGGAATGCACTAAACGAGGCTACTGAGCACGGAGTGAGGTTCTGGTGGGTGTGCTCGGCTCCTGGGAGTGCACTGAGTGCAGTGGCACGCTCGGTTTGGTCGGAGGTGAACCAGAACGACGACGGCGACAAGTCCGGCGCCGGTGAGGTCTCGGCCTCGACGGAAACGAGGGCTACGGTGAGCTAATGAACATGGTAGCAGGGGAAATCGATAGAGGGGCTCACGGTGAGGCGGACGATGGTCTCAGCGAGCTCGAGGAAGCACCCGAGCGAGCGGAGCGGCGAGGGGGATCTCCGGTGGCCGGCGACGAAGATGACGAAGAGGGCGACGATGCAGGGCCTTCGGCGCCATGTAGCTCGGTGGAGAGGAAGAGGAAGATGCGGCGGAGCTTTGGGACGCGTCGGGGAGGTGGGGCGGTGGCTGTGGCCGCGGCGAACAGCGTCGGTGGCGACGGCTGCGCTCGGCCATGAGAGGGAGAGAGAGCAGAGGAGGGAGAGAGCTCGGGAGAGAGTGAGGGGCGGTCGGGGAGGCTGCGTGGCGTGCGCGGAGGCATCCAGGCGACGGGACGCAGTGCAGTGGGAGCTCAAGGTGGCACGCTGGAGCGCACGCGCTGCCGGGCACGCGCCTGTCCGATCGGGCGAGAGGACAACGATGACCTGCACAGCCAATGGGCTGGGCCGTCTTGGGCAAAGCCAGTGAGCGCCTGTAAACTCCTTTCCACTGCTTTTTCTATTTTGTTTGTGTTTTCTATTATTTCGCAAGTTTGTGGCATTATTAAAAATACTTAGGCATCTTTAAAAATCCTGAAAATAATCGAGGCTCTATTTAGATTATTTCCAACAGCCTACACTTATTTTCAGAATTATTTGGGTATTTGAATATTTTATAGCATTTAAATGCCCAAATGCAAATAGAGTATGATTTAATTCAGAGCCCAATATGTCCTGCAAAAATATAAACCATTTTTGGTAGATGCTTTCACCTCAAACCGAAATGTTGAACATTTTAGAGGGCATTTTGAGTTCAATGAAAAGATTTTATTTTGACCCTAGTTGAATTCATTTGGTGCTAGGGTTTAAACAATCCCCATTTCAAGTTTCATGAAATTTAAACATGATGCAACACTCTAATGCATGCACTAGGCATTGTCAGAACTAGGGATGTGACAACTCACCCCCACTAAACAAGAATCTCAACCCGAGATTCAAGCGTAGGGTAAGATGAAAGGAAAGCACAATCTAATATAATCTTCACGATCCAAGTTGCACTTCAAATGAACGTTGATTCGATCACCATCATTGTCTCGAAGTCTTGCTCTGAGAACTCCATCCCACATGACAACAAGTAGAAAGGGAAAACTCTAGTAGGATCGATCTTCTCGAAGATCAAACAACTTAGGATCAGCTCACGGGGTGAGTCATAAAAACATCTCGCAAGCTGAGATACAAAGCACACATCTAGAGGATTGTAGTGGAACAGACGACGAGGGTTCACTAGGTAGACAACAATTCCACACCTAAGAGGGTGGTGAACGTTGTCAACGAAGCGAGAGTTTGAGTTGCCATGATACCACATCGAGACATTTTGAGGAAGGCAATTGTGGATCTATCCCCTTAAGTGGCAAGAGAATTACATTTGATTCGTAGATCATTGAAACTCTTTATACCAACTTAAGGTAAATCGTAATCGATCATTTGAAGGAGTCCTAAGAATGACATTCTCGGGCGTAATGGATGATGTGGATTACCTTGTTGAGAACAACGCAAAGGATGAGTTAGTAATCGGGAGAGGCTCAAGAAGAGAGAGTGGATCTACTGCTTGAAGAGTTATAGCATAACCGAGGAAATTGAGAGCAATCCCGCTTAGTAACTACGATAGCACCTAATGCTTGTGCGTGCTTTCAAGAACTTGAGCATTTTCATAATCATCAAGGTTTTACCAACATCCGTGTCAAGGATCCCGCAACACAACATACTACCATGATGAATAGCGATGGACGATGCGTATGCAAGGAGGATAACACTTTCTCGATTTCACCTTAGCGGGCCAAGGGACTAAATCGATGATCGATCGAGAGACATTTAGCACTCCGCCTAATGTTCTCCTTGATGTACTAGCGTATCCCATTCATTAAAATGGTTTGGTCCCCAGAACATCGAGTAAAAGATCGGACTTCGGGAACTTTAAGAATACATAAGGAACAACTACTAGAATAAATTCTACGAGATCCTTATGGGGAGGTGGCCAACTTCTTCAAACAAGATGCTACAATAATTGGTCTTCCGGTGGGGTGTGTTGGTCACGACATTCACCTTACCGGTTATCGCGAGACCAATATTGTAGTTCTTGGGAAATGTTCCAACCATCATATCTGCCTAAGATTCAGATCTGCTTGGTGTCTGAACATTCCAGACTCATCAGGTCTAGAAAGAGAAATGAAAGTTTGCAACACAAATCGACGAGATGACGTCGCGAGATTCTCGGGAAATGAACTACGATAGCAAGCTCTAAAACATGAGCTGGTTCTGCTAACACATGTGAACACGTTGTCCGAGACAAGCATGACCACACAAGTAGTCTTGTAATAAAACACTACCGAAGTTCGTGAGGGGAACCATCATCGAGATAACAAAGTCTTGTGCATATCCATCCGGCCCTTCAGATTAGCGATGAACTTCTTTTCTTTGAACAAATCAATCGGTGGCTTGGTGTGCTAAGAATACATATAGAATGAAGGTTGCAAGTCTTCGAACCACAGAATACTTCGCACGTATGCATGAATGATTTGGGATGATTCCAGAGGAGGCAACATTGACTTTCTCAAATCCATGGCGGCAACTTGCATCAAATGCACATGAACTAGAGGAAGTCACTTCTTACATCCGAACATGGCTTCATGAGCTAGCATGAACAAATGCTTTCAAAAGTTTCCAACACTAGCTTAATGTTTAACAAAATTATGGAGAAGACAAGGATGTTGTCGATGGGCTCAACAGCAATTCATCCAGATTCCCATGGAGAGGGAATTCCATAACTATGTGAACAAGGTGATAGTATTGGTCAGACCTAAGGAAATAATGGTGTATGCTCGAGAGATCAACCACGAGTAAGACAACATTATGAACATCGTTGGTTCTGATTTGACTTGACGATAGCCCATACTCAAGTCAAAGTTTTGACAAGGCAATAGATCCAACAACTGATCACAAGGATCAATCGATGAAGATACCATCTTTCTTCAACACACGCACACAAAAAGATATCCCTTAACATGAGCTAAGTCGAACAAGCTTTTATCTTCCAACTCTCCAAGTTGTTGTTTTTTTTAGCTTAACCAACTAGCTCAGGGGCATGCAACACAGATTCTTGGAGAAGGGGTGGTTTATATGAAACCAACTTGATCACAAACTCAACATAGCGGCCAGGTGACAACCTGGTAATACTTCTGAGAAGATATTCGGAACATCACGAACCACCGATATGTTACTAAGCTCGAGAACAATCTTGCTTTTCAGTATAAGACGATATGATCAATAAGCGAGGATTGGCACAATCCCAACTCATTGATCAAGGGTGCACCGAATAAGGACTAGGTAGCACAATCAACCTTAGGGTGACGATTCAATAACCAACACGCTAAGGATGAGGTTATCGTCCACTTAACTACCAAGCAACGGAGTTGCTACAGATTGATTTCACACATCATGGTTCACTTGTCGGCATTCCGTTACAATAACACGGAAACCGAGGAATGAACAATGATGGCAAGAAGTATCACCGCATCAAGAGTTCATAGGATGGTGTGCAATTCCCATGACATTCTTGATATAAAGATGGTAATACTCCAAGGTAGAATAGAGCAAAAGCTAGATTAGCAATTTGATCTACAGAGTACAACTGCTTTGACCCAATCCTAGAAATGGACAAGGTACTGGAGTTTGTTTCTCCAAGTCATTCCGAATAGAATGGCTTGACGGACCACAAGAATAATAGGCATCGATAAACTAACACACGCATACTCTTGACTATCAATTGATAGACGAGGGTCGAGACACAACTAAAGAGAACAACTCAAAGGAACATATGATTTTCTCGAGTTGTGGATGCATAGATTAGTATGTCGAACCAAGTTCAACAAATTTCTTCCTGATAATCCATGCGGAAGGGTAGAACCGGCAGAGTCACAATTATGAATGGATAACTCATCAAGAGCATGCTTATTGTGATCTTTTGGTTTAACAACTTCGCCATAAGTGGTTCATAGTATTTGGAAGAAGGAAATACCACGGACCTCGAGGACTAATGCAAAGGTTACTAATTACCTAAAGGAACTAGCAAACACTATCAACATGATGTAAGTAGGGTGAGTCTTGGGTTAAGAACCCGTGAGTAGAATACCTACTACTAAATGGCATCACGGGATGCTTTCGAGAATGAAGGCCGAGTTATCACACCGGAACACAAAGCATGGCTAAGATTGCTAGGTGATGCTCCGGACACTTAGGGTCATAATAATAGCTCCAACATATATGTCGAGGTAGTAAATACCTCAACTCAAAGAATTGGTGTGATTAACCTCGCCCAAAGGAACATCAAAACTAGAGGGAAAGGATTTGCAAGTGCATCGGATTGTTTAGAAACCTCGATGACTCGACAAAGATAACGGCTGTAAATGCTCAAAAGTTTGGAGACATACAACAAAAATGGTGGCATAACCACTTAATATCACAATGTCAAGGTTCGAGACCAGCTATGAACATATGGAAGTAGTAAAATTGAACTGAGATTTGAAACTAACAATTCTATAGGTCTATGGATTAGTAACACGCCATCCTCGACAGATAGATGAGAAGGCCTAGTTCTTAATCCCGTAGAAGAGAAGAGGATGACTCGGATCGAAGGCCATGAGGTATAAGGAGTAAAAAGAGCCTTACGCTCCAACCCACAATCAATTCCCCACATATAACTAAAGCATTTCTAGACACGACTTCACCAATTTGGCTTGGTAATCCTACAGCAATCGGGCTCGATACCAAAGCTGTCAGACCCGACTCAATGCCACATCGATCTAGCATGTAACACCTCATATCACTTTGCGGCCTCACGCACGGTATTCCCACGGTGTCGCCTTACCTTTGCCCGGGACCGCTTAGCCTTTTGGCACACGATATGATAGTGTCGCTAGCATCCATATGAAAAGGAGCCCGGCCGACATGGCTAGTCGAAACCCAAAGTGGCACAGACTTACAGGACAGCATTCATGACCAAAGATCGAACGTGTCGGTCATCACGAGTGAGTTCCGGCTGTAGCACTGGCTAGCAGACTCGTGAACCGGCAGAAGGGCTAACAGACTCCGTACTAACGCGTGACATTTCCCGGGATGTATATAGGAACGAAGAAGGACACATGCCGCCAGCCTAAGCGTTCCGAGCAAAGAGTAAGCTACCATGGCTCGGTGGAAACACTAGGAGACATTTCCGTAAGAGAGGCTACTAAAGATAAACAACTAGATAGTCGATCCCACACATACCAAGCATTTCAATAACATACACACAATATGCTCGATATGTGCAAATACAACATGGCATCACAACATGACTCTACGACTCAAGTATTTTATTCAATAGGCCCGAGGAGCGAGATATTACAAACAGGGTCTCATGACCCAACATTCAGAGCATACAAATCAAAGCACAAGCGAAGCTAATATGTCCGAGTACGACATCTACAAATGAAAAAGGCTTAGAAGCCCGACTATCTACCAGATCTCGCCGAGGGCACAAGATCGTAGCTGAGGTAACAAGCTAAACGTCAAGTCCAAGCGAACTACTAGCGAGACCAAGTCTCTCTCGCAAAAACATAAAATAGGCAAACGTGAGTACAAATGTACCCAAAGAAGACTTACATCGTAACTAACTACATATGCATCATTATCAACAAAAGGGATGGTGGAGTTTAACAACAGAAGCCAGCTTTGACTCGGTGGCTATCCCGAACTACGATCGCAAGTAACTCTTTTGAGGTGGCGCACACGAGTCCACATATTCACCATATCAATACACCACTATGGATCCGCCTCCGCCTCCCTACGAGAACGCCATCCATAGCACTCACGCTTATCTTGCGATTTTAGAGTATCCACTTTCATTGTCTATGAACTGTTATAGGCAACCCGAAGTCCTTTTCCGCGACACGGCTATTCAATAGATGATGTTAACCCCGCAGGGTGTACTTCTTCACACACGCTCACCACTTATCGCCGCACACGACATGTACTCGGCAACCTTCAAGCGGAAGCCCAACGTGGGTGTCGGCCACGCCTACCTAAACACTCAAGTCCCTAGTCCAGTTTATCGCCTATTTGGGTTCCATCTATGAGGAGTTCCGCCAAGTTTCGCCACAGCCCCAAACGATGTGAACAGGTTCCCGAGACACCAAACGGGCGCCTGCAGACACCGTACACGTGCCTACCGTGATCACAGCCCACCCCTACGGTCAACAACACAAGACGGCCTCCAAAGATACTACAAACACGTAAACTACTTGCAACTCCCCGGACAGAGGACAAGGGTGATTAAGAAGTCGAGAGGGTCCATTGGTTTCGGGCCCAATGCGTGGTAGTAGCTGAATCATGGATCACAAACACGTAACTCAGTTCTCGAGGACGGCCGCAATGAGACAACCCACCATGTACTCCTACATGGCCTCTCACCGCTACCTTTACCAAATCGTGTTCACACACTTAGCTCACACACAAGAGGACATGTTCACACACCTCCGATTCATTCCCGATGAATCGCACCGACTCAACTCTAAGCAATAGCAGGCATGACAAACAAACATGAATGAGTAGGCACAACGGGCTCAAACAACTCCTACTCATGCTAGTGGGTTTCATCTATTTATCGTGGAATGACAGTCATGCAAAGGATAAAGGGGTTCAACTACCGCAGCAAGTAACAGCTTGAATCGATGTTGTCCTAATGCAAGAAAAGAGAGCAGGAGCGAGAGAGCGGGATTATATCGAATGAACAAGGGGTTTTGCTTGCCTCGAACTTCAAGATAATATAGCTCTTCATCGGTGTCATCGAACTCATCGTCGGAACCACGCCTATCGAGAGGGACAAACACCGCAATCGAGAAAGAACACAATCAATGCAATGCTACAATATGATGCATGATCATGACATGGCAATATGCTGTGATTTGAGCTAATGCATCTAGCTATGATTTAAATGAAGTTGGTTTGGATACATGATCCAAATTCAAACTCCATATATGATTATTTAAATGCCCTTTATTTGTTTTGTCCAAAACAGAGGACAAACATTGTTCAAACATGCATGAAAAAGGTACAGATGGATTCCTTGAATTTTTCTGATAATTTTTCATATATAATTTGTTTGATTTGGAGCTACGGTTGATTTTATATGAATTTTAGAAGTTTAGGCAATTTTCTGGATTTTCCGATTTATTTTAAAACCGTAAAATGATTTATTGCGTCAAGATTAGGTCATGCTTGACCTCAGCAGGTCAACATGCGCCATCCAGTCAAACCTGACCAGTGGGGTCCACTCGTCAAGACATAGAGTCGACAATGAGGTCGACATGTGGGACCCGTCAAAGTCGACGTGGCCAAGTCAACGCCGACAAAGGGGCCCACGTGGTTAGTGCTAATCTAACGAGAAATAATACAAATTAGTTTAGGCATCGGGGCCCACATGGCGAGGGCTCTAGGGGTGTTTAGCGTGGTCATTAGTGCTAATTAAAACAGCGCCACGCCGGCCGCCGGCGTTAATCGCCGGCGACCTCGGATCGCGGCGGCGTCCTCGCTGGGTTTGCTTCTGAGGCACCGCTTACTCGTGGTTTGCGGCTACGGCTAGCCGGGCAATGCGGCGCATCTATCGGAGCGAACGGGAGGAGTTGGGGTGGCTTGAGTCGACGGCGGCGAGCTCCAAGGCGGCGGCCGAGTTCGGAATGCACTAAACGAGGCTACGGAGCACGGAGTGAGGTTCTGGTGGGTGTGCTCGGCTCCTGGGAGTGCACTGAGTGTAGTGGCACGCTCGGTTTGGTCGGAGGTGAACCAGAACGACGACGGCAACAAGTCCGGCGCCGGTGAGGTCTCGGCCTCGACGGAAACGAGGGCTACGGTGAGCTAATGAACATGGTAGCAGGGGAAATCGATAGAGGGGCTCACGGTGAGGCGGACGATGGTCTCAGCGAGCTCGAGGAAGCACCCGAGCGAGCGGAGCGGCGAGGGGGATCTCCGGTGGCCGGCGATGAAGATGACGAAGAGGGCGACGATGCAGGGCCTTCGGCGCCATGTAGCTCGGTGGAGAGGAAGAGGAAGATGCGGCGGAGCTTTGGTACACGCCGGGAGGTGGGCGGTGGTCGGGTCACATGCGAACAGCGCTGGTGGCGATGGCGCTCGCCACCATGAGAGGGAGAGAGAGCAGAGGAGGGAGAGAGTTCGGGAGAGAGTGAGGGGCGGTCGGGGAGGCTGCGTGGCGTGCGCGGAGGCATCCAGGGCGACGGGGACGCAGGCAGGCAGGGAGCTCGCGTGGCGCTGGAGCGCTGCTGCTGCGGGCACGCGCCTCGTCTGTCCGATCGGGCGAGAGGACAACGATGACTGCACAGCCAATGGGCTGGGCTGCATGGGCCAGCAGTGAGCGCCAGTAAACTCCTTTCCACTGCTTATTTTGTTTGTGTTTTCTATTATTTCGCAAGTTTGTGGCATTATTAAAAATACTTAGGCATCTTTAAAAATCCTGAAAATAATCGAGGCTCTATTTAGATTATTTCCAACAGCCTACACTTATTTTCAGAATTATTTGGGTATTTGGAATATTTTATAGCATTTAAATGCCCAAATGCAAATAGAGTATGATTTAATTCAGAGCCCAATATGTCCTGCAAAAATATAAACCATTTTTGGTAGATGCTTTCACCTCAAACCAGAAATGTTGAACATATTTAGAGGGCATTTTGAGTTCAATGAAAAAGATTTTATTTTGACCCTAGTTGAATTCATTTGGTGCTAGGGTTTAAACAATCCCCATTTCAAGTTTCATGAAATTTAAACATGATGCAACACTCTAATGCATGCACTAGGCATTGTCAGAACTAGGGATGTGACAGCCCCCTACTACTTCCACCGCTAGCCCAGGGCATCCCTCTACTCACCCACACCCCCTGTTATTCTGCGGCGATGGCAGCCTCACGCCGCAACCAAACCAGTGAACCCTCGTACTCCTCTCCGCGTGGGCATCCACTGCCGCGTATTCCCCGACTCCGCGTCGTCCCCTTCCTAGGCCTCGCCGTCGTCCACCGCCGTGGTGCTCTCCGCGCGGTGTGGTCAACGTGGTCAAGGAACAACTTCCATCGGAAAAGTACTGTACATGGAGAGGCTGACAGCTGGGTCCACGGCCACAACCCAGTTTTTTTGTGATTTGCCAAGTAAGTCGCTTTGTCAGGCCTGTTGGGCTGCAAATCTTTCAAGACGAGGAGAGCTTCATTCGGCTGGCCGAGAAAATGGCCTACTAGTAATGAGAAATGGGATGTACATTTTTAAAACACATCAAACTGACAATTAGTTTCAAATATCTTTTTTTCATTTCGAGATTCTAAATTGCATTTATTTTTATGCATGGACAATTTGTTGGATTTTATATTGATATACATTTATTTTTAAAATCATTTTGAATGTGACTCAAAATTTCGGGATTAAAAACAGTTTGGACCACACCAAAATATGCAAAATTTCGTATAATTTTTTAATCGTGGCCACAATATGGGCTGTAATGCTAACAAAAAGAATATGGGCTCCGAAAAAGACCTTAAGAATTAGCAAATGGGTTGTAAATTATTAGAAATAATGGCAGATGGGATGTATGCTGTTTTGCACAGATTTGAGGCTTTCCTAAAAAAGAGGTTGACGCACAAGCAGTGACTATTGGATTTCCATCCAACGGCCGTCGTGCTTCTTCAATCTCTGCTCTTCCCGCTCCAGCCGCTCAAACTAGCGCCGGCAGGACTGCCTGCTCCCTCCTCCCCATGGCCGGGTCAGGCCGCTGCAGTGCCTCACCGCCCCACCATACTCCCATCCTCGCCTAGCCATCCTCTACTCACCCACACCGCTATTATTCTCCCATGACGACAGACGGACCAAGAACCTCAGACAACAGATTCTCCGCGGGAAACAATCGCCGAAGTCTTCCTCGCCTCCGTGTCGCTCCTCCTAGGCCTCGCCGCCGCCCACCGCCTGGTGCTCTCGGCGCTGCTCGGTCAACATGGTCAACGATCGACATGCATCCGGCGGATCAGACGTGGAGAGGTCGATACCGGGTCCAAGGCCACACGCAAGGAAATGCCTCCTTATTACTCACAAAATAATGATTCCTCCACCTGACATCTAGGACCCACCGAAAGGGCCTCTGTATTTTGCGAAAAAAACGTTACCACCGCTGATAGCTTGGACCCACCAGCTATATCTTCGCACGCAAGGAAGTGCCTCTTTATTACGCAAAAAAATGAATACTCCCCCTGCTAGCTGGGACCCAGTATAGTGGCAGGCTGACTTGTGGGCCTACTAAGTTGACGGCGACGGAGGGCTTTGTCAACTTAGTCAATACTCCAGTGACCGTACGATGTCCATCCAATGGCCGTAGTGCTTCTTCAACATCTGGTCTTCGTTCTCCAGCCGCCCAAAGAAGCACAGGTTGTGCCGCATGCTCCTACCTCCCGTGGCCGGTTGTGATACCGCGGAGGCCTCACCGCCCCTACTACTCCCACCGCTGGCCTAGGGCATCCCTCTACTCACCCACACCCCTTGTTATTCTGCGGCGATGGCAGCTTCACACCGCAGCCGAACCAGTGAACCCTCGTACTCCTCTTCACGTGGGCATCCACTGCTGCATCTTCCCCGGCTCCGCGTCGTCCCCTTCCTAGGCCTCGCCGTCGTCCACCTCTGTAGTGCTCTCGGTGCGGCGTGGTTAATGTGGTCAACGACCGACTTCCATCGAAAGAGTACTATACGTGGAAAGGCTGATAGCTGGGTCCACGGTGGCCGCAAGAAAGTGCCTCCTTATTACGCACAAAATAATTATTCCTCCACCTGACAGTGGGGACCCACCGGACGGGCCACCGTATTTCACGAAAAAATGTTTCCCCCCTGACTGCTGGGACCCACCAGCTACACCTTTGCATGCAAGGAAGTGCGTCCGGGCAAAAAAACACAAAATGATTCGCCCTCTAACTGCTGGGACCCACCAGCTACATCTTCGCACGCAAGGAATTGCCTGATAGTCGGGACCCACCTGGTCGAAGCGTATGTAGCGTTGTCATTCTGGTCGCGAACGTGTACGTACATACTGGTCGTTGTAGAGGTGCACACGTGTCGTAGTAGAGGCGCGCACGTAGCATGTACACGTACGTATAGCGGCCAGGGTGCAAGAAAGAAAATACGGCCACATACGTACATACGGGCAGGGTCTCTAACGCCTACTCGCGCATACGTACGGCCAGGGCTCGTACATGGCTGGGTCAGAATGGAGAAACAACGTCGTCGTTGTGTTCATGGGGAGCCAACCGGCTGGGTCGGAACGGAATGCGTCGTCGTGTTCATCGGGAGGGCTTGGAGAGAACAGGCAACGGAAACGAGGCATGGTGTGCCGCAGAACGGAGGAAACGGCCTTGTGTTCGACTGGCTACATTCGAAACGGGATCCTGTTCATCGGGAGGGGTCTGGCGTACCGCAAAACGGAGGAAATGGACCTCCTACGGTCGAAATGGGGGTCCTGTTGATCGGGAGGGGTGTGGCGTACCGCAAAATGGAGAAAATGGACCTCCTACAGTCGAAACGGGGATCCTGTTGATTAGAGGGTGTGGCGTCAGAAGCGGATTTAAACGGACCTCCTATGGTCGTAAACGGGGTCCCGCTGATCGGGAGGGTGTGGCGATCGCAAAACGGACGAAACGGACTTGTGTTGGAGCACTACGGTCAAAACGGGGATCCTGTTCATCGGGAGGGGTGTGGCGTACCGCAAAACACGACTCCACGGGATACTGTTCATCTCCATCATCGACCTCCTCCAGTCTCCACGGGCTACCGTCGACCTCCTCCAGCCTCCATGGGATCCTGTTCATCCAGCCTCCACCGCGCGCTACTCCACCGGCCATCGCTCAACCACCCTCCACGGGCACCCTCCACCGCTCATCGCTCATCCAGCCTCCACACCACGGGTCCTGTTCATCCAGAGGCAACGCCACCGCCATCGCTCATCCACCCTCGCAACGCCATCGCTCATCCGAGCGGCATCGATCGGCTTTAGTTAGCAGCAGAGCGGCGAATCGCCGATCGGGTTCGGGCTTAACACCATCGATTGATCACTCGGGTTCAAGAACGCCAGCTTCGCAAAGGTAATCGCCGGGTTCGCTAGAGCCCAATGCCTCACTCGGGTTCGGGCGAGCTATATTCTCGCATACACGTGCGTACGTGTATGAGAGAAATGCGCGTCGCTCAGCCCCTGACCTCCCTACCGTAATCGGGAACTCCCCGAAATTTTCCTCGCCTTCGCTTCTACCACGGTTTCTTCCGTCATGGACGGCCCAAAGAATGTCATGCAGCTGCGTCTCCGGCCCGCACAAGACGAAAAGCCCATTTTCTGTCATGATTTTTTGTCATAGAAGTAGGAGCCCACTACATCTATGATGATACCGGTTTTGTCACGCTTATCGCTATAGAAGTGTCATATGTATGATGTAAAAAATTGCTCGCCCAAAATGTCACGGATGTGTATTTTTTGTAGTGTTAAGAGGGCCCAAACCTGGGTAAACACTGTGTCCCCTGGCTTCCTGTTACCATTAGTCCTTAGACGCACAGCTTGCTCCCCCTACCCGAGATCTGCCGGTTTTGACACCAACATTGGTGCTTTCATTGAGAGCTCTGCCGTGCTGTCTGCAAAAAGCGATCTATGGCTCGCCTAGTCATCAACAACAATATCACTTCCGGGGGGTGCCTAGCTTCACGGCAGACCCTCTAGTTCGGCATTTTCACCACGAGGGCCCGCGCGGCCATCGAGCCTACAACTCACCCATGGCCGCCGAACACCGTCCCTGCATTGGCCCTAAGTACTCCGAAAAATTGGATCCGGCGGATGTTTCATCTTTAAATGAACTGCTAGACCGCATCGCTGCCCTGGGGGTCTCAACGGACTATGATCGGATCGGGCTCAAACCCGACCACAGGGAAATTAATCACCCGCCGATCACCCACTACGTGGTGGTCATTGAGGAACCGGCCATAGACACTCCCCCCATATTGAAACCCAAGTATGTTCGGGTCCCCAAATCCCCTGAGCCGGATACTTCCCCTTCGGATGGGACCTCCGGACTCTGGTTCAAGCGTAGGATTGCCGAAGCCTTTGCGCTTAACTGGACCCGAACCGGTCACTTCGGAAGCCATTCTGGCTCCAAACACGTACGTGGGACAGGATCCAAAATTTAATCCACCCACCCACCACAATCTATATTCTCCAAGCAACATAGGTCCTCCAGATATATACGACCTGATGTATGTGCGACAGCAGCCTCAGGAAAAGGTCCACTACTTTTGGGCCAGATTCCCGCTTGTTAAAAACATGATGAAAGACTGCTCGGACGATGACATAGTTTCAGTTTTCCACCGTAATTGCATCGACAAATGAATATTGAATACCCTTGACCGTCGCCACATACAGAGTTTCATAGAATTATCGCATGTAGTACAAAAGTACTATGCGATGGAAAACACATGGAGGGCCCAAAAAACTCAACTGGACTCCGCTGCCTCGACACAGTGTGCGGCCCAGGCTAAAAGAATACATCCCGGCGGGTCACCCGACCACCAGTCTATGGGCAGGAAGAACAAACCCTTCGCGGGACGTAGGTCCATTCTTGACGAACTGCTGGACAAGCCCTACCCGATTCATGCCACTCCGCACATAGTTCCAACCCATATCCTCTGAGCATGTTGGGTACTCTGACAAGTAGCAAAAAATGGAGAGGCCATCCTCACCACAACTCCAGAACCGGAGAAGGACAACTGTAATGTCCTAACAGTCTTCGAGACATTCTCTTCTAACAATCAGCGCAAATGGGTGCTCCGTGACCTTGCTAAAGTCCATCAAGTTACCGCACTGAGCCCATGGAACGACATGGCGATAACCTTTACGGCCGAAGACGAACCAAAGGCTCGGTCAGTCCGAGCACCCGCCGCCTTAGTACTAAACCCCATCGTTGATGGTTTTCGGCTCACTAAAGTGCTCATGGACGACGGTAGTGGACTTAACCTCATCTATGAGGACACGCTCGACAAAATGCAGATGGATAGATCACACATCAAGCAAAGCAACACCACCTTTCGAGGTATTATCCCCAGTCGAGAGGCACACTGCTCGGGAAAAATTAAACTGGATGTGGTGTTCGACATGTCTGAGAACTATAGATCCAAAGAGTTACTCTTTCATGTGGTCCCCTTCAATAGTGGGTATTGATACGTCTCCAACGTATCTATAATTTTTGATTGCTCCATGCTACTTTATCTACTGTTTTGGACTATATTGGGCTTTATTTTCCAATTTTATATTATTTTTGGGACTAACCTATTAACCGGAGGCCCAGCCCAGAATTGCTGTTTTTTTTCCTTTTTCAGTATTTCAAAGAAAAAAAATATCAAACGGAGTCCAAACGGAATGAAACCTTCGGGAACGTGATTTTCTCATCAGATAAGATCCAGGAGGCTTGGACCCTCCGTCAAGAAAGCCACGAGGCGGTCACGAGGGTGGAGGGCGCGCCCCCTGCCTCGTGGGCCCCTCGGAGCTCCACCGACGTACTCCTTCCTCCTATATATACCTCGCACCCCATTAGACCGAGAGGCAGCCGAAACCTAATTCCACCGCCGCAACCTTCAGATCCACGAGATCCCATCTTGGGGCCTATTCCGAGTCTACCAAGAGGGCATCCACCACGGAGGGCTTCTACATCAACACCATAGCCTCTCGATGAAGTGTGATTAGTTTACTTCAGACCTTCGGTCCATAGCTAGTAGCTAGATGGCTTCTTCTCTCTTTTGGATCTCAATACAATGTTCTCCCCTCTCTCGTGGAGATCTATTCGATGTAATCTTCTTTTTGCGGTGTGTTTGTTGAGACCGATGAATTGTGGGTTTATGATCCAACTTATCTATGGAAAATATTTGATTCTTCTCTAAATTCTTTTATGTATGATTGAGTTATCTTTGCAAGTCTCTTCGAATTATCCGTTTGGTTTGGCCAACTAGATTGGTAGTTCTTGCAATGGGAGAAATGTTTAGCTTTGGGTTCAATCTTGCGGTGTCCTTACTCAGTGATAGAAAGAGCTGCTAGGCACGTATTGTATTGTTGCCATTGAGGATAACAATATGGGGTATTTATCATATTGCAGGAATTTATTCCTCTACATCATGTCATCTTGCTTAAGGCGTTACTCATTTTTTAACTTAATACTCTAGATGCTTGCTGGATAGCTGTCGATGAGTGGAGTAATAGTAGTAGATGCGTAATCGTTTGATCTACTTGTCACGACGTGATGCCTATATACATGATCATACCTAGATAACCTCATAACTATGCTCAATTCTATCAATTGCTCAACAATAATTTGTTCACCCACCGTAGAATATCTATGCTCTTGAGAGAAGCCACTAGTGAAACCTATGGCCCCGGTCTATTCTCATCATATCAATCTCCATCACTTTATTTACTTGTTTTGCCTTTACCTTTTGACTTTGCATCTTTATACCAAAAATACCAAAAATATTATCTCTATCGATCTCACTCGTAAGTGACCGTGAAGGGATTGACAACACCTAAGCGTTGGTTGCGAGTTGCTACCGCTTTGTGCGTGCACGAGGGACTTGCGCGTGACCTCCTCTTGGATTGATACCTTGGTTCTCAAAACCGAGGGAAATACTTACGCCATCTTGTCTGCATCACCCTCCTCTTCGGGAAAACCAACGCTAGCTCGAGACGAGCAAGAAGGATTTCGGCGCCGTTGCCGGGAGGCTTACGCAAAAGTCAACATACCAAGTACCCATCACAATCTCTATCTCTCGCATTACATTATTTGCCATTTGCCTCTCGTTTTCCTCTCCCCCACTTCACCCTTGCCATTTTATTCACTCTCTCTTTCCCAATCTCCTCCTTTCTTTCCCGTTTGCCTTCTTCCCGTATGTATCTTTGTTTGTGTTTCCTTGTGCCTTCTATATGCTTGCATCTTCGCTTGCTGAAAATCTATTGATATGGATCCACTTAAAGTGTTCTACTTGGATCATCTTCGATCCTTATGTGCTCGTGCTAAAACCCCAACTAGCCTAGTTGATGGGAAATCTTTAGATGAGCATTTTTATAATGCGCGTCACCGTTTGTCTGAAAAAGGGAGACACCTATGGAGTCAAATAAACAGATTGTTGTGCTATGCTTTGAATCTTTGTGAAATGTGTGATTTTACTTGTTGCTCTAAGGACCCTAAAAAACACCTTCCCTACCTATGTGAGTTCAATGATAATGAAATCTTATCTTCTTATGCAAAGGGTGTTTATAGTTACTATGATATCAAACAAATTGAAGAATTTGTCGTTTTTAAGGGTGCTCATGAAGTTGCTTCTTTGATTGAAAAGTATGATTTTACTCTCAACAAATCTGAAAATTTTGTCATACTTAAGTATTGCAATGAAAACCTTGCTCATAATGTCTATGTCCAAGAGTTTATTGAAAGAATGACCGTTGCTTTGGAAGAAAATAATGATATGCATGAATCTATAGAAAATGATGACTCCGATGATTTGATTGAAACACCCCTTGATGAACATGATGCTTGCTATTCTTGTGGCCATGATGCCAATATTTATGAAGATGAATTTGCTATAGTTCCTTATGTTAAACATGAGATCGTTGCTATTGCACCCATACTTGGTAGTTCCTTCGATGAAAAGCATGATTGCAATAATTTTACTATAAATTCTCTTGATGTCAATTGTGCTAATAATATTCAAAACCCTAAGCTTGGGGATGCTAGTTTTGCTATGTCTACTACTTGTTGCAATGATCAAGATTGGGGTGATTCTTCTTATGATCTTGAAAATTTATTTAATCCCCATGATGAGTATGAGATTGATAATATTGTTTGCAATAATATTGAAAGTGGGTTTGGAAGAGTGTCAACTTTAGATCCCACATATTTGGAGAATATTCAATCTTATGAATTTTTTGATAAAAGTGGGTTTGGAGAGGTCATGACTTTAGTTAATGTTAATCCCACTATTTCGGAAGAGTGTCAACTTTGCATGCATGTGGATCGTGTTAAAAATATTTTATGTGATAGTTATTTTGTTGAATTTTCTTACGATCCTACATGTAATTATTATGAGAGAGGAAAATATGGTCGTAGAAATTTTCATGTTACTAAATTACCTCTCTTCATGTTGAGATTGCTATCATCTCTTTGTTCTTCCTTGCATATGCTAGTTTTTGTTTGCCTTGCAAATTTGTTTGCTTATAATATGCCTATGCATAGGAAGTATGTTAGAGTTAGATGTGTTTGTCACGTGTTTCATGATGCTCTCTTTGCGCTTCAATTCTTGTCTTTCTTGTGAGCATCATTAAAATTATCAATGCCTAGCTAGGGGCGTTAAACGATAGCGCTTGTTGGGAGGCAACCCAATTTTATGTTGTGTTTTTTGTTTTTGGTTCTGTTTAGGAATAAATAATCCATCTACCTTCTGTTTAGATGTGGTTTTTTGTTTTAATTAGTGTTTGTGCCAAGTAAGACCTATAGATAACCTACGATGATAGTTGATTTGATTCTACCGAAAAATAGAAACTTTGCGCGCACAAATGTAGTTATGATAAATCACAGAAACGTGCTTTTGCGTTGATTCTTTTTTCTTATGATCAATAAACAAATTTTCTAGGACTTCCTATTTTGGAAGAAGTTTTAGAGTTCCAGAAGTTTGCGTTAGTTACAGATTACTACAGGCTGTTCTGTTTTTGACAGATTCTGTTTTTCGTGTGTTGTTTGCTTATTTTGATGAATCTATGGCTAGTAAATTAGTCTATAAACCATAGAGAAGTTGGAATACAGTAGGTTTAACACCAATACAAATAAATAATGAGTTCATTACAGTACCTTAAAGTAGTCTTTTGTTTTCTTTCTCTAACGGAGCTCACGAGATTTCTATTGAGTTTTGTGTTGTGAAGTTTTCAAGTTTTGGGTGAATTCTTTTGCTGGATTATGGAACAAGGAGTGGCAAGAGCCTAAGCTTGGTGATGCCCAGGGAACCTCCAAGATAATCCAAGGACACCAAAAAGTCAAAGCTTGGGGATGCCCCGGAAGGCATCCCCTCTTTCGTCCACTTCCATCGGTAATTTACTTGGAGCTATATTGTTATTCACCACATGATATGTGTTTTGCTTGGAGCGTCTTGTATTATTTGAGTCTTTGCTTGTTAGTCTTCCACAATCATCCTTGCTGTACACACCTTTTGAGAGAGCCATATATGATTTGAAATTTGTTAGAATACTCTATGTGCTTCACTTATATCTTTTGAGCTTGATAGTTTTGCTCATAGTGCTTCAATTATATCTTTTGAGCTTGATAATTTTTGCTATAGTGCTTCACTTAGATCTTTTAGAGCACGGTGGTGGATTTGTTTTAAAGAAACTTGATCTCTCATGCTTCACTTAGATTATTTTGAGAGTCATTAATAGCATGGTAATTTGCTTAATGTTAATATACTTGGTGTTCAAGATATGTGAAACTTTCTTTTGAGTGCGTTGAATACTAAGATAAGTTTGATGCTTGATAATTGTTTTGAGATATGAAGATGGTGATATTAGAGTAATGATAGTTGAGTAGTTGTTAATTCAAAGAATACTTGTGTTGAAGTTTGTGATTCCCGTAGCGTGCACGTATGGTGAACCGTTATGTGATGAGCTCGGAGCATGATTTATTTATTGATTGTCTTCCTTATGAGTGGCGGTCGGGGACGAGCGATGGTCTTTTCCTACCAATCTATCCCCTAGGAGCATGCGCGTAATACTTTGCTTTGATAACTTCTAGATTTTTGCAATAAGTATATGAGTTCTTTATGACTAATGTTGAGTCCATGGATTATACACACTTTTTCCCATCCTTCCACCATTGTTAGCCTCTCTAATACCGCGCACCTTTCGCCGGTATCATACACCCACCATAAACCTTCCTCAAAACAGCCACCATACCTACCTATTATGGCATTTCCATAGCCATTCCGAGATATATTGCCATGCAACTTTCCACCGTTCCGTTTATTATGACACGCTCCATCATTGTCATATTGCTTAGCATGATCATGTAGTTGACATCGTATTTGTGGCAAAGCCACCTTTCATAATTTTTTCATACATGTCACTCATGAATCATTGCATATCCCGGTACACTGCCGGAGGCATTCATATAGAGTCATATTATGTTCTAAGTATCGAGTTGTAATTGTTGAGTTGTAAGAAAAATAAAAGTGTGATGATCATAATTATTAGAGCATTGTACCAAGTGAGGAAAGGATGATGGAGGCTATGATTCCCCCACAAGTCGGGATGAGACTCCAGACGAAAAAAAAGAGAAAAAAGAGGCCATAAAAAAAAGAGAAAAGGCCCAAATAAAAAAATAAAAAAAATAAAAAAATGAGAGAAAAAGAGAGAAGGGACAATGCTACTATCCTTTTACCACACTTGTGCTTCAAAGTAGCACCATGATCTTCATGATAGAGAGTCTCCTATGTTGTCAAATTCATATACTAGTGGGAATTTTTCATTATAGAACTTGGCTTGTATATTCCAATGATGGGCTTCCTCAAAACGCCCTAGGTCTTCGTGAGCAAGCGAGTTGGATGCACACCCACTTAGTTTCTTTTGTTGAGCTTTCATATACTTATAGCTCTAGTGCATCCGTTGCATGGCAATCCCTACTCACTCACATTGATATCTATTGATGGGCATCTCCATAGCCCATTGATACGCCTAGTTGATGTGAGACTATCTTCCCTCTTTTTGTCTTCTCCACAACCACCACTTGTATTCCACATATAGTGCTATATCCATGGCTCACGCTCATGTATTGCGTGAAGATTGAAAAAGTTTTGAAAATGTTAAAGTATGAAACAATTGCTTGGCTTGTCAACGGGTTGTGCATGATTTAGATACTTTGTGTGGGAAGATGGAGCATAACCGACTATATGATTTTGTAGGATAACTTTATTTGGCCATGTTATTTTGAGAAGACATAATTACTTTGATTAGTATGCTTGAAGTATTTTTTTATGTCAATATGAACTTTTGTCTTGAATCTTTCGGATCTGAATATTCATACCATGATTAAGAATATTTACATTGAAATTATGCCAAAGTATCACTCTGCATCAAAAATTCTCTTTTATCATTTACCTACTCGAGGACGAAAGGTGAATTAAGCTTGGGGATGCCGATCGTCTCCAACGTATCTATAATTTTGATTGCTCCATGCTACTTTATCTACTGTTTTGGACTATATTGGGCTTTATTTTCCACTTTTATATTATTTTTGGGACTAACCTATTAACCGGAGGCCCAGCCTGAATTGCTGTTTTTTCCTTTTCATATTTCAAGAAATGTAATATCAAACGGAGTCCAAACAGAATGAAACCTTCGGGAACATGATTTTCTCATCAGATAAGATCCAGGAGACTTAGACCCTCCGTCAAGAAAGCCACGTGGCGGTCACGAGGGTGGAGGGCGCGCCCCCTGCCTCGTGGGCCCCTCGGAGCTCCACCGACGTACTCCTTCCTCCTATATATACCTACGTACCCCCATTAGACCAGAGAGGGAGCCAAAAACCTAATTCCACCTCCGTAACCTTCTGTATCCACGAGATCCCATCTTGCGGCCTGTTCCGGAGCTCCGCTTGTCGGTGTACTAAGGTAGGGGTACCTCAGTACCCCAACTTGTGCACGGGCAGTTGCAGCTTCCTGCGGCAGGGTTTACCACGTGTTCGCCGGATACCTCCCTACTCCATGTCGAGCCATTCAAAGACAAAATATACAAGACAGAAGATCGAGACCCCGGCAAGCGGAGCTTGCCGGGAAGGCCATTTCAGGCTCAAAGTTACGTCACTCACGCAAGGCCCCGGCGAGAGGAGCTCGCCGGGAAGACTAGAAGATTACATCATAGAAGACACGCCTCGGCGCTACATGCGTCGGCGAGGGCCCGGAGCGACAAGTTCTGAGCCCGCAAGCTCCGGGCCCGCAAAATCAAGACCCGGCAAGGTGCTTGCCGGAAGAGTAGCGTGGTGCTGCGCTCAGCTCATCAGCCCACGCGTGCATACTGAGGCTTTTCGGGGCGCGTGGCGGATGGTCTGCAGCAACTGGGGACACGGTGGCACTTCACGGTGGTGGATCCATCGCCGTGGCGAGCGGAGACGCAAGGCGGGAGCTTTTGGGGTCGACGGCGACGGGCATTAAATGCCCTTGTCCCCTCTCATCAAAAGTAGGTAGAAACCACTTTGTTCACGCCTTGTAGCTTCACTTGTTCCCTTTGCTCCAACTACCACCTCTTTTACATTTTACCCTTTCTCCTCGTTGACACTGTCGGTGACCCTTTGCACTATAAAAGGAGGCCCATGCACAACGTAGAAGGGGTTCGGTTCGCCTGTTCGGTTGAATCCTTTGCAACTCTCGCCGGTGTAGCTGCTCAGAGCTCTTGAGCTCCAGAGCTCAATAGAAACACAAAGCAGCGGTAGGAGTTTTATCTCTCGGAGAGCTCCGGCTGGGTAAAATCCGCCTGCGTGCTCGCCTCGATCTGCTCTCAGTGCCTCCTCCGCCTCGTCTGCTTGAGACAAGGGGCCCCGCCCCATAGGTGTCCGCGGCGGCGACTCCCGCATCTTTAGGCGCGCCCGTAGGGGCCGTCGAGGTTGTGCGGACCTGATCCGGCGTCCGCGGCGGGCAGACTCCCCCGGCATCTTTGGCGCGCCAGGTAGGGGCCGTCGAGGTTGTGCGGACCTGATCCGGCGTTCGCGCGGGCGCGCTCTTCATCAACCTCTCCAAGTTTCATCAGCAACTTCATCAACAATCGCGCCATGGCCCCGAAGAAGAAGCCTTCGGAGGTTGGAGGCCCGTCTGCGTCTCATCCGCCGCCACCGGAGCCAACGGTGGGCGGAGGAAACGCCGTCGGAAGGGTGGTCACCGGCGAGGACACTCGCGGCGCCACCAGATCCAAGGACAGGACGGATGACCGCGCTTCGGTCTCCGTGGATCCACGTCCATCTCAGCGCACGACAACCCAGCAGCGCCATACCACGGGAGGTGGTATCCGCCTGCTGGGACAAGGACACGCCGGAGGCTCGCGGGATGCTCCGGACCAACGTCCGGACACAAGCAAAGCGAAGGCGCCGGGGGAGGACCCTGCTCCTTCTAACACTGTTAGAGTCCGAGCATACCCGCTCCTCGCACCGCCGCTTCCCGCCCCTCCACTCCGGCAAGCGCTGCAAGGGCGCAATCGCTCCTCGACTTCCCTCCAGCCGCGGACAAGGCCAAGACCGAGGGCTACCATCAAGAGCTGGTCGCCGCCAACAACGACTCTTCCACGGCAGCCGGCGACCTCGCGCCGCGCAAGCCGAGAAGACGAAGTCGACGGCGACAAGGCGCCGGGGTGCAACCACGAGCACTCCCGCCGCGAAGCAAAAGACGCCGCCCCGCCGAACAACACCGACGACGGCTCCACGGCGTCGCCGGATCCGCGGGCTCGTCGGGATCAACGCCAGTCTCGGCGATCGGGCGACAAGAAGACGCCGGACCACGATCGGCGCCGCCGAGAAGCTCGGCGACAATCGAACCAGAGCTGGGAACGCTGTCGACAGCAGACGCGCCCGGTGAACCAGCGACTTGTCAGACGCTGCAGCGCTGCCCTGCGTTCACCCGCGAAGCTGCGCGCGTCCAAAGGCCAGCATGAAGAATTTCAAGCCCGACGTGCGGAGAAGCACGACGGCAAGACGCACCCTCGAATTCCTCGGTGTCTACACCATCGCGGTGCAAGCTGTCGGGGCGCGACGAAGATTTTGGCGAACTACTTCCGCTCGTGCTTAAGCGAACGCTCGTTCTTGGCTTATGCACTTGCCGAAAGGCTCCATTTCTTCTTGGGCAGATCTTTGCCATCGGTTTGTTGGCGCCTTCACCGGGCGCCACAAACCCCACGGCCAGAGAGCGATCTCCACATTTTGGCCCGAAGGAAGGAGAATCCTGCGCAAGTATATCCAACGCTTCACCGTGTGCGAAGACAACATCCTCGATGTCCACCTGCGCCGGTTATCGCGCGTTCCACCAGCGTGCGTAACCGCCGCATCGCGTGAAGAGATGGCGATGACCAAGATTCGGGATGTCGGCGAGCTCTATGCTCGCGGCGATAAGTGCGCTGAAGAGAGGAGGAGACTCCCGGGGAGGATCTTTGCGCAGAGGAAGCGATAGCGACGACACCACCCGGCAAGGAAGAGCCGCGGCGGAGCAACCAAACAAGAACAAGAAAGAGGTGCTTGCCGTCGAGAAGTCCGCAAGGAGGCTCCGCCAAGCAAACGCAGGGCTGCTTCTCCGCAAGGAGCTGCCCAGAAGCGGCAGCCGACAAGCAGGACGGCTCCGACAAGGAGTACTGCAAAATCCACCGCACCAAGGGCCACGATCTCTCCAACTGCAAGCGTGTCGAGTATCTCGTCGAGCAGCAAAAAGCTGAGTACGAGAGGCGCGACAGGGAGAAGGCCCAAGGTGGCGGAGGAGAACCAAGCAAGAAGCGGCCGTTCAATGGCCGGGGAGGCCGCCGCGGCAAGGCCAAGCAGCGGCAAGGTGATCGACCTCCCCGGGGCCGCGACAAGGATGAAGAAGACGACGACGAAGATATAGAGGATGAGGATGACAGCGAGCAGGAGTTCCAGAAGGCCACGGAGGTCCTGTGAAGGCCAAGTCCGGCAAGTGCTCTGGGGCCCACTCCGGCAAACGCACCTCTTCGGAGTGCTGCGCTGCCGTCGAGGACGTCCCGTCGAGCTCCACCGGCAAGCGTGAGGAAACAGAGGCAGACCAGCCGAAGACTAAGCCCAGCAAGAACAGCTCTGGTGCCTGCTCCGGCGAGCGCACCTCTCCGGAGTGCTGCGCCGCCGTCGAGGACGTGCCATCGAGCTCCACCGGCCAGTAGGGCAAAGAAAGCAGCCAGTTTCAAACTTTTGAGTTATATTCCCTGAAAATTCGTACCTTGTATGGAGAACCTGTGCGCATAGGGGTCGAATCGTGGCTAAGTTGCGCCCCTGATCTGTTTCGAGTCCGCTCAATGATGAAGGCGCACTGCAACTAGCCCGACAAGTTCTTCCTGCCGGAGGCAACACCGCCAGCGGGCTGCTGATGTTCCGCACTCAGCAAGTGTGTTAGCGCCGGCAGGTCCCCCGAAAGCGTGAGGGTGAAAACGTACAAGGGAAGAAATCAAGGGAGAAGTGCGGCCTTGCCGGATCACAGAAGACGGAAAAGCTAAGTTGTCCGAGCTTTTGTGCAGAGCACTTCTTAGTTCCATGCTTTTTTATATTATGTCCCTCGTGCGTTCGTCCTTTGTACGCAATACCTGTGCGCGGAGGAACCTACCCATGGATAGCCGCACCCTTATCTTGCTTTCGAGCACGCTCAACGATTTAAGTGAGCTGCGACGAGTGTCGCGCCCTTGTTTCGTTTTCGAGCACGCTCAACGATTTAAGTGAGCTGCGACAAGTGTCGCGCCCTTGTTTCGTTTTCGAGTCCGCTCAGCAAGCTAAGTGCGTTGCGACTAGCCGCGGCAAGGTTGCTTGCCGGTAAGATCTTAGCCAGCCAGTTGCTTGAGTTCAGCGCTCAGCCATGGCAAGGGCCCCTTGTCGGCAAGTTCCCTAGAAGCGAGGGGTAAAGCGCACAAAGGGTGTAAAGTAGAGGGTGTAACGAGCAAGCCCTGCCAGAAGATGCCCTTCGTATGAGAAGCTTGTGCCGAAGGAGCAGGTCGTGGCCCGATTCGCCCTTGGTTTGTTTTCGAGCACGCCAACGATTTAAGTGAGCTGCGACAAGTGTCGCGCCCTTGTTTCGTTTTCGAGTCCGCTCAACAAACACAAGTCTTTGGCAATCGCCCGCAAGGTTGCTTGCGGAAGCAACACCGCCAGCTGGCTGCTGATGTCCCGCGACTCGACAAGCGTGTTCGCGACCGCAAGCTCCCGAGAGCGAGAGCATAAACATACGGAGGGCAAGGCACGGCATCGCATTGCAAAGTTGCACAGAAACAATTTATATACATATACATGAAAATAATGAAACTGTTGCAGAACTAGCTCAGCTGTTTTCATGGCTGAAATTACAGCAACAAGGAGAAACCAGAAGAGCACACCAGCACCTGGATTTTGGCGGAGCCAGAGTTGCCGGGGGCTGCGCGTGCCGAGGTTCCTCCCCGGCAAGTCGGAGTCGCCGGGGGCTGTGGCGCCAGATAAGTTTTTCATCCCTCGTCATGCATCCTCTCATGGACTGGGGAAAGCGGGGCTGCGTCCTTGAACGAGCGTGTCTTGTAAAACCCGTGCGCAGAGGAGCCAGGTCGCGGCCCAGTTGTGCCCTTGGTTTGTTTCCGAGTCTGCTCAACGATTTAAGGGCGCGACTTTCGTTTCCGAGCCCGCTCAACGATTTAAGTGAGCTGCGACAAGTGTCGCGCCCTTGTTTTGTTTTCGAGTCTGCTCAACAAACCCAAGTGCGCTGCAACTGGCCCGACAAGGTTGCTTGCCGGAAGCAACACCGCCAGCGGGCTGCTGATGTCCCGCACTCAGCAAGCGTGTTCGCGCCGGCAAGCTCCCCGAGAGCGTAGGGTGGGAACATACAAGACACGAAGTCAAGGACTCGGTCCGGCAAGCGTTCCCCTCTTTTCATTAAAAACATCTTAGTTCAGTACAAGTCCATAGAGGATGAAAAACATGATAGAGAGGATTACATATTTTAAATGCAACTAAGGCCCGAAGGCTTACAAATTGAAAGATAAGATGCCCGTAATCCTCTCCTGCTTCTCTGCTCAGAGTTCAGGAGGTAGGTCAAGGAGGCCCCGCGAGAGAAGCTTGCCGGGAGGGCAAAGGGCGCCTAGGAGAGCTACGGCGCCAGAAGACACCAAGAGAACTTCCCGGGCGGCCAGAGCTTGGCGGAGACGGAGGCGCCGGAGGCAGAGCTTGAAGACGGGTGGTGGGACGTCAAGCCTGCTGCCGAGGCTCCTCGCCCTCAGACTCGATTTGACGGCCTTGCCGCCACCCCTCTTCCTCTTCCGCAGCCTCCCTATGCCACCGCCCAAGGAGACGGCCCGGGAGTTCGAGCGGCAGCGACCCGGATGATGGGTCGCCGGTGGCCTTGGGCAGCGTCAAAACCTAGTCGGACCCGCCATCCCGTCGTCGCCGCTGCCGCTCCCCTCCTCGTCACTCGCCGAGGAGGGACCTTCGCTATCGGAGGAGCTGTCCACACATCTCGCCGGGTCCCGAGTCCCGAAGACCTTGACGGCGAGAAGGTCGCCCTCCATTAACTTGAAATGGAGGGTAAACCCCGCCGTCAAGCTGTGGATGCGGGCGAACGTCTTCCACCCTCGGTCGAAGTACATCACAGGGGCTGGGAACACGACACTCACTCGAGTGCGGCTGATCCCGCAGCCCCTCATGCGCAACTCCATCACCTCGGGCGGATCCGGCTCCATCGCGCGCAACGGGCCGGCAGCCGAAGGTGGCGTCGAGGCGCCATGGCGTAGCTTGATGAAGAACTCCCGGATCGTCTCGGTATGGACCGCCTCGAGAAAGGAGCCGCGGAGGAGACGGGAGGCACGTCGCCACGACCGCCTCTCCCGACCGCCTCGACCACGCCCTCGGCCTCGTCCGCGGCCTCGCCCCTCCCTCTCCCCTCGTGGCTCCGCCCGCCACGGGTGCGGATAGGAGAAGTCTGCTACTGAGGCGACCCTCGCTGCCACCGCTGAGGAGCTGGGATTTCCTCCTTCCATGGCGTAAAGAAGAACAGAAGTCAAGACTTAGGGAGAAGAAGGAGTGTGAGACCATTGTGCTCCCTTCCGCCCTTTTTAAAGGGCGAGGTGGGGCTCAACCGCCTGCCCGCCAATCGAGAAGCGAGGAGGGCAGAGGCGGGTCGACTCGCCATCTCCGCCCGTGGACGGCTCGGTCTCCCACCTTCGCCGCCCGACCCCGTGCATGAGGGCCGCGTGGCGGCGGGCCGGGCGGCGGGTGAAGTGACCTCACCCTGCACCACGATCACGGGGGTGGATGCCTTAAAAAACCGCACGCGCCGCCCACGTCTCCCCACGACGCCGCAATCGACGCGTGCCGTTACGGGGGGATGCGGCAGATGCGGAAGTGGATTCGGCGCGCCATGGGCCGCGTGTGCCCGTGCACCGTTTTGGGCCTGGCCCAACAGCGCTTCGGCTGTGTGTGGCCAGTGCGGGGGCTCTGTCGGTGTACTAAGGTAGGGGTACCTCGGTACCCCAACTTGTGCACGCGATTCAGCTTCCTTCTGCGGCGGGGTTTACCATGTGTTCGCGGATACCTCCCTACTCCATGTCGAGCCATTCAAAGACAAAATATACAAGACGAAAGATCGAGACCCGGCAAGCGGAGCTTGCCGGCTCCATTTCAGGCTCAAAGTTCGTCACTCACGCAAGGCCCGGCGAGAGGAGCTCGCCGGGAAGACTAGAAGATTACATCATGGAAGACACGCCTCGGCGCTACATGCGTCGGCGAGGGCCCGGGAGCGACAAATTCTGAGCCCGCAAGCTCCGGGCCGGCAGAATCGAAGACCCGGCAAGGTGCTTGCCGGAAGAGTGGCCAGGTGCTGCTGCGCTCGGCTCATCAGCCCACGCCGCCTCGAGGCTTTTCGGGCGCGTGGCGGATGGTCGCAACTGGGGACACGGTGGCACTTCACGGTGGTGGATCCATCGCCGTGGCAGACGGAGACGCAAGGGCGGGAGCTTTTGGGGTCGACGGCGACGGGCATTAAATGCCCTTGTCCCCCTCTGTCAAAAGTAGGTAGAAACCACTGTTCACGCACTGTAGCTTCACTGTTCCCGCACTGTTCCAACTACCACCTCTTTTACATTTTTACCCCTTTCTCCTACGTTGACACCTGTCGGTGACCCCTTTGCACTATAAAAGGAGGCCCATGCACAACGTAGAAGGGGGTTCGGTTCGGCTTGTTCGGTTCGAATCCTTTGCAACTCTCGCTCAGTGTAGCTGCTACTGTAGCTCTTCGAGCTCCCGAGCTCAATAGAAACACAAAGCAGCAGTAGGAGTTTTATCTCTCCGGAGAGCTCCGAAGCTGGGTAAAAATCCGCCCGCGTGCTCGCCTCGATCTGCTCTCTGTGCCTCCTCCGCCCTCGTACCGCACAGACAAGGGGCCTCGGCCCCATAGGTGTCCGCGGCGGGCAGACTCCCCCGGCACCGCTGAAGAGGGTATCCACCACGGAGGGCTTCTACATCAACACCATAGCCTCTCCGATGAAGTGTGAGTAGTTTACTTTAGACCTTCGGGTCCATAGCTAGTAGCTAGATGGCTTCTTCTCTCTTTTTGGATCTCAATACAATGTCCCCCCCCTCTCTCGTGGAAATCTATTCGATGTAATCTTCTTTTTGCGGTGTGTTTGTTGAGACCGATGAATTGTGGGTTTATGGTCCAACTTATCTATGGAAAATATTTGATTCTTCTCTGAATTCTTTTATGTATGATTGAGTTATCTTTGCAAGTCTCTTCGAATTATCCGTTTGGTTTGGCCAACTAGATTGGAGGTTCTTGCAATGGGAGAAGTGTTTAGCTTTGGGTTCAATCTTGCGGTGTCCTTACTCAGTGACAGAAAGAGTTGCTAGGCACGTATTGTATTGTTGCCATCGAGGATAACAAGATGGGGTATTTATCATATTGCATGAATTTATTCCTCTACATCATGTCATCTTGCTTAAGGCGTTACTCTGTTTTTAACTTAATACTCTAGATGCATCTTTGGATAGCGGTCGATGAGTGGAGTAATAGTAGTAGATCGTAATCGTTTGATCTACTTGTCACGGACGTGATGCCTATATACATGATCATACCTAGATAACCTCATAACTATGCTCAATTCTATCAATTGCTCAACAAGAATTTGTTCACCCACCGAGAATATCTATGCTCTTGAGAGAAGCCACTAGTGAAACCTATGGCCCCGGTCTATTCTCATCATATCGCCTCCATCACTTTATTTACTTGTTTTGCCTTTACCTTTTTACTTTGCATCTTTATACCAAAAATACCAAAAATATTATCTCTATCAAATCTCACTCGTAAGTGACCGTGAAGGATTGACAACCCCTAAGCGTTGGTTGCGAGTTGCTACCGCTTTGTGCGGTCACGAGGACTTGCGTGACCTCCTAATTGGATTGATACCTTGGTTCTCAAAAACTGAGGGAAATACTTACGCTACTGTGCTGCATCACCCCTCCTCTTCGGGGAAAACCAACGCTAGCTCGAGACGTAGCAGGTATCACACCATCCTCGGTCGGGACGCTTTCTCACGCTTTCAAGCTATACCCCACTACGGGTACATGAAACTCAAAATGCCCGGTCCTAATGGAATTATCACAATCTCAAGTGACCCGGACAAAGCCCTTCGTGCTGAAAACAAAACAACATCCTTAGCCCTTGAGGCACTATCCGAAGCCCTGGAGCTGGAGGAATTAACCACCCTACGGTCCACGGTGGATAGGGACGATGTGATTCTCGATAAGAGATCC
Organism: Aegilops speltoides; assembly: GCA_021437245.1. NCBI lineage: Eukaryota > Viridiplantae > Streptophyta > Magnoliopsida > Poales > Poaceae > Aegilops > Aegilops speltoides. The sequence continues at coordinate 219,098,374 of CM038141.1, read as the reverse complement.
AAATCCACCTCTTTCAAGCCAGCCTAGGAAATAGTGAAATTCCAAGTGCACCCGATGGACCCTAATAAAACAACATCTATTGGAGCACACCTGGATCCGGCAATGGACACCGCCCTACGCACATTCCTACGAGAGATTTGGGATATCTTTGCCTGGCACCCTTCAAACATACCCGACATCCCGCAAAGACTGGCCGAACACAGTCTTAATATAATGAAGGGATTCAAACCCGTGAAGTAGACATTACAGCGATTCTCCGAACCCAAACGTCAAGCCATGGGAGAAGAGCTAGCCAAATTGTTAGAGGCTAGGTTTATTAGGGAAATTAAACATCCGGATTGGCTAGCCAACTTGGTTATGGTACCAAAGAAGGATAAACCCAGGCGCCTGTGTGTTGATTTCAAGGACCTCAACAAGGCTTGCCCTAAGGACTCCTTCCCATTGCCTCACATTGACCAAATTATTGATGCAACTGCAAGACACGACTCTTTGTCGACGCTTACTCCGGATACCATCAAATTAAGATGAAGGAATCGTAACAGGCGGCAACCGCGTTCATCACCCCTTATGGTCCCTTCTGCTTCAACACTATGCCCTTCGGACTAAAAAACGTTGGGGCTACCTACCAGCGCATGATTCAAACTTGCCTGGAAAAGCAAATAGGCAAAACAGTTGAAGCATACATGGATGACATGGTTATCAAGACAAAGCATGTCGAAACACTGGTGGACGATCTTCGCCTCACCTTCTACAACCTCCGAACATATGACATACGACTTAATCTGGAAAAATGTGTTTTCGGAGTTCCATTCAGAAAGCTACTTGGGTTCATCGGTTCCCATAGAGGAATTGAAGCAAACCCAGCCAAGATCCGAGCATTGTCACAATTGGCCATACCAACAGACCTAAAGCAAGCCCAGAAGTTAGCAGGTTGCGTCGCAGCCTTAAGCCGCTTCATCTCCAAATTGGGAGAAAAAGCGCTACTAGTCTACAAGCTATTACGACGCACATACAACTTCAAATGGACGGATGCTGCCACAGCCAGATTGGAAGAAATTAAAACCCTTCTTGCAAGCAACCCAATCCTAGCTACACCAGGTGTCGGTGAGCCCATGTTGTTATATATTTCGGCGACTAACCAAGTGGTTAGTGTCGTGCTCGTCGTCGAACAAGGGGAAGAGGGACATAAATTCCCCACCCAAAAACCAGTCTACTACGTAATGGAGGTCCTTACACCTTGCAAATCCCGATACCCCCACTATCAGAAGATAGCCTACATAGTATTCATGGCATCCCGCAAACACTGACACTACTTTCAAGAGTGTTCGGTTACAGTGGCATCTGAAGTATCACTCAATGAAATCATCAATAACAGGGACGCCATTGGACGCATAGCCAAATGGGCCATCGAGCTACTACCGTTTGAAAATCATATACAAGCCATGCTGGGCTATTAAATCCCAGGTATTGGCCGACTTTGTCGCTGAATGGACGGAAGCCAAACTCCCTAAAGAGTACAGCTCATACTCCAATTGGACTATATACTTCGATGGCTCTAAAATGCTGGCTGGACTAGGGGCTGGTGTAATCCTCGCATCCCCTACTGGGGACATAGTTCGCTACGTACTACAAATTATGTATACGGACTCTAACAATGCAGCCGAATACGAGGTGCTACTACACGGTCTTCGCATGGCTGTGTCCATGGGTATACAACGCTTGGAGGTGCACGGCGCTTTGAACCTCGCAATTTCCCAGGTCAATGGAGAGTTCGATGCAAAGGACCCAAAAATGGTGGCATATCGAAGTGCCATATTAAAAATATCAGCTCGGTTCGAAGGGCTTGAGTTCCATCACGTCGCTCAAGAAAGTAATCAGGTGGCCGACATCCTCGCTCGTATGGGCGCTAAGCGCGACCCTGTGCCACCTAACACCTTTGTGGAACGACTCTTTAAGCCATCCGTTGTGTTGCAGGGTGAGATCGGGGAAAGCAGTATGGACCTGATCACATCCCCAGCTGCCGAATACAACGCAGACACCGTCGGCGGCCCGGATATCGAGATAACACCCTCTGCCCACGAGATCATGGCGGTTATCACCCCCTGGACCGAGCCCTTCCTGGCCTACCTTAATAGACATGAGCTCCCCAATGATCAAAATGAAGCTCGGTGCATAGTTCGGCGCTCTAAAGCCTTTAAAGTACATGACGGTGAATTGTACAAAAGAAGTACTACCGGTGTCCTCCAAAGGTGTATCACTGAAGAGGAGGGAAGGAAACTCTTGGCAGAAATACATGCCGGTCTCGGCGGTCATCACGCTGCAGCCCGCGCCCTTGTAAGCATGGCATTTTGGATAGGCTTTTTCTGGCCTACGGCTCGAGCTGACGCTCAAGCCCTTGTCCAACGCTGCGTGGGCCGTCAGCTTTTTGCCAATTAAAGCCCATGCCTCCCATCGCCATTAAGAACAATCCCCATTACTTGGCCCTTTGCGGTCTGGAGGTTTGACATGGTTGGACCCCTTAAAGGGGGAAGCCACAAAAAGAAATATTTACTGGTCATGGTTGATAAATTCACTAAATGGATAGAGGCCAAACCAGTAAAAACAGCTAAGGCCGAACCAGTGATTGACTTTATATACGGCGTAGTCCACCGTTATGGTGTCCCACACAGTATCGTCACTGATAATGGCTCTAACTTCACAGCCGATGAGGTGAAAACTTGGTGCGCCAAGTTGGGCATTAAACTCGACTATGCATCCGTATACCACCCTCAAACAAACGGCCAAGTCGAACGGGCCAATGGTCTGATCATGAGTGGTATTAAGCCCAGATTAGTGCGCTCTTTACGAGAATCAGACAAGAACTGGGTTGAGGAACTCGATCATGTACTTTGGGGACTACAGACCACACCCAATCGAACGACCAGATACACACCTTTCTTTATGGTGTACGGCGTAGAGGCCGTATTGCCCTGCGATATTATTCATGACTCACCTAGAGTGTGCATGTACGAAGAGAAAGAAGCCGAACTAGATCGGTAGGATGACATAGATGGACTTGAAGAGGAGCGCGATGTTGCCAAGGCCCGTTCCGCATTCTATCAACAGCAGGCCAGGCGTTACCAAAGCATAGAAGTGCGGGCTAAAACATACAATGTCGGAGAACTTGTTCTACGCCTCCTGGAGAAGAAAAAGGATAAGCTCAAACCCAAATGGGAGGGCCCCTTCATAATAGATGAAGTCCTTACTGGAGGAGCCTATCGCCTTCGCAATGCAGAGGATAATCGCCTTGAGCCGAACCCATGGAACGCCGCCCGGCTCCGAAGATTTTACGCATAGCTCGCCCCCCTTAGGTTTCATTTTATACTAGGATTTTTCTATTTTCTCTCCCCTTTTAATTTTCCCTTTTTTTAAATGTATGTTCGGATCGACCGCATTGTTGGGGGTACACATCCTTAAATGTATACACCCCACCATACAAGGGGGCTTATTTTAAAGAAGCATTTAATTGAAAAGCTTACAAGCTTCATTTGTCCGTACTATTTGTTGTTTCTGCCATTTTATGCACTTCTATGACTTAAGTTTTTGCCAAACTGGGTTGCCTTGCTCCTGTGCTTATACCCTACATTCCTGATTGTTCGGCTAGGGTGTAAAGGGAGCACCTCTACCATTGTTACAACCGGGTTATCCAGACCTATACCTCAAATGGGTGAAGCCAAAAGCTAGCGTCCTTAAGGGAGTAATTCATCGGCACATATACAACAGACTGTTTCTGGACAAAACTATGAAATTGGTTGTCTATACTTCGATACGAGCCTAGCCCAAGGAAAGGAACCCCTAACGGAACTATTTTTCTTGGAAGATGTTTCTTACGTTAAACAGTAATATAACATAACTCCCCGAACACATTTTGTCTATTCGAGCAACATGACCGGATTGCCTGGTTTCCAATAATACTAAATGTTTCTTAGTTAAACATAGTATATAGAAACACTCCGAATTCTTGGTTCGGAGGTAGAAGCCGAAGGTCTGTGATGACAAAATTTTCATAAAATTCAGCAGGAGATAAGTTCGGTCATAAAGTACATTGATACATCAAATCGAACGCCTACTCTCTTTCTACGCCATCTAGTAGACTATTTAATTTACAATCTTGTTGTGAAAATTTTGCCGCTGTCATTACTTGGTCGTATACCAAGCTTATAGGAATTTCCTTCCCGTCAGGTTCTTGCGGTCCAACTTGGGCCATATGGTTCGGATCAAGACTAGTATAGCGTGTCTTCACCATGGCCCATGCCTCTCGAGCGCCTTCATGACATGCGGACGTCTTCCACAACTCAAAGCGACATCGAGAACCCTTGAATAGATCTGCCAACCCCTCCATCCTTTCTAGAGGGACGACGAAGGGCCATAAGGCTTTGGCCATATTCTTCATGGCCTTCCTGGCATGCTCGTGCAGCTTTGCCAGCTCCTTTAGAACGTCGCTTTGCAGGCCAAACACTTCCTCTTTGGGGCGGCCGGTCAACATACCTGTATCAACCGAACTATAACATTCTGCATTATATGATTATATCAATAATCTGGACAGTTCACAAGTCATACCGAATATGCCGCCCTTCAGCTTCTGGCTTTCCTGTTGTGCCTCCAAGAGTTGATCCTTTAAGCTCTTTATATCTTTGGCTTCTTCTTCACTTCTTCTTCTAGTTTTTTATCTTTGCCAAAATACATCGGGGCACTCTTCATTTCTTCAAGCTCAGAGACAGCGGCATTTAGCTGTGTCCGACTTGTCTCGAGCTCCTGGGACAATGCATTATTCTTCTCCTTGAGAACCTGCGGTCATCAAACAATCCTCAAATCGGCTTTGTCCACCCGCTTTAAGTCTCGGGGGCTACTGCTATCTATCTACTAAGTTTATATAAATTCGTACCTGCATATCCTTTGAGAACAGGCGAGCAACCCCTGTGAGTCCGTCCCGGGCAGCTCGGATATATGCACCTACAGTGCTGAGGGTGGTAAACTCTAGCTTCGTTAAGGCAGGGGCGCTCAGGGATTCTTTCAAGTAGCAATGATTATCGCACTCTCAACTTCGGAGTTAGTGACGGACATCTCATCCTGGTCGATGTCTCTGGTGCCATATTGGCCGCGGCTCGGCTGGCTGGAATCTTGTTCACGGTTTGACGTATACCCCTCCTGCGATGATAGAAGGAGGATGTGAATGACAATTCGGCTTCACGCTCGAATACGAAATAGGAGGAATATACCTTTATGGTGATGGAGCAGGTTCTGGTGCTTTTGACTTCATTCCATTTTGGACGATCCTTTCGCAAAGGTGCTGACCTTCTCTTGGTCGCCCGTCCCTGGGTACGGCTCACTGAGCGCCGATCCTGTGAAACATGGTCCAATGCGGAGGATAAAAAATGAGCAAAAGTATCTCTCTTCCCTAAGAATACAATTTCCGAATACTTACCTTCACGAAGGGATAGAGGTCGGGGTAATCAGCCACAATAGCTACTTCCGAGCCGTCAAGGCTCGCCTGATAGTAGACTCCGTCTTCAAACTCTACAAATATGTCCGGATCCTCATGGAGGCCGGGGTCCTCATTGCGATCATGATCCTCTGGCTGGGGGGCGAGGCAGTTAATGTTCTCAATCATTTTCCTCCATGACTATTTAAAAAGCAACCAGGGTATTCAGTCAATCCATCTCAATTAGTAAAAAAGTACTAAACAGTTAGAAAACTTACCCATTCTATGGGATTGTACATGGAGAAGCCCTCTCGACAATTTAAACGGAGGAAGTCTTCTTCCTCTCCTTTATAAAGGTCGGTCAGCATGGCAGCCAATGCGGCTTGGCTATCCGGACCCTCTCGCCTGTAGCGGGATGCGTTGTCCTCCCCGTTGTAGTTCCATAAGGGAGTCACCCTAGATTGAAGTGGCTGGATGCATCGCTTTATCGCAATGGCCATAACTTCAACTATGGAGAGTCCGGAATGGGCCAGTAGCCTGACCTCGTTTACCAATCTCATTACTTCCGTGCTGTCTTCCTAATTAGGGGCTTGGGACGCTAGCTATATAGCTTCTTCAAGGGAGCGCTGGAGAATTCTGGCAGTCCGCGCCGAATAGGGTCTGGAAGAGGAACATCCTCGATATAGAACCATCCCGAAGACCATTCGGTCGATCCCTTCTTCGGAGTCCTGATTGGGTAGCCGGATCCAGCTATGCACCATACTTCGGCTCCACCCACTTCAAAATAGACCCACCGCCCTGATGGCAGGGGACGAGGCAGAAGAACTTTTTCCATAGTTTGAAGCGAGCCTCGCAGCCCAAAAACAATTCGCAAAGAGCGACAGAACTAGAGATATGTAAAAAAGAACCTGGTGTGAGGTTGTGCATTTGGATCCCGTAGTGTTCCAGTAGGCCCCTAAGGAAGGGGTGGATTGGGAATCCCACACCCCTCAAAAGGAATAAGATGAAGCACAACCTCTCCCCTTGTCTGGGATTGGGGAAATTTTCTGCCAAAGCATCAAAGCCCATCGAAGTTAACCCTGCCCGTACGGAGACTAGATCCGAGGGAGGGAGATATCCTTGCGTCTGGAGTTGACTGAGCTGGAGATGGGATACTGAGCAACTTTGCCAATCCCCCTCTTGATGACCATGAGGACATGAGGAGGAGCCAGGGACGCTAGCCATGGTCTGAATTTTTTTCCCGTGGTTTGCTCTTCGCTTCTGGGGTGATATGAGATGGCACTTTGGGGATCTAACCTCGTTATATAGGCGCTACCTGTGCCTATTAAAAATATTAAAATACAAGGGTAACAGACCATTCACATTCACTCAGACGTGTGGAAATCGAGGCAACGGCAGGAAGGAATCATAAAGACTGGCCGCAGAAACCGATGCCGGACAATCATCAATCCTGAATATGATCAAGAACCTGCCTTGCAAAGCCGAGGACTTGCGTTTGTACACTACATCATCATTGAAGGCAAGTTCGGGGGCTACTGAGGGAGTCCTGGATTCGGGGGTCCTCAGGTGTCTGGCCTAGGAGTATGGGCCGAGCTGGATGGGTCGTACAAGATCCAGCTGAAGATGATCCACCGTGTCTGGATGGGACTTCTCAATGCGTGCACTGTAAGAATAAGAGTCCAGAAGCTTCCTTCCCTGATAGACCTACCTTGTACAAACCCTTGACCCCTCCGGTGTGTATATAAACTGGAGGGGTTAGTCCGTAGAGGCTATCTTCTTCACCATCATTGGAATCCTCATAAGCTAGATGTAACATCCCAAATTTTCAATTTGGAATGACCCTATGTGTGATCAGGTACTTAGAGCAAGGCCATGGAGCAGCTACACCCAACGGACAAGACGGTGAGGACACCAAGTACAAGGGTCAAGAAGTGGAGATGCCAGAAAATCTCCAGCCATCGGACGACCGAGGCTTGTCGGACGTCCGACGCCTGGGGCATCAGCCAGCCAGACAAGTCCTAGCCAGGGAACACTCCAGCGGCTGGACGACCGACACACACCGGACACCCGACACCTCCCACCGCCCGGATGACCGAGCACCACCGAACGACCGACACCACCATCACTGAGCGAAAACATCGGAAGTATGGAAGCCTCCGGATGACCGATGTCTCGGACGTCTGACCTTGCCCGGACGACCGATGCAACTTGACCAGAGCTGAAACGTCGGAGTTTCGACAAGTATCGGACATCCGGACCCTCGCGAGCCATCGAACGACCGGTGAATGACAGACGTCCGCCACCTGTGTGTTAACAACATGTTGGGTCTTAGCCCATGTACCCCTTCATCCACTTAGACTATAAATACTCCTTCTCCTCCCTATTTCTAGGGTTAGCAAAGGATAAGCTCATTTGAGAGACAGAGCTTTGCTCATCCACTTGGTCACTTCTCCATTGGAGTCCACGGCCTCATCGGAGAATATCCCCCAAGCGGATTCAAGACTCCATCACGGGAAGACCCCTCAAGACCTCCTCATGGAGAAGAACTACCTCCACTTGTATCATCCTTTGTTGGATTTGGATCATGTATCTCTTTGTGTTTTGAGAATCTAGCACATGTGTAATCGAATCTTGTGGGTTTGAGTGTTTTCTCTCGTGTTTTCTCTCGTGTTCTTCGTTGGATCCCCTTTAATCGTGAAAGATCGGGCATCTAGGGTTCTACCCTACATCATTCTCTCAATCCTTTTGTAGAATTCTTCTTCATTGGATTCAGTGTCTATGGCTTCATCTTCAGATTCTACTGTCAAATCTGCATACACTCTATTTAGTTGTGACATCATTTTCATATTTGATTCGATGACTGCTCTGGCTTTCACGTCAGTGACTAGTCTCGTCGAAGACGATGAAGTATCAATTTCCTTCGAGAGCTTGGTCAGAGGAATATTCAACGAGGAAGGCATTTACAACCGAATGAGCTTGATAGATTATAGGTTCAACTACTTTGTGGGTTATACAACAAGCAAACAGAAGTAACAGAATGACACATAACATAGCTGAATCAGATAGAAAAGCAATTGAAAGGTTACACAAGTAAAACAAAGGTACCAACTGGCAACAAAGGAATATAGTCAAGGATAATGATAGGGATAAATACAGATACATAGGATGAGGGCCACAGAACAAGATAAATGATCAGGTAATCTATCGGCACAGAGCATGAATGAAAACTACTGAATGAAATGCAGTAGAGTAGATTTAACTAGTGGTGCTCAATGGCGACAAGAGATTTGGTAGATCAGTTCACCCTTCTGCCAAAGGGCTACGTCTGGTTGGAGGGGCTGTGACTTAACACGGAAGACAAACTCTCTTCACCCTATGCTCCTTCAAAGCAGAGCTGATCAGACTCAGGTTGATTTCACTCATTGTAGATCCTTGTCGGCGATCTCCAAACCTTCGGTCGACCTTCGCGAACCACAATCACTCTTGGTTGCTAAAGATCAAGCTCGGTGAAGACAACAACTCTTTAACACTAGAAGCCAAACCTATCTGTCTAGAGAGTGTGTACCTCTAGAGTAATAGGTACAAGAACTCTTACTCAGAACTGCTATGATGCTAAACCACTGTCTAAGTTTGGGTTCTTGGTTTACTCTCGGTGGATATTAAAATGAAATCACTCGGAGAGGGGTTACTCAATTCAATCTTCTCAGAGATCTCAAGCAGAGCAGCCAACGATCAAAGTTGGATCAGGGTGGCTATTTATAGCCGCAGCCTTCCCAGAAGGGAAATGACCAAATTGGACATCGGCCTTAGCCAATGGCCAAACGATACGATTCCAATGGTCGGATTTGAGCACGACGGTTACATTTCTTGCGGAGCAAGAAATGCTAACACCTCGGTCCGAGGCAAATCTCTTGTGGCGAAGAAGATCACAGTCTCTTGCTGACAAGTATTTGCTCGAAGCACAAAGATATTTCCCTCGCATCTTTCATAGGTTGGGGCTAAGCACCACAGCTGATCTAAGCATCAGAACCTATACCCCTCTTAATATACGGAGGTCCTATGACTCGCTAGACTGAAAGAAGAAAAATGAAATGAATGATACGTCTTCACTTTGTCTTCGACTTCAATCGGTGCAGTCAATTTCTTTGGATGACAGTATAAAAACAAAAGCTTTGCATCACTAGTAAACTTTCAAGGGGTCGATTTCTTCACATTAATCTTCTTGACTCTATCACTTCAAAAAATATAGCTCGTTCTTCTTTGCAGCTCGGATATGCTTTGGTGAAGTTCCTCGAACTCAGCATCAAAGACAACATTCTCTTCGGTTGTGTATGGAATTTTCTCTCTGTATGCACTAGCAAACAAATTAGTCCATACCTGTTTCTGTCAACAATCTCCAAAACACAAGGTATGCAGATATTGCACCAATAGGACAGTTGTAATGTGAAAGGACAGTACGACTGGGAGCGAACTGTTGTAATGTTAAAGGAAGTCAGGACGAGTAGGAGCGAACTGCTAGCGGTTTCTCGATTGTAAAAATGTTGATTGGGGTGTGAGAACGGCGGCGTAGTGGCTTGCCCGGTGGATAAATGGCTTCATGCACAGTACTATGGGGCCCCAATTAGATGTCATGTCTACTAGACCCATTTCGTAGGCTTGACAATATGGCATCTACGTGTTTGCACATCAAGCGTCGGGAAAATTTCAGGTGATATGAAGCTTTCCATGCTCCCATGATATGGGCTTCCGAGAGGCTTGGATCTGAGATCGAATGGTTGCATGGCGTGATTCTAGACCTATGGGAGAATATCACATCATGGATGGTTTTTCTGCAAATTTTCAACAACTTAGCATGCGACCGTTCGATCTCATATACAAGGGCTCTTAGCGGCCCGTATCATGGTCGCGCCTACCACAAGTGTCGCCTTGCTCGCATGGTCGCGCCCTTGGAGATTTCAGATGGCTATAAATGAGCAGTTTTTTTTGCCTACTACGCATGCATGAAACTACTTCCTCTGTCGAGATGCGTTAGGCTATGTGATGTTGCCATGTCATACATAGTCTTCACTTATACTCACTGATACAACAAGGTTAGCTATAAGGTTCTCTGTAACAGTTTTTTTACTTCTCTCTATCTCTTTCTTCATAGAAATGTATTTATTGCATTTGCCAAGGAGTACATATATACTCCCTCCATCCTTGAAAGAGTGTACTTCAAACTTCGTTGGAGGGTCAAACTATCTCAAAGTTTGACCGAGTTTGTGCAAACATATATCAATGCTTGTGAAAACAAATAGGTATATGACAAAAACATATTTTATCATGAATCTAATTCTACTAATTTGATGGCATAAATGTTGTTCTATTATTTTATAAATATGGTCAAACATAAAAAGTTTGACTTTCCATCAAAGTTGGAAGTACACTCTTTCAAAGACGGAGGGAGTAAGTAACTAGGGTCTTGCACGAGAGGCCACTCCCAACATTTTTTCATGTCTCGCTCCTCCACATATAAGCAAAAGGGTCATGTAAGTGGGCTATAAGCCCATTATTGTAGGGTACTTGTTCTTAGCACCTGTATGCCTTGGAGGGGATCAGGGGAGACTCACCCCGGTCGTAGCACCACAGTAATAATGATATTGGCCATTCAGATCACTGGGACCCACCTGTCTAGAGGTAACGAGCGGTCAAATCACACAACCCTGCATTTCCAACAGTAAGTTGAATCCGCTACTCCCTCATCTTCTCGCCTCTTTGTCAAACCGACTAGGCGGAACTACCCCGCATAACGCACGGGAAAATCCCCGTCCTCGACTTTTAAATATAACTTTGTACATGGATTGCACCATGGAGCAAAGCGAGAATAAAACAGCGGTACACATGTATACAACACGTGCATCACGTTCGTGTCACACCCCAGATGATCGGTCGGTCTGGCACTCCGCTCACCTAATGGAACGCGCGTGATATTGCGTTCGCACACAAATGTGGGACTGCAATTGAGAACCGACCATAGGCACACTCCCCCGTCCTCGCAAGCCGGCTAAGTTAATAGAAGACAGAGACGAGTGATAGTATTGGAGCAGTGTTGTACACGCTTTGTTGCTTGGACAATCCCTGCATGACATGGGAGATCAGTTCGTCCATGCATGTGATCAGACTCCAGCAGACGGTTGGATTGGCTATCATATACATATCATGCAGGTTGTGTTGTACCGGGCTGTAGTTCTGATGAGAAATCTCAAAAAAGGAGCACCACGCATATAACATTAGCAATAAAATTTGAGTCCATTTTCAGTATAAATACAAATCTACTCTAGTCACCATAGTAGGCTAGGGCAACCTCTCCCCTCCATGCTTCACAAGTGAGCTCGTGGATTCGCCTCTCCCCTCTTCCCACCGCTCCATCGGCCAGCAGCGGGGAGGGGAATCCTGGTCCCTCTGCTCGGGTTATTAGTTTATGTTAGGGTTTTTAGCCCTGGCTCACGCACAGCTCACACAGATGTCGGCGCGCCTTCTCTGTGTTTCTCTTTCTGGCTCCGATCCTCCTTGAGCTCATTTGTGTTCACATAGTCGATGACACTCCAGCGTAGATTCGTGTAGTCTCCTTTGGGGTGGTTAGGTTAAGATTTCTTGTCATCTCGCAAGATTAGGTGTCATATGCTCCAGATCACTGCGAGGGTTAAACAACGACAACTGCGTTCCTCCAGGGCGCTGGTCATTGGGGGAACATGCATGAAGACTAGTCGGTAGCCATCTAGGTTAATCCGGCTATGTTAAGACATCAATTGACGCCTTTTCTACGAGTTTCTCTTTAATTTGAGCTATTATCCTCATCTAGTTTGACCGTCGGGACGTAGTCGATGGAGCTCTAGTGTAGGTTGTCTCCTTGGGGCAGTGAGGTTAGGGTTTCTTGTCATGTGGCATTTCTTTGGGTGTTATGTCAATCTGGTGCTTTAGATCAAAATGATGATACCTGCGCCTCCGAGGTGGTGCTCCTTAGGGGCACGTGCATGAAGACTTCTCGACAGTGATTGGCGAGGTCAAGCCGGCTCCGGTGGAATAGCATTGATAGCAATGTGTTAACGACTCATTCCGACTGCAGTTGGTCATTTGGTCGTCTTCGAATCTCGATGTATTTTTCACCAAAGGCGCTTGTACCACTGGCAAACAATCATAATAGACCCGGTCATTAAAAAAGGTTGCATATAGTTTATGCCCAAAAGCAAAACAAAGATTGACGTCCCTTTACTTTTTTTTGCAAAAGCCAAAGATCACAAATTTTCTAAATTTTGATTTCACTTTTTGTTGTGTAACACCCTGTTAGGCCTGGCGGGATCAATACTAGCCCCACAGACCAACACTAGTCTTTCCTGCGCACTTTGCCTCACTCGTGAGCACCCAGGAGCTACATCCCGGTTGGTCACCCATCCTAAATTACTCCAAGCCAAGCACACTTAACTTTGGAGTTCTTTTCGAATGGGCTCCTTCAAAAGAAGGAATTCCTTGTTGATATGAGTAGTCTATCATTCCTATCAAGCCAGACTCTCGCATACACCCCCCACTAAAGGAAATGACGTCCTCGTCGGCCCATCAGGAACGTTCCCTCTTGGCACACGTATGCGCGTCCAGTCCAGCACATGTGCCATGCCATGTGCCACAACAGGACATATACCCACGTACCTGACCCGTGCATGTCCATGTAACTGCGAGGGTCCGCTCTGATACCAAATGTAACACCCTATTACGCCCGACGGGGTCAAGACTGGCCCCACAGACCAACACTAGTCTTTCCTGCGCACTTTGTCCTCACTCGTGCCCACTCAGGAGCCACTTCCCGGTCGGTCATCCATCCTAGAATTACTCCAAGCCAAGCATGCTTGACTTCGTCGTTCTTTTCGAATGGGCTCCTAGAAAAGAAGGAATACCTTGTTGATATGAGTAGTCTATCATTCCTATTAAGCCAAGCTCTCCCGTGTTGAAAACAATACATTTGAAGTTGTAGCTAGCTATTTGAAATGTAAATTATGCATGCTTTATATGTATAACGTGGTAATCAAACAAAATATATGGTGTGCCTCCATTTAGATGTGAATTGCAAAAGCCACACATTACCTCAAATTCAAACTACTTTGTGAACAGATGCAATGTGTTCAAACGCTGCCATCCACATCTCAATTTTAAATGAGTTCAGGCTTGTTCATTCTATATTTTCACCCGTGATAATTTGAACCGTGTGGTTGTTCGATTAATCGAGGGCCAGTGACCAGAAGTGAATATTACAAAGTGCGACCCGACACATATGCCATTTGAAATGATTGTTTTTATGGAGAGGAAAAAGAAAACTAGTCCACTATATAGACAAGAGCCTTCACGCTTGCTAGTGTTGCTTTCTTCACACACTCTCATCCTCTCCAGATCTTGTGGACCCTGCAGAACATTTTAATCTGCCAGTGTTTGACATGTACTTTACTTGTTTCGGTGTTGCAGCAAATCCTCCAATCAAATAGCTTATATTAGCACTTTTCTAGGGATTACCTTTTCCTGAAAGAAGGACCGGTCAATTTTTCTATATTTGTACACATTCTCACAACTTTGTTTTAGTTCTAGAGCTCTTTTAGGGTGATTGACGTTGTACTCGGAGTACTACCCAGTACTTACCCATATGATCTTTATTAGCCGTCACACTGATTGTAAGCATAGCAGATGGAAGATTAGGTCTAGTGTGAAGATTATCTTAAACCCAACCGCCGCCGTTGAGACGAGGCGAGCGGCGAGGGAACCATGGAGAACGGGGGGCAAGCAACATTGTGCCATCCGACCTCCTCCTCTTGTTGTTGGAGACGGAATACTCTGGTGGCTCCAGCTGGCACTGCGCCCTCATGAATGGCACACCATACTTCACCGATTCGTCATCCTCTAGATGTTCGACCTTTGAACTGCACACCCACCACCTCTGCATGACTTTCGCCTCAGGCGAATTTGTATGCTCCATCACCCAGAGGAGATACTCAATGAACTTGAACGACTGCGGCATGACTGCCGCCGAGGAGTATATCGCCGCCCTCATCACTGTCGTCTCCCTCTTTATCATACATTGCTACATGGCCTCACCGTCCTTGAAATCTCCAACTCGTTGTGAAACCAAGTCAGGATCTCCTTAACCTGGCTAACTTCGCCTGGTCGCCGCTGGCGATCTGCATGATTCACTTCTACATCCTCTCCATAGATGTGCTTTTGAGAGGTGTGGTGCTTGCTTTGGAAGATGAGAGAAGAGATCATGGTCTTGGAATGGAGAAGAGGTAGAGGCGAGACTGTGGTTTTGCAATGGAGAAGATGGAGAGGATAGGGGGTGGTTTTGCAATGGAGAAGAGGGAGGGGCAAGACGGTGGATTTGGAATGGAGAAGATGGAGAGGTGGAGGTTTTGCAATGGATAAGAGGGAGAGAGCGTGCGATGGCGGTTTATGATTGGACGAGAGGGGCGACACGCTATGACTGTCAAAATCAATTTACCCTTCAATTAAGAAGCGACCCCACACTAACTAGCCTCCCTTGTATATTCTGCCTCCTATTTTGACCATGTTTTAATAAATAAAATATATGTTGTACGTTGCAAAAATAATATAATTGGAAAGTACATTCAGATACTAATCCAATGATATGATTTTTGATGACATGCATTCACATTTTGCTTATCAAATATAGTACATGGTCAAACTTTGACCCAAAATACGATGGGTGAGGGATTTATGGACTAAGGGGTCCTCGGGGTGCCGACCCATTGAATATGGGTCGGATTGGTGAAGCCGAATAATGATGGGGGATCTATGAACCCGTGGTGTGCTCTCCAAGTCAAGGATGGGCAGGATTTCTTTTCTCCTTATTGTAATCTATCTCCGGTAACCCTAACCCTACTGGTGTCTATATAAACTGAGGGTTGTAGTCTTTAGAGGGGGAGCTATATTCATAACCTCACCACCTTAGGGTTTTAGCTCATCCTGATCTCGAGGTAGATCTACTCTGTCAATCATACTATACATCCAATACAATCAAGCAGGACGTGGGGTATTACCTCTTCGAGAGGGCCCGAACCTGGGTAAAGATCGTGTTCATCATCCCTTGTTCCCCATCGATCCTAGATCCATAGCTCGGGAACCCCTACCCCGAGGTCTGCCGGTTTTGACACAGAAATTGGTTCTTTCATTGAGAGTTCCGCTATGCGGTTGCCCAAAGGATCGATGGCTTGTCTGATCATAGGAGAAGGCATCAGATCCAGGGACTTCTTTGTCCCCGGTCAACTCTTCACGTTCAGCAGCATCATGCTGCACGCTGACCCGACTAGTCTTTGGATCAGATCGACAACTTTTCTCCTGAACACCAAATTCGATTCAGTAATCTGGAATATGTTGCGGACACACAGGCCGATCTGGTCTTCGCCGAATTCACTACCCCCTTCTGCACCCTCGCAGGCCTCACCATGCCCGCTCTGGAGTCCCCCTCCAATCCGATCTATAGATCGGCCCCCGCCCTCCGAACAGCTTCGGGCCAGGAGGGCTCCGCTTCAGTGGGGGCCAGACTCCACCATCGGTAGGATCCGTTAGATCTGCAGAAGGCCTATCCTCGGTCTTCGAGGCAGAATCAGGAGGCGGAGGCCAAGAGTCAATCTCGGCCGAACCTTTCCATCACAACACTCCTCTGTCCTTAAGCCCTTACGACGAGCCGCCAACCGATGGCTAGGGGTCAACCCCAGCCCAAAGCAGCTCGATCTCGAATCCCGGCATGGAAACCACAAGCAAAAACCAAGGTCCGTCCTTAGTCCCTGTCGGCGTTCTGGGAACGGGGGTCCCCAGACTTGCCTGCCTGTGGCCTGCGGCGTGGCTCGAAGGAGGCCCAGCACAACCCATCTTCATCAACGCAAGCTCAAGACCGTCGCGAGGGGCCAAACCTCGCGGGGCGGATGACAAGGAGCTTCCTCAGGCGTGGCCTCGTCAGGCTGGCTCATGAGGAGGCAGAGAGTTCAAGGTGGAGTACCTCGCGAGGTGCCCATGACGCAAGCCATGACGACCAAGGGCGCCATGAGCGCCACCCATGCAAATGTCCTCCTTTCCTCTTTGGTGTAAAGGGAGCAAGCGCAGGCGAGAATATCAAGCAAAGGCGTCCATTTCGGTGCAACAAGACCAAGACCAGCCCAACGGCCGGAAGGAAGTCATTGTGGAGCCCAAGCTGGCGTCATCACCAGAGCCTTTGACAGGCGAGGACCAACTTTAGTTAGGATAAGTGTACCCGATGTTCCCCTTCAAAATGGCCAATTGTTGGCGCCCTTCCCGCTCAATATTTGGGAAGAGGCCCACGGCCTTTGCCTATAAATAGGACTAGCCACCCCCAGGGTAGAGGCATCTGGTAGCGAGAGGCACCGAGCATCTGGATCCTCATCAAGAAACCAGTTGTAACACCCCAGATGTATCATGTCCCATTTTGGCAATGTATCAACTTGACCTTCATCCAAATTCTTGTGGGTTTTATCATGTTTGGCCTCATCTGGTTTGGTTATGTGGTTTCATTCTTTTCTTTGTCATGCTCATCTTACCATATTGCATTTGTGCCTCTTGTCATTTTTGCATTCATCCTCATTATGTAGAGCATCTTCATCTCATGTCATCTCATGTTGCATGTTGTCATTCATGTTGTTGCCATGAGCATCATGGGCATAACCTTGTTCCCCCCCCCTTCTTCCAACCATGACACCTTCACTTCTCCTCCTTTCCTTCTCTTATCAAGTGCCATTTTTCTTTCTCTATTAATGTTCATCTTCTCCCTGTAAATCTTGCTCCTTGCCCAAAACCTCTCTGCCAAAGATATCCTTATTTGAAGTTGTTTTGGTCAGGTTCAAAAATGACACAAGTTTGAAAATATTTCAAACTTGTCTTATTTTTCTACCTCTAAAAATGCCCAATGCAATTTATTAAAATAGTGGATAATTCCAGGAGCTGGAGAATATTTTCTTCATCCTCTAACTCCTCTTCTTTTCCCCGAGCTTTTCTGCTTTCATTTCTGTTAAAAAAATGGAAATGCAGACCAAAGAGCAGCCAACGCAGCAACCCCACAGGCCTCGGCCTCCCAGACGGCCCAGCTAGCACCGCCACCCAGCCCAGCCTAGCGCGCCATCCATCCGCTTGCTCACTCGCGCCTCGCTTTCTCACCCAAATTACCCGTTACCCATCAGCCCAGACGCCCACGTGACACTCGCGACCCCACCAGCTAGCCATCGCTACAGCGCCACCGCCTCTCGCCTTTCGTCTAGCTCACCTCACACAAGACATGGCCACGGCCGCCGACGCGCGGCTCCACCCGTCCGCCCTAGCCTCCCTTTATCCCCTCCGTGTCCACGCGCTTCTAGGGTTTCCCTCTTCCTCCCATCGCCGCCGCCAGGTGAGTAGACCACCAGATTCACCGCATCCGCTCCGTCCCGAGCGCACCTGAGAGCGCGCCTCGTCGCCGGTCTGCTCTCCGGTCACTCGAAACCCTGCCGATCGTGCCCTTCTTCTTCCTCGTCGTTGTCTCCTTCCACAACGTCAACTACGGTGCCCCGGACGACGAGTTCCTCGACGTCCCCTGCTTCCTCCTTCCGCTCGGCCAGAGACACGCAAAGGTTCAGAGCTCCGATTCATCGCCGCCAGCTCGTCTCCGGCGACCACTTCGCGTCCTTGGGTGAGCTGGGTAATGCACCTCCCTCTCCCATCCTTCCCTTGGCATGTAGACGCCCGTAGATCGCTGTCCGATCCGTGTCTTTCCCGTGCTCGCAGTGCTCTAGCGGTTCTGAATTTGTTGGTGCAGTGCAGTGCAACCGTAGTATGATTTGCGTGCCGCAGCTCTGGTTCCCCCTCTTCGTGCTCCTCAGAGGCGCTCGCGACTCGCTTATGCCTCACAAGACTCGCAGCCTCCCCCAGCTCCGGCGAGTCCCTCTCGCTTCGCAGGACGCCATGGCCCCGAGTCGAGCAACTGCTCGAGCTCGAGCGCCCTGCTTTCCCTCGTAGGTGCGTGAGTTCTTTTTCCCTTTCCGCACGCGCGCGGGGTCCTCATGGTCTTTGGGTTGCCGCCGTTGCCCTCGCCGGCGTCGTCGTCCTCTCTGTTTGCAGCAGAGTCGCGCGACCTGGCGCATATCTAAAAGAGGCCGAAGCCCTTCCCTACCAGCAGCCCCGTCCTAGCTCATCTGGTAGCGCACCCACGCTTGTATCCAGGAGACCTGGGTTCGAATCCCAGGCTCTCCACAGTTTTGCTGTCGATTTTATTTTCCTTTGTATCACTGACGTTGGGTCCCACCGGTCATTCACACACCCAGCCACGTGGACCACGGCCCTACCAGTCAGCCTAACGGCTGGGAACAGCCTGGGTGCACCTAGATTTCCTCACGTTTCTCTGTTTTATTCCAAATTCGGAATATGCCAGTTTTGGCATATGCTGAGGATTCCATTATAGGCTATTTTGGTTTTTGCATAAATGTGGGGATTTTTCTATAGCAAACCTAGACATATTATATATGTTTTTGGGGTAGAAAAATCCCACCAATCCAGTGGTGGCATTAGTTTCTGCATTTGAGCAAGTGCATGAACATGTCATTTTACATCATGATGTTGTCTTGTCATTTTTGTGTGTTTTATTTCAAGCATGCTATGAAGTTGTTTTGCACAAGGATAGCTTCATTTTCATGCCTACTTCATGCTAGTACTTGATCCATGCCATGATATGCCTGATAGTGAGTTAATCAAGCTTGTAAAGATGCCGTGTTGAATCTGTTTTTGCCATGTCCTGAAATTTCACTAAGTCTGGAACTGTTAATAAAACTTGCTATGTTTACATGGGTGCCATCATTTCTTATGGTCCTTTTTGGCTTATGTTCAGTAAGGGACTTTTGATCTATGCTTTGAGTAGATTCATGTCATGCCTTGTTTTGCTATTATAAGTTCCTGTAGCATGTTGTTTGCTTGCTCTAAACATGCCTTCCTGATGTTAATTTCTGGCACACTAGTATTTTCACCAAGTCTTTGAACCTGATATTTTTTGCACTTTCACCATGCTTGTTTGAACATGTTATGATGTGATTTAGCCGTAGCTCAGTGTTCCTCTTTTGTTAAGCATCTCCTGTAGATCACTGCCATATGCTTTGCTTTTATGTTGGGGTGCTGTAGCATAGTTCTTGTTGCTTGATAAGTGGCATCGTGCTGTTAAACGCAGATTTGCGTCATCCTTGTTTTGCTTGTTATGTGCAAACCGTGCATCCTATTCCAGTGATCTTTATATCGATTTCAACCAAAATCATCTCATCTTTCCAGTGGCATACTTGGTTTGCCAAGTTGATGCCCGGTTCATCATTTTCCTTCCGGAGCACACATATGCATTGCATATCACATCTCGCATCGCATGTCATGTATTGCATCATATTGCTTGTGCATTGATCCTTGTTTGATTGTGGTTCCGTTGCTTGTGTTCTTGCTTTGGATAGAGCCGGGAGACGAGTACGTGAACGAGGAACCTGTTGAGAACGCCTACAAGGATCAAGCCTTCGACAACTCTGAGAACCTTGCAGGCAAGATGACCATACCTTCGAAATCACTTCTATCTTTGCTTGCTAGATGCTCGCTCTTTTGCTATGCCTATGCTGCGATACCTACCACTTGCTATACCATGTCACCCATATTGCCATGTCAACTTCTAACCATCCTTTCCTAGCAAACCGTTGATTGGCTATGTTACCGCTTTGCTCAGCCCCTCTTATAGCGTTGCTAGTTGCAGGTGAAGATGAAGTTTGTTCCTTGTTGGAACACGGATATTTTGGGATATCACAATATCTATTGTTTCAATTAATGCATCTATATACTTGGTAAAGGGTGGAAGGCTCGGCCTTATGCCTGGTGTTTTGTTCCACTTGCCACCCTAGTTTCCGCCATACCGTGTTATGTTCCTTGATTTTGCGTTCCTTACGCGGTTGGGTGATTTATGGGACCCCGTGACGAGTTCGCTTTGAATAAAACTCCTCCAGCAAGGCCCAACCTTGGTTTTACCATTTGCCACCTACACCCTTTTTCCCTTGGGTTTTCGCGAGCCGAGGGTCATCTTTATTTTAGCCCCCGGCCGCTGCTCCTTCGAGTGTTGGTCCCAACCGGGCAGATCAAGGGGCCACCACAGGCAACTCGAGGGCTGGTTTTACTCAGAGGTCAACCCATCCGTTGTGCCTCGAGAACGAGATATGTGCAGCTCCTATCGGGATTTGTCGGCATAGTCGGGTGGTCTTGCTGGTCTAGTTTTACCATTGTCGAAATGTCATGCGAACCGGATTCCGAGACGATCGGTCTTCCCGGAGAAGGTTTATTCTTCGCTGACCGTGAGAGCTTGTGATGGGCTGTTGGGACACCCCGCAGGTATTATCTTTCAAAGCCGTGCCTGCGGTTATGGGGCAGATGGGAATTTGTTAATGTCCGTTGTAGAAAACCCGGTTGACCTTAATTAAAATACATCAACCGTGTGTAACCGTGATAGTCCCTTCTCGGGAGTCCGGAAGTGAACACGGTGTTGGAGTTATGCTTGACGAAGTCGTTCAGATCACTTCTTGATCGCTATTAGCTTCACGACCGTGCGTTTTGCTTCTCTTCTCGCTCTCTTTTGCGTGCGAGACACCATATATGCTAGTCGCTGCTGCAGCTCCACCTCATTACACCAACCTTCCCTTGCTTAAATAGTCTTGATCTCGTGGGTGTGAGATTGCCGAGTCCCCGTGGCTCACAGATTCTACCAAAATGTATGCAGTACCGATGATACCAAATACAGATGGCGAATCGAGCTGAAGTGGGAATTGATGAGGCCCTTGGTCGTTACTATGTTTCATTTCCGCATTTATCAAGAGCGGAGTCTCAGCTTAGGGCGATCGGGGATCTGAGTTGCTTTTGGGGTAGTCTTCTTTCATTTTGGTTCCGTAGTCGGACCTTGAGTGTAAACTGAATGATGGATGTTTATTTATGTAATGAGTGAAGTGGCGACTGTAAGCCAACTATGTATCTCTCTTCCCTTATGTATTACATGGATTGTGCGAAGATTACCTCACTTGCGACATTGCTTTCCATGCGGTTATGCCTCTAAGTCGTGCTTCGACACGTGGGAGATATAGGCGCATCGAGGGCGTTATGTTGGTAATCGAGCAATCCTCGACCTTAGGAGCCCCACCGCTTGATCGCTTTTAGCGGCCGAGTTGTGTCTAGAAAATGTTTTGAGTCATTTAGGATTATATATATCGAGAGTTAGGAATTCTTTTACTCCTCACCCCTTCGTCATTAAGCTCCGTGAGGTCTCCGATGTAGAAGTTTTGACTTTCCTCTCCTCAAGTTTCACTATTTTTTTAGGATCACGCTGGTATCTTGGAATCGTTCCGATGGTTTTATGATGAGAACATTGTCTTGGTGCCTCCCGTCAGGGTTTAGTGGAAGTGTCCCGGGAGTTGAGCTCGAGGTGTTGTCGCCATAATTTTATCGCTGCGCTTCTCGAATACCCGAGTTTAGTACGCCCGACATCGAAAATCTCTTTTATGCAGTTCGTTGGTGAGATAACCCGCTAACCCAAAGATCGAGGTGAGTACGGAGTATTGCCATGACTTGATAACGGATGCTTTTCAAGGTTGAGGTACACGATTTCGAAGGTTTCTTGGTTATGTGTTGAAGGATGGATACAAATGGATGTAGGGATTGTTAGTTTGGGTGAGATATATTGCTTCCTGTATCCCCAACACCGATTGCATAACCGAAAGTTTCGAGTTTATAGGTGGGATTCAAGTAGCTCTAGCATTTCTTCCGCAGATATTTGGTTTGTGATTGGGTAATCCTTACCACATATTTGTTCCATTCATACCTTGTTTTAGTTTCATTCATCAATCTCTTATCAAGTGGCTTCTCACCTTAATGGACGGATGTTTACTTTTGGAATTCATTCGCTCATCCTCGTTCAATGTTTATTGTGAAGACTATATGTTGCAATTTCTATCCGCTGATTCAACTTGTCTATCTGCTCATCAAGATGCTAACGGATGTCACCTCTTCAGATGGCTCCGCCAACGCCGTAATCCGGAACGCAGTGATGGGAATCAGCGAACCTCCACCTCCACCTCCGCCTCCGAGGCATGGAAAACTTTGATGGCAACCACTAACGCCAACGCCGCTTGTTGATCCAAATGATGCAAGAGCGTAACCAAGGCCAAGGCAACCAAGGGAATCAAGGTCAAGGGCAGTTCTACCATCAGCCCTCGCCTCTACCCTCAACCAGTTCCTTGCAAATCAGCCAAAGTCTTTCACCATCGTGTCGAGGCCACGACGCCCACGATTGGCTCGTGGATATCAACAAGCATTTCAATGCAGCAATGTCCGCCCGAGGACTACGCCAAGTTCACGCCTTTTTCAGCTCAAGGATCAGTGCAATGATTGGTTCTAGCAATACAAGGATTCAAGAGGAGGTTGAGTGATTACTTGACTGATTGCCGGGACTTTAAAGCTCACCACATTCCTACCAAAGGTTGTTGAGAGCAAGCGTGAGGAGTTCTGCAATCTCAAGCAAGGAAACATGTCAAGGTACTGAATACAACAAACAGTTTCAGAAACTTGTTTCGCTTCGCTAAACAAGACGCTCCCGACGAAAAAGAGTATGATCTATCGCTTTAGAGGTGGCCTTAGAGAGGATCTGCAGCTAGCTCTTGTTCTTATTGAGCCTACTCGGTTTGATCAATTCTACAATATGGCCCTCAAGCAAGAAGGTGCTCAGATCAAGTGTGAGGCTTCAAAGAAGAGAAACAGCAATGCAGCTCAGTCTTCTTCTTCCTCTCAAGTGGCAAAGAAAGCAGCAAAAGTTCTACCTTCCTCCTCCTCCGTTCAACACCTTATCGCCAAGAACTCAAGTGGTCGTGGATCTTCCCACCCACCCAACCCAAGCTACCGTAACAAGTCTCACCTCAAGCTCCAAGGTCAAATGCTTTATCACCATCCGCCTCAGAGGTGACCTGCAACAAGTGCCAAAGAAAGGGTCACTATGCGAACAAATGCTTCAACCAAAAGCGCCTTCCGCCTCCTCCTCCGTGAGGTCTTCAAGCAATGCAAAGGTCACATAATCCCAAGTATGCAAAGGTGAACATGATGAATGCAACGCAAGCAGAGGATTCTAATGGCGTGATAATGGGTAATCTCTCAGTTAATGATATTCCTGCAAAGTTTTATTTGATACCGTGCATCGCATTGTTTCATGTCAACACCGCTTCTTTACCAAGCATGATTTCTTCGAATATTTGGATAAAACTCTAGCAATTGTTTCCGGCAAGCACATGAGTTCTCGCTTGATGGTTCCAAATGTCGGTATCAAGATGGGCGACTATAAATTTCTGTCTTCCAATTGTTCTTGGTGACTCGGATATTGATCTAATTCTCGATGGATCGCTTTCAAAGACAAAGCTCAACTTGATTGTGCTGCCAGCAGATTCAATTGACACACCCTTCCGAGGATGTTATCATCTATGCCGCCGTGATGAAACCATTTGGTTGTTTTCTCTCAATGAGAAGGGCGAGTTGGATACTATCTCTCGACTCCATTCGCTTGTGAGTACCAAGATGTCTTTCCGTAAGAGCTTCCGGTATGCCTCCTCATCGGCCACCGAATTCATATCGATCTTGAGCCCGCATCGAACCCGCTTTGCAAGCGCCCCACAAGCTTGGACCCAAGGAGCTGAAAGAATTGAAGAAGCAGCTCGATGAACAAGAGCGTCTGGTTTGATCGGACCGAGTTCATCTCCATGGGGATGTGGAGTTCTTTTGTCCGTAAGAAGGATGGCACGGACCGACTTTTGTGTTGATTACCGTCCATTGAACAAGAAGACAATCAAGAACAAGTATCCACTTCCCAACATCAATGAGTTATTCGAGCAACTCAAAGGTGCTAAAGTATTCTCCAAGCTTGACCTTCGATATGGGTTATCATCGATTCGTGATTCGTGAACAAGATATTCCCAAGACAAAGATTCGTAAAGCTTTGGTTCTTATGAATATACCGTCATGTCTTTCGCCTTGTCAATGCTCCTCCAACTTTCTCTCGCATGATGAACTTTATCTTCAACCCCTACACCAATGATTTCGCCTTGGTGTATCTC
Source organism: Aegilops speltoides (assembly GCA_021437245.1). Lineage (NCBI taxonomy): Eukaryota > Viridiplantae > Streptophyta > Magnoliopsida > Poales > Poaceae > Aegilops > Aegilops speltoides. Next base: position 219,073,744 of record CM038141.1, on the reverse strand, counting down.
GATGATATTTTGGTCTTCCAAGAACAAGCAGATCATGCCAAACATTTGCGATTGGTGCTCGACAAGCTCGAGAGCATCAATTCTATGCGAAGTTTTCCAAATGTGAGTTCGCTTGATGAAGTTCTTTATCTTGGTCATATCATCTCCGCCAAGGGAATTGCTGTTAATCCGCGAAGGTTTCATGCGGTTCGATTGGGAACCTCCTCAGATGTCAAGCAGCTCCGCAGCTTTCTTGGTCTTGCAAGCTATTGTCAAGATTCGTTGAGAACTTCTCTAAGATTGCAAAGCCTCTTTCCAACCTCCTCCGTAAGCATGTCAAGTATGTCCGACGCTTTGAGTGTGATGTCGCTTTCAACACCCTCAAAGAGAAGTTAGTTACAGCCATGTCTTGACTCCTCCCGATGAATCCAAGCCATTCAAGTTTTCGTGATGCTTCCTTGCAAGGTCTCGGTCTGTGTTAATGCAAGAGAAGAAAGTTGTGGCCTATACCTCTCGCCGGTTGAAGCCCAACGAAAAGAACTACCCCACTCATGATCTTGAGTTGGCGGCATTGTCCATGCATTGATAACGTGGAGACATCTCTTGTTGGGAAGGAAAGTGGACATTTTCACCGATCACAAGAGTCTCAAGTATATCTTCACTCAACCAAACCTCAACCTCGTGCAAACTCGATGGGTCTAAATGATTCAAGAGTACAATCCAAGTATTGAATACACTCGGCAAGGCGAATGTGATTGCAGATGCTTCGAGCGTAAAGGCTTATTGCAACAGTCTAATTCTCAAGCCCTTCCAACTGATCTTTGTGAAGCTTTCCAAGCTGAATCTTCAAGTTGTTCCTCAAGGCTTTCTTGCCAACCTCATAGTCTCTCCTTCTTTGAAGATCAAATTCGTGAGGCACAACCTCGGATACCATGGTGAAGAAAGTGAAACGTGGTATTGACAAGGGCATTTCAAATACAAGTGCTATCGCTTGATGACAAAGACACTTTTCTTCGAGGATCGATTGGGTTCCTAAAGGCGATCTCGAGAAAAGTCATCATGAATGAGGCACACAATTCTCTTCTATCAATTCATCCTGGAAGTACGAAGATGTACCATGACCTCAAGCAGTCATATTGGTGGACTCGAATGAAGCGAGAAATTGCTCAATTCGTGAATGAATGTGATGTCTGCAGAAGGGTGAAAGCAGAACACCAAAGACCAGCTGGTCTCCTCCAACCTCTTGCTATTCCGGAATGGAAGTTTGATCATATCGAGATGGACTTCGTGACTGGTTTTCCTAAGTCCAAGCGTGGAAATGATGCTATCTTCGTTGTCATTGACAAGCTTACTAAAGTGGCTCATTTTCTTCCTATCAAAGAATCTATCACAGCAGCTCAGCTGGCAGAGCTATACACCTCCAGAATTGTCTCCTTGCACGGTATTCCACAATTGATCTCTTCTGCACCGTGGAAGCATCTTCACTTCTAAGTTCGGGAATCCTTTCAAGGCCATGGGCACCAACATTCGCTTTCAGACAGCTTTCCATCCTCAAACTAGTGGCCAAGTCGAGCGAGTCAATCAAATCCTTGAAGATATGCTCGTGGCTTGTGTCATTTCCTTTGGCATGAAGTGGAAGAATGTCTTCCATATGCCGAAGTTCTCCTATAACAACAGCTTCCAAGCGAGTTCGGCAAGGCCCCATTCGAAATTTCTATGGCGAAAGTGTCGATCCTCTCAATTGGTCCGAGATGTGAACGCCAACTTCTTGGCAACGACTTGATCACGTAACCTCAAGAAATGTGCAAAGTCATTCGTGAGAATCAAAGCCGCTAATCGCGCTGTAAGGGCTATTATGATGACAAGCACCGTGATGTGGCTTTTGAAATCGAGACCATGTCTACCTCCGCTCTCCAATGAAAGGCACTCGCCGCTCGTATCAAAGGAAGCTTGCCCCTAGATATGTGGGTCCCTTCAAGATCATTGGCAAAAGAGGCGATCTCACCTATCAACTGGAGCTTCCATCCAACTTTGCAAACGTGCACGATGTGTTTCACGTGTCACAGCTCCGCAAGTGCTTCAAGATTCCTGAGCGCACTATCAACTTTGAAGAAATTGACCTCCAACAAGATCTTTCTTATCATGAGCACCCCGTTCCTATTCTTGAAGAAACCGAGCGCAAGACTCGCAACAAGTCAATCAAATTCCTGAAAGTAAAGTGGTCACACCATTCTGACCGAGAAGCCACCTGGGAGCGCGAGGATCACCTCCGTTCCGAATATCCAGAGTTCTTTCAGTCCTAGATCTCGGGACGAGATCCTCTTGTAGTGGAGGAGAGTTGTAACACCCCAGATGTATCATGTCCCATTTTGGCAATGTATCAACTTGACCTTCATCCAAATTCTTGTGGGTTTTATCATGTTTGGCCTCATCTGGTTTGGTTATGTGGTTTCATTCTTTTCTTTGTCATGCTCATCTTACCATATTGCATTTGTGCCTCTTGTCATTTTTTGCATTCATCCTCATTATGTAGAGCATCTTCATCTCATGTCATCTCATGTTGCATGTTGTCATTCATGTTGTTGCCATGAGCATCATGGGCATAACCTTGTTCCCCCCCTTCTTCCAACCATGGCACCTTCACTTCTCCTCCTTTCCTTCTCTTATCAAGTGCCATTTTTCTTTCTCTATTAATGTTCATCTTCTCCTCAGAATCTTGCTCCTTGCCCTAAACCTCTCGCCAAAGATATCATTATTTGAAGTTGTTTTGGTCGTTCAATGACACAAGTTTGAAAATATTTCAAACTTGTCTTATTTTTTCTACCTCTAAAATGCCCAATGCAATTTATTAAAATAGTGGATAATTCCAGTGAGTTGGAGAATATTTTCTTCATCCTCTAACTCCTCTTCTTTTCCCCGAGCTTTCTGCTTTCATTTCGCTTAAAAAAATGGAAATGCAAGACCAAAGAGCAGCCAAAGACAAAGAACCCCCGGCCTCGGCCTCCCAGGCCGGCCCAGCTAGCACCGCCACCAGCCAGCCCAGCTAGCGCGCCATCCTGTCCGCTTGCTCGCTCGCGCCCTCGTCGTTTCTCACCCAGCCGCCCCGTTACCCAGCAGCCCGTATGCCCACGTGACACTCGCGACCCCACTAGCCACCATCAGCTCTACAAGACCCGCCTCTTGCCTTTCTGTTTAGCTCACGCTGCCACAAGACATGGCCACGGCCGCGTCGACGCCGTGCTCCACCCGTTGCCCTAGCCTCCCTTTTATCCCCTCTCCGTGTCCACGCGCCCCCTAGGGTTTCCCTCTTCCTCGCATAGGCGCTGCCAGGTGAGTAGACCACCAGATTCACCGCATCCGCCTCCGCCCCGGCGCTTTGAGAGCGCCTTGCGTCGCCGGTGTGCTCTCCGTCACTCGAAACCCTGCCGATCGTGCCCTTCTTCTTCCTCGTCGTCGTCTCCTTCCACGACGTCGACTACGGTGCCCCGGACGACGAGTTCCACGACATCCCTCGCTTCCTCCTTCCGCCGCCGAGACGCGCCAAGGTTCAGAGTTCGATTCTGCCGCCGCCAGCTCGTCTCCGTCGACCACTTCAAGGCCCTGGGTGAGCTGGGTAATGCACCTCCTCTCCCATCCTTCCTTGGCATGTAGACGCCCAGAGATCGCTGTCCGATCATTTCCCCAGGCCGCAGTGTTCGGGCGATTCTGAATTTGTTGGTGCAAAGGCGGTGCAACCGAAGCGTGATTTGCGTGCCGCAGCCCCCTCTTCGTGTTTCTCAGGCGGCCACAAGACTCGCTATGCCTTCACAGCGCACCACTGCAAGCCTCCCGCAGCTCCGCGAAGTCCTCTGCTGCCGCGGACGCCATGGCCTCAGTCGAGCAACTGCCGAGCTGAGCGCCTGCTTTCCTCAGAGGTGCGTGAGTGTCGGTGTACTAAGGTAGGGGTACCTCAAGACTTAACTTGTGCACGGGTAGCCGCAGCTCCCCACAAAGAAGATCCACCGTATGCTTGCCGGAGACCATTCCGCTCCCCACCAAGCCATTCAAGAACAAAGTGTGCAAGACCAGAACCAAGACCCCGGCAAGAGGAGCTTGCCGGGAAGGCCATTCCGTGCTCAAGGCTACATTACTCCTACAGATCCCCGGCAGAGGAGCTCGCCGGAGGACCAGAAAACCACATCACAAGAAGACGCCTCGGCGCCCACAGCGCGCCGGGCGAGGACCCGGGAGCTGCAAGTCACAGAGCCCGACAAGCCCCCGGTCCGCAGAAGATCGAGGCCCGGCAAGGTGCTTGCCGGGAGAGCTATGCTACGTGCCCGCATCCCAGCTCATTCGCCACGCCTCCCAAATTTCTTCTCCGAGACGCGTGGCGGGTGGTTGTGCCGCATGAAGAATGCGGTGGCACTCCACTGGTGGCTTCACCGCCGTGGCGAAAGAAGACGCAATGGCGGAGCTTTTGGGGCGACGGCGACGGCATTTAATGCCCTTGTCCCCTCTCAAAAAGTAGGTAGAGAGCAATGTAGCTGACTGCTCCCGCACTATTCCAACTACCACCTCTTTTACGTTTTTACCCCTCTACCTCACGTTGACACCTGTCGGTGACCCCTTGCCCTATAAAAGGAGGCCCATGCACAACGTAGAGGGGGTTCGGATCATTCGCCACTCTCGCGTAGGGTTCCGATCATTCGCTACTCTCGCGGCTGCGTTGCGATACACCACTCCACCGCTCTGCCAGATTCTCGAGCAAGATCAAATATAGCACAATGCAGCAAGAGGGTTTTACGCGACCATCGCGTCGGCTGGGTAAAATCCCAGCGCGACGCTCGACCGCTCTCCGCGCAGCCTCCGCCTCCTACCGAACACGAGGGCCCTGCCCCATAGGTGCCGACGCCACCATCCGCGGCCGACATCTTCGCGCGCCCGTAGGGGCGCCGAGGTTGTGCGAACCTGATCCGCGTCAGCGCAAAGACTTTTCATCAATCTTCCAAATTTCACAAGCAGCTTCATCGACAATCGCACCATGGCCCCGAAGACGAGAGCTTGAGGGTCGCAGACCATCTCCGTCTTCCCCACCGCCACCGAGCCGGGCGGCGGCGGGAGACGCCCGGTGGAAGGGTGGACACCGACGAGGGCGCCGCGGTGCCACCAGATCTGTGGATGTAGGCGAGGGCCACGCCGCCCCCGTAGACCCACGCCCATCTCAAAGGCGCCGTGCCCGCGAAGATGGTGCCCGCATGTCAGGGCTAGAACATGCCGGGTCGCTGCGGGATGCTCCGGACCGCTGTCCGAGCATGAGCAAAGCGAAGTGCCGACAAGACCCCTGCTCCTCTTATCGCTATTAGAGTCCGAGCACGCCTGCTCGCGCCGCCGCTCCCGCTCCCCTACGCCCGGCAAGCGTGTCGAGCACCACGCGATCCGCCGAGGACGCCCGAGCTCTAAGTCCAGCGAGGACGGCTCGTGGTGCTTACTGACGAGCGCAGCTCCTCGAACGCCTAAGCCCGGTGAGGACAGCTTTGGTGCTCGCCCCGCAAGCGCGCTTCTCCGAGCGCCGCGCCACCGCCATGGACACACCGCTGAGCTCCACCAGCGAGCACAAAGAAAAAGAAAAGTTAAGTCACCGCACCTTCGCAAGGGGCTCTTGTTATTCCAAAGATTTTTATTCGTTATATCCTCTCGCATTCATCGCTTGTGCGAAACCTGCACGAGGAGCCTCGCCAGGATAGCCGCACCCTTACTTCGCTCAACACACTCAACGAGTAAAAGAGCGAAGCGACCAGCCGCACCTCGCTTGCTCGAGTCTGCCGCCAGCAAGTTAAGCGCGCCGCGAACTAGACACGGCAAGGTTGCTTGCGGAGCGACGCCAGCCAGCGGGCTGCTGATGTCCCGTACTCAGCAAGCGCGTTAAGCGCCGGCAAGTTCCCTGAAAGCGTAGGGCGAAAGTGCACAAAGGATGCTGGGTAGAGGGTGTAACGTCGCAAGCCTTGCCGTGAAATGTCCTTGATATGGGAGGCTTGAGCGCAAGAGGAGCCAAGTCGTGGCCCAGTTACGTACTTGTTTTGTTTCCGAGTCCGCTCAACAAACACAAGTGTGCTGCAGCACCCTTATCTTGCTTCCGAGCCAAGCTCAGCAAGTTAAGCGTCGTAACTGGCCCGACAAGGTTGCTTGCCGAAGCAGCGCCACCAATGGGCTGTCCTGCGCTGCAAGCGTGTTCGCCCCGGCAAGCTCCCCAAGGGCGTAGAGCACAAACATACGAAGGACAAAGCCCGACATCGCCTTGCTTAGTCAAGATCTATGTACACATACATGTGCATTGAGCGATCGCATATCTACCTCAACTATTTTCATGGCTAAAATTGCAGCGACAAGGGAGAACCGAAAGACCACGCCAACGACTAAGATCCGGCAAGCCCGGGTCGCCGGAGGCTGCGAGTGCTAAGGCTCTTCCTCAGCAAGCCAGCCCCGCTGGGGGCTGCAGACGCCAAGATTCGTCTCCGGCAAGCTAGAGTTGCTGGGGGCTGCTATATCAGCTAAGTCTTTCATCCCTCGTCATGCATCCTCCTATGGACCGAGAGATGCGGGGCTACATCTTTGAACGAGCGTGTCTTGTAAAAACCCGTACGTGGAGGAACTGAGTCGTGGCCTAGTTGCGTACTTGGTTTGTTTCCGAGTCCGCTCAACAAACACAAGTGTGCCGCTGCACCCTTATCTTGCTTTCGAGCACGCTCAGCAAGTTAAGCGTCGCAACTAGCCCGACAAGGTTGCTTGCCGAAGCGACACCACCAGCGGGCTGTCCATGATCGCTAAGCGTGTTCGCCCGGCAAGCTCCCGATAGCGTAAGAACACACAAGGCACGCATCAAGTAAAAGATTCAGTCCGCAAGCTTTCCTTTCTTTTCATTAAAAACATCTAATTTAGTACAAGTCCATGGAGGATGAAAACATGATAGAGAGGATTACAAGTTCTTAAATGCTGCTAATGCCCGAGGGCTTACAATTTAAAAGATAAGGTGCCCGTGATCCCTCTCACTGTTTCTCTGTTCAGGAGTTCAGAGGTAGGTCAAGAGCCCCGGCAAGACAAAGCTTGCTGGAGAGAAGACCTCGCAAGAAGAGCTTGTCGGGAAGGGCGAAGGAGCGACAAGGGGCGTGGCGGAGGCGCCACTGCGTGCCCCAGAGCTGCGCAAGGTGACGGGCATGGGGAACGATGCCGAAGAACCAGCTGCAAGCCCTGAAGCCCGCCAAGAGCCACGGGCGCCAGAAGACCCCAAGAGAACACCCGGGGCGGCCAGAGCTTGGCGGAGTCGGAGGCGAGGAGGCGAGCTTGAAGACGGGTAGTGGACGTCAAGACGCTGTCAAGGCTACTCGCCCTCGTGCTGCGGCGAACGGCCTTGCCGCCACTCCTCTTCTTCCGCAGCCTCCCCTCGTCCGCCGCCAAGAAGACGGCCGGGGAGCAGAGCCCGGCAACCCGAAGAAGGGGTTGCGGTGGCGCGCGAGGCAGCGTGTCCGACGCCTAGTCGGCCGCCATCCCTCGCCGTCGTTGCTCCCCTCCTCGTCACTCTCGCCGAGGAGGGCCTTAAGCTATCCGAGGAGCTGTCCACACAGCAGCGCACCGGGTTCCATAGTCGCCAAGACCTTGACGGCGCAGGAGGTCACCATCCAATAACTTGAAATGGAGGGTGAACCCCGCCGCTCAAGCTGGATCCGGCGAGCGCCTTCCACCTCGTCGAAGAACATCACGCCGGGGCTGGGACACGACACTCACCCGAGTGCCGCTGATCCGCAGCCCTCATGCGTAGCTCCATCACGTCGGCGGATCCGCCCCATTGCGTCCCGCGAACGGGCCGGGTAACCGGAGGCGGCGGCGAGGCGCCCGAAGCTTGATGAAGAACTCCCGGGGTCATCTCCGGTGTGGACCGCCGTGGTCGAGACGCCGGGCGACGGAGAGCACGTCGCGCCCGCCTCTCCTCGACCGCCGCTGCCACGCCCTCGGCCTCGATCATGGCCGCCCCTCCCTCCCTCTCGTGGCGGCTCCGCCACGGAGCGGATGGGGAATGGTGCGCTGCCGGGGAGGCGACCAGCGCCACCACCGTCGAAGAGCCGGGTTTCCCTCCTTCCATGGTGGCGAGAAGAGCAGAAGATGAAGATGAAAGGGGAAGTGGATGAGTGTGGCCATTGTGTTCCCCTTCCGCCCCTTTTTAAAGAGGCGAGGTGGGGGCTCAACCGCCTCGCTCGACCAATCAGAAAGCAAGGAGGCCAGAGGAGCGGGGCCGACTCGCCCTCTCCGCCCCGTGACGGCTCGGTCTCCCACCTTCGCCGCCCACGACCCCATGCATGAGGGCAGCGTGGCGAAAAGGCGGAGCCAGAGCGACGGTGAAGCGACCCAGCTCGCGCCACGATCACGGGTGGGTGCCTTGAAGGCTGCATCGCGCCCACGCCTCCCACGACGCCGCAATCGACGCGGCTGCTTGGAGGGGAGGCGGCACGCAGAAGCGATTCGGCGCGCCATGGGCAGCGTGCCGATGCAGATTGTCTTGGGCCCGGCCCAACAGCGCTTTCGGCACCGTGTATAGGCCCAGCCCGGGGCTCTGTCGGTGTACTAAGGTAGGGGGTACCTCGGTACCCCAACTTGTGCACGGTAGCCGAGCCCCACAAAGAAGATCCACCGTATGCTTGCTTGGAGACCATTCGGCTCCCCACCAAGCCATTCAAGAACAAAGTGTGCAAGACCAGAACTCAAGACCCCGCAAGAGGAGCTTGCCGAAGGCCATTCCGTGCTCAAGGCTACATTACTCCTACAGATCCCCAAGCGAGAGGAGCCTGCCTGGAGGACCAGAAAACCACATCACAGAAGACACGCCTCGGCGCCCGCGTGCGCGCGAGGACCCGGGGCGGCAAGTCACAGAGCCCGACAAGCCCCGGGTCCGGCAAGATCAGGCCCGGCAAGGTGCTTGCCGGGAGAGCTATGCTACGTGTCTGCGATCCCAGCTCATTCGCCCACGCCGCCTCCGGCCTTCTCCAGACGCGTGGCGGTGGTTGTCTTTGCATGAAGAATGCGGTGGCACTCCACGGTGGTGGCTTCACCGCCGTGGCGAAGAAGACGCAATGGCGGGAGCTTTTGAGGCGACGGCGACGGGCATTTAATGCCCTTGTCCCCCTCTCTCAAAAGTAGGTAGAGAGCATCGTAGTGCCTTTGCTCCCGCACTATTCCAACTACCACCTCTTTTACGTTTTACCCCTCTACCTCACGCTGACACTGGGTGACCCCTTGCCCTATAAAGGAGGCCCATGCACAACGAGGGGGTTCGATCATTCGCCACTCGCAGAGGGTTCCGATCATTCGCTACTCGCGTGGGTGCGTACACCACTCCACTTACTTTCGCATTCTCGAGCAAGATCAAATATAGCACAATGCAGCGAGGGTTTACGCGACCATCGCGTCCCGAAGCCGGGTAAAATCCCACAAGACGCCTCGATCTGCTCTCGGCGCAGCCTCAGCCTCCTACCGAACACGAAGGGCCCGGCCCCATAGGTGCCGACGCGACCATCCCGCGACGACAAGGAGTTCTTTTTCCCTTCCGCACGACGGCCGGGGTCCCCATGTTCATTGGGTTGCCGCCATTGCCCTCGCCGCGCCTGTCGTCCTCTCTTTTGCAGAGATCGCAGCGACTGGCGATATCTAAAAGAGGTCAAGCCCTTCCCTACCAAAGAGCCCCGCCCTAGCTCATCCGGGTAGCGCACCCATCGCTAGTATCCGGAGACACGGGTTCAATCCTGTCTCCATAGTTTCTTTGCCGATTTTATTTTCCTTTGTATCACCGACGCTGGTCCCACCGGTCATTCACACACCCAGCCACGTGGACCACGGCCCTACCAGTCAGCCTAACGGCTGGGAACAGCCTGGGTGCACCTAGATTTCCTCACGTTTCTCTGTCTTATTCCAAATTCGGAATATGCCAGTTTTGGCATATGCTGAGGATTCCATTATAGGCTATTTTGGTTTTTGCATAAATGTGGGGATTTTTCTACAGCAACCTAGACATATTATATATGTTTTTGGGGTAGAAAAATCCCACCAATCCAGTGGTGGCATTAGTTTCTGCATTTGAGCAAGTTCATGAACATGTCATTTTACATCATGATGTTGTCTTGTCATTTTTGTGTGTTTTATTTCAAGCATGCTATGAAGTTGTTTTGCACAAGGATAGCTTCATTTTCATGCCTACTTCATGCTAGTACTTGATCCATGCCATGATATGCCTGATAGTGAGTTAATCAAGCTTGTAAAGATGCCATGTTGAATCTGTTTTTGCCATGTCCTGAAATTTCACTAAGTCTGGAACTGTTAATAAAACTTGCTATGTTTACATGGGTGCCATCATTTCTTATGGTCCTTTTTGGCTTATGGTCAGTAAGGGACTTTTGATCTATGCTTTGAGTAGATTCATGTCATGCCTTGTTTTGCTATTATAAGTTCCGGTAGCATGTTGTTTGCTTGCTCTAAACATGCCTTCCTGATGTTAATTTCTGGCACACTAGTATTTTCACCAAGTCTGTGAACCTGATATTTTTTGCACTTTCACCATGCTTGTTTGAACATGTTATGATGTGATTTAGCCGTAGCTCAGTGTTCCTCTTTTGTTAAGCATCTCCTGTAGATTACTGCCATATGCTTTGCTTTTATGTTGGGGTGCTGTAGCATAGTTTCTTGTTGCTTGATAAGTGGCATCGTGCTGTTAAACGCAGATTTGCGTCATCCTTGTTTTGCTTGTCATCTGCAAACCGTGCATCCTATTCCGGTGATCTTTATATCGATTTCAACCGAAATCATCTCATCTTTCCAGCGGCATACTTGGTTTGCCAAGTTGATGCCCGTTCATCATTTTCCTTCCGAGCACACATATGCATTGCATATCACATCTCGCATCGCATGTCATGTATTGCATCATATTGCTTGTGCATTGATCCTTGTTTGATTGTGGTTCCATTGCTTGTGTTCTTGCTTTGGGTAGAGCCGGAGACGAGTACGTGAGCGAGGAACCTGTTGAGAACGCCTCGAGGATCAAGCCTCGGACAACTCGAGAACCTTGCGAGCAAGATGACCATACCTTGAAATCACTTCTATCTTTGCTTGCTAGATGCTCGCTCTTTTCTATGCCTATGCTGCGATACCTACCACTTGCTATACCATGTCACCCATATTGCCATGTCAACCTCTAACCATCCTTTCCTAGCAAACCGTTGATTGGCTATGTTACCGCTTGCTCAGCCCTCTTATAGCGTTGCTAGTTGCGGTGAAGATGAAGTTTGTTCCTTGTTGGAACACGGATATTTTGGGATATCACAATATCTATTATTTTAATTAATGCATCTATATACTTGGTAAAGGGTGGAAGGCTCGGCCTTATGCCCGTGTTTTGTTCCTCTTGCCACCCTAGTTTCCGTCATACCGGTGTTATGTTCCTTGATTTTATGTTCCTTACGCGGTTGGGTGATTTATGGGACCCCGTGACAGTTAAACTTTGAATAAAACTCCTCCGGCAAGGCCCAACCTTGGTTTTACCATTTGCCACCTACACCCCTTTTTCCCTTGGGTTTTCGCGAGCAGAGGGTCATCTTTATTTTAGCCCCCGGCGGTGCTCCTTCGAGTGTTGGTCCCAACCGGCAGATCAGAGAGGCCACCACGGGCAACTCGAGGGCTGGTTTTACTCGTGAGGCTAACCCATCCGTTGTGCCACGAGAACGAGATATGTGCAGCTCCTATCGGGATTTGTCGGCCTGATCGGGTGGTCTTGCTGGTCTAGTTTTACCATTGTCGAAATGTCATGCGAACCGGATTCCGAGATCGATCGGGTCTTCCGGGAGAAGGTTTATTCCTTCGTTGACCGTGAGAGCTTGTGATGGGCTAAGTTGGGACACCCTGCGAGGTATTATCTTTCAAAGCCGTGCCCGCAGTTATGAGGCGATGGGAATTTTTAATGTCCGGTTGTAGAAAACCCGAAGTTGACCTTAATTAAAATACATCAACCGTGTGTGTAACGTGATGGTCCTTCTCGTGGTCAAGGGAAGTGAACACGTGTTGGAGTTATGCTTGACGTAGTCGTTCAGGGATCACTTCTTGATCGCTATTAGCTTCACGACCGTGCCTTGCTTCTCTTCTCGCTCTCTTTTGCGTGCGTAGACACCATATATGCTAGTCGCTTGCTGCAGCTCCACCTCATTACACAAACCTTCCCTTAAGCTTAAATAGTCTTGATCTCGCGGGTGTGAGATTGCTGAGTCCCCGTGGCTCACAGATTCTACCAAAACAGATGCAGGTACCGATGATACCAGCGCAGATGGCGCAACTGAGCTGAAGTGGGAATTCGATGAGGCCCTTGGTCATTACTATGTTTCATTTCCAGACGATCAGTAGCGGAGTCCAGTTGGGGCGATCGGGGATCTGAGTTGCTTTTGGGGTAGTCTTCTTTCATTTTGGTTCCGTAGTCAGACCTTGAGTGTAAACTGAATGATGGATGTTTATTTATGTATTGAGTGAAGTGGCGACTGTAAGCCAACTATGTATCTCTCTTCCCTTATGTATTACATGGATTGTGCGAAGATTACCTCACTTGCGACATTGCTTTCCATGCGGTTATGCCTCTAAGTCGTGCTTCGACACGTGGGAGATATAGCCGCATCGAGGGCGTTACACCAGTAGATAGAATGACTGAACCCCTCCAAGCAGTTCATCACACCAGCCAAGAACAGACCCTCGCGAGGCTGTTCTTCCTTGTATTGTTCAACATCAGCCCAAGAGGCAATCCACCACACCACACACCGGGTAGGGTATTACACCACAATGGTGGCACGAACGATATAAATCTTGTGTCTCTTGTGCTTTGTTCGGTTTGGTAGTTTAGGTCCTAGCGATTGGCGAGTGCGAGGCGGTAGAGGTTGAATCTCCACGCGCATTGATGTTGAACCACAAGGGTCTACTGGAACCCGAAATCCGACATTTGGCGCGCCACGTAGGGGTGCGCCGGAATTTGCCTTCCGCCGTCTTGTTCCTCCCCGACCACCGCAACCATGTCTAACGCTCGTCGGGCTCGCGCCGAGCGCCGAGCCGCCCTCGCCTCCCATGTCGCCCAGACAGCTCTCGTCGGCGGGCGCCCTCGTCGTTCCCCATCACCTGCCGTCAACGCCGCCACCGGCCCGGCGGGGAACGAGCAGCAAGAATCGTCCCAGCATCCGTCCATGAGGCGGGACAGCCTCACCGCCACGCCCTCGATCACCCCCGCTGGTTCTTCATCGCGCGCGCCCCGCGCGGCCATGGAGGCCCGAGCTGCGCTCATCGCGGCAAACAAGCTCCTGCGCTACCGCCCCATGGATGACGTCTACGAAGAATGGCTCGACCAAGTCGCTGAGCTTGTCCGCGCCGCCGGAGGCGCCCCCGCACCATCCTTCTCGCTGCACCGCACCCTGCCCTGTGCGGGCAATGAAGCTCCTGGAGCGCCTCAGCCACCTCCTCCTCAAGAAGGCGTCCTGGCCCCAAGGCACGTGGCCCCTGGGCGGAACCCGCTCCTCCAGGCGCCGGCGCGGCAAGAGCAGAGCTGCCAAGAAGTCCCTCGCCCACGAGAAACTGCCCGAGCGCTCCCTGCTCCAGCACGTCAAGACCCTACGCTGCCCCCAGCCGTGGCGCGTGGGGACCCGCAGGACCAAGCCCTCCGTCGTCCAAGGCCCCCCGCGGCCACGGCGGGTTGCCGCGCCTTCACCTCCAAGCTGCGCAGCGTCGCGTGGCCCGCCAAGTTCAAGCCAGACCTGCCCCTCGCTCGACGGCACGGCCGACCTGCGGAGTTCCTCCAACTCTCTGAGTTGGGCATCGAAGCTTCGCGAGACGAAAAGGTCATGGCGAACTGGTTTCCCATGGCGCTCAGGACCAGAGCCCTTTGGCTCTGAATCGGCCCGTGCACGATCTCTTCACAGGGCGAGATGCGCACCCGCTTCATCGCCAACTTCCGTGGTACTCGCGATCGGCCACCCGCCGTGGCGACATCGCGCCGTATCAAGCAGCAGCCGGAGACCTGCGAAGTACATCCAAAGGCTTCAACAGCAGCTACGCCTCAAGATCCCTAGGGTAACGGAGGAGGCCATCATCTCTGCCTTCTCCGACGGTGTACGCGACGTCAAGATGAAGGAGGAGCTGGCGATGCATGAAGACCTGTGCACATCCTTGGAGCTGTTCAACTTGGCGACCAAGTGCGCCAGGGTTGAGGAGGGGCGCCTCTTCCTCCTCGAGCTGCCTACCGCGGACCCCGAAGAGATGAAGCCCAAGGCCAAGGATGTGAAGTGCAAGGGGGCTGCCGTGCTCGCGGCCGAGCCAGACACCGAGCGGGGCAGAGATCAGCCCGAATCCTCCAAGGGCGATCGGTCTGCGTGTACCACGACCTCCACACCCACAACACAAATGAATGCCAAGAGCTCCGGCCAGTCGCTGAGGAAGGTTCGATGACGCGTCCGACCGCAGCGACCGGGGCTACGGCCGAGGAGGAGGAAGGAATGCAAGACGCTGGGAAGACCGCGGCCCGCACCAAGGGTGGCACGACCAACCTCGTGAGGACCGCTGGCAGGACCCGCCTCGCGAGGGAGGCTGGAGGGATCAGCCTCGCGAGGATCGCCCGCAAGGGAACACAGGCCTCCCTCCATTGCCGCCGCAGCCAAGAAGGAATGAACACCGTCATCAGGACGAGGGGGCTGGGGCTTCGAGGAACGCGTCAATCGCTTGCATCACAGGCGGAGCTCAAGCCCGACCTCTCGGCGCATCTTTAAGCCAGTTCGCCCATGTAGAATGCAGTCCTCCCCAAGCTCGAGGCCACGCGCCCTCTCAGGTGGTCGGCGTGCGCCATCACGTTCAGTTCAGCGGATCAGCTCAAGTGCGCAGCCACAGTAGGAGTCCTCCCGATGCTTTGTTCCCCAATCATCAGCAACGTGCTAGTCACCAGGACCCTCATCGACGGCGGGGCAGGGCTCAATGTCCTGTCCGTGGAAACATTCAACAATCTTCAAGTGCCTTACAGTCAGCTTCAGCCAACCAAGCCCTTCTCCGGAGTCACCGATGGCTCCACGGTCCCGATAGGGCAAGTCCGCCTTCCTGTCACTTTCGGGGCTCGCGACAACTACCGCAGCGAGCTCATTGACTTCGACGTCGCCCACATTCGCCTGCCGTACAACGCCATCCTCGGGTACCCAAGAGCGCCAAGTTATGGCCGTAACCCACCACGGCATAGCGTCCTCAAGATGCCGAAGCGGCGGGGTCATCACGGTGCTCGCGAAGAGAGCGCGATGTGCTCCTGGGCGAGCCTTCGAGCCGCATCACCGGAAGACCCAGACGCGGAGGCGGGAGGCTTCTGAGGCCGCCCGAAGAAGAAGAAGACATCAACCGCCCGGCTCCTCGGGAGGCAGGCCCTCGAAACCAGCGCTGGCGGAGGAGCCTCCTTCCATCGCATAGGGAAGCGCGCTGTCGCCCTCCTCGAGCAGGGCTCGGGGCTCTCCTTGGAGGCCGCCGACCTCGCCAAGGTCACGAGGGAGCGCTTGGGCACCACATGGGCGTGCTTCAAGCACGCTTCCCTCAAGAAAAAGCAAGCAAGGAGGCCAAATCCTCGGGGAGTTCGCCAAAGCCCATTCAGAATTCTGAGTCAAGGGTCATGAGAGGCAGCCGCCGCCTACCCGCTGTGGCCCCCCATCCAGGTGAGGATGGTGGGCTGCACGTCTGCATCGACATACCAGGGCTCAACCGAGCCACATCTCAAGAGCGCCTCTAGCCCTCGCGAGTGGGACGTTGTGAGGGTCCGCCCCACAGCTACGTGCGCATGCCTTATGGCCTGCCGAACGTGGCTGCTGCGCACCAGCGTCTCATGAGGGCCATCTTGGAGGCTCAAGAGGTCAGGCGTGCCGCAGCCCTGGCGGAGATGGAGATGGCACGCGAGGAGCCGCCGGCGCCTCCGGAGCCTCCCGAGGCCCCTGGGCCTGGGGGCTCGTGAGGATCGGCTCACGCAGCCCACCGTCTGCTACACCAACACCCCTTCATCCCCAACATCATCGGTGACATCTTTTAAGTTTCGTTTCGGCTGGGGCGTCTTGAGGCAGATATTCCCGGGCCAGCGTGGGTGCGTCCCATGCATGTATCCCTTTTATTTCATGTCCTTAGCTTATCTTATTAGGGGCGCCCCTCGGGCTGCATCATCCCCAAGCCGCTCGGGCGTGTCCCAGCGGCATGTATCCTTCTTGCGTTTATCTTAGGACTATGCTTTCGATCCACCATGCTTGTTATTTGGTGCCTTTTCCTCTTGGGTGTCGGAATCTTGCACGTTAAAGGGGGGTGCCTGAGCATCACGACTCAGGGCTCCTACCGGCTCTCCGGCCCTCACCCTCTGCTCTTGTCCATGGCATCGCGACCTGGCATGCTAGCGACGGCTGAGACCAGCCCGAGAGCCAGGACCCGAGGACGCAGAGTTTCATCATCTAACCCAGCTTGCGCGTTAAGGGGGGGGGGTGCTTGAGCATTGCGACTCAGGGCTCCTACCGGCTCTCCGGCCCTCACCCTCTGGTCTTGTCCATGGCATCGCGACCTGGCATGCCAGCGATGGCTGAGACCAGCTCGAGCCGGACCGAGGACGTGAGTTTCATCATCTAACCCAGCTTAGCGCGTTAAAGGGGGTGCTTGAGCATCGCGACTCAGGGCTCCTACCGGCTCTCCGGCCCTCACCCTCTAGTCTTGTCCATGGCATCGCGACCTGGCATGCCAGCGACGGCTGAGACGAAGCCGAGAGCCGGGACCCGAGGACGTAGAGTTTCGTCATCTAACCCAGCTTGCATGTTAAAGGGGGGGGTGCCTGAGCATCGTGACTCAAGGCTCAGACTGCCTCTCGGCCTCACCCTCTAGTCTTGTCCATGGCATCGCGACTGGCATGCCGGCGGCCGAGACCAGCCGAGCCGGGACCAAGACGTGAAACACCGACGTCCGCCAAATTTGCGAGAACACACTCGAAGATAAGGCCCGAGCCAGCGCAACCCGCCTTGAGGTAGGGCCCGTGAGTCCATGCTACTGCTCACGGGTGCCAGATATACCTCGTCCAGCCCTACCGTGCCAGCCATGTGTCGGCGGGGGCTGATATCGCCCAGGGGCTCCTCCGGAGGGGAGTCCCCCCACGTGCAGTGGAAGCACCATGCTCGCGTTGGTGACGACACTCCCGAGGAGCAGCTATGCCGTCTTGCATCTGAGCGCTATGCTCCACGCTGTGATAAACAATCGAGGTGGCCTCGGGGCGCATCAACCTCGAGGAGCCGGAGCTTAGTGTCCGCCTTGTCGCAATGCCTCCCTCGGGAGTGCAGCGAAGGGGCTGAGCACGGGGCTGCGCTGGTTTCACCAGACGCACCCCACTGCCAGCCTCCTCGGGCCTGGTTCGCTGCACGCCCCTCCCGAGCGGAGCCAAGGTACAAGGCTATTTGGCGTCAGCGTGACTCCAGAGCATTGCGACTCAGAGCCTAACTCGTCACGTAGCCCCTCACTCCTTAGTTCCGAAGGCTAACGGCGGTTGAGGTATCTGTGGGCCGGGCCTGCAGACGCAGAGCGGCAGATCCGCCCACATCTCACCTCCACGCTTCTGTTCGGCGCCAAGGGGACTCCCGAGCATCGTGACTCGGAGCCTAACTTGTCACGTAGCCCCTCACTCCTTGGTCCGTCCCTGGTTTCGGTCGGGGCCAACGGCAGCCGAGATCTGCGAGGGCCGGCTCTGCGGCGTAGAACATAAGCAAGCAGGAAGGAATAATGCAAATTTCAAGGAATTCGAAAGCAAATATTACAGTCCATGCTGTTATCACAGCATCAAACATAAGTTTTAACGCCTCCCCGAGGCATGGTACATGCGGAGGAATAAAAAACAGGACGGGAGCCATGCCGGAGTCACTTGCCGACGGGGGAGCCGCGTGGAGTAGGTTCGCCTTGTGGAGCAGCAGGGCTAGCAGCGCTCCGCTTGACATCTTGGCCCGAACTTCCCAGTGAGCCTCCGCCACGACCCTTCACGGCCTCAGCGTGGCAATGCACGCTTCGCCGCTCATTGGCTCCAAAGAGGCTGTCCGAGGTCGATGTTGGCGTCGCGAAGATAGATGTGGGTGAAGACCCGCGTCAGTGCTGCAGAAGACAAGACGCGTGCCTCGGCCTCAGCCATAGGGCCAAGGCCAAGGGTGACGTTGTTAAGAGCGCGAACCAGGAAGGGAAGCAGCTTGGCGGGACCATCCTCCTCGCCGGCCAGCGGGCTCTCAAGGCCGCTGTCGTAAAGCGTCTTCAGCGAAGTGCGAGCCTTCTCTTCCATATCCGCGAAGGCCACGCGATCCTCGGCGAGAACCCGGGCCTTGCCGTCCAGCTCAACCTTCCTCGCCTCCAACTCTTGCTCCATCACGCCTAGGCGGCCACAGCGCCTCTTGAGATTGGCCTCCAGGTCCTTGACGGCCGCCTCACGAACCTTCATGCTTTCCTCCTGCTCTTGGCGAAGGCGGGCCTCCTCGGCAAGCTGGTTCTGCAGGCCCTTCACCTCACTCTCCAGCGTCTCACAGCGACCTTGGACGCTAGCTGTCTCCCCCAGAGCAGCATCGCGGGCAACCTTCGCCTCATGGACGGCCTGTTTCTCCTCGTCGCAAGCCGTCGAGGCCTGGACCAGCGCCGCCCGTATCGAAGCATCGTAGCGAATCCAGCCAGAAGCCAGCTCCAGGCGCCCGACCATCAGACGAGGGTCGGCGCCTAGAAGATCCTGCTGCAGATGGTCCAGTCCGGCAATGGCGCGATCCAAAACAGTATTCGGAGAAGCAGCAGTCGATGGAGTAGGAGGAGAAGACGGCTGTGGGACCACTGTGCCTTGAGGCGGAACCATTGGCGCCCTGGCGACAAGTGGAGGCAGCGTCAGCGAGGCACCTCGAGTCGCTTTGGGTCAAGGGGCTGAGCTTCGCCCAGCCAGCTCAGCCTAGCCTCGCGAGGACGCCCGGGCAAGAGAGGCCTGCGCGTCGCAATCACCTTCTTTCTTGAGCAGAGGCACCGCCACGGATGGGACCTCAGGAGCTCCCTTCGGCTTCTTTGCCGCGGGCGCCAGCCTGGTCGAAGGATATGGGCATCAGATCTCGCCGACAGAACAATAATCAAGACAGGAAGCAGGCACTTACAGGTCATCGTCGGTGGACTCGAGCAGCCTCCGACCGAACTTAAAGCCCGAGAGCCGGTTGCAAGGGTCGGCTTCAAGGGTCTCGGGAGCAGGAGGCGCACCTGCGGATCGCCCTGGGGCCGGGGCAGACCCGCGGGGGACCAGCCCAGTCCGGTCCTTCTTCGGGATCGGAGGCAGGCTCCCGCCGCCCTGCTCACCCTTGTCCTCGTCATCGTCACTCTGGGGGAGGCGGAGAGTGCGGGACCTGCGCCGAAGGGGAGGAGCTCTTGACTCCGCCTCTGAGTCAACCCCCTCTTCCTGCTCCCCTTCTTCCTCCTCTTCGCTGGAGTCGTCGGAGGACACGTCCACCAGGTCCTCTGGAGCCTCCACGGGCATGGGCCCATCCCCGTTGAAGACAGGCATGGACCCCACTACCTGCTCCCAATCCTCGCGAAGGAACAGGGGCATAGGAGCGCCCTCCAGCCTCGCCACGTCGCCCCCAACCAAGGACTGGAGGACCACAGCCAGATCCTCGTCGGCCAAGACCACGGGGTTCGAGTGAGGCCTCCACGCCGAAGCAATCTTGATGGAGCGAGCCGCTTGATGCTCCAGAACTCCCTCGGCGGCGCGACGGTCAGCTTTGCTGCCGCCACGTTGGCCGGCCTCAGATCTGCGTCCATCTTCTCCAACACCAGCTTCGCGCAAGGATCCAGGAGCTCCACTCGGGACCAGTCGTCGGAGCTCGCGGGGTGCTCCGTGGGCAGGATCAGCCGAGGATGGATGCGCCCAGCATCCACCAAGACCCACTTGCTCCTGAAGCCCTCAATCCTCTTCCCAGGGTTTGAAATGGCGATGGCACCGCCGTATGCGACGAAGCTCGCGCACGCGGAGGCGTAACCACGGGAGGTTCGGAGGGAGAAGTAGTGGCGTAGCAAGGCCACCGAGGGCTGCACCCCTACGTGAGCCTCACAATAGTAGGCGAAGATCGCCAGGAGAAGGACGGAGTTGGGATGGAGGTGCAGAGCTTGAATATTGTAGTGGCGGAGGACAGAGAAGAAGAACTTAGAAAAAGTAGGCACCAGACCGGCGACGATGGCGCTCACGAAGAGCGGATAGAAGGTGCTCCCTCGACCTTCAGGGACGGCAGAGCCGGCCTTGAACGCCTACACCCCGTCGATGCCCTGCGCTTTCGCCATTCAGCGCACCAGGGCAAGGCTCGCCCCCAACACATTTGGCGGGTCCAAGGCAGGCGAGTACCACGCTCCGGCCGGGGCTTGGCGAGGCGCCATGACTGGCTAGGGCATGCAGGCCGAGTAGATCTGAAGATTTTGGAAGCAGGGAGGAGAGGCGCAAGAAAGGGGATCTGGGCAGCAACTTGAGGAAGTAAGGGAGGCAAGGGAGATGCCGCTCCTTTATCAACTCGCGCGGTTGCAGAGGCGCCCACGTCCAATCAACCGCCACGCGGCGCCCAAGGCCGCAGGCTGTTAGGGCCCGTGATGCTTCACACTTGCCCTTTCGCCTCTCTGCTCAGCCAAGTTCGGGCGCGCCGTGGGCCCGGGGGCTACTGTCGGCGTTTTGGGAACCGGGGTCCCCAGACTTGCCTGCCTGCGGCCTGCGGCGTGGCACGAAGGAGGCCCAGCACAGCCCATCTTCATCAACGCAAGCTCAAGACCCTCGCGAGGGGCCAAACCTCACGGGGCGGACGACAAGGAGCTTCCTCAGGCGCGGCCTCGTCAGGCTGGCTCATGAGGAGGCGGAGAGTTCAAGGCGGAATACCTCGCGAGGTGCCCATGACACAAGCCATGACGACCAAGGGCGCCAGCCTGTGCAGTGTCCTCCTTTCCTCTTTGGTGCAAAGGGAGCAAGCGCAGGCGAGAGTATCAAGCAAAGGCGTCCATTACGGTGCAACAAGACCAAGACCAGCCCAACGGATGGAAGGAAGTCATTGTGGAGCCCAAGCCGGCGTCATCACCAGAGCCTTTGACAGGCGAGGACCAACTTTAGTCAGGATAAGTGTACCCGATGTTCCCCTTCAAAATGGCCAATTGTTGGCGCCCTTCCCGCTCAATATTTGGGAAGAGGCCCAGGGCCTTTGCCTATAAATAGGACTAGCCACCCCCAGGGTAGGGGCATCTGGCAGCGAGAGGCACCGAGCATCTGGATCCTCATCAAGAAACCAGTAGATAGAGCGACTGAACCCCTCCAAGCAGTTCATCGCACCAGCCAAGAACAGACCCTCGCGAGGCTGTTCTTCCTTGTATTGTTCAACATCAGCCCAAGAGGCAATCCACCACACCACACACTGGAGTAGGGTATTACACCACAATGGTGGCCTGAACCAGTATAAATCTTGTGTCTCTTGTGCTGTTTAGTTTGGTAGTTTAGGTCCTCGCGATTCGGCGAGGTGCGAGACGGTAGATGGTTGAATCTCCGTGTGCACCCCAGTGTTCGAACCACAAGGCTCTGCCAGAACCCGAAATCCGACAGTCCCCAGTGACAATACGGACCCTCGCAAGGATCAAGCACCGCACCCCGAGTTTAGCTCGGCCTGTGGAAACAATGGACCAGCCAGGGCACTGACTTCTCCCCACCCTGTTACAACGGAATTTGGTCTAGAGCCCTCAAATTCGGCGACCTTCGCTATGTTAAACGAGGCGCTAGACCGAATCCAGAAAATGACCATCCAGGAGGACTTGCCCTCTGCCCATAATCATCAATCCTTCGAGGCGCACCAAGGGGAATTTTACGTCCCACCCACCACCCACTTGGTAGCCACTGTCGATGATTTAACTGATATGCTAGATTATAATTCAGAAAATGACGAGTACATGGACGAGCATAGCGGAGCCACGACTAGTACCGATGTTTCCCCCCGTCACCAGCTACTGGTCGGCCACGTCCACCTACGATATTTACATGGTGGACACCCTCAAGGACGGCGATGGCACTCCCAATCAGGACCAAGACAAGCCCGAAGATGAGCCGCCCAAGCGTCGAAGACATCATCGTCGATCAAAGCCACGTCGAAGCCATGCGAGCAACGTGAACTCTGCAGAGAATGGCAACGCAAATAATACGGATGACCTCGCCGGAGCCGCAGCCAACAAACATCATCAAGATGACCCTGCGGGGTAGGAGGACCCGCTCATCCATGAAAACCTGGATGACTCCGAAGACAGTGACTACTTCCCACTCTCCGAAGAAGAAGCCAGCCTCTAGGATGACGATTTCATGGTCCCCGAAGACCCTCTGGAGTAGGAGCGGTTCAAACGGAGGCTTCTAGCCACCGCCCGTAGTCTGAAGAAACAAAAACACAAAATCAAGGCCGAACACCCTCAACGATTGATGGACCAAAGTCCTAGCCACAGAAGAAGGGTACAGCCACGAGCAGCCAATCAAAAGTTATCCCAAACAAAGATTGTTGCCACAATTAAACGATGAGGCCGTAGAGCCCACACGTCCAACATACACACGCGCCGAACAGCTGGACCGCCCCCCTAAACGGTGGGACAGATAAGCTGACGAGGCTGAACACCCCGCCACCCACCTCGCCGTTATGGCAAGGATCAAGTGCGGCCCACGTACGAGTACGACCTCCGTAATGATCTAGATGCTCGAGGATGCCGTACCAGGTCCATCTACGGACCCAGGGAATACCCGCCCACTCACCGAGAAGAATATTACGACTGGCCGATCCGAAACGATAGAATCCGGGAGCAGCATCGGACTCGGATGGCCGAAGAGCTCCAACGTGATGCATCCAGAGTTCCGGGAACCGCACACCCCCTGTGCTTCATAGAGAGGGTAATGTAACACCAATTCCCACAAGGCTTCAAGCCCGTGAACGTTGAACCATACGATGGAACCACAGACCCGACCGTATGGATAGAGGATTTCCTCCTCCACATTCACATGGCGCGAGGAGATGACCTCCACGCCATCAAATATCTGCCACTAAAGCTTAAAGGTCCGGCTTGACACTGGTTGAATAGCCTTCCCGAAGACTCTATTGGCTGTTGGGAAGATCTTGAGGACGCCTTTCAAGCGAACTTTCAGGGCACCTATGTCCAGCCTCCCGATGCTGACGACCTAAATCTCATCACACAACAGCCCGAAGAATGTGCCCGACAATTTTGGAACCGATTCCTGACAAACAAAAACCAGATTGTCGACTGTCCGGATGTTGAAGCCTTGACCGCTCTCAAGCATAGTGTCAAGAATGAATGGCTTGTAAGACAGCTCAGCCACGACCTCAATTTCTTGCTGGTTTCTTCGTTTGCTCGCAGGAAAACAGACCCTCGTGGTTAGGTTGATCATGCTCCGGCACAGTCAATAACCCCTCGGAAGTTGGTTTAGCGATTGCTAAGGCACAACTTCTCGCATGTTTGTAGTCGGGTCGTCAAGGTTGACTCCCACAAAAAACGATAGCCACCATCTCATCAAAACATTGGGATACCTCTGCCTCTATCAAGTGTTATCAGATTTCCAGGTTGCTCAGTGAGATTTTATAGTCTTTCGTAGTTTAGATTGAGTCTGTTCTTCATACCTACTGTCCACGAAAAAGCCACAAAACATTAGGGTTAGTTGATTATATCCGAACCAGTCTGAGCCTTTGCATAATCTTTTTAGTATTTTGCTTTGTTGAATTTGTGGTTGCATCGTCGTGTCAAGTTGCTGGTCTTAGCGTCTAGTCTTTTAGTGTTTTGAGTTCTGGTCATAAGTTGTCACGCTACCGCCGCACCATGATCATCGCCCCTGCCATCTACCACCACCACTTATCCACCAACGCTCTGAATCCGTATCCATATACCACCACTAATCTGTATCCATATACCACCACTGCTGCCATATCCTACCACCATATATCCACCACCAATCTGAGTTCTTTTCATACTAGGTTTGTTTTCGAGATCCATCTATTTTCCTATTCGTGTTTCCTTGCCTGAGTAGGTTTTGGAAAAAAAGTCTGGAGACCCCCGAGCAGTTTTTAGGCCAAAATTTTGGCGACCGAAAATATTTTTTCCCTATCCTGTTTTTAGGTCCCAAGGAGCGTTTTGAGACACTCGCCATCATAGTGATTTTGTCGCACTTTTTCATCGTCGCTGCCCTGATTTCCGAAAAAACAAATAGTCAAAAAAATTGTGCCTATCCTGTTACTTTGATTTGGGAAGAGTTTTGAGACACTCGGCATTATAATGAATTTTCGCAAAAAAGAGCGCAAAATAAATATTTTCAGTGTGCTTTTCCCTTGTTTCCATGCTGCGCCGTGATTTTGTTAGTGTTCTTGGCTCGCGTCTCTAGCACGGTCTAGCCTAGGACCAGCACAGTACCGTCGGTGAGCATGTATTCAACTTTGCATCTCTATATCGATTATTGCTGACATTTTTGCTACCATATCATAAGCCTTCCTAGCTCCACATACATCTACGTCGTGCGTTTGACACCACCTAGCAATCGCTCTGTCCAAGTTTGAGAGTTTTGACTACAACGGTTGCCGATCACCACCTGCTGCTGTGTAAGAACTTGTAAGAATTTGAGATTTGCTTGATGGACTTGTGACACCCCGTCACTTTCTAGTAGTTTGTAGTATCATATTCTTGTGTGATTCTATTGCTGCTAACCATGGCAGGACCACAAGCCGGCGAGATTGACTGGGAGAACATGACAAACAAGGAGTTCCATGATAAATTTCAGCAAATGATGAGTGGCCAGGTGGGAGATGTGCTAAACATATTTGAATAGGCCATGTAGAATATAGATGGCATGGAGAAGTCGTTCGAGACAGAGCTGGATAACAAGTTTAATGAATTGCTCATCCGTCTTCCCCAACCACCCCGGCTGCACCTGTCGCACCTCTGCAATGACAACAACAACGCCCCCTTCCAAATCAGTTAGGATGAGCGAAGCGTGTTCCTATTGAGGATGGCCAAACTTTTGGAGCTATTCTTTGGCTCCTGCTACTGCTGCTGGTGGTGCCGGGGAGGATGACGATTATGCGGGCGATTACGAGGATAAAGTTTGAGAAAATCGCAATGGTAGGGCTGCACTACTAGCTCAGGTACGAGAATATGACCATGTTCCTAAGGAACAATTGAACACCATTTGAGGGTCGATACATTCCTGATGTCTATCTTACTTGGGAGTTAGAAACTGAACAACGGTTCACATGCTTACAATATCCTGAGGATAGACGTGTTGTTGTTGTTGTTTGTGAATTCACTAGCTTTGCTTCTGTTTGGTGGTTTGAACATTGTAGATTGTATCTTATTCCAGCTACTTGGGCTTCTTTGAAAATTGCTATGCATACTCGTTGGGTTCCACCATATTATCAACATGAATTACTTCCAAAACGGCAGCATTTGAGACAAGGGAAAAATCTGTAGAGGAGTATTATCAGGAATTACAAACTGGCATAATTAGATGTGGTATTGTTGAGCATAATGAAGCTATCATTGCATGTTTTATGGGTGGATTAAATAAAGAGATTCAGACCATTCTAGAGTATAAGGAGTATAATAATATCACTCGTTTATTCCATCTTTCTTATAAAGCTGAATGTGAAGTGCAGGATCGACACGCATTGGCGAGAACTAATTTTTCTGCAGGTCGATCTTCATCATGGACAGAACGTACATCCTCTACTCCCACACGTCCTACTGCAGCACCAATGACTTCAGCCACCAATTTCAACCGAGATACAAGAAAACAAGCACCACCACCACCATCTGCCAGGAGTACAACTTTTGGTTCCGCACACAGCACTTCTTCATCCATGGCATCAACAGGGCAAACACATGATATTATTTGTCATCGTTGCAAGGGTGGAGGTCATTATGCGAGAGAATACCCATCTAAGCGTGTGATGGTTGCTACTGAGGATGGTGGGTATGAGTCTGCTAGTGACTATGATGAGGAGACTTTGGCTCTTATTACAAGTGAAGATCACGATGGAGATGATTCTGAACATGAGACGCAATACATGGCTGCTGAAGACGCTGACATGTATGAAAGTTTAGTTGCTCAACGTGTTTTGAGTGTAAAGGTCACACAAGCTGAGCAAAATCAGAGGCATAATTTGTTCCATACAAAGGGAGTTGTGAAGGAATGTTCTGTTCGCGTCATCATAGATGGAGGGAGCTACAACAACTTGGCTAGCATGGAGATAGTGGAGAAGCTATCTCTCACCACAAGACCACATTCACATCCTTACTGCATCCAATGGTTCAACAAAAGCGGCTAGGTTAAGGTAACACGTCCTGTTCGTGTGCATTTTAGTATCACTACATTTGCTGATTTTGATGATTGTGATGTGATACGCGTGCAAGCATGTTCCTTATTACTTGGTATACCCTGGCAATTCGATAAAAATTATGTACCATGGTAGAAACAATCACTATACTCTTGCTCATAAGGATAAACATATTACTATGCTTCCTATGACTCCTGATTCCATTTTGAAAAATGATATTAATCGAGCTAGTAAAGCAAAAGAGGAACAAAATAAGAGTGAAAATCAAATAGTGGCAAAAGAATTTGAGCAACAAATGAAACCTAATAATAAACAATCTAGTATTGCTTCTGAAATTAAATTGAAAAGTGGATGTTTACTTGCCATCAAATCTGACATTGATGATCTAGATTGCAGCAAATCTGTTTGCTATGCTTTTTTGTGCAAAGAGGCATTATTTTGATTTGAGGACGTGCCTTCCTCTTTGCCTCCTGCTATCACTAACATTTTGTAGGAGTTTGCTGATGTCTTTCCACAAGACGTGGCACTGGGATTACCACCAATTTGAGGGATTGAGCATCAGATTGACTTAATTCCTGATGCATCACTACCCAACCATGGTGCACCATACCGTACCAATCCAGAGGAGACGAAGGAGATTATGTGTCAAGTACAGGAGCTGCTCGACAATGGTTATATATGCGAATCTCCGAGTCCTTGTGCTTTTCCTATTATACTAGTGCCAAAAAAGGATGGTACGTCGCGTATGTGTGTTTATTGTAGAGGCATTAATGATATTACTATTTGATATCGTCATCCTATTCCTAGGCTAGATGATATGCTTGATGAATTGAGTGGCTCTAGAATATTCTCCAAAGTTGATTTGCGTAGTGGATACCATCAAATTCGTATGAAATTGGGAGATGAATGGAAAACATCATTTAAAACTAAGTTTAGTTTATATGAGTGGTTAGTCATGCCTTTTTGGTTAACTAATGGACCTAGTACCTTCATGAGATTATTGAACGAAGTTTTACGTGCTTTCATTGGACGATTTGTGGTAGTCTATTTTGATTTTATACTGATTTATAGCAGATCTTTGGAGGAACATTTTGGAACATTTACGTGCTGTTTTTATTGCTCTACGTGATGCACGTTTGTTTGGTAACCTTGGGAAGTGCACCTTTTGCACCGACCAAGTATCTTTTCTTGGCTATGTTGTTACTCCACAGGGAATTGAAGTTGATAAAGCCAAGATTGAAGCTTTTGAGAGTTGGCCGCAACCCAAAACGGTCACACAAGTGAGGAATTTTCTTGGCCTCGCTGGATTCTATAGGCGTTTTGTGAGAGATTTCAGCACCATTGCTGCACCTCTCAATGAGCTTATAAAGAAGGATGTGCCTTTTATTTGGGGTACCACAGAGGAAGAAGCCTTCAGGGTATTGAAAGATAAGTTGAGACATGCTCCTTTACTCCAACTTCCTGATTTTAGTAAGACTTTTGAGCTTAAATGTGATGCTAGTGGAATTGGATTAGGAGGTGTGTTATTACAATATGGCAAACCTGTTGCATACTTTTCTGAAAAATTGAGTGGGCCTAGTCTGAATTATTCTACTTATGATAAAGAATTATATGCTCTTGTTTAGACTTTGGAAATATGGCAACATTATTTGTGGCCCAAAAAAATTTGTTATACAGTGTGATCATGAATCTTTGAAACATATTAAAAGTCAAGCTAAACTGAATCATAGACATGCTAAATGGGTTGAATTCATTGAGACTTTCCCTTATGTCATTAAACACAAGAAGGGTAAAGAAAATGTTATTGCTGATGCATTGTCTCGTCGCTATACTATGCTTTAACAACTTGACTTCTAAATATTTGGTTTGGAGACCATCAAAGATCAATATGCGCATGATGTTGATTTTAAAGATGTATTGCAGAATTATAAAGAAGGAAGAACATGGAACAAGTTCGTCGTTAATGATGGATTTGTGTTCCGTGCTAACAAGCTATGCATTCCAGCTAGCTCCGTTCGTCTTTTGTTGTTGTAGGAGGCGCATGGAGGAGGATTAATGGGATACTTTGGCGTGAAGAAGATGGAGAATGTACTTGCTACACATTTCTTTTGGCCAAAGATGAGACATGATGTTAAGCGTTTAGTTGCTCGCTACACTACATGGAAAAAAGCTATGTCACGACTCAATCCTCATGGTTTATATATGCCTTTGCCTGTACCTAGTGTTCCTTGGGAGGATATATCTATGGACTTTGTTTTAGGTTTACCTCGAACAAAGAAGGGGAGGGATAGCATATTTGTTGTCGTGGATAGATTCTCGAAAATGGCAAATGCCATGTCATAAAAGCGATGCTGCTACTAATGTTGTTGATTTGCTCTTTCATGAAATTATTCGCTTGCATGGTGTGCCAAATACTATTGTTTCAGATCATGATACTAAATTTCTTGGCCACTTTTGGAGATGTTTATGGGCTAAGTTGGGAACTAAACTGCTTTTTAATGCTACTTGTCACCCCCAAATTGATGGACAAACTGAAGTAGTAAATATAACATTGTCTACTATGCTTAGGGCTGTTTTGAAGAATAATAAGAAAATGCGGGAAGAATGCTTGCCTCATATTGAAATTGGTTATAACTGTTCATTGTATTCTACTGCTAATATGTGCCATTTTGAAATTGTGTATGGTTTCCTACCTCGCGCACCTATTGATTTGTTGCCTCATCCATCTTCGGAGAAGGTTAATTTTGAAGCTAACCAACGTGTTGAATTGATTTTAAAAATGCATGAGTTAACTAAGGAAAATATTAAGTGTATGAATGCTAAATATAAACTTGCTGGAGATAAGGTGATGTAGGGTAGAACTCTAGATGCTCAATCTTTCACGATTGGAGGGGATCCTATGAAGAACACGAAGAACACAGGGAAGAACGGAGAGAAATCACAAGGGGAAACACTCAAGAACAAGTCCAATCACACATCCACTAGACAATCAAACACACAAGATCCACAAGGTACATGAACAACAAAGGAAAGATACAAGGTAAGGTTCATCTCCAATAGGAGGTCTTGATGGGGGGTCCTCCCGTGAGGGGGTCTTGATGATATCCCACAGGACTTATCCTAGATGGATGTATTGGCCTCCAATGGAGTGGTAGTCTCTCTCACTCTCAAGAGTAGAGATAGGTAGGAGCAAAGCTCACATACAAATGAGCTATCATATTTGCTTACCCTAAAAATGGGGAGGAGGAGGTCTATTTATAGTCTAAGCCATGAAGGGGTAAGTGAGGGGGCGGAATGGGTACATGGGCCTCGGCCCAAGTCATGCACGCAGGCAAGGACGGATGATCCGGACGGGGTCCCGGATGATCCAGGTGTTGGGGGTCCGGATGATCCAGACGGAGTCCCGGATGATCTGGCTTCAGGTGGAAGCCTATGAGTGTCTTCGGCGCAGTTACCCGGACGATTCGGGGTGGGGTCTGGATGATTCGGCTGAGCCCGAGTGATCCGAACGGCGGTCCGGACGTCCGGCTTGGCTCCAGTAGCCGCTCCATCTTCTTCTCCTTTCTTCTGTCTTCTCTTCCATGCTTCCCTTGCAGATGGTGTAGTCGTTCCTTGGCGCTTGCACTCCTCCTCGTCGTCCGTGAAGTTCCAACAATACCTATGCATGCACATGGGAGAAGTGTCAAGTAGTATACCATCCTCGAAGGGGTCAAGTGAGCACGTGTAAAGGAGATGATTCACCTTTGTGTGTGTGAAGTTGATATCGCACGTGTCACTTGCCAAATGGGCTCTTGACATGGTGATGTCCGTAGGATGCTCCGCATCCAAATCACCATGGGAAAGAGATGGTGTCGCTGTGTAGAAGTGGTCGATCACCAAGTTGTCGTCATCTTGAAGATCAAAATGGGCACTCTCCAATGTCGCATTCAAAAGGAGCAAGTACAACAAACACTTGGAAAAACAAATGTGGTCAGCGTTAGTGCAAAACCAAGCATTCAAGTGGTGATTCACCCAACAAGTGTCGTCATCATGTAAAGCATATGGTTTGACAAAGGATTCTGTCATGACATGTAAGCATATGAATGGAGCAAAATCAAGGTCATCATGGAAACAAGCATGTAAATGTGAGGCAGAGATGCAAATATGTGTGAAAAGAGAATAAACATCTACCTCAAGTTCATAGCAATCACTCACAAATTGCTCAATGAAATGTCTATGGTAGGCATAAGAATCATTCACAACACTGAATAAAATGAAATGTCTAAACACATGGGTCAAGTGCAAGACAATCCAAGCATAACGTGCATAGGTTGTAGTGAAGATAGTATGGCACTCAACACAATAGAAAGAGAAAGTGTTCATCATGTGTGAGACAATCAAGTCAAGCATGTAGCAATCAATGGGACATGGCATATGTGAAGTGATGACATTGTTGCAACCAAACATATTATAGTAGCAAGTAGTCCAAGAATTGGATGCAACACACAAAGGCATATATATCATGATGCATGGGAATGTGAAAATCGTGAATGGAAGCAATATCACTAACGTGTGTGCAATCATGGGGTCCAAGATGACAAATAAGACTCATGGTGCAAGCAACACAAGTAGTATGATCCACAATATGCATGCTCATGGTTTGGGGGTTCTCAGAAGAGAAGGATATCACCTTGAAAGCATGTCCTTGTGCATCCTTCACAATGCCGAAGTAAAAGCAAGTATGATGTAGAAACGTCGTGGTAGAAGGTGGCTCACTCTCAAGAGCTCGAATGGTCAACTCACGTGAAGTGGAAGTCGACACAAAATCCAAGTTTCCTACACATGCACACAACAAAACAAAGAACATATGCGCATGCTAGATAATAACATCATCCATCATGATGGTTCTCTTCTTTTGCACATAACCATTAGAGTAACAAAGGCATAAAGAATATGATGCAACAATGGCTATATTCATGGCACTAGGCATATGGTGCAAAGAAGGAAGGCAAGCATGCTTCACAAGAATTATGTCAAAATCTCCAAATATATGCGAGAATACTATGGGGGCAATCTCATGAGCAAGACGAGAATCATTGTTGCACTCAATACATGGCAAATCATCTAGCATGAGGGAAGCAACACATGGAGATATATGAAAAGAAGCAATAACAATCATGTGCAAAGCATGGAGATGGTTGTCATCAACCACATGAAATGAGCAAGTATGAATCACTGGTGATGCAACAAGGCAAGAAAGCATAGTGATCAAGTCGTGCAAACTAGTGGAGCGAAGATGCAACACCCTAGAATAAATCATGGCAATCATGTCATGTGAGTAAATACTAGGCATAGACAATCCACATGACATATCGCAAGCACGAGCACAAAGCGAGATGAAAGTGTCATCATAGGCATGGGGCATAAAGCAAACATGGCAATAACAAGTGATATCTCCACCAAGCGTGCAAAGACACATACAAGTACTAGAATCAATCATCACGTGTAATGCAAAGCATGGGTCACAAGTGCATGTCAAACGCATGGTAATTAGCATATCATGCAAAGTGAACATGGCAATATGGGGAAAATGAGACACAATGGACAATAAGCCATAACCATGTGAGAGCCATGGAGAATAAATGCATGAAGTCTTTGCGTGAAGAGAGCGGTGGGAAAGACAATCCATGGGATCCCAAGTCCTCATTGCCTCAAGAGCTCGTTTTGTCAACTCATGGGGGATTGTGAGGTTGACTAGTATTCATGGGTACCTCCACAAAAGAGACACAAACCGAAGAAATTGTGCGCGTGGTAAATGTTCACATCATCCATCATGATGTGTATGTGCACATGTGAGTTAGCACAATATAAGCATCGCTCAAAGAAATTTGATGCATGGTATAAGAATATGTCATCCATCATGAAAGAACAGTTATTGTGGTAGGACCCAGGGTCCTACCGAACCTGCTCCTTAGGTTGTAGGGGAAGACAGGAGGTTGCCAGGGGCGAGGACGTGGTGGCCGACACGTGGGCGCCATCGCGATTGGGAGGAAGGGCGGCTGCGAGAGAGAGAGGTGCGGCTAGGGTTTAGGGTCCGACTCCTCTAGGAGCCGGGCAATAGATTATTCTTATTGCTTGATCTCAAAATAGTATTACAGCTAGTATAGATAACCACGATTCTAAAAATAACACAACTTGTGGGCCAAGCCCCTAACTAAACCTGCCCGGTGGGCCTCCTACGGGCATAAGTCTGCCCGGTCATAACATCTCTCCCCACCTACGCAAACAGCTCGTCCTCGAGCTGAAACTTTGGGTAGTGTTGGTGGAACTCCTCGTGCTGCTCCCAAGTGGCGTCCTCCACCGGAAGTCCAGCCCATCGAATCAACACGTACTACACTCCTCAATGTAGCTGGGCGTACAAGACCTTCACCGGTCCTGGAAGAAGACGCCCATCGGCGGTCAGAGGAAGCGCGGGAGGGACCGTGGGTGGCTCCCCACGGAAGGTCTTGAGCAGCCCCACATGGAAGATGTCGTGGATGTGAGCACCCACCGAAAGCTGAAGGCGATAAGCCACCTTCCCAATGTGCTCAAGGACAGCAAAAGGACCAGCATAGCAAGGACCCAGCTTCTTCTTCGCGCGTGGGTCTAGTGACTGCGTAGAGCGGTGAAGAAGACATAGCCACACCCAATCGCCCACCGCGAACTCTGCCTCACGATGAGGCTATCGTAGTAGTGCTTGGCCAACTGTTGGGCCTGAAGGAGGCATTGCCGGATCACCGCCAGCATCTCGTCACGGATCCGCAGAAGGTCCCCGGCCGCCTCGGTCCGAGCCATGGCCGGATCAATAGGAGGAATTGCCGGGGGTGGCCGACCATAAACCACCTCAAACGGCATGGCGCGTAGGGCGGAGTGATAGGAGGTGTTGTAGCAGTATTCCGCCCATGAGAGCCAGTCCACCCATGCACGAGGACGATCACCTGTGACACAACGCAAATACATGGCAATCACCTTGTTGACGACTTCGGACTAGCCGTCCGTCTGAGGGTGAAAGGCCGTGCTTAGGCGGAGCTTCACGCCCGCCATCCGAAAGAGATTGCGCCACACATGCTCCGTGAACACGGGATCCCGATCACTAATGATGAAGAGGGAAACCCATGGAGGCGGACGATACCGTCGAAGAAGGCCCGGGCCATGGACGCTGCCGTGTAGGGATGACCAAGCGCGATGAAGTGAGCATACTTGGAGAAGCGGTCGACGACCGTGAGAATGACCGACTTGCCGACCACCTTGGGGAGGACCTCGATGAAGTCCATGGAAATGTCCGCCCAAACCTGAGACGGCACCTCCAATGGCTGGAGCAGACCAGCCGGCCTCAGCGTCTCCGTCACGTTACGTTGGCACGTCACACAAGACCGCACCTATTCACGGAACATGGCCTGATCACCGGGAATGTAGAAGTCGGCGCGGAGACGGTGGAGGGTTTTCTGCACACGCTCATGGCCCGCCGAGTGTGCCAGCAACAGCACATGGTGACGGACATTGTCATGCGCCGAAACGAAGACCTAGTGCCCATGTAGTAGCAGCCCCGTCGGCGAGGTGCCAAGGCTCCTCCAGCTCACCCACAACCAACTGCTACTGAAGGAGGAGCATGTCCGATGCGGACGCTGTCTCCCAGCGGATGTCGGTGAAGAGGGCGAAGGAGGACCCCGAGCGGATGCAGAGTGCTGCCCGCTCAGAGTCACCGGTGGCGGTATCGGCGTCGCACCGAGACAGGGCATCAGCGACGGTGTTAAGGCGGCTCGGACAATACTTGATGGTGAAGTCAAAGCCAAAGAGCTTACTGATCCACTGGTGCTGCGAGATGGTAGACAACCTCTGATCTAGCAGGAACTTGAGGCTGTAGTGGTCCGTACGTATCCGGAAAGACCAACCCCATAAATAGGGCCGCCAGTGACGCACCGCCTGCACCAAGCCATTGAGCTCGCGCTCATAGGCCACGAGCTTAAGATGGCGCGCGGCAAAGGGCCTGCTGAAGAAGGCGAGGGGTCCATCTCCCTGATGAAGGACCACGCCAAACTCCGCACCGGAGGCGTCGCAGTCGACGATGAACAGGAGATCCAAGTTAGGCATCTGAAGGACGGGGCCCATCGTGAGGGCCCCCTTGAGGGCCTCGAATGCCATGGTCGCCTCCTCATCCGAGGCAAAGGCATCACGATGGAGGAGGCGTGTGAGCGGGGATGCAATGAGGCCGAACTCCCGGATAAACTCCGGTAGTACCCCGTGAGGCCAAGAAACTCGCGAAGAGCCCGCGGTGAATGCGGAATCGTCCAGGCGGTGATGTTCGCCACCTTGTCGGCGTCTATGGCCACCCCGTCGGCTGAGATGATGTGACCAAGGTAGGCGACGGAAGGCGTCCTGAACGAGCACTTCGAGTGCTTAAGATGAAGATGGTGTGCTCGAAGCTCGTTGAAGACGATGGTGACGTGCTGAAGGTGCTCCGCCCACGAGGCACTGTAGCTAAGAATATCATGAAAGAAAATGAGCACAAACCGATGCAGGTAGGGGTAGAGGACGTCGTTCATCAGAGCCTGAAACATTGCCGGAGCATTGGAGAGGCCGAACGACATGACCAAGAACTCGAAGTGGCCGTGGTGAGTCTGAAAGAGCATGAGCGCGCACTGCCGCTCCAGCTCGTCCTTCTGCAGCTGAGGATACCGGTAGGGCCGGACTGCCGCCGATGCCGAGCTCTACAGCAGATGAATGCGGTGGTCGTAGACCCAGGCCGGAGGAAGGCCCTGCGGCTTGTCGAAGAGGTCGTGGTGCTGCTACAAAAGGTGGTCCAATAGAGGATGCTCGGCCTCGGAGATGGTCGCGGCCACCTGGAGCTGGGGTGTCACTGGCAAGGCACCGCCAATGCCCTCCGAACGAATGCGGCACCCGAGGCGCCAGAAGGTCATCGTCAAAGTGTCAAAGTCCCATAGGATGGGGCCGAGAGTCCGCAAAAAGTTGACACCAAGGATGAAGTCGAAGCAGCCCAAGTCGATGCCGACACACGTGATGGTGAAGTGCTTGTCGCCGATAGTAATAGGCACGTCCCGTGCAAGCCCATGGCACCGTAGGCGGTCGCCGTTAGCCACGGTGACCCGAAGTTGCTCCCTACTTGTCGGCTGAAGTGCTAAGCGCTGCATCGTAGCCTCAGGTAGGAAGTTGTGGATGGAGCCCGTATCCAGGAGGGCCACCAGGTGCTAGTCGTGAA
Organism: Aegilops speltoides; assembly: GCA_021437245.1. Taxonomy (NCBI): domain Eukaryota; kingdom Viridiplantae; phylum Streptophyta; class Magnoliopsida; order Poales; family Poaceae; genus Aegilops; species Aegilops speltoides. The sequence continues at coordinate 219,038,119 of CM038141.1, read as the reverse complement.
TCGTCACTGGTAAGAGCATGGTCCGCTCGTTACGGATGCCGGTGAGTGCATGGAGAGAGACCACGAGTGCCGTCGCAGGGGCGGTCGCGGGGGCAGCCTCAGCAGCCGCTGGGGGCGGCAGCATGTCGAGCCCGTCTGCAGGGGCGTCCTCCTTGATGTAGTCGGCCGTCTCCAAGTAGAAGAGTCTTGGGCAGACATGGCCCGGTGCGTAGGGCTGATCGCAATTATAGCAAAGCCCCTGGCGACGACGCTCGAGCTGCTCCGCCTGAGAGAGACGACGGAAGGGCCGCGACGCGGCCGGGGTGGTCGTCACCGAAGCGGCCGGGGGTGGGCGGCCCGACATAGGGCGCGGTCTGGTGGTCTGTCGGCCTCCTCGAGCCGGGGCTGCCTGCTGCATGGTGATACGTCTTCAACGTATCTATAATTTTTGATTGTTCCATGCTATTATATTACCTGTTTTGGATGTTTATGGGCTTTACTTTACACTTCTATATCATTTTTGGGACTAACCTACTAACCGGAGGCCCAACCCGAATTGCTGTTTTTTTCCTATTTCAGTGTTTCGAAGAAAAGGAATATCAAACGGAGTCCAAACGAAATGAAACCTTTGGGAGCGATCTTTTTGGAACAAACGCAATCCAGGAGACTTGGAGTAGACGTTAAGCAGCAGACGAGGAAGCCACGAGGTAGGAGGGCGCACCCTAGGGGGGTGGGCACGCCCCCCACCCTCGTGGGCCCCTTGTGGCTCAACCGACCTACCTCCTTCGCCTATATATATCCACGTACCCTGAAAACATCCAGGAGCACCACCAAAAACTATTTCCACCACCACAACCTTCTGTATCTGCAAGATCCCATCTTGGAGCCTTTGCCGGCGCTCCGCCGGAGGGGGAATCGACCACGGAGGTCATCTACATCATCTCCAAGGCCTCTCCAATGAGTTGTGAGTAGTTTATCACAGACCTTCGGGTCCATAGTTATTAGCTAGATGGCTTCTTCTCTCTCTTTGAATCTCAATACAAAGTTCTCCTCGATCTTCTTGGAGATCTATTCGATGTAACTCTTTTTGCGGTGTGTTTGTCAAGATCCGATGAATTGTGGGTTTATGATCAAGTTTATCTATGAGAAATATTTGAATCTCCTCTGAATTCTTTTATGTATGATTGGTTATCTTTGCAAGTCTCTTCGAATTATCAGTTTGGTTTGGCCTACTAGATTGATCTTTCTTGCAATGGGAGAAGTGCTTAGCTTTGGGTACAATCTTGTAGTGTCCTTTCCCAGTGATAGCAGGGGCAGCAAGGCACATATTGTATTGTTGCCATCGAGGATAAAAAGATGGGGTTTATATCATATTGCATGAGTTTATCCCTCTACATCATGTCATCTTTCTTAATGTGTTACTCTGTTCTTCATGAACTTAATACTCTAGATGCAGGCAGGAGTCGATCGATGTGTGGAGTAATAGTAGTAGATGCAGAATTGTTTTGATCTACTTGTCACGGACGTGATGCCTATATACCTGATCATGCCTAGATAATCTCATAACTATGCACTTTTCTATCAATTGCTCGACAGCAATTTGTTCACCCACCGTAATACTTATGCTATCTTGAGAGAAGCCACTAGTGAAACCTATGGCCCCCGGGTCTATCTTTTATCATATAAGTTTCCCATCTACTTTTATATGCATCTTTACTTTCCAATCTATATCATAAAAATACCAAAAATATTTATCTTATCTTATTATCTCTATCAGATCTAACTTTCGCAAGTTACCGTGAAGGGATTGACAACCCCTTTATCGCGTTGGTTGCGAGGTTCTTGTTTGTTTGTGTTGGTACGAGGGACTTCTGTGGAGCCTCCTAATGGATTGATACCTTGGTTCTCAAAAACTGAGGGAAATACTTACGCTACTTTGCTGCATCACCCTTTCCTCTTCAAGGGAAAACCAACGCAGTGCTCAAGAGGTAGCAAGAAGGATTTCTGGCGCCGCTGCCGGGGAGGTCTTCGCTCAAGTCAAGACATACCAAGTACCCATCACAAACTCATCTCCCTTGCATTACGTGATTTGCCATTTGCCTCTCATTTTTCTCTCCCCCACTTCACCCTTGCCGTTTTATTCGCCCTCTCTTTTCCGTTCGCCTCTCTTTTTCGCTTGCCTCTTGTGTGCCTATTTGCCCTTATGGCTTTGCCTAAGAACCTTGATCTTCATCTTAAAAGGTTGGAAGAGATTGAATTGAACATTAGAAGCTTTATGACTTTACAATCTGAGCACAATAATTTCTTTAGAAACGAGCGTAAAGAACAAAAAAGCTTTATGGGTTACATGAATAAAGAGCTTGATGATATGTCTAAGGAATTTTATGGTTTGAAATCTCAGATTGCTCGTCTAGAAAAATCTATAGCCCAAATTACTGATAAGTAAGCCACTTTAGTTAATAAGATGGCTGCCAAACCAGGAGGGTTAGATGAAAATAATGATGAAGATCTAAAAGTTATTGATGTGTCTCCTATTAACTTTGTTTTGCAATATGAATCTTGATAATGATGGGACTGGAGATGAGTCAACTTTAGTTAAAACGCGTCCCAATGATAAGGAGTTTTTAGATCTTGATGCTAAATTTGCTAAAAGTGGGATTAGAGAGGTCAAAACTTTACATAGCAATGAACCCACTATTTTGGATTTCAAGGAATTTAATTATGATAGTTGTTCTTTAATAGGTTATATTTCCTTGTTGCAATCCGTGTTGAATTCTCCTCACGCTTATAGTCAAAATAAAGCTTTTACCTAACATATCGTTGATACTTTGATGCAATCTTATGAGGAAAAACTTGAATTGGAAGTTTCTATACCTAGAAAAATTTATGATGAGTGGGAACCTCCTATAAAAATTAAAATTAAATATCATGAATGCTATGCTTTGTGTGATTTGGGTGCTAGTGTTTCCACGATTCCAAAAACTTTATGTGATGTGCTAGGTTTCCGTGATTTTGATAATAGCTCTTTAAACTTGCACCTTGCGGATTCCACTATTATGAGACCTATGGGAAGGATTAATGATTTCATATTGTTGCAAATAGGAATTATGTGCCCGTAGATTTTATTGTTCTTGATGTAGATTGCAATTTTTCATGTCCTATTATTCTTGGTAGACCTTTCCTTAGAACGATTGGTGCAATTATTGATATGAAGGAAGGAAATATTAGGTTCCAATTTCCATTAAGGAAAGGCATGGAACACTTTCCTAGGAATAAAGTTAAATTACCTTATGAATCTATTATGCGAGCCACTTATGAGTTGAATACCAAAGATAGCAATACTTAGATCTATTCTCGCTTTTATGCCTAGCTAGGGGCATTAAACGATAACGCTTGTTGGGAGGCAACCCAATTTTGTTTTTGTTTCTTGCTTTTTTGCTTCTGTTTAGTAATAAATAAATTATCTAGCCTCTGTTTAGATGTGGTTTTATGTTTTAATTAGTGTTTGTGCCAAGTAGAACCTATAGGATCATCTTGGGTGATAGTTAATTTGATTCTGCTGAAAAACAGAAACTTCTGCACGCACGGAAATAATTTTATTAAATCACAGAAACGTGCTTCTGAGTTGATTCTTTTTGAAGTAGATAAATAGACAAATTTACTAGGACTTCCTATTTTTGTAGGAGTTTTATAGTTCCATAAGTATTCAAAAGTTACAGATTGCTATAGACTGTTCTGTTTTTGACAGATTCTGTTTTTCGTGTGTTGTTTGCTTATTTTGATGCATCTATGGCTAGTATCGGGGGGTATGAACCATAGAGAAGTTGTAATATAGTAGGTTTAACGCAATATAAATAAAGAATGAGTTCATTACAGTACATTATGTGGTGGTTTTTCTTTCTTGCACTAACGGAGCTCATGAGATTTCCTGTTGAGTTTTGTGTTGTGAAGTTTTCAAGTTTTGGGTAAAGATTTGATGGACTATGGAATAAGGAGTGGAAAGATCCTAAGCTTGGGGATGCCCATGGAACCCCAAGATAATACAAGGATAACCAAAAGCCTAATCTTGGGTATGCCTCGGAAGGCATCCCCTCTTTCGTCTTTGTCTATCGGTAACTTCACTTGGAGCTATATTTTTATTCACCACATGATATGTGTTTTGCTTGGAGCGTCTTGTATGATATGAATCTTTGCTTTTTAGTTTATCACAATCATCCTTTCTGTACACACCTTTTGGGAGAGACACACATATTTCGGAATTTATTAGAATACTCTATGTGCTTCACTTATATCTTTTGAGCTAGATAGGTTTGCTCTAGTGCTTCACTTATACTTTTTAGAGCACGGCGGTGGCTTGATTTTGTAGAAATTGTTGATAATGCTTCACTTATATGATTTTGAGAGTCTTTTAGAACATCATGGTATTTGCTATGGTTATAAAATTGGTCCTATAATGATGAGCATCCAAGTTGGGTATAATAAAAACTATCATAGGAAGTGAATTTGATGCTATGATAAATTTGATGCTTGATAATTGTTTCGAGATATAAAGGTGGTAATATTAGAGTCATGATAGTTGGGTAATAGTGAATTTAAGGAATACTTGTGTTGAAGTTGGCAAGTCCCGTAGCATGCACGTATGGTAAAAGTTGTGTAACAAATTTATTGCATGGAGTGCTCTTTTGAGTGCCTTCCTTATGTGTGGAGGTCGGGGGCGCACGATGGTTAACTCCTACCAACCTCCCCCTAGGAGCATGCGTAGTAGTACTTTGCTTCGAGGGCTAATAAAACTTTTGCAATAAGTATATGAGTTCTTTATGACTAATGTGAGTCCATGGATTATACGCACTCTTACCTTTCCATCATTGCTAGCCTCTTCGGTACCATGCATTGCCCTTTCTCACCTTGAGAGTTGGTGCAAACTTCGCCGGTGCATCCAGACCCGTGATACGATACACTCTATCACTCATAAACCTCCTTATATCTTCCTCAGAATAGCCACCATACCTACCTATTATGGCATTTCCATAGCCATTCCGAGATATATTGCCATGCAACTTTCCACCGTTCCGTTTATCATGACACGCATGATCATTGTCATATTGCCTTGCATGATCATGTAGTTGACATCATATTTGTGGCAAAGCCACCATGCATAATTTTTCATACATGTCACTCTTGATTCATTGCCTATCCAGATACACCACCGGAGGCATTCATATAGAGTCATATCTTGTTCTAGTTTTGAGTTGTAATTCATGAGTTGTAAATAAATAGAAGTGTGATGATCATCATTATTAGAGCATTGTCCCTTATAAAAAAAAGAAAGGCCAAAGGAAAAAAAAGAAAGGCCAAATAAAAAGCAAAAAAAAGAAAGGCCCAAAATAAAATAAAAAAGGGGGACAATGTTACTATCCTTTTCCACACTTATGCTTCAAAGTAGCACCATGTTCTTCATATAGAGAGTCTCTTATGTTGTCACTTTCATATACTAGTGGGAATTTTTCATTATAGAACTTGGCTTGTAGATTCCAATGAGGGGCTTCCTCAAAATTCCCTAGGTCTTCATGAGCAAGCAAGTTGGATGCACACCCACTTAGTTTCTTTTGTTGAGCTTTCATACATTTATAGCTCTAGTGCATCTGTTGCATGGCAATCCCTACATCTGATGTTGACATCAATTGATGGGCATCTCCATAGCCCGTTGATTAGCCTTGTCAATGTGAGACTTTCTCCTTTTTTGTCTTCTCCACACAACCTCCATCATCATATCCTATTCCACCCATAGTGCTATATCCATGGCTCACCCTCATGTATTGCGTGAGAGTTGAAAAAAGCTGAAGCGCGTTAAAAAGTTGAACCAATTGCTTGGCTGAAACTGGGGTTGTGCATGATGGGAGTATATTGTGTGATGAAAATGAAACATAGCCTAACTATATGATTTTCTAGGGATGAACTTTCTTTAGCCATGTTATTTTAAGAAGACATGATTGCTTAGTTAATATGCTTGAAATATTACTATTTCTTATGTCAATATGAACTTTTATTTTGAATCATTTGGATCTGAACATTCATGCCACAATAAAGAAAATTACATTGAGAATTATTCTAGGTAGCATTCCACATCAAAATTTTTGTTTTTGTCATTTACCTACTCGAGGACGAGCAGGAATTAAGCTTGGGGATGCTTGATACATCTCCAACGTATCTATAATTCTTGATTATTCCATGCTATTATATTACCCGTTTTGGATGTTTATGGGCTTTACTTTACACTTTTATATCATTTTTGGGACTAACCTACTAACCGGAGGCCCAGCCCGAATAGCTGTTTTTTTGCCTATTTTGGTGTTTCAAAGAAAGGAAATATCAAACGGAGTCCAAACGGAATGAAACCTTCGGGAGCGATCTTTTTGGAACAAACGCAATCCAGGAGACTTGGAGTGGACGTCAAGCAGCAGACAAGGAAGCCACGAGGCAGGAGGGCGCGCCCTAGGGGGGTGGGCGTCCCCCCCCCCTCGTGGCTCAACCGACCTACCTGCTTCGCCTATATATATATCCTCGTACCCTGAAAACATTCAGGAGCACCACGAAAAACTATTTTCACCGCCGCAACCTTCTGTATCCGCGAGATCCCATCTTGGAGCTTTCGCCGATGCTCCGTCGAAGGGGCAATCGACCATGGAGGGCCTCTACATCATCTCCAGGGCCTCTCTGATGAGTTGTGAGTATTTTATCATAGACCTTCGGGTCCATAGTTATTAGCTAGATGGTTTCCTCTCTCTCTTTGAATCTCAATACAAAGTTCTCCTCGATGTTCTTGAAGATCTATTCGATGTAACTCTTTTTGCGGTGTGTTTCTCAAGATCCGATGAATTGTGGGTTTATGATGAAGTTTATCTATGAATTTGAATCTCCTCTAAATTCTTTTATGTATGATTGGTTATCTTTGCATGTCTCTTCGAATTATCAGTTTTGTTTGGCCTACTAGATTGATCTTTCTTGCAATGGGAGAAGTGCTTGGCTTTGGGTACAATCTTGCGGTGTCCTTTCCCAGTGACAGCAGGGGCAGCAAGGCACGTATTGTATTGTTGCAATCGAGGATAAAAAGATGGGGTTTATATCATATTGCATGAGTTTATCCCTCTACATCATGTCATCTTTCTTAATGCGTTACTCTGTTCTTCATGAACTTAATACTCTAGATGCAGGCAAAAGTCGGTCGATGTGTGGAGTAATAGTAGTAGATGCAGAATCGTTTCGATCTAATTATCACGGACGTGATGCCTATATGCATGATCATGCCTAGATAATCTCATAACTATGCACTTTTCTATCAATTGCTTGACAGTAATTTGTTGACCCACCGTAATACTTATGCTATCTTGAGAGAAGCCACTAGTGAAACCTATGGCCCCCGGGTCTATCTTTTATCATATAAGTTTCCCATCTACTTTTATTTGCATCTTTACTTTCCAATCTATATCATAAAAATACCAAAAATATTTATCTTATCTTATTATCTCTATCAGATCCCACTTTCGCAAGTTACCATGAAGGGATTGACAACTGCTGCTGGCCGGGAGCCGTGGCCGCAGACGACGACCTGTGCGGCCAGAGGGGGGCCGCAGGTGGGGGCGGCTGCAGTTGCAGCATCTATGGCGTTGGCCGGCTGGGGTGCCCCTAGGAATGGCAATGGGGCCCCATACCTATCAAACCCATGCGATTTCATCTATTAGGGGGTGGGGACGGGCGAAAAGCTTCCCCATGGGGATATTTACTAAACTAATTTATTCCCCGTAGGGTAAAACGGGGATGGGGATGATATTCCATTCCCCATACCCAATACCCATCGGGATCTGCTTTCTAACTATGACATTGCGGTCAACCTTAAAATATTCACAAACAAACTTGTGAAAACAAAAAACTCTGAAGAAAACCTTAAACCTAACCCACGTCCTCACCTCAGCTGCCACCATAACCAAGAAGTCGGTACAATTTAGATCGATATTAGCATAACACGAACAACACCATTTATATTTGTTGATTATAGTATGTCATATTATGTATATGAGCATTTGTTTATGGGGATGGGGACCCTAATGGGGCCCCGTTCCCTAGTGGGTCATGTGTATGGGGAAAATTATCCCAGTCATGTAAATGGGGATGGGATGGGATGATGGGGAATGGATGGGGATGGGGATGTTCTAGGTATACCCACAGGGGATTGTCCCCATTGCCATCCCTAGGCGCCCCTCCTAGAACGGCAGCAGCGGTGGTCCGCTCAGTGCAGGGACGCCTTGGGACAGCCACAGCAGTGGGGGATGGCTGTAGGCGGTGGTCGTCGCAGCCGGCGGAGGCGCGGGAGGGCTGGCCAAGTATAGGCGGATGCCCTGGACAGCCGTCATGAGATCCCACAAGGTGCCGATGACTTCTTCCGGCGTAGAGACGGCGGGTGAGGACGCAACAGGGTGACCGGGGCCGGCAGGATTGCCCCGTCGGTGGTGATGGTCGCCCGCGGAGTGGAGGTGGTCGGCAGTTGTGGCGTTGGCGGTGAAGATGACATGATTGATCCCGAGTCTCTGGATACCAAATTGGTAGAACCTAGGGTCCTACCGGACCTGCTCCTTAGGTTGTAGGGGAAGACAGGAGGTTGCCGGGGGCGAGGACGCGGCGGCCGGCGTGTGGGCGCCATCGCGATCGAGAGGAAGGGCGGCTGCGAGAGAGAGAGAGATAGAGATAGATAGATAGATAGATAGATAGAGAGAGAGAGAGAGAGAGAGAGAGAGAGAGAGAGAGAGAGAGAGAGAGAGAGAGAGAGAGAGAGAGAGAGAGAGGTGCGACTAGGGTTTAGGGTCCGGCTCCTCTGGGAGCCGGGCAATATATTATTCTTATTGCTTGATCTCAAAATAGTCTTACAGCTAGTATATATAACTGTTAGTCTAAAAATAAGATAACTTGTGGGCCAAGCCCCTAACTAAACCTGCCTGGTGGGCCTCCTATGGGCATAAGTCTGCCCGGTCATAACATATTGTGTATGACACAATGGGGACACAAATTGAGCATGCAAGTATATGGCACATCAATAGCATGTTTGTTCATGGAGAGCATATGGTGCATACAAGTATTGGGATCATGCAATGAATGGGATGGATCAAAATCTCCTAAAATGTATGAGGAAACTATGGGGGTCTCCTCATGAGCAATATCGGAAACATCATATGGAGAAAATGGACAACATCCAAAACAATGCATATCCGAAGCTAGGTGGTCATGGCATGTCATATGAGATAAATGATACAAAGGGAGCATATCAATATCATCACAAGAATAACAAATGCCAATAACTAAGGGCTTGTCATCTATGCCATATGTGCAAATTGGGTTTATTTTAATGGCATATGCATAGTCACTATGAAGAGATTGTAAATAAGACATATGGTTGATCTCATGCATAGCATATGACAAGTCAAGCGGATTATCAAACATGATGTGACCTAAAGAATTGTCACAAGAAATCCTTTGTAACATGGCATCACAACTAAGAGACTCCACATGAGAATCATCATACTCATCATAAATGGGCAAATCATCGCATGGGGAAATCATACTAGCATGAAGGATGGTACTAGGTTGATCAACATCATGCAAGCAATCAATGTCAAGAATGTCCACAAGTGGGTTGAGCGTCATCATCACCTATGATACAGTTCTTATTCCACTCGTGTGGTGTAGGTGTCAGATATCGGGTTCCGGCAAAACCCTTAAGGTTCGAACTCTGGGGTGCGCACGAAGATCTTCTCCCTACCAATTCACGCTCACAACCTCGCCGCGATTCTAAGATAGAACGATGAACAACGCAAGAGACATGAGGTTTATACTGGTTCGGGCCACCATTGTGGTGTAATACCCTAATCCAGTGTGTGGTGTGGTGGATTGCCTCTTGGGCTGATGATGAACAGTAAAGAGGAAGAACAACCTCGCGAGGAGAGGTTTTCTTGTGGTGGTGGGTGTTCTGCTTGGAAAGGATTCGATCCCCTCCTACTGTGGTGGCTATCTCTATTTATAGAGGCCCTGGTCCTCTTCCCAAATATTGAGCGGTAAGGGAGCCAACAACGGCCATTTTGAAAGGGGACAGCTAGTACAAGCTGTCCTGACTAAAGGTGGTCTTCGACTGCCAAAGGCACTGGTGATGACATTGTCTTGGGCTCCATGGTGACCTCCGTCCTGCCGCTCTGCTGGTCTTGGTCTCGTTGCACCAATATGGAAACCTTTGCCTGATGCCTCGGTACTCCGCTCCTGCACTTGCCGCCTTTGCACCAAAGAGGAAACGAGGACACTGCGCAGGCTGGCGCCCGCCTGGTCTTGATCGTCATGGCTTGCATCATGAGCACCTCGTGATGTATCCCTTGCCTTGATCTCTCCACCTCCTCGCGAGCCTGCCTGGTGAGGCCGCCCCTGAGGAGGCCTTGTGTCATCTGCCCCACGAGGCTTGGCCCCTCGCGAGGGTCTTGAGCGTTTGTTGATGAAGATGGGCGTCTTGGGCCTTTGCCGAGCCACGCTTGACGGGCCGTGGGCAGCAAGTCTGGGATCCCTGTTCCCTTAACGCCGACAGAGCCCCGTGTCGGTTTCGGTTCTGGCAGACCCTTGAGGTTTGAACTCTAGGGTGTGCACGGAGATCTTTCCCCTACCAACTCGCGTCTCGAAGCCTCGCAAGGAATCTAGGCTAGAAAGAAGAACACACAAGAGACACGAGGTTTATACCGGTTCAGGCCACCATTGTGGTGTAATGCCCTACTCCAGTGTGTGGTGTGGTGGATTGCCTCAGGGGCTGATGATGAACAATACAAAGGGAGAACAGCCTCGCGAGGGGCTATTCTTGAGCTGGTGCGATGAACTGCTTGGGTGAGTTCAGTCGCTTCTCTCTCTCTCTCTTTCTCTCTTTTTCTCTAATTGATCTCCCCTTTGCCCTGTGGTGGCTAGCTCTATTTATAGAGGAAGGCCCTGGGCCTCTTCCCAACTAATGAGCGGGAAGGGCACCAACAATTGGCCATTTTGAAGGGGAACATCTAGTACACTTATCCTGACTAAAGTTGGTCTACGGCTGCCAAAGGCTCTGACGATGACGCCGTCCTGGGCTCCACGATGACCTCCATCCTACCGTTCTGCTGGTCTTGGTCTTGTTGCATCGAAACGGTAACCTCTGCCTGATGCCTTGGCCTGCGCTTGCCCCCTTTGCACCGAAGGGGAAACAAGGACGCTGCACAGGTCGGCGCCCGCCTGGTCTTGATCGTCATGGCTTGCGTCACGGGCTCCTTGCGAGGTGCCCTTGCCTTGATCTCTCCACCTCCTCGTGAGCCTGCCTGATGAGGCTCCTCCTGAGGAAGCTCCCTATCGTTCGCCCCGCGAGGCTTGGCCCCTCGCGGGGGTCTTGAGCTTGAGTTGATGAAGCTGGGGTGCACTGGGCCCCCACTTGAGCCACGCCACAGGCCGCAGGCAGGCAAGTCTGGGGACCCCCATTCCTAGAACACCGACAGTAGCCCCCGGGCCCAAGGCGCGCCCAGACTTGGCTTAGTAGAGAAGCGAAGGGGCAAGTGCGAAGCGCCGCGGGCCCCAACAGCCTGCGGCTTTGGGCACCGCGTGGTGATTGATTGGACGTGGGCGTCTCCGCTTCCCCATGATGCCTCATTACATGCCCGGCTAGGCGGACCCATGGTTGCACATAGCCATTCCCCTTCCGCTGCCCGCGTGCTTCCTGCCCTTCCTCAGGCTCCAACCTCCACCTCCAATCCAACTCGAACTCTCCCCCTTCCCATTGCCATGGCGCCAACGAAGAAGGAAAGAGGGAAGAAGCCCGCGCCTTCGCCCCGCTCGCCTCCGGTGATGGCCCTCGCTGTTGACCGGTCTGTCATACTCAACCCCGAGGCCTTGGGCAAGGTCCGTTCTGCTCTTGCCACCATCTTCAACGAGTGCAGCAAGACCATGGTCTGGCCTGCATCCCATGCCTCCTTCGATAGGGTCGTCACGGAGGTCCGGTTCTTGGCCGATGCCCTATGGGCAGGTCTGGTTCCCCCCTTTTCCGCTTTCTTCAATGCGGTGCTCTCCCATTATCAGATCCACATGATGCACCTCAGGCCTGAGTCCATTACCATCCTGTCTGTCTTCGCTTTTGTTTGCGAGGCAATGGTGGGCATTCCTCCTTCCGTTGCCCTGCTGCGCCACTTCTTCTCTTTGCACCTGAGCGACCCCACTCAAGGCTCGGGGTGTGTGAGCTTCCTCGCCGTGCTAGAGACAGCTGCTTTAGGGATCAATTTCGGCCTTCCTCCGCCTGAGGCCAGGTTCAGAGCGGTGGATGTATGTGGATGTTGGGGTGCCCAGCCCCCTGCTCTCGCGCCCAACTTTGCCTGCTGTTCCCAACTTAGGCTGGGATCATGAGACGCTCGCGAGCCCCCGACTTGCCTTCGTCTGGCACCGCTTCCCGAGTTTGAGGGTGCTCGACGTGACGACGCCCAAGGTGGTGAAGGAGTTCCTCCAGCGTCGCATTGCGCCTCTCCAGCTCCACTCTCGCCGGATGTGGGACTTTGCGGGGCACAAAGACCGCATAAGGATTTAGGAGGAGGACCTGGCGCCTGAAGCACTGAGGACGATGCTCAGGGTCCTGAGTGGCGATCCTTCCTCGGGCAGCCTTCGACATGATGCTGCCCTCTTGTATCTTTGCTCAGGAAGGGCCAATTTTGTGAGGCAGATGCCCAGCTTTGACGAGTGGGGGCTGCGCCCGGCTGGCCTCACGGGGCCCCGCGAGAACCCAGTCGCTGTGGTTGCTCTTCCGGTCACCCAAAGCAGCTCTGTCTCAGGCGATGGAGCGGGGAGACGAGAACCGCCTGGAGCTGAAGGGGATGATGTGGCAGGCGAGGAGTTGCGGCCTACGGCTCCCGAGGTTGGGGCTCCCGAGGCCCCGGCCATCCTCATGAGGCGGCGCCTGGTGGCGTCCCCCAGGCCGGTCCCCTTGGCGCTGATCACCTTGACGCCTCTTCCACGCCAAAGACCGACCCTTGTGCCAAGCGCTTAGGCAGGTTCCGGGTAGACTTCGAGGCCCTCTGCAAGAGGAAGGAGGCCTTGGGCGGTGACGATCGCCCTTGCCGCCTGTTGAAGTGTGTCATGACCCCGACTCAATGGCACACCGATCTAGCATGTAACACCTCATATCACTTTGCGGCCTCACGCAAGGTATTCCCAAGGGTGTCGCCTTACTAGGCCTGGGACCATTTGCGCCTTTTGGCACACGTATATGATAGTGTCGCTAGCATCCATATGCATGGAGCCCGGGCTGACATGGCTAGTCGTGAAGCCAAAGTGGCACTAACTTACAGGGACACGCATACATGACCCAACAACAAACGTGTCGGTCATCAGCGAGTGAATCCGGGCTGTAGCAACTGGGCTAGCAGGACTCCGGTAAACCGGGCTGTAGCAGGCTAACAGGACTCCGGTAGGACACAGGAACGAAGAAGGACACATGCCGGCTAGCCTAAGTGTTCCAAAGCAGTAGCAAGCTACCATGGCTCAGTGGAAGCACTATGAGACATTTCCCGGCAAGAGAGGCTACCAAGGATAAACAACTAGATAGTCAGATCCCACACATACCAAGCATTTCAATAACATACACACAATATGCTCGATATGTGCAAATACAACATGGCATCACAACATGACTCTACAACTCAAGTATTTTATTCAATAGGCTCCGAGGAGTGAGATATTACAAACATGGGTCTCATGACCCAACATTCAGAGCACACAAGTCAAAGCACAAGCGGAAGCTTAACATGTCTGAGTACAGACAACTATAAATGAAAAAGGCTGAGAAGCCTGACTATCTACTAGATCCTGCCGAGGGAACAAGATCGTAGCTGAGGTAACAAGCTAAACGTCTAAGTCCATGTGAAACTACTAGTGAGACTGAAGTCTCTCTACAAAAACATAAAATAGGCAAATGTGAGTACAAATGTACCCAGCAAGACTTACATCAGAACTAACTACATATGCATCATTATCAACAAAGGGGTGGTGGGGTTTAACTGCAGCAAGCCAGCTTTGACTCGGTGGCTATCTGAACTACATTGTAAGTAACTCTTTTGAGGTGGCATAAGCGAGTCCACATATTCACCATATCAATACACCACTATGGATCCGCTCCGTCTCCCTATGAGAACGCCATCCATAGCACTCACGCTTATCTTGCGCATTTTAGAGTATCCACTTTCACTTGTCTATGAACCGCTGTACAGCAACCCAAAGTCCTTTACATGGACACGGCTATTCGAATAGATCATATTAACCCTGCAGGGGTGTACTTCTTCACACACGCTCTCGCCACTTACCACCATGTACACGTCGTGTATCTCGGCAACCTTCAAGTGGAAGCCTGGCGAGGGAGTCGGCCACGACCTGACTAAGCACACAAGTCTCTAGTCCTGGTTTATCGCCTATTCGGGTTCCATCCGCAAGCAGATCCGGCCGGGGTGTCACTCACAGCCCCAAATGATATGAGCAGGGTTCCCAAGCCCACCATCCGGGTGCCACTTGGTACACCGTGCCACTATGCCTAGTCTGTCCCAAGCCCACCTGTACCGAGTGCCACTTGGTAGACTACTAACACTACCTACAAACACCAGAAACTAGTTGCAACTCACGGACAGAGATCGAGTTGATTAATAAGTCGAGAGGGTTGAGTTACGGAACCCAATGTGTGGTAATGTTGTTCATGGATCACAAACACAGAACTTAGTTCCTGAGGACGGTTTCAATGAGACAACCCACCATGTACTCCTACATGGCCTCTCACCGCTACCTTTACCAAATCGTTTTCACACACTTAGTTCACACACAGTAGGACATGTTCACACACTCCAATTCATCCCCGATGAATCAAACCTGACTCAACTCTAAGCAGTAGCAGGCATGACAAACAAGCATGAATGAGTAGGCACATCAGGGCTCAAACAACTCCTACTCATGCTAGTGGGTTTCATCTATTCTTGTGGCAATGACAGTCATCACGCGAGGAAAGGGTTCAACTACCACAGCAAGTAACAAATATGTCGTTGTTGTCCTAATGCAGTAAAAGAGAGCAGGAGCGAGAGAGTGGGATTGTATCGGAATGAACAAGGGGGTTTTGTTTGCTTGACACTTCCGAAGATAGTATAGCTCTTCATTGGTGTCATCAATCACATCGTCGAAGCAACGTCTACCGAGAGGGGACAATCACCGACAACAGAGAAAGAACACAATCAATGCAATGCAACAATATGATGCATGAATGTGACATGGCAATATGTTGTGGTTTGAGCTAAAGCAACTAGCAACCAGATTAAATAAAGTTGGTTTGAATCCAAGATTCCAATTCAAACTCCATATGTGAATATTTAAATGCCAAACATATGATTTGCCCTATTCAGCAACTATAACTTGCTCTAAAATGCATGAAGATGGTACAGATGGATAGATTGAATTTTTCTGATCATTTTTCATATATAATTTATTTCATTTGGAGTTACGATTGAATTTCTATCATTTTTAGAATTTTGGACAAATTCTGGAATTTTCAGAATTAAAATAAATCCAGAAAATGACTTATTGCGTCAGCACTGCGTCACTGTGATGTCAGCAGTCAACTGAACCGGCCCTGGTCAAACCTGACGTGTGGGGTCCACATGTTAATGTCACAGTTAGTTAACTGGGTCAATTAGTATTAAGCTAACCTTAATTAAAGTCTCAGCGGGGCTGGGCCCACACGTCAGCGACACTAGGAGGTTGGTTAGGCGCTAATGATGGTGCCACATCACCAGTCACCGGAGTTGGACGCCGGCGACCTCACAGTGCGGCGGCGGCTCGCCGGAATTGCGTTGTGGGCATCGGATGAACGTGCCGATGGCACCAGGCGATAGCCCTTGATCCCGCGCATCTAGCGGAGGTAGCAGCAGGTCACGGAGTCACCAGAATCAACGTCGGCGATGAGGTTTGCAGCGGCAGAAGGTCGGGCTTGCACTAGCGCGGTGCTGGAGTGCGTTAGCGAGCAGGGTTAGATGCTTGGAGGGCACCACTTTCCTCCAGGAGCACGCGGGGCTCGGTGGTTCGAGCAGCGGAGCTCGGCAGTGAGGTTCCCGGCGGCCATGGCGGACGGCGTAGAAGCTCACGGGGATCGTGCTACAACTCGAAATCGAGCGACAGAATAGAGGGGAAAGAGGGGCAAGCTCACTAGGTGTCGAACGGAGACAAAGGATAGGTCGGGGGCGCGCTGTATCCCGCGAATCAACGCCGGCGGCCGATGGTGCCGAAGGTTGAAGTCGAGCATGGTGACGACGAAGCAGGGCCTCCCGGCGTCCCATAGCTCGGTGGAGAGGACGAGGAAGACGCAGCGGTGCGTCTGGGATCAGCGGCAAGGCGAGGGGAGTGTGGTAGCTGTGGTGGCAGCGAACGGCGGCGACGGGACGCTCGGTGGTGCTGCGGGGAAGAGCAGAGGAGGGGGAAGGGGTCTAGAGAGAGTGGGAGGGGTCGGGGGTGCGTGTCGACGTCCAGGGCATCCAGAGCGACGTCGGGGACGTGGAAGCAGGAGGTGGCCGAGATGCGTGGTCGCGCGCAAGGGGCACACGCCCGGCGTCCTTCTGTCCCAAGGAAGGGGACGATCGCACAGCCTGACCGGATGGGCTGGGGCGTCTTTGCACCGAACCGATGGGCGCCAGTCGATTCTCTCTCTCTCTATTAATAATTTGTTCTACTTTTCTATTTTTGC
This sequence comes from Aegilops speltoides, assembly GCA_021437245.1. NCBI lineage: Eukaryota > Viridiplantae > Streptophyta > Magnoliopsida > Poales > Poaceae > Aegilops > Aegilops speltoides. Next base: position 219,021,348 of record CM038141.1, on the reverse strand, counting down.
TATTTGTTTTAATTTAGTTTATAGCCCAAATCATTTTAATATATCCTGAAAATAATTGTGGGCATTAAATGAATTATTACAGAGGCCCTTAACTATTTTTAGAATTGTCGGAGCATTTTAAAATATTAATAGTATTTAAATGCCCCAATTCAAATACAATATGGATTATTCAAAAATCCAGAATGGCCTAAAAATATTGGCATCATTTTTGGTAGAGGTTTTCACCTTTTTCAAAAATCATGAACATTTTTGAAAGCCATTTGGACTTACTGAAAATATTTTAGGTGAACCTAGTGAATTCCTTTAATGCTAGGGTTTGAGCAATCCCCATTTCAAGTTCATTCAAAAGTTAAACATGATGCACACATGAAGGGCTAGCCTACTGCATACCAGGACTAGGGATGTGACAAAGCGCAGGAAGTACTTCGCCATGGATGAGTAAGTCCTCTTCTCTCTTTGCTCCTTTACCTCTCTGTTCTTGCAGTGACATGACCTTCAGGCCCTTCTGCAGGTCATGGAGATGGCCAAGGGGCCATCCCCCCAAGATTTGTCCTCGCTACTGACCCTTGGCGTGCCGAGCTCGAGCGGCGCCCCTGCCACTCGGCCGGTCGGAGGAGTGGCCCGCCCCGCTGGGCACCTCGAGCCCGCGGGCCTGATGTCCTCCCTTCACGAGTTCTCCTGGGGCACAACCAGCTTGCCCCGTGCTCCTTCCTTGATCGTGGATGGTGATTGGCTGAAGTCATTCTTTGAGCTCCTCTTCCGGGGACGGACCGGTGCCAGGCCGGGCTCCTGGCGAGGTCCGTCCGGCGATTGCTGGGGCACCAGCCCCCAAACCCATGCCGGGAGAGGGCATGCCGCCTCAAGGCCCTCCGCATACGCCAGTGGAAGAGGGTGACGTGGAAGACGTGCTCAAGCGCGCTCACGAACATCGCCCCCTTCGTCAAGAGTTTCTCCAAGGGGCGGCGGATCCGGTGAGCCGGATCGGGGCGGAGCTTGCTGGCGAGGATGCACGCCTTGAGGCCGAGGGCCTGCGCCTCACTGAGGAGAGGCGCAAGCTGAAGGTAGCTGTCGCCCTCACGCGTCATCAGCATGACCTTGACAATGCGAAGGCCGAAGTGTCGCTGGCGGCCTCGCGGGAGGCCTGCTCTGAAGCCGTCGAGGAGGCCCGGGAAGCATACCGACGGCGCAAAGATGCGGAGGAGCGCGCATGGGAGCTCCAAGCCTGGACCAACTCTCTGGAGCAGCAAGTGGAAATGCGCCAGGCGGCCCTTGTGTCGCTAAAGGCGGCTTCCGTCGACCAGGCGGAGCTCCTGAAGCGCGAGGAGGCGCTGACGCTGGAGGCCGCCAAGTGCAACCTTGACCTTGAGCGGTTGGAGACGAGGGAGCGCCTGGTGACTCAGGCGGAGGATGACGTCGCCGCGCGTGAAGCCCGAGTCCAAGAAGAGGTCGACCGCCGCGTGGCGGAACCTCGCTCGGATCTCGCGCGCCAATATGAAGTGAGGTTGGAGTTGATTAGGGCCGAAGCTGAGGGTAGGACCGCGACCCTCAGGGCCAAACTGGCTGAAGTGACGCGGGGTGTGGACTCCAACGCAGCCGCCCTTGGCGCAGCGCAGGCGGAGCTGGCCTCTTCCCGCGCCGAGCTGCTTCTTCTCCAACAGAGGGTTGATGGTGCCGAGGCCATCGCACGACGGAACAAGGACGAGATCCGTCAGCAGCGGATTCGGGAGCACGAGCACGCCCCCATGCTCCGAACGCTCAGGGAACGGGCTAACACGGCCGTGGGCAACATTTGCGAGGCCGCCGCCGAGGTGCCGCATGAGACCAACTACGCTGGCAACCTCCAGTATTTCACTGACGTGGTGACGCTTCTGGAGAACCGCTCTGAGAGGTCTCGTTGGCTTGTCGAGGAGAGGAGTTGAGCCTTGCTCGGGCGTGCCTTTTCCCGTGTCTTCAGTTATATACAGGACAGGGACCCCCACTTCGATTTTGGCACCGCCATCACACCTGTGCCCATAGCCATCCGGGGCGACCTGGTGCAATGGGTGGAGGACAACTTGGACGCCCTCATCAGGGCCTTCACATCTGATGATGACGGCGTGGTTGTGGCCGCAGATGAAGGCGGCGTTGTGGACGAGCCTGGCGCTGACGGAGGTGTTGGCAGTGGTGATGATGTCAGTGATGCCAGCGACGCCTCTGGAGGCGCCCCGGAAGACGCGGTGAGTGATATGTCCGACTGATCGTATGTCGCTGCTGTTTACCCTTTTGACCCCGACGAGTTCCGAGCGGGCCTGTGGGGGCCGCAAAGCCTCGAGTGTCTTCTGGGTGAACCCATTGATCCCGCGATGAGAGCCTCCGGAGAGGGTGCGGCGACAACGGTCCGGATTGTAGACGTGCTCGGCCTGGCCCGGCTCGCGAGGGGCTCACGAGGGGAGGCAGCTGACGCTAACTTTGGACGCAAAGCCGAAACCAGAAAACGTGAGATTGCTCGAACGAGACTAAAACACCCCTCCCCCAAACACACGCAAGTCTCAAGCTCAAATCCAACTTAAATTCAAATCAAAGAACCTTAATAACAGAGGAAAAGGCAAAAGGCAAAAAGCCGCGTCCGGCACCTAGTCTAGTCTTCGACGTCTTCTCACCAGTGCGGAGCCAAGTGCTGCCACTAGGCGTGAACAGCAGCCCCCGAGGCCCAAGGGAGGCTCTCCGGAGACTCCGGGGCGTGTACAGCCCCACTCATTATTACGTGAGAGTGTCACGGGCGGCGAGCTTCACAGGTACCGGCCTTGCTTCATATCGCCAGACAAGGGCCCCGCCTAGCGCCACGCTCTACCTCCATTGACGATGGCCGGAGACCAAGGATGACGCCAATGGGGTAGAGCGGTCATCAGCGGTTCCCCCGACGACCACGGGTCCTCTGCGGGGGCAGGCCCTGAGGCACCTCCCTGGCAGAGGGCCTACCTCCTGAGAACACCTTGCGCCGAGCGCTATAGGGACGAACCCGGATCTCGGCCCCTCTCCTGCAGCCCCCGGTGCCGTCCTCCCGAGGGGTAAGGGGCTGCAGCATCAGGGCAGCCATCTGCCGCGGCGACCTGTACCTCCTGCGACCCATGGTTAGCATAAGCTTGCTCCTGAGGAATTAGTGGTACCAGATAGTTGCTGCCACCGACGCGATCGTCGAGGCCCTCTTGGGGTTCCTGGAAGAGATCAGCTTCTGGTGTCTCCTCGCCCCAGCCTGGCCCGAGGAACGAGCCATGGTCTTCTTCCAGTGCGCACTCTCGATCCACCATGTGGGGCACATAAGCTTCTGGGGCCACCGCCCCACGGTCCTCACCGTAGTGCCCCACATGCCACGCAGTCCGGCCTGGAGCGTTGTCTTGAGGGTGGTGGCGTGGTGGTCCACCGAGGCCGAAGGTCGCGGCATGCACTCCTTTGCCGGCCAGCGATGGGGTCGGCGCGACTTGTCGTCTGGTGCTGCTAGCCGGGTTGGCGTTGAGTAAACCCTGGAGCCCGCCTGGCGTAGCGTGGGCGCGTATGGGGCCAGCATACGACCCGCTCTGGATCTGGGGTGACACCTGGACGAAGAAAGGAGGTGCTCCCAAGGCGGCGGCGTCCAAGAGCTCGGCCACTCGCTCTAACAACACGTCACGGCTGCCCTCCAGCAGCCAGCACCTTAGCAGCTCTCGGGCCACCGTGAGCACGGCCCTGGAGTTCGCCTGCTCCCGTCGGGTGTGCGGCGCCAGGTATGGCGTGGCTTGAGGCTCTTCTTCTTGACCGCACTGCCGTGGTGTGAGGCGGCGTTGGCGCGTCGCCCAGCGCCCGTGGCGCTTCGGAGCCTGAGCTGCACTGGGTGCAAGGTTGAGGTCGCCACAGGCGGCGGCACTGCGTGGGCGAGCCGCGCCCAGCCGATCGGTGTTAGCGGTCGGGTCGCTTGACATCACGCGGCGGCGGCGAGGAACGCGAGGCGGCGGAAGAAGGATTCCGGCGCACCCCTACCTGGCGCGCCGAATGTCGGATTTCGGGCTCCGACAGACCCTTGAGGTTCGAACTCTGGGGTGCGCACGGAGATCTTTCCCTTACCAACTCGCGTCTCGAAGCCTCGCAGGGAATCTAGGCTAGAAAGAAGAACACACAAGAGACACAAGGTTTATACTGGTTCAGGCCACCATTGTGGTGTAATACCCTACTCCAGTGTGTGGTGTGGTGGATTGCCTCAGGGGCTGATGATGAACAATACAAAGGGAGAACAGCCTCGCGAGGGGCTGTTCTTGAGTTGGTGCGATGAACTGCTTGGGTGAGTTCAGTCGCTTCTCTCTCTCTATTTCTCTCTTTTTCTCTGATTGATCTCCCCTTTGCCCTGTGGTGGCTAGCTCTATTTATAGAGGGAGGCCCTGGGCCTCTTCCCAAATAATGAGCGGGAAGGGCGCCAACAATTGGCCATTTTGAAGGGGAACATCTAGTACACTTATCCTGACTAAAGTTGGTCTACGGCTGCCAAAGGCTCTGATGATGACGCCGTCCTAGGCTCCACGATGACCTCCATCCTTCCGTTCTACTGGTCCTTGTCTTGTTGCACCGAAATGGTAACCTTTGCCTGATGCCTTGGCCTGCGCTTGCCCCCTTTTGCATCGAAGGGGAAACAAGGACACTGCGTAGGCCAGCGCCCGCCTGGTCTCGATCGTCATGGCTTGCATCACGGGCTCCTCGTGAGGTGCCCTTGCCTTGATCTCTCCGCCTCCTCGCAAGCCTGCCTAATGAGGCTCCTCCCGAGGAAGCTCCCTGTCGTCCGCCCCGCGAGACTTGGCCCCTCGCGTGGGTCTTGAGCTTGAGCTGATGAAGCTAGGCTGCATTGGGCCCCCACTTGAGCCACGCCGCAGGCCGAAGGCAGGCAAGTCTGGGGACCCCCGTTCCCAGAACGCCGACACCCGGGGCCAAGGCATGCTCGGACTTGGCTTAGCAGCAAAGCCAAAGGGCATGTGCGGAGCGCCACAGGCCCCAACAGCCTACGGCCTTGGTCAACGCGTGACGACTAATTGGATGTGGGCGTCTCCGCTTCCCCATGCTCCCCCAATATCCGCCTGGCTAGGCGGGCATGAAGCTTTACACAGTTATTTCCTCCTTGCTGGCCGCGTGCTCCCTATTCCCCTTTCTTCCTCGAATCTCTGCTTCCACTCCAAATCCAACTTGAGTTCTACTCCCACCATTGCCATGGCGCCAACTAGCAAGGAGAAAGGGAAGAAGCCCCTTGTCAGGACCCCGACTCAATGACACATCGATCTAGCATGTAACACCTCATATCACTTTGCGGCCTCACGCACGATATTCCCACGGGTGTCGCCTTACCTTTGCCCGGGACCGTTTGCGCCTTTTGGCACACGTATATGATAGTGTCGCTAGCATCCATATGATAAGGAGCCTGGGCTGACATGGCTAGTCGTAAACCCAAAGTGGCACAGACTTAGGGGACGAGCATCCATGACCCGAAGATCGAGCGTGTCGGTCATCAGCGAGTGAATCGGCTGTAGCTTTGGGCTAGCGGGACTACGGTGAACCAGGCATGTAGCGGGCTAACGAGGACTCGAAGTTCATCGCGTGACATTTCCCTAAAGGGACGGACCACGAGAGCGAAGAAGGACACATGCCGGCCAGCCTAAGTGTTCGGAGCAAGAGCAAGCTACCATGGCTCGGTGGAAACACTAGGAGACATTTCCTGAAGAGAGGCTACTAAAGATAAACAACTAGATAGTCGGATCCCACACATACCAAGCATTTCAATAACATACACACAATATGCTCGATATGTGCAAATACAACATGGCATCACAACATGACTCTACGACTCAAGTATGTATTCATTAGGCTCCGAGGAGCGAGATATTACAAACAGGGGTCTCACGACCCAACATTCGGAGCATACAAGTCAAAACACAAGCGGAAGCTAACATGTCTGAGTACAGACATCTACAAATGAAAAAGGCATAGAAGCCTGTCTATCTACCAGATCCTGCCGAGGGCACAAGATCGTAGCTGAGGTATCAAGCTAAACGTCGAAGTCCACGCGGAACTACTAGCGAGACCGAGGTCTCTCTGCAAAAACATAAAATCGGCAAACGTGAGTACAAATGTACCCAGCAAGACTTACATCAGAACTAACTACATATGCATCATTATCAATAAAGGGGATGGTGGGGTTTAATTGCAGCAAGCCAGCTTTGACTCGGTGGCTATCCTAAACTACGACTGCAAGTAACTCTTTTGAGGTGGCGCACACGAGTCCACATATTCACCATACCAATACACCACTATGGATCCGCTCCCGTCTCCCTACGAGAACGCCATCCATAGCACTCACGCTTATCTTGCGCATTTTAGAGTATCCACTTCCACTTGTCTATGAACTGTATAGGCAACCCAGAAGTCCTTTTCCACGGACACGGCTATTCGAATAGATGATGTTAACCCTGCAGGGGTGTACTTCTTCACACACGCTCTCACCACTTGCCGCCATTTACACGACATGTACTCGGCAACCTTCAAGCAGAAGCCCAACGTGGGTGTCGGCCACGACCTACCTAAACACTCAAGTCCCTAGTCCAGGTTTATCGCCTATTCGGGTTCCATCCATGAGGAGATCCGGCCGGAGTTTCGCTCACAGCCCCAAGCGATGTGAGCAGGGTTCCCGAGACACCAAGCAGGCGCCTGTACACCCGACCACGTGCCTACCGCATCACAGCCCACCCCTACGGTCAGCGCTGTCCCACGGCCTCCACATACTACAAACACGAAACTACTTGCAACTCACAGACCGAGAGGACAAGGGTGATTAAGAAGCCGAGAGGTCCATTGGTTTGAACCCAATGCGTGGTAGTAGCTGAATCATGGATCACAAACACGAAACTCGGTTCTGAGGACGGCTACAATGAGACAACCCACCATGTACTCCTACATGGCCTCTCACCGCTACCTTTACCAAATCGTGTTCACACACTTAGCTCGCACACAGTAGGACATGTTCACACACCTCTGATTCATCTCCGATGAATCAGACCTGACTCAACTCTAAGCAATAGCAGGCATGACAAACAAGCATGTATGAGTAGGCACATCAGGGCTCAAACAACTCCTACTCATGCTAGTGGGTTTCATCTATTCTTGTGGCAATGACAGGTCATGCGAGAGGATAAAGGGTTCAACTACCGCAGCAAGTAACAGTTGAATCGATGTTGTCTTAATGCAGAAAAAAGAAGCAGGAGCGAGAGAGTGGGTTTGTATCGGAATGAACAAGGAGGTTTTGCTTGCACAGCACTTCGAAGATAATATAGTTCTTCATTGGTGTCATAGATCTAAATCGTCGGGCGTCGTCTCTTGAGAGGGGCGATTCTTAGGCAAACACAGAAGGACACAATCAATGAAATGCGACAATATGATGCATGCTATGACATGGCAATATGATGTGTGATAGGTCTAATGCAACTAGGGACATAAAGGTTTGAGTCCATTTGAACCAAGGATTCAAATGATCACCCAAAATAATAAGTGGTATAAGTGCATTAGCTTGTTTCACCTAAACAGCAAGGTTAAAGTGTTCTGACATGCATGAAACTAGTACAGATGGAAAGATTGGATTTTTCTGATCATTTTTCATATATAACTTGTTCGATTTGGAGCTACGGTTGAATTTATATGAATTTTAGAAGTTTAGATCATTTTCTGGAATTACCTGTATAAAAATAAATCCAGAAAATACTTATTGTGTCAGCATTGCGTCACTATGACGTCAGCAGGTCAACAGACGCTGCTGCTGGTCAAACTTGACCAGTGGGGTCCACTGGTCGATGGTATGAAACTGGTTAGTGCAGCGGCGTGTGGGCCCGGTCAACGGCCATGTCAGCGTGGTCAAAGCTGACGGGTGGGGCCCATGTGGTTAGTTAACTTAACAGAAAATAAACTAAGATTAATTAAGGGCGTTGGGCCCATCCATCAGTGACCTATGGGCTTAGTTAGTGGCGTCATTAATGGCTAATGACAGGCCACGTCGGCACGCCGGAGCTTGGCCGGCGGCGACCATTCCGCGTGGTGGAGCTGCTACTGGGCGGCGCTAGGGGCTGCGTTTAGGTGCGAGGCGACTACCAGGAGGGAGCCCATGCTCTTCCGCATCCAACGGAGCAGGAAGGAGCGGACGGGGTGCGCTATACTCGCCGGAGTCGAGCTCGCGGCGGCGGCCGGAGTTCGGGCGAGGTGCGCGCGAGAGCTAGGGGCACGGGAAGGCGAGCTGGGGCGTGCTACGGGCTCGTGGGGAGGCACTTAGTGCACTGGTGTGATCTACTGCGAGCTTCCGCAGTCATAGCCACGGAGGCGACATGGCCGGCGGCGAAGAGCTCTCGGGCTCGTTGCGGGCGGCGGCTAAGGAGGGAGGTAGAGCACGGGAAGAGGGGGAACGATGGAGGAGCTCACGGTAGGTGTGGCGGTGGCCTCGGCGAGCTTCGAGGAGGCACCGGAGATGACGGAGTGGCGGCAGCGATCGCGGAGTCCGAGGAAGAAGCGGAGCCGATGGCGGCGTTGTAGTTGCTCCAGAGGCATGGCTCGGTGAGGAGGAAGAGAGTCGGCGGAGCCTCTAAGTGCATCGGCAGGCGAGGCAGTGGCTGTGTGCCACGGCGGTGCTCGTCGGCGGGTGGCTGCGCTCGGCCGACATGCAAAACAGAGGAGAGGGACAAGGGAGCTGCGAGGGAACATGGGGAAGGTCTCGGGCGTCTCCGTGGCGCGTTCAGAGGAGCCGGGAGGAGCCGAAGGCGGGGAGGAGGAGGTGGCGGCGGCAGGCGGCCACGCGCCTCCGATCCTTCTAGCGGGGAGGAAGGCAGCGGGGGAGAAGCGGTGGCGGGCTGGGCCGAGCAGGAGCTGGGCGGGCGTGTCTTGCCGGATGGCGCTAGGTAACTTTCTTCTCTCTCTTTTATTTCTTTTCTATTTACTGTTATTTTGTTTTGATTTAGTTTGGAAACTAAACCATTTTAAAACTTTCTGTAAATTTTTATGTCAGCTCAGAGAGCTAGTCCAAGTTCACATGCAACCTTACAAAATATTTGAACATTATTTCTTATATAACAGAAATAATTCCAACCCAAATATATTATTGATTTAAATCAAAGACCCAAAATAAATTATTTACGTGACTCCAAAAATATTGGTTTGAATTTTACCTCATGCCAATATTTTCACGCAGAATCTTGAGAACATTTTCTTGGGCTCATTTGATGAGATTTAAATGTTGGTTATTTTTAGAGGTTTTCTGAGGCTTTTGAAAATTCCTCAATTCAAGTTTCATAAAATTTAAACATGATGCATGGATACTAATGCAAAGACAAGCAAGGCCTGAACTGGGGCTGTGACACCCCTGTCCCCGACTAGTTTGTCCGCCACGATCGAGCCCGCCGTCGGCTGGTCGCTGGTGCTCAATCTGGATGCCTTGGGCAAGGTCTGCCCCGCGCTCGCCTCCAGCTTCAACGAGTGCGAAAAGATGATGGCTTGGCCTGCGTCCCATGCCTCCGTCTACAGGAGCGTCATGGAAGTTCGATTCTTCATTGACGCCTTGTGGGCTGGCCTGGTTCCCCCTTTCTCCGCCTTCCTCAATGCCGTGCTTTCCCACTATCAGATCCATATGATGCATCTTGATCATCAATCCACTACCCTTCTTGCTGTCTTCACCTTTGTTTGTGAAGCCATGTTGGGCATTGCTCCTTCCATTGCCCTCTTGCGGCACTTCTTCTCCTTGCGCCTAACTGACACCTTGTAGTGCTTGGGGTGTGTGAGCTTCCAGGCCGTGCAAAGACGGCCACCTCGGGGATTGATTTTGGCCTCCCGCCTTCCATGAGTGGGTTTCGGATGCGGTAGCTGTACATGGATGTCGGAGTGCTCAACCCTTTGCTCTCGCCTCTGACGTTGCCTGCAGTCCCCAACCCTAGCTGGGGCCATGAGAGACTCGTGAGCCCCTGGCTCTCCTTCGTCTGGCACCGGCTGAGGAGGTTGAGAGAGCTCGACATGACTACGCCCCGGGTGGTGAAGGAGTTCCTCCAGTGTCGCATTGCTCCTCTTCAGCGCCACTCCCGACCGATGTGGGCCCTGACTGGATACCAGGTCTGCATGAGGCTCCAGGAGATGGAGCTGGCACCTGAAACGCTAAAGAAGGTGCTTGAGGTCTTGACTGGTGACCCCATGCCTCCTGTATCTCTGCTCGGGCAGGGCTGAGTTCGCGAGACAGATGCCTCTCTTCGACGAATGGGGGTTGCGCCCGCCTGGCCTACGGATCCTCGTGAGAATCCTGTCGCTGTGGCCCCCTTCCTCGCCGCCAGCACCGGTCTTGCCCCAGGAGCAGGTGCGGGGAGGCAAGCATCGCTTGAGGCTGGAGGCTCGGGTATCGTGGCGCTGACACCTCACGGGGCTCCCGAAGCGTCATCCTCCGGAGCTTGTGAAGCCCGCCCTGAGGCGGTCGTCGATGGGGGACGCAATCCGCAGCTTCCGAGGCCGGATCCCCCGAGGCCTCGGCAGGTCATCAGGAGGTGGCGCCTAATCGCTCCTCCCATCTTGGCGCCCCGAGGTTGGCTGCCTGAGTGCTTCTTCATCCGCGCCGCGCGCTGGTCCTCATGTTGAGCGCCTGGGTCGGTTTCGTGTGTAATTCGCCGCCCTCCGAAATAGGAAGGAGTATTCGAGTTGCAGTGGGCACCCCTTCCGACCGTTGAAGCACAGGAAGTACTTCACCATAGATGAGTAAGTACCTCATTCTTGCAATTCCTCAGTCGCTGCTCCCTTTCTTGACTGCGGACTTTCAGGATCCCCCTGCCAAGCCTGCGGAGTATCCCAAGAAGCAACTTCCTCCGGCCTCGCCTTCATCGCTGGCCTTGAGCGTCCCGAGCTTGTGTGCTGACCCTGATGCGGGCTCAGCCGGAGAAGTAAGACGACCCGCAGGGTGCCTTGAGCCCGTGCCCTTGCGCCTTTCCTCCGCGACCTCGCCTGGGGCATGACCAGCCCGCCCAGGACTCCTCCTCTGATCGTGGACGGCGAGTGGTTGGCATTGGTCCTTGGCTCTTCTTCTAGGGACGGACCTATGCCGGTCAGGGTCCCTTGCGGAGCCCGTCTGGAAATCATGGGGGCGCCAGCCCCCAGCCCCCTGCCGAGAGGGGGCGAACCGCTTCAGGGCCCACCGACAGTGCTGGTGACGGAGGATGACATCGACAGTGTGCTCGAGTGCGCGCGAGAGCGAAGCGCCGTTCGCTGAGAGTTCCTCCGAAGGGCGATGGACGCGATGGGCCAGCTTGGTGGAGAGCTCGCAGATGTGGACGTGTGTCTTGAAGCTGAGGGCCTGCGGCTGATTGAGGAGTGACGCAAGCTGAAGGTGGCAATCAACCTCGCGCGTCATCAGCGCGAGCTTGACAACGCAAAGGCCGAAGCGTCCCTTGCAGCCTCGCAAAAGGCCTACTCCCGAGCTATGGAGGAGGCTCAGGAAGCAGACCATCGATGCGAGATCGCGGAGAAGCACGCGTGGGAGCTCCAAGCCTGGAGCGCTTCCCTGGAGCAGCAGGTGGAGCTGCGTCAGGCCGCCCTTGCATCACTAAAGGGGACGCCTATCAAGGAGGAGGAGCTCCGGAGGCGCGAGGAGGTGCTGACACTGGAGGCCGCTGAGCGCAATCTTGACCTTGAGCGGTTGGAGACAAGGGAGCACCAGGTTACACAGGCGGAGGACGAGGTTGCCGCGTGCGAGGCTCGAATCTAGGAGGAGGTCGACCGCCGCGTGGCGGAAGCTTGCACGGATCTTGAGCGCAGGTATAACTGGAGGCTGGAGCTGATTGAAGCCAAGGCTGCGGGCAGGACTGCCACCCTCAGGTCCAAGCAGACTGAAACGGGGCAACGCGCGGAGGCCGCCACAGCTGCCCTGGTCTCGGCACAGACTGAGTTGGCCTCCACCCGTGCCGAGCTGCTTCTTCTTCAACAGCGGGTCAACGACACCGAGTCTGTTGCATGGTAGAACAAATAAGAAATTCTTCAACGGCAGACGCTGGAGCACATGCACGGCCCCATGCTCCAAGAGCTCAGGAACAGGGCCAACACGGCCCTAGGCAATATCTACGATGCAGACGCTCCGCATCCTCACGTCACCAACTATGCCGTCTGAGGGAGTCCTGGACTAGGGGGTGTCCGGACAGTCGGACTATCATTATCCGCCGGACTCCAAGACTACGAAGATAGAAGATTGAAGACTCCGACTCGTGTCCGGATGGTACTTTCCTTGTCGTGGAAGGCAAGCTTGGCAATACGGATATGTGGATCTCCTACCATTGTAACCGACTCTGTGTAACCCTAGCCTCCTCCGGTGTCTATATAAACCGGAGGGCTTTAGTCCGTAGGACAACATACATTACAACAATCATACCATAGGCTAGCTTCTAGGGTTTAGCCTCTTTGATCTCGTGGTAGATCCACTCTTGTAATACCCATATCATCAATATTAATCAAGCGGGGCGTGAGGGTTTTACCTCCATCGAGAGGGCCTGAACACAGGTAAAACATTGTGTCCCTCGTCTCCTGTTACCATCCGCCTAGGCGCACAGTTAAGGACCCCTACCCGAGATCTGCGGTTTGGCACCGACATTGGTGCTTTCATTGAGAGTTCCTCTATGTCGTCACCGATAGGCTTGATGGCATCTTCGACCAACAACGCTGTCTGGGTGAGACTTTTCTCCCGGACAGATCTTATTTCAGCGGCCGCCAGCTCAGGGCCAATTCACTTGGCCATATGGAGCAGATCGAAGCTACGCCCCTGGCCGTCGAGTCGGTTCGAAGCTTAAACTTCACGGCCGATGTCGCGGAGACTTGATCTTCGACGGACTCGAGCCTGCAGCCAGCCGCCAGCCTTGTGACGATGGGCATGATCTAGCTCTGCGCCGGCGGTGCCTTGGTAGCGCGACCGGATCCGCTTGACCATTAGCCCGGAGCCGATCGCCATATCGAGGGCCGGTGGACGAGACGCCACCGGGGCTTCAACACCCACGGCGATGGGCGAACACCGATCTTGTCCCCTGTGAAACTCGTGATTCCGAGGCGCCGGACTCCTCGCCAGGACTCCGAACCTCCCGCGCCCCTACCAATCGATCCGGATTGGGCGCCGGTTATGGAATTCACCGCCACGGACATTTTCCAACACTCGCCTTTTGGCGATATCCTGAATTCACTAAAGCATCTCTCGCTATCAGAGAGTCCTGGCGGACTATGGCGGTGATGGTTGAGAACGGACGACGAAGAAATTCAGAGCCCACCCACCACCCACTTTGTAGCCACTGCCGATGATTTAACGGCATGCTAGACTTCGACTCCGACGACATCGATGCCATGGACGACGATGCCGGAGATTTATCGAGAGCCGATGCCTACAGGGCACTGGAAGACCACCTCGTCATACGACATATACATGGTGGACACCCCAAAAGACGGGGATGGCAAAAAAGCAGCAGAGGCAGATTCTCTAAAGAAGCAGCCCAAACGCCGACATCAGCGGTGCCGCTCTAAATACCGCCACTTCAAGAATGGAGATTCCGGCACGGGAGATAATAATACTCCGGAAAGTGCCGAAGACAATCCCTCCAAAGAAGACTCGGTAGCGCAGGAGGATGTAGAAACAAGCCCCCACGAGAGGCGGCATTTAGGGTTGAGGATGATAACTATATGCCTCCTCCAAGAAGCAAGCCTCAGCGATGATGAATTCGTGCTGCACTGAGGATCCCGTCGAACAGAGGCGCTTCAAGCGCGGGCTTATCGCTTCTGACAAACAGCCTAAAGAAAAGCAAGAACAGCTCCAAGATGATCAAGACCTGCTGGCTGATTGATGGATCGAGGTCCTCGCGGCCGAAGAGTATAAACTCGAACGCCCCTCCAAAAGTTACCCAAGACGCAAGCTGCTCCCCCGATTAGAGGAGGAAGCATACATACCTTCATCACCAACGCACGATATGGCTGAACGACCACCACGTGGTCTTGACAGAGAGGCATCCAGGCCCCAGCCAAGACCGTACCCGGCATCGCTCCAAAAATCTGAGCGAAGAGGAACGCGCGGACTTGCGAGACATATTGGAGGACAAAGCAAGGCAATCCAGATCCATCTACGGATCACGTGGGCGCCCGACCCACGGCGAATACCGTCGCACGGGATACAATAACCCGGCGGGCGAACACAGCAGACAGCGCTCTGTCGAGCTGCGTCGCGATATAGCTCAATCTGGCGCCAGCACACCCTCTATGCTTCATCGACGAAGTAATGGATCATCGATCCCGAAGGGTTTAAACCCGTAAACATCGAATCTTACGATGGCACAACAGACCCCGCGGTTTGGATCTAAGACTATCTTCTCCACATTCATATGGCCCGCGGTGATGATCTCCATGCCATCAAGTATCTCCCACTCAAGCTTAAAGGACCAGCTAGGCATTGGCTAAACAGCTTTCCCGCAGAGTCAATTGGGTCTTTGGGAAGACACGGAAGCCGCATTCCTCGACAACTTCGAGGCACGTATAAAGCACCACGAGACGCCGATGACCTAAGCCACATTATTCAGCGGCAGACGAATCGGCGAGACAATTTCTGGACACGGTTCTTGACAAGAAAAACCAAATCGCCATTGTCCGGATCAGAGGCCCTTGCAGCCTTCAAACATAACATCCGGGACGAATGGCTAGCCCGCACACAGGGCAGAAAAGCGAAATCCATGGCAGCCCTCACGCCGTTAATGACCCGCTTTTGCGCGGGAGAGGACAGCTAGCTGGCCCGTAGCAACAACCTCCGTAAAAATTCTGGCAGTCCGGATACAAAGGACAACAACGGCAGTCACGTCGAAACAAAACAAGCGCCGTTAACGGCGGCGATAAGGAGGATAGGCAGTCAATGCGGATTCCGAGGCTCTAAACCCGGTCAGCGGAAGAAGCCATTCAAAAGAACCACTCCGGGTCCGTCCAATCTGGACCGAATACTCGACCGCTTATGCGAGATACATGGCACCTCCGAAAAGCCAGCTAACCACACCAATAGAGATTGCTGGGTGTTCAAGCAGGCCGCAAGTTAATTGCCAAAACAATGACAATGGGCTAAACAGCGGACGACGAGGAAGAGACCCGACCGCCCGAACAACGAGAGGATGAAGGGTTTCCCCCCACAAGTGCGGACGGTGAATATGATATCTGCGACCCACATACCCAAGAGGGAGAGAAAACGCGACTAAGGGGCGTCTATGCGATGGAGCCATCGCCCCAAAGTTCAATCCATGGTCCTCTTGTCCGATCACTTTCGATCGAAGAGACCATCCGACCAACATACGCCATGGCGGATCGCCGCGATGGTTTTAGACCCAATCGCCGATGAATTTCACCTCACAAGAGTCCCGATGGGCGGCGAGTAGTAGCTGAACCTGCTTTATCGGGATACAAGGCAAAAAATGGGCATAGACCCATCAAGGATTATACCTACAAAGACAACCTTTAAAGGTGTCATCCCAGAGTGGAAGCCAACTGCATGCAGCTCGGTCACACTCAAAAGTGGTCTTGGATCCCCGGATAATTTCGAGCGAAGAGTTAATCTTGACATAGTCCCATTCCGCGCGGCTATCACGCTCTGCTTTCGGACGAACGCGTTTGCAAAATTCAGCGTGGTGCCGCATTATGCATACCTAAAGCTCAAGATGCCAGGCCCTCGTGGAGTCATCACGGTCAATGGAAATACGGAACGCTCCTCCGAGCGGAGGAACATACAATGCTCTCGCGGAAAGTCTGAGCAGCCTTCTAAGGCAATTCTCAAGTCCGGCGATTAAGGCGGACACAAGAAAGCGCCCGGAGCAATGCCAACCAAGACCACTGGCGCGATCGAGCATCGCAGAGTAATGCGGCCCCAACCTCGCCAGCGCATGATTGCAAGAATAACACTCCAGCGTACATCATTACGCTTTGGAGATACCATGGGCGCAGGGAAAGGGGCACGATCACAATGGACCCAGAGTGCGGCTCGACCACACGGGGGCTCACGTGTGCCCCCTTCTTTATTTTTATTTTATTTTCTTCTTCTTTTATGTACACAGACTCCGTTAACTGAAGCCCCGTCCCGTGGTGAACTGCCGAACTCATGATGCAACAAATCGGGGACTAAAGAAGGCGCGACGAACATTCGGGTGGTCTCAATTACGAGCATTAAATTCGATTATATACACCAAGTCTGCAGCTCATCCTCGAGGGGACATGTTTATTGAGTCCAAATCTTTTGCTTACCAAGACTATTTGTATCGATCGCTCTACTAGCGACTTTCTTCCATAAATAATGCAGCACCTTTTTATTGCAATTGCGTTATCTTTTATATATATGTTCATTATATGACATCTTGCACCCGTATATTTTGGTACGGCCGAATACGCCAAGGGCTTCTGTTCCCCAAATTATGGTGTGATAAAGTCCGAACACTTTCACAAGTGTGGCACCCCGAACTTATAGCATTATATGAATCGGCTCCGAATCATGTCTTGGGTCAATAGTTTAGTTTGCCCGGCTCCCATGTTTTGGTGCCTTACGTTCCGTTCTGTCGGCTAAGGTGGCACTGGGAGAACCACTGCGATTGCGCCCCGGTTGAGCCGGGCGGCGCCTCGATGAAAGCTAAAACTGACGGCATGATAAGGCGAGACCTGGTCGCTGTTTGAGAGGTTTTTGGGTCATAAAGACTCACGCCGCTTCGACCGAAGTTCCGGATAATGTCCGATGAAGGCGTGGATAGCGCCCCGGATTCGGTCTTCCGAATACTAGGGGCTTCACGAAATTTAAAATTATAGAATTCTATGGCTAAGTGAGAGTGTTCAAGCATTATAAGTCCGGTTGCCTTGTTCGTGCGTGTTGAGCGCCTCCTAGATGGACCCAAAATGGGAACAAGAGTGCTCAAGTTTATCCCGAACACCCCAAAGACTTGTGGCTTGGGGCTGAAGCCAACGACTTGCCATCTCTCAGATTTTACAAGCGGCCGCCGTAAGGTAATATTTTAAATTGAAAAAGCGTTGCTCATGGCGCATATGAAAGAAGTTTTCAGCGCAGTGATAAATACACAGCGAGTTCACTCAAAGATTACATCTCGGGAGCACTCATCCGCAATATCGCAGCTCCCTTGAGACAATTTTATAATACTTCTCCGTGCGATACTCCTTGCCGGCGGCGGTGGGTCCGTGAGAAGCTTCTCCGCAACCAGTTTGCCCATTGCACCTTTATGCGGGCAAGGGCCCGACGAGCGCCTTCGATCTGGGCGAGGCGCTTGACTACATCCAGCCGGGGCATGCATCCACCAGCCGCCGCCGAGGCCAAAGTAGCTCCCGGCATGGCCTGTCCTAGGCCACACGGGACTATGAGACCCTTCATGGCCTCCTCGGCTACCTTGTGGAGTTCGACCAGCTGCTTTAGCTGGTCGCTTGGGGCACTGGATGGCGGCCTCGAGTCTTGAGACCGAAGACCTTCTCCGTCGAGCTCCCTCCTCGCCACGATAGAATCTTGGCGGCATCAGACGCCTCACGCTGCAGATCTGCAAGCATACAGAGAGCTCCGAATTCGGGTAAGTGTCGGGTAGTTCACATTAACATGCCTGCTTTGCATGAAAAATGCCTTACCACGCTATCTTCTTTATGTCCTCAACTTCACGAAGGGCCTTATGGGCCCGGCCTTGGCGGACTTGGCACTTTCGAGGCGAGGCAAGCTCGGACTCTCGAGTATTGGAGTCACGCTCCAAACTCTCATGCTTTTCCATGAGAGCACAGGCTCTTGCCGAACTTCCGCCACCGTGCCTCTTGCTTTTCTCGCTCAGCCCGTTCATGTCAAGCCTTTGCGTTGACGCAGACACAAAGATCCTTCGTGGCTGCCACCTCGTTAGTGGCCCCCGCAATACACATATTATCCTTGTTAATTTTATTTGCAACCAAAATCCTTTTCTCAGTAAGGTACTTATTCAAAGAGGTGTTACTCACCTTCTTTTCCTCGAGCTGCCTCTTGGCATGGCGAGCTCTTGCTCGACCGCTCGAGATCCTTCTTCAACACCTCGACCTCCGGTCCGTTAATCTTTGTAGAGGTCAGCAGCGCAGAGCCTGCAAACCCATATTAACATATTTTAGGCAACCTGCGTATATCTTGTTAGATCCTCAGTCCGCTTTTCTTTCCAACACCGAACTAAGCATCGAGGCTACTGTCTATCGCGGTATTACATTACATAATTTTAACTTCTTACCTCAAAGCCTGTTAGAAGGCTGCTGCAGGCTTTGGTTAGCCCGCTCTTAGCGAGCTGAACCTTCTCAATCACCGCACTCATGCTAGTGTGGTGTTCTTCCTTGATGGAAGCGCCTTTAAGTGCCTCCAACAGGTTATCCGGCGCCTCCGGTTGGACGGAGGCCGCCGGCGTCGCGGTCTTGCCCTTCTTTCGAAGGGTCCGCTTGCCGGACTCTGGAACCACTGCGGGTTCCGATGTAGAGTCCGGCACAAAGTCTGGGAGGCTGCCTGACGGCGCCTCCGGAGCCTCCTCCTGATGGGTCCCTCTTTGGGATCCCACCTCGGCGTCCTCGTCGGCGCGTGGGGTAGAGGCAGTCGGGATGGAATTCACATCCGACGAGGCCAATGACCCGCTCGATGAGTCGGGGAGATATTCATTGGCCGGACTACGGGCAGAATGCGGCGTTAGAAGGATACTACGCGACATAAAAGAAATTACACATCAAGGATCCGGATACTTACGATCTCGCCGGACGCCTGGCCCTTGGGGGCCACTCATCCTTGCCAACGTTGGTGTTGACGAAACTGTCCGGGGGGATAGTTCTCCCCCTCTTGGACCCTTCGGCCTCCCCGATTGGGGAGGTCTTCCTCTTCTTCTCTCCCTCCTCCGGGAGAGAATACTCCTCCTCGTCGTCTTCAGGGGAGGAGTCCTCGTCGTCGTCAGACGCCTGATTGCGGGAACTCTTTCGAGTCCTCGTGGCCACCTTCTTGGCCTTCTTCTCCGGCACCACGTGCGGTGCGGAACCAGCAGCCCCTGATGGCGGGCGTCCACTGGGTCTTCTGGCATGGGAGCCGGGCTGATAAGCAGCTTGGCCTTCTCCATCCATTCCTGTCAAAGGAAGAGGCAGAATGAAACCTCACTAGAGTCAATCTAATTATCACAAGTGTCCCGTAATGGGGTTGAATCACTTACCTCGTCAGTTGGATACTACGAGCTGAATCCATGATCTTCCGTCATGACGCTGGGAACCGGCGCCCTTGAACAGCACCCTCCGGGCGCCTTCCATATGTTGTATCGAAGAGCCCGCTTAGCGCTGGTGCTGTTTTGGATTGAACTCCACAAATTAAATGCCCGTTCTTGGCATGGGAGGATCCGCCCGGATGAGCATGACTTGGACCACGTCGACGAGCTGAGCCTATTGCTCACCATCTTCTTGATGCAGGCTCGAGTCCGTCACCTCCACTGGATTGCCCCAACTTGCAAGCCCTTCTCTTTCCGGAGGTGAGCTGCGTGGAATGCAGATCTAAACTCGGGGCCGCCACCCATGTGGACTTGCGCGGCTCGGTGATGTAGAACCACCCGATTGCCACCCCTTGGCGGAATCCACAAAGGTCCCTTGAGCCAAGGTACATTGGGCAATTTGCCCAACATGGCGCCTCCGCATTCGCTTGCGTGCCTTCACAACCTTGACTTGCGTTGAAGGTCTTGAGCCACAGGCGAAGTGGGGCGGATGCGAGAGGAAGGCCTCACACACCCACGATAAACGCCGAGATGTTGAGGATGAAGTTCGGCGCCAGATCGTGGAAATCCAGGCCGTAGTAAAACATGAGCCCCCTGACAAATGGATGGAGCGGAAAGCCCAGTCCGCGGAGGAAGTGGGGGAGAAAGACGACCCTCTCATGAGGCCCAGGGGTAGGGATGAGCTGCCCCTCGTCGGGCAGCCGATGCGCAATATTGCTGGAAAGGTATCCGGCGTTGCGCAGCTTGGTGATGTCCTCCTCCTTAGCGGTGGAGGCCAACCATTTACCTCCCGCTCCGGACATATTCAGAAAAGGTCGAGGCGAGATGCGCGAGCTCGGGCGTTGGAGCTTGAGTTCGCGGGGATGGATAAGCAAAGGAGGAAGAAGGCATAGGTGAGAAGGTGAATCCTTATCCCTTATATATAGGCGGACAAAACTATGCGTCACCCACCGGCCTGGTAAAACTCGCTTATCTCCCAAGCGCCACCATCAATGGCGCGGTTGGGTTACCCACGCACGTATTGATGAGAATCCCGGAATAAGGGGAACACGATCTCTGCTACGACAAGACGGGCCAAGGAAACCGCTTCGCTAAACGTGCTGAGGTGGTTTAGTAAAAAACGTTCAAACAAGGACTTGGTGGTGGTGTGATGTCACGCCGCATAATACGTCAGCAGATATAGCTAGTGTATACTTTATTCTCTCTACGGTGGAATGTGGAAATTATTTTTGCAGAGCCGGACACTATCCTGGTGTTCATGATCTTCTCTGGATTATTCAAGGGAGGAACCCGCCTTGCAACTCCGAAGACTATAAACGCGCTGGACTTATCGTCATTGAAGACTGGTTCGGGAGCTCTTGAGGAGTCTGGACTAGGGGTGTCGGACGGTCGGACTATCATTATCCGCGGACTCAAGACTACGAAGATAGAAGATTGAAGACTCGGCTCGTGTCCGGATGGTACTTTCCTTGGCGTGGAAGGCAAGCTTGCAATCTGGATATGTAGATCTCCTACCATTGTAACCGACTCTGTGTAACCCTAGCCTCCTCTGGTGTCTATATAAACCGGAGGGCTTTAGTCCGTAGGACAACATACATTACAACAGTCATACCATAGGCTAGCTTCTAGGGTTTAGCCTCTTTGATCTCGTGGTAGATCCACTCTTGTAATACAAATATCATCAATATTAATCAAGCAGGACTTACGGTTTTACCTCCATCGAGAGGGCCCGAACACAGGTAAAAACATTGTGTCCCTCGTCTCCTGTTACCATCCCCCTAGACGCACAGTTCGGGACCCCCTACCCGAGATCCGCCGGTTTTGACACCGACACCGTCCATCTCCAATTCTTCACTAATGTGGTGACGCACCTGGAGAATCGCTTCGAGAGAGCTCGCCAGCTTGTCGAGGAGAGGAGCCGCAGCCTGCTCGGGCATGCATTATCCCACGTCTTCAGCCACCTTCAGAACGCAGATTCCCACTTCGAATTCAACGCCGTCATCGCCTCAGTGCCGGAGGCCATCCGGGGCGACCTGGCGCGGTGGGTAGAGGACAACATGGATGCGCTTGTTAGGGCCTTTGCTTCTGATAACGACGGGGTGATAGTTGCCGCGGATGAAGGCGATGTAGACAATGGCGGTGAAGATGGCGCCAACGATGGCGACGGTGATGGCAGTGACAATGACAGCAGCGCTAGTTGTCGGCATTCTGGGAATGGGGGTCCCCAGACTTGCCTGCCTGCGGCCTGCGGCGTGGCTCAAGTGGTGGCCCAGTACGGCCCGTCTTCATCAGCACAAGACTCAAGACCCTCGCGAGGCCAGGCCTCGCGGGGCGAACGACACAAGGCTTCCTCAGGGACGGCCTCACCAGGCAGGTTTGCGAGGAGGCGGAGAGATCAAGGTAGGGTACCTCGCGAGGTGCTCGTGACGCAAGCCATGACGATCGAGGCCAGGCGGGCGCCAGGCGGGCGCCGGCCTGAGTAGTGTCCTTGTTTCCTCTTTGGCGCAAAGGGGGCAAGCACAGACGTGGAGTACCAAGGCATCAGGCAAAGGTTGCCATTACAGTGCAACGAGACCAAGACCAGCGGAGCGGTAGGATGGAGGTCACCGTGGAGCCCAAGACGACGTCATCGCTAGTGCTTTTGGCAGCCGAAGACCAACTTTAGTCAGGATAACTTGTACTGGATTTCCCCTTCAAAATGGCCGTTGTTGGTGCCCTTCCCACTCAATATTTGGGAAGAGGCCCAGGGCCTCTATAAATAGGACTAGCCACCACAGTAGAGAGGGATCCAGATTTTGGGAAGACTAGAGAGAGAGAGAGAGAGAGAGAGAGAGAGAGAGAGAGAGAGAGAGGCGATCTAACTCACCCAAGCAGTTCATCGCACCAGCTCAAGAACACCTCTCGCGAGGCCGTTCTTCCCATGTACTATTCATGATCAGCCCGTGAGGCAATCCACCACACCACACACTGGAGTAGGGTATTACACCGCAACGGTGGCCCGAACCAATATAAATCTTGTGTCCCTTGTGTTGTTCATCGTTTTCAGCTTAGATCTCACGAGGCGATCGGACGTAGGTCGGTAGGGGAGAGATCTTCGTGCACACCCCAGAGTTCAAACCTTAATGGTCCGCCGGAACCCAACATCCGACATTTGGCGCGCCAGGTAAGGGTGCGCCGGAATCTTTCTTCCGCTGTTCGTGTTCGATCTTCCATCGTGTCCATGGCTGACGCTCGCGGGGCTCGCGCCGAGCGTCGGCGGGTGCCCCTGTCGTTCCCCGTTGCCTGCCGCCAACGCTGCCACCGGCCCGGCGGGGAACGAGCAGCAGGCTTCGTCTCTGCATCCTTCGGTGCAGCGGGAAGGCCGCACCGCCACCCCGTCGCTGACCCCAGAGTTCGAAGCTGTCGACGCCAGCGCGGAGACCAGGGGACTCTGATACCTGGCCTCCGCCTTGCGACAGGTGCAGTGGCGGCGCAAGTTCAAGCCGGACATGCCATCGCGCTACGACGGCACGGCCAACCCGCAGGCCTTCCTGCTGGCATATGAAGAAGTCGTCCTCAAGGCCGGGGGTGACGACAAGGTCATGGCGAACTGGCTGCCCATGGCCCTCACCGGCGTCTCGTGCATGTGGTTGCTCCACTTGCCAGCGGCTTCTGTAGCATCCTGGGAGGAGTTGCGCAACCTCTTCCTCGACCATCATGCTGCGCCGGCACCCCCAGTCGTCGCGGCCATCCTGGGCGGATCACAGGCACCACCTTCGAGCCGCCACATCAAGCCGTTTGTCTACCAGATCGGCGCCGCCCTCAAGCGCCGAGAAACCCTCCCGAGCTGGGTGGCACCCAAGGCCGATTTGACCTTCAGCTCGGATGATCACCCCTCCAACACCGCCTGTTCGGGTGCGCTCCTAATGCTATGCACCCCCACCATCTACTAAGTGGCCGTCACCAGGACCCTCATCGACGGTGGTGCCGGCCTCAACGTGCTCTCGGTGGAGGCCTTCAGCCTCCTCCACGTGCCGCTAAAGCGGCTTCAACCCAGCAGGCCCTTCTCGGGCGTCGGAGGTGGTTCCGCCGGCTCCCTCGGGCAGATCCACCTCCTGGTGACCTTCAGCACCCATGACAACTTCCGCACGGAGCTGATCGACTTTGACATCGCCCCCATCGGCCTCCCGTACAATGCCATCCTCGGCTACCCAGCCTTGGCCCAGTTCATGGCAGCAACTCACCCGGCGTACAACCTCATGAAGATGCCCGGGAGCAGCAGCGTCCTTACCGTGTCCAGAGACACAAGGGATGTGCTGCAGGCACTCAAGCTTGCTTTCAAGACGGCTGCGGTGATGCAGCCCGCCAGCGCAGATGGCCTCGAGCTCAAGGGGGCTGCGCCGGCTAAGAAGAAGCAGCTATTCAGCCAAGACAAGGCGAAGACCAAGCAGGTACCGGTCAACGAGGATGGATCCACTGGCGCCACCTTCACCATAGGCGCCAACCTCGAGCCTGAGCAGGAGGAGGCCCTGGTCAAGTTCCTGCGTGCAAACAAGAAGGCGTTTGCATGGGAGCCTAATCAGCTGGCAGGGGTCCCAAGGGATGTGATTGAACATCTTCTCAACGTGTACCCCAACATGTGCCTCGTGAAGCAGAAGGCAAGGCGGCCGTCCACTGAAAAGCAGGCCTTCATCGTCCAAGAGACCCGCAAGTTAAAGGCAACAGGAGTCATTCGCGAGGTCCGCTACCCTGATTGGCTGGCCAACCCTGTTGTCATGCAAAAAAAGGGAGGAAAGGAACGCATGTGTGTCGACTTCACCAACCTCAACAAGGCCTACCCGTAGGATCCATTCCCGCTCCCTCGTATCGACCAGATCGTCGACTCTACCGCTAAGTGTGACCTATTGTGCTTCCTGGATGCCTTCTCGGGCTATCACCAGATCAAGATGGTGGTAGAAGACATGGAGAAAATGGCATTCCTGACCCCGTGCGGAGTGTACTACTATACCTGCATGCTGTTTGGGCTGCGCAACGCAGGAGCGACCTTTCAGCGGCTAATGCACATCGCCTTGGGTCGACAGCTTGGGGGAAACGCTGAAGCTTACATCGAGGACATTGTGGTGAAGTCTTGGGAGGCGAAAACCCTGATACAGGACCTGGAAGAAACCTTCGCGAGCCTCCGCGAAGTAGATCTGTGGCTCAATCCGGAGAAGTGCGTATTTGGGGTCCCTTCGGGCAAGCTCTTGGGCTTCCTCGTGTCCCACAGGGGCATCGAGGCCAACCCAGAGAAGGTCAAGGCAGTCGAAGACATGAGCCCGCCGAAGACCCTCAGAGAAATGCAGAAGCTCACCGGGCGTGTAACCGCGCTAGGATGCTTCATCTCCAAGCTGGGGGAGCGGGCACTCCCTTCTTCAAGCTGATGAAGAAGAAGGGCCCGTTCGTGTGGACAGAAGAGGTTGACAAGGCATTCCAAGATCTCAAGAAGTACCTTACCAGCCCTCCAGTGATGGTAGCTCCGCGCCCTCGGGAGCCCTTGGTGCTTTACCTTGCAGCCACCCCTTGTTCCGCCAGCGCAGCTCTGGTGGCGGTTAGAGAGGAGCGCCGGACCAAGGCCGCAGCTGCCGTCCCAGCAGAAGCAGAGCAAGGCCAAGAAGGCCTCGCGAATACCACGACCGCAACAGAAAAGGATCAACCTCAGCAGGCGAGCGCACCCAGAATGGAGGAGGCCTCTCCAAGCGACCAAGCGCTGGGGGCTCCGTCGTCTCAAGAGGCGCCTCAACCTCCGGAGGACGTGGGCTGCGCCAGCACCCTCAACCTCATCGAGCACCCTACCTACTTCGTCAGCACGGTGCTACGGGACGCGAGGGCACGGTACCCCATGCCCCAAAAACTCCTCCTCGCACTGTTAGTGGCCTCGCGCAAGCTGCGACACTACTTTCAAGGACATCCTATCAAGGTCGTCTCATCATACCCCTTGGAAAGGGTACTCAGGAGCCCCAACTCACCTGGGAGAGTCGCTAAATGGAACATCGAACTGCAAGCGTTTCAGCTGGAATTCAGGACGACCAGGGTCATCAAGGGAGCCACACTTGCAGATTTCGTGGCGGAATGGGAAGAGGCACCGGGGCTCAAAGCGGGTGAGGACCGGTCGCTTTCCCCAAGAAGTGAAGCACCGGACGGCTGGGTCATGTACTTGTTGGCGTTCTCGCTGACGAGTAGCGAGGCTGGTGCGGTGCTCATATCCCCCACTCGGGACAAGCTCTACTATCTTTGCAACTCTTCTTCGGCATGGAGAAGGTCTCCAACAACATAGCGATCACGAGGGCTCGATAGCGGCCTTGAAAGCTGCGATCGCCTTGGGGTAAGCGCCTCATCATCAAGGGTGATTCACAACTCCTCGTCAACTTCGCCAACAAGGTATACGAGCCGAAGGACGAGCACATGGAAGTGTATCTCGCGTAGGTCCGCAGGATGGAGAAACAGTTTTGGGGGCTGGAGTTGCAACACGTGCCTCGCGGAACCAATCAAGAGGCTGATGACATTGCCAAGAGGGCGTCCAGGCGGCTACCTTAGGAGCCTGGCGTCTTCGAGGAGCGACTCTTCAAACCCTCGGCGGCGCCATCACTATAAAGCACAACACAACCTAGGGAGGAGCTCCCTCAACCGCCTGCCTCGGGAGCCCCGGCCTGTGGCCCAACCTCAGGGGCACGCTTGCTCCTGGCGCTGGAGCCTCGGGAGGGATGTTGGACCGCGGAGTTCAAGGATTACTTGATGCAAGGGACCCTGTCGGAGAAGGAGGAGGACGCGGAGCGCGTGGCGTGGCAGGCCACGACCTACTGCATCCAAGATGGAGAGCTCTACCGAAAGTAGCCGAATGACGCTACTCTACGTTGCATCTCCAGGGAGCAAGGAAAAGAACTGCTGGCAGACATTCACGGTGGAGACTGCGTGCACCACTCGTCTTCGCGCACACTCATCGGCAAGGCGTTTCGCAGCGGTTTCTATTGACCAACAGCACTCAATGATGCAATCGAGCTGGTGAAGGCCTGTGAAGCCTGTCAGTTCCACGCCAAGCAGATTTACCAACCAGCTCAGGGCCTTCAGACCATTCCCCTCTTGTGGCCATTCGCTGTTTGGGGACTGGACATCCTTGGCCCATTTCCTCGAGTGCCAGGGGGCTATCGCTACCTTTACGTCGCCATCGACAAATTCACTAAGTGGGCCGAAGTAGAAGTTGTCCGCACCATCCCGGCTGGCTCAGCAGTCAAGTTCATCAGGGGGCTCGTGAGCCGGTTTGGGGTACCCAATCGCATCATCACCGACAATGGTTCACAGTTCACGAGCAATCTCTTCAAAACATATTATGCTAACATTGGAACGCAGATATGCTATGCTTCGGTGGCACACCCTCGGAGCAACGGCCAAGCTGAGCACGCCAACGCGGAGGTCCTGAAGGGCCTCAAAACCCAAACCTTCAAGAAGAAGCTGGAGGCCTGCGGCAGAGGCTGGCACGACGAGCTTCAGTCTGTGCTATGGTCCATCCGTGCTACCACTACCAAGTCGACCGGCGAAACCCCGTTCTTCCTCGTCTCATCTTGTGCGGTCCTTCCTCACGAGTCGAGGCATCGCTCCTTGAGTCACCGGCTTCGGCGAAGCACAACAGGATGCCATGCGCCGGGTGGACCTCGTGCTTGGGGAGGAACGTCGTTGGGAGGCTGCGCTTCGGGCTGCGAGATACCAACAAGGACTGCGGCGGTACCACTGCCGCAACATCTGCCCCAGGACCCTCAAGGTAGGTGACCTCGTGCTCAGACGGGTGCTCTCCAGTGAGGGGCTACACAAGCTCTCGCCCATGTGGGAGGGCCCGTTCAAAGTTGTTCATGTCTCTAGGCCCGGCGCTGCACGCTTGGAGACTCAGGAGGGGGTGCCCATCAGGAACGCGTGGAACATCCAGCATCTCTTGAAGTTCTACCCTTGAAGAAAGGCCCAGAGCCTGTAAAGAAGGCCCGACGCCTGTGAAGCTAGACGAACCAAGAAAGGCCCGGCGCCTGTGACGCCTGTGAAGCTCATTTTCCTGAGAAAGGCCTGGAGCCTGTCAAGAAGGCCAATGCCTGTGAAGCTCACCGCCCGTGACACTCTCACGTAATAATGAGTTGGGGCTGTACACGCCCCAGAGTCTCCGGAGAGCCGCCCTCGGGCCTCGGAGGCTCCCGCCCACACCCAGTGGCAGCACTTAGCTCCGCGCTGGTGAGAAGACGTCGAAGACTAGATTAGGTGCCGGACGCGGCTTTTTCATTTGCTTTCTGCAGTTGGCTTGTTCGTTCCTATTTGAAGTTTTATTGGAGTTGTTGTCGTCCTTAGCTTGTGACTCTTTGTCTTTTTCGCCCACTTGCCTCGTTTTCTCTCGCGCAAGTCTCACGAGGGGGCTACACGGGCACCCTCACGAGTTTTTTCTGCCCCAGTAATTTGAGGTTTCCCTATCCAAGCCCACTACGGGAGCACCCCTCCCAGTCCGTGCCCCACGGGTATCGCGACGCGAACACAGGACCTGGGTCGGTCGCCTCCGCAACCGAGACCGGAAGCTACCCCTCCTGACTAATCCTTGCAGGACGTGAAGCGCGCGGCAGTCCTCGGCCTCGGGAAAAGAAGACCGCGGCAAGTCCCCCCGAGCTAAGTAATTCCTGCACGCGTGCATGTGGCACAAAAACACAACACCGAAATAGCGGAAACAACATGGTAATTAATAGCAACAGTCCAACACGCCCCCACGGGGCCCTACACTACTTTCTCTTTGCGCAGGGAAGGAAGAAAAACAAAATAGACACGACTTGCTCGGCGCCAACTCGCCGCGAGGGCTCATACTGCCTCCGGAGCTCAATCAGACTCCTCCTTGCGCTTCACCGAGGCGCGACGGTGGGCTGACCCACTACCTCCCTCAAGGAGGGCACGACGGCGTGGAGGCTGGTCGCGTCCACTGCTGGAGGAGCTGCTGTCCGAAGGGGAGCCGCCGAAGCTTGGCGAATCACGAGTGCCGCCGACCGCACGCCTGCCGTCATCTTCATCCAGATCATCGCCGGGGCTGGGTACCCGGCCGCGGTCATCGTCTTCGGGGCAGCGCCCAGCGTGGCGACCGTCTTCTCCGAACACCCTCACGTAGAAGGTGGCGTCGCCATCGAACTTGAAGTGCGGGTGCTTCTTCGCTCTCGAGCCAGCAGCGAGCAAAGCGTTTGCCACCAGCGGGTCGAGAGCCACATTCGGTGACGGAGACCTCCAGCGAAGCCAAGGAGGCCCTGCTGCAGCAACCGTCCGCTTGAAGCCAGAGGCCACCCGGGCGCCGGTAAGTTCACCTACAAAGCGAGGAAGCTGGAGCAGTGCTGGTCGGGTCCGCCCGACCACATAGCGAACTCCGGCAGCACCTCCGCCCGAGTGGAAGTGCGGCACAGGAGGCCAGCGCGATCCGCAGCGCGCCCCCTCGACAACCTGGCGCCCATCACCGCGCAGGGGATCGCCTCCACGACCGCGGGAAGGCAATACGGGAGCCACAGGATGCTTGCGTGGACGGCCCGGCCGCGCTTGGTGGGAAAAGTCGAGCCCCTTCCGGCGAGCCTTTCCCTTCTCTACGGCCGAGAACCTCTTCGGCGGCGCCATGGGAGATGCGAGTAGCTGGGATGGGGAGAAAGAAGGAGGCAAGGAGGGAGATGCACAGCGGAGGCCTGCGCCCTCCTGCATTTATAGCCGGAAGGAAGCCAACCGTCGGCCTCCACGTTTGCAGGTAATCATGACCCGTTTCTGCATGTAGTGACTTGTCAAGTCAAGCGGTTGCCGAGACAGCGTGGGGAAGCGGAGACGCCCACGTCCAATCAACCGCCATGCGGTGCCCAAGGCCGCAAGCTGATGGGGCCCGCGGTGCTCCGCACTTGCCCCTTCGCTTGTTCACTAAGCCAAGGCCGAGCGCGCATTGGGCCCGGGGGCTACTGTCGGCGTTTTGGAAACGGTGGTCCCCAGACTTGCCTGCCTACGGCCTGCGGCGTGGCTCTAGTGGTGGCCCAGTACGGCCCGTCTTCATCAGCACAAGACTCAGGACCCTCACAAGGGGCCAGGCCTCGCGGGGCGGATGACGCAAGGTTTCCTCAGGGATGGCCTCGCCAAGCAGGCTCGTGAGGAGGCGGAGAGATCAAGGCAGGGTACCTCGCGAGGTGCTCGTGATGCAAGCCATGACGATTGAGGCCAGGCGGGCGCCGGCCTAAGCAGTGTCCTTGTTTCCACTTTGGTGCAAAGGGGGCAAGCACAGACGTGGAGTACCGAGGCACCAGGCAAAGTTTGCAATTTCAGTGCAACGAGACCAAGACCAGTGGAGCGGCAGGATGGAGGTCACCGTGGAGCCCAAGACGGCATCATCGCCAGTGCTTTTGGCAGCCGAAGACCAACTTTAGTCAGGATAACTTGTACTGGATATTCCCCTTCAAAATGGCCATTGTTAGCGCCCTTCCCGCTCAATATTTGGGAAGAGGCCCAGGGCCTCTATAAATAGGACTAGCCACTACAGTAGAGAGGGATCCAGATTTTGGGAAGACTAGAGAGAGAGAGAGAGAGAGGCGATCGAACTCACCCAAGCAGTTCATCGCATCAGCTCAAGAACACCTCTCATGAGGCCGTTCTTCCCCTGTACTGTTCATGATCAGCCCCTGAGGCAATCCACCACACCACACACTGGACTAGGGTATTACACCGCAACGGTGGCCCAAACCATTATAAATATTGTGTCCCTTGTGTTGTTCGTCGTTTCCAGCTTAGATCTCACGAGGCGATCGGACGTAGGTCGGTAGGGGAGAGATCTTCGTGCGCACCCCAGAGTTTGAACCTTAAGGGTCTGCCGGAACCCAACATCCGACACTAGTGATGTCTTAGGAGGCGACCTAGAGGGCGCGGTGAGCGATATGTCTGACTGATCCTGTGTTCCTCTGCTGTTATTCCTGCACACAAAAAGCTCGGGCATGGCCCTGAAGGTTGTAAGAGCATTTTGGGAGGGGAGGCCCCTCATGTAAAAAGATTGTTGTCCACATGCTTTTAGGAGTGACGCCGAATGTGCGCCTGCATGATATTACGGGCCCTGCGATGGGTTAGTTGTTGTGGTTTACCATTAGCCCGGAAAAGCCTTGAGTAGGCTTGCAAGGTCGTGATCCTCTGAGGGTCCTCTGAGGGACCTGTTGACCATGTGGTGAGAGCCTCACGAGAGCGAGTGCCGGCAGCGGGACGGCATGCACGCGTGCGCTTAGCCCAGCCCCACCGGCGAGAGGCTCGCGAGGGGGAGGTAGCTAGTGCGAACTTCGTACTAGGGCAGAAACCAGAACACGAGAAAACACATGAACTAGCAAGACCCCCCCCCCCCCGTACACACAAATGCAAATTCAATTTCAACTTAAATCCGAAGCAAGGAAGCTCGACCACTGAAAGGGAAGCAAAAAAGCAAAGGCCGCGTCCGGCACCTAGTCTAGTCATCGACGTCTTCTCACCAGCGCGGAGCTAAGTGCTGCCACTGGGCATGGGTGGGAGCCCCCAAGGCCCGAGGGCGGCTCTCCGGAGACTCCGAGGCATGTACAGCCCCAACTCATTATTACGTGAGAGTGTCACAGGTGGCGAGCTTCACAGGCACTGGGCCTTCTTCACAGGTACCGGCCTTGCTTTATATCGCCAAATGAGGGCCCCGCCTTTTGCCACCCTTGACCACCATTGGCGGCGGCCGGAGACCAAGGACGACGCCAATGGGGTAAAGGGGACGCCCCCGGCGACCACGGGTCCTCAGCCGGGGGCAGGCTTTGCAGCACCTCCCCGGCAGAGGGCCTACCTCCGGGAAACACCTTGCTCCGTGCACCGTGGGGAGGGGCCTGGCTCCCGACCCCTCTCCTGGCGGAAGGGAGGCCGCTGAGCTGGGGCAGCCTTCCGCTGCAGTGACCTAAACTTCCTGCGACCCATGGTTAGCATAAGCTTGCTCCTGAGGAATTAGCGGTACCCGATAGCTGCTACTGCCAGTGCGGTTGGTGAGGCTTCCTTGGGGCTCCTGAAAAGGCTCGGCTTCTGGCGTCTCCTCCTCCCAGCCTGACTAGAGAAATGAGTCGGGGTCATCTTCTATCCCGTATTCCCAATCCACCATGTGGGTCACGTAAGCCTCTGAGGTTGCCGCCTCGAAGACTTCTCCATAGTGCCCCACGCTCCATGTGGCCTGGCCTACCGCACCGTCTTGAGGATGGTAGGGCGGCGGGCCGCCAGTGTTGGGAACGTAGTAATTTCAAAAAAATTCCTACGCACACGCAAGATCATGGTGATGCATAGCAACGAGAGGGGAGAGTGTTCGTCCACGTACCCTCGTAGACCGTAAGCGGAAGCGTTAGCACAACGCGGTTGACGTAGTCGTACGTCTTCACGATCCGACCGATCCAAGCTCCCAACGTCACGGGCCTTGAGTTCAGCACACGTTCAGCTCGATGACGATCTCCGGCCTCCGATCCAGCGAAGCTCCGGAGATGAGTTCCGTCAGCACGACGGCGTGGTGACAATGATGATGTTCTACCGGCGCAAGGCTTCGCCTATACTCATGACGATATGACCGAGGTGGAATATGGTGGAGGGGCACCACTGCACGGCTAAGGAACGATCCGTAGATCAACTTGTGTGTCTATGGGGTGCCCTCCGCCCCGTATATAAAGGAGCCAGGGAGAGGAGGCGGCCGCCGGAGGGCGCGCCAAGTCCTACTCCCACGGAGTAGGACTCCTTCTTTCCAAGTAGGACTAGGAGAAGGGGAAAGAGGAGGAAGAGGAGAAGCGAAAGAGCGCCCCCTTCCCTTGTACTATTCGGACTAGGAAGGGAGGCGCGGCCCCTCCTGGCTCCTTCCTCTTCTCCCTCGGGCCCATGTAGGCCCAATAACCCCGGGGTTCCGTAACCTCCGGTACTCGGTAAAATGCCGATTTCACCCTGAACGATTCCGATGTCCAAATATAGGCTTCCAATATATCGATCTTTATGTCTCGAACATTTCAAGACTCCTCGTCATGTCTGTGATCAAATCCGGGATTCCGAACAAACTTCGGTACATCAAAACTTATAAACTCATAATAAAACTGTCATCGTAACGTTAAGCGTGCGGACCCTACGGGTTCGAGAACTATGTAGACATGACCTAGAATCATTCTCGGTCAATAACCAATAGCGGGACCTGGATGCCCATATTGGTTCCTACATATTCTACGAAGATCGTTATCGGTCAAACCACATAACAACATATGTTGTTCCCTTTGTCATTGGTATGTTACTTGCCCGAGATTTGATCGTCGGTATCCAATACCTAGTCCAATATCATTACCGGCAAGTCTCTTTACTCGTTCTGTAATACATCATCTTATAACTAACTCATTAGTTACAGTGCTTGCAAGGCTTAGGTGATGAGTATTACCGAGAGGGCCCAGAGATACCTCTCCGACAATCGGAGTGACAAAACCTAATCTCGAATTATGCCAACTCAACATGTACCTTCGGAGACACCTGTAGAGCACCTTTATAATCACCCAGTTATGTTGTGACGTTTGGTAGCACACAAAGTGTTCCTCCGGTAAACGGGAGTTGCATAATCTCATAGTTCTTGAGAACTTTGTATAAGTCATGAAGAATGCAATAGCAGATACTAAGCGATCAAGTGCTAGGCTAACGGAATGGGTCATGTCAATCACATCATTCTCCTAATGATGTGATCCCATTAATCAAATGACAACACATGTCTATGGTTAGGAAACATAACCATCTTTGATTAATGAGCTAGTCAAGTAGAGGCATACTAGTGACTATATGTTTGTCTATGTATTCACACATGTATCATGTTTCGGTTAATACAATTCTAGCATGAATAATAAACATTTATCATGATATGAGGAAATAAATAATAACTTTATTATTGCCTCTAGGGCATATTTCCTTGAGTCTCCCACTTGCACTAGAGTCAATAATCTAGATTACATAGTAATGATTCTAACACCCATGGAGTCTTGGTGCTGATCATGTTTTGCTCGTGAGAGAGGCTTAGTCAGCGGTCTCGCAACATTCAGATCCGTATGTATCTTGCAAATCTCTATGTCTCCCACTTGGACTTGGTCCCGAATGGAATTGAAGCGTCTTTTGATGTGCTTGGTCCGCTTGTGAAATCTGGATTCCTTTGCCAAGGCAATTGCACACACAGAAGATCTTCATTGGTCCCAATGCACTAGGTATGACACCTAGATCGGAAATGAACTCCTTCATCCAGACTCCTTCATTTGCTGCTTCCGAAGTAGCTATGTACTCCGCTTCACATGTAGATCCTGCCACGACGCTTTGTTTAGAACTGCACCAACTTACAGCTCCACCGTTTAATAAAAACACGATCCGGTTTGCAATTTTGAATCGTCGGATCGGTGTCAAAGCTTACATCGGCGTAACCATATCGACTAGCTCTTTGTCACCTCCATATCGAGAAACATATCCTTAGTCCTTTTCGGTATTTTAGGATGTTCTTGACCGCTGTCGATGATCCACTCTGGATTACTTTGGTACCTTCTGCCAAGCTTATTGCTAAGCATCGTCGGTCTGGTACACAAGATTGCATACATGATAGAGCCTATGGCTGAAGCATAGGAACATTTTTCATTTTCTCTCTATCTTCTGCTGTGGTCGGGCATTGAGTTTGACTCAACTTCACACCTTGTAGCATAGGCAAGAAACCTTTCTTTGCACGATCCATTTGAACTTTTCAAAATTTTGTCAAGGTATGTGCTTTGTGAAAGTCCTATTAAGCGTCTTGATCTATCTCTATAGATCTTGATGCCCAATATGTAAGCAGCTTCACCGAGGTCTTTCATTGAAATTTTTTTATTCAAGTATCCCTTTATGTTATCCAGAAATTCTATATCATTTCCAATTAATAATATGTCATCTACATATAAAATTAGAAATGCTACTGAGCTCCCACTCACTTTCTTGTAAATCTGAGCTTCTCCAAAAGTCTCATAAAACCATATGCTTTGATCACACTATCAAAGCATTTATTCTAACTCGAGATGCTTGCACCAGTCCATAAATGGAGCAATGGGCGTGCACACTTTGTCATCACCTTTTGGATCAACAAAACCTTCCGGCTGCATCATATACAACTCTTCTTCTAGAAATCCATTCAAGAATGCAGTCTTGACATCCATTTGCCAAATTTCATAATCATGAAATGCAGCAATAGCTAACATGATTTGGACAGACTTAAGCATCGCTTCGGGTGAGAAAGTCTCATCGTACTCAACCCCTTGAACTTGTCGAAAACCTTTTGCAACAAGTCGAGCTTTATAAACGATTACATTACCATCGCGTCGGTCTTCTTCTTAAAGATCCATTTATTCTCAATGGCTTGCCGATCATCGAACAAGTCAACCAAAGTCCACACTTTGTTTTCATACATGGATCCCATCTCAGATTTCATGGCCTCTAGCCATTTTGCGAATCTGGGCTCATCATCGCTTCCTCATAGTTCGTAGGTTCATCATGGTCAAGTAACATGACTTCGAGAATAGGATTACCGACCACTCGGTGCGGATCTTACTCTAGTAGACCTCACGAGGTTCAAAGAAACTTGATCCGAAGTTTCATGATCATTATCATTACCTTCCTCACTAATTGGTGTAGTTGTCACGGAACCGGTTCTCGTGATGAACTACTTTCCAATAAGGGAGTAGATCTGATTATCTCATCAAGTTCTACTTTCCTCCCACTCACTTCTTTCGAGAGAAATTCCTTCTGTAGAAAGGATCCATTCTTAGCAACGAATGTCTTGCCTTCGGATCTGTGATAGAAGGTGTACCCAACAGTCTCTTTTGGGTATCCTATGAAGACACATTTCTCCGATTTGGGATCGAGCTTATCTGGTTGAAGTTTCTTTACATAAGCATCGCAGCCCCAAACTTTAAGAAACGACAACTTTGGTTTCTTGCCAAACCACAGTTCATAAGGCGTCGTCTCAACGGATTTTGATGGTGCCCTATTTAACGTGAATGCTGCCGTCTCTAAAGAATAACCCCAAAACGATAGCGGTAAATCAGTAAGAAACATCATAGATCACACCATATCAAGTAAAGTACGATTACGACGTTCGGACACACCATTTCGTTGTGGTGTTCCAGGTGGCGTGAGTTGCGAAACTATTCCACATTGTTTCAAGTGTAGGCCAAACTCGTAACTCAAATATTCTCCTCCACGACCACATCGTAGAAACTTTATTTTCTTGTTACGATGATTTTCCACTTTACTCTAAAATTCTTTGAACTTTTCAAATGTTTCAGACTTGTGTTTCATCAAGTAGATATACTGATATCTGCTCAAATCATCTGTGAAGGTGAGAAAATAACGATACCCGCCACGAGCCTCGATATTCATTGGACCACAAACATCAGTATGTATGATTTCCAACAAATCAGTTGCTCGCTCCATAGTTCCGGAGAACGGCGTTTTAGTCATCTTGCCCATAAGGCACGGTTACATAAGTACCAAGTGATTCATAATCAAGTGATTCCAAAAGTCCATCGGTATGGAGTTTCTTCATGCGTTTACATCGATATGACCCAAGCAGCGGTGCCACAAGTAAGTTGCACTATCGTTATCAACTCTGCATCTTTTGGTTTCAACACTATGAATATGTGTATCACTACTATCGAGATTTAGT
The DNA here is from genome assembly GCA_021437245.1 of Aegilops speltoides. Classification (NCBI taxonomy): domain Eukaryota; kingdom Viridiplantae; phylum Streptophyta; class Magnoliopsida; order Poales; family Poaceae; genus Aegilops; species Aegilops speltoides. Next base: position 218,985,375 of record CM038141.1, on the reverse strand, counting down.
AAAATAGACCACTCTTCAAGGGTGCATGACCATAAAAGATATTACTCATATAAATAGAACAACCATTATTCTCGATTTAAATGAATAACCGTCTCGCATCAAACAAGATCCAGATATAATGTTCATGCTCAACGCGGCACCAAATAACAATTATTTAGGTCTAATACTAATCCCGAAGGTAGATGTAGAGGTAGCGTGCCGACCGCGATCACATCGACTTTGGAACCGTTTCCCAGCGCATCGTCACCTCGTCCTTGGCGTTGGTCGCTTATTCCGTAGTCCTGTTTGAGTTGCAAATATTAGCAGAAACCAGTATCAAATACCAGTGCTACTACGAGCTCTAGTTAGGTACACATCAATAACATGTATATCACATATACCTTTGTTTACTTTGCCATCCTTCTTATCCGCCAAATACTTGGGGCAGTTCCGCTTCCGATGACGGTCTTCTTGCGGTAGAAGCACTCGGTTTCAGAGCTTAGGTCCAGACTTGGGTTTCTTCTCTTGAGCAGCAACTTGCTTGCTGTTCTTTTTGAAGTTCCCCTTCTTCTTCCCTTTGCCCTTTTTCTTGAAACTAGTGGTCTTGTTGACCATCAACACTTGATGCTCCTTCTTGATTTCTACCTCCGCAGCTTTTAGCATTGCGAAGAGCTCGAGAATAGTCTTGTTCATCCCTTGCATATTATAGTTCATCACAAAGCTCTTGTAGCTTGGTGGCAGTGATTGGAGAATTCTGTCAATGACGCTATCATCGGAAGATTAACTCCCAGTTGAATCAAGTGATTATTATACCGCAGACATTTTGAGTATATGCTCAGCGATGAACTATTCTCCTCCATCTTGCAGCTATAGAACTTATTGGAGACTTCATATCTCTCAATCGGGCATTTGCTTGAAATATTAACTTCAACTCTGGAGCATCTCATATGCTCCATGATGTTCAAAACGTCGTTGAAGGCTCGGTTCTAAGCCGTAAAGCATGGCACACTTGAACTATAGAGTAGTCATCGACTTTGCCTTTGCCAGACGTTCTTAACGTCGTCGGTTGCATCAGCGATGAGCTGGCACCCAGCGGTGCTTCGGGGCGTAACTTTTACTGTGCGACAATGAGGATAATCCTCGAGTTACGGACCCGATCCGTGTAATTGCTACCATCATCTTTCAACTTTGCTTTCTCAAGGAACGCATTAAAATTCAACGGAACAACAACACGAGCCATCTATCTACAAACAAACATAGACAAGCAAAATACTATCGGTACTAAGTTCATGATAAATTTAAGTTCAATTAATCATATTACTTAAGAACTCCCACTTAGACAGACATCTCTAGTCATCTAAGTGATTACATGATCCAAATCAACTAAACCATAACCGATCATCACGTGAGATGGAGTAGTTTTCAATGGTGAACATCACTATGTTGATCATATCTACTATATGATTCACGCTCGACCTTTCGGTCTCCGTGTTCCGAGGCCATATCTGTATATGCTAGGCTCGTCAAGTTTAACCTGAGTATTCCGCTTGTGCAAAACTGGCTTGCACCCGTTGTAGATGGACGTAGAGCTTATCACACCCGATCATCACGTGGTGTCTGGGCACGACGAACTTTGACAACGGTGCATACTCAGGGAGAACACTTCTTGATAATTTTAGTGAGAGATCATCTTAAAATGCTACCGTCAATCAAAGCAAGATAAGATGCAGAAAGGATAAACATCACAGCAATCAATATAAGTGATATGATATGGCCATCATCATCTTGTGCTTGTGATCTCCATCTCTGAAGCACCGTCGTGATCACCATCGTCACCGGCGCGACACCTTGATCTCCATTGTAGCATCATTGTCGTTTACGCCATCTATTGCTTCTACGACTATCGCTACCTCTTAGTGATAAAGTAAAGCAATTACAGGGCATTTGCATTTCATACAATAAAGCGACAACCATATGGCTCCTGCCAGTTGCCGATAACTTCGGTTACAAAACATGATCATCTCATACAACAAAATATAGCATCACGTATTGGCCATATCACATCACAACATGCCCTGCAAAAACAAGTTAGACGTCCTCTACTTTGTTGTTTGCAAATTTGACGTGGCAGCTACCGGCTTAGCAAGAACCGTTCTTACCTACGCATCAAAACCACAACGATAGTTCATCAAGTTGGTGCTGTTTTAACCTCCGCAAGGACCGGGTGTAGCCACACTCGATTCAGCTAAAGTGAGAGAGACAGACACCCGCCAGCCACCTTTAAGCACGAGTGCTCGTAACGGTGAAACCAGTCTCGCGTAAGCGTCTGGCGTAATGTCGGTCCGGCCGCTTCATCTCAGAATACCGCCAACCAAAGTATGACATCTTTGGTAAGCGAGATGACTTATATCGCCCACAACTCACTTGTGTTCTACTCGTGCATATAACATCAACGCATAAAACCTAGGCTCGGATGCCACTGTTGGGAACGTAGTAATTTAAAAAAAATTCCTACGCACACGCAAGATCATGGTGATGGCATAGCATCGAGAGGGGAGAGTGTTCGTCCACGTACCCTCATAGACCGTAAGCGAAAGCGTTAGCACAACACGGTAGATGTAGTCGTACGTCTTCACGATCCGACCGATCCAAGCTCCGAACGTACGGGGCCTCCGAGTTCAGCACACGTTCAGCTCGATGACGATCTCCGGCCTCCGATCCAGCGAAGCTCCGGAGATGACTTCCGTCAGCACGACGGCGTGGTGACGATGATGATGTTCTACCGGCGCAGGGCTTCGCCTAAACTCCGCGACGATATGACCGAGGTGGAATATGGTGGAGGGGGGCACCGCACATGGCTAAGGAATGATCCATAGATCAACTTGTGTGTCTATGGGGTGCCCTCCCGCCCCCATATATAAAGGAGCCAGGGGGAGGAGGCGGTCGGCCAAGGAGGGCCCGCCAAGTGGGGAGTCCTACTCCCACCGGGAGTAGGACTCCCTTCTTTCCAAGTAGGAGTAGGAGAAGGGGGGAAAGAGGAGGAAGAGGAGAAGGAAGGGGGCTCGCCCTTCCCTTGTCCTATTCGGACTAGGAAGGCGAGGGGCGCGCGGCCCCCTCCTGGCTCCTTCCCTCTTCTCCCTCGAGGCCCATGTAGGCCCAATAACCACCCGGGGTTCGGTAACCTCCGGTACTCGATAAATGCCGATTACACCTTAACGATTCCGATGTCCAAATATAGGCTTCCAATATATCGATCTTTATGTCTCGACCATTTCGAGACTCCTCGTCATGTCCGCGATCACATCCGGGATTCCGGACAAACTTCGGTACGTCAAAACTTATAAACTCATAATAAAACTGTCATCGTAACGTTAAGCGTGCGGACCCTACGGGTTCGAGAACTATGTAGACATGACCTAGAATCATTCTCGGTCAATAACCAATAGCGGGACCTGGATGCCCATATTGGTTCCTACATATTCTACGAAGATCTTTATCAGTCAAACCGCATAACAACATCGTTGTTCCTTTGACATTGGTATGTTACTTGCCGAGATTTGATCGTCGGTATCAATACCTAGTTCAATCTCGTTACCGCAAGTCTCTTTACTCGATCAGTAATACATCATCTTATAACTAACTCATTAGTTACAATGCTTGCAAGGCTTAGGTGATGAGTATTACCGAGAGGGCCCAGAGATACCTCTCCGACAATCGGAGTGACAAAACCTAATCTCGAATTATGCCAACTCAACATGTACCTTCGAGACACCAGAGAGCACCTTTATAATCACCCGATTCGCTTATGACGTTTGGTAGCACACAAAGTGTTCCTCCGTAAACAGGAGTTGCATAATCTCATAGTTCAGAACTTTGTATAAGTCATGAAGAAAGCAATAGCAGATATACTAAGCGATCAAGTGCTAGGCTAACGGAATGGGTCATGTCAATCACATCATTCTCCTAATGATGTGATCCCATTAATCAAATGACAACACATGTCTATGGTTAGGAAACATAACCATCTTTGATTAATGAGCTAGTCAAGTAGAGGCATACTAGTGACTATATGTTTCTCTATGTATTCACACATGTATCATGTTTCCGGTTAATACAATTCTAGCATGAATAATAAACATTTATCTTGATATGAGGAAATAAATAATAACTTTATTATTGCCTCTAGGGCATATTTCCTTCAGCCAGGCCGTAGGCGGCGATGCGCATGCCCTCGCTCACTGGGGGTGGTGCTGGTGTAGCCTGACGCCCGATGCTGATAGTTGAGCTGATGTCGATGAAGCCCTGGGGCGCGCCTAAGGGCGCACGAGCACGGATGGGCCCGCCGCTTGACCCGACCGGGGTCTGGGGTGGAAGCTAGACACAGAAGGGAGGCGCCCCCGAAGTTGCGGCATCCAGGAGTTCGGCAACACGCTCCAGCAGCACGTCTCGGCCTCTCTCCTTCAACCTGCATCGCAGCAGCTCCCGAGCCACAGTGAGTGCGGCCCTCATGTTCCCTTGTTCCCGTCGGGTGTGCGGCGCCGTGGCTGCGGTGTGGTTTGAGGCCCTTGCGGCTGATCGCACCTGCCGTGGAGTCAGCGCAGACGGTGCTTGACCGCGTCGCCCGCGCCCCACAGCATTCTGCGGAGCGCAGGCTGCCTGAGGCGTGGGGTTGAGGTCAATTTGGACAGGCGGTGCGGCATGAGCTCGCCATGCCACCCAGCGGTCGGCATTGGTCGTCGGGTAGCCGGACATGGATGCGATGAAGTAGTGGAACGCAGATCGGCGGAAAGAAGATTTCGGCGCACCCCTACCTGGCGCGTCAAATGTCGGATATCGGGTTCCGGCAAAACCCTTAAGGTTCAAACTCTGGGGTGCACACAAAGATCTTCTCCCTACCGATTCACGCCCACAACCTCGCCGCGATTCTAAGCTAGAACAATGAACAACACAAAGACACGAGGTTTATACTAGTTCGGGCCACCGTTGTGGTGTAATACCCTAATCCAGTGTGTGGTGTGGTGGATTGCCTCTTGGGCTGATGATGAACAGTACAGAGGAAGAACAGCCTCGCGAGGAGAGGTGTTCTTGTGGTGGTGTGTGTTCTGCTTGGAAAGGATTTGATCCCCTCCTACTGTGGTGGCTATCTCTATTTATAGAGGCCCTAGTCCTCTTCCCAAATATTGAGCGGGAAGGGAGCCAACAATGGCCATTTCGAAAGCGGACAGCTAGTACAAGCTATCCTGACTAAAGGTGGTCTTCGACTGCTAAAGGCACTGGTGATGATGCCGTCTTGGGCTCCACGGTGTCCTCCGTCCTGCCGCTCTGCTGATCTTGGTCTCGTTGCACCGATATGGAAACCTTTGACTAATGCCTCGGTACTCCGCGCCTGTGCTTGCCCCCTTTGCACCAAAGAGGAAACAAGGACACTACGCAGGCCGGCGCCCGCCTGGCGCCCGCCTGGTCTTGATCGTCATGGCTTGCATCATGAGCACCTCACGAGGTACCCCTTGCCTTGATCTCTCTGCCTCCTCGTGAGCCTGCCTGGTGAGGCCGTCCCTGAGGAGGCCTTGTGTCGTCCGCCCCGCGAGGCTTGGCCCCTCGCGAGGGTTTGGAGCATTTGTTGATGAAGATGGGCCATACTGGGCCGCTGCCGAGCCACACAGCAGGCCGCAGGCAGGCAAGTCTGGGGACCCCCGTTCCCAGAACGCCGACAGTAGGTGAGGTGGGAAAAACCAAATGGTGGTCATTTTATCAAGTTGATGGAACCATGTGGGGGGTGCATCATATTCCACCATGGCCATCATCTTGTCCAAAGGAAGGACGAAGTCATCGAGTATCGGCGCATCATCATAGATGGGACCTAGCACCAAATGAGAAGACACAATAAAGGAAGAGGTCAAGTCATTAGTGTTGAAAGTGGCCTCACATGACCTATCAACTATCTGACTCGCTCTATGTGGTGGTTCACTCACTCCCTCAAAATAGGTGCACTTAATGTCACATATGGTGGAGTCACTCATCTCACTCAAGTGGTGGGGATTGTGGCTCTCCTCACATGGGAATTGTGGCAACTCATCATAGATGGGGCTAGTGGTGAAGTCACTCTCACTCTCAATATGGTGGCACAAGTCACTCAAGTCATCATACGTCACCGTGGTCGAAGGGAAAATCCCATGCTCAACCATCTCGTTCTCATCGCCATGGATGAAGGCCGAATATGGCACATCATCACTCTCCTCCATGACCGAAGGGAAAATCCCATGCTCGATCATCTCATCACCGTCGTCATTGATGAAGGCCGAAGATGGCACATCATCACTCTCGCCTCCAAAGATGGAAGCATCATCCTTGCTCGCCACCTTGTCGCTCGCCTCCAAAGCTTGGTCCTTGAGGGTCTCCGTAGTTGTACTCGTCGCCACACCGTCTTGAAAAAGAGTCAAAGTAGACTCGGCATCATCAATTCCACAAGGAGGAATGGCGGTGGAGTCGAACTTGGGAGCGTCGTCTTGGAGCTCATCGGGCTTGGACATTTTGGTGGTGCTATCCTCATGCTCGTTCTCATGGAGCTTGGTCGTCGCGAAGTGAGTTGGGGTGGAGAAACCTTGGCCTTCATGAGTTCTTGTTCCGCCGAGAGAGCACCAATGTAGTAGTCATCAAGGGACTCATAGTTCTCGAGGAAGATAGTCTTGGAGATGTCGTTGTACAATCCTAACATGAAGTGGAACTTCATCGAAATGGGGTCGTCCATGCCGGCCCGTCGCAAGGGAATCTTCATTTCCTTGAAGTACTCGTCGATGGACTTGGACCCTTGGGTGGTGTTCTCCAATTGGCGTAGAAGTTGTTCTGTGTAGGTTGGAGGCACTAACTCTCACCACATAGCTCTCTTCATCTTGGGCCAACTCATGTCGTAGCTCTCCGAAGGTGTATGAAGCCACCATGTCGAGGCATAGTCTAGGAAGTTTCTTGTGGCGCACTTCACTTGATCTTTGGAAGGGACTTGATGTAGCTTGAGGTAGTCGTCCATCAAGCGCTCCCAATCGAGATACTCCTCGGGTTCTAGAGTCCCATAGAAAGGAATCTCGTGGTCGGTGTCGAGGTCATAGTAGCTCATGGAAGTCACGGATTTGAGCTTGGGGAGCTTCTCTTGAGCGTAGTATTGGGGTGCTTATTGGCAAAGATGTCGTATGTCTGTAGGCGAAGATGCCTTGAAGTCGCTTGGTGAAGATGTCAAGGGAGATGGTGAAGTCGTTGAGCGGTAGTTGGTGTTAAGCTCTTGACCTTCACGTTCTTGTTGGTGATGGTGTCGATGCCGATGTGATCTTGTCGGAGATGGTAGCTCAGAAGGATGTGCTCTTGAGCATCTGATCGAAGATGAGGAAGATCGCTTGTAGGACTTGATGAGGGCTTTGATCTTGTAGCGACCATGATCCCAATGGAACGAAGTCTCTGTTCTTAAGTGTCATCCCTGGATCGGTATGCTGACACACACAGTACTCGAGGAATTATAACAGAGTTCAATCACACACTTATTACATCGAGGTCCTCATAAAGAGTATCTATTACACAAATAATATGGCTTAAGGCCATCTAAACAAATTAACTGCGGAAGCTTCGAAGATAAATGAGTCCATCAACTCCAACGGCATAGCTGAGTGCATGACAAAGACCTATCCCACCTTATTATTTGTCGGAAAAGTCTGCAACATGAGACGTTGCAGCCGTGTAGGTCAGCACATGGAATATGCTGGTAGAGTTGCACTGTAGATCAAATGAATGCAAGAACTATATCTACATGCATATTTGGCTGGTGGAGGCTCTAAGTTTAATGTTTTGCATAAAGCTAATTTTTCCCTACAACAAAGGAATACATTTTATTTACTACAAAGTTAAACCAATACTTGAGAAGGTTCCTCCAACTCAAATCCCAACATTTATGAAGTATCATCATTACACCCAATTCATTAATTAAAGAGTGATGAGATTAACAATAATATCCACTTCTAGATAGTCAAGATGTCCATAATCGGGGACATGGCTAACCATGATTAGTTTATACACTCTGAATAGGTTACACACATTTCCCCACAAGAGTCAACTGCATCCATGATTGCAAGATCGAGACATAGTCTTTCTAAAGCATTAACTCTCTACTCTGGGTAGACCGGTCACCTACTTTCCCCTACATCTCCTAGTCCACCTCTTCAAGAGCTCACACAACTTACTCAACTATGCCAGAGCCCATCATGACTTGTGTCTGCACATGGAAGTTTCTTGTCATGAAATATCATATGATCCCTTGGAGCCTGGGTGGCGAACCGAGGAAAAATCACATGGGTACTCTGGGATTTCCTAAATGGGCAAACACTGGTTTCTCCAGGTGCCCCAAGCAATCCACCCAGATGTGTATTAAAATTGCCACCTTAATGTTATCCAAAAATTATTATCTCTCACAACTTCCATGTACATCATGATCCAATCCCTGTCTACGAGCATGTCTAAGCAATAAATGAGCATAACGTATATTCCCAGGGTGATCAAGGTAATAGGTTCCTACCTCAAGTACTACAACCAAACCACATGTTCCTAATCCTACTCATGCAAATATTTTAGGGCAAAACTAATGCATAGTAAAAACTGGGTATAGAAGAGTATGATCAAAGAGTAACTTGCCTTGCTGACGATAAGAAAACTCTAGAGATTCATAGTAACAAGCTCCGCACTCCGGAAAATCTAGCGTAGACAAACAATAGCATACATAAGCAATCAAACAAACTATGCAAAAAGAAAACGAGAAAAGATCCAAATAAAACTCGAAAGCAACGAAACAACTAAACTAAACAACAAATGAATTCTAACAGCATTGTTTTTATGTGGATTAGATCTTTACAGTAGGTACATGTGATTAGCTATGATTTGCAAAAAGAATCAACTCAAACGGAGCTACGAAACTCCAAAAACGAACAAAACAAGCTCAAATACTAATCTGAACTAAACTCAAATTTTAAATTAGCAAAATCATGTTCAAGTTGTTTACCTGGAAATAGGGGATCGTTACGAAGATTTAGGGGTTGGTTTCATCTAATTTGGACAAACGAGCTAAAAGTTACGCAATTTGATGACCAGGGGCTAATCTGCGATAAAACTATTCACGGATAGGTCCCTGACCGAAAATAAACAGGAAAAGAAAAATCTATCGGACGAACGCCCGCTAACAAAGACTAACGATTGAATTCGTTCGTTAACAGAACTAATCGGGTGAACGTTCGTTAATTAGCAAACTAAAATAAAAAACGATCTGATCTAATAAACAAAAAAAAACAGACAAGACCGGCGGTTTTACCGGTTTGGTCAACGAGGTTCGATGGCGGCGGCTCGGCGGGGCGGGCGGCGGTAGAAATAGCAAAGCAGCAAGGGGATGCAAAGAAGCAGCAGCGGCGGATGCACGGGCGGCGGCGACTTGCGGCTCGGCGGCGGCTCTAAGCGAGGGTGGCGGCGGCTTGCTGATAACCCACAAGTGTAGGGGATCGCAACAGCTTTCGAGGGTAGAGTATTCAACCCAAATTTTTTGATTCGACACAAGGGGAGCCAAAGAATATTCTTAAGTATTAGCTGTTGAGTTGTCAATTCAACCACACCTGGATAACTTAGTATCTGCAGCAAAGTATTTAGTAGCAAAATAGTATGATAGCAAAGGTAAGAGTGGCGAAAGTAAAGAAAATAGTTTTGTAGTAGATGTAACAGTAGCAATGGAAAAGTAAATAAGCAAAGCACAATAAGTGAAAAGCTCGTAGGCATTGGATCAGTGATGGATAATTATGTCGGATGCGATTCCTCATCTAATAGCTATAACATAGGGTGACACAGAACTAGCTCTAGTTCATCAATGTAATGTAGGCATGTATTCCGAACATAGTCATACGTGCTTATGGAAAAGAACTTGCATGACATCTTTTGTCCTACCCTCCCGTGGCTGCGGGGTCCTAGTGGAATTGAAGGAATATTAAGGCCTCCTTTTAATAGAGAACCGGAAGAAAGCATTAGCACATAGTGAATACATGGACTCCTCAATCTATGGTCACCGCCGAGAAGTATCCCGATTATTGGCACTTCGGGTTTGTCGGATCATAACACATAATAGGTGACTATAGACTTGCAAGATAGGATCAACAACTCATATATATTCATGAAAACATAATAGGTTCAGATCTGAAATCATGGCACTCGGGCCCTAGTGTCAAGCATTAAGCATATCAAAGTCATAGCAACATCAATCTCAGAACATAGTGGATACTAGGGATCAAACCCTAACAAAACTAACTTGATTACATGGTAAATCTTATCCAACCCATTACCGTCCAGGAAGCCTACGATGCAATTACTCACGCACGGCGGTGAGCATCATGAAATTGGTGATGGACGATGGTTGATGATGACGACGGCGACGAATCCCCCTCTCCGGAGCCCCGAACGGACTCCAGATCAGCCCTCCCGAGAGAGATTAGAGCTTGGCGGCGGCTCCGTATCGTAAAACACAATGAAACTTTCTCTCTAATTTTTTCCTCCGTGAAACGGAATATATGGAGTTGGAGTTGAGGTCGGTGGAGCGTCAGGGGCCCACGAGACAGGGGGCGCATCCAGGGGGAGGGCACGCCCCCACCCTTGTGGATAGGGTGTGGGCCCCCTCGCCTTGATTCTTTTGCTAGTATTTTTTATATTTTCCAAAACTTATCTCCTTGGATTTTCAGGTCATTCCAAGAACTTTTGTTTTCTGCACAATAAATAACATCATGGCAGTTCTGCTGAAAACAGCGTCAGTCCGGGTTAGTTTCATTCAAGTTATGCAAGTTAGAGTCCAAAACAAGGGCAAAAGTGTTTGGAAAAGTAGATACGTTGGAGACGTATCAACTCCCCCAAGCTTAAACCTTTGCTTGTCCTCAAGCAATTCAGTTGATAAACTGAAAGTGATAAAGAAAAACTTTTCCAAACTCTATTTGCTCTTGTTGTTGTAAATATGTAAAGCCAGCATTCAAGTTTTCAGCAAGTATTATGAACTAACCATACTCACAATAACACTTAGGTCTCACAGTTACTCATATCAATGGCATAATCAGCTAGCGAGCAATAATAATAAAACTCGGATGACAACACTTTCTCAAAACAATCATAATATAATATAACAAGATGGTATCTCACTAGCCCTTTCTGAGACCGCAAAACATAAATGCAGAGCACCTTTAAAGATCAAGGACTGACTAAACATTGTAATTCATGGTAAAAGAGATCCATTCAAGTCATACATAAACCAATAATAATGAATGCAAATGACAGTGTGCTCTCCAGCGGGTGCTTTTTGATAAGAAGGTGATGGCTCAACATAAAAGTAAATAGATAGGCCCTTCGCAGAGGGAAGCAGTGATTTGTAGAGGTGCCAGAACTTGATTTTAAAATGGATATGAATAACATTTTGAGCGGCATACATTCACTGTCAATGCAACAACTATGAGATGGCGATATCTTCCATACTAGATGGATTATAGGCAGTTCCCAAACATAATGGTAAAGGTTTATACTCCCCCACCACCAACAAGCATCAATCCATGGCTTGCTCGAAACTACGAGTGCCTCCAACTAACAACAGCCATGGGGGAGTTTTGTTTAATTATTTTGATTTGCTTTGATCTTTTTGGATCATGGGACTGGGCATCCCGGTTACCATCCCTTTCTCGTGAATGAGGAGCGGAGTCCACTCCCCTTGAGAATAACCCACCTATCATGGAAGATAAAGGCAGCCCTAGTTGAAACATGAGCTGCTCGAGCATACAAAACAGAATTTCATTTGAAGGTTTGGAGTTTGGCACATACAAATTTACTTGGAACGGCAGGTAGATACCGCATATAGGAAGGTATGGTGGACTCATATGGAACAACTTTGGGGTTTAAGGAGATAAGATGTACAAGCAGTATTCCCGCTTAGTACAGGTGAAGGCTAGCAAAAGACTGGGAAGCGATCAACTGAGAGAGCGACAACACTCATGATCATGCATGAAAATTAATTCACACCGAGTACAAGCAGGAGTAGGATATAATCTACCATGAATATAAATATCATGAAGGCTATGTTGATTTGTTTGAACTACATGCGTGAACATGTGCCAAGTCGAGTCACTCAATTCATTCAAAGGAGGATACCATCCCATCATACCACATCACAATCATTTTAATAGCATGTTGGCATGCAAGGTAAACCATTATAACCCATAGCTAATTAAGCATGGCACAAGCAACTATAATCTCTAAATGTCATTGTAAATATGTTTACTTCATAATAAGCTGAATCAGGAATGATGAACTCATCATATTTACAAAAACAAGAGAGGTTGAGTTCATACCAGCTTCTCTCATCTCAATCAGTCCGTCATATATCGTCATTATTGCCTTTCACTTGCACGACCAAACGATGTGTATAATAATAATAGTGCACGTGCATTGGACTAAGCTGGAATCTGCAAGCATTCAATTCAAGAGAGAAGACAAAGTGATATGGGCTCTAAGTTAAATAAACAATCATGCATACGAGAGCCACTAAACATTTTCAATATGGTCTTCTACTCTCGACCCCCAAAGGAAAGAAATAAAACTATTTACACGGGAAAGCTCCCAACAAGCAAGAAGAAGAATGAGAAATCTTTTTGAGTTTTCATTTTAATTTCTACTACAAGCATGGAAATTAAACTAACTAATTTTTTTTGGTTTTTCTTAAGGTTTATCAAACACACAAGAAGAAAGCTAGAAAAAGAAAACTAAACTAACATGGATAATACAATGAAAGAGTATGAGCACCAACGGCTAGAATAGTGTGTGAACATGAATGTAAAGTCGGTGAGAAATACGTACTCCCCCAAGCTTAGGCTTTTGGCCTAAGTTGGTCTAAGGCCAAGGGTAGCCTGGCTGGTATCCGTAGTTGTAACTGGGGTCGTACTGAGATGCAGCAGCAAATGCCTCCTGAGTTGCGGCATGTTGGCGAGCCGCCTCCGCTCTCCCCTTGTGTTCAGCTGCCTCCTCCCTGGTGACAACATATCTTCGTTTTGCCTGGTAATCAAAAAGGAAAGGAGCAGGGAGAGTAACATGGACAGAGCTATGTCTGTCAAAGATTAGTCGATACTGGAGGAATTGTTCATTCCTCAAAAGAAAACGATGTTTGACCATCGCGTCATAATCTAAATAAGCAGGAGGCAACACCATATCCCCTTCTCGTGGGGCTATACCAAGATAATTATCCACATGGGTTGCATAAATTCCTCCAAATAAATCTCCAGCCCTACCATTATTATGCAACCTACGTGCAACTATTGCCCCCAAGTTATAATCTTTATTACCTAATACAGCACTCTTGAGGACACAAAGATCAGGGACACACATGTGACATGCTTCATCTTTACCGTTAATGCTTCTACCAATAAAGAGAGCAAAATAATGTATAGCAAGAAAATGAATGCTCCCTATGGTAGCTTGTGCTATATCCCTAGATTCTCCCACAGTAATACTAGCAAGAAAGTCTTTATATTCATATTTGTGGGGATCATTAACATTGCCCCACTGCGGGAGTTTGCAAGCAGTTGTAAAATCTTCTAAGTCCATGGTATAAGATTTATCATAAATATCAAACAGGACACTCTGAGAATTACGCAAAGATTTATATTTAAACCTTCTCACAAATCAATCAGTCAACTGATAGTACTGAGGACACTTATCTTCTAAGAAGTCCTCAAGATCGGCATTAAGCACATATGCGTCAAATTCATCCTCAATGCCTGCATTGACCATAAAATCGTCTGATAGCCACTCACAAGCTCGTACTTTGGCGTCCCTCGGTGGTTCATCGTCTTGCTCACGCATAGCAAGCCTGGGTTCTTTCTTTATTGAGGAACCACCTTGGTACATTCGCCTAGACATATTTCTTTGTCTGAAAAATTTCTGAAATTTTAGTAACTTCAAAATAAAAGTGAATAAAACTAAACAAGATTGGTAGCAACTACTCCTACAAGTGCCTAGAGCCTATATCATGCATTAGAATTACTTGGGACCTCATAAATTTAACATGCAAGGTCAAGAACAGGGTCACCTATGCAGCAAAAATTTGCAATGAATAAAGCGCTAGAACAAAAACTAATTGGGCCAATGGAGGAGTCACATACCAAGCAACAATCTCCCAAAGCAGTTTTGTGAATGGAGCTTTGAGCAAGGAGGTCAAAAATGGCAGCAAAATGAGCTAGAACTCGTGCTTGAGCTGGATGGGGATTTTTTGGGAAGAAAGATGAAGTGTGTAGGTGCAGGAATAAGTGGAGGGGTCCACCGTGGGCCCATGAGACAGGGGGGCGCGCCCAGGGGGTGTGGGCGCGCCCTCCACCCTCGTGGCCAGGTGCTTGCCCCTCCTGCAGTGTTTTCAGTGCCTAAAATCCTCAAATATTCTATAAAAAATCATACTAAATTTGCAGGGCATTTGGAGCACTTTTATTTTTGGGATATTTTTTATTGCACGGATAATTCAGAAAACAGATAGGTAATACTATTTTTGCTTTATTTATTCTAAATAACAGAAAGTAAAAAGAGGGTACAGAAGGTTGTGCCTTCTAGTTTCATCCATCTCATGATCATCAAAATGAATCCACTAGCAAGGTTGATCAAGTCTTGTTAATAAACTCATTCCGAATAACACGGAACCGGAGAAATTTCGAATAACACTAAGTTACCTTAACGGGGATATGAACATCCCCAACAATAAGAATATCATACTTTTTCTTGACAGTAGGAAGAGGAAATTCAAAACCTCCATTAATGATAGTTGGACTTTTTTGAATAGAATTGATGCTATGAACTTGAGGTTGTTTTCCTCGGAAAGTGTACCGTATGCTCATTACCATTAACATGAAAAGTGACATTGCCTTTGTTGCAATCAATAACAGCCCCTGCAGTATTTAAAAAGGGTCTACCAAGGATAATCGACATACTATCGTCCTCGGGAATATCAATAATAACAAAGTCCGTTAAGATAGTGACATTTGCAACCCCAACAGGCACATCCTCACAAATACCGACTGGTATGGCAGTTGATTTGTCAGCCATTTGCAAAGATATTTCAGTAGGTGTCAACTTATTCAATTCAAGTATGCGATATAAAGAGAGAGGCATAACACTAACACCAGCTCCAAGATCACATAGAGCAGTTTTAACATAGTTTCTTTTAATGGAGCATGGTATGGTTGGTACCCCTGGGTCTCCAAGATTTTTTGGTATTCCACCCTTAAAAGTGTAATTAGCAAGCATGGTGGAAATTTCAGCTTCCGGTATCTTCCTTTTATTTGTAATGATATCCTTCATATACTTAGCATAAGGATTTACTTTAAGCATATCAGTTAAGCGCATACGTAAGAAGATAGGTCTAATCATTTCGGCAAAGCGCTCAAAATCCTCATCATCCTTTGTCTTGGATGGTTTAGGAGGAAAGGGCATGGGTTTCTGAACACATGGTTCTCTTTCCCTACCGTGCTTCCTAGCGACAAAATCTCTCTTATCATAATGTTGATTCTTTGATTATGGGTTATCAAGATCAACAGCAGGTTCAATCTCTACATCATTATTATTTTTGCTAGGTTGAGCATCAACATGGACATTATCATTAACATTATCACTAGGTTCATGTTCATCACCTGATTGTGTTTCAGCATCAGAAATAGAAATATCATTGGGATTCTCAGGTGTGTCCAGAACAGGTTCACTAGAAGCATGCAAAGTCCTATCGTTTTTCTTTTTCTTCTTTTTGGAAGAACTAGGTGCCTCTAAATTATTTCTTTGAGAATCTTGCTCGATTCTCTTAGGGTGGCCTTCAGGATACAAAGGTTCCGGAGTCATTCTACCAGTTCTAGTATCCACTCTAACAGCAAAGTCATATTTATTATTTAATTCATCAAGCAAATCATTTTGAGCTTTAAGTACTTGCTCAGCTTGAGTGGTAACCATAGAAGCATATTTGCTATTGAGTTTAAGTTCACCTTTAACTCTAGCCATATAATCACTCAAGCGTCCTATCTCGAAAGCATTATTCTTTAATTCTCTACCAACATAAGCATTAAAACTTTCTTTTCTAGCCATAAAGTCAACAAATTCATCTAAGCATGGGCTGTGAAATTTAGTAGACGGGATTTCAACTTTATCATATCTATAGAGAGAATTTACCTTTACTACCCATGTCGGGTTATCAAGACAATGTGTTTCTTCGACCGGCGGTATATTAAGACCATGTATTTCTTCAATAGGTGGTAAATTCTTAACATCTTCAGCTTTAATACCTTTTTCTTTCATTGATTTGTTTGCCTCTTGCATATCTTCAGGACTGAGAAATAGAACACCTCTCTTCTTAGGAGTGGGTTTAGGAATAGGCTCAGGAGTTGGCTCAATTGATTCAGGAATTGCCTCAGGAATTGGCTCAGGAAGAGTCCAATTATTTTCATTATTCAACATATTATTCAATAGTAATTCAACTTGGTCAACTGTTCTTTCCCTGAAAACACAACCAGCACAACTATCCAAGTAATCCTTGGAAGCATCGGTTAGTCCATTATAAAAGATATCAAGTATTTCATTTTTCTTAAGAGGGTGATCAGGCAAAGCATTAAGTAATCGGAGAAGCCTCCCCCAAGCTTGTGGGAGACTCTCTTCTTTGATTTGCACAAAATTATATATTTCCCGCAAGGCAGCTTGTTTCTTATGAGCAGGGAAATATTTAGCAGAGAAGTAATAAATCATATCCTGGGGACTACGCACACAACCAGGATCAAGAGAACTGAACCAAGTCTTAGCATCACCTTTTAATGAGAACGGAAATATCTTAAGGATATAATAATAGCGAGACTTCTCATCATTAGTAAACAGGGTGGCTATATCATTCAGCTTGGTAAGATGTGCCATAACAGTTTCAGATTCAAGGCCATAAAAAGGATCAGATTCAACCAAAGTAATTATTTCAAGATCAGCAGAGAATTCATAATCCTTATCAGTAACACAGATAGGTGAAGTAGCAAAAGCAGGGTCAGGTTTCATTCTAGCATTAAGAGATTGCTGCTTCCATTTATCTAATAACTTCTTAAGATCATATCTATCTTTGCAAGCAAAGATAGCTCTAGCAACTTCCTCATTCATAACATAACCCTTAGGGACAACAGGTAATTCATAATCATGGGGAGAACTTTCATCATCACTATCATCAATAATAGCATCTTCAATAATTTCATTCTCTCTAACCCTAGCAAGTTGTTCATCAAGAAATTCACCTAATGGCATAGTAGTATCACTACTAGGAAAAGGCCTCCTAGTGGCGCACCATTTTTGCCTACTAATGGCGCACTACTAGTGCGCCACTAGTACCACGCCACTAGTTTTTTACTAATGGCGCACCTATGGTGCACCATTAGTATCTGGTATACTAATGGCGCACCGCAGGTGCGCCATTAGTATAGCCCACGGTGTGCCATTAGTATGCCTCCGAGAGGGCCATATTTACCCAGGTGCTTTGGCATACTAATGGCGCACTGTGGTGTGATGCGCCATTAATATCCTTTGGCATACTAATGGCTCACTGCGAGGTGATGCGCCATTAGTATCCTTTGGCATACTAATGGCGCACTTTGTGGTCATGCGCCATTAGTATGAATACTAGGTTTTTTTTTACTTTTCTGATTTTTGCACATGTTACAAAATGTATTATTGGACAGAATATAGACAGCACCACACAACAATAGCAGATTCACTGAATACAATAGAAGATTAGTCTCCGAATACAATCCATCATATTAGTCTTCGAATTCAAAAGACCGGACAAAGATAGAACATTACAAGTCTCGAGACCGCGAGTAGCGAGTTTGTCTTCAGTTTACAAGTCGATATCGATCATCTAAACTACCATCACATAGAAGAGAGCTGCGGTCATCACGATGAGCATCATCGCAATGAAACTGGTCTTCATCCGGTTCCTCCAACACTCCCTCCTCTCTCCCGCTAGATAGCGGGTGTATCTATATTACGCCTCCGCCCTAGTGGTGTACCCTTTGTAACTATTACCGTTGAAACGGTGAACCTGTCTCCGACACTCCTCCCAGTCGTCGTAGACTTCGGGAACCTTCCCCTTGTACATGACATACGACGGTATCTCTATGCACAAGCCAAACAACAGACAATACATAAGCAATATATAAGTATGCAACAAAAGGATCGAAAGATAAAAGCAAGACATTAATAACACGATTCATGGTCCTACTAATAAATAGCATCGATTACATCTAAGTTGAAGGACTGTCCAAACCAAAGAGACATACAAGTTCATTAAAGTTTAATTACAACATGAGCTAATCGATGTTTTAGAACTACACATAGCATCACTACTTTTGACTTGACTCATGGGACCGGAGCGTGGATGAAGTCGCCGTCTTTGGTGATGGTCATGAAGTCGCGGGCGTTGTCAGCCTACATTTGTAGCGTTGTGTGTATCTCACTTTTGGACGGTTGGTATCTGAGGTAGAACTTCCCCGAGGTATGAAGGACATCTTGATGGATGATTTCTGCAAACTCCGACTGGATGCGAAAGAATTCTTGTCGGAGGTCCGCGTCCTGGATTGCCGCCAAGCTTGTGGCCCAATCTTTGACATTATTTAGTAGCAGAAGGTGATATTGGTCTCGTACGATCGCCCGCATGTGATGGAGGGCGTAGTAGGCATCCTTCTGACCGCCAGGCGGCTGCTTGACGCAGGGGAACATCGTATTGTGGGTGAACACATGCCTGCCGTACCTACGAACTGGCCTCTTAAAGGTGCCTCTAGATTTGGCGTAGCCGGGGAGAGCATCATCAAGAACTTTCTTGATATTTGTGTAGTCTATCTTGGAGTCACGGTCCGGGTCGAAATACGTGGCCATGGAATATCTCGGGCTTAAGAGGATGAGTGTGCAATGTGTGTCACTGCACAGAACACGGAATGTTAGAAAAAAAGAACGATCGACATCTAAGAAATCATATGTTACGGGCCGGTGAGGGGATGACTTACTCGGGAAAGTAAGCCACGATGAAGTTATCCTTATCTGGGTTTGCCAGAATGACACCTTCGAGGTGTGAACTCGCGACTTGCCGGTCCCCAGCGCTGCCCAAGATCTTGGCACGCATGTAGAAGGGGTCGACTATCCCGATGTCCGGGGTCTTGTCTCGAATGATCCGCATCTCCATACTCAGCGAAAACAGCCGAACGAAGGTGTAGTGCAGCGGATGAAGGTTAAACATAGCAAAGATGTCATCAAACCGCAGGACAATCGTAGCCCCGATGGCGCCATCCACAAAGCCCTTGCCCTCTGGCACCTTGGCCACGAAAACCGGGTATGCCACATCATTCTGGGAGAGACGCCGCTTCTCCAAAGAAAGAACACTATCATGTAGACTCCGCATAGCACCGGTTGTAGCATTGAGCATATTTGTCGGTAGCATCGCCCTACCCGCCACATGCACCCTCCTCGAGATATCCTTAGGTGAAGGTGGCCCGTCCTAAGCACGGATCATACTCGGTGCCGGCTGGCTCGCACCGGCGCCCTTGTTAGTCTTTCGTTTCCATCCCTTCTTCTTGATCTTCTATAATGGGACCGAGTTCTGCTCATAGACCACCTTCTTGAGCGTGTTGGGGCTGATAATATTTCGCACCTCAGCTATCTGAGGCTTGGTGAGGACGGCATCTGGAGGCGTCTCCTGAGAACTGAACGCCAGATAACACCTGTTGCAATTGGGTTTCTCCGCCATACCAGCTAGATCGCAGTTGTCTTGGTTGGGTTCTTGAGAACGAGGCCCGCAGAACTCGTCAGCGTACCCATGTTCGACAAAGTACTTATCGACGTTGGTAAATGTACCGTCGTCGTTGTCATCATCGTCCGGATCCTGTGCCATATGCATGTCCTGATCCTGTGCCATAGGGATGTCCGGCATGTCCGGTAGCGTTGCGGCGTTCTTGCCATGGATTGGCGCCGCACGACGGGGTTGTCTTATGCGTGGGGTGGTATCCCCGGCCCCCAAACGAATCTGGCTCTTCGGCCAAAGCAGGGGCCAGCTTACGCATGCGCTGAGCGTCATCACATCGTCTTTGTCGGCCCCAGCGGGTCGAATCGGAGGTAACACCTCGTCGCAGCCTGGCAGCACCCGAACCAGTTCAACCCTATACAAGGTGGGTGGCATCGGATACCGTGGAACACGGGGTTGCCTAGTTGAATGATTCTGCCCTTGGCGACATCGACCAACTCGCCGCCCATGAAGTGCAGGAGAGTGCAAGGAACATCGGCGGCGCCCTGCGAAAACATGTAGGGCGTCAGGGATGCCCAGTCAAAGGCAAGGAGATGAAGTCATCGGCCGAGAGGCTTAGTTACCGTGATGCCGTCGAACTCGGCTAATGTCGAGGCACCGCCAATGGCAGGCATGCAACTAACGGAGGGGCCGCTTGCTGGCGAGGTGCCGACCGGCGTACACCCGGGTGCATTAAGCTCCAATGCCCGTGTCGGCGCCGGAGACATGAATACCGCCACCACCGGAGACACCAATGGCGCCGCCGGACACACCAATGGCGCCGCCTGTGCGTTGTGCGAGTTGCTGGCCGTGAAGCTAGGAACCGGGGGAGGCCCCTGTTGGCCGCCCGCAATCCACGTCGTCAGCCCATGAATCAACGTAGGCACCATGGCAGTGAGCGTCGTTCCCAGTTGTTGTTGCACTTGCTCTTAGACAATCTCCAGAGTCTACGCCACTTGTGCCTTGAGTGCTTCAACCTCGCGCGACTGGCTTTCCGAGCTGGTCTTTTTCTCCTTCCGCCCACCAGCGGTATAGTATGACGACCATTTTGTGGACAAGCCTTTGCCGGCCACACGACCAGCTGACGTCGACTTATTGAGCTTATCCTTGTTTTTCATTACGTTCAACGCCCTATTTAAAGGGGTGTTGAAAGGGGAGCTCTGTGACGACCCTGCGCTACTGCTTTCAGTGTCCTGCAGAAGGAACGTGAACCATTTAGAAATATTGGGGATTAATTAGAATGCAACCATATGGAGCTAATTACGCGGGAGTGTATTACTTACCAGAACAAGCTCAAGCGCCCTGGTCTTCGGATCTGTGGTAAGCTTCTTTGTTACCGGGTCCTCCTTGTACCGGGCCCTGAGAAAGTTCCTGGTCTGCTTGTCACGATATTTCTCGAAGCGGGGCGGTAGGCCTTGCTCGGCACGCTCCATGTCCTCCTTGTCCCATATAGGCTCCGCCACTCTGTAACCGCTGGGACCGAGTTGGTGGACCCCTAAGTTCAACTGCCGCATTTCTTTCCCCCACTGACTTGATTCAGAGGTTGGGCTGCTCTCGCACTTCATCTTGAACTCCTTGTAGTCATCTCCGCTGATCAAAGGATATTTCGCCTTTATCTTCTCATAACTATCACCTTTTTCAATCACTGCCTTCACCGTGCTTCTCCAAGTAGACAGGGCCGTGCTCATCCTCATGAGGGCGGCACTGTTCACTTTGTTCCCTGAGAGGCTTGTGTTTGCAAATTCAGTGGGGAACTTGTATCATTCGTGCGGCTTCGTGAAGAGGAGGCTGTGCAAATTCCCTTGGTCCTTATGCCTTAGGTTCTCGCTGTTGATCGAGACGGTGCTCCGGAGAATGCACCCGAGCTGAACCGAGTACCCCTTGACTACATCTTTGGGCGCCGTCGGATTCTCGTCGGAGTTCACTTCAGTAAATTCCTCCTTGACGGTGCCGAGCACGCTCGGGCACCGGCCCTTCTGTTGCCTCTTCGGTTGGCTGCCGTCTGTGCGGGCGCCGCCATCATCAGTGGTGGCATCCTCGGCGGCACCATCAGTGGTGTCATCCCTGACGCCACTAGGGGTTGTGTAGTCAGGATCGGTGTATTCCGCGGCATCCTCATAGCGGTGAGGCTCTTCCTCCATCTCTTGGGACAGCTCCCAGAATTGCTTGCCGCCCGAACCGCCGGCCTCATTGTTGTTGGCCATGTTTCGCTCTAAATAGGAAATAAGTTTGGTCAAAAAGTTGGTTATTGTCAAGGAACAAGATCATGGTCTCATCATTTAGGGTTTGTCGACACCGAGGCATCCTAAAAGCTAAGCTTTTATCATTTAGGGTTTGTCGACGCCGAGGCACCCTAAAAGCCTAATCGTACATCATTTAGGTTCTCATCGACAACGGGGCACCCTATAAAAGCCAAGGTTTCATCATTTAGGGTTTGTCGACTCTAAGTTGGGCCTAATCACTTGGCTCTATTGCCACCTATGGTTTAATGCAGCAAGAATAAAGGGGCAATTGATCCTACTTAATTAAGTAGTAAGATACCCCGGCCCATGCATTAGTAGCAAGTACCCCATATGTCCGATTTTTAGCAAAGTCATGCTAAAAGTCACGGAAATTTCAGCATGACCTTTGCTGAAAATAGGACATATGGAGTACCCGAATTTGCCGAAACGGAAGTTAGTCGACATTCCGGCAAACTCAAGGGCCTCTCGGGGTACCTGCAAAATCATCATGACATGAAGGTCGGAGGCAAAACCCAGCAAACTAGCACCACAATGTGCCTCTACTTTCATATCGATGAAAAGGCCACAGACCATATGGTCCTCTGCTTTCATACGGACAAAAATCAGCTCAACTTATGTGAGCTTCCATTCCAGATCTAATAGGTCACCCAGCAAAAAATCATCAATAGTTTAGCAAAGCACATAACAATAATGTTAAGCTACTGGAAATTCCAAAACAGTAAAGTTCCAATTTAAGTTACTGCAATCTGGCTTTGTATCTTCACTTTTGTGGTGATGCAGAGACCATCTCAGTGCATCAACAAAATATGGTTGGAGATTACTGAAACAAGTGTCACTTTTGTGGTAATTAAAGAAACAGAAATATCACTACGATAGCTATATCACTTTTGTGGTAATGCAAACAAGATTGATAGTAAAATGTTCAAAGAAACAGAAACAGAAATATTCAGTACCGCGGCTAGGGGATTATGCTCGCTTCAATTGTATTGGGGTTAATTAACTTGATAGACTGTCACTGGCAGTAAGACAACCACTAGTGTTGTACGTACTATTTGAGAGGAAGATTAATATAGTACAGCACACACACACACACACACGTAGGTACAAAGTTATATAATACAGACAAGTTATTAGGTGGAGTAGTAGTAGAAGGGAGGGACCTAAGCTAAGCTAGCACTAGCACTCTAGCAGGCAAGAGATATATTGCTAGTAAATTGGGGCTATTGTGGGTGAGACAAGAGAGCATGTGGTGGTGCTCTGGTGGAAAGGGAATTATGGCCCCTTGGAATAAATTAACATGGTACTAATTCACATGGTGTGCAAAAAAATGGTACTTATATTATTAAACTGTCAATGATGCTTTGTGTTATTTTGCAGACTTGAATTTAGTTTCTATGGTTTTGTTTTTCTGTTCGTAGATGAGAGTATTGAATCTTGGTGATAATTCTTCGTAGAGAAACATGTTTGGTAAGTGTATTTCTAATATTGACTCCCACATTTTTATTTACATATAAATAAAGAGCACCAATTGGAAATTATAATTTTTAAATGTAAAGCTAACTTCTTTTGTGAAATAACATCATGTTGTTCAGATAATTTAAATGTACAAGACTACTCCACTCCTGTTCCGTTTACAAATTCTTTCTTGAGGTTACACTATTCACACAAAACACAAGTACTACTCTATCTCCGTGCAGCTACGCTATTCACACTTCACATATCACTTGTCTTAACCAAAGATATGGAGGAAACGAGCAAACCAAAGAAACAAATTTGCCGACCCAACTTTCAGTTTAGTGACTGAACCAGGATGTGAGGCAAAACACCCACCAAGTGCATGATCAACATTCAGAGTTATACTCCGATCGAATGTGAAATGCACATTTCACACTGTTTCAGGTTGGCCTAGGTAGCTACTGGATATATTTAGAGGCAAACTGCAAGTTTCTACAAAACAACCATGGGGTCGACAAGTAAATTTCCCTTTCCTGTGTCATTTGATCAAATAAAAACTCTTCTTTAGACAAGAAAAAAACTACACAAACAAACATGAATTTACTAGTTCTACAGAATTGTAGCCAACCAAGTGAAATTCATAAATCATAATGCCAACAATCCTTGCTAGGTCAAACCTCAGCTCGCATCGATCACAAGCCATTCGATAAAATCAAGCCTCTTATGTAGACAAGAAAACAAGTGCACAGACATACATGAACTTACTAGTGCGGTCCTTCCTTGCTTGCTTACTACTACAAGTTCTACAAAATTGTACTGTTAACTGCAAGGAACATCAAAACACTAACAAATGCATAACAACTAGCATAACAACTTAAACTGACCAGCTAAGCCACTAGGCTAGGACTTAGGATATGAACCTGAGCACTCGGTTTAATAGAAAGTGCCGAATCATTGGATTGTTGAATGGGTGACACTTTTTAGTGTTTAGATTCAATCCATACGATAATTTCATAGCATTGTTGCAAAACTATCCCTAGTGCTACCCAATCACATTATGCAGCAGGACATGATCTTTGCATCCATCGGAACAAGCTAGTTGAGACCTATGATGCATTCTCACTTCAAAATAGCAGTAATCATGATCGAAGTTGTGCTCATAGCATTACTGAATTCATCCAAGTGCAGTTGGACATGCACAGCAACTGCATAAATTCATTCGTTTCAACGTTCCCACCTGAGCTCAACCTTGAAGAACACCCAAACAAGCAATCCGGCTCTCCGAAACCTTCGCAGAAAGCGCTCAACTCAGACTCTGGCACCGGTCCTGCATTCGCATTGCACAATGAAAAGGTTTGTCATCCATGGATACAGACGCTCAAACAAACTTAAATCTTGCATGGCTTTCCCACTAATCGGCACGCATTTTCTTTGAGTTAATCTCCCCTTCTAAAGTGTCAGGATTAATTTTCTTCAACTTGTAGCAAATGAGTGCATAGCAGGCTGCTTCGTTTGCCACATTTAGCAAGCACACAAAGATGATCCAACAACAAAAGAAGTCCCGATCTATCTCCCATGGAACCCTAATACCTCCCAGCTAAGCCACTAGAAGAAGAAGGAAGTGGAGGGGAGGGGCTCACCTGCAGTCAAGGGCGGACGGCGGTGTCGCGTGGCCTGGCTGAGCGCGGGGGCGGCGGCGTCGCGTGGCCTGGCAGAGCAGCGCGCGGACGGCAGCGGTCATCTCCTCCTCCTCTTAGTCCTCCTCCTGGTCCTCCTCCTCCGGCTCGGGGCGCGGGGGCACGGGGGCGGCGGCGCAGGGGGTGTACGGTGCTGCGTCGCTGCTCGGCGCCGACGGCGAGGCAGAAGGCAAAGACGTTGAGGAAGATGAGGAAGCCGCAGAGCGCGAGGGAGGCCGGACGCGTGGTGGTGAACCCGGCCGTGGGCGGAGGGGGAACGACGATGGAGGTGGCGCTCGGTTCGGGGACGGCGAGCACGGGGGGCAGCGAGCACTGCCCGAGACGGCGAGCATGGGGGCGGTGGTGGTCGGTGGTGGATTGGGCGCGGGTGAGATGAGGTAGGGGGAGAGATTAGAGAGAAATGTGGATTGGGGATTTAGTGTGGGGGGAAGCTTACTAATGGCGCACCCCGCAGAGGTGCGCCATTAGTATGTTTTTTTAGATAGCAATGGCGCACCCCCCTTCGGTGCACCATTAGTAATCTTTTTTTATATAGCAATGGCGCACCAGCTAGAGGTGCGCCATTAGTAATCTTTTTTTATATAGCAATGGCGCACCAGCCAGAGGTGCGCCATAAGTAATTTTTTTTATTTTTTGTTGCATCTAATAATTTTTAAGAAAATGAAAACATTCATGAGTTCAAAAAGTGCCCATGAAATACAATCAAGAAATTATCCTTGGCGGCGGCAGCCGGTGGAGCGGGGGAGAGGGTGCGGGGGGTGCTCGGCGGCGGTGGAGCGGGGGAGGGTGCGATGGGTCGGCGGCAGCGGTGGAGTGGGGAAGGGTGCGGGGGTCGTGGCGGCAGTGGAGCGGGGAGAGGGTGCGGGGGGTGCTCGGCGGTGGAGTGGGGGAGGGTGCGGTGGGTCGTCGGCGGCGGTGGAGTGGGGAAGGGTGCGGGGGGTCGGCGGCGGCGGCCGGTGGAGCGGTGAAGAGGGTGCGGGGGGTGCTCGGCGGCGAGGGGGACCGGATCTGGTGAGGTGGGATAGCGATCAAGATGGAGGGGGATCGAGATCGAGTGTCCATGAAATTTAAAAACATTCACGAGTTCAAAAAGTGCCCATGAAATACAATCGAGAAATGAAGGCTACAATTTTAATACAATCGATCTTAGCTAGCTATCTGTCCACAATCTTCTTGCCCTTATTTTTCGTAAATGGAGTTCTTCTCTTGAACGGACGTCCTTTAGGTAGGGTGGTCCTGCTTCTTCTTGTGGTGTATGCTGATACTTCATCGTCGTCGTCATGTTCCATCTTCTGGTCACCGTACTTGTCGAAGTCTTGCTCATTGGCGACTCCATCCATTCCGATGATCTTCCTTTTGCCTCTCCTCACGACAACACGACTGGGCTTTGGCGGGTCGGTAATGAAGAAGCATTGGTCCACTTGGGAAGCCAGTACCCATGGCTCATTTTTCGCGGTGACTTTTGCGCCCACGGTCTTGGATTTGGCTTCGGGTATAACCATGGTGGTGAAATACCGGTCTTCTTTTCTGACGCTCTTGGCCCAACTGACACGAAACATCGGGACCTTCTCTCCAGCGTAGCTCAGCTCCCAGATCTCCTCGATCCTTCCATAGTATCTGTCCTTGTCGTTACCGGTGTAGGATTCCATCGTTACCGCGGAGTTCTGATAACCATCGCTCTTCATGTCCTTTCACTCGGTGTAGAATGTGTAGCCGTTGATATCGTACGCCTCATACGTCATCAGGTTGTGCTCAGCATCCTGTGACAAGGCGAATATGAGTTGTTCTTCCGCGGAAGAATCCTCATGTAAAGGGTACGACAGAAGCTTCTGCTTGAACCAACGCCTGAAATATGAGTTGTGCTCTTGGATTATATCTCCGTCTGTCCTCTGTTGGCCTCGGTCATTGTATGTCTTCTCAATAAAGGTTTTGTGCTCTACCACCCAAGGATCGACCACGTCTATGTGTTGTAGCGCGACTAGGTTTGCTCTTTCAAAGTCGGCGAGTCGACCCTCGAAGTTGACATGCATTTCGCGGCGACCCTCATGGTGACCCCATCCAGCGAGCCTGCCGAGGTGCCTATTGACGGGCAGACCAACGGGGTTCTCGATGCCTAGATAATTCGTGAAGTAGGAGATGCACTCTTCGGTCAGAAAGCCCCTGGCTATGCTTCCCTCTGGACGTGACATGTTGCGAACGTATCCTTTGATGACACCATTCACCCTTTCAGACGACATCATGCTGTGCAGGAACGTCGGCCCGAGTTGGATGATATCCTCCACGATACGGACCAGCAGATGCACCATAACGTCGAAGAATGCGGGCGGGAAGTACATCTCAAGCTCGCATAGTATCACCACGATCTCTTCCTGTAGCCTTCTGAGTTGCCTCACGCCAACCGACTTCCGAGAGATGACGTCGAAAAAGTTGCATAGGCCAAATAGCATTTCACGGACATGCGCGTCCATGATCCCACGGATTGCAACTGGAAGTATCTGCGTCATCAGCACGTGACAGTCGTGAGACTTCATCCTGCTGAACTTCTACTTCGCTGTGTCTAGGTATATGCTTATCTTCACCGCGTAACCGTAAGGAAGTTTTACTCCTACGAGGCAGGTGAAAAACTGATTGATCTCCTCCTGACTTAGAGTGAAGCACGCGGGAGGGTAGTCATTTCCGGTCTTCTTGGCCTTTTTGCCTTTGCGACGACTTTCCGTGTCCTGCTTCGCCTCATTATCACCATCATCATCATCATTAGCGTGAAGCTCCTCCCTGATGCTCATTGATTTCAAGTTTGCCCTTGCTTTCGGCCCATCTTTGGTCCTCTCTGGCATGTTGAGAAGAGTACCAAGGAGAATCTCGCACACGTTCTTTGTGATATGCATGACATCAAGGCTGTGAGGCACACGGTGGATCTTCCAGTACGGCATGTCCCAGAAAACAGACCTCGTTTTGCATACCTTCAGCAGCGGCTCTGGCGCCTTTCTCTTATTTCCCGGCTCTGGCGCCTTTTGCTTCTTTCCCAGCAGTGGGCAATCTTTCCAATTTTTCAACAGCTGGTCTATTTTCTCGCCCCTCCTCGTACGCAGACGTCTTCGGGGTTCGGTTTCACCATCGAACAGATACTTGCGTTTCCTCCACGGGTCATCGTCGCGAAGCCACCTTCGATGTCCCATGAACACGGTTTTCGAAGACCCAGGATCTCTATGTCGCTGGCAATACGTTGTGTCATCCATGCACCTGACGCATCCAGAAAATCCATGGACCACCTGCCCCGCGAGATATCCGCAACCGAGATAGTCGTGCACCGTCGTGAGCAGTGCGGCTCTCATAGGGAAATATTCTTTCTCTGCGGTGTCCTACGTATTGGCTGGCATTTTCCATAGCGTGTCTTGCTCCTCTTTCACCAGCCCCAGATACAGATTGATGTCGTTCCCTGGTTGTTTCGTCCCTTCAATTAGCATACTCATGTGAATGTACTTCCTCTTCATGCACAACTAGGGGGGAAGGTTGTACATCCACACAAACAGATGCCAGGTGCTATGTGTGCTTCTCTAGCTGCCAAACGGATTGACTCCATCGGTGCTCGCCCCCAACACGATGTTCCTTGGATCCTTCCCAAATTCTGGGTGTTCGAAGTTCAATGCTTGCCACTGCCTCCCATCCTTAGGGTGACTCAGCATCTTGTGTTTTTTATTTATCTCCGGATCATTTGCGTCATCTTCTTGCTTCTTCTCCTCCCTATCCGTGTTCCAACGCAGGAGCTTTGCTACCTTAGGGTCCGCGAAATACCGCTGCAGACGAGGAGTGATCGGAAAGTACCACACCACTTTTAGAGGAGCTTTCTTCCTCTTCCTGTATCGAGTGATGCCGCACACCGGACATATGGTAGACTTCGCATGCTCGTCCTGATAAATGATGCAATTGTTCATGCACACATGGTATTTCACGTGCGGTAAATCAAGAGGACACACGATTTTCTTCACCTTCTTGAAACTGGTCGGGCACTTGTTCCCCTTGGGAAGACGTTCGTGCCAGAATGACATGTTCTCGTTGAAGCATGCGTCGGTCATTTTGTGTTTTACCTTCATCTCCAGGGCCATGAGCGTTACTTTCAGGCGGGTATCCTCGGGCCTGCATCCTTCATACAATGAAGTAACCGCGTCTATCTCCAGTTGATCCAGCTTGGCTTTCTCTCGGGTGGCAGCTCTTGCGTTATCCGTCTGCTTGAGAAGCAGCTCTTGAATATGAGGGTCCTGCACCCAGCCCATCGATGGTCCATCGTTGTCTGCTCCGCCGGCATCTTCATCTTCATGATCATGCCCTTCGTCTGCTCCGGCATCTTCCTCATCATCATGTCCTGCATCTTCTACATGATGACTGTGTACAACATGACCATCGTGATCATGTCCTGGAGACTCTTCGTCTTCTCGCCCGCCCAAGCTGCGGTGGTTATCTTGCTGCCCTTCCTCATTTCTTGCCCGGCCCCCATGGACGACTTTGTAGTCATCTTTATCACCTTGCCACTAATAGCCATCCATGAAACCATGCAAGAGCAGGTGGTCCCGCACCTGCCCGGAATCTGGGTCCGCAATAAGGCTCTTCAGCTTGCATCTTCGACAGACACATCTTATCTCCGTCTCGTTCTTTTGAAGCATCTCGGCCTTCGCGGAGCTCAAAAACCTATTCACAATGCCTTCGGTCATCGTGTGGACCATGATCACCTGCGGGGTAGAGCAAAACAATATTTTAGAACCAAGAAAAAAATTTGGCATGACTTTCCCTAAAAATAGGACCGAAAAGAATGCATAGTGCCAAAATTCTCGCCGAAACGGAAATGAATCAACATTCCGGCAAAATATTGGCAACTATCGCATTTCAAATACCGGTACCTGCAAACACAAACATATATGCAACACCACAAACATA
This sequence comes from Aegilops speltoides, assembly GCA_021437245.1. Taxonomy (NCBI): domain Eukaryota; kingdom Viridiplantae; phylum Streptophyta; class Magnoliopsida; order Poales; family Poaceae; genus Aegilops; species Aegilops speltoides. The sequence continues at coordinate 218,955,211 of CM038141.1, read as the reverse complement.
TGCAACACCACGAACATACATAGATCTAGCTAGGCCATAAAAAGTGCATGTGCACGTTGTTGGAGGGAGAACAACATAAAGATAGCTTCCCCCCTTACTTACCTATCAAAAAAGGTAATTTAACCACTTAATTTGGATGAATCTATGGTGGAAATGAGGTGAGGAGGAGGAGGCAGCCGAGACAAGCTTGGAGGAGGAGGTGGAGAGAATGAAGTGGGGAAAGTGAGTGGGTAGGTGTGGCGGTCCAAAATATCTTGTTGGTCCCAGGTTACTAATGGCGCACCTGCTGGTGGTGCGCCATTATATATATATATATATATATATATATATATATATATATATATATATATATATATATATATATATATACACTAATGGCGCACCGTGGTATAGTGCGCCATTACTAGTTTAAACTAGTAATGGCGCACTACGCCATGGTGCGCCATTAGTAGTTTTGCAAAAGAAAGAATAAACAAAAAACTACAGTAGTGGCACACTGTGTGGCTGGTGCACCATTACTAGTTAGCACTAGTAATGGCGCACTTTGCCTGGATGCACCATTAGTATGTTTGGAAAAATAAAAATAAAATTTTGTTACTAGTGGCGCACCATGTGCCCAGTGCGCCATTAGTGTCTTCCACACTAATGGCGCACCTGCACATGGTGCGCCACTGCTATAGTAGTGGCGCACCACTTGTCAGGTGCGCCATTAGTATCCATTTCATCTATAGCCCTTTTCCTAGTAGTGTATCATGCACATAAGTAGTTTCATCATAAGTATCATGCATAGCAGAAGTGGCATCATCAATAACATGCGACATATCAGAATTCATAGCAGTAGCAGGTTTAGGTGTCGCAAGCTTACTAAAAACAGAAGGAGAATCTAGTGCAGAGCTAGATGGTAGTTCCTTACCTCCCCTCGTAGTTGAGGGCAAAATCTTGGTTCTTTCGTCTTTCAAGTTCCTCATAGTGATCAACAGATATAAATCCCAAGTGACTCAAAGAATAGAGCTATGCTCCCCGGCAACGGCGCCAGAAATTAGTCTTGATAACCCACAAGTGTAGGGGATCGCAACAACTTTCGAGGGTAGAGTATTCAACCCAAATTTATTGATTCGACACAAGGGGAGCCAAAGAATATGCTTAAGTATTAGCAGTTGAGTTGTCAATTCAACCACACCTGTATAACTTAGTATGTGCAGCAAAGTATTTAGTAGCAAAATAGTATGATAGCAAAGGTAATAGTGGCAAAAGTAAAGATAATAGTTTTGTAGTAGATGTAACAGTAGCAACGGAAAATTAATAAGCAAAGCACAATATGAGAAAAGCTCATAGGCATTGGATCAGTGATGGATAATTATGTCGGATGCGATTCCTCATGTAATACCAATAACATAGGGTGACACAGAACTAGCTCCAGTTCATCAATGTAATGTAGGCATGTATTCCGAACATAGTCATACGTGCTTATGGAAAAGAACTTGCATGACATCTTTTGTCCTACCCTCCCGTGGCAGCGGGGTCCTAGTGGAAACTAAGGGATATTAAGGCCTCCTTTAATAGAGTACCGGAACAAAGCATTAGCACATAGTGAATACATGAACTCCTCAAACTATGGTCATCACCAAGAAGTATCCCGATTATTGTCACTTCATGGTTGTCGGATCATAACTCATAATAGGTGACTATAGACTTGCAAGATAGAATCAAGAACTCACATATATTCATGAAAACATAATAGGTTCAGATCTGAAATCATGGCACTCGGGCCCTAGTGACAAGCATTAAGCATAGCAATGTCATAGCAACATCAATCTCAGAACATAGTGGATACTAGGGATCAAACCCTAACAAACTAACTTGATTACATGGTAAATCTCATCCAACCCATCACCATCCAGCAAGCCTACGATGGAATTACTCACGCACGGCGGTGTGCATCATGAAATTGGTGATGGAGGATGGTTGATGATGACGACGGGGACGAATCCCCCTCTCCGGAGCCCCGAATGGACTCCAGATTAGCCCTCCCGAGAGAGATTAGGGCTTGGCGGCGGCTCCGTATCGTAAAACGCGATGAAACTTTCTCTCTGATTTTTTCCTCCGCGAAACAGAATATATGGAGTTGGACTTGAGGTCGGTGGAGCGTCAGGGGGCCCAAGAGATAGGGGGCGCGCCCAGGGGGGAGGGCGCCCCCACCCTCGTGGACAGGGTGTGGGCCCCCTGGCCTTGATTCTTTCGCTAGTATTTCTTATATTTTCCAAAACTTATCTCCGTGGATTTTCAGGTCATTTAGAGAACTTTTGTTTTTTGCACAATAAACAACGTCATGGCAGTTCTGCTGAAAACAACGTTAGTTCGGGTTAGTTTCTTTCAAATTATGCAAGTTAGAGTCCAAAACAAGGGCAAAAGTGTTTGTAAAAGTAGATACGTTGGACACGTATCACTTGCGAGTTGGGGAGGAGAGGGGGTGGCGGGCACGACTTATAAGAGGGGGGTGACATGGGGCGGGGGCGACACAAGCGGAGTCCAACCCGGACTCTGCCGCCGGCGGCGGCGGCTTCGCTCGGGACTTCTCTCCCGAGAAGGCGACGATGGCGGTTGGCGCGAGCTGGGTCGAGGCCTGGCTTTGGCTGGGTCAACCCAGTTTCGGCGCGCGCGCATTTTTTTAAACAGACACCACGAAGAGAAAATCCGAATAAAATAAAATAAATTTCTAAAAAACTCTAGAAACAATTTTCACCATCGCCTCCTAATATTTGAGATAATGTGAACATTTTTCTGGACTAAATGCAATTTTTAAAAATGCATATTTTCCCTACTTTAAATAAAATGCAACCGATTAAAATTGCGGATAAAATTCAAATGAAATAATTTGACTTCCAAATTTCTGCTCTATTTGGAAGAAGTCCTTTTATCTTCTCTCTATTTTTATTCTTTTGAAATAATTGGAAAGAATTTGTTGAAATCAAATTGATCCACTTTTCAAATTTTAATAAATTCAAAAATGAAATTTATATGAAACCTCCAACTCTCTCCTTGTGTTCTTGAGTTGCTTAAGATTTTCTTGGATCACAATCAAATAAATATCAAAATGCAATAAAATATGAATGCATAGGAATGATTTATGTATAACATCCAAATTGAAAATTTGGGATGTTACAAACCTACTCCCTTAAGATGAATCTCGCCCTCGAGATTCGGCTTGGTCAGCAAAAAGGTGTGGGTGGTCCTTTCGGAGGTCTTCTTCTCGCTCCCAGGTGCTTCCTCCTCTGTATGGTGGCTCCACTTAATTTTGCAAAACTTGATGACTTTGCTGCAAGTAACTCGGCTGGAAAACTCGAGAATCTTAACTGGCTTCTCTTCATAGGTCAGATCACTATCCAGCTGAATCGCTTCTAGTGGCATTGTATCTGTCAAAGGGATGTCAGCCATCTCTACTAGGCACTTCTTCAACTGGGAAACGTGAAACACATCCGAACTCCTGACAAACCTTCTGGTAGTTCCAACATGTAGGATACTTCTCCCTTGCGTTCCAACACTTTGTATGGTCCCACAAATCGTGGTGCTAGCTTTCCCTTGACTCCAAAACGCTTAACTCCTCGAAGTGGGAATACATGAAGATATGCTCTGTCTCTGACTTCAAACGAAGCAACGAAACTCAAATTGCGTATGAAACAAGATCCATTTACTAATGTGGACTAAAGTCAAATTTTACAGTAGCAAAATATTGCTCAAGTTGATTAAATAGAAAGAGGGCTTCGAGACAAAGATCTAGGCACTTGAATCGCCTGATTCCGATAAACGAGCGAAAAGATAAACTAAAACGAAAATAGGGCAGAAATCGCAATCGAAAATAATCGCGGAAAAACCCTGGAAAAAGAAAAACTGACAAACAAGCGAACGAACGAACGTTCGCTGTCTGTGTCTAACGGGTGAAAACCGTTCATTAAAACGCACGTACGGACAAACGTCCGCTATTTAGGTAAACCGAGAAAACCGAACCGATCTAATCTAAAAAAAATAAACCTAGGTTGCACAAAAAACCCGAATCGGCGGCGGTTTCTACCTCTGGCGAGGCTCCGGCGAGGCGGGGGCAGCTCCGGCGGGGTCCTGTTATGGCGGCGGGGCTCTGGGGCGGCGGCGAGGTGGCGGTGGGGCGATGGCGAGGTGCGGCGGTGAGGCACGAGTGCGGCCGGCGGTGGCGTCGGTGTGGCGGATGGTCCGAGGCGGCGGGGGCGGCGGTATTTAAGGAGGAGAGGGGGTCGGCGGCTTGGGGAGGGGGTCGAGGAGGAGGAGTCCTCCTCGGACGCGGCGGCGGCGGCGCTTGGCCGGACTCTCTTGGCCGAGTCGGTCGGGCGAGGCAGGCGCCGATAAGGCCGGCCCGGCTCATTGGGCACTGCCCGATCAGACTCATGAACATTTTTAAATAAATTCTGCCGAAAGTAAACAAATCCTAGAAAATAAAATAGAAATCTAAAAAAATGCCAAAACCAGTTTTCACCGTCTAAATAAAATATTTAGAACAGGATGATCATTTTCTTGGCCTAAAAATGCAATTTTGAAAACGTTTATTTGATTTTTAATATTTTTCCTCTAATACTTCATTTATTTTGGAGAAGTCATATTATCTCCTCTCATGTATTTTTATTTTAGAAATATTAGGAAAGAAAAATAATTAGAATCACATGATTCTCTTTTCAAAATTTGAGAAAACTCAAATATGGAAATAACGAAATCCCAACTCTCTCCGTGGGTCCTTGAGTTGCGTAGAATTTCTAGGGTCAACCAAAAATGAAATAAAATATTATATGCAATGGTGATTTAGTGTACAACATTCCAAATTGGAAATTTTGGATGTTACACAGATGGTCAGACCGAGCGGGTAAATCAAATCCTTGAAGATATGCTTCGAGCATGTGCCTTAGACCATGGACCCAAATGGGAAGATTGTCTGCCATATGCGGAATTCTCATACAACAACAGTTTTCAAACTAGTCTGACAATGTCACCTTTTGAAACTTTGTACGGCTGTAAGTGCCGCACTCCATTAAATCGGTCTCAAAGCAGAGACATCCGTATCTTCGGTACTGATCTGATATTAGAGGCAGAGAAACAAGTCAAGGAAATTCGAGATAGACTACAACTGGCTAAGTCACGACAGAAAATTTATTATGATGCCAAACATCGGCAAGTCAGTTTTGAACCTAGTGAACACGTGTATTTCCGAGTCACACCCATGAAGGGAGTCAAGATATTTCAGACCCAAGGCAAATTGGCACCAAGATATATTGGCCCGTTCCCGGTCATGACACGTATCACAGCTGAGAAGGTGTATTTCACCACCCGAGAAGAGGATTGATATGTAAGAAATTGAGCTTGCCAAAGATTTAACGTATAAGGAGATACCGTTCAGAATCTTGGATGAGGCAGAAAGGGTTGCACGCAGCAAAGCAATCAAATTTTACAAGGTCGAGTGGGAGCATCACACCTAAGAAGAAGCAACCTGGAAAGAGAGGAATTTTTAAGGACAACCTACCCAGAATTGTTTTCCCAAGCAACCAAATCTTGAGGACGAGATTCATCTTAAGTGGGGAAGGTTTGTGACAGCATGGATTTGCCTTCTCTCTTTTTTCGGACTTTCATTTGCATTTGCTTTGGATTTGGAGTTTTGAATCATTTCAAATGGACTTGAACACTACCCTTGATTTTCATCCAAGTGACCCATCCACCTCTAACTGACCTCTCCTTGTCAGAAAAACTCAAACTAATGCCCAAGGAATATATTTTGTAAAAGAAAATTTTTCATTTTCGTCCCTGAAAATCACTTCAGAGAAGAATGCTCCAAACCAACCCCTAGATTTCTTGCTCCAAAAATCCTGAATAAATTCACAAATATTCTTTGAACCCTAGGGCACCTTCCTGAGCAAAAATAATGCAGAACTTTTTGGAATATTTTTGCTACAGAAAATCATTTCTTTTCTGGACAGAATGATCACTTTGCACAACAAGTATATTTTTGCTTGATCTTTTGGGGCTGATCTTTTCTGACCTTGATTACCCTCCTAAGAGATTTCTAAACCCCAAATCATAGCCTTTAGTTCTCACTAAATTTTTCTGAGTGAAGCTCACAAGTTTCTGTCCAGAAACTTGCCAGGAAGAATGCCACTCCCACAGTTCATGTGTGACCCATCCAACCGTGCAAAACAACCAAAATCACTAAGGAATACCTGCCACACATGGTGTTTGGGCTTAGCTCAGCCTGATGCCACAGTTCACACGGTGACAAAGTTCGTCCAAGGGGGTTGGCATGCGGCCAATGCGCTCTGCGGTGTGCCAGATCCTCTGTTTCGTGCGTTCTCGCTACCCAGCCTGCCGCACCTCGCCAAATTACACCCCCATCCTCGTTTGCACCTCATTAACTCCACACTGGCGCTCGCCGACGTAGGAGCTCGCCGCAGTGAGCACGGGCACGGCGCGGCCAAGGCAACAGTGTGCTCGTGCCCCTGTGCTCGTTGCGTACTGCGCGCCTGTGCTCGTTGCAGCTCATGTACAGCCCCCGCGTGATCTCCGGCGTCTTCTCCCCCTCTCACTGACGGCATTCGTCACCGGATGACACTCCAGAGAGCTCCAGCGAGCTCTCGATCCTTGTCTCATCCTCGGCTATAAACAGAGCTCCCCCGAGATCGTTTCTCGCTGCACACACACTCAGCACACCTCCACACCACCGTAGGAAGCCGCAGCCCGTTCGAGCAGGCCTATGGCCGCCGTCCCCGCCCCGAGCTTGCCGATGATCCCCGTCCTCTGCCCCTCCCTCTCCAGAGTCGCTCGAGCTCCACTGACCACTCCGGCATGTCCGTGGTGGTCCACTGGTGCGTGCTGGTGCCGTTGGAGCTGCTGGACTGGCCCTGCTTCGTCGGAACCACCATCTCCGACGAGCTCCGACCGCTGCCGCCGCTGGAGACCTCCGTTCTGACCCTGTCCGGCCACTCCTAGCCACGCTACGGGTACGGGCAGGTGCGCCTAGATCTCCTCTACAACCCTATCCTCCTAGATATCATCGACGGGCACTCCTCGCTTGAGAAAGCGCCGCCCCCTCCCGCCTCGACTCTCTTCTCCTCCTCCGACCCGACCCGGCTGGGGCATTGCCACCACTCAGGCCGCGGCCGAAGCGGTATGAGTGGTGGCGCCCAGCCGGTTTATGCCTTTGATGTCATCCCCTCTGGTTTTTCTTTTAATTCAAATTTAGTTCCAATTTGACCAGAACTTTGACTAGCTGTAACTTTTATTCTACAAGTCGAAGTGAGTTGATTATTTTTTGCATTCCGTTCTTACTAGAAAATCCTAGCAGCACACCCAATATGGGATTTTTCTTTGCTGCCTAGAATTTCTGGTAATTTTCAGAAGTGTTCTTGATATTTTATTTTTGTCATTTGATTTATTTTCAAAAGGCGAAGCTTGTCTTGAAGGCATCCAGGAGGAGTGTGAAGCTCCTCTGCACTAAGGCAAGCCACAACAACATTGTCATGGTGTCTTTGCAATATCCATGATTTTCTACTTATAATTATATGATATTCATTGCATATAGTATTAAAATAAATAATTCTTGTTTTATTTAGTTTGTCATGATCAAAATGCTTAGTTAACAGAAATGAATGCTTGAACTAGTGAGATATAGCTTGAGTAGTTGAACTAAGTAAGTTTTTCATGGCTATAATAATATGATCATCCGTATTATTTTTCCTATATGCATAATGAGTTTTATTTGATAAATGCCAACTAAAGTGATGAGTATAAATAACCAATAAGAAAGAACCAGAAATGTTTAAAGTCGAGTTTGTGCAAGTAGACCTTTGAATAAAGTTGGTCTGTTATTTCTTAGGTGATATATGATGCATGATATATGATTGCATATGTATGGCATATAGTGACTCGAGCATTTTTATTTTCAAGTTAAACCTGATGATAATTGAACTTGAACATAAAGTTGGTCGGGTCATGGTGCCACTGAATCAGGCTGACAAGTGCAACCACATTTGCCTTAGTATGGGAGGCTGTTAGTCATTCCGTTGTCATGCCTTTTGTCGGTACCTCCAACGAGGGAAGGTTATGGGCGTGCGTTACACTGGCTCAGTAAGCAGACATAACCTTGTGGACATGTTGTTGTTATGGTACCTTGTCCCCTATTGGGACTTTTTATTTGCCACGACGGTGGTTGTTTTTCCTTTGGTAGGCTCGATCACCCATGACTAATCCCAGTGGGGAGTTGGTCGGAGTGGCCATAATAGTATCATGGCAATGGGAGAGTTCTGTCGGAATGCCGTTGGTCCACCCGAATGGGAGTGTGAGGCCATGGGTTCCGTGGTGTGGGTAAAGTGCGCTACCTCTGTAGAGTGTATTAATCTATCGATAGCCGCGCCCGCGGATAAGGGCCCAGTTCATAAGTAAGTCACACCATGGATCAACTTTCCTAAATAAATCTTGCACACTAAGTTATTTGCATTACACTGGTTGAATCATAATGATGTCAGTGAGACTGACTGTTGTGGTATCACTTGTGATCCGGGAGGGATCACTGTTTGGTTACGAGGTAACCCGTTGAACCAAGTATGGTTCTATTCATGATCCTTCGTGAGCACTATTTGGTTGCGAGGCAACCTGTTGGTAAGAGAGAGTCTGAGTGACCCAATGCACAGGTTTGGTTTCACTGCATGAGTAGCATGTCGATGTTTGCATTTAACTTGATTAAATGTCATGATATTGTTTGTCATTATGGTTCTGTTTGCTGTGAGCTTGCAAGTACGTTCAATGTACTGACCTGGCGTGTTATGCCAGATTTCAGGAAAGTATAACTCGATTAGAGTGCTGCCGTGTCTAGACCGTTTCCACATTGGTGTCCCTGTGCTATGGAGTCCCGCTACGTCATTCTTCCGCTGCCGTGTAGATGTCGTGCTCGAGGCCCCTTTATGTTCACTAAATAATGTACGTATTGTTCAGCCACACCGAGTGTGCCGCTTGGCCTCGCTACTTGTTGTAATGTCACACTATGCTTCCGCTAGTTTCAATAAAGCAGTGATTTCTATACCATGATGTTTTGTATTGCCAAAAGACATGATCTCTGGGTTGGCAATGCAAGGTAAACCGGTCACTCTAAGCTGGGGTGCCACAACGGTTGGTATCAGAGTCGTGTTGTTTGTAGGACACACTAGACCCCGACACGCGAAGTAAACGTTAGTTAGTTTGCTAATTGAGTGCCATTAGTATTTGCATCTGGATGCTGGATTGCATGCAATAGACTTATTGTTATTTCTAACCGGTTAATGGTTGTGAGTGTAGATGGCTCTGGTGCTGTATCCATGTCAGTTGCAACTAATGCCCTACACTTCTTCGCATCTCCTTCGTAGCATGTGTTGTCGACTATACCCTCACGGTGACGACCCAGCATATCGGGTGTACTGGGAGCATCTATCCGACTTCGTGTATGAGTATCACTCCGTGGTTACTGTGCGCGCTAGTTCGTCAGCGGGTTCTTACACTCGTTCCTCTCGGAGCGGTTATGCATCCACCACAGCTCAGGTCGTCCAGTATGTTGCATTCGAGATTCTTGTTGAGTTACGCTACGCCGAGGCTCGGATGCAGAACAACCAGGTTTTCGTTTCTACCCATCTCTACATGATGATGGTCGTGTTCACTTTCATTTCATTGATCCGGCATCTGATAGTGAAACTAGCCACCTTTCTCGATATATCACTACTAGTTATCTTCTAATTCACGAGTTGGCTCGAGAGCTGAATCGTGCTCATTCTGCTTTAGCCGCCTCAAGATCCTACCCTAGTCCACCTTCTATGGGATTTACTCCTTATATTGTGCCTAGATCTATCTCGCCTATTTCTCCGGTTACTCCCCCGAGTAGTTCAGGCACCTCGATTGTGAACCCACACAGTGCTCCTGCTGAGTGGGCGTCTCTTCTTGCTACCCCCGCAGCTCCCAAGATCCCTTCTCATCCTGCGCCAACCCCTGAGGGAGAGCCCTCAAGGTAGCGTCGTCGTGTTACCTTAAACCCGGAGGTTTCGATTGGCATTCTTAGTTCAGGATCTGGGTCTGACACAGGAGAGGATCCGGCAGCACCGGCAGTGTCCTAGAGCATTTGAGTATCAGATGTGGTCATGTGGTGTACGGATGTTTGTATGAGCTATGATGCATGTATGTGAGTAGTCGCACCCGTCATGATGTCTAACTTTCATGTATGAGTCTATGTACAGTTATGTTGGAACTTTTTATTCGATCGCTGTGTTTCTCGGTTTGTTCATTTGCTTTTTTGGGTTTGTCGCTGGCTTTTCTTCCCATGATTGGATGTTTCTCATCACACAGGCTTGTGAGGATGTTCCTGTTCGTCGCTCAACAAGATAGGCAGGACACTCCCCGGAGCCGTATCCGCAACCACCGCCTCCACCGCCAAATCCACCCACCACTGAGCAAATTATGCGCATGTTTGAGGAAAGAAGGAACAATGATCTGATTGAGCTATTAAAAAGTGTGCAAGCTATGGTTGGGCAAAATGGAAATCAAAATGGCCATCACTCCAAGCTGTCAGATTTTCAAAGGACTAAGCCTCCCAGTTTCAGTCAAGTTGTTGACCCATTGGAAGGAGATGATTGGTTGTAAACTATTGAGAAGAAACTTGAGCTTGCTCGCACTGACGAAGCTGACAAGGTTCCGTTCGCTGCACTATCTTTAAGGAGCCGCTGCTATATGGTGGGATAATGTTAAAGCTCTATGGCCCGCGGGAGAAGAAATTACGTGGACCAATTTCAAAGACCAATTTCTCAAGTATCATATTCCAGCTGGTATCATGAAGGTCAAGCAACGCGAATTTCTTGGTCTCACTCAAGGAAGTCTGTCAGTAAGTGAATATTTGCACAAGTTCAACCATCTGGCCCGTTATTCCCTCTGTGATGTGGCCACGGAAGAAAGGAAGATCGACAGGTTCCTTGGAGGATTAAATCAACACCTCAGGAGTGCTCTCTGTATGCTCGACTTTCCAGATTTTCAGTCTCTGGTGAACAAGGCCCTCATTGCAGAAAGAGAGTACACGCTTATGCAAGACAACCGACCCGCAAATAATGACCACAAGCGTAAATTTGATCCGAAGAAGGACAGACAACCCATACAGAAGGCCCGTACCTAGCAACAGACTCAAGTGGAGTATAAACCAAATAGGAAGCAGAGTGTGAACAAGACCACTACTCAAGTCAAGAATGTCTTGACCAACCTAGTGCACGAGGAGCGTCAGCGCAACAACGCCTGCTTTAATTATGGCCTGATCGGACATTATGCCAGGCAGTGTCCCAAGAAGTCAAATGTTCCGTTCCGGCCGCAAGTCAATCACATGGGGCCATATCATACCCAGAAGATCGTCCAAGGGCAAGTTCGTAACCTCTCCGCAGATGAAGCCCTGGAAAACCCCGAAGTCGTCATTGGTATGTTTCTCGTTAATAACATACCTGCAATAATTTTATTTGACTCTTGGGCTTCCCACTCTTTTAATCCTCGGAGTTTCGTTGCCCAAAAGAAATATCCTTGCTCACTTTTGGGAAAAAGTATGCTGGTTCAATCCCCGGGATCCGTGATCAAAAGCCATCTGGTCTGCAAAAATTTGGAAATTTATATCAAGGGAGTCCGTTTTCCAACCACTTTGGTAGTCATCGAGTCTGCCAAGCTGGATGTTATTTTGGGAATGAACTGGTTGACTCAATATCAAGTATGCATAAATTGTGCGACCCAAGAAGTCACCTTGACAAATCAGGAAGGGCGAACCATAAAATTTTATGCCCACAAAGGCATACCCAAAATGGAGATGGTCTTCACTGTAGTAGCCGAAGAATTGGATCTGATTCCTGTGGTCAGTGAAATTTCCCAATGTATTCCCTAAGGATTTACCCAGAATGCCCCCAGACAGAGAGCTTGAGTTTGCAATTGATCTTGTAGCTAGGACTGCATCGTTGTACAAAAAGTATTATCGGATGCCTTCCTCCGAACTCGTGGAATTAAAGAAGCAGTTGGATGGGATGCTGCAGAAAGGATATATCCGCCCAAGCTCGTCACCATGGGGATCACCTGCAATATTTGTAGACAAGAAAGACGGTGGTCTCAGAATGTGCGTGGACTACCGTTAGTTGAATGATGTCACCATCAAGAACAAATACCCGCTACCAAGGATTGATGATTTGTTCGATCAGCTCAGTGGTGCAAACGTATTTTCCAAGATTGATATAAGGATCGGATATCATCAACTGAAGATTAAGAAGGAAGATATTCCTAAGACCGCATTCACTACCCGTTACGGTCTCTGTGAATATACGGTGATGTCCTTCGGTCTCACAAATGCCCCCGCGTTTTTCATGCATATGATGAATAAGGTTTTCATGGAATTCTTGGATAAGTTTGTGGTGGTTTTCATCGATGATATTCTCGTATACTCTAAAGGTGACAAAGAACACAAGGAACACCTCCGAGCAGTCTTACAGAGACTCCATGACCGTCAGTTGTATGCAAAATTCAGCAAGTGTGAGTTTTGGCTCAAACAGGTCGGATTCCTGGGGCAAGTTCTATCAGCAGAAGTTATCGCAGTGGATCCTAGCAAAGTGAAAGATGTGCTTGATTGGGCAGCACCCACGACGGTATCCGAAGTCCGAAGTTTTCTTAGATTAGCCGGATACTACCGTTGGTTTATCAAAGGATTCTCCAAAATTGCCAAGCCAATGACAGAAATCCAAGAAAGACAAGAAGTTTGAATGGACAAAGGATTGCGAGCAGAGCTTTAACGAGCTAAAAACTAGATTGACATCAACACCAGTACTGACTCTCCCAGACATTTACCACAACTTTGATTTGTATTGTGACGCATCCAGAAAGGGTATTGGGTGCGCACTTATGCAAGACGACAAGGTGGTAGCTACGCATCTCGAGAGCTATGACCTCATGAAGGAAATTATCCTACACATGATTTGGAACTGGCCATTCTTGTGCACTCCCTAATGATTTGGAGACATTACCTCATTGGACAGAGATGTCAAATATTTACTGACCACAAGAGTCTCAAATATATATTTACCCAGCCGGACTTACACCTTCGATAGTGAAGATGGATCGAGTTGGTCAGGGAGTATGATCTAGGAATAAATTACCATTCGGGAAAAGCCAACGTGGTTGCTGATGCCCACAGTTGCAAGTCTGCCAGTTTAAATGCCATGCTGGAATCTTTACCTCTAGAACTCCAGCAAGAGATCGCTCAGCTCAACTTGGTAATTGTAAATGCCGGTCTTGCGAATATTTTGGAAGTAACTCCTACTCTAGAAGAGGAGATTCGCATGTCACAGGCTGACGACAAGATTCTGCAAGGATATCTCAAACATTTGGAAGAAGGCAAGACTCAGGATTTCTCAAAGGACGCACTGGGTACACTCAGGTTCTGCAAAAGGATATGCGTACCTGAGCAAGCTGATTTGAGGAAGAAAATTTTGGCAGACGCACACGAATCCTCATATTTGATACACCCAGGCGGCACTAAAATATACGAAGACCTTCGACAGATATTTGGTGGGATGGAATGAAAAGGGACATCGCATATTTGTCGCTTGTTGTGACATCTGCGACAAAGTAAAGGCGGAACACCAGAAACCCGCCGGACTTCTCCAACCTCTACCCGTCTCGCAATGGAAATGGGATGATGTCTACATGGACTTTATTACCGGTCTACCCAGGACTCACCGAGGCAATGATGCTATAAGGGTCATAGTGGACACGCTCACTAAAGTGGCTCACTTTATTCCCATCCACACCACCTTTCGCGCTGATCAACTTGCACAGTTATACGTATTCCGGATTGTCAATCTGCATGGAGTGCCAAAAAAAATCACTTCGGACTGAGGTTCATTCTTTACCTCCGCATTCTGGTCCCGACTCCATCAAGCTTTGCGGACCGCTCTCAAATATAGCACCACGTATCATCCACAGACAGACGGTCAGACCGAGTGGGTAAATCAAATCCTTGAAGATATGCTTCGAGCATGTGCCTTAGTACATGGATCCAAATGGGAAGATTGTCTGCCATATGCGGAATTCTCATACAACAACAGTTTTCAAACCAGTCTGAAAATGTCACCTTTTGAAGCTTTGTACGTCCGTAAGTGCCGCAGTCCATTAAATTGGTCTCAAACCGGAGACATCCATATCTTCGGTACTGATCTGATATTAGAGGTAGAGAAACAAGTCAAGGAAATTCGAGATAGACTACAACTGGCTAAGTCATGATAGAAAAGTTTTTATGATGCCAAACATCGGCAAGTCAGTTTTGAACCTGGTGAACACGTGTATCTATGAGTCACACCCATGAAGGGAATCAAGAGATTTCAGACCCGACGCAAATTGGCACCAAGATATATTGGTCCGTTCCCGGTCATGACACGAGTTGGCACAGTGCTTCTCAGTTCGAATTGCCATCATAATTGTCGGAAGTACACAAAGTGTTCCATGTATCACAGCTGAGAAGGTGTATTTCACCACCCGAGAAGAGGACTGATATGTTAGAAGTTGAGCTTGCCAAAGATTTAACATTTAAGGAGATACCGTTCAGAATCTTGGATGAGGCAGAAAGGGTCGCACGCAGCAAAGCGATCAAATTTTACAAGGTCGAGTGGGAGCATCACACCGAAGAAGAAGCAACCTGGAATGAGAGGAATTCTTAAGGACAACCTACCCAGAATTGTTTTCCCAAGCAACCGAAGCTCGAGGACGAGATTCATCTTAAGTGAGGGAGGTATGTGATAGCCTGGATTTGCCTTCTCCCTTTTTCCGGACTTTCATTTGGATTTGCTTTGGATTTGGAGTTTTGAATCAATTCAAATGGACTTGAACACTTGGGCGTACCCTTGATTTTCACCCAAGTGACCCATCCACCTCTAACGCACCTCTCCGTCTCTGAAAAACTCCAATAAATGCCCAAGAAATATATTTTGTAAAAGAAAAATATTCATTTTCTTCCCTGAAAATCACTTCAGAGAAGTATGCTCCAAAGCAACCCCTAGATTTCCTGCTCCAAAAATCCTGAATAAATTCACAAATATTCTTTGAACCCTAGGGCACCTTCCTGAGCAAAATAATTCATAACTTTTTGGAATATTTTTGCTACAGAAAATCAGTTCTATTCTGGACTGAATGATCACTTTGCACAGCAAGTATATTTTTGCTTGATCTTTTGGGGCTGATATTTTCTGCGCTTGATTACCCTCCTAAGAGATTTCTAAACCCCAAAGCATAGCCTTTATTTCTCACTAAATTTTTCTTAGTGAAGCTCACAAGTTTATGTCCAGAAACTTGCCAGGAAGAAAGTCACTCCCACAGTTCACCTGTGACCCAGCCAACCATGCAAAACAACCAAAACCACTAAGGACTACCTGCCAGACATGGTGTTTGCACTTAGCTCACCCTGATGCCAAAGTTCACGCGGTGACAACTTTCGTCCAACGGGGGTGGCATGCGGCCGACACGCTCTGCGGTGTGCCAAATCCTCTGTTTCGCGCGTGCTCACTGCCCAGGCTGCCGCACCTTGCCAAATCATGCCCCCATCCTCGTTTGCACCTCATTAACTCCACCCAGGTGCTCTTCGACGCCGGAGCTCGCCGCAGCGAGCACAGGCACGACGCGGCCAAGGCAATAGTGCGCCCGTGCCCCTGTGCTCGTCGCGTACCATGCTCCTATGCTTGTCGCAGCTCTTCTACAGCCCCCGCATGATCTCCGGCGTCTTCTCCCCATATCACTAATGCCACTCATCGCCGGGCAACACTCCACAGAGCTCCGGTGAGCTCTGGATCCCAGCCTCGGCCTCGCCTATAAATAGAGCTCCGCCGAGCTTGTTTCTCTCCGCACACACACTCAGCACACCTCCACACCACCGTAGGAAACCGCAGCCCAGCCGGGCAGGTCTCTGGTCGCCGTCCCCTCCCTGAGCTCGCCGGCGAACCCCGTCCTCTGCCCCCTCCCTTTCCAGAGCCGCTCGAGCTCCACTGACCACTCCGGCGTGTTCGTGGTGGTCCACTGGTGCGTGCTGGTGCCGTTGGAGCTGCTGGACTGGCCTTGCTTCGCCGGAACCAGCATCTTCGACGAGCTCCACCCACTGCCGCCGTTGGAGAGCTCCGTCCCGACCCTGTCCGGCCACCCCTAGCCATGCTACGGGTACGGGCAGGTGCGCCTTGATCTCCTCTACAACCCTATCCTCCTAGATCTCATCATCGGGCACTCCTCACTAGAGAAAGTGTCATTGCCGCGCCTCCCGACTCTACTTCTCTCCCCTTCCCCCTCTGACCTGACCGCTGGGGCGCGCTGTCACCCACTCAGGCCGCAGCAGAAGCGGTATGAGTAGTGGCACCCAGCCGGTTTACGCCTTGGACGTTACCCCCTCTGGTTTTTCTTTTAATTCAAATTTAGTTCAAATTGGACAAGAACTTTGACTAGCTGTAACTTTTATTCCACAAGTCCAAATGAGTTGATTCTTTTTGCATTCTGGTCTTACTAGAAAATCCTAGCAGCACACCCAAGATGGGATTTTTCTTTGCTGCCTAGAATTTTTGGTAATTTTTAGAATTGTTCTTGACATTTTATTTTTGTCATTTGATTTATTTTCAGAACGTGAAGCTTGTCTTGAAGGCATCCAGGAGTAGTGTGAAGCTCCTCTGCACTAAGGTAAGCCACAACAACATTGTCATGATGTCTTTGCAATCTCCATGATTTTGTACTTGAAATTATATGATATTCATTGCATATAGTATTAAAATAAATAAACCTTGTTTTATTTAGTTTGTCATGATCAAAATGCTTAGTTAACAGAAATGAATGCTTGAACTAGTGAGATATAGCTTGAGTAGTTGAACTAAGTAAGTTTGTCATGGCTATAATAATATGATCATCGGTATTATTTGTCCTATATGCATAATGAGTTTTATTTGATAAATGCCAACTAAAGTGATGAGTATAAATAACCAGCAAGAAAGAACCAGAGATGTTTAAAGTTGAGTTTGTGCAAGTAGACCTGTGAATAAAGTTGATCTGTTCTTAGTGATATATGATGAATGATATATGGTTGCATATGTATGGCATATAGTGACTTGAGCATTTTTTTTTCAAGTTAAACCTGATGATAATTGAACTTGAACATAAAGTTGGTCGGGTCATGGTGCCACTAAATCGGGCTGACAAGTGCAACCACATCTGCCTTAGTATGGGGAGGCCGTTAGTCGTTCCATTGTCATGCCTTTTGTCGGTACCTCCAATGAGGGAAGGTTATGGGCGTGCATTACCCTGGCCCGGTAAGCAGACATAACCTTGTGGACATGTTGTTGTTATGGTAACTTGTCCCCGTTTGGGACTGTTTGTTTTCCATGACGGTGGTTGTTTTGCCTTTGGTAGGCTCGGTCACCCATGACTAATCCCAGTGGGGAGTTGGTCAGAGGGGCTGTAAGAGTGTCATGGCAACGGGAGAGTTCTGTCGGAATGTCGTTGGTCCACTCGAATGGGAGTGTGAGGCCACGGGTTCCGTGGTGTGGGTAAACTGCGCTACGTCTACAAAGTGTATTAATCTATCGATAGCCGCGCCAGTGGATAAGGGCCCACTTCGTAAGTAAGTCACACCATGGATCAACTTACATAAACAAATCTTGCACACTATGTTATTTGCATTACACTGGTTGAATCATAATGATGTCAGTGAGACTGACTGTTGTGGTATCACTTGTGATCTGGGAGGGATCGTTGTTTGGTTATGAGGTAACCCATTGAACCAAGTATGGTTCCATTCGTGATCCGTCGTGACCACTGTTCGTTTGCATTTAACTTGATTAAATATCATGATATTGTTTGTCAGTATGGTTCTGTTTGCTGTGAGCTTGCAAGTACGTTCAATGTACTGACCTGGCGTGTTATGCCAGATTTCAGGAAAGTCTAACTGGATCAGAGTGCTGCCGTGTCTAGACCGTGTCCACATTGGTGTCCCTGTGCTATGGAGTCCCGCTACGTCGTTGATCCGCTGCCTTGTAGATGTCATGCTCGAGGCCCCTTTATGTTCAATAAATAATGTACATATTGTTCAGCCGCACCGAGTGTGCCACTTATCCTCACTACTTGATATAATGTCACACCATGCTTCCGCTAGTTTCAATAAAGTGGTGATTTCTGTACCAAGATGTTGTGTATTGCCAGAAGACATGATCTCTAGTTTGGCAATGCAAGGTAAACCGGTCGCTCTGAGCCGGGGTGCCACAGTTGTGGTATAACAGAGGATATGGTGGAAGGCCTAGGCAAAGATGCCAAAGTTCGAAAAAATTTATGGTGTAAAATGATGTTGGAACCTATCTAGGTGGATGGGGGATGTCAATAGCTTCTCAACGAGCTAAAGAACGTAAAAATCGGACTTCGTATGTGAAAGTTATGGGCAAACCGATGCAACATGGGAGGCCGAAATGCCAGGGGTCGGACATCCAGGGGTGGGGGCCGGATATCCGGGGGCTGATGTCCAAAACCATGAGGATTTTGTGCTCCAGGAGCCGGATGTCCAGCTTGGGGCTCGGAGGTCCAGCCCAATGGCTCAGATGTCCGGCCTGTTGCTCGGATGTCCGGCCCGACGATTCCAGATCGGAATTTGGACATCGAAACTCGATTTGGGGCAGAAATTGATGATTTTGGGGGCAAAATTGCGGAGATTTCGTGGATGGAAAGTGGGGAAAATTGCGGAGATCCACTTAAAACCAAGCAAATCCATGGATCAAAATCAACAAAACATCATCAAACCAACAAATCACAATTAATTTTGGGGGCTATTTATGGTGGGGATTTTTGAATTTCGGACGAAATCAACAAAATTAGGCTAGAAAAACAAGGGGTGGGGGCTCCAAATTTGTGAATAACCTGGCCCTAATACCAAGATGATGTAGGGTAGAACGCTAGATGTCCAATCTTTCACAAAATGGAGGGGATCCCGCGAAGAACACGAAGAACGCGGGGGAAAACGAGAGGAACACTCAAGAACAAGTCCAATCACACATCCACTAGACAATCAAACAAACAACATTCACAAGGTACATGAACAACACAAGGAAAGATTCAAGGTAAAGTTCATCGCAAACCCAAAGGAGATGGGGGCTTGACGATCTAGGTAGATCCTTCCCCGAAGGGGTCTTGATATCCCTCGGGATCTTCTCCGAGGAGGTCTTGGCCTCCAATGGAGTAGTCTCTCTCTCTCTCTCTCTCTCTCTCAAGAGGAGAAGGTAGGATCAAAGCTCACATACAAATGAGCTATCACTTTGCTAACCCTAAAAAGAGGGAAGAGTGGGAGTACATATAGTCTAGGTTGGCGAAGGGGTACACGGGCCTCGGCCCTTCACTGTGCGCAGACAGGCGGAGCCGGATGTCCGGGCTTGCGGGCCGGATGTCCGGGCTGGCGATGTTGGGCTCGGTGCTATCTGGATAGGGAGCGCCGGGCTTCTAGCCGGATTTCCGGGCTAGTACGGATGTCCGAGGCCTGTAGGTACTTGGCGGTTGGGCGACTGCTGTTGGTGATGCTCCAGTGGCCGGATGTCCGGATCCTGGGAGTTGTCTCCCTCTTCTTTTGTCATCGCTTCCATGCTTCCCTCGCGGAAGCTGTAGTTCTTCCTTGGCGCTTGCACTCCTCCTCATCATCCGTGAAGCTCCGACAATAGCTATGCATGCACACAAGAGGAGTTTCAAGTAGTATACCATCCTCGAAGGGGTCAAGTGAACACGTGTAAAGGAGAAGATTCACCTTTATGTATGAGAAGTACAGGTAGCACGTGTCACTTGCCAAACGGACTCTTGACATGGTGATGCCCGTAGGATGCTCCGCATTAGTAGGTCCATGGGGATGTCCTTGGGATTCTCCGCATCAGAGATGTAATGCATATGTTGGTATTGAATCAACGAAGAAATTCAGCGAATCACATACTAATGATGATGCTTCAAGTGATGATTCACGTGATGATGAACCAATCACCTTTTGTCTCATGGAAAAATCCTCAAAGGATCAGGTATCTATCAAACACCTAAGATCCATGAATGAAAACTCTCTTGAATAGATATCTTATGCCAAGCTGGTCAAGATTGCTAAATCTCAACATGATGAACTTGAAATGCTTCAAAGAAATCTCAGGAAAACTGAAGGATTACTAGTTCAAGAGATGGAGAAGAATCAAAAGTTGACTAAAGAGCAAGATGCTTTTTCATCAATTGTTGATGATCTCACCATTCGATATGACTCACTCTCAGCTGACTATGAGGGTTTATCAAATGAACTCCTCAACAAGAGTCAAGAACTCGTGTCACTGAAAGAATCTCATAACAAGCTGGTTTTAGAGAAAGCTTCTCTCTTCACCGAGCAATCCATTCAAATTCCTGATGGTTTTGTTCCCCGTTCTTAAAATGTCTAGAACGTCGCAATGCTGAGTCTCATGATGAAACTTCCGATGCTGCTAAATAGAATTTTGCCACTACTAAAGTTGGTACTACTACTGACCCTCTCCCGAGGATCTTGCTGCTATTACTGAAGAAAATTGCAGGTTAAAGAACTTATATGAGACTGGAATGCTAAGGAGCCTAAAAGGGCTTGAAACCTTATGTGATGTGCTCAAGAAGTCCATTGTTCACAAAAATTCTCAGAAGGAAGGATTAGGTTTTGAAAGGAAACTTAATGTGGATAGATCCTATTGGACTCCAAAAATATATCCTCGAACGACTTGGGTTCATGCAAAGAGTAAAACTCCCGAACTGAAACTTTAACTGGCTATCTTTCGCCCATTTCTGTTCCTACTATCAAGTCAAATGACTCAGATTACAAACTCTTCAAGCAATAGAATGGAAGGGTTTTCGCTCGATATGTTGGAACTAACTGCAGGGCAGGTACACCCAAGAAGCAAATTTAGGTAAAGAAGTGCACCTCTGAAAATTTAGCTGTTACTGCTAACCTGACTTTGCTGGATAATCGTCAATGAGAAAATGTTTATCATTCCAAGTCTACTCGAATATCTTTATCGAATGATTATCACCCCGTACCACGTTAGAAGGAGTACTTGCGTAAATCTTCAAATCATTACACTCATGCATCAGGAAACAATTTCAATGCCTATTCATAGTATTATTATTATCATAATGCACAGGTGTCTCGCAGAACTCACCGAAGAAATATTCTAAGCAAGGCAAAGCACATAAGATCCTCACCACCCACACAAGTGTGGGTAGTGAAGAAGAACTAACCACCTCTTGTAGGAAACTCTCAGGGATATCTCATGTTTATCTCAAGCCCTGAGATCAATTTTTGTTGGTTCTTATCTTTCTGAGTTTTCTCTCGTAGTGTTTGTGTTCTTTTTCGATAGTGTTGTGCTTCGAGTCTTTTCCTATTGTGGTTTATTCTTAGTTCGTTGTGTCACAATCATGCACCTTGATCCGAAGAAGATTTCACTCCTATGTCCTAGGTTGCGAGTGAAATCAACTTCATTTTTTTCATCTGCTTTGGCGCTTGTGCTTGTTCAAACTGTTCGACATCCAGTTCAATTACCGAGATTTTCGCAGGAAACGGCTGACACGTGCCCACGATCTCTCTATCGTGATCTCGTCCGTTGAATGTGGAACGTCCCAAGTTTTTCGTCCATAGATTTCGGAGTGAGTGGTTTGTCCCTTAGGCTATATATACCCCCTCTCTGGGTCTCTTCTTCCTTAGCTCTTTCCTGGCTTGGCCTAAAACCCTACTCTCGATCTCAGTCCGAGCCAGAGCTCGAAGCAACCTCGTCGTCAAGCCTTGCTATGCAACTCTGGCAGAGCTCCATCAACGTCGGTCGCGCCAGTGCGGTAAATCCTCTTTTCCGCACTGCCATAGTCAATCTATCTCACAAATTAGGGCATTCAGATCTGGCACTTACTCTTCTTCCTTCCTGTTCTAGAGCAGTTCCTCCCGACGCTTTTTATCCCGTGTAATTTCCTTGCGGTAGATCTTCATGGCTCAATAAGTTATGACATGCACGGTTTGTCGTTGTTCCTCGTACTAGTCTCTTGGATCTATGGTTTACTATGTATACTCGAAAGATT
Organism: Aegilops speltoides; assembly: GCA_021437245.1. Classification (NCBI taxonomy): domain Eukaryota; kingdom Viridiplantae; phylum Streptophyta; class Magnoliopsida; order Poales; family Poaceae; genus Aegilops; species Aegilops speltoides. The sequence continues at coordinate 218,933,068 of CM038141.1, read as the reverse complement.
AGAGGAATGGTTATGTTGTCTTATGGCGTATCGCAATTCCTTGGACGATTTCTTGCAAGTATACATCATGGATCCCCTTCTTCCGAGAAACTTATCTGTTTTGAGTTAAAATGCTTCTGTGCATGTTTGTGACTTCTTCTTGGGTTTCCTTTCGGATTTGTGTTTGTTTTACCATGAGTGATCATGGCTAATATTTTAGCTGGGTCAGAGGAAGAAATTCCACGGCAGCTGCGTGTGGCTGACAAAGCAAAGATGGTTGAAAGAAAATCTACAAAACCGCCAAGAGCACCGAAGAAAAAGGCCGAATCAGAATCTGCTGAAGAAGATGGTGATGTTCCCTCAGCTCAAAGTCAGCCGGAGGATGAGATATTCACAGACTCCAAAACCATGTGCTCTGTTGGAAATCACAAAGAGGGTGAGCATGGTAGAGAAAGGAATACCGCGACTGAGATGTCTGGTCAGGAAACATACATAACTCCACCAGGGGTTGAAACTGCTCAAGAGAGGAACAACATATAGCAAAAGATTCATCGTCATTTTTTCAAGAAATGGTTTCATCATGAGAACGTCCGAAGGAAATACCAGATATTGTTCGCATTCACTCCACCCTGGAATGATTGCATTGCAGAAGGCTGCCTAGGGCAGGATGATGAAAAAGTAAGGCCATCACCACTTACCAACGCTCATGCCAATTCCTTGAAAACCATAGCCAATTTTCCCGAAGAAGTTGCAAAGAGGGAAAAGGAAAAGGTCAAGCGTGAGGCTAGACTTGCGTAGAAAAATCAAGTAGAACAGCAGAATGTTGAGTTAACTCAACAAGATGTTCAAGATAAGAAGGAAAGGGCATCTGCCCAAAAAGAGAAGAGGTGGAAGTTTGTTTCTCCTCGAGCTCGGAAGAAGAAGTCCGTTACAAGAAAATCTAGAAAATTTGCACCTACCTCGTCTGATGAGGATTCGTCTGATGATAATGCTGGTGAAGAAATTCCCATGTATGATCAGAAAGCGCTACTCGACAAGCCGTACCAAACCCCATCTCCTACAAAGATTTTGCCACCACTGAGATCTACACCAATACTTGCTTCCGTCCCCTCAGAAAAACCTTCGAGATTTGTTGTCCCAATGGTAAAGATAAAGCTGATTACCAATGAAAAAGCTACTGCTCCTGCCAAGAAGGCAAAGAAAATAATTCCTGCTCCCACAGAGGAATATGATTTTGATCTTATATTTGACATCATTGAAGGGTGCCTCCTATGATGCGAATCCACTGATTTGGGTAATTTGGGCTTGCCTGAAGATGTTACCAAGATGGTAGCAAAGCACTTCTCTGATCTGAAAGATATCACCAAAGAACTCAATCAAGCTGTTGATGATAAGACGCTTCTGGAGTAGATGAGAAGGAAAGCTAAATACGAGTCTGAAAAAAAGATGTGAAAAAGGCCATTCTTGAGATCACCAAAGCCCTCACCACCATGAGAAATAACAACATTGATTGGCACTCCAGAATGAATATGGATGTCTCTCAGCTTTGTGATCATAGGAATGAAGAGATTAAGCGTCAAGAAGCTCTTGCTCGACGCAGAGAGAAAGAAGAAAAACATCAAGGAGCTCAGGCTAGAGCTAATAAGTCGAAAGAGATTAAGAATCGTCGTATCCAATCTGTATCTTCTGATGCACCTGTTGATGCACGTGTCCCACTACAACATATTCCACCATCCCCTCATTCCAAGGAGTTACTGAGCAACAAGCAGAACCAGTGGTAGCTGTCATTCCTGCCTCCGTCGAACATGAAGCTGATGTTGTGTACATATATCTTGTCAATCCTAATGAAGTAAACATTGTGCCAAAGCAAAATGCTGCCAAAGAAAAGATTGACAAAGAGATTGAGATGGAAAATGCAACTTCATCGCCTTTGAAGGAAACACATGTTGAACCCTCTAGATCTACCAAGGAGGGTGAGAAGGTCGAGGGGGACATAATCTGTCGGTGTACAAAAGTAGGGGCCTAGCTTTTGACCCCTTTACTTGTGCACGGGCAGTCAGAGCCACCTGCCACAGCCGCACATGAGCAAGGCAAGGGAGGGAAGCTGGAGAAAAGCCAAGGCCACAAGGACAAGCAAAACAACAAAGGACCAAGACCACAAAGGTTGCACTAGCAATACAGGTTGCCCCGGCAAGGACCCTTGTCGGTGTCAAAACTGGCGGATCTCGGGTAGGGGGTCCCGAACTGTGCGTCTAGGCGGATGGTAACAGGAGACAAGGGACACGATGTTTTTACCCAGGTTCGGGCCCTCTCAGTGGAGGTAAAACCCTACTCCTGCTTGATTAATATTGATGATATGGGTAGTACAAGAGTAGATCTACCACGAGATCAAAGAGGCTAAAGCCTAGAAGCTAGCCTATGGTATGATCGTTGTTCGTCCTACAGACTAAAACCCTCCGATTTATATAAGCACCGAAGAGGGTTAGGGTTACACAGAGTCGGTTACAATGGTAGGAGATTCACATATCCGTATCGCCAAGCTTGCCTTCCACGCCAAGGAAAGTCCCATCCAGACACGGGACGGAGTCTTCAATCTTGTATCTTCATAGTCTAGGAGTCCGGCCAACGGTGATAGCCCAGCCATCCGGACACCCCCTAATTCGGGACTCCCTTAGTAGCCCCCGAACCAGGCTTCAATGATGACGAGTCCGGCGTGTTGATTGTCTTCGGCATTGCAAGGCGGGTTCTTCTCCAAATTCCATATACTTGTCGAATAGTGTCCGGCTTCTTATAAATGCTGCGCTCCTTGGCTTCCACGCCCAATAATGGCCATCTTCCACGTGTTGAACGAATGCGAAAAGCCAGGGTATCTTTACATTTACCCCCTAGCTATGCAAATGAGCCACCTATAAAAGAGACAGGGATCTAGATCCGAATCACACCATCCTCCCTCCGCGAGCATTCATTAGAGCGCCTCTAACAAAAATCCATTCCATCATGGATAGTCGACGCGGACCCTCCTCTCGCGCTCCCAGCCCATAGCCTGGAGATTGGGAGAGATGCTCAGTCCCGCACAGTGAGTTAGTGACGCTCCAAACCAAGGGATTTCTTCCCCCTGCCTTTATGGTTTCGGTTCGAGTCGGACTCGCCACCTACAAGGGCGGAAAGCAGGCGGAGAGCGTCCCCGATCCCTCCAAAGGAGAGCGGGTATGCTTCGTCTCTTATCTGATAAGAGGGCTCGGATTTCCAATTCATCCGTTTCTCCGGGGGCTCCTGGAGTTCTACGGCCTCCACTTGCGGAACCTTACGCCTGCCTCCATTCTGCATATTTCCGGCTTCGTGGCCCTTTGCGAGCTGTTTTTGGGCATCGAGGCTCATTTCGCGCTATGGAAGAGATTGTTTTGCCTTGTAGCCCGTTCTCATGAGGGGTCATTATATCAAGTGGGCGGAGCCGAACTATGGCGCATCACCGCGGCCGGATATCTATCCGGAACCCCGAAGAAGGCGTCCGAAGACTGGCCCTCGGAATGGTTTTACACGGAAGACGTCCCTCTGCCGGATCCTGTTCGGATCGGCCTCCCGGAGTTCAGTAATGCTCCTTTGAAGAAACTCCTAAGCTGGCGCCCGCGGATCCCCAAGAGGGAAAGTGATAGGGATGTCCTCTACCTGATGAGCCGAATAAGGTTACTAGCTCATTCCGGACTGACCATGATCGGAGTCATGGCCACATGCATTATGCGGGGGGTGCAGCCGCTCCAGTATAGGGGCCACCCCATGTGGGATTTCAACAGGGAGGATGATGCCACCCGCCATGGCCGTAAGAGGCCGGGATCGGTCGCCGATCTGGTGAAGATCTTGTCCGGCCTGTACAAAGGGGAAAAGGAGGATTTTCTCCATGTTAGTCCACTGAACGGATTTTCTATGAACAATCCTCGAAGCTGGGTAAGCGGACATTTCTTTTTGCCTATCCGATCCCCATTCCTATGGTTAAGTATCTCATTTTGTGATTTCGACGCAGGAACTGCGCTGGGCTGTAGAGGATATACACAGCCCACCTCCACAACCAGAGGATCCGGAACGGTCCCTCGATCCGGCCTCCAAAGGGGATCCGGACATAAAGGTGGAGCTGATCGATGGGGTGTTCCACCAACTTAGCATCAACAATGCTTTGGTCGCCATTACAGCCGACTACCCCGGAATATTTCCAGCTTCCCAGGTAACTGTGACCGAAGTCCTGATACCATGACCCATTCGTGCTTATTTCTGATCACCGCATACCAATGGTGTTCTGCAGGAGGTGCCTTTGGAAGCTGAGCCCGCGGCGGCTGGCCAACAAGGGGCAGCTCGGCCCAGTAGGCAGAAAAGAAGTGCGGTGCAGATCGAGACGTCGCCGCAACGGTATGGTGCGCCACCGTGTTTCAAGGAAAGATTCCTGGAAGGCATACTAACGTTCGTGATCTTTTCAGGAAAAAGAGCGCTCGCCGAACTGTGTCCGAAGAGGTTGCCAATCGAGCCTCCGCTAGCCAGGCTCCAACGCCATGTCCGGAGGGGGAGGCGAACACAAGGCGCGCGTCGGATGCTCCACCAACGGAGGATGCCGACAGATTGTCTGCCACCAAATTTGAGGTGGAGAGTGCCATGAATCACAGGCGCCGCCGGACAATTCTTCGTGACGCATGTTTCTCCCAAGAGGCATTGAATGCCTTTAATTCGGGAGATGCGCATCTCCGTGCCGCTCAAGATGGTCTAGCCAGAGCCACGGAGCAGTATGTGAAAGACATACGAGTGAGGGATTTTGACAGTTATATATGCCAGTAGCCCCCGAGACATAAAATAGTTACAATAACTGATTTAAGGATCATTTGTTATGCATGATCTTATAGAAAAGAATACCCAACTGTCCCAGGAGCTTCAAGAGTGCAAGGCCCAACTTGAGGCCGCACTAGCCGCGACAGGGGAAGCCATAGCGACCCCCTCTGGTAGTATACGCTTTAAAAGAGAAGTAGTCTGCAAAGTGCGGCGTGTGTATAAGTCTGACAATAACATTGCAGATGGCGCCGGGGTAGATCCGGACAAGCAACAGCTCCTGCGCCGGTTAAAAGCCGGCGAGAATGTGCTTACAAGGGTGCGGCAAGAGAAAATAACCTCCAAGATGCCAACACCCAGCTGGGCCAGAACTAAAAGATGTTCGTGCCCGCTGTCCGACTCAAGTTAGGAGAATCAGCGGTTCGTCGCGGCATTTATAGTAAGTGCTTGAGCGAACTTATGAAAAGAAGAGTTCGGCAAGGAAGTCGACATCGTAAATATGTCTCGTAGGTATGCTCACGTGTCGCCCCACAGAGGAAATGCCCGGTTCAACGGGTGACCTACTTCGAAGTTGCTGAATCGCATCGAACGAAGTTCGGCGGTGATGAGAGGCGTCGCCCAGGCCTTGTGGCCATCCATCTCCCTACCCAAAGGCCTTGGAGAGCTTGTAGAGAAGCTTCAGGGAGCACGGCGGCGCTTCCGGCTATGGAAGATATCGGCCTGCCATCAAGGCGCCAGGGAGGCCTGGGCCATGGTGAAGACGCGGTACACGAAGGCTGACCCAAACCACATGGCCGAGGTCGGACCTGTGGGGCCCGATGGGAAGGAGATCCCTGTGAGCTTAGTGTACGGACAAGTAGAGTTGGCCACAAAGTATTCCCAGTGGGACTGTAAACTAGACAGCCTATTAGATGGTATTGAAGAGGAATACAATGAGTCAATTTGACTATGTAATTTAAAATGACATGTAACATGCCTTCTAGCCGGATTGTAGATCATTTGTCGTAGCGGACCTTTTCGCTTCAACCTCGAGACCCGACAGTCTGGAGTGTGTCCGAATACCCTCGCGGTTATGTAAGAACTGGGGCATGCGTGGAGACCAGGCGTAGGGGTCATGAGTGCTTTATCAGACAAGTGCCCAACTAGTTATGTTATATTACATGGTTAGTAAGAAACATCTTCCAGGGAGAATAGTTCCGTTAGGAGTTTCTTTCCACGGGAGGCATGCCCTAAAGTGCATGTCCGGACTGCAAAAAAGCGAGAAAAACATCCGGGGCAGATAAATGAATAAGTAAGAATTGCCTTTTAGTTCACCGACCGAATATTCCCTTAAGAATGCTAGCTTTCGCTTCACCCAACTGAGGTATACGTCCGGTGACCAGGGCGGTAACAATCGCAGAGGTGCTCCTTTACCACCTAGCCGAACAATCGGGAACGAGGGCTAAGCACAGAGCGTGCAACCCAAAGATGGCCAAAACTTAAGTCATATCGATGCATATAATGGTGAATAAAAGGTCCATGCGGAAGTGTGACACATGTGTTGGGCATAAAGCCCGTATAAATAAGCTTCTGTTAAAGAAGCCCCCAGGTATACTAAGCGCAGATAACGCGTCAAGTGTGTGCGAACAGTGCACAAACGAGCCTTCAGCGGCTTCAGAAAAAAGGAGGGAGAAGGAGAGAAATAAAAGACAGTTGAAGTATAAAATATAGACGGAGGAAGGACACGAACTCAGAGTCCGGCGCTAGGCGTAGAATCTTCGGAGATGGGCTGCGTTCCATGGGTTTGGCTCAAGTCGGTTATCCGATGCGTTCCGCAGACGGTATGCTCCGCCGGTCAGGACTTGGTTGATGATGAAGGGACCCTCCCATTTGGGCTTGAGTTTGTCCTTTTTCTTGTCCGGCAGGCGTAGAACTAATTCGCCAACATTGTAAGCTTTGGCCCGTACTTCTCTGCTTTGGTATCTTCGAGCCTGCTGTTGATAGAATGCGGAACAAGCTTTTGCCTCGTCGCGCTCCTCCTCCAAGGCATCCAAACCGTCCTGCCGATCCAGCTTGGCTTCTCTTTCTTCGTACATGCGCACGCGAGGTGAGTCATGAATTATGTCGCAGGGCAAAACTGCCTCTGCGCCGTATACCATAAAAAATGGTGTGAATCCGGTAGTGCGATTCAGCGTGGTCCGCAGCCCCGAGAGTACGGAGTCGAGCTCCTCTACCCAGTGCGTGTTAGATTCCTTGAGGGACCGCACTAGTCTGAGTTTAATGCCGCTCATGATTAGACCATTTGCTCGTTCGACTTGACCGTTAGTTTGAGGGTGATAGACTGAAGCGTAGTCGAGCTTGATGCCCATGTTTTTGCACCAGAGTTTAACCTCGTCGGCCGTGAAGTCCGTGCCATTATCAGTGATGATGCTATGGGGGACACCGTAACGGTGTACAACCCCTGATATGAAGTCTATCACGGGTCCGGATTCGGCTGTCTTAACTGGCTTGGCCTCTATCCATTTGGTGAATTTATCCACCATGACCAATAGGTATTTTTACTTGTGGGTTCCTCCTTTAAGGGGTCCAACCATGTCAAGCCCCCAGACCGCGAACGGCCAGGTGATGGGTATAGTTTTGAGGGCGATGGGTGGCATGTGGCTTTGATTAGCAAAGAGCTGGCAATCGACGCATCGTTGGACTAAGTCCTGAGCATCTGCCTGGGCCGTCGGCCAATAAAATCATGTACGGAAGGCCTTGCCTACAAGGGCCCGGGCTGCGGCGTGGTGCCCACCGAGTCCGGCGTGAATTTCAGCCAGAAGATTTCGCCCTTCCTCTTCGGAGATACACCTTTGAAGGACTCCGGTTGTGCTCTTCTTATAAAGCTCTCCCTCATGGACCATATAGGCTTTAGATCGTCGTACTATGCTGCGGGCCTCATTTTGGTCCTCGGGAAGTTCCTGCCTAGTTAAGTAGGCTAGGAATGGTTCCGTCCATGGGGCAATGACTGCCATTATTTCGTGGGCTGAATGTGTTATTTCATTGGCGTAACCACCGATTGTGTCGTAATGTTCGTGTTGGGTGGTGCGGTTGGAGTCTCGATTGTTGTTTCGGACTCCCCTTCCCATAGTACGGATGGCTTGAACAGCCGCTCTAGGAAGATATTGGGAGGGACGGCATCGCGCTTTGCGCCAATGCGTGCCAATACGTCCGCCGCCTGGTTATTATCCCGGGTTATATGGTGAAATTCAAGCCCTTCAAACCGAGCTGACATTTTTAGGACGGCGTTACGGTAAGCTGCCATTTTCGGATCCTTGGCATCGAAGTCTCCATTTATTTGGGATATCGCGAGGTTTGAATTCCCGGGCACCTCTAGGCGTTTAATGCCCATGGAGACCGCCATCCGGAGGCCATGTAGAAGGGCCTCATATTCGGCTGCGTTGTTGGGGTCCGTGTACATTATCTGGAGTATGTATTGAACTGTGTCTCCGGTTGGGGATGTCAGGACGACGCCAGCCCCCAGGCCAGCCAACATTTTGGAGCCGTCGAAGTGCATGATCCAATTGCAATATGCGCTGTACTCTTTAGGGAGTTTGGCTTCAGTCCATTCGGCGACGAAGTCGGCCAAAACTTGCGACTTAATAGCTCGCCGTGGCTTGTAGGTTATATCGAATGGGAGGAGCTCGATGGCCCATTTTGCAATCCGGCCAGTCGCGTCGCGGTTGTTTATAATGTCATTAAGAGGTACTTCAGAGGCTACTGTTATCGAACACTCTTGAAAGTAGTGTCGCAGCTTCTGGGATGCCATGAACACCGCGTACGCTATCTTTTGATAATTTGGATACCGGGACTTGCATGGAGTTAGGACAGTGGACACGTAGTAAACTGGTTTTTGAAGGGGGAACTTGTGTCCGTCCGTTTCTCGTTCGACGACGAGCACCGCGCTTACAACTTGATGTGTTGCCGCGATATATAATAACATTGGTTTGCCCATGTTGGGCACGGCCAGGACCGGATTTGTTGCCAATATGGCTTTTATTTCTTCGAGTCCGGCCGTGGCGGCATCCATCCACTCGAAGTGTTCGGTGCGCCAGAGGAGGCGATAAAGGGGTAATGCCTTTTCTCCCAAACGGGAGATAAAGCGGCTTAGAGCCGCCACGCATCCAGTCATTTTTTGTATTTGTTTGAGGTCTTTTGGGATATCCAAGTGTGACAGAGCTCGGATCTTGGTTGTGTTTGCTTCAATTCCTCTACCGGATACAATGAAGCCCAAGAGCTTTCCGGGTGATGCCAAGACGATTTTTCCGGATTCACAATGTCGATGTTCGGAGATTGTCGAATGTGAGCCTCAAGTTTTCTACTAGAGTTTCGACATGCTTGGATTTGACGACCACATCATCTATGTATGCCTCCACTATTTTGCCGATCTAGTTTGCCAGACATGTCCAATCAATCATACCGATATGTTGCGCCGGTGTTTTTGAGCCCAAGGGCATTGTGTTGAAGCGAGAATGGGCGATGGAGATGAATGCCGCTTGCGGCTTGGTCTCAGCTCTGCCATCTTAATTTGGTGGTAGCCGAGTACGCGTCGAGGAAGCACAATGAATCATGTCCCATGGTAGCGCCGATAATTTGATCGATGCGGGGAGGGGAAGGGGTCCTTTGGGCAAGCCTTGTTAAGGTCCTTGAAGTCGACACATAGGCGCCAGGATTTATCCTTCTTTGGTACCATCACCAGGTTTGCTAGCCAGTCCAGATGTTTTATATCTCTGATGAAATCGGCTTCCAATAGTTTGGCTAGCTCCTCTCCCATTGCCTGTCTCTTGGGTTCGGAAAATCGCCGAAGAGCTTGTTTGACTGGCTTGAATCCTTTTAGGATATTTAGGCTGTGCTCGGCCAGCCGGCGTGGGATTCCTGGCATGTCTGAAGGGTGCCAGGCAAAAATGTCCCAATTTTCCCATAGGAATTCTTGTAGTGCGGTGTCTTCATCAGGGTTTAACTGTGCTCCAATGGAGGCCGTCTTTGTAGGGTCCGTTGGATGGACTTGGAATTAGACTATTTCGTCCGCTGGCTTAAAAGAGGTGGACTTGGATCTCTTATCGAGTATCACATCGTCCCTGTTCACCGTGGAGCGCAGCGCGGTGAGTTCCTCGGCCGCTAGGGCTTCGGATAGTGCCTCTAGGGCTAGTGCAGCTGTCTTATTTTCGGTGCGGAGTGCTATGTCCGGATCACTGGCAAGAGTGATGATTCCGTTGGGCCCGGGCATTTTGAGCTTCATGTACCCGTAATGGGGTATAGCTTGAAAAATTGCGAATGCCTCTCTCCCTAATAAAGCGTGATATCCGCTGCTGAACGGGGCCACTTGGAACGTGACCTTGATACGTCTCGGTCGTATCTATAATTTTTAATTGTTCCATGCCAATATCATTCACTTTCATATACTTTTTGGCAACTTTTTATATTATTTTTGGGACTAACATATTGATCCAAAGGCTGCAGTGCAGCCTCTGTCTATTGCATGTTTTTTGTTTCGTAGAAACCCAATATCAAACGGAGTCCAAATGGGATAAAAACGGATGGAGATTTTTTTGGAATATTTATAATTTTCTGGAAGTAAAATCAACGCGAAACGATATCCGAGGTGGGCACGAGGTAGGGGGCGCGCCCTACTCCCCAGGCGCGCCCCTGACCCTCGTGGTCCACCCGTAAGGCGGTTGATGCTCTTCTTCTGGCGCAAGAAATATAATTTTATGACAAAGATCTGGGCGAAAGATTCACCCCAATCGGAGTTACAGATCTCCAAATATAAAGGAAACGGTGAAGGGGTAGAATCTGCCAACGCAGAGAACGCAGAAACAGAGAGATAGATCCAATCTCGGAGGGGCTCTCGCCCCTCCCAAGCCATGGGAGCCAAGGACCAGAGGGGAAACCCTTCTCCCATCTAGGGAGAAGGTCAAGGAAGAATAAGAATAAGGGGGGCTCTCTCCCCCTTGCTTCCGGTGGCGCCGGAACGCCGCCGGGGGCCATCATCATTACCGCGATCTTCACCAACACCTCCGCCATCTTCACCAACATCTCCATCACCTTCCCCCTTCTATCCACAGCGGTCCACTGTCCCGCAACCAGTTGTACCCTCTACTTGAACATGGTGCTTTATGCTTCATATTATTATCCAATGATGTGTTGCCATCCTATGATGTCTGAGTAGATTCCTATTGTCCTATTGGTGATTGATGAATTGCTATGGTTGGTTTGAGTTGTATGTTTTATTATTGGTGCTGTCCTATCATGCCCTCCGTGTCGCGCAAGCATGAGGGATTCCCGCTGTAGAGTTTGCAATATGTTTATGATTTGCTTATGGTGGGTGGCGTGAGTGACAGAAGCACAGACCCGAGTAAGTAGGTTGTTTGCGTAGATACTTTAATGCTATGGTTGGGTTTTACCTTAATGAATCTTTAGTAGTTGCGGATGCTTGCTAGAGTTCCAATCATAAGTGCATATGATCCAAGTAGAGAAAGTATGTTAGCTTATGCCTCTTCTTCAAATAGAATTGCAATAGTGAATACCGGTCTAGTAACATAGTCAATTGCCTAGGGATAATTCCACAACTCCTACCACCACTTTTCCACACTCGCTATATTTACTTTCTTGCATCTTTATCTAAACAGCCCCTAGTTTATATTTACGTGTTCTTTACTATCTTGCAAACCTATCCTATCACACCTACAAAGTACTTCTAGTTTCATACTTGTTCTAGGTAAAGCGAACGTCAAAGCGTGCGTAGAGTTGTATCGGTGGTCGATAGAACTTGAGAGAGTATTTGTTCTACCTTTAGCTCCTCGTTGGGTTCGACACTCTTACTTATCGAAAGAGGCTACAACTATCCCCTATACTTGTGGGTTATCAAGACCTTTTTCTGGCGCCGTTGCCGGGGAGTCATAGCGTGGGGTGAATATTCTCGTGTGTGCTTGTTTGCTTTATCACTAAGTAATTTTTATTTTCTGTTCTTAGTTGTTCTTTATCTTTAGTTATGGATATGGAACGCAAAATACCAAAAAAGTTAGCCGTACTTGCTACTCATGAAGACGGGGTAACTCCTAAAACCCTCGATTCTCATTATGCGAGAAATATTATATACTACTTTGATAATCCTGAGAAAACCCCATTCAACTTTATAATGGGAGACACATTGGATCAACGTGAATACTTTAGGGATTATCGCTCGACACAAAAAGGGAAACTATTATGGGATCAATTTATTTTGTTGCGTTGGTATGCCTGGAATCTATGCTTGAGATATGATATTACTTGTTGCTCTAGGATGGACGCTCCAAACCTTCCCTTTTCATGCGAATTTAATGGTAATGAAACCTTAGCTTCTTATGCTAATGGTATATATGATTACTATGATGTGGAACAAATAGAAGAATTTGTTGCTTTTAAGGCTGCTTATGAAATTGAAGCTTTGTTTGAAAAGTATGAAGCTTTAGATGATGATGTTTATAGGCCTAAAAATCTTGCTATACTTAGATATTGCTATGCAAACTATGAATACAATTACTATATTAATGCATTTATTGAGAAAGTCTCCGCTGTCCATAAAGAGACTAATATTTTGCAGGAAGCTATGGAAGAAGAAATTGATGAAACTGTGAGCTCATTGGATGAAAAAGATGATGAGGAGAGCGAAGAACAAAAGGAGGAGGAGTGGATGAGCTACCCGTGCCCACCTTCTAATGAGAGTAACCCTCCAACTCATACATTATTTAATTCCCCTTCGTGCTTACCGAAGGATGGTTGCTATGATGATTGCCATGATGATTGCTATGATGATTGTTATGATCCCGTTGATTCTCTTGAAATATCCCTTTTTGATGATGCTTGCTATGCCTATGGCCAAGATGCCAATATGAATTATGCTTATGGAGATGAACTTGCTATAGTTCCTTATGTTATGAATGAAATTGTTGCTATTGCACCCACGCATGATAGTCCTATTATCTTTTTGAATTCTCCTGACTACACTATATGGGAGAAGCTTGCACTTATTAAGGATTATATTGATGGGTTGCCTTTTACTACACATGATGATTTTGATGAATATAATATGCATGTGCTTGCTGCTCCTACTTGCAATTAATATGAGAGAGGGACTACATCTCCACCTCTCTATGTTTCCAATACGTTAGAATTGCAAGAAACTGTTTATACTATGCATTGGCCTTTACTATGTGTGCATGAATTGTTCTTTTATGACATGCCGATGCATAGGAAGAGAGTTAGACTTCGTTGTTACATGATTTATGTTACTTTGTGCTCACTACTAAATTACAAATCATTGTTAATTAAAATTGACTTTGATATACCTTGGGATCCGGGTGGATCCATTACTTGAGCACTATATGCCTAGCTTAATGGCTTTAAAGAAAGCGCTGCCAGGGAGACAACTCGGAAGTTTTAGAGAGTCATTTATTTCTGTTGAGTGCTTTCATATAGTTTAAAAACAAAAAAATAAAGAGGGGAACCTAAAAACTTTTCAAAAAGGAAAGTGAAAGTGAGAAAGACAAGCATTGTTGAAGTGGGAACTAGCCTTGGACTTTGTTCATGCCCACGACAACTTTGTGAATCTTGATTACAGAAAATTTTCAACAAAAATAATTATCCCCTTGTATAATTCCATTGTATTATAAAAATAATGTGCCAAGGTTTGCCTTTAGGATGTTTACAATGCTTGTTGGTTTGTACGGTGCAGGACAGAAACTTTGGCTGTAGTGCACGATTTTAAATTTTTAACTGGAACGTCAATTGGTTCTGATTCTTTTTGCACTGTCTTTCTATACAACTTGTTTATTTTTCCTAATTTTGGTAGAATTTGTGGGGTATTAGAAGGATGGTGGATGTTCAGATTGCTACAGACTGTTCTGTTTTTGACAGATTCTGTTTTCGATGCATAGTTTGCTTGTTTTGATGAAACTATCAATTTATATCAGTGGACTTAAGCCATGAAAAAGTTATATTACAGTAGACACAATGCAAAAACAAAATATGAATTGGTTTGCAACAGTACTTAGAGTGGTGATTTGCTTTATTATACTAACAGATCTTACCGAGTTTTCTGTTGAAGTTTTGTGTGGATGTAGTGTCTAATCGAGGATGTTTCGATGTGAGAAGAAGGAAGAGAGGCAAGAGCTCAAGATTGGGGATGCCCGAGGCACCCCAAGTGAATATTCAAGGAGACTCAAGCGTCTAAGCTTGGGGATGCTAGGGAGGCATCCCCTCTTTCTTCAACAAGTATCGGTATGTTTTCGAATTCGTTTCGTTCATGCATTATGTGCAAGTCTTGGAGCGTCTTTTGCAATTAGGTTTTTATTTTTCCTTTATGCACCATGCTGGTATGAGATAATCCTTGGTTGATTTATAGAATGCTCATTGCACTTCACTTATATCTTTTGAGTATGGTTTTATGGAATGCTTCTGTGCTTCACTTATATCATTTGAAGTTTGGATTGCCTGTTTCTCATCACATAGACAACCGCCATTTGTAGAATGCTCTTTTTCTTCACTTATATTTGTTAGAGTGTGGGCATATCTTTTGTAGAAAGAATTATACTCTCTTGCTTCACTTATATCCATTTAGAGAGATGACAGGAATTGGTCATTCACATGGTTAGTCATAAAATCCTACATAAACTTGTAGATCGCTGAATATGATATGTTTGATTCCTTGCAATAGTTTTGCGATATAAAGATGGTGATATTAGAGTTATGCTAGTGGGTGGTTGTGGATTGTAGAGACACTTGTGTTGAGGTTTGCAAGTCCCGTAGCATGCACGTATGGTAATCGTTGTGTGACAAATTTGAAGCATGGGGTGTTTCTTTGATTGTCTTCCTTATGAGTGGCAGTCGGGGACGAGCGATGGTCTTTTCCTACCAATCTATCCCCCTAGGGGCATGCATGGTAGTACTTTGCTTCGAGGGCTAATAAACTTTTGCAATAAGTATATGAGTTCTTTATGACTAATGTGAGTCCATGGATTATACGCACTCTCACCCTTCCACCACTGCTAGCCTCTCTTGTGTCGCGCAACTTTCGCCGGTACCATACACCCACCATATACCTTCCTCAAAACAGCCAACATACCTACCTATCATGGCATTTCCATAGCCATTCCGAGATATATTGCCATGCAACTTCCATCATCATCATATTCATGACTTGAGCATTCATTGTCATATTGCTTTGCATGATCGTAAGATAGCTAGCATGATGTTTTCATGGCTTGTCCATTTTTTGATGTCATTGCTACGCTAGATCATTGCACATCCCGGTACACCGCCGGAAGCATTCATATAGAGTCATATCTTTGTTCCAGTATCGAGTTGTAATATCGAGTTGTAAGTAAATAAAAGTGTGATGATCATCATTATAGAACATTGCCCCCAAAAAAAGGAAAAAAGGAAAGGCCAAAGAAGCCTAAATAAAAAAGGGGGCCAAAGAAGCCCACAAAAAAAAGAAAAAAAAGAAAGGGGGCAATGTTACTATCACTTTTTCCACACTTGTGCTTCAAAGTAGCACCATGTTCTTCATGTAGTGAGTCTCATATCTTGTGCTTCAAAGTAGCACCATGTTCTTCATATAGATTGTCTCCTATGTTGTCACTTTCATATACTAGTGGGAATTTTCATTATATAACTTGGCTTGTATATTCCAACGATGGGCTTCCTCAAATGCCCTAGGTCTTCATGAGTAAGCAAGTTGGATACACACCCACTTAGTTTCTTTTATTGAGCTTTCATACACTTATAGCTCATAGTGCATCCGTTGCATGGCAATCCCTACTCCTCACATTGATATCTACTAATGGGCATCTCCATAGCCCGTTGATACGCCTAGCTGATGTGAGACTTTCTCCTTTTTTGTCTTCTCCACATAACCTCCATCATTATATTCTATTCCACCTATAGTGCTATATCCATGGCTTGCACTCATGTATTGCGTGAGGGTTGAAAAAGCTGAAGTGCGTTAAAAAGTATGAACCAATTGCTCGGCTCGTCATCGTGGTTGTGCATGATGGGGGCATTTTGTGTGACGAAAATGAAGCATGGCCAAACTGTATGATTTTGTAGGGAGAAGCTTGCTTTTTTCTTGTTGTTTTGAAAAGACATGATTGCTTTATTGGTACGCTCAAAGTATTATTGTTTTTATGTCAAATGATAGACTATTGCTTTGAATCACTCGTGTCTTAATATTCATGCCATGATTAGACATATGATCAAGATTATGCTAGGAAGCATTCCACATCAAAAATTATTCTTTTCTATCATTTACCTACTCGAGGACAAGGAGGAATTAAGCTTGGGGATGTTGATACGTCTCCGTCGTATCTATAATTTTTAATTGTTCCATGCCAATATCATTCACTTTCATATACTTTTTTGGCAACTTATTATATTATTTTTGGGACTAACATATTGATCCAAAGGCTCAAAGCCGCCTCGCTCATTGCATGTTTTTGTTTCGTAGAAACCCAATATCAAATGGAGTCCAAACGGGATAAAAATGGACGGAGATTTTTTTTGGAATATTTATGATTTTCTGGATGTAAAATCAACGCGAAACGGCATCCGAGGTGGGCACGAGGTAGGGCGCCCCTACCCCCGGCGCGCCCCTGACCCTCGTGGTCCACCCGTAAGGCGGTTGATTCTTTTCTTCTGGAGCAAGAAAGATAATTTTATGACAAAGATCTGGGCGGAAGTTTCACCCCAATCGGAGTTACGGATCTCCAGATATAAAGGAAACGGTGAAGGGGTAGAATCTGCCAACGCAGAGAACGCAGAAACAGAGAGATAGATCCAATCTCGGAGGGGCTCTCGCCCCTACCAAGCCATGGGAGCCAAGGACCAGAGGGGAAACCCTTCTCCCATCTAGGGAGAAGTTCAAGGAAGAAGAAGAAGAAGGGGGGGCTCTCTCCCCCTTGCTTCCGGTGGCGCTAGAACGCCGCGGGGGGCCATCATCATCACCGCGATCTTCACCAACTCCTCCGCCATCTTCACCAACATCTCCATCACCTTCCCCCTTCTATCTACAGCGGTCCACTCTCCCGCAACCCGCTGTACCCTCTACTTGAACATGGTACTTTATGCTTCATATTATTATACAATGATGTGTTGCCATCCTATGATGTCTGAGTAGATTCCTATTGTCCTATCGGTGATTGATGAATTGCTATGGTTGGTTTGAGTTGTATGTTTTATTATTGGTGCTGTCCTATCGTGCCCTCCGTGTCGCGCAAGCGTGAGGGATTCCCGCTGTAGGGTTTGCAATATGTTTATGATTTGCTTATGGTGGGTGGCGTGAGTGACAGAAGCACAGACCCGAGTAAGTAGGTTGTTTGCGTATGGGATAAAGGGGACTTGATACTTTAATGCTATGGTTGGGTTTTACCTTAATGAATCTTTAGTAGTTGCGGATGCTTGCTAGAGTTCCAATCATAAGTGCATATGATCCAAGTAGAGAAAGTATGTTAGCTTATGCCTCTCCTTCAAATAGAATTGCAATAGTGATTACCGGTCTAGTAACATAGTCAATTGCCTAGGGACAATTCCACAATTCCTACCAGCACTTTTCCACACTCGCTATATTTACTTTCTTGCATTTTTATCTAAACAGCCCCTAGTTTATATTTACGTGTTCTTTACTATCTTGCAAACCTATCCTATCACACCTACAAAGTACTTCTAGTTTCATACTTGTTCTAGGTAAAGCAAACGTCAAAGCGTGCATAGAGTTGTATCGGTGGTCGATAGAACTTGAGAGAGTATTTGTTCTACCTTTAGCTCCTCGTTGGGTTCGACACTCTTACTTATCGAAAGAGGCTACAACTATCGCCTATACTTGTGGGTTATCAGACCTCCTCGGACCTGTAATTGTCCGGCGAAATAACACCACATCCAAGCAGATTTTTCCCGCAAAGCATGCTTCCCGACTAGGATTATTCCTCTAAAGGTTGTGCTGCTTCGCTCAATGCGGCTTCAGTCTATTTCCATTCTCGAAGGGTTTCCTCCTAAATGAGGTTTAATCCGCTGCCACCGTCCATGAGTACCTTAATAAGGCGAAAGCCATCCACTATTGGACTGAGGACCAATGCGGCTGGTGCTCGGGCTGTTCGGAATTTAGGTTCGCCACTGGCATTAAAGGTAATAGCCGTGTCACTCCTGGGTTTATTGTTGCTACTTGGTAGACTTCGGCAAGGCTGCGGAGTGTTCCTTTCCGCGTATTATTTGATGCAAAAGTCTCGAAGACTATTAATACCGTACGGGTGTTGCTGGGCTGGTTCTCTGGAGCTAGAAGCTCTTCGTCACTTTTGGCCACCTGCCGTAGTATCCAACATGCTCGAAGGCTATGAGTTGGAGTGGCGCCCTCTGTACTATGAATTTTGCAGGGTCCATTGAGCCATCCCTCCAGTACGGTTCCGTGCCCTTTAGGGTTTTTTTGCTTTTTGGTATTTAACCCAGGTGCCTGGCGATGATGCACCCTTTTATTTCGGACTAGGGTTGTATTCGGGGCCGGATTATCCCAAAATTTGGTTTCGGTTTTCCAGGCGCTCTCCATCACACAGTAATTTCGTACTATGGACGCCAAGTCGGCAAAGCGTGTAATTTCATGACAACTTATGGCGTTTAGGATTCCCTTGTCCGTGCAATTATTGCAGAAAAGTGAAATTGCGTCTTCCTCGCGGCAGTCCTTTATCCTGTCCATAACCAGGAGGAATCTGGCCCAGTAATGGTGTACTGTTTCAGCGGGCTCTGGTCGGATTTGGGATAGATCGCTTATGTTTGGGTGGGCGGGTGGAATTAAATTCGGAACCCCGTCCAATCTAAGACTTTGGGGCCGACAAGTTTCCGAACATGGAAGCTTGGGTTTTTGAATATTGTCCAATGAATCCAGCCCGCTGCCTGACTTTAGGTTCAGGACTTGATCGACGTCCGTCCCTCTGCGGGAATCCGGCATGGAGGGGTCAGGAATCCGGACATAGCTAGTCCTTAATATAGAAGAAGGGTCGCCGTACTGTTCCTCCACCACAGGAACATGGTGGGTAGCCTGGGGAGAGTTGATCTCTCTCAGATCGGTTTTAGGAGGAGAGATCCATTGGATCTAGCTGCTCGGCGAGTTCCGAGTTGACGTGAAGATTGCTTTTGATGACCCAAGAAGTCATCGTCGGCGCGGCGGCCGAACAGGCGGTCATAAGAAAACCGCCTAGCCGGAGAGTTTGGCCGATGGCCAAAGCTCCTTTAGCAACGGTGTCGTCTTTAGCAACGAGGCATTCTTCTTGATGGCGATGGCACAGAGGAACTCTCAATGAAAGCACCAATGTCGGTGTCAAAACCGGCGGATCTCGGGTAGGGGGTCCCGAACTATGCGTCTAGACGGATGGTAACAGGAGACAAGGGACACGATGTTTTTACCCAGGTTCGGGCCCTCTCGGTGGAGGTAAAACCCTACTCCTGCTTGATTAATATTGATGATATGGGTAGTACAAGAGTATATCTACCATGAGACAAAGAGGCTAAACCCTAGAAGCTAGCCTATGGTATGATTATTGTTCGTCCTACGGACTAAAACCCTCTAGTTTATATAAGCACCGAAGAGGGCTAGGGTTACACAGAGTCGGTTACAATGGTAGGAGATCCACATATCCATATCGCCAAGCTTGCCTTCCATGCCGAGGAAAGTCCCATCCAGACACGGGACGGAGTCTTCAATCTTGTATCTTC
This sequence comes from Aegilops speltoides, assembly GCA_021437245.1. NCBI lineage: Eukaryota > Viridiplantae > Streptophyta > Magnoliopsida > Poales > Poaceae > Aegilops > Aegilops speltoides. The sequence goes on along the minus strand of CM038141.1, from coordinate 218,913,529 downwards.
ATAGTCTAGGAGTCCGGCCAACGGTGATAGTCCGGCCATCCGGACACCCCCTAATCCGGGACTCCCTCAACCCTTGCCAAGGGCAGCCCCAGCAGCCCCGGCAAGATCCTTGCCGGGGCAGCTCGTCCACACCTACTGAGCGAGCCACCTTCGAGCCCACCAATGCTAAGCAGTCGCGTCGGGACAGGGTTCGGGAGGCACCTCTGTGAAGGCATGCAGATCTTTGTGAAGACACAGAACAATCGAGATCAAATGGGGATAAGAAGGCGGCTGTCCACACCGAAGAAACCCACAGGATCCCCCGGCAAGATCCTTGCTGGGGAAGCCGACGCACTGCGGCAAGACCCTTGTCGGGCTGCCCGGCAAGACCCTTGTCGGGCTGCCCGGCAAGACCGTCGCCAAGCATCCCGGCAAGGCCACCGCTAGGCCCGCACCAGCCGGGTTCCTACTGCCGTTCGTACTTGCCGGGGAAGCCGGCGCGCCGCGGCAAGACCCTTGCTGGGCCACCCGGCAAGACCGTCGCCAAGCATCCCGGCAAGGCCATCGCTAGGCTCGCACCAGCCGGGTTCGTACGTAGCCGCCAACCCAACCAGCTGGGTAGGCACCTGCGTGGCAGCATGCAGGCCTTCGTGGAGGCTCCACTGCCACGCCACCTCAGCTGCCTGCCTGCCTACGTGGCGCTGCATGCGTTGCTGGCCGGGGCACGTGTCGAAGCGAGGAGGGGCGGCGACGGACGGGACGGGCCTCACCCCCGTCCCCCAATAAAGTTACGGACACCTAAGCCCTACATTTAATGCATCTTGTCCTGTAATACTAGCGATAACCTCGCAATGCTATAGCACTTTCCACCTCCTGTCTGCCACTGTGGCAGCCCCTTTCGCCTATAAAAGGAGGCCCATGGTATACTGAGAGAGGATTCGGCTCTTTTGGAACCTGATAGCACCCAGAGCTAGTTCGAGGTCTCAAGAACACTAATACAGCCACCAAAGTAGGATCGTAGGGTTTTACGCATCTTTGCGGGCCGAACCTGGGTAAATCCTCTGTGTGCCATCCCCTAGGCCCGCTCTTCTCGCGATTCCACGCCCCACAACCGCAGAAGGGATTCCAGTGATCCCATAGGTGTCGTTTCCCACCGACATCTTTGTCGCGTCAGGTAGGGGGCAGCGCTATTGTGAGAACCTGGGCTAGCAGTTGGCCTAGCTGTTCTTCATCGCCATGGCTCCTAAGAAGAAGACGACCACGGCGATCGATTCGTCCGGTACCAAGTTGCCGGCACCGGTGGAAGCCAGCAGCGGGCCAGTCACGGAGAGAACCCGTGGCGTGGCCCGCGAACATCCACACTACCCTGGCGGTTCAGGCATGGCGAGCGGCGCCGTTCGCACGCCAGGCGATGAGCCACCAGTCACGGGCTCCAGAGACAGAGTCGGGGCCCCCGCAGGCGGCGCGGGGCCCTTCAGGGGTGCCGCCGTCCCGCCAGGCGGCGGCACAGCGACATCCAAGACACCAACGCCGGCTCCCATGGCGCGCTCCTCTCAGGTTGCGTGTGACGAGCAGCGTCACCATGCCGGAGATCCTGCGCGCCGCCCTGGGAAGAGTCTCGTGCACCCATCACATGAAGAGGAGGGCTAGCGTGCGCACCAAGATGCCGACGGAGGTGGCGAACGGCTGCGGAACCGCGACACAGCTCCTTCTAACATGGTTAGGAGTCGAGGCGCATCGCGGTCCACCCAGCTTTCGCCGCCACCCACGCCAGCGGAAGCTCTAGCGCGCATAGCTTCTCCTCGATTTTCCTCCCGCCGTGGAGAAGCTTGACGAATGGAGGGCCACCGTCCGGAGCCTCGTTGGCATCGCCAACAACGACGGGCCACGGCCAGTGGAACCCGTTGGCCGCCCCTTCGTCGGGCTGCCACGTGCCAGCGGAGACCATGCCGGAGGTGACGCGGCCACAGTGTGTTCCCCGCCTCCATCCCGACTGCCCCGGGCGTCGGCCCACTGCGGCTGCCCTTGTGATGATATCTCCATCGTGTCGTCCGAGCCGCGAACCAACCGCGATTAGCGCCAGGTCCTCCGGGAGCGGGCTCACGAGGACGCTCGAACTACGGTCGAGCGCCGACGCGACGCGCGCCACCAGTCGGACAGGCGGGCCGGACCTGCTGCGGACCACCCAGGGCCGGGAGGCTACGGTGGCCTACCTTACGAGGTGGGTTGTCCGGCCTTCACCCATGAGCTGTGGCAGTTCTGGTGGCCCTCCCACCGTATGTTCAAACCTGACGTTGGCGAGAAGTACAATGGCGAGACCCACCCGTCAAATTTCCTCAGCATCTACACCATCGCGATGCAAGCTGCTGGGGCCCGCGACGATAAGGTGCTTGCCAACTACTTCCTGTTGGCACTCATGCCTAATGTCATGTCATGGTTGATGCACTTGCCGGTGGATTCCATCTCTTCTTGGGCAGATCTGTGCCATGAGTTTCTTGGTGCCTTCACTGGAGGTCACCAAGCTCATGGCCAGGCGAGTGACTTACACATCATCCCCCAGAAGGAGGGAGAAAACTTGCGCAAGTACATCCAAAGGTTCAGCCGGGTGCAGTACAACATCCTCGATGTTCGTCCCGCCGCCGTGATCAGTGCGTTCCATCAAAACATGCGCAATTGCAAGATGCGTGAAGAACTGGCGATGAACAAGGTTAAGGATGTGGCCGAACTTTATGTTCTGGCCGATCAGTGCGCCTGTGCCAAGGAAGGAAGGAAGTACCCCGGCGAAGATGGGTGCGGAAACCGACTCCACCAGCGATACCGCCGCCCCAGCAAAGAAAGGCCGATGCCGTAACAGGAAGCGCAAGGGCAAGGCCGTGCTTGCCGTTGAGGGATCTGACAAGGTAACACCAAGAAGACCAAGGCGAGCGACCCCGGAAAGGAGGTTGCCGGGTGTGACGCTTGTCGGGCCTTGGCGGCTACCGATAAGCCAGGAGCCTCCGACAAGCAGTACTGCAAGATCCACCACACCAAGGGCCACGATCTCCAAAACTGCCGGCAGGTAGAGCTGCTCGCTGAGAAGCAGAAAGCCGAGTATGAGTGGCGGGACAAGGAGAAAGGCCCAGACGGTGCCGAGGGATCCGGCAAGAAATGTGGCGGCCAGGGAGGCCGCCGCGGCAAGGATAATCAGCAAGAGAGGCCCGCCCGGGGACGCGACAAGAAGCAGGAAGATGATGATCACGACGAGGATGACAAGTCCGGCGACCACGAGTTTCAGAAAGCCACAGAGGCCATGTGCGTCGATGGTAGAGCCTCACTACATACGTCTCACCGCCAACTCAAGCAGTGGGCACGTGAGGTCGCGGCGGTGGAACTTTCATTCGATGCATGAGATCCGCTGAAGTGGTCCAGCACTCCCATCATCTTCGACACCGAGGACCAGCCTGACCGCACCACCGCGGTCGGGTGCTTGCCGTTGTTGGTTTCACCGACAATCCGCAACCTCAAGGTGACGAAGATGTTGGTCGACGGCGGGGGCCGGCCTGAACTTAATCTCGCCCGTTGTCGGTGTCCAAACCGGCGGATCTCGGGTAGGGGGTCCCGAACTGTGCGTCTAGGCGGATGGTAACAGGAGACGAGGGACACAATGTTTTTACCTAGGTTCGGGCCCTCTCGATGGAGGTAAAACCCTATGTCCTGCTTGATTAATATTGATGATATGGGTAGTACAAGAGTAGATCTACCACGAGATCAAGGAGGCTAAACCCTAGAAGCTAGCCTATGGTATGATTGTTGTAATATATGTTGTCCTACGGACTAAGGCCCTCCGGTTTATATAGACACCGGAGAGGCTAGGGTTACACAGAGTCGGTTACAATAGTAGGATATCTACATATCCGTATCGCCAAGCTTGCCTTCCACGCCAAGGAAAGTACCTTCCGGACACGAGCCGGAGTCTTCAATCTTCTATCTTCGTAGTCTTGGAGTCCGGCGGATATTGATAGTCCGGCTGTCCGGACACCCCTAGTCCAGACTCCTCAAGAGCCCTCGAACCAGCCTTCAATGACGATGAGTCCGCGTATAATGTTCGCATTGCAAGGCGGGTTCCTTCCTTGAATAATCCAGGAAGATGATGAACACCAGATAGTGTCCGCTCGCAAAAATAATTTCCACATTCCACCGTAGAGAGGATAAAACATATACACCGATTCAATCACGACGATTATGCGGCGCCATCATCACATCGCTATCGAGCCCTTGTTTGAATGGCTCTTTACTTATTCCACCTCATCACGCTTAGCGGCGCGTTTCTTGGCACGCCTTGTCGGCAGAGATCGTGTCCCCTTTATTTCGGGATCCTCATCAATACGCGTGGGTAACCCAACCGCTCCTGCCGCCACGCCTCCATCATCGGGGAATCCTAAACGGTCACGGAGATAGCCCTTGGTATTTCTTCCCTTTATAAGAGGACCAAGGCCTGTCCTTGTCTTTCAACCTCGTGATCGAATCTTTCCTCCGCTCCCAGCCCAACACCTAGAGCTTCAGATTCGAGCGCCTGGATCCACAACAATGTCCAGCTGCGACCTCCAGGTCAGGGTGCCCTCCTCCGCCACGGAGGAGGACATATTGAAGTTGCGGAGGCCAAGCACTGCCCACGGTTTCAGACAGTTTGCCTACCCTGGGCAGGCCGTGCCAGCCTCGAGCCCGGCGAATACGCTGCTGTGATCTCACCTCCGCCGGGATTAGGCTTCCCGATGGATCCTTCGTGAGAGGGCTCTGTTCTACTATGGGCTGGACTTCCACGACTTGGCTCAGAGTCCATCCTCCATATCTCCGCATTCATTATTGTTCCGCGAATCCTTCCTCCGCTCATCCCCACTTCGCCTGTGGCTGAAAACATTTAAGGTGGAGCCAAGATGATCGGGGCGCTGCGAGAGGCGGCGGGCGACCATAAGCAAGAAGGTCGATGCCCCGTGGCTCAAGGTTCCTTCCAAGAGGAACTGGATTGTGGCAGCAGGAGTGGTTTTACATCATCGCTCCAAGGCGCAAGCAAAGCCGCCGCCTCCTTCCGCCGGGGACCTCCACGCCAACCGATGTCGTGGGTCAACCAAGGGCTTAATTGGGGCCGCCCAAGGACGTGCCCTCACCGCAGGGCCGGATTCGAGAACTCCAAACAAGGGAGATCGACCTGGTCAAGGTGATGCAGTCATGCTAATAAGGCACCTCCTACCTCGCAAACGCCGCCCTTCCGCCTATGGGAATTCAACCGAGGGACCTCGTATTCTCTAGCATTTTATGGGTGCGACACCCATGGAGATGTACAAGCTGTTTTTCGGACCGCAGTGGCGGTCCGGATTCAGCCGAGGACGCAGCTGAGCCGCGACGCCGGATACTCGGGTAAATAGCTCAGAGTCCGGACACTCTATTTGTATGCCTTTCAAAAGTTCGCCTCTCGACCCTTTGTTCTTTACAGGAATGGTTGGCGCGATCAAGGCTGATAAGGTGTCCGCCCTTCCCAGAGACCGTGACTTGGAGCCCGTGGCTGGTCGAGAATGTTGAGGTCGCGCCACGAGGGGGGGCGACGGGGAAATAAAGGAGCTAATACTTTTTAGGAGGCGATCAAGAGGAGGGAACCAAGGATCCCTCCTTCGAGAGGAGAAGAGGACCGGCCCAAGATCCGAGGCCAAAGCCACTAAACGTGGAAGAAATCCTCACTGGGGTCCGGCGTCCGGAGAGAATCCGGACGCGCAATCATCGCCAAGGACCAGCTTCCAACGAGCCGTAAGTATGAAAGAGGAAGTTAATTAATAAAGTACCTTCATTTACGCTTCAGAGGTAACCAAATATTTATATCGCAGTTCGGATCTGCAATGTCTCGTATGAGTTCATCCTCGGGGACCTTCTTCCGGAGATGATGGAGAGCGACACGCCCGCCTGCCAGCGCCGCCAGATGAGGCAAAGCGAGCCCGGTGTCGCCACGAGGGCGCCCCGAGTCCGGAGGGGCCAGAGAGTTCGCCCCCAGCAGGCCGGCCGAGAACTAAAGAGTCCGCTTGAGAGGGCGCCCATTTCAAGATCACCGTGCGTTAATGCGTATGGTGATTGAAGGATTTTGTCCGCTGAAAGCGGATTAGTGACGCCGCCATCGCTTGTCAAGCGGGTTTTGAGGTATGCAAAATAATGCACCCTGTGTTTTTTAACAGTTGTGCATATAAAAATGCGCTCAGATAGATAGTAGCCCCTGAGACTCGTAGGTTGTCGAAGACGACAGCGTGCCGAGGATCGAAAATCTCAACATCTCAGGTAATGAATACCGCCGCTCTGAAACAGGTGGCGGATAGTCCGGGGGCCAGCCGGACTAATGAGTTTGCCGAATTGAGTCGACAACTTGACGTGGCAGATGCTGACATCGCACTTGTCAACCAGCGACTTGACGAGTCGCAAGGTAAATAAATTCCCCACAGCTGCTTTATTTAATGGGGGTCGAAGCCCACCTCTGATAAATTATATGCTGTGTATACAGATGGTGCTGCTGCGGTGGAGAGTCTTCGGGCCGAACTTGCTCTAGCTAAGGAGCAAGCTCGAAGGAGTGACGCGGCTGCCTCTAGGGCGGCCGAGGAGTTGAAGGCCGAAAAGGCGGTGCACTGCCTAAGCAGGGCGGAGGTGGCCGATCTGGCCAAGAAATTAAAGGATGCTACCGACCGCAATGAGGCCCTTGAAAAGGAGCGCTATCGGAGCAGGAAGACTGAAGAAGGCCACCGCCGGTTAAGGATGCCCGCCTCGCAATGCGGGCTATGAAGGAGGAGCTGCGCCAAGCCGGAGAGATCGCGGCCGGCAAGCCTTTTCGATCGCGCCGCCGTTTATGGACGCCAAGCACGCCAATTTGAGCGGCAAAGGGAGTTCGGAGGATCCGTGATATGGACTTGGCTGCGAAAAGCGGCCGATGTCGTTAAGCACTTCCGGAGCCAAGGGGATCATGAGGCGGAAGAGTTGTATTGGTCTCAATTCCACAGCCCGGATCGCCCTCTTCCGCTGACGGACAGGTTGGCCGAATGGGCCGAACTAAATAGACTGTCCGGACTGGCCATGGCTGACATCGTGGCCCATGTCTGGGCAGAGAGGTCCAAGGCGACGAGCTACTTTGGCTTATTGCAGCAATTCCTTGGGGCGGTGCCGCATATAACGGAGATGAAGCGGTCGGCCTGCATCGAGGGCGCGCGGATGGCTCTTGCCCGTGTGAAGGCGCATTATCCGGAGATGGATGCCATCGCCATTGCCACCCAGGGTCCGGATGAAAGCCGGCTCCCTGCCGAGCACTACTTCGGAGAAGTCATGCGCGGTGCTCGTAAAGTAGAGGTGCAGTGCTCAAAGAATGTAACGTTCAAATGAACGCAGTACCTTGTAAATCAATGATTATAGTATGAATGCTTTTTATACTTGTGCTTCCAAGTAGTAAAACTTCTCCTGTGCGGCCGCTTAAGTATACTTGTGTATAACCCGAAGATGCAGCTTTGCTTCAACCCCTTGCACAAGGTGCTGGGTGTTCGCAAAATAGCGCCACACTTAATCCGACGCCTCGGTCCTGTTATAAGGAGGTGGTAGCGTAGCGAACGAGGCAATCCGGACTATAGTGCTTTATCTCTTTCACTTAGCCAATGGAGCTCGAGGGTGGGGCTACGACATAGCCCCTGGTGCCACCGCGCATCTCCGGATTCGGGTGTGCGTATGTGCTTGACCGGGAAGCGGTCCTTCATCAAAGCGGGGAATTCTAAACATTCCGATAGTCGATCGAGTGGCTGACCAGACTCTCGCTATATCATGACAATCGACTTTCGGCTTTCATCGAGGTGCTCGCCCGGCCAACTGGGCACAATCGCAGTAGTTCTCCTGGTGCCGCGTTAGCCGGGTGATACGGAACGTAAGGCAGCAAAACACAGGAGCCGGGCAAACCCAACATTTGACCAAAGACATGATTCAGAGCTGATGCATATAATGCCTAACTCGAGACGCCGAACACTCCCGAAGGTGTTCGGACTTTATAATAATGGGCAGAATTATGCCCTAAGCCCCTAGTGTCCAGGTACGGGCATGGTCTTCTGACGCGGCCGATGCCAAAGCGTCAGGCTCCGCTTTGGCTATAGGAAGAAGCCAAGGGAGAGTAACAACGAGAGACAGTGATAAAAAGGTCTACGCAGGGCCTTAATCCGAAAAGAATCCTGGCAACGGGTCCCTACTGCACGCTGCGCTGTGGTCTCCGCTATACCGTTATCCTGGACGGGTAAGCACATTGTTCATCTGTAGAAAAAGAGGAACGTTTAGTTTTAGAAACAGTTTGTGCAAAAGATATGCAAAAGAATAAGTATAAATAGTAAGCTAGGTTTTTATAAAACCGCGGTCAGTTGTGCGCGCGGCCCCTTGTGAAAGGGTATGTGGCTAGGGAGCCCCTAGCCTGCTGAGTTCGGATTCGTCTATCCGAGTCCGGGGTCTTTAAGTGACCCGCGCACTGAAATGGTGCCATGTGGACCGGCATCTTTAGTGTAAGAGACGCAGAATGCGGTATGGCGTTGAAGCGACAAAGCCTTCGTCCCAACAGTTGCTTGATATTCACTTTTAAATGGGACGATATGGAAAATTAGTTTCTCGTGTCGAAAGTTGCTCGGCGATCCAACACGACTTCTAGTAATATCGAGCCTGCACTTGGCGAAGGGCTCAAGCGCCACTCCTTTGAAGGAAGTGCGGCTATGTCGAATTTTAGTAGGGTCTATCCCCATCCGACGGATTGTGTTTGAATATAGCAGGTTTAAGTCGCTGCCTCCGTCCATTAGGACGTTTGTGAATTGTAATCCGTCTATGATCGGATTCAATATCAGGGGAGTCCTTCCCGCGTTTCGAACGCTTCTGGAATAGTCCAGGTGGTCGAAAGTGATTGGTTTTGATATCCAATCTCTATTGTTTGCTGGGCTGGACCGTGCGAAGCTCTTTTTAGAAAGTGCCGCACTGTTTTTCCTTGTCCTCACACGAAGTGAGTTTACTGCTTTGGCCCCTTGTGGGAAAGTCTTTTGTTTTCCGGTGCCCTGCTGGCGGGGTTTATCTTCTTCGTTGGACGCGTCGAGCCCCTTGTGTGCGGCGTTTAATCGGCCGGACTGTTTGAAAACCCAACAATCCCTGTGGGTGTGATTTGCGGGCCTTCCGGGGGTACTGTGGATTTGACATATCCGACCCAGAATTTTATGTAGGTTAGACAGTTCACACCGCTATCCTTGAGGGGCTGAGTTTTATTATCGGGCGCGAGCTTTTGAATCCGCGTTAATCGCCGTGTTTTTTGGCTTTTCTTTATTCCGGCGCTGTTCTTTTCTGCTACCGTGATTTTCCGCTTCCATCTCTTATCTCGGATGTACTTGGGTCGCTGGTGTCGCTTCTTGCTAGCTAGCTATCCTCTCCCGCACAAAAGCGGTCATGAGGCTTGTTAGTGCGGACATTGTCCTCGGTTTCTCTTGGCCGAGGTGCCTGGCGATCCATTCATCTTGGACATTGTGCTTGAAAGCTGCTAAGGCTTCAGCGTCCGGACAGTCAACTATTTGGTTCTTTTTGGTAAGAAACCTGTTCCAGAATTTCCGTGCTGACTCTCCGGGCTGTTGAGTTATATGACTTAAATCATCAGCTGTCGGAGGACGGACATAAGTCCCTTGAAAATTTGTTCAATGCTTCCTCGAGCTCTTCCCAACTTCCAACAAGTGTTTTCTCGGGAGGCTTTGAGCCAATGACGGCTAGCCCTTTGAGCTTGAGGGGTAGATATTTTATGGCGTGAGATCGCCTCCTCCGCCATGTGTATATGTAGTATATAATCTTCTATCCGCACTCTGTGGTCTGTTGTTCCATCGTAGGCCTCTATGTTTATGGGGTTTAAACCCCGCTGGAAATTCATGGTCCAAGACTCATCGGTGAAACATAGTGGGTGTGCGGGCGCCTCAGATTTGTGTGTCTCCGTTGTCATCCTGGACACTTGGCGTGTTGCCTTGCTTCTTGGGGCCTTCTCCTTTGGCCCATAAATGGACCTGGCTGGGCCATCTATCCTTCCGAGTTCATTGGTGGAGTTGTGTGTGGCGGCTCTTTCAGAATTTGGCCTGTCGTCTGTCAGCGTCTATCCGCCAGGCGGCCCTTTTATTTTTGGACGGTGGGGTTCTATGGCCTCCTCGTCAAATTCCGTAGCAGCTTGCGCTTAGGGTAGCTCTTTGATTGATGGCCATTGCCGCATTTATCTGCGGTGTTGAGCACTTTGCCCCATCTCATTTTGAGTGTTTCTTCCGCTGTTATGAGCTTCCGTTTTTCCTTCTTCAGGCTTCCTGCAGTGCTGCCAAGTCCTTTCCGGAGGTTCTTATTCTCCGGCGACGTGTCCGACATGTGGTCGTCCGGACTGTTGTCTTCGCCGGCTTTGATTGACTATCTCGACTCGCCATGTTCGGACGGTTGCTTATGTGCGTGTTCGTCGTCCGATTGTGAGCCCCGCCAGATAGCGGGCTCGTTGGGGAGCGTTGTTGTCGCCGAGGCGGGACTTAGCGCGCGTTTTTCGCCGTCGCTTTGGTCGCTTATCGGCAAGAAGTTATCTGCCGTGGCCCGTTGGTCCTCGTTATCGCTCCCCTTTGGGGTATCCACCATATATATGTCATGCGACAAGGTGGTCCTGTTGTGCTGTATAAGCTCTGTTTTTTGTTCGTCTCCGGCATCGCCGCTTATCCCGTCGATGTCTTCGAGTCGCAATCTAGCATGTCGGTTAGATCGCCGACAATGGCTACAAAGTGGGTGGTGGGTGGATCTGAATTTCTTCGTCGTCCAACCCCAACCATCCCGCCGAGTCCGCTAGGGATCTCTTGATAACGAGATGTTTCAGGAATTCAGGATATCGCCAAAAGGCGAGTGCCGGAAGATGTCCGCGCGGTGAATTCCATAACCGCGCCTAATCCGGATTAATCGGTAGGGCGCGGGAGGCCCGGAGTCCGCGAGGAGTCCGCGCCGGGATCACGAAGTTTCGCAGGGACAAATTGGTATTCGCCCATCGCCGTGGATGTGGAAGCCCCTGGCGGTGTCTATCCACCGCCCTCGATATGGGCAATCGGCTCGGGCTAGTGGCCAAGCGGATCCGAAAAGGGCCACCAAAGCACCGTCCGTGGCAGAGCTAGATCATGCCCATCGCCACAAAGGCGGGCGCGCTTGGTGTGGCTCGAGTCCGTCAAGATCAAGTCTCCGCGGTCATCGGTCGTGAAGTTTAAGCTTCGAATCGACTGATGGCTGGGCGAAGCTTTCGATCTGCTCCAGATGGCCAAGGGAATTGGCTCGCAGCAAAGCCGCCGAATATGAAGATCTGTCCGGGAGAAAAGTCTCACCTGGACAGCGTTGATGGTTGAAGATGCCATCGAGCCTATCGGTGACGACATACAGGAACTCTCAATGAAAGCACCAATGTCGGTGTCAAAACCGCGGATCTCGGTAGGGGGTCCCGAATCAAGCGCCTAGGCGGATGGTAACAGGAGACGAGGGACACAATGTTTTTACCCAGGTTCGGGCCCTCTCGATGGAGGTAAAACCCTACGTCTTGCTTGATTAATATTGATGATATGGGTAGTACAAGAGTAGATCTACCACGACATCAAGGAGGCTAAACCCTAGAAGCTAGCCTATGGTATGATTGTTGTAATATATGTTGTCCTACGGACTAAGGCCCTCCGGTTTATATAGACACCGGAGAGGCTAGGGTTACACAGAGTCGGTTACAATGGTAGGAGATCTACATATCCGTATCGCCAAGCTTACCTTCCACGCCAAGGAAAGTACCTTCCGGACACGAGCCGGAGTCTTCAATCTTCTATCTTCGTAGTCTTGGAGTCCGGCGGATATTGATAGTCCGGCTGTCTGGACACCCCCTAGTCCAGGACTCCCTCACCCGTTGTGGTCAGAAGGCTGCAGATCCCTGATGAAGACCTCGAGGAGACAGGTACGTTCCAAGGGGTCAACCCGGGGAGGAGCTAGCCGAAGGGGAAGATCACGCTGCCCGTGACGTTCGGAGGCGAGCTGAACCACGGGACGGAGAGGATTGTCTTCGACGTGGCCGAGATCCCCTTCCTTACAACGGGATCCTCGGCCGCCCAGCGCTAGCCAAGTTTATGGCGGCTTCACACTACGCCTATAACATGCTGAAGATGCCCGGGCCGATGAACATAATCACCGTCCCCTCTGACAAGAAAGATGCGTTGATCTGTGCTGACCAACTCTACCGGGAGGCAGTTGCAGCGGCTGCCGCTAAGGCACCCGCTCCTGCCGACGGGGCCCCGGAGGAGGAGAAGACCGGCAAGATCCCTCGCACCCGCTCCGGCAAGCGCACCTCTTCGGGGTGTCGCGCTTCCGTCAAAAACGTGCCAGAGTGTTCTGCCGGCAAGAGCAAGAAGTCCAGGGCTGCACCACCAGAGACTAAGAAGCTGCCCATCAAGGAGGATGGCACAGGGGGAGCATTCACCATAAGCTCCACCCTTGACGGCAAATAGGAAAGCGAGCTCATCACCTTCCTGCGGGCGAATGTCGATGTGTTTGCATGGCAAGCCTCCGACATCCCCGGAGTTCCCAGGGAGGTGATTGAGCACCACCTTGCTGTCTGTCCTCATGCGCGGCCGGCCAAACAGAAGGTCAGGAAGCAGGCTCTGGAGAGACAAGAGTTCATCACGGAGGAAGTCAGAAAGCTAGAAGCGGCAGGCTTGGTGAGGGGAGTACTCCATCCGACGTGGTTGGCCAATCTGGTAGTGGTGCGCAAGGCAAATGGGAAGTGGAGGCTATGTATTGATTACACAGACATCAATAAGGCCTTTCCAAAGGATCCCTTCCCGTTACCACGCATCGACCAGATTGTTGACTCCACGGTTGGACGTGACCTGTTATCATTCCTTGACGCCTACTTAGGATACCACCAGATCTTCATGATGAAAGAAGACGAGGAAAAGACAGCATTCATCACCCCATGTGGTACGTACTATTTTTTATGAATGCCCTTCGGGTTGAAGAGTGCTGGCTCGACTTTTGCAAGGGTAGTCCAAATTGGTTTTGAACCCCATCTACATAGAAATATGGAAGCTTATATAGACGACATAGTGGTCAAAACCAAGGACAAAGCAACGCTTGTGCAAGATCTGGAGGAAACATTCAGGAACCTGCGCAGGATCAACCTCAAATTGAACCCTGAGAAGTGTGTCTTTGGTGTCCCATCCGGCAAGCTTCTTGGGTTCTTTGTGTCCCAGCGCGGGATTGAAGCTGGATAAGATCAAGGCCATCGAATAGATTGAGGCACCCAAGCGGATTAAGGACGTGCGTCGGCTCACTGGCTGCATTGCCGCCATGAGCCGGTTCATCTCCATGTCCGCGGAGCGTGCCCTACCTTTATTCAAGATCTTAAAGAAGGCAGGGCCCATGGAGTGGACCCCAGAGGCCGAGGTAGTGCTGCAAGATTTAAAGAAATACCTCTTCCACCCCAGTGCTAGTTGCACCCAAACCACAAGAACCGTTGCTGCTTTACCTAGCAGCAACGAATCAAATGGTTAGTGCCGCACTTGTGGCGCAGATTGAGGTCGACGAGAAGGCAGCGACAGCGGCAGAGCCAACAGAAGGCAAACCAAAACCCTCTCTAGCAGGGCTCGATCCCGGCAAGGTCGAGTCCCCAGCAGGGGCCAGCGCCAGCACGGCAGGATCCACACGACCGGGTGAAGAAGCGCAGAAAAAGAAAGTGGTGCAGCACCCAGTGTACTTCGTCAGCTCCCTCTTGCAGGGGGCTACGTTGAGATATTCAGGTGTGCAAAAGCTGCTCTTCGGCCTCCTTATGGCCTCGAGAAAGCTGCGCCACTACTTCCAAGCGCATGAGATCACGGTAGTCACCCGCCTCCCATTGCAACGGATACTACACAACCCAGATGCAACGGTGAGGATCGTAGAATGGGCCCTGGAGCTGTCATGTTTCGGTTTGAAGTTTGAAAGCACCTCAACGATTTAGAGCAGAGTCTTGGTGGCGTTTGTTGCGGAATGGACCTCGATGCCCGACGAAGAGGTACAGGAGACTACTCTCCCCGGCAAGGAAGCAAGCTGCAACTGGGTCATGTACTTCGATGGTGCCTTTTCGCTGCAAGGCGCCGCTGCTGTTGTGCTGCTTGTCACACCCACCGGAGAGCACCTCAAGTATGTCATCCAGATGCATTTCCCCCAGGAGATGTCGACCAACAACACCGCCGAATACGAGGGTTTGCTTGCCGGTCTCAGGATCGCGGCAGACCTCAGAGTTAAGAAGCTCATCGTCAGGGGCGATTCACAGCTCGTCGTCAGGCAGGTCAATAAAGATTATCAAAGCCCGTTGATGGAAGCTTACATAGATGAGGTGAGGAAACTGGAGGAGCGCTTTGACGGTATACAAGCGGAACATGTCCCTCGTGCGGAGAACGACATCGCCGACTACCTGTCAAAGCGCGCCGCCCTCAAGCTACCTGTGGAACTAGGTACTTTTGTGCTTGAGTTAACCCAACCATCCGTTGAGCCATTGACCGGGCAGAGCAAGCGGAGGAAGTTAGGCCCTGACAAGTACTTCCCCACCGAGTTCCGCGAAGCCGCTGGCGACGATGTTGCCATGGATGCCGACCCTGCCGCAGGGTAACCAACTCCGGCAAGACCTCGGGTCATGGCCGTGGAGCCGACCGCTCCCACGGCAGAAGAAATGCCTTGGGTCCTTGCCGTCGAGCCACAAGCTCCGGCATGGGCACAACACACCGTCCAATTCCTTCAAAAAGGGGAGCGTCCTAAGGAGCAGGAAGAGGCAGAAAGAGTAGCCCGCCGGTCTGCTCTGTACCAATTCATTGATAGCGTATTATACAGGAGAAGGCCGAACGGACTGAAATTAATGTGCATCTCCCGGGAGGAAGGACTAAAGCTGTTGGCAGAGATACATGGAGGCATGTGTGGCTCCGACGTAGGGCCGAGGGCCCTTGCCGGCAAGGCTTTTCGGCAAGGTTTCTTCTAGCCCACTGCCCTCCAGGATGCGACGGCACTAGTAACCAAGTGTGAAGTGTGCCATTTTCATTCGAAGAAGCTTCATCAACCAGCTCAAGCCCTTCAAACTATCCCTCTCTCCTGGCCCTTTTCGGTCTGGGGCTGGACATCTTGGGCCATTTCCCCCCATGCAGTCGAGGGCTTTGAGTACTTGTACGTCGCAATCGACAAGTTGACAAAGTGGCCGGAACTGGAGGCAGTGAGGAAGGTGACAGCGCAGTCAGCCATCAAGTTTTTCAAGGGACTAATGTGCCGTTTCGGGGTGCCCAACAGGATCATCACCGAGAACGACACACAGTTCATGAGCCACGCCTTCATGCAATATGTTGAAGATCTCGGCAGCAGAGTCTGTTTTGCTTCCCTGGCACATCCACAGAGCAACGACCAAGGGGAGAGGGCGAATGAAGAAGTCCTGCGAGGCTTAAGGATGAAGACTTTTGACAGGCTGCGCAAGAGTGGAAGGCACTGGATTGATGAGTTTCCGGCGGTTCTTTGGTCGATCAGAACGACACCAAATCGAGCCACCGGCCAGACACCCTTTGTCCTGGTCTATGTGGCAGAGGCAGTTCTCCCCACGGAACTCACATACGGGTCACCTCGAGTGCTCGCTTATGATGAGCTTGAGCAAGAGCAATTGCGGCAAGATGACGCAACGCTCCTTGAGGAAGATCGTCTCCGGGCGGCTGTGAGAGCAGCACGCTACCAGCAAGCTTTGCACCGCTATCATAGCCGCAAGGTTCATGCCCGGAGCCTTGAGGAAGGCGACCTTGTTCTTCGGCACGTTCAGTCGGCCAAGAATTCCAACAAGTTGATGCCGAAGTGGGAAGGCCCTTATCGGGTAACGCGAGTCACCAGGCCCGGCGCAGTCCGGCTGGAGACCGAAGATGCCATTCCAGTGAGAAACTCATGGAACATGGAGCATCTTCGCAAGTTTTACCCATAAGGCGCAGCTGCCGAGCCTCCCGGCAAGCCACCCTTTTGTACAAGCTTGGCCGACGAGGCATGTAACCCTTTGTACAAAGCTAGGCGCAGACCCTGAGCATAAATATATGAAGCGCTGGCACCCTAGTTATAGCATGCATGCTAGGTTGAGTCTCTTCCTCTGTTAGGGTTGATAGTGCTTAGCGGCGGCTAACCCCTAGCTTAGAGGTCGAGTGCGCGTCTCTCTGTCCTTTTTTGTCTTTCTTTGGTTCGCAGGGCACGAAAGTATTCTTGCCAAGCTGTCCTGAAAGAAGAGGAACGGACCGGCGCCCGGGCCCCGGCGAGCCAGAGTTGCCGAGGGGCTGCGAGAACTAGGAACCTCCCGCGACAAGACAAAATCGCCGGGGGCTGCGAATCCAGATAAGTTTTTTCCCTATCATGCGTTCCGTTATGGACTGGGATGCGTGAAATCCCGCTCTATCTCCAAGCTACCGTGCTCCCCCTTTTCGGCACCCAATGATTATTTCCTGGGTCTGGATCTGGTCATAGCCGCGACAGCAAAGAAGTGGAACGTGGGGCCTACGCCCACCTCATCCGTGCCTCCGCCAAGGGCGTGGAAAAGGTCAGGCGAGGTGGGAAGACAGCAAGGCCTGTTGCCGAGGAAAAAAAACGTTCATCTTAAGGATGACAAGGACTCACCCCTTGTCGTGGTTTCCTCCCACGAGCGAAAATCCCGGCAAACATCCCTTTTTCATTAAAAAACACCCCATACAGGTACAGTCCAAACGAAATGAAAAACATGAAGAAGGGGATTACGAGTTCTAAAGCTAGCAAAGGCCCGAAGGCTTACAAGACTAAAAAGATATAAGGTGCCCGTAATCCCTTTCTTGTCCCTCTCCTCAAGAAATGGAACGAGAAAGCAAAAGGGCAAAAGGGGCGCCTAGGCGAGCTACGAGTGGCAGAAGACACCGAGAGAACATATCGGTGGCCGCCCGAGGTCTGGGTGGTGATGACGGCGCCGGAAGCAGAGCTCGAAGACGTGGCGGCAGGACGCCGACACGCGACGAAGGCGTCGGTGTCCGCGTACTCCGACTTGACGGCCTTGCTGCTCGTCCTCTTCCTCTTCCGCAGCCTCCCTACGCCAGCCGCCCAAGGAGGCGACCCTGAGAAGTTCAAGGAGACGGCAACACGGATGATGGGGTCGCCGGTGCCGCTCAGTGCAGTGCCCGACATCCTGCCGCCCGCTACCCTCATCGTCGCTGCCATTGTCTTCCACGCCACTCTCGCTCGAGGAGAACTCTTCATCGTCAGAGGAGCTCTCTACGCAGCACCTCACGTGGGTCCCGAAGTGCCCGAAGATCTTAACGGAGCGGAGGCCGCCCTCCATTAGTTTGAAATGGAGAGCGAGCCTGTCCGTTAAGCTGTGAAGGCGAGCGAAGCTGTTCCACCCTCGGTGAAGATACATGACATGAGGGGCGGGGAACTCGACGTCAACCCATGTGCCGCTGTTCCCGCAACCCCTCATGTGTAGCCGCAGCGCCTGCGGCGGATCCAGCTCCATCTCCCGCGCAAACGGGGTCGGAAGGCGAAGGCGACGGCGTGGCGGATGGCGCAGCCTGACAAAGAATTCGCAGGGATTATCCCCGGCATGGCCCTCCATTGGGGGAAGGGCCGCTGGAGGGGGCGAGGCGGATCTGCCGCCCCGTCCTCCTCTGCCCTGGGCTCCACGGCGGCCTCGGCCTCGCCCCCTTCCCCTCCCTCTAGTGGCGGCTCGCGCCACGAGTTCTTGGGAGGAGGACGACTTGTCTGCCGAAACCTCGCCGCCAGTGATGAAGCATCACCACACCCCCTCGCCATAGCAGAAGAAGAAAGGAAACAGAGATGGGAAGAAGTAGATGGCGAAAGTTTGGGAGGCTCCATTCCCCCCCCGTACCCCTCTTTATAAAGGGGAGGGGGCGAGGCTTGGCCGCCCCCTCTCGGCTAATCCGGCCTCTTGAGATGACAGCATGCGGGGCCGTCGACCGCCCTCCCCACTCCATTCAAGGCGCGTGGGAATCGACCCGCACGCGCGCGACTATCCACGACTCTTGCGCCAGTTATTCTCTCTGCATGCAGCAAACATGGCGCAAGGAATGAGCACAATGGGGCGCGTGGAGCGCCGGTTCCCGAGCAAGGTAGTAAATGGGAGGTGGCCTTGCGGTCTCGAAGAGACATGCAAGCCGCCCCTTTACTATCCACCAGAAAGTGACGCCAGCACGCCCACGTCATGCGCGCGCATGACCCCCACGCCGCGCATTCAACACAGGTCATGGGGAAGCACAGCGGGCAGAATGGTAGCCATGGTAAAATCCGCCTCAACTGCCCACGCACCTTTCTGGGCCTGGCCCAACAACGCGATGCGCCTATGTTTGACCCAGGCCCGGGGGCTCCTGTCGGTGTACAAAAGTAGGGGCCTAGCTTTTGACCCCTTTACTTGTGCACGGGCAGTCAGAGCCGCCTGCCACGGCCGCACGTGAGCAAGGCAAGGGAGGGAAGCCGGAGAAAAGCCAAGGCCACAGGGACAAGCAAAACAACAAAGGACCAAGACCACAAAGGTTGCACGGGCAATACAGGTTGCCCCAGCAAGGACCCTTTCCGAGGGCAGCCCCAGCAGCCCCGGCAAGATCCTTGCCGGGGCAGCTCGTCCACACCCACTGAGCGAGCCACCTTCGAGCCCACCAATGCGAATGTGACGCCCCGAGACCGATGCTCTAGATGCCTTCTTTATTTTAGTTGTTGTCGTAGGTTTATTGTGTTTGTTGCATTATCATAATTGTTTTGCATATTTCATTCCTATATGTTTATGCCATGATAATGTTGAGTGCCTTGTCTTATTTTGCTTCTTGTAGCATGTTCATCTTTTATTATATTGCATTATGCATCCTTGTTTGTTTTGCCATGCCTATCTCTTGTCATATTGCTTTCGGTCATTCATGTTGTTGCCATGAGCATCATGTGCATTGCACTCATCCTTATGTTACATGTTACTTTCATGTTGCGGGTGCATCAGCCATTGCTATCTCTCTCTCAAGCCATGCCCATGTATCATCACCTCTCCCTTCCTCCTTCCTTCATGTTTTTGCAAGTGACATTATTCCCTCCTTCATTAATGTTCATTCTTTTCCTGATGCTAGATCACCATGCCTAAACCCTCTGTACCAATTTTCAACTCTTTTGGACTTGATTTGGTTGGAATCAAAATTGCCTCAAGTTTGAATTTAGTTCAAACTTGCGATAGTTTTCTTTCTCTAAAAATGCCCAAACCGATTATTTCAAATAGTGCATAATTCCAGCGTCGTAGGGATATTCTTATATCTCTCATACACCCCTCTTTTATCCCTGTGCTTTTCTGTTTATTTTCTGGCTGAGGAAATGGAAAAGGGAAGAGAGA
This sequence comes from Aegilops speltoides, assembly GCA_021437245.1. Classification (NCBI taxonomy): domain Eukaryota; kingdom Viridiplantae; phylum Streptophyta; class Magnoliopsida; order Poales; family Poaceae; genus Aegilops; species Aegilops speltoides. The sequence goes on along the minus strand of CM038141.1, from coordinate 218,894,136 downwards.
GCAGCGGCCCAGCTTCCAGAAGGCTGGCACAGTAGAAGGCAGCCCAGCAACAGCCCACTTATCCCTCCAGATGATTTTCTCACCCAAAACCCAGCCAACCCTCTCTTCCACTCGTCCCACGTGGCAATGCTAGACCCATCCGTCAGCGGGGGAGACTGTAGCTTTCACCACCTTTCTCCTACCTCTCCTCTTCTGCTTTACAAGCTCGCAATGGCCACCGTGGCCGAGCCAGCTCGCCTCGCCCTCCTATAAAACCAGCAGCCCTCGCCCTAGGGTTCCTCCTCCTCCCTCTTTTCCCCTCCGCGCCGCCGCCACAGGTAAGGGGCACCCACGCAGATGCTTCCCCGCCTCCGGGAGTCATGGTCGGCTCGGGCACGACCTCGTCGCCGGCCTATCCCTCCGCCGTCTTCTCGCTCGAGAACACTACCCCGGACCCATTCTAACGATGAGCCGCGCCCAAGGATCGCCAAGTCCGGCTACCTCCCCGTCGTCCTCTTCTTCCCCTACTTCCTCTGCTTCGTGGACACGAGGACGCCGCCCCGATCAGCGCGTCTTCTCACCGTCCTCGCTCATCCCCAACCTCGTACGACTCCAGCAGCACCCCCACGGTGAAGCCCCGTTCCTCCCCATCTCTCTCTCTCTCTCTCTCTCTCTCTCTCTCTCTCTCTCCGGTTCAATTCTGTCACCGTGGTCGTCTTCCCGAGTCACCGATCCCATATCCGCCATGGATAAGTTTCTGAAACTCACACCCATGCGCCTCCTGCACATGCGTGCACCTGCATGCACGGCTAGCACCATATCCGCTGCACGCCCATACCCACACTTGCCCCGCTGCACGACTGCATCGCCGACGTGGCCGTGGCTGAGTGCCTCGACCTGCAAGGCCGGCCCTGTTTTCTCTGTATTTGTTTTGTCTGGGTTCAGACTTCGGATCCCTTCGAGGAATAGGCATTTTCAGCCGAGTCCTTTTCATCACCGACGCCCTGGCATGATGCTCTGCCCCACACACGCACACACCCACGCACGCGAGTGCACGCACAAGGGCCTCGCCTTGCCCTGATTGCATCTGCCAACTGCATCCTATACGCCATGGATGAGGTGCTCGAGCTCCTCACACCCATGCGCCCTTCCTGCATAGCACACACATCATGCACACATCCCACCGCGGGCCCTTTCCACACCCCCGCCGGCGCTTGGAAGCCGAAGCAGTCGCCGCTGTTTATTCCTGTCGCCGACGAGAAACAGTCGTCCGCCATGTAGAAGAAAGCCCTGGCCTTCCCCACAGAACAGTAGGTTCATCTGCGGCCGATCTCACTTCGTATCACAAACACCATTCTAGCACAGTGGCTAGTGCCCTCGGTTTTCAATCGAGAGGTTGTGGGTTCGAGTCTCAGGCGCCCCAGTTTTGCCCTTTTTTTCTTTTCTTTTGCACACACGCACACTTGGGCCCGATTCCACTTTTGGCCGCAGCACTCTAATGCTTCGGGCCCATGCTTTTTTTTTTCCTGCCTGTGGATTTAGTTTTTTCCACTGCATGCATAATTACATAAATGCCCCTGTTTTAAACTGCTAATAACTATTTAACCGTGCATCGGATTTAAACATGTCATATATGTAACTTGCTCATATTTTCATGCACTTTCATAATATGCTATTTTCATCCATGTTTAAAATGTTTAAATTGCTGTTTGTTTAAATTTCCTCAAATGCAATGTTAAAATGATTTATTTCACACGCACACTTGGGCCCAATTCCACTTCTGGCCGCAGCACTCTAATGCTTCGGGCCCATGCTTGTTTTTTTCCTACCTGTGGATTTAGTTATTTTCCACTGCATGCATAATTACATAAATGCCCCTGTTTTAAACTGCTAATAACTATTTAACCGTGCACCGGATTTAAACATGTCATATATGTAACTTGCTCATATTTTCATGCACTTTCATAATATGCTATTTTCATCCATGTTTAAAATGTTTAAATTGCTGTTTGTTTAAATTTCCTCAAATGCAATGTTAAAATGATTTATTTCATAACTAAATAACCGTAGCTCGGTTTTAAATAAACTTTATATGTAAATGGGGTGGAAAAATGCCTAGTTTAACATGGTGGACTTTATTTTCCTGTTTAACAACAATAAAATATGGTTTAGGGAAGAACAGTACCAAATTCGAAATATGCATATGGGGATTCTCCGGAATTATTGTTTGTTGTTCCGGCCTCATTTAAACTTGCCTAGATAGGTAGTTTTCATATGCTTCACCTCTTGCCATGTTAATCAACTTTTAATATTGTTGTACCTAAACAAGAGCGAACTAAATAACTCGGTGTGGTGTTTCGTCGATATGTAACTCGTTGCATATTGAGCTCCACTTAATTTGTAGTATTGTGTGTTGTACTTTGCCATGCCATGCCTCTTTAAATCGGACATGCATCATACTTGGTTGTGCATCATGCCTTGATTATGCTTGTGCATTTAACATGTTGTTTGCTTCTTTCCGGGTCGCTTCTCTCGTTAGCTTCGGTTTTGTTCCGGAGTTGTGAGGATTCGTTCGACCACGTCCGCTTGTCTTCTTCATGGACTCGTTCTTCTTCCTAGCGGGATTTTAGGCAAGATGACCGTCACATTGGATCTCATTACTATCATTGCTATGTTAGTTGCCTCGATGCTATCGCTTTGCTATGTTACCTATCACTTGCTTATCAAGCCTCCCAAATTGCCATGAGCCCCTAATCTTTGTCACCCTTCCTAGCAAACTGTTGTTTGGCTATGTTACCGCTTTTGCTCAGACCCTCTTATAGCGTTGCTAGTTGCAGGTGAAGATGAAGATTGCTCCATGTTGGATTATGTTTATGTCGGGATACCACAATATCTCTTATATTATTAATGCATCTATATACTTGGTAAAGGGTGGAAGGCTCGGCCTTATGCCTGGTGTTTTGTTCCACTCTTGCCGCCCTAGTTTCCGTCATATCGGTATTATGTTCCCGGATTTTGCGTCCCTATCGCGGTTGGGTGATTTATGGGACCCCCTTGATAGTTCGCTTTGAATAAAACTCCTCCAGCAAGGCCCAACCTTGGTTTTACCAATTGCCTCGCCACCACCTACTTTTCCCTTGGGAGTTGCTCTCTCGAGGGTCATCTTTATTTAAGCCCCCCGGGCCAGTGCTTCTCTAAGTGCTGGTCCGAATCGAGCCGCCTGCGGGGCCCCCTTGGGGAAACTCGAGGTTTGGTTTTACTCGTAGCCTGTTTCATCTAGTGTTTCCCTGAGAACGAGATATGTGCAGCTCCTATCGGGATCGTCAGCGCATCGGGCGGTCTTGCTGGTCTTGTTTTACCATTGTCGAAATGTCTTGTAAACCGGGATTCCGAGATCGATCCGTCTTCCCGGAGAAGGAATATCCTTCGTTGATCGCGAGAGCTTATCATGGGCTAAGTTGGGACACCCCTGCAGGGTATTATCTTTTGAAAGCCGTGCCCGCGGTTATGTGGCAGATGGGAATTTGTTATCGTCCGGTTGTAGATAACTTGACACCTGATTCGAATTAAAACGCATCAACCGCGTGTGTAGCCGTGATGGTCTCTTTTCGCAGAGTCCGGAAGTGAACACGGTTTTGGGTTATGATTGACGTAAGTAGGAGTTCAGGATCACCTCTTGATCATTGCTAGCTTCACGACTGTTCCGCTTGCTCTCTTCTCGCTCTCATTTGCGTATGTTAGCCAGCATATCTTGCTTAGTCGCTGCTGCAACCTCACCACTTTACCCCTTCCTTACCCATTAAGCTTTGCTAGTCTTGATACCCATGGTAATGGGATTGCTGAGTCCTCGTGGCTCACAGATTACTACAACAACAGTTGCAGGTACAGGTTATGCGATGATCATGACACGAGAGCGATGTTTGCTTGTTTTGGAGTTCTCCTTCTGCTTCTTCTTCGATCAGGGGATAGGTTCTAGGTCGGCAGCCTGGGCTAGCAGGGTGGATGTCGTTTGAGTTTCTGTTTGTGTTTTATCCGTACTCGGATGGTGCTCTTATGTAAGATGATGTTGTATTCGTGTGGCATGGTATGCTTTTTTTTGTATGTATCCCCAACTATTATGTAATGTTGAGGTAATGATATCCACCTTGCAAAAGCGTTTCCAATATGTGCTTCTATCCTTAGTGGGACCTTCGAGTTTCTTTAGGATACGGTCGCATATTGGGCGTGACAAGTTGGTATCAGAGCCTCGACCGACCATAGGAGCCCCCTTGATTGATCGTGCAGTTTGGCCGTTGTTGAGTCTAGAAGAAAACTATTTTCGGAGTCTAGTTATATTGGAGAGTAGGAACTCTTTTTACTCCTGAGCCCCTTCGTCGCTCTGGTGAGGATCACGCAGTTGGTCTTCCGATCGTTGGTTCTCAGCTCTTTGCATCCGGTGCATTTCTCGTCAAGTTGACTTGAGCATCTTCATCTTTGCCAAGTTCTACCCTCAGTTGTTTTCTTTTCCCACCCGCCCTTCCCTTTTTCTCCTCAGAACCGGAGTCCGTAATCGATATCCTTCCAACTCGTGCGAAGTCTTTGCTTTCTGTCCTCAATGTTTTCAACCGGTGTTTTCTCTTCAAGATATTCATCGGTTTTCCCCTTCCAAGTTACCCTTGTTTTCCAGCCCTCCCACCCTCTTCTTCCCGGAGTTTGATTCTCTTTCAACCATCAATTTCATTCGTGTGGAGCCTCTTCAGTCTTCCCTCAATCATTTCAACCGGTGAATTCTCGTCTTGTCCGTCATTCTTCATCTCTTTTCTTTTCCGGTGGATTCAATTCATGTTTTTCGGGCTGATCACATTCTTTTCCTTGGTTAAAGTGTTCTCCTTGCTTGTTTGCCTCTCGTCATTCAATCATTCCGGAGTTTGGAAGACATCTCAGGAGATTCGTCTGTGTTCCAATTAATTCGAGGTTGTCACCTCATTCAAATATTTCAATTGTTCCGGTGCATCATCTATCTTTTCAACAATCCGTTCCCAACGGTGTTTTTCTCTTCAGTGGGCCCTAGCCCACAGGTCTTTTCCCAGGATCTTACCTGACTCTTCTAATTTCCCGGAGCTATTCTCAAATTCTTTTCGGAGTTTGACGTAAGAATGAATTCCATCAGTCACATGCCTTTTCCAAGATCGATTTCAAATCATTTCATTGTTGGCTCAACCTCTTTGCCTTTTCATTCTACTGGAGTATCTCAGTAATTTTGGTGGCATTCCTCGTCGTCATTTCAAGACTGAAGAAGAGTTTTTCCTCTAAATCTTGCCCGTTCTCTCGGGGACGCGTGGTTCTACATCTTGTTATCCCCGCAAATTACCCCGTTTGTCAGAAATTCTTTTCATCCATTCGGAGTATTTCAGGAGTTGTTTTCCGTCTCAATCATCCCGAGGCCATCTTTTCGGAATATTTCTTCGTTCTAAGTTTTCGAATTCGTTCTCCAATTATTCTATGTCTGTGCCCCTTCGGTCGTCTCAATATTCTTCCGGTGCTTCGTTCAAGTATTCTTCAATCAGTTCGCGATCTCTTCATTCTCTTTTCTCTAGATTCCCTCAAGTATCTTCGTGATTGCTCTAATTCTTCCTGGTGATTCTTTCTCTTTTCTTCGTTCATTTTCATTTCTTATGGTGGTTCGTTCAAGATTTATTTCCATTCTTTTCACATATATTCATTCGTTCTTTCCAATCCTACCGGTGGTCCAAGAAGACTTTCTCAAATTTTCGTGCTATATCCCCCCTTAATCTTTTCCAACGCGAATAAGTAGTATGCAAATCCATTGCTTCGCATCAATTAATTGGATGAGGATAAGCATAACGTAATTCTTATTCCTACTTCATCGTCGTCAAGTAATCCCTTCCTCCAGAGTTTGTTCTTGAGGAATAAATTCTAGTTTCAAGTGTTTTTCATCTTTTCTTTTCTGGAGTTCAAAATTTTCCTTGGCCATCTCGTCGGAACCTCCATCTAAATCACCGCAAGGCCCATCTTATTCTTTCATCCTTCATTCTATCTCATCATCCTTTTTGTCACTGGAGTTCTTCATGGTGGTTCTTCGTGATTTAATTCATTCTTCAATAGTTGATCAAGATTTTGTTGGTGGAGTTCAAGTATCTTTTCTTCTCGCGTCTCGAAGTGCAAATAATTCTTCGTTTTCTTCTGAAGTGGAGTTTTTCATTTCTTCATTCTTCTCAGCTATTCAGACATTGGTTGTGGTATAATTTCACCTCAAGTTTTGAGTTGTTTTGATAAGTCCACGACAAGCTTATTCTTTTGTTGTTGATTTTCTCAACAACTCCGTTCAACCCTTCCCTCTAAGTTCTTTTCATTCCATTCTTTCAATTCTTCCGGACGCATTGCGTTGTTCATCTCATCAAGTGCCATCCCATCTTGTGAAGTTCATGTCCTATTTCCTTCCATTTTCAGTCGGAGTGTTGCCGAGATTCTTTCATTCATTCCTTTTCTATCTTGTTCTAACTGAAGTGGTTTCAGAGTCTATCTTGTTCCTTCAGCTTTCGATTCTCGTCATTTTCGCCGTCCATCTTTTCTACCCGGTTGCTCTCGACCTTGTTCATCTTCTCTGTTGCGTTCTTACTTCACCTCTTCCTCTTTCTCTTTCGTCTCGTTCCTAAGATCTCGGGACGAGATCTTCTGTTAGTGGAGGAGTGTTGTGACGCCCCGAGACCGATGCTCTAGACGCCTTCTTTATTTTAGTTGTTGTCATAGGTTTATTGTGTTTGTTGCATTATCATAATTGTTTTGCATATTTAATTCCTATATGTTTATGCCATGATAATGTTGAGTGCCTTGTCTTATTTTGCTTCTTGTAGCATGTTCATCTTTTATTATATTGCATTATGCATCCTTGTTTGTTTTGCCATGCCTATCTCTTGTCATATTGCTTTCGGTCATTCATGTTGTTTCCATGAGCATCATGTGCATTGCACTCATCCTTATGTTACATGTTACTTTCATGTTGTGGGTGCATCAACCCTTGCTATCTCTCTCTCAAGCCATGCCCATGTATCATCACCTCTCCCTTCCTCCTTCCTTCATGTTTTTGCAAGTGACATTATTCCCTCCTTCATTAATGTTCATTCTTTTCCTGATGCAAGCTCACCATGCCTAAACCCTCTTTGCCAATTTTCATCTCTTTTGGACTTGATTTGGTTGGAATCAAAATTGCCTCAAGTTTGAATTTAGTTCAAACTTGCGATAATTTTCTTTCTCTAAAAATGCCCAAACCAATTATTTCAATTAGTGCATAATTCCAGCGTCGTAGGGATGTTCTTATATCTCTCATACACCCCTCTTTTATCCCTGTGCTTTTCTGTTTATTTTCTGGCTGAGGAAATGGAAAAAGGAAGAGAGAGCAGCGGCCGAGCTTCCAGAAGGCTGGCGCAGTAGAAGGCAGCCCAGCAGCAGCCCACCTATCCCTCCAGATCCTTCTATCTCCCAAAACCCAGCCAACCCTCTCTTCCACTCGTCCCACGTGGCAACGCTGGACCCATCCGTCAGCGGGGAAGACTGTAGCTTTCACCACCTTTCTCCTACCTCTCCTCCTCTGCTTTACACGCTCGCCATGGCCAACATGGCCGAGCCAGCTTGCCTCGCCCTCCTATAAAACCAGCAGCCCTCGCCCTAGGGTTCCTCCTCCTCCCTCTTTTCCCCTCCGCGCCGCCGCCACAGGTAAGGGGCACCCACGCAGCTGCTTCCCTGCTTCCAGGAGTCATGGTCGGCTCGGGCACGACCTCGCCGCCGGCCTATCCCTCCGCCGTCTTCTCGCTCGAGAACACTGCCCCGGACCCATTCTGACGACGAGCCACGCCCAAGGATCGCCAAGCCCGGCTACCTCCCCGTCGTCCTCTTCTTCCCCTGCTTCCTCTGCTTCGTGGACATGAGGACGCTGCCCCGATAAGCGCGTCTTCTCGCCGTCCTTGCTCATCCCCAACCTCGTACGACTCCACGAGCACCCCCACGGTGAAGCCCCGTTCCTCCCCATCTCTCTCTCTCTCTCTCCGGTTCAATTCTGTCACCGTGGTCGTCTTCCCGAGTCGCCGATCCCATATCCACCATGGACGAGTTTCTGAAACTCACACCCATGCGCCTCCTGCACATGCGTGCACCTGCATCCACGCCTAGCACCATATCCGCTGCACGCCCATACCCACGCTTGCCCCGCTGCACGACTGCATCGCCGCCGTGGCCGTGGCTGAGTGCCTCGACCTGCAAGGCCGGACCTGTTTTCTCTGTATTTGTTTCGTCTGGGTTCAGACTTCGGATCCCTTCGAGGAATAGGCATTTTCAGCCGAGTCCTTTTCATCACCGACACCCTGGCCTGATGCTCTGCCCCACACACGCACACACCCATGCACGCGAGTGCACGTGCAAGGGCCTCGCCTTGCCCCGATTGCATCTGCCAACTACATCCTATATGCCATGGATGAGGTGCTCGAGCTCCTCACACCCATGCGCCCTTCCTGCATAGCACACACATCATGCACACATCCCGCCGCAGGCCCTTTCCACACCCCCGCCGGCGCTTGGAAGCCGCAGATCCGCCATTGTTTATTCCTCGCCCGACGAGAAACAGTCGTCCGCCATGTAGAAGAAAGCCCCGGCCATCGCCACAGAACAGTAGGTTCATCTGTAGCCGATCTCACTTCGCATCACCAACACCATTCTAGCACAGTGGCTAGTGCCCTCGGTTTTCAATTGAGAGGTTGCGGGTTCGAGTCCCAGGCGCCCCAGTTTTGCCCTGTTTTTCTTTTCTTTTGCACACACGCACACTTGGGCCCGATTCCACTTCTGGCCGCAGCACTCTAATGCTTCGGGCCCATGCTTGTTTTTTTTCCTGCCTGTGGATTTAGTTATTTTCCACTGCATGCATAATTACAGAAATGCCCCTGTTTTAAACTGCTAATAACTATTTAACCGTGCATCGGATTTAAACATGTCATATATGTTACTTGCTCAGTTTTTCATGCACTTTCATAATATGCTATTTTCATCCATGTTTAAAATGTTTAAATTGCTGTTTGTTTAAATTTCCTCAAATGCAATGTTAAAATGATTTATTTCATAACTAAATAAACGTAGCTCGGTTTTAAATAAACTTTATATGTAAATGGGGTGAAAAAATGTCTAGTTTAAATGGTGGACTTTATTTTCCTATTTAACAACAATAAAATATGGTTTAGGGCAGAACAGTACCAAATTCAAAATATGCATATGGGGATTTTCCGGAATTATTGTTTGTTATTCCGGCCTCATTTAAACTTGCCTAGATAGGTAGTTTTCATATGCTTCACCTGTTGCCATGTTAATCAACATTTAATATTGTTGTACCTAAACAAGAGCGAACTAAATAACTCAGTGTGGACCTTCCTCCCTGGCCCTCCTTCTCCCTCTATGGAGCTCACCGAGCGCGCCCTAGACCGCGCCCACTATGCACCAACGCCTCTCAGATAGAGCCCCCTCGAGTTCTCTGGCCTGTTCCTGCTCTCCCTCTCCCCCAGAAACCTCCCGGACAAGCTCTCTCGCCCCCTCGTGCCCTCTGTCCACCTCCATGGTCGGCGCCCTCTTCCACGGCCATCCCGCTCTCCACCTCTTCAGACCTCCCTGACATGCCTTGGGCATCTGGATGGATGCGGCACTCCGTCCTGAGCTCTCCGGTGTGCAGCATACCGCGGGAGGTGGTCGGAATCGCCGGCACGGGCGGCGGCCAAGCCGCTGCTCCGACGGCGTCCGCACACGCACGAGGAAGGCGCCGCCTTCCCCCTGCCTCCTCCTTCGGGCGCGGCCGAGCCACACGGCTCCGCCCCCACCGCCGGCCAGCGCAGATGGGGAGAGCAGCCAACGGCGAGCGAGGCCGGCGCCCTCACTGGCGTCGCGGGGTTGAGGACGACGCAAGCGGGCGAAGCGACTGCCGCCGGGACCCGCCTGTCGACCACCGGCGCCGCGCCCAGCTGGCATAAGTGGAGGCGCCCGCGTGAATGACGCCTTCGACGTGGCTCCTGCGCGCCTGCGGCCGAGCCGCTGGGCCGGTCCAATGGTGTGCTGCTGCTAAACCTCGCTCTGTGCGCCTCTTAAGGGTAAAGCCCTTGTCTGTTTCTTTCTTTTTCTTTTTCCAGAAACTTGTAAAATCTCCCAAATATTCATATTACCTCCAAATTTGATGATTCAAATTTCTAGTGACTCTATAAATCATGATCAATCTGGTGATGCAACATGCACATTTTTCCAGAGACCTTTTCTTCACAAATATTTATCAAATCCTACTTTTCCTATTTCTGTGATGAACTTTAGAAAATCACAGAGAGCCCATTTTTGATCCAAATTCCATGATTCAAAATCCTAGATGTCTATAAGTTCAAAACTTAGTTTTTGAACTTTTTTTACTAATACTTTCTGTATCACCTCAAATAATGGTCTATTTCTTTGTATATAGCCAACTTTGCAAATTCATAGGAAAATCATCTCAACTCCAAATCCAGTGAAACCAATTCCTAGATGCTTCTAAAATCATCCTTTGTTAAATGGGTGCCTTTGCTCATTTTTCAAAAATATATTTTTGTACACTTCTTGCAAACCCATTAATACCTTGATTCCATCATATTGAAATGTTCAGAGATATCCATTCATCAAATACCAATGAAACTACTTTGGTCACTCCTCATATGACCAGAGGTATCCTAGAAAAGTCCTACTCACATTTTTAGAGCACTTTTACTTTTGCCTTGTTGTGTTGCTTATTGTGTTTGTTTCCGACGTTAGTTGACGAAGTAGACGGAGTACTTGGAGAAGGACCAGAAGACTTGAAGACTCTGAGGAACAGGCAAGCAGCCCTTTGACCATGTCTATGAAACCCTTTTTATGCATGTCATATAGCACCATATTGTTGTTGCAATGGAATCATGATGAGGTGGTAACAACCTTGATGGTTTGCCACCGTACTTCCTCGTTGATACTTGCATTGTGCATGACCCTACCTTCTTATGAGGGTTATGATGGTGGGAGTAGATAGGATGCTAAAGTAGTGCTACGCAAAAAGGGACGGGAATATGCATGGTGAAGGAGACAAAGTATTTTCAAAGGACTTTTCGAAAACCCCGTCGGGTGCCACTTATGCCCGAGGGAGATGATGAGATGGGTAACCACTTGATGGCGAAGTGGTGTACCGAGGCAAGTGTGTGTGTTGTTTTCAAAACGGATTGGTTTAAGTTGCGACCGTTATTCCAACCTTACATGCGCAACCACTCTACCCTTATATGGGAAAGGGCATTATTGAGTACCTAGACCGATACTAGCTTGGGGCCTGCATTATTTCTTCCACGTGGCGCCGTCTCCGACGCCATGCACGCGTCCATATGACGACTGAGTGTCCACCGAGAGCCTTTTCAATATGTTCAAGGCTCGGTTGAATGGGGTGTCCCACTTGGGCTTCACAAACACCTCAGATGACGAGTCTCTTTCGACCACAATCCTGTGCTGCTCGCTCTACAAAAGGAACAAGGATCGTTTACAAATATGACCAAACGTGCAGTCGAATTGATCAGAAGCTAAAATTACCAGCAGTCTCATGAACTCCATCGTGACCGCGTTCGTCTCGAAAACCTTCTTCACTAGGTCCCAACAGTACGGGGCCCTGAGGACGTCACGCTCCTGTGGGATAGTGAATTCCGCTCAAGGGTCTGGGATGCCAAGACTTTCGTGTTCCGCGTCCTCCTTGGCCCATATGGACCACTTCCCCGTGTAACCACGGCTTCCGAGGTGGTGGCACCCAATGTTCCGCTCTTGTAGCCCCTTCATGTACTTCGACTTTTCTTTGGCAGCTTTGGCAATGCAAGCCGCCTTGAATATTTCAAACTACTCTTCCGTAATTGTCGGGTTATCCTTTACAATCTCGGAGTAGGGTTCATTTTTGTCGATGATCCGATGTTTCACCCTTACTTTCCAGGCGGCCAACGCGTCACTAAACTTGCTCATGGCACGTTTGTTTATCTTCTTCATTGCTGGGTCTTTCTCTGGATCAGTATATTTGATTTCATCTCGGCCTAGGAACAAGAATATCTGGTGCAGCTTCGTTAGGAGGGAGTGCTTCATATTTGGTATCTTCTTTAGTTTCTCATCATTGGTGGTGGCGGTTATCCGTCCGATCCAGCCTATTTGATTGTCGTAGCATGCGCCTGCTTCCATAGGCTATTTTGGCTTAAAACTGCCATCGTCCACCTCCGTGGCCACTAGTCTAGTAGTGAGGAGCTGGTTTGGGCGTCGACGTCTCCTCTTTGGCTTTGGTTCTATACCGGCTTCGCCAGTCTCGGTGCCGATCTAGGTCTCAACACCAATCTCGGCACCGGTCTCGGTGTCGGCCTTGGATGTGAGAGGTGGGCCATGCAACAACTATTGCTCGTCGAGAAGTTTCATATAAGCGTCAGCCGCCACGTAGACGTTGGAATCACCAGAACCCTCTCCTTCATCATTGCTAGCCATGTTTCCTACGATTAAATCTAGTCAATTAATTCTACACCTAATAAAATAAATAATGACATAAAAAGGCCTATGTTTTGCAAGAACCTTGATTCCTTCCCGGTGCGACCAATCCCGGGCACTCGATATGTCCTAGTTTGTAGCACAAGTCAAGCCGAAATTCACTGAAAATTTCGTCATGACCTTTGCAAAAAAGTGGACAAATCGAGCACCTGAAATTTGCCGAAACGGAAATGAATCAACATTCCGGCAAAACATAGGCCACTCGTCTTCATTCCCAAGAAACCACAAAAGGCCACTTGAGCACAATCGAACCACTTCAATGCTGCATATAATAGGACCACTTAAGAACATGTACATGAGCAACTACAATAGTAGATAAACATGAGCAAACACTATTAAGGAATTTGCATATAACATGACCACTTCAAATTTGCATCTCCTAGAACTCAATTTCTGTCCTAATAAAAATTATGAACCCTAAAACTCAAATTATGTCCTAAATTGTTTTCCTAATAAAAATTCACTAAAAATTAAGAACCTACTGGACTTGCAGCACTAATAGAAATTTACATTTTTATATTGATTTTTTCGCTAAACTAAATCCTACTACCCTAATTAGCATCTAGTTAAACCTTACTTTCCTAACATTTGTAATTAAACCCTACTGCCCTAGTTAAGCATATATATATATATATTTCCTAAATATTATATTTAGTTAACTACATTGTGTGCACAAGTACTTAAGCGCATCTACTGCCCTAACCCTACTACCCTAGTTAAGCACATACAAAATTGTCCTAAAAATTATATTTAGTTAACTACATTTGGTGCACAAGTACTAGCATCTACAAGTACTTAAGTGCCCTACTGCCCTAACTACTTAACTACATCTACTGCCCTAACCTCCTACCGCCCTAACTACTTAAGCAACTACAACTACTAGCTAATTTGATGAACCCTAACTAATTAGATGAACCCTAACTAATTAGATGAACCATAGCTACTTAAGCATCTACAACTAGGCGATGTGCAGAGATAGGAGAGGAGGAGGAGGAGGTGTAGGCGTGCTCGCCTCGGGTGCCGGTTGAGGTAGGGAGCAGGAGGCGGCAGAGCGGCTGAGGGAGGGGGCGCACGGCATCGAGATTGGGGGATGGCGCGTGGAGGGAGGGGGCGCGCAGAGTCGAGGTCGGGGTAGGGCGCTCGGAGGGCGATGACAGCGTGCAGAGGGTGGCAACGACTCCGGAGGGGCACGGGCGGCGAGGGAGCAAGGGGCGGCGACGGAGAGGGGGAGTTTGATCAAAGAGTGTTGGGGAATTGGGGGAAGGAGTAACGCCCGCGTAGGGACAAGTTAAATGTAGAAGTAGCGCGTTCAAGGAAAAGCGCTATAGCTATGTTAGCTATAGCGCTCTTCCTAGAACATGTTACTGCTATAGTTTTCATTTTTCCTTTCATTTTTTCTTTACTTTTCCTTTTCTTAGTTGTAGCGCATTTTAGCTAAAATGCGCAACTACTATTTTGTTAGCGGTAGCTTTCTTCTCGTACATGCGCTACTAATAGGTTTAGTCTGTCTGCAACGATGTGGCATTTTTAGTAGTAGCACTCTTTTAGTGTGTCGTGCTACTGTTACAGACATATTAGCAGCGCTTTTGCGACGCACGCGCTTCTGCTAATTAGAAGTAGCGCCTCTGATGTAGGGCGGAACCCTATGGTGACGATCTTTCACGTTTGGAGTGGATCCCACGGGGAATCATGAAGAACACGCAGAAGCACAAAGGGGAAACACGGGGAAAACGAGAGAATCACTAAACCGACAAGGAATCAATCACACAAGTGCTAGATCACCGAACACATAAGGTAGCACAAGATTCAAAATCAACAAAGGAAAGATACAAAGGTAGCCGTTCTTCTCCGTGAGGAGGTCTTGAATCCACGAGGGGATCTTCCTGTGAAGGGGTCTTGAATCCAAGTGGATCTTCTCCAAAGAGGCCGCGTCTCTCACGAGGAGGAGATCCGATGGATGAGCGAGGCTCTATCTCACAAATGAGCTAAATCAACGCTAACCTTAACTAGGAGGAGGGTGAGGAGTAGATATAGTCTAGGTGAATGAAAGGGTAAGTGGAGTCGGCCCAACACACGGACGGACGCACAAGCGTCGGACGTCTGACAGGTACCGGACGTCCGGTGGCTCGCGAGGGTCCGCTCGTCCGGTGCATCTCGAACGTCCGGCGTTTTGGCTCTGGACTGGAGGGGTCGGACGTCCGGTCGGCGTCGGTCGTCCGGGCGCTGGTGAGTGTCGGACGTCCGGAGTCTAGCTGTAGGTTGCCTCAGCTGCGGTCGATCTGGCTGGTGGAGCCTCCAGGCGTCAGACGTCCGGAGATCGTCGGTCACCCGGTGGCTGTCGGACGTCCGAGCGTTGTAGCTTCCCAGCAGCTCTTCCTCTTATTCCTCGCGCTTGGTGTCCTCGTTGTCTTGTCCAATGCTTGTAGCTGTTCCTTCCTCTTGGTTCCTGGACATGCATAGCACACACGTTTGAGGTAGTAGCCATGTCTCACATGTGGAAAGTGAAGGTTCGGAGAGGAGCGAGTTCACCTTGTGTCCAATGGTGTATCTTCAAGGTCTCGTCATATGTCCTCTTGGGGTTTGGAGAGCAGTTGGAGTGTACATGGGGATGAACGTGGGATGCTCCGCATCATCTTCCCCCCCCCCTTGGGAAAGATCCGACCTCGGATCGTTATCCTCATCACCATGGAAACGGTTGTCGTAGACGGACTTGTAGTTGGACGAAGTTGAAGACATGGCGCAATCCAAGTAGTCCTTGGTGTCACCGGAGTGATAGACATGCAAAAAGAGCAAACACAAGCAACCCTCAGAAATACAATGGTTAGCACACACAAAGTGTCCATCATGTAAGAATGTGTCCGTGCGGCAAGATTGGTCGTGGCAAAGCGCATGAAGCTTATCAAGAAGATCTAGAATGAGATGCAAAGCATTCATGGGAGGAAATGCAATCATTGTGCACACAAATGTGTTGTAAATATGATCAATGCAACCACGATGCAAAATGATGTCATAGTGAGACAGTTTATCAATAGCATGAATATGGCAATGGATGCTCAACATGTGTATGTTATCATGCAATTGATGGAGGACAAAATGATCATGATGTATGAATATGCCATCAAGGTAGATCACAACAAATTTGCTAAGGAAGTGCACAAGCTCATATATCATGGATGACATGGAAATAGATGCAACAAGACAAGCATAATGTGAGTCAATCCATGCATGGGGTGCAAACTTGTGGTGAGTATGATATGTCCATTGAGCATGACATGTATGAGCACAATCAACAAATATGGAGGTGTTGGTGTAGCAAAGCTCGATGTCGAGGCATGAGTGGAGATTCGAAGATGCATCCAATAAGTGCGAGCGCTCCTCAATGTGAAGGTCCATGTAGCCAATCTCCAATGTCGCTCCTCCGTTCACGAGATGTATCATGTAGACAACAAGAAGGAAACAACAATGAAAGAGTGACCCATCTAATATGCGTATTTGAGGATGGCTCAAAAAGAAGGAGTTCACCTCAAGAAGGTTCCCAAAGATGTTGGAGTTGTACATCATGTATGCCTTTACATAACCAATATGTCGCATAACGGCACCGCCTTATGAATCCTCCAAAATGAAAGAACATGATAAACACTTGGAAAAACAAATGAGGTTAGCGAAAATGCAAAACCTATCATTCGAGTGGTAAGATACCCAACAAGTGTATGCATCATGCTCATCATAAGAAAATACAAGGGAGCATTTCATAGTATGGAGGCATATGATGCGAGAACAACCAAATAGAATAGGCTCAATCAAAGAAGCATGCATCACAAGTAAATTGTCAAAGTCTCCAAGGTCAATAAGCATAGTATGGTTGCACTCAATACAAGTGGATATGAAAGAGGCAACTAATGGACACAAGAGACAATGATCAAGATATATCATGTGAGAGGCATGAGCATATATGTCATCAACCCAAGAAAGCAAGTAATAGAGGAACATGGGTGATGCAACATAGCAAGCAATCATAGTGATCAAGTCAAACAAGCTAGTAGCGCTAAGATGCAACATACTAGAAGGAATCATGGCAAGCATGTCATTGGTGCAAATATTGGGCATGAATACTTCACATGACATAGCACAAGCATGAAAGCAAGATGTGAGGAAAATAGCATGAATGTATTGGTGAGAAGCCATATGTAAATAGCAATGGGTCATCATGACTCTCCCAACACAAGAATCAACAATAGCATGAGGCACATGATAAACATGGCAAAAGCAACAAGGATCTCCACCAAGCATGCAAATACACATAGAAGTATCATAATGGTGAATGATGGGTAGATGCAAGCAAGGGTCACAATTGCATGGCAAAGGCATAGAAACAAGCATAACATGCAAAGTGAACACGCTAGAATGGGCATAAGGTGACAAGTGGTAGATAGCCCATAGTCGTGTGAGAGCCAAGTAGAAGAGATGCGCGTAGTCCTTGCGCGAAGGGAACGGTGGTAAGGATAGTCCATGGGATCCCAAGTCATCGTTGCTCTCAAGAGCTCATTTCGTCAACTCTTGGGATTGAGAGGTTGACGAGTGTCGGTTAGCACAAAATAGCCAATGCTCAAATAAATGAGATGCATGATATGGAAACATCATGATAGGTTTTTTGTTATGCATGGCATAATGGAGACTCAAAGGATGTAATGCATCATGAGAAATATCTAGAGCATTGTTATTCATGGAATGCATATGGTGCACGCAATTATGGGAATCATGCAAAGTATGAGATGCATCAAAATCTCCTAATATGTGTGAGGAAACTATGGGGGTCTCCTCATGAGCATTAATGGAAACGTCACATGGATAATATTGACAACATCCAAAACAATGCATATTTGGAACAATGTGATCATGGCATGACATAGTAGATGAATTGCGCAAATCATGTAAAGGAAGCATGGCAATATCATCACATGAAAAACAAAAGCCAATGACCATCATCTCGTCATCTATGCCATTAGTGCAAATGGGATTGATTTTAATGGGGCATGCATAGTTACTATGTTGAGATTGTAATGATGCAATATGGGACATCTCACTCATAGCATATGACAAGTTCAATGGATTGTCAAACATGATGTGACCAAAAGGATTTTCACAGGATATCCTATGGAGCATAGCATCACAACTAGGCAACTCAACATGCTCATCATCATATTCATCATAAATAGGTAAGTCAAGGCATGAAGAAGTCTCACTAGCATGAAGCATGGGAATATGTGGGTCAACATCATGGGAGCAATCTTGTCAAGAGAGTCCACTAGTGGGACGAAAGAAGCACCATCACCTATATTACCTTTGGAGCATCGCTCATGTGTTGTAGGTGAGGTGTTGAAGATCCACTCGTTGTCATCTTCATCTTGATGTAACCATGTGGGGGTGCATCATTATCCACCATGGCCATCAATTTTCCCATTGGAGGGATGGACTCGTCGAGGGTAGGCATGTCGTCATGTAGGAGACCTAGCACAAAAGAAGAAAACACACTAGGAGTAGAGGTTAAGTCGTTAGAAATCATAGTGGCCTCACATGACGTGTCAATTACCTCACTCTCTAAGTGTTGTGGCTCACTCACTCCCTCAAGGATGCTCTCACTCATATGGTTGGTGGAGTCACTCAAATGGCGCTCAACCTCACATAGGATGTGTGGCATGCTCTCATGTGTGGGGCTAGTGGTGGTCACACACAACCTCTCATAGGAAATGCTCTCAATGTCACGTATGGTGGAGTCACTCTTTTCACTCATGCGGTGGTGGCTCTCCTCACATGACAAATGAGGCATTTCAACATATGTGGGTGTTGGAGAGATGTAGGTGCAAATGTCTCCATGCGCGGTCGCGTAGCTTGACTCGGAGTAGGAGTCCAATGTGGGCGCCGTCTTCATGTTGTTGAAGAGGTTCATGCTCGTCGCCGTAGTCGAAGGGAATGGCCCTTGCTCGACCGTCTTGTCGACGTCTTGGTGTTGGAGGTCCATATGATGTGGCACCTTGTAGCTCGTCTCCATAACCAAAGGGAGTTTCCCATGCTCAGCCATCTTCCTTGGGGGGCTTTCGAAGATGGAAGTGTCGCCCTCACTTGTAGGTGGTCGCCTTGTTGTTGAGGATATCGATGTAGGCGAACTCATGGGAAGTAGGCGAAGATGCCGTATGTCCAAAGGTGAAGATGCCTTGAGAACACTTGGAGAAGATGCCGAAGTGGTTGAAGTAGCCGTAGCTCCGTCTTGGTGGTGGTCGTCTCGTAGTCTTCTTTTGTGCTCTTGAAGCTTGGACTTGGCATGAAGTATGGCTTTTTGGGACTTGTGTATTTGTGCTTGTGGAGCATCTTCATGATGATGATGTCGTTGTCGTGCTTGAGCTCGTAGGAGATGTCGTTCGTCGTTGTCGTGCACATGTTGCTTGGAGGTGACTTGCCCTTCATGGTAATGATGATCACGAACGTGATGGTGATCGCCATGTAGATGTGGACGAGGACGATTTGCACTTGCATCGTGTCCGCGCTCCGAAGACTTGTGTCTTGAATGTCGCAGCCTTGAGGATGACGAAGGGGAAGAAGACTTGATCAAGGCTCTAATCTCCTCCATCCTTGCATCTTGCTCCTCTTTATGTGCGGAAAGCTTCGTGTCGATGTAGTCCCTTTTCCTTGCTTCAGAGTGACGAATGTCGATGGAGATGTTCTCGATGCGCTCTCGCAATCTTGATTGTGCGCCTTGCATTTGTCATTGTAGATCAAAGATGGACGCTTTGGAGATGTAGTTGTTCACGCCGTCGTTGTTGTCGTAGACCGGAGAGGGAATTCCTTGCCTATCCATCACAAGACTCGAGCAAATATGAGTGGGAGAAAGAGAAGAACTTATACCAATGTACCTTGACCGATGTTGACGATGAATCAAGTTCACTCAAATGCAGACAATGAAATAGCACTATTGGTACCAATCCTTGTCTGTTCCCACACCTACACAAGTAAAAGCTTATGGTGGAGCTTGGTGAGGATAGTGGCACAAAAATTTGATGAAAAATGTTAGCAAGAGTCAATAATGTTGAAAGAGATTCACAAATTCGCAAGCGAAACAAATGGACCAATAGCAATATGTGGCACACGGAAACACACACATGGATAGATAAATGGGGTCGTTCAACCAAGGAATGAGCACAAAATGTGCAATCCATGGAAAACGCTCGTGTTGCACAACTCAAGAGAGACACTAGCACGATTTCTCAATAGGCGGATACGACACTTGTGCACAACCTATAAGATGCAAAATGGATAAACTTACTATCCCAAGTATGCTATGTATGTATGGTTCCCGGTGTTTCTCTCAAGATGATCGGATATGACAATCTTATGTGCAATGTGGTATGATGCTATGGCACTTGCTTACAAGCTTCTTTGCTCTCTCTTTTCCTTTTGCCTAAAAGCTTTATTCTCTTTTTTTATGGCCAATTTTGCACAATGCACAAACCAAGATAGCAAGAGTGTATATGTGGGAACAAACTTGTGACACGATATATGATACCAATATATGCACCACGATGATATGGTATGTATGATATGGGAAGTATGATCACTAAGTGCACAAGTAACGTTGCCGGCAATACTCGAATGGTTAGTCTCGATAGGCAAGTAACGCAAAATGGGCTAGGGGTTAACAATGCAATGGCAAGGGGAATATACAATGGTGTCGTCGAGGTTGCCATCCTTTGGAAAGATGAGTGGCGATGTTCTTGATGTAGATACCAAGATGATGGAGACTCGTCCCTAAGTAGCCTAAACACCTTAGGAAACGGAAAAACCGCGAACTCAAAATCTCAAATGACAAATGTCAAATGGTGGTAGCGGAAAGCGGTGGTGGTTTGCACTTAGCAATGCGGAAGTGGGATGATGGGTTATGCGAGTCAATGTTGAAGTTGTCGTCCCTAAGTAGCCGAAACACCTTAGGAGACACAAGCCACAACTCAACAAGCTCAAACAAAATTGGGTTAAATTGGGTTGTCGAAATGTATGGTGGGCAAGGTTATGCAGAAGTGGTGATGGTGGTTGATGAAGAAGCAATTGTCCCTAAGTATCCGAAACACCTTAGGAGACTCTAATCACTACTCAAGAAACCACTAATGCTATGGCAAGCAAAATGGGTTAGGTTGCGGAAGTCGGTGGTGGCTATGCGGATGATATGGTGTAAGCCCTAGGCAAAGATGCGAAAATTCACAAACTTTGATGGAGTCAAATGATGTTGATGGTATTTTTGTGGAAAGGGGGATGTCAAGAGCTTCAAAACTAGCTAAAGAACGTCAAAATCGGAGTTCGGATGAATTAGTTATGGCCAAAATAAGAATCAGCCGAAGTGGGAATCTACAGGTTACGGACGTCCGGGAAGGTCGGATGTCCGGTGCGTCGGACGTCCGGGAAAGACGGAAATCCGTAAATTTGGCTCTGGTTAGGGGTTTTGGTCGTCTGGAAAGGTCGGACGTCCGGTCGTTCCTGGGGCTCCGGACGTCCGTAAAACTCCGGTCGTCTGGTGGGTCGGGGTCAACGCAAGATGCGAGATCGGGGGCGTGAATTTGGGCGGAAAATGGAGATTTCGGGGTCAAAATTCACGGGATTTCGTGGATGAAAGATGGGGAAACTTGGGAAAATGCTAGATCCACTTGAAACCAAACAAATCCATGGATCAAAATCAACAAAACATCACCGAACCAACAAATCACAAAAAAAATTGGGGGCTATTTTTGGTGGGGATTTTCGGATTTAGGACGAAATCAACAAAATCAAGCTAGAAAAAGAGGGGTAGGGGCTCCAAAAACGTGATCAACGTGGCTCATGATACCAAGATGATGTAGGGCGGAACCCTATGGTGACGATCTTTCCCGTTTGGAGTGGATCCTACGGGGAATCACGAAGAACACGCAGAAGCACAAAGGGGAAACACGGGGGAACGAGAGAATCACTAAACCGACAAGGAATCAATCACACAAGTGCTAGATCACCGAACACATAAGGTAGCACAAGATTCAAAATCAACAAAGGAAAGATACAAAGGTAGCCGTTCTTCTCCGTGAGGAGGTCTTGAATCCACGAGGGGATCTTCCTGTGAAGGGGTCTTGAATCCAAGTGGATCTTCTCCGAAGAGGCCGCGTCTCTCACGAGGAGGAGATCCGATGGATGAGCGAGGCTCTATCTCACAAATGAGCTAAATCAACGCTAACCTTAACTAGGAGGAGGGGGAGGAGTACATATAGTCTAGGTGAATGAAAGGGTAAGTGGCGTCGGCCCAACACATGGGCGGACGCACAAGCGTCGGACGTCCGACAGGTACCGGACGTCCGGTGGCTCGCGAGGGTCCGGTTGTCCGGTGCATGTCGGACGTCCGGCGTTTTGGCTCTTGTCATGGGAACGAACACCTATGGGACCGGAGCCCTTCTCGGTTCGGCGGGGGGCGGAGATCGTACGAAGAGCGGATCGAGGCGAAGCACACGAGCGATTTACCCAGCTTCGGAGCTCTCCGGAGAGATAATACTCCTACTGCTGCTTTGTGGTTGTATTGTGTTCTTGCTCGGGAGCGTTGAGTGCTACAGTACACTCTAGCTGCTAATGAGACCGAGCGTGAGTGCTTTTTGGTTCCGAACCCCCCTCTACGTTGCGCATGAGCCTCCTTTTATATGCTCAAGGGGTCACCGACAGGTGGCAACATAGGCAAGGGTAAAAATGTAAAAGAACTACGGTTGGTACACCTACTTGTAGAGTGCACCCTACCAAACCCTGACGGCAGGGGACAAGGGCATTAAATGCCCGTCTGCGTCGCCCAAACAGTGCAAACAGGGATCGTCAGGGACGCCACCGCTTGCCACGATGGCTATCTTGTCAGCGCCGCTTGCCACCTCGCACCGCTGGCTGCACAGCCTCTCGCCACGCGCGCCTGGAATGGTCCCAGGGCAACACGTTGGTGGATGTGCTGGAGCGTAGGTACAGAGTGGTAGCTTGCCGCGGCAAGCGCCTTGCCGCGGTCGTTGTCTTGTCGCGTCCGGAAGCTTGTCGCTCACCGGGCCTTGCCGGGACGCGTGGCGCGTCGCGGCAAGTTCCTTGAAATGCCTTGGTTGGCCTTCCCGGCAAGCTCCTCTTGCCTGGGGTCTTGTCTCCTTGGCCTAAACACATTGTTCTTGAATGGCTCCAAAGGAACCACGGAGGACCTTGGCGGTCACCCGGCGAGCCTTGCCGCGGGGCGCTGCGACTGCCCGTGCACAAGTTCGGGATACTAGGGTACCCCTACTCTAGTACACCGACAGGAGCCCCCGGGCCTGGGCCACACACGGTGCCGAGCGCTGTTGGGCCAGGCCCAAAACAGGGCACGGGCACGCACGGCCTGGTTTACGCCGTATCTTACTCCGTATCCACCGCGCCCTCCCCTAACGGCACGCGTTGAATGCGGCGTCGTGGGAGAGATCGTGGATTATTCTTTATTCGAAAAAACGGAACGTCCGCCCCCTCCCTCTTTATAAGCAGGGGAAACAGGGGTAGTTCCTCCATCTCGCCAGTTGCTTGTCCCAATCTCAGAAATCTCCGCCACTCCCCCTTCTTCCAAAGCCGAAAGAGAGCAGCGCTCCGCCCCCATCGCCACCGGCGCCACCAATGCCGTCGATCTCCCCCACCACCTCCGCCATGGCTCCAAAAGCCGGGAAGGCCGCGAAGTCGGCCGAGGCGCTGCGGCTCGAGGCGCTGCGAAAGGAGCGGGCAGCTTTCCCCCCCGAGCTCGCCGCGAAGGAGCTGAGGGAGTGGTACTACCTCTTCTGGTCGACGGAGACGCGAGCGCATCCGCGCACGAAGGTACTCTCCGCCGCCACTTCCGAATGGGCTCCGAAAAGATATCCCTTCTTCGTGTTGTTCTTCTACTGCGAGCTCTGCCCGCCTTTCTCTGAATTCTTCCGCGATATCATGACCACCTACGGGCTCCACCTCCTTGATTTCACCCCCAATGCTGTTCTGACCATGGCAGTTTTCGCGCATCTCTGCGAAAACTTTGTCGGAGTCCACCCAAACGTAGCTCTTTTCCGCCATTTCTTTATGCCCCAAGTTGAGAGAGGAGAGCCTCTATCCGGTGGAATCGCCTGGATCTCGAGAGCCGGCAAGAAGGAAGCTTATCTGGAAGGGGAGCTCCGCAGCAAATGGGAGGAGTGGAGAGCAGACTGGTGCTGGATCATCGAGGAGAACCCGCAGCCATTCACTGCCCCGCGCCAAGCCCCAGCAGTGCGCGGCAACGATTGGAGCAACTTGGCGCCGGAAGCCGATAGGCTGAAGATTGCCGTCACCCGGATCCTGCGCCTCAGGCTTGCTGGGCTTATTGTAGGCGCCGTTGGCGCAGATTTTCTTCGCCGCCGCATCGCCCCCCTGCAAGAGAGGAGGAGACCCGCCTGGGAGTTCGGGGGCCCGGCGGACATCATGAGGCTGCGCCTGGGCCACAACTTCAACTTCACTGTCCTGGAGCTGGACGCGATGCTCAAGAAGCTGTTCAAGCACGACCCTCAGCATCCCGAATGGTTCAGGTTGCCGCAGGGTGTCGTTCCGCTGTGCAACAATTCCTCGCTTGACCGCATCCGTGCAATGATGCCGTTGTGCGATTCGCATGGAATTGTTCCAACTTGGCAGGAGCCCGCAGACGATGTCGTGCAGCAGTTCTTCGATGGCTTGGTGGAGGTGGCGGTCCGCTCCGATGAGCAGAAAAGCCTCACCCGCGACACCACCGACACGGAGATGCGGCGCATCGCCACTAGGGCGGAAGAGGCGGCGGCAGCCACCGCCGCGGGCGAGTTTGGATTCACCATGGAGGAGGCAGAGGCAGCAGAGGCGGCAAGCCTTGCCGATCGAGATGAGCTTGCCGGAGAGCTTGCCGGTGAGGGAGAGCTTGCCGAGCCTGAAGCCGAGTCGAGCGAGCCCGCCGAGGGCGCGAGCGGCCCGCCATCTTCAAGCAGCTTGCCGCAAGCAGAGCCCCCAGCTCCACCAAGAAGGCGTCTCCGCAAGGCTGGGGACGTAGCAGGGCGGCAGACGGGTCAACAGCCGCCGCGCCGCGCGACACGCTCCGCCGCGACAAGCACTGTTGCCGCGGGAGCGTCTCACGCCACTGCGGCAACTGGAGCGGGGTCCTCCCGGACCGCCGCTTCTGATCCTGCCGCTGCCCCCGCCAAGCGGTCAAGGGAGCCTACTCCTCCGCCTCGTCGCGCCGAAAGAGGGCCGGACTTCGACCTCTCCGCGCTCAGCTCCGACGAGGAAGAAGAAGAGTAAGATTCTTTGCTGTATTTGTAGTTCTTCAAGTCTTGCTGTTTTTGTCTTGTATCTGATTTCCTTTACTCTGAACTCATTCCTTTTCAGGGCCCTGGCCCAGAGAGCGGCGAAGAGGGCCAAGGCTCCGGTAATTGTCATCGAGGACGAGCCCACCGCGACAGCAGGGGGTGCGCCCGAGACCACCTTGCCGGACCCGACAACTACTCCCCGAAGCAACCCCCAGCGCAGCCCCCAGCATAAGTATATGGTTTACTTCCCGCTGTTTGGCGCGCATGGGTGCTCTTTCTTTGCTGACATCTGATTACTGGTTTGTGTAGGAGTAGAGCAGCCTCACCAGGAGCAACCGGAAGCCGCCCCCGAGATGCTATCTGCTTCGACTACACCGCCAAGGGAGGATTCCCTGGCAAGGGAGCGTTCTCCGGCAAGGGAGAAGTCTCCGGCAAGGGACAGTTCTCCGGCAAGGGACGGTTCTCCGGTAAGGGACAGCACCAGCGACCCCCCGGTGGTGGAGCCCATGACTGCAGATCCCAGTACGGGTAACCCTTCTTGCTTGAAAACCTCCCTTGTGTTCTTCTTTTTCTGATCTTCTTTTTGGATATTTGCTTGACTTTTTCTCTCTTTTCCCGGCCGTCAGATCCATCTTCCACGGAGCCGATGGAGACCGAGGCCACCGGCGAGGAGAACGCGCGCGGCAACACCGACAACGCCGCCGCCACCGAGGAAGGAGTCGGCGCTGATGATCCTACCGGCGAAGGGGCCACCAAGGCTGCCGCCGCAGGAGCCGGCGAGGGGTCCGGCGATCGTACTGACGGCCCCGAGGCCGCAGGAGCGCAAGGCGCTACGCAGACAGCCGATCCCTCCGCCGCTGGTGCAGCGTCAGGCTCCGAAGAGCCCCAGCCCGGCGCCTATTTGAAGGCCGGCGATGGTGTCTTCATCAAGCTCCCCTGGGCGTCAAGCTCCAGGGCGCCGGTCGAAGGAGAAACTTTCGATGGAGAGGTGCTCGCCTCCGCTGGGCTGACGCTGGTTGACGCGCCAAGCAGCAGCAGCGGCGAGTCTGAGGAAGAGCAACTGCTGCGGAAGCTGGTGTCACTCTACCGCGCCCGACAAGCCAAGGTGGAATCCCGGGAAGCGCTTGTCGCGCAGGCGGGAGTGGATATTGAGAAGCATGCGGAGGAGCTCCGGAGTCGCAACCAGGAAGCCCTCCGGTCCATTGCAGAGGAGCGGGCACAACTCGCCGAGGTGCGGAAAGCCTTCCTCCTCGAGAAGGCCAAAGCTGAAGAGCAACAGCGGCTTGCCGCCGAGGAGCTGTTTGTGCGGGAAGGCGAGTTGGCGCAGCGGAAGGTCAATCTGGACAGCCACGAGGAGGAGCTTGCCGCGTGAGAGCAGACATTTGGCGGGGCTCTCAAGGAGGCAAAGGATGCTGCCGCAGCTGCTGAGGCCGCCATGAAGGAGTTGGAGACGAAAGTGGCGCAGCTGGAGGCCGATCTCAAGGCGAGGGATGAAGAGGTTGCCGCACTCCAGCGCGAGCGCGAGAAGGACGCCCACACCCATGGCGAGCTGCAGGGTCGTCTCGTCGAGAAGGGCAAGGAGCTGAGCGCCGCCAAGGACTCCAACGTTGATCTTGAGTTGAAGCTGGCTACTTTGACCAAGACGCTGGACGGCGCCAGGGAGCAGGAGGTGGCCTTGAAGAAGGAGATCAAGGCCAACGAGGAGCTGCTGGCGAGCGCTGCCGCCACCCAGAACACCTTCAGGGAGAATGTGGAGCAATGGACGGAGGGTCTCGTGGATGTTGCCGCAACCATCGACAGGGAGCTGGCGCAGCTAGGGATGGAGGATTTCGGGTATTCCTCCGATGAGAACCTCGAGCCCAGCGCCAAGTTCACCTTGTTCTTCAAAGGCGTGGCGACGGCCCTCCAGAGACTCCAGGAAAGGATCCCAAAGCAGCTGGTCGATGAGTCACGCACGATCTGCGCGAGAGTTCTTCAAAAGGTGTTGGTGAAGGTGGCCTTCCGCAACCCGGGCCTCAACCTCACCAATGTCCTCAAGAAGCTGCCGGCGGATGCTGATCTGGAAGCGCTCAAGGCCCTTGTCGCACCCATTTTGGACAAGGTGAACGAGGTCAAGAGGGTTGATGGCGATCACGTAGATTAGGCCGCCTGTTTTCTCCTTTTCTTGTCGCTGCTGATCATGTTACGAGAACAATCCATTAGAGCTGCGACAAGCTATCTTGTAATATAACTTTATTTTGGGTATCGATTGCTATGTTATTTCGTTTACTTGATTCCTTCCTTTGTATGTTTTTGCCCTACGCTTTTAGGGAACTTGTCGTATGAGCACCTTAGCCATGAAGCGCCGAGTCTTGGACGTCAAGAGCTTTGGCGGTGCCGCCGCCGACAAGAAACCTTGTCGCAACTAGTCGCAGCTCACTTAAGTTGTTGAGCGGACTCGAAACAAAGTAAGGGCGCAACTAGCTATGAGTTGGTTCCTCCACGCACAGGTTTTCCATACAAAGCACAGTCGTTCGAGGAAGATAACTTAAAAAAATTTTAAAACTGATTGCTCAAACTTTGGCAACTTAGCTTTTCTGTCGTTTGCGTCCCGGCAAGGCGAAACTTTCTTGAACGACGCCTGGTCCACACCATTATCTCCCTTTCTTGAATGACGCCTGGTCCACACCATTATCTCCTCCTTCCCCCCCGGCAAACTTGTGGGCGAGGGAGCCTTCCTTTCTTTGAGAAAGAGTGTCGGTGTCAAAACCGGCGGATCTCGGGTAGGGGGTCCCGAACTGTGCGTCTAGGCGGATGGTAACAGGAGACGAGGGACACAATGTTTTTACCCAGGTTCAGGCCCTCTCGATGGAGGTAATACCCTCGCCCCGCTTGATTAATATTGATGATATGGGTAGTACAAGAGTAGATCTACCACGAGATCAATGAGGCTAAACCCTAGAAGCTAGCCTATGGTATGATTGTTGAGATGTAATGTTGTGTCCCTACGGACTAAAGCCCTCCGGTTTATATAGACACCGGAGAGGCTAGGGTTACACAGAGTCGGTTACAATGGTAGGAGATCTACATATCCGTATCGCCAAGCTTGCCTTCCATGCCAAGTAAAGTACCTTCCGGGACACGAGCCGAGTCTTCAATCTTCTATCTTCGTAGTCCGGGAGTCCGCGGATATTGATAGTCCGGCTGTCCGGACACCCCTAGTCCAGACTCCTCAAGAGCCCTGAACCAGTCTTCAATGGCGATAAGTCCGCATGCATAATGTTCGGCATTGCAAGGCGGGTTCCTCCCTTGAATAATCCGGAGAAGCTAACGAACACCGTGATAGTGTCCGCTCGCAAAATAATTTCCACATTCCAGCGTAGAGAATAAAATACACACTTAGTTCAATCTGTGACGAATTACAGCGCGATATCACACCGCAGCCAAGCCCTCGCTTGAATCGCTTTTATTATTCCGCCTCAGACGCTTAGCGGCGGTTTCTTTGGCACGCCCCGTCGAGCGAGATCGTGTTCCCTTTATTCCGGGATCCTCATCAATACGTGCGTGGGTAACCCAACCGTTCCCGTCGCCACACCTCCTCTATCGAAGGGGAATCTCAAACGGTCACGGAGACGGCCCTTGGTATTATTTCCCCTTTATAAGAGGACCAAGGCCTGTCCTTGTTTTTCAACCTCGCATCGAATCTTCCTCTGCTCCCAGTTCCAACACCAAGAGCTTCAGACTCGAGCGCTTCGGATCCACAGCAATGTTCGGCTCCGACCTCCAGGGCCGGTGGGTGCCCTCCTCCGTCACGGAGGAGGACATATTGAAGTTGCGTGAGGCCAAGTACCTGGCCTATGAAGTTTCGCACAGGTTTCCTGCCCCTGGGCAGGCCGTGCCAGCCCCCGAGCCCGGCGAATACGTTGTTTTCGCATCTCACCTCCGTCGGGGGCTAGGCTTCCCCACGGATCCTTTCGTGAGGGGGCTCCTGTTCTTCTACGGGCTGGACTTCCACGACTTGGCTCCGGAGTCCATCCTCCATATCTCGCATTTATCATTGTCTGCGAAGCCTTCCTCCGTCATCCCCACTTTGGCCTGTGGCTGAAAACATTTAAGGTGGAGCCAAGATGATCGGGGCGTCAAGCGGAGTGTGGCGGGCGACCATAAGCAAGAAGGTCGATGCCCGTGGCTCAAGGTTCCTTCCAAGAGGAACAGGATTGTGGCAGCGAGTGGTTCTACATCACCGCTCCAAGGCGGTCGGCGCCGCCGCCTCCTTCCGCCTGGGACCTCCACAAAGAATCGATGTCGTGGGTCAACCAAGGGCTCAACTGGGGTCGTCCGAGGACGTGCCCGAACTGCAGGGCGGATTCGAGACCTCCAAACAAGGGAGATCGGCCTGGTCAAGGTGATGCAAGTCATGCTAGTCGCACCTCCTACCCTGCAAACATCGTCCTCTCCTGCTAGAGTTCAATCCGGAGGGACATCGTATTCTCCAAAGATTTTATGGGTGCGACACCCATGAAGATGTACAAGCTGTTCTTTGGACGCAGTGGCGTGTCCGGATTCGCCGAGGACGCAGGCTTAAGCCGCGATCGCCTTGATACTCGGGTAAGTAGCTCAAAGCTCGGACGTTCTATCTCAGATGCCTTTCAAAAGATCATCTCCTCACCCTTTTTTATTCTCTCAGGAATGGGTGGTGCGATCAAGGCTGATAAGGTGTCCGGCCCCCCTCCCAGAGACCGCACTGGAGCCCGTGCTGGTCAGAATGTTGGAGGTTGCGCCCGCAGAGGGGGGCGACGGGGGAGATAAAGGAGCTAATACTTCGTCCAAAGGGGCGACTGAAGAGGAGGGAACCAAGGATCCCTCCCTCCAGAAGGAGAAGAGGACAGCCTCCGAAGATCCGGAGGTGCCAGCCCCTAAGCGTGGGAAGAAATCCCTACCGGGGGGTCCGGCGTCCGGAGAGAATCCGGACGCGCAATCGTCGCCCAAGGACCAGCCCTCCAACGAGCCGTGAGTATGAAAGAGAAAGTTTTAATGAGGAAGTACCTTCGTTTATGCTTCTGTAGGTGACTGAAATATTCATATCGCAGTTCGGATCTGCAGCCGTCTCAGATGAGTTCGTCCTCGGGGGATCTTCTTCCGGAGATGATGGAGAGCGATACGCCTCCGTCTGCCGCGCCGCCAGATGAAGTAGGCGAGCCCGTAGTGTCGTCACGAAGGGCGTCCCTGAGTCCGGAGGGGCCAAAGAGTTCAACAGCCACCAGAGTCCGGCCGGGAGAACTGAAGAGTTTGCTTGAGAGGGCGTCCATTTCAGAAGATCACCGTGCGTTAATGCGTATGGTGATGGGAAGGATTTCGTCCGCTGAAAGCGGATTGCGTGAGGCCGCCATGAGCTTGCTGGCGGGATTTGAGGTATGCGAAAATGGCGTACCCCTTTGTTTTTTAACAGTTGTGCATATGAAAAATGCGCCCTGTATAGATAGTAGCCCCTAAGACTCGGTAGGTTGTCGAAGACGACAGCGTACCGAGGATCGAAAATCTAAATGTCTCAGGTGATGAATACCGCCATTCTGGCACAGGTGGCGGACAGTCCGGGGGCCAGCCGAACTGATCAGTTTGCCAAACTGAGTCGGCAACTGGACATGGCAGATGCTGACATCGCACTTGTCAATCAGCGACTTGACGAGTTGCAAGGTAAATAAATTCTCCGTAGCCGTTTTATTGAGTGGGTTAAAGCCCTCCTCTGATAAGTTGTATGCTGTTTATGCAGACAGTGCTGCTGCTGTGGAGAGACTTCGGGCCGAGCTTGCACAAGCTAAGGAGCAAGCCCGAAGGAGTGATCTGTTGCTGCGAGGGCGGCCGAGGAGTTGAAGGCGAAAAGGCTGCGCGCCGCCTAAGCAGGGCGGAGGTGGCGAATTGGCCAAGAATTTAAAGGATGCTACCGATCGTGGCGAGGCTCTTGAAAAGGAGCGCCTATCGGGCGGGAAGACTGAAGAAGGCCACCGAAGCCAAGGTTGCCCGTTACGCAATGCGGCTATGAAGGAGGAGCTGCGCTAAGCGGAGAAATCACGGCCGGCAAGCCGTTTCTTATCGTCGCCGCGGTTCATGGATGCCAAGTCGCTAAATTTGGCGGCAAGTGGAGTTCGGAGGATCCTTATATGGACTTGGCTGCGAGTGCGGTGAGGCCGTTAAGAACTTCTGGAGCAGGGGATCACGAGGTGGAAGAGTTATATTGGACTCAATTCCACAGTCCGGATCGCCCTCTTCCTCTGTCGGACAAGTTGGCGAATGGGCGAACTGAATAGACTGTCCGGCTGGCTATGATCGACATCGTGGCCCATGTGTGGCCGAGAAGTCAAGGCGACGAGCTATTTCGCCTTCTGCAGCAATTCCTTGGGGCGGTGCCGCATATCAAGGAGATGAAGCGGTCGGCTTGCATCGAGGGCGCGGATGGCTCGACCGTGTAAAGGCGCGATGTCCGGAGATGGATGCCACCGCTGTTGCTGCCAGGGTTCGGATGGGAACCGGCTTCTGCCGAGCATTATTTCGGGAAGTTATGCGCGGCCTTCAGTATAATAGAGTCGCGATGCTCAAAGAATGTAACGTTCAATTGAGCGCATTAACTTGTATATCAATGATTATAGTATGAATGCTTTTTATACTTGTGCTTCCAAGTAGTAAAACTTCTCTGTCTGCGGCCGTTTGCTTATACTTGTGTATAACTTTGAAAGATGCGATCTTGACTTCAGCCCCTTGCACAAGGTGCTGGGGTGTTCGCAAAATAGCGCTTTTCACACTTTAATCCGGCGTCTCGGTCTGTTATAAGGAGGTGGTAGCGTAGCGAACGAGGCAATCCGGACTATAATGCTTTATCTCTTTCACTTAGCCAATGGAGCTCGAGGGTGGGGCTACGATATAGCCCCTAATGGCACCGCACATCTCCGGATTCGAGTGCGTATGTGCTGACCGAAGCGGCCCTTCGTCAAGCGAAATTCTAAACATTCCGTAGTCGATCAAGTGGTGACCGGACTCGCTATATCATGACAATCAGTTTTCGGCTTTCTCTCTTGAGGTGCTCGCCCGGCGAATCGGGGCACAATCGCAGTAGTACTCCCGGTGCCGCGTTAGCCGGGTGATACGGAACGTAAGGCAGCAAAACACAGGAGCCGGGCAAACCCAACATTTGACCAAAGACATGATTCGGAGCTGATGCATATAATGCCCAACTTGAGACGTCTAACACTCCCTAAGGTGTTTGGACTTTATGATAACGGGCAGAGTTATGCCCTAAGCCCCTTGTGTCCAGGTACGGGCATTGTCTTCTGACGCGGCCAATGCCAAAGCGTCAGGCTCCGCCTCGGCTATAGGAAGAAGCCGAGGGCAATTTAGCAACAAGAGACAGTAATAAAAAGGTCTATGTAGGGTCTTAATCTGAAAAGAATCCTTGCGACGGGTCCCTACTGCACGTCTGCGCCTGTGTCTCTGTTGTGCCGTTATCCTGGACGGGTACGCACGTTTGTTCATCTGTAGAAAAGGAGGAACGTTTTAGTTTTAGAAACAGTTCGTGCGAAAATAATGTAAAATAATAAGTGCAAATAATTAAAGCTAGGTTTATATGAAACCGCTGTGAGTTGTGCGCGCAGCCCCTTATGAAAGGGTATGCGGCTAGGGAGCCCTAACTGCTGAGTCCAGATCGTCTATCCGAATCCGGGGTCTTTAAGTGACCCTCGCACTGAAATGGTGCCATGTGGACCGGGCATCTTAAGTGTAAGAGACGCGTAATGCGGTATGGCGTTGAAGCGGACAAAAGCCTTTCGTCCCAATAGCGCTTGATGTTCACTTTTAAATGGGGCGATATGGAAAATTAACTTTTCCCGTCGAAAATTGTTCGGTGATCCGAACACGACTTCGAGTAATATCGAGCCTGTGCACTTGGCGTAAGGGCCTGGCGTAACTCCTTTGAAGGAAGTGCGGCTGTGTCGAATTTTGGTGGGGTCTATCCTCATCCGACGGATTGTGTTTGAATATAGCAGGTTTAAGTCACTACCTCCGTCCATTAGGATGTTTGTGAATTGTAGTCCGTCTATTATCGGATTCAATATCAGGGGAGTCCGTCCCACGGTTCGAACACTTTTGGAATAATCCGGTGGTCGAAAGTGATTGGTTTTGATATCCAATCTCTATGGTTTGCGGGGCCGGACCGTGCGAAGCTCTTTTTAGAAAGTGCCGCATCGGATGAAGTGAGTTTACTGCTTTGACCCCTTGTGGGAAAGTCTTTTGTTTTCCGGTGCCCTGCTGGCAGGGTTTATCTTCTTCGCTTGACGCGTCGAGCCCCTTGCGTTCGGCGTTTAGTCGGCCGGACTGTTTGAAAACCCAACAATCCCTGTGGGTGTGATTTGCAGGCCTTCCGGGGGTACTGTGGATTTGACAAATCCGACCCAGAATTTTGTGTAGGTTAGACAGTTCGTCGCTGTCGTCCTTGATGGGTTGAGCTTTATTATTCGGCCGTGAGCTTCTAAATCCGGCGTTGACTGCCGTGCTCTTTGGGCTTTTCTCTTTATTCCGGCGATGTTCTTTTCGGCGCCGTGATTTTCCGTTTCCATCTCTTATCTCAGATGTACTTGGGTTGCTGGTGCTGCTTTTTGCCAACCAGCTGTCCTCTCCTGCGCAAAAGCGGGTCATGAGGCTTGTTAATGCGGTCATTGTCCTTGGTTTCTCTTGGCCGAGGTGTCTGGCGAGCCATTCGTCTCGGACATTGTGCTTAAAAGTTGCTAAGGCTTCGGCATCCGGACAGTCAACTATTTGGTTCTTTTTGGTAAGGAACCTGTTCCAGAATGTCCGCGCTGACTCTCCGGGCTGTTGAGTTATGTGACTTAGGTCATCTGCATCCGGAGGCCGGACATAAGTCCCTTGAAAATTTGCTCTAAACGCTTCTCGAGCTCTTCCCAACTTCCAACAGTGTTTTCGGGAGGCTTTTGAGCCAATGACGTCTGGCCCTTTGAGCTTGAGGGGTAGATATTTTATGGCATGGAGATCGTCTCCTCCGCCATATGTATATGCAGATATAGTCTTCTATCCGACTCGAGGTCTGTTGTTCCATCGTAGGCTTCTATGTTGATGGGTTTAAACCCTGCTGGGAATTCATGTTCCAAAGACCTCGTCTGTGAAGCATAGTGGGTGTCGGTGCCCCTGTGCTTATGTATGCCACTATCATCGGACACTTGACGTGTTCCTTTGCTTATTGGGGCTTTCCTTTTGGGTCCGTAGATGGACTGGCTGGGCCATTTGACGGTGGGGGCTTTATGGCCTCTTCGTCGACTCAGGGCAGCTTGCGCTCGGGTAGCTCTTGATTGGTGGCTGTTGCCTTGTTTGTCTGCGGTTTTGAGCACTTTGCTCCATCTTATCCGGAGCGCATCTTCCGCTGTGTTGAGCTTCCGCTTTTCCTTCTTTAGGCTTCTTGCTGTAGCGATGAGCCTGCGTTTGCAAAGATCTTGTTCGACGGGCTCTTCGAGTTCGTCGTCATTGGGGCTTGTTTCATCTTCGGAGGGAGGTACATAGTTGTGATCCTCAACCTTTTCTTCTGCCGCCCTTTTGTGAGGGCTTGCTTCTACATCCTCCTTTGCTGAGTCTTGCTGAAGGGGTTTGTCTTCGACACTCTCCGGAGTGTTATTGTCTCCCGTGCCGGATTCTCCATTCTTGTTGTGGCGGGATTTAGAGCGGCGCCGCTGACACCGGCGTTTAGGCTGCTTCTTCAAAGAATCTTCGTCCGCTGCTTTTTCGCCATCCCCTTCCTTTGGGGTATCCACCATGTAGACGTCGTATGACGAGGTGGCCTTCCAGTGTCCCGTGGATGCTGGGTCTTGATCGTCTCCGGCATCATCATCCATAGCGTCGATGTCCTCGGAGTCGTAGTCTAGCATGTCGGTTAGATCCTCGACAGTGGCTACAAAGTGGGTGGTGGGTGGGCTCCGAATTTCTTCGTCATCCGAACTCCAACCGTCCTGGCCATAGTCCGGCCACGATTCTCCTGATAGCGAGAGATGCTTCAGGGAATTCAGGATATCACCAAAAGGCGAGTGTTGGAAGATGTCCGCGGCGGTGAATTCCATAACCGGCGCCCAATCTGGCCTAATTGGTGGGCGCGCGGGAGGCTCGGAGTCCGGCGAGGAGTCCGGTGCCTCGGAATCATGAGTTTCGCAAGGGACAAAATCGGTATTCGGCTCCATCGCCGTAGATGTTGAAGCCCCCGGGGCGGCGTTTATCCACCGACCCTCGTCATGGGCAATCGGCTCCGGGCAAGTAGCCGGGCGGATTCAAGTCGCGACCACCAAAGCACCGTCCGTGGCGAGCTAGATCATGCCCATCGTCGCGGTCGGGCGGCGCTTAGCTGTGGCTCGAGTCCGTCGAAGATCAAGTCTCCGCGGTCATCGGCCGTGAAGTTTAGGTTTCAAATCGACTGACGGCGAGGCGTAGCTTCGATCTGCTCTAGATGGCCAAGAGAATTGGCCCGCAGATGAAGCCGCCCGAATCTGAAGATCTGTCCCAGGAGAAAAGTCTCACCTGGACAGGGTTGAAGGTTGAAGATGCCATCGAGCCTATCGGTGGCGACACGAGGAACTCTCAATGAAAGCACCAATGTCGGTGTCAAAACCGCGGATCTCGGGTAGGGGTCCCGAATCTGTGCGTCTAGGCGGATGGTAACAGAGGCGAGGGACACAATGTTTTTACCAGTTTCAGGCCCTCTCGATGGAGGTAATACCCTCGTCCCGCTTGATTAATATTGATAATATGGGTAGTACAAGAGTAGATCTACCACGAGATCAATGAGGCTAAACCCTAGAAGCTAGCCTATGGTATGATTGTTGAGATGTAATGTTGTGTCCTACGGACTAAAGCCCTCCGGTTTATATAGACACCGGAGAGGCTAGGGTTACACAGAGTCGGTTACAACGGTAGGAGATCTACATATCCGTATCGCCAAGCTTGCCTTCCACGCCAAGTAAAGTACCTTCCGGACACGAGCCGGAGTCTTCAATCTTCTATCTTCGTAGTCTGGGAGTCCGGCGGATATTGATAGTCCGGCTGTCCGGACACCCCCTAGTCCAGGACTCCCTCAAAGAGAAAGAGGAGAAAATAAAGATATGGAGCCTTAAGGCTCGTCATTGCTTACCGGGGGTAGGTGCTGCACAAAATGTCAGATAACACATGCAAAAAATAGAAAGCATGAAATTGACAAGATGTGCGGAGCACATGATCTTTATTTATGCACGGGGTCTGCGCCTGACTTTGTACAAAGGATTACATGCAACAACGGCAAGACTTGTACAAACGGTGGTTGCCGGAACGGGTTCCGGCAACTGCGCCTTACGGGTAAAACTTACGAAGATGCTCAATGTTCCAGGAGTTGCTCACCGGAGTGCCATCTTTGGTCTCAAGGCGGACAGCGCCATGCCTAGTGACTCGTTTCACCCGGTAAGGGCCTTCCCACTTCGGCGTCAACTTGTTGGAATTCTTGGCGGACTGAACGCACCGAACAACAAGGTCGCCTTCCTCGAGACTTCTGGCATTAACTTTGCGGATATGGTAGCGGCGCAAACCTTGCTGGTATCGAGCAGCTCGTACAGCAGCCTGAAGACGGTCCTCCTCAAGGAGCAGTGCGTCATCTTGTCGCAGCTGCTCTTGCTCAAGCTCATCATAAGCGAGCACTCGAGGCGATCCGTATACGAGTTTCGTGGGGAGAACTGCCTCTGCTCCATAGACTAGAGCGAAAGGTGTCTGGCCAGTGGCTCAATTTGGCGTCGTCCTGATCGACCAAAGAACCACCGGCAGCTCCTCGATCCAGTTCTTTCCGCACTTGTGCAGCCTGTCGAAATTTCTGGTCTTGAGCCCACGCAGCACTTCAGCATTTACCCTCTCCGCTTGACCGTTGCTTCTCGGGTGAGCAACAAAAGCGAAGCAGACCTTGGCACCAAGATCTTGGACGTACTGCATGAAGGTGCGGCTCGTGAATTGCGTGCCGTTGTCGGTGATGATCCTATTAGGGACCCCAAAACGGCGAACAATCGACCTGAAGAACTTGACTACTGACTGTGTTGTCACCTTCCTCACTGCTTCCACTTCCGGCCACTTTGTGAACTTGTCGATTGCAACGTACAAGTACTCAAAGCCCCGACAGCTTCGGGGAAAGGGGCCGAGATGTCGAGCCCCTGCACCGAAAATGGCCAGGATAAAGGGATCGTCTGGAGAGCTTGAGCTGGCTGGTGTATCTGCTTGGAATGGAACTGGCACGCATCACACTTGGTTACTTGTGCAGTTGCATCCTAGAGGGCGGTCGGCCAAAAGAAACCTTGCCGGAATGCTTTGCCGGCAAGTGCTCTTGCGCCAATGTGGTGACCACATATACCTCCATGTATCTCTGCCAACAACTTTTGTCCATCTTCCTGGTGAATACACTTCAATTTCAAACCGTTGAGTCTTCTTCTATATAGTGTGTTGTCAACAAACTGGTACATACTTGACTGCCGGGCTAGTTTTTTTGCTTCTTCTTGCTCTTCAGGAAGTTCTCCTGTCTGAAGGAAACGGACAATCTGCTGTGCCCATGCTGGAGCCTGTGGCTCGACAACAAGGACTAAAGGCACATATGCTGCTGCGGGAACATCCGCTTCTACGGCGAGAATCTGCGGCTCAGCCGGAGCTTGATGTTCCCCGGCAAGCTTGCCGGAGCAAAACTTGTCGGGAGCCCCTGCTTCAACGGGACAAACCCTAGGGCTTGTCGGAGCAGACTGCTCGTCAGCACCCTCGGTGTTGATCTTGGGGACCTTCTTGGTGGTGGCTTCGGGGAGCTCTTCCGGAAAATAGTCACCAGAAATCAACTTCCTCTTCTTGCTCTGTCCAGTGGATGGCGTTACGGACGGTTGAGTCAGTTTGAGCACAAAGATCCCTGGTTCCACAGGTAACTTAAGTGCGACGCACTTCGACAGGCCATCGGCAATGTCGTTCTGAGCTCTTGGAACATGTTCCATCTGTAGGCTGTCAAAGCGCTCTTCTAACTTTCTCACTTCGTCAACATAGGCTTCCATCAACGGACTCTGATAATTCTTGTTGACTTGGCGGACGACAAGCTGCGAGTCACCCCTGACAATGAGCTTCTTGATCCCAAGGTCAGCTGCGATCCTGAGACCGGCAAGCAAACCTTCATACTCTGCAGTATTGTTTGTTGCTTGCTCCTTGGGAAAGTGCATCTGGACTACGTACTTGAGGTGCTCTCCGGTGGGCGCGACAAGTAGCACACCCTTTTGGCGCCTTTGCAGCGAAGAGCACCATCAAGGTACATCAGCCACTCTTTGCTTGCTTCCTTGACGGGATGCTCGTCTCGGAATTTCTTCATCCGGTGTTGGCGTCCATTCCGCTATGAATTCTGCCAATGCTCTGCTCTGGATAGTTGAAGTACTCTCAAACTTGAGGCCAAATCTTGACAGTTCCAGTGCCCACTCGACAATCCTGCCTGTTGCTTCTGGATTCTGCAGTATCCTCTTAAGCGGAAAACGAGTGACAATTGTGATCTCATGCGCTTGGAAGTAATGGCGCAACTTTCTCGAGGCCATGAGAAGGCCGAAAAGCAATTTCTGCACACCAGAGTACCTTGATCTAGCCCCCTGCAGAAGGGAACTGACAAAGTAAACTGGGCGCTGCACCATTTTCTTCTACACCTCCTCTTGCGCTTGCGCAGATCCATCTTTGTCGGGACCAGAGCTTGCCGGAGAAGTCCCTTGCTTGTCGCTGGATGCATCTGCCGTGGTCGCTGGCTCATCATCCGCCTCCCTCTCCACCACTAACGCAGCACTAACCACTTGATTGGTTGCCGCTATATATAGCAGCAACTTCTCTTGTGGCTTAGGTGCGACAAGTGTTGGAGTGGAGGACAGGTATCTCTTCAAGTCCTGTAGCGCAGCCTCCACTTCCGGAGTCCATTTCATTGGACCTGCCTTTTTCAATATTTTGAAAAATGGTAGGGCGCGCTCAGCAGACTTAGAGATAAACCTGCTGAGAGCAGCCATGCAACCGGCAAGTCTTCGTACATCCTTGACGCGCTTCGGTGCTTCAATCTGCTCAATGGCCTTGATCTTGTCGGGATTGGCTTCAATTCCCCACTGAGACACGAAGAACCCGAGAAGCTTGCCGGAGGGGACTCCAAACACACACTTCTCGGGGTTAAGCTTGAGGTTGATCTTGCGCGGATTTGCAAAGGTTTCGTCTAAATCTTGAATCAGGGTTGCCTTGTCCTTGCTCTTGACCACTATGTCTCCATGTAGGCTTCCACATTTCTTTGCATTTGTGGCTCAAAAGCGTCATGGACTAATCTTGCAAATGTTAAACCAGCATTCTTTAAACCGAAAGGCATCCGTACAAAACAGTATGTGCCACATGGGATGATGAATGCGGTCTTCTCCTCATCCTCTTCTGCCATGAAGATCTAATGATACCCTGAATATGCGTCAAGAAATGAAAGCAAGTCACATCCAGCCGTGGAGTCAACAATCTGGTCAATGCGCAGCAAGGGAAATGGGTCTTTGGGACAGGCTTTATTAACATCGGTAAAATCGATACAAAGCCTCCATTTCCCGTTTGCCTTGCGCACGACTACAGGATTGGCAACCACGTAGGATGGAGCACTCCTCTGACAAGGCCTGCTGCTTCCAACTTCTTGATTTCTTCTGCAATGTATTCCTGGCGCTCCACTGCTTGTTTCCTGACTCTCTACTTGACGGGCCGCGCATGAGGACAGATGGCAAGGTGGTCCTCGATTACTTTCCTGGGAACACCGGGGATGTCAGACAGTTGCCACGCAAACACGTCGACATTCGCCCGCAGGAAAGCAACGAGCGCGCTTTCCTATTTAGGGTCGAGAGTGGCACTACTGGTGAAGGTACCACCAGTGCCGTCCTCCTTGGCGGGCACCTTCTTGGTTTCTGGCGGAGCTGCCATTGCCTTCTTACACTTGCCGGTGGAGCTCGATGGTGCGTCCTCGACGGTAGCGCAGCACTCCGAAGAGGTGCGCTTGCCGGAGTGGGCATCAGAACTCATGCCGGACTTGGTCTTCTTCTTCCCTCCGGGAGCTTCAGCGGCAAGTGACTTGCGTTCAGCTGCGGCTGCTGCTTCCCGGTAGATCTTGTCCGCGCAGATAAGAGCATCCTTCTTGTCGCCAGGGACAAAGATGACACTTATCGGGCCTGGCATCTTCAGCATGTTGTATGCGTACTGAGAGGCTGCCATGAATTTGGCGAGCGTTGGACGGCCGAGTATCCCATTGTAAGGCAATGGAAAGTCAGCAACGTCAAAAGTGACCCTCTCAGTCCTGAAGTTCAACTCGCTGCCAAATGTTACCGGCAACGTGATCTTTCCTTGACTTGCTCCTTCCGGGTTGATTCCTTGGAATGTGCGGTCTCTTGAGCTTCTTTGTCGGGGATCTAGAGTTTCTGGAGTACCGCGGAGGAGATCAGGTTCAAGCCGGCCCCGCCGTCAACTAGCATCTTAGTGACCTTGAGGTTGCGGATAGTTGGTGAAACCAACATCGGCAAGCACCCGACCGTAGTTATGCGATCAGGGTGGTCCTCAATATCAAAGATGATAGGCGTGCGGACCATTTCGAGGCTTGCGTGACTCGGCGGGTGGTTACGCGCATTGACTTCCCGCACCTTTGCTTGAGCTGGCGGTGTGAAGTATCCAGAGAAGCACCGCCGTCAACGCACAGGACCTGTGTGGCTTTCTGGAACTCCTGCTCATCGGCCTCGTCATCATCCACATATTCATCGTCGTCTTCATCTTCATCCTTGTCGCGGCCACGAGGAGGTCTGTCTCCTTGCCGCTGCTTGGCCTTGCCGCGGCGTCCTCCTCGGCCGGGACGTTTCTTGTTGGATCCTCCAGTACCTTCTTGGGCCTTCTCCTTGTCGCGCCGCTCGTACTCAGCGTTTTGCTGCTCAACAAGCTGCTCGACCGTCTTGCAGCTCTGGAGATCATGGCCCTTGGTGCGGTGGATCTTGCAGTACTGCTTGCCGGAGCCGTCCTGCTTGTCAGCGGCCACCACAGCTTCGGCTTCCTTGGCGCCACCTCCGTTGCTGGACTGCTCAACGACTAGCACATCTTTGCCTTTCTTCTTCCTGTTGTTCCGCCGCCGGTTTTTCTTTGCCGGGGCAGCATCCTCGCTGTCAGATCCCCCTGCTCCTGTATTCTCTCGGGGGAGTTTCCTCCCTTCCTCAGCACGTGCACACTTGTCGGCCAGGGCATATAGCTCACTAACGTCTCTGATCTTGCACATCGCCATCTCCTCCCGCATCCTGCGGTTACGCACGTTCTGATGGAACGCGCTGATGACCGCGGCAGGGTGGACATCTGGGATGTTGCGCTATACTTGGTTGAATCTCTGAATATAC
The DNA here is from genome assembly GCA_021437245.1 of Aegilops speltoides. Lineage (NCBI taxonomy): Eukaryota > Viridiplantae > Streptophyta > Magnoliopsida > Poales > Poaceae > Aegilops > Aegilops speltoides. The sequence continues at coordinate 218,852,852 of CM038141.1, read as the reverse complement.
TTGCGCAGGGGCTCTCCTTCCTTCTGGGCGAGCAGATGAAGGTCGCTCTCTTGGCCATGAGGCTTGTGGCCACCTGTAAAGGCGCCGACAAACTGATGGCACAGATCCGCCCATGAGGATATGGAGTTGTCCGGCAAGTGCATGAGCCAGGATCTAACATTAGGCTTGAGCACCAGCGGGAAGTAGTTGGCAAGGATCTTGTCATCGCGCCCCGTCGCCTTGCACGCGATGGTGTAGATCTTTGAGGAACTCCGATGGATGCAACCTGCCGTCGTACTTCTCTCGATGCGTCGGCTTGAAATTCTTTGTGCTGGGCCACTGGACTTGCCGCAGCTCACGAGTGAATGCAGGGCAACCTACCGCGTACGGCAAGTCGCCTGGTTCCCCTGGCACATGCATGTCGACAGCGGGCCCAGCGCGCTGGTCCGACGACGCCGCGCTTCTCTTCGACGCTCGATGCGAGTACGAGCGTCTTCTTGCTGTTGTTTGTGAAGAACTTGGCGCTGATCGCGATGAGCTCGTGGATCTGACGACGCGGTGGAGTCGGTGTCGAGGTTGACCCGGCGAGTCGGCGATCTTGGCCTTCGGGGCGGAGAGTGTACGGTGGTCGCACCCCCACCGGTTTTGTCGCCATCGGCTCGCGCCTGGCAATCTTGCCGCGGCTGCGATGCATTCGGTTGTCGTGGAGTGTCACCGTTGGCGAAGCCGATGAGACTCTGAATGGTGGCCCTCCATTCGTCGATCTTGTCCGCCGTTGGAGGGTAATCCAGGAGCAGTTGAGCTCGTGCCAAAGCTTCTTCCGATGTTTTGGGTGGCGGTGGCGAACGGTGCGAGGAGCGGGATATGCTCGGACTTCTAACTATGTTAGAAGGAGCAGGATCCCGTCCAGGCGACCGTGTCTTGCTCGTGCCAGCATGTTGGCGCGCATGCTGGTCTTGAGCATCCCGAGATTTACCAGCTCGATCTCAGTCCAACAAACGTATGGTACCGCGAGTACCATGACGCCGTCGGTCCCGCGCCTCCTGAGATGGGCGCGGTGCATGTACGGACGCCGAGGTTTGCGCAGCCTTGTCCTTGGACCTGGCGACAGCGTGAGCTCCCTCGTCGACGCCCGTTCCTCCGCCGGCGTCTACCCCACCACCTGTTTGCTCCGGTGGCGGTGGGATCGACGTGGACGAAGCAGCCACCCCCGAAGCCTTCTTCTTCGGTGGCATGTCGATGAAGATGATGAAGAAGATGAAGATCTAGCTCGCGTGAATGCCGGATCGGGTTCACACAACCTCGACGCCCCCTACCTGGCGCGCCAAAGATGTCGTGGGAACGAACACCTATGGGACAGGAGCCCCTTTCGGTTCGGCGGGTGGCGGAGATCATACGAAGAGCAGATTGAGGCGAAGCACACGAGCGATTTACCCAGCTTCGGAGCTCTCCGGAGAGATAATACTCCTACTTCTGCTTTGTGGTTGTATTGTGTTCTTGCTCGGGAGCGCTGAGTGCTACAGTACACTAGCTGCTAACGAGACCGAGCGTGAGTGCTTTTTGGTTCCGAACCCCCCTCTACGTTGCGCATGGGCCTCCTTTTATATGCTCAAGGGTGTAGGATCGTTGAAGGCAAGAGTGTCTAGAGGGGGGGTGATTAGACAACTCGACAAGATAAAAGTTTATGCCTTTTAATTATCATAAGATCATAGCAAGTTCACAATGAAGGGCAAGTCAAGCATCATGCATACAAGTCGAGCAACATACTAAACATGCAATTCTAGAGTATAGGGCAGCGGAAAGTAAATTGCATGAATAGTAAGGGAGAGATTGTGAAGAGCAAGCGCAATTGGAACACGGAGATTTTTCTCGTGGTTCCGATAGGTGGTGCTATCGTCAATCCACGTTGATGGAGACTTCAACCCACGGAGGGTAACGGCTCTTGCGAGTCCACGGAGGCTCCACCCACGAAGGGTCCACGAAGAAGCAACCTTGTCTATGCCATCATGGCTTCGCCCACGGAGGACTAGCCTTACTCGGGGTAGATCTTCACGAAGTAGGCGATCTCCTTGCCCTTACAAACTCCTTGGTTCAACTCCACATCATGACGGAGGCTCCCAAGCGACACCTAACCAATCTAGGAGGCACCACCCTCCAAAAGGTAATAGATGGGGTTGGTGATGATGAACTCCTTGCTCTTGTGCTTCAAATGATAATCTCCCAACACTCAACTCTCCTCACTGATTTGGCTGTGGTGGAGGAAGGGATTGAGTGGAAAGCAACTTGGAAAGACTAGAAATCAAGTGTCATATGGTGGGAGAGGAGCAACTTGATCTCAACACAAGGGTAGGTAGTTTTCTTCTCAGAAATGTAAGGTAGGAGTGGTAGTTCTTTCTGATGGCTCTCTCCACGAATGAAGAGGAGGTGGAGGGTATTTATAGCCTCCACACAAAATCCAACTGTTACACACATTTGAGCAATCTCGGTCGGACCGAAGTTGACAACTCGGTCGGACCGAAAGTTCAAATCTTGTGAGCGTTGGGATTTTCAGTGGGACCGAAAATACAATCTCGGTTAGACCGATTCTTCCAAAGTCTAGGGTTTGCCAATCTCGGTGGGACCGACTTTCTCATCTCGGTGACACCGATTTGAGTCTGAAGGTTCTGAAGCTTGGCAACACCAATTTCGAATGACCGAGTTTGGAATCGGAAAATCCGAGATTCTTAGGGTTTGGCTATATGGTGAGGTGGTTCATCTCGGTGTGGTGAGTTTGGAATCGGTGGGACCGAGATTACTTATGAGTTTATGTTGGAATGAAAGATTGCTGATTGTTAGAGATAAATCACTAAGCACCTTAGAGCAACCAGATCATCATCATAACCTCACCCCTTTTAATAGTATTGGCTTTCCTATGGACTCAATGTGATCTTGGATCACTAAACCAAAAATGGAGTCTTGAGCTTTTGCCAATCCTTTCCTTAGCATCTTAGGGGTTCACCTCTCTAGTCCTTTTGCCATGCAGAGTGGTTGACCTTCCCGAAACATACTTGTTAAAAGCATTAGTCCAACCACGAGTATGTTGTCATTAATTACCAAAACCACCTAGGAGCAAATGTGCTTTCAATCTCCCCTTTTGGTAATTGATGGCAACACACGAAAAAGGATATCAAAGCTTACTAAAAGAAGGACATGGTTAACATTAAAGCTTTGATGACATGTAGTACACAAGCTCCCCTACAAGTGTGCAGGATTTTAGATTTTGGTTTTGGACTATCACAAGCACACATGAGAGAAAAGCAAAATGTGCTACATGCAGCTTGGCTATATGCATCGAGCGAGATAAGGTAAGTGAGATATGATGCATATGTGCATGGTGATTTCTTGCAAACAAGTATTCACAAGCAAGTCACCATCATGCACATCCTGCAAGATGCATATACTTACCTTGAAGTTCCTTGGTGATGTACCTGAAGAAATAAACTTGGGAAAACAGGGTTAGATAACACAAGAGTATTTCTTCAACTAACAAAGAAGAACATCAAGAGTACCAAGCCAGGGATGACATGTATAAAGAGTGTCTCATGTCGAGTACTAGCTTGAATCAGCCAACATGTCTCCCAAGACTGAAAGATTTTCAATGAGCTCGGAGAGATTTTGCTTTTCATAAGATACCAATTGTGATCTTTAGAGGATACCAATTGTGAGAGCAAGAGAAGCAAAATCGGAGAATAATGCCAAGAGATTTAGCACAGAGAAATATATGGCAAAGCTTTGATGTGATCCTCTTCCCTTAAGATAAGATTGTTCTTCCTTTAATCTCCCAGCTCCCCTAAATCTTCTCCCCTTTGACATCAAGTGCGAAAAGGACGATAAACCAGGAAGGGCAGGAAAGATGGAAGGAAAGAAGTGGGTTCATGAAGAATCACAACTGAGCAAATTTAGAATGTAGAATGGAAATCATTTAGATGAGCTGTAGAAGATGATATCCTGGTGAATGTAAATCGGTGACACCGAATTGATATAGATCGGTGAGTCCGAAAGTCAGAGACTTAGGGCAGATCCTGTTTCGGTTAGACCGAAATATTTAAATCGGTGGCCTTGAGTTTAATTCAAGGAAATCTGAAATAATTCAGCTCACTTTGCAAGGAATGTTTCAGAAGATTTGCAATGAATTTGGAAATGATTTTTAGGGAATTTATCAGAGCTAAAGGATATATACAAGAACAGAAGAAACAAAAAAAAAGATTGCTAGATGAAGTGAAAAAACAGGGGAACTCAATGAGAGAGCATAAGAGAAAAACAGAAAAACTCCAAAACATATGTACTTCATCTAGACAGGGGTCAGCGACAAAGTCACCTATGTTTGAGTATATTGACTTAGGAGTCAAATGAGAACATTTGATCATAGGTCATACTCATCGTTTAAGCTCAAAATGGGGTTACCATTTTTCGATTAAGCAATTGATGTGATCACATCTTTTGAAGCTGCTTGTACTCATGACTTTGAGCAAAGCTTTTTCAAGATGTGAAAGACATACCTTGGGCTTGTTGTTGCTTGTTCTCATGTAGGTGAACTTGATGTAGTTGCTCATAGGATGTGAAGTTGGAGCACCATTTCAAGTGTGTAGTTCATCTTCCTACATGGGTTAGGCAAGCAAGGAAATACTCAAGAATATCCAATTTGACATGAATGAAGTACTAGGAGTATATGGTGTCTAAAAGGATATGTGGAATTTTGTTCCTTGAACTCAACATCCCAAAGAGCTAGATACTTGGTTAATGACAAGATTACTCATGATTTGAGTGAGTGATAATCTTGTTGAATGTAGACCATCCAAGTACCGCAAGGAGTTAGATGCAATACAAGGGGCAAATGTGTCCAAGACATATGATCATCATCATAAGAGAAATATCAAGGATTAGTCAATTAGGCTCGTGCCTTGCATGCATCAATGGAGTTTTCACTCCAAGTTTGAAGCATCAATGATGTTCAACTCACTCCTCAAGCGACAAAACACTTTCTCATCAAGTGGTTTTGTGAAGATATCTGCAAGCTGTTTGTCGATCTGAACATGCTTAAGATCAATGTCACCTTTGCAATATGATCACGAATAAAATGGTGACGAACTTCAATGTGTTTCGTGCGAGAGTGTTGTACAGGATTGTGTCCAATCTTAATAGCACTCTCGTTGTCACAAAGCAAAGGAACATGTCTTGCATGTATCCCATAGTCCTTAAGCATTTGTTTCATCCATAGCAACTGAGCACAACACGAACCAGCAGCAATATATTCTGCTTCTGCGAATCAATAATGATATTGAGTTTTGTTTCTTGGATGACCAAGACACAAGGGATCGACCAAGAAATTGACATGTACCGAAGTTGACTTTCTATCTATCTTATCTCGGCATAGTCCGAGTCGGAATAGCCAACAAGATCGAAAGAGGCCCTCTTAGGATACCAAATGCCAAAGTTAGGTGTGTGTATCAAATATCTCACAATTCTTTTGACAGCTTTAAGATGACATTCTTTAGGAGCAGCTTGATATCGAGCACACATGCATACACTCAACATAATATCGGGACGAGATGCACGAGATATAGTAGAGAGCCAATCATGGATCGATAGACCTTTTGATCAACAGGTTCTCCACCTTTTGTCAAGTCATTATGTCCATTAGTAGGCATGGGGGTTCTCATACCTTTGCTCTCTTGCATGTTGAACTTCTTGAAGAGATCCTTAGTGTACTTGGTTTGTGAGACAAAAGTACCCTCCTTAGATTGCTTGATTTGCAACCCAAGGAAGAACTTGAGTTCACACATCATGGACATCTCATACTTCTCCGACATAAGCTTTCCAAACTTCTCACTGAAATCAGGGTTAGTTGATCCAAAGATAATATCATCGACATATATTTGGCACACAAATAGTTCTCCGTCAACCCTTTTTGTGAATAGCGTTGAGTCAATTTTACCAATCTCAAATCCTTTTTCAAGAAGAAAGCTAGTCAAGCATTTGTACCAAGCTCTAGGGGCTTGTTTAAGACCATAAAGAGCTTTGTGCAATTTGTAAACATGATTGGGTTTTTTAGCATTCACAAATCCGGGAGGTTGTTTCACAAATACTTCCTCCTCAATTTCACCATTTAGGAAAGCACTTTTAATGTCCATTTGATAGAGAGTAATGTTATGGTGGTTGGCATAAGCAAGAAGAATGCGAATGGACTCAAGTCTAGCAACGGGGGCATAGGTCTCACCATAGTCCATACCTTCGACTTGTGTGTAACCTTGTGCTACGAGACGAGCCTTGTTGCGGATGACTTGTCCATCCTCATCTTGCTTGTTCCGAAACACCCATTTGGTTCCAATGACGTTTTGGTCATCATTGGGCTTCTCTACCAAAGACCAAACGTTGTTCCTCTCGAAGTTGTGCAGCTCTTCATGCATAGCGTTCACCCAGTCCGGGTCTTCAAGCGCTTCTTCTACCTTCATAGGTTCAAGACTGGAAATAAATGAGTAATGCTCACAAAAGTTAGCTAAACGAGTCTTAGAGCGAGTGATTCTCCCGGAGTCGATGTCATTCATCATTTGTTCCACGGGATGGTCCTTCTTGACTCTTTCTCGAACTTGGGATAGCTTTTGTCGTGGTCGTGGCTGAGCTTCCTCATCATCCTCATCTTCTTCCTCATCGGTGTTGTTGGTGTTGTCTTGAGGTGGTGGAGAAGGAGGTTGTGGTGGATCTTCTTGTCGCACTTCCTCATCTTGGTGAGTTCCACTTGTGGAGGCCTCCATGTTGCCTTGAGGTTCACCTTGCCGTGAGGTAGGGGCTCCACGTATGTAGATGAGGTACTCTCCTTCACTTCCATGGGACGAATCTTTCCAATGGATAAATCTTGAATAGCTTCCGATGGGTCCTTATCTCCTACATCAATAGGCATTTGCTCTACTTGCGAGCCATTAGATTCATCAAACTTCACATCTACCGTCTCTTCAACCTTTCGGTGAAATTATTGTGACACGGTAAGTGTGAGAGTTTGATCCATAACCGAGGAAAAAGCCTTCATGAGTTTTAGGAGCAAATTTAGACCGACGATGCTTATCAAGGATATAGCATTTTGATCCAAAGACACGAAAATATCCCACTTGGGGTTTGTTACCCGTAAGGAGCTCGTATGAAGTCTTGCCGAGAAGCTTGTGAAGATAAAGTCTGTTGATGGCATGACAAGCTGTCTCAACGGCTTCACCCCAAAAGTGTTTTGGTGTCTTGTATTCATCAAGCATTGTCCTCGCCATCTCAATGAGCGTTCGGTTCTTCCTCTCAACAACCCCGTTTTGTTGAGGTGTGTACGTAGTTGAGAACTCATGTAGAATCCCTTCCTCATCGAGAAAAGAGTCCACATGGGTGTTCTTGAACTCCGTTCGTTGTCCTCCGAACCTTCTTGATCTTCACCTCAAATTGATTCTGAGCCTTTCTAGCAAAGGTTTTGAAGATTTTCTGAACCTGCGATTTGTCATCAAGTAGAAATACCCACGTAAATCTGGAAAAGTCATCTACAATAACTAGACCAAAGGAGTTACCACCAAGGCTTTTGTAAGCATTGGGACCGAAGAGATCCATATGAAGAAGCTCAAGCGGTCTCCTTGTGGTCATGATATTCTTCACGGGATGACTTCCTCCAACCTGTTTTCCTGCTTGACATGCACTGCAGAGTCTATCTTTGTCAAAGAAAACATCTTTAACACCAAGAATGTGATCACCTTTAATTAGCTTATCTAAATTTCGCATACCAACATGTCCAAGCCTTCTATGCCAAAGCCAACCTTTTGCAGATTTAGCGATAAAGCAAGTTCTAGGTTGAGCTTTCTTAGTGAAATCGACAATGTATAGGTCACCTCTACGAATGCCAGTAAAGACCATGTTGTGATTGTCACTATGAAAAACTTGGCAATCTATTTTGGTGAATAGCACATTGTATCCAAAGTCAGCTAATCTAGACACGGAAAGCAAATTGTATCCAAGTGATTCAACAAGCATGACATTTTTGATCGAGCTATCATGAGATATGGCCACCTTACCAAGGCCAAGTACCTTACCCTTGGAGTTGTCTCCAAAAGTCACATACTTGCGTGGACCATCGTTCTTTGCAAGCTCTCGAAACATGTCTTCATCTCCGGTCATGTGATCGGTGCATCCACTATCAAGAATCCATTCTTTTCCTCCGGATATGTAGTCTCTCATATTTGCCATAAGACTGAGACTCTTCATGATCTTGTCCAGCTCGGTGTCCGAATTGTCATCATGCTCATGCTCATCATCATATTGACCCATAGATAATTCATCATCAACACCTAGGTCAATTTGATAATGACTTGCATCAGTTTTATCAACGTGATAATAATCATCGGAATGCAATACAAGAGCATTTCTTATTCGAACATTGATAAAACCGGGATCACCCTTCTTTTTCATAAGATCACGAAGCTCAAAGAAGCATTTATCAAAGTTAGGATCTTTGGGGCGCAACATATCAAATTCAACAGTCTTGTATAGAATTTCATCAAGACCTCTCAAAGAGTAGTCCGGATAAAGTTCTTCCAAGAACTTCCACATAGCATGGGCGCACTCAAAGTTCGTGACAAGCTCAAGCAAGTTATCAGGCAAACCTCTAATGATAAGATTGACAGTTCTAAGGTTACGAAGCAAATCAAGTTCTTCATCTACGAGGGTGCAAGGGGTCAAATGGTGGTACATATGGGGTTTCAACATATTTGCAAAGTTGTACATCTTGAAGATAGCAAGCATTTCAATCCTCCACGAGTTATAAGACACTCCATCAAGAATAGGCACTCTATGACTAACACTCCCAAACGTAGACACGTCCATCTTCCTCCAATGGTGTGCAAACCAGAACAATGGAGACCAAAGCTCTGATACCAATTGTAGGATCGTTGAAGGCAAGAGTGTCTAGAGGGGGGGTGATTAGACAACTCGACAAGATAAAAGTTTATGCCTTTTAATTATCATAAGATCATAGCAAGTTCACAATGAAGGGCAAGTCAAGCATCATGCATACAAGTCGAGCAACATACTAAACATGCAATTCTAGAGTATAGGGCAGCGGAAAGTAAATTGCATGAATAGTAAGGGAGAGATTGTGAAGAGCAAACGCAATTGGAGACACGGAGATTTTTCTCGTGGTTCCGATAGGTGGTGCTATCGTCAATCCACGTTGATGGAGACTTCAACCCACGGAGGGTAACGGCTGCGCGAGTCCACGGAGGGCTCCACCCACGAAGGGTCCACGAAGAAGCAACCTTGTCTATGCCATCATGGCTTACGCCCACGGAGGACTAGCCTTACTCGGGGTAGATCTTCACGAAGTAGGCGATCTCCTTGCCCTTACAAACTCCTTGGTTCAACTCCACATCATGACGGAGGCTCCCAAGCGACACCTAACCAATCTAGGAGGCACCACCCTCCAAAAGGTAATAGATGGGGTTGGTGATGATGAACTCCTTGCTCTTGTGCTTCAAATGATAATCTCCCCAACACTCAACTCTCCTCACTGATTTGGCTGTGGTGGAGGAAGGGATTGAGTGGAAAGCAACTTGGAAAGACTAGAAATCAAGTGTCATATGGTGGGAGAGGAGCAACTTGATCTCAACACAAGGGTAGGTAGTTTTCTTCTCAGAAATGTAAGGTAGGAGTGGTAGTTCTTTCTGATGGCTCTCTCCACGAATGAAGAGGAGGTGGAGGGGTATTTATAGCCTCCACACAAAATCCAACTGTTACACACATTTGAGCAATCTCGGTCAGACCGAAGTTGACAACTCGGTCAGACCGAAAGTTCAAATCTTGTGAACGTTGGGATTTTCGGTGGGACCGAAAATACAATCTCGGTTAGTCCGATTCTTCCAAAGTCTAGGGTTTGCCAATCCGGTGGGACCGACTTTCTCATCTCGGTGACACCGATTTGAGTCTGAAGGTTCTGAAGCTTGGCAACACCAATTTCGAATGACCGAGTTTGGAATCGGAAAATCCGAGATTCTTAGGGTTTGGCTATATGGTGAGGTGGTTCATCTCGGTGTGGTGAGTTTGGAATCGGTGGGACCGAGATTACTTATGAGTTTATGTTGGAATGAAAGATTGCTGATTGTTAGAGATAAATCACTAAGCACCTTAGAGCAACCAGATCATCATCATAACCTCACCCCCTTTTAATAGTATTGGCTTTCCTATGGACTCAATGTGATCTTGGATCACTAAACCAAAAATGGAGTCTTGAGCTTTTGCCAATCCTTTCCTTAGCATCTTAGGGGTTCACCTCTCTAGTCCTTTTGCCATGCCAGAGTGGTTGACTTTCCTGAAACATACTTGTTAAAAGCATTAGTCCAACCACAGAGTATGTTGTCATTAATTACCAAAACCACCTAGGGAGCAAATGTGCTTTCAAAGGGGTCACCGATAGGTGGCAACGTAGGCAAGGGTAAAAATGTAAAAGAACTGTGGTTGGTACACCTACTTGTACAGTGCATCCTACCTAACCCTGACGGCAGGGGACAAGGGCATTAAATGCCCGTCTGCGTCGCCCAAACAGTGCAAACAGGGACCGTCAGGGATGCCACCGCTCGCCACGATGGCTATCTTGTCAGCGCCGCTTGCCACCTCGCACCGCTGGCTGCACAGCCTCTCGCCACGCACGCCTGGAATGGTCCCAGGGCGACACGTTGGTGGATGTGCTGGAGCATAGGTACAGAGTGGTAGCTTGCCGCGGCAAGCGTCATGTCGCGGTCGTTGTCTTGTCGCGTCCAGAAGCTTGTCGCTCACCGGGCCTTGCCGGGACGCGTGGCGCGTTGCGGCAAGTTCCTTGAAATGCCTTGGTTGGCCTTCCCGGCAAGCTCCTCTTGCTGGGGTCTTGTCTCCTTGGCCTAAACACTTTGTTCTTGAATGGCTCCAAAGGAACCACGGAGGACCTTGGCGGTCACCCGGCAAGCCTTGCCGCAGGGCGCTGCGACTGCCAGTGCACAAGTTCGGGATACTAGGGTACCCCTACTCTAGTACACCGACAGCTCTAGACCGGAGGGGTCGGACGTCCGGTCGGCGTCGGTTGTCCGGGCGCTGGTGAGTGTCGGACGTCCGGAGTCTAGCTGTAGGTTGCCTCGGCTGCGGTTGATCTGGCTGGTGGAGTCTCCAGGCGTCGGACGTCCGGAGATCGTCAGTCGTCTGGTGGTTGTCGGACGTCCGAGCGCTGTAGCTTCCTAGCAGCTCTTCCTCTTGTTCCTCGCGCTTGGTGTCCTCGCCTTCTTGTCCAATGCTCGTAGCTGTTCCATGGCCTTCCTCTTGGTTCCTGGACATGCATAGCACACTTGTTTGAGGTAGTAGCCATGTCTCACATGTGGAAAGTGAAGGTTCGGAGAGGAGCGAGTTCACCTTGTGTCCAATGGTGTATCTTCGAGGTCTCGTCATATGTCCTCTTAGGGTTTGGAGAGTAGTCGGAGTGTACATGGGGATGAACGTGGGATGCTCCGCATCAGCCTCTTTTTAAGTAGCTCTACTACTAAGCCTCTATGTATAAGGTTTTCCCTAGTAGTGCCTCTTCTCGCTCCTTGTACTTGGTGTCCATGTTGTCCTGTCCGTTGGGAGTAGTTGTTCCATAGCCTACTTCCAAGTACCTGATCACGCATAGAGCCTCCGCTTAAGGTAGCAGCCATGTCGCATATGTGGAGAGTGGCAGTTCGGAGAGGAGCGAGTTCACCTTATCTTCCATAGCCTTTGCTCGAGCTCTTGTCATTAGTCCAAGTGGTCTTGTGGGAGACGTAGGTAGGTCCATGGGGATGACCTTGGGATGCTTCACATCATCTCCGCCCCCCCCCCGGGAAAGATCCGACATTGGATCAAAAACCTCATCACCATGGAAGGGAGAGAGATCCTTAATGTTGAAGATGTCGCTCACGTTATACTTGTCACGTGGGAGATTGATATTGAATGCATTGTTGTTGTAGCGTGCTAGCACCTTGAATGGTCCATAGGCTCGAGGTAGAAGCTTGGACTTGTGTTCGTTGGGGAAGTGTTCCTTGCGAAGGTGTAGCAACACGAGATCTCCAACGTCAAATATCATGGGTTGCTTGTTGATGCTGAGCTTGGTCAGGAGTCGTTGTACTTGGCGCTCGATGGCGTGCCTTGTATCTTCATGCATCTTCTTGAGGTAGCTCACTCGTGCACTCTCGTCCATGTTGATGTGCTCTTGTAGTGGTAGAGGAAGAATGTCCAATGGGGACAATGGGTTGAAACCGTAGACGACCTTGAAGGGGGACTTGCCGGTAATAGAATGTCTTGCTCAGTTGTAGGCGTACTCGGCGATGGGTAGAAACTCCTACCACTCCTCGATGTTCCTCTTGATCAACACACATAGTAGAGTGGAAAGCGTTCGGTTCGTCACCTCCGTCTGGCCGTCGGTTTGTGGGTGGTATGCCGAGGAGAACAAGAGCTTGATTGCGAGCATGGCACATAGAGTCTTCCAAAAGTAACTCAGGAACTTGACGTCGTGGTCCGATACAATCTTCTTTGGCACTCCATGGAGTCACAAGATTTCCCTACAAAAAAGATTTGCAATATGGGAAGCATCGTATACCTTGTTGCATGGGATAAAATGAGCCATTTTAGAGAATTGGTCCACCACAACAAACACGGAATCTTTGCCATTTCTATTTCTAGGCAAACCAAGCACAAAATCCATGCTAATATCTTCCAATGGGTGATATGGAATTGGAAGGGGCATGTAAAGACCATGGGATTGAGCTTTGACTTAGCTTTGCGACATGTCGAGCATCGATTGGTGAAGCGTGAGACGTTGCGGATCATCTTGGGCCAAAAATAGTTCTCGGAGAGCGTGGAGAATGTCTTGTTGCGTCCAAAGTGTCCCATTAGTCCTCCTCCATGAGCTTCTTGAAAAAGTAACAAATGAAGAGAAGACTCAGGGAGACATAGTTTGTAAGCTCTCATAAGGTAATCATCCTTGATGTAATTGCATTCCCAAGATGTATGCATCAAAAAATTAGCATATGGAATAGCAAAAGTAGGATCATGTGCATATAAGTCTTTTGTGTGCTCAAAGCCATTGACATTTAATTATACTTTAGTAGGTAAGTGCATCCACTACAACATTCTCTTTGCCCTTAAGGTACTTGATCACATAAGGAAAAGACTCTATGAATTCACTCCACTTAGCATGATGCTTGTTTAACTTAGTTTGATCCTTAAGATACTTGAGAGTTTCATGGTCGGTATGGATGGTGAATACATGAGGGCAAAAATAATGTTCCCACTCGCGCAAAACTTGCACTAAAGCATAAAGCTCTCTGTCATATATGGGATGATTGAGTTGCGCTCCGGAAAGTTTCTCACTAAAGTAAGCTATGGGGAGCTTCTCTTGCATTAACACACCTCCTATGCCGTACCCACTAGCATCACAATGTATCTAAAATGGTTTATCAAAGTTGGGTAATGCAAGCAAGGAAGCATGTGTAAGGAAATTCCTAAGCTCATTGAATGCGGTATCTTGGAATGGCCCCCAAACAAAAGGTGCTATCTTCTTTGATGCGGAGCATCCAATGGACATCACCGTGTCAAGAGTCCATTTGGCAAGTGACACGTGTGACTTCTACTTCACATACATAAAGGTGAATCATCTCCTTTACACGTGTTCACTTGACCCCTTCAAAAGATGCTATACTAACCCATCTCGTGTGCATGCATAGGTATTGTCAGAACGCTGCGGACGAGGAGGAGGAATGCGAGCGCAAGTGTACAACTACACCATCCGCAAGGGAAGCGTGGAAGCAAAGACAGAAGAAACGGAGCTGCTACAAGCTATAACTCTCGGACATCCGACGGCCTCCAGACGACCAACGACCTTCGGACGTCCCACGCCTGGAGACTTCACCAGCTAAAAGCGCTACAGCTGACGCGTACTACAACGGCCAGACGATCGACGATAACCGGACGTCCTACAAGTACCAGGGACCGGACGACCAACGCCGACCGGTGCCACCAGTCCAGAGAAGAAACATTGGAAGTCCGACGCCCTCCGGACGTCCGGACCCCCCGCGAGCGACCGGACGTTCGACCCCGACCGGACGTCCGACTCTGCCTGTGCGTAGAGAGGCCTTTGGCCTTGTATCCCTCTCCCACTTACCCCTTCATGTCTTAGACTATAAATAGACCTCCCCTCATCCTTTCTAGGGTTAGCAAAGTCATAGCTCATTTGTATGTTAGGTTTGCTCGTACCTACCTCTACTCTTGAGAGAGAAAGACTACCACTTCCATGGAGTTCAAGGCCTCCATGTGAGAAGATCCTGCGGGATATTGTCAAGGCCCCTCATGGGAAGATCCGTCTAGGATACCATCAAGACCTCCTCTTGGAGATGAACTCTACATTGTATCTTTTCCTTTGTTGTTCATGTACCTTCTGGTCTTGTGTGTTTGATTGTCTAGTTTATGTGTGATTGGACGTGTTCCTGAGTGTTTCCCCTTATGATTGCTCTCCATTCTTCTATGTGTTTTTTGAGGGGATCCACTCCAATCGTGAAAGATCGGCCTGCACTGGGTTAGCCCCGTATCATATGGTATCTGAGCCAGGTTGATCATGAATTTGGAGTCCCTCCCATCATTATTTAGCCTTCTTTTGCTTGATTTCGTCCGAAATTTCGAAAATTCCCACCAACAATAGCCCCAATTTTTTTTGTGATTTGTTGGTTTTGATGATGTTTTGTTGAGTTTGATCCATGGATTTGCTTGGTTTCTAGCGGATAGCATCTCCCTAAGTTTCCCCATCTTTCATCCACGAAATCTCCTCAATTTTGACCCCTAAATCCCCATTTTCCGCCCAAAATCGTGTCCCAAAATTCGAATCTCTCTTTGACCCAAACGCACCGGACGACCGACACTTTCTCGAACGTTCGACCACCTGGAACCATCGGACGTCCGACCATTACGCGACGACCGGAACCACCCAACAAAGGCAAACATCGGATTTACGGCCTTTTTCGGACGTCCGGCGACCGGACATCTGACCATTATCGGACGTCCGACACCTATAGTTTCAGACTTCGGCTGATTTTTGTTTTGCCAATAACTAATTCATCCAAACTCTGATTTTGACGTTCTTTAGCTCTTTTTGAAGCTATTGTCATCCCCCATCCCAAATAAATACCACGAACATCTTTTGGAACCATCAATTTTTTGGAACTTTGGCAAGTTTGCCTAGGCCCTCCACCATATCATCCGCATAACCACCATAGGCTTGTGCAACCTAACCCATTTTGATCCATATAGCATTAGTGGTTGCTTGAGTAGTAATTAGAGTCTCCTAAGGTGTTTCGGCTACTTAGGGACAATTACTTCTTCACGAACCACCAGCATAACTTCCGCATAGGCGCGCCCACCATACACTTCCACCACCCCAACATAACCCAATTTTGTGTGAGCTTGTTTGAGTTATGGCTTGTGTCTCCTAAGGTGTTTCGGCTACTTAGGGATGGCTACTTCAACTTAGACTCGCATAACCCATCATTCCACTTCCGCATTGCCGACTGCAAAACCACCACCGCTTTTTGCTAGCACCATTTGACATTTGACATTTGAGATTTTGAGTCACGGTTTTCCGTTTCCCAAGGTGTTTTGGCTAATTAGGGACGAGTCTACATCATCTTGGTATCTACATCAGAAGACTGCCACTCATCATCACCACAAGGTTGTCATCGACATTGACCACTTCCTCATTTTGACATCTCTACCGTCAGCAAGGACGGTAACCTCGACGACACCATTGTATATTACCCTTGCCATTGGATTGATAACTCCTAGCCCACTTGCATCACTTGCCTATCGAGACTAGCCTTTGAGTATTGTCGGCAACGTTACTTGTGCACATTAGTGGTCTACACGTTCCATTGCATATATACCATATCATATTGGTATCATCTTGGTATCATAGAACCATCCCTTGTGTCACAAGATTGTTCCCCGCATATACACAATTGCTATCTTGGTTTGTGCATTGTGCAAAAGTGGCAATACAAAAAAGAAGAAGAATAAGCTTTTAAGTAAAAGGAAAAACAAAGAGCTTGTAAGCAATAGCGATAGCATCATACCACAACATATCATATGGTATCATACTCGATCGTTTTGGATCCTCTTGTGCTAAAGCACCAGAACATACATACATAGCATACTTGGGATAGAAAGTTTATCCATTTTGCATATTGTAGGTTGTGCACAAGTCGTATCCCCCGATTAAGCAATCATGCTAGCTTCTCTCTTGAGTTGTGCAAGACGAGCGTTTTCCGTGGACTCCACATTTGGTGCTCATTCCTTGGTTGCACTACCCGATTTATCTATCCGTGTGTGCGTTTCCGTGTGCCATTCGTTGCTATTGGTCTACTTGTTTCACTTGCGAATTTGTGAATCTCTTTCAACATTATTGACTCTTGCTAACATTTTGCATCAAATTTTTGTGCCACTATCCTCACCAAGCTACTCCATAAACTTTACATGATAGGTGTGAGTGAACAAGTCCGGTACCAATTGCACTATTCTTTCATTTCTCATTGAGTGAGATAGGATACATCCTCAACTTTGGGAAAAGGTAACTTGGTATTGTTTATCTCATTTCCTACTCACATCTACTCAAGTCTTGTGATGGATTGGCAAGGCATATCTACTTTGGTCTACAACAACAATGACCAGTTCTATGCCACGAACAACTTGGACGCCAAGATGGATGATCAAATGGAAGAGATCAAAGCCCTCATCAAGTCCTACAAAGCGGTCTTCCTCATCTTCGAGAAGACGCTCAAGTGCACATGCTTCCGAGCTACCATCTCCAGCAAGATCACATTGGCATCGACACCACCACCAACAAGGACGTGAAGGTCAAGAGCTCAACACCAACCATCGCTCTATGGCTTCACCATCTCCCTTGGCATCTTTGCCAAGTGGCTTCAAGGCATCTTCGCCTACGGACATACAATATTTTCGCCCACAAGCACCTCAAGAGAAGCTCCCGAAGCTCAAGTCCGTGACTTCCACAAGCTACTATGACCTCGACACCAACCATGCGATTCCGTTATATGGGACTTAAGAACCTCAGGAGTATCTCGAGTGGGAGCGCTTGATGGACAACTACCTCAAGCTACATCAAGTCCCTTTCGAAGAGCAAGTCAAGTGTGCCACAAGAAACTTCCATGACTACGCATCCACATGGTGGCTTCACACACCTTCGGAGAGCTATGACATGAGTTGGCCCAAGATGAAGAGAGCTATGCGGCAAGAGTTCGTGCCTCCAACCTACACGGAACAACTTCGGAGAACACCATCCAAGGATCCAAGTCCATCGATGCGTACTACAAGGAGATGTAGAATGCTTGCGACGAGCCAGCGTGGACGACCCCATTTCGATGAAGTTCCACTTCATGATGCGATTGAACAACGACATCTCCAAGACTATCTTCCTCGAGAACTACAAGTCCCTCGATGACAACTACATTGGTGCTCTCAAGGTAAAACAAGAACTCATGAAGGCCAAGGTTTTACCACCCCAAGCACACTTCATGGCGACCAAGCTCTACAACAAAGAGCATGAGGATAGTACCACCATGATTTCCAAGCCCAACGACCTCCAAGATGATGCTCCCAAGTTCGACTCACCGCCATACCTCTTTGCGGCATTGATGGTGTCGAGTCTACTTCGACTATTTTTCAAGTCGGTGCGGTGACGACTACGACTATGGAGCCAATCAAGGAACATGCTTTGGAGGCGAACGACATGGTGGCGAGCAAGGATGATGCTTCCATCTTAGGAGGTAAGAGCAACGATGTGCCATCTTGGGCCTTCATCCACGGCGACGGTGATGAGATGATCGAGCATCGGATTTTCCCTTCAACCACGATGACATATGATGACTTGAGTGACTTGTGCCACCATATTGAGAATGAGAGTGACTTCACCACTAGCCCCATATATGATGAGTTGCCCCAATTCCCATATGAGGAGATCCACAACCCCCACCACTTGAGTGAGATGAGTGACTCCACAATATGTGACATTGAGTGCACCTATTTTGAGGGAGTGAGTGAGCCACCACATAGAGAGAGTGAGCTAGTTGATAGGGCATGTGAGGCCACTTTGATTTCTAATGACTTAACCTCTACCTCTATTGTGTCTTCTCATTTGGTGCTAGGTCCCATCTATGATGACGCGCCAATTCCTGACGACATCGTCCTCCCTTTGGACAAGACGATGGCCATGGTGGAATATTATGCACCCCCCACATGGTTCCATCAAGATGAAGATGACCATCATTGGTCTTTCCCACCTCACCTACACGGCTACGCCACATGAGTGGAATAACAAAGGTAACATAGGTGATGGTAATGCTCTTGTACCACTAGTGGATATTCTTGACATTGATTGCTTGCATGATGTTGATCCACATAGTACCATGCTTCATGCTAGTATGATTTCCCCATGCGATGATTTGCCAATTTATGATGAGTATGATGATTGCCATGTGGAGTCTATTAGTTGTGATGCCATGTTACATAGGATTTCTTGTGACAATTCTTTAACTCACATCATGTTTGACAATCCGCTTGACTTGTCATATGCTATGCATGAGATCAACCATATGTCTTACTTGCAATCTCTTTGTAGTGACTATGCATGTGCCATTAAAATGAACACAGTTTGCACATATGGCATAGATGACAAGCCCATGGTTATTGGTATTTGTGTTTCTTGTGACGATATTGATATGCTCCCTTTGCCTCATTTATCTCATATGCCATGCCATGACCACCTAGCTTCAGATATGCTTGTTTTAGATGTTGTCCATCTTCTCCATATGATGTTTCCGATATTGCTCATAAGGAGACCCCCATAGTTTCCTCATGCATTTTAGGAGATTTTGATCCATCCCATCCATTTCATGATCCCAATAATTATGTGCACCATATGCTCCCCATGAATAAACATGCTATTGATGTGACATATACTTGCATGCTAAATTTGCATCCCAATTGTGTTATACACAATAACTATTCTTTCATGATGGATGACATGTTCTTATACCATGCATCAAATTTCTCTGAGCGATGCTTGTCTTGTGCTAACTCACATGCACACATACACATCTTGATGGATGATGTGTACATTTACCATGTGCACAATTTCTTTGGTTTGTGTCTCTTTTGTGTAGGTACCCATGAACACTTGTCAACCTCACAGTCCCATGAGTTGATAAAACGAGCTCTAGATAACAACGATGAGTCGGGATCATGTGGATTGTATTTCACATTGTTCCCATTACGCAACAACTTTGCGCATTTATTCTAGATGGCCCTCACATGGTTATGGGTTATTGTCCATTACATGTTCTATGACCATCTTGCCATGTTCACTTTGCATGATATGCCCATTCCTATGCCTTTGCATGCATTTGTGACCCATGCTTTTCATTACACATGATGATTGATTCTCGTCCTTGTATGTGTATTCTCAAGCTTGGTGGAGATATTGCTTGTTATTGTCATGTTTCATTTATGACCCATTCCTATGATGATACTATGATCTTGCTTTGTTTTTGTGCTTGCGATATGTCATGTGCATTGCATATGCGTACTATTTGCACACATGACATGATTGCCATGATTTTTTCTAGTATGTTGAATCTTCACACTACTTGTTTGCATTACTTGATTAATATGCTTGCTTATGTTGCATCACCGATGATTCATACTTGCTCATTTAATGCGGTTGATGACAACCATCTACATGCTTTGCACACGATTGTTATTGCTTCTTGTCATATATATCCATGTGTTGCCTCTCTCATGGTAGATGATTTTCCAAGTATTGAGTGCAACAATGATTTTAGTCTAGCTAATGAGATTGCACCCATAGCATTCTTGCATATGTTTAGAGATTTTGACACATTCCTCGTGAACCATCCTTGTCTTACCTCTTGATACATCTCCAACGTATCTATAATTTATGAAGTATTCATGCCATGTTTACAATTATTTTATATGGTTTTGGTATGTTTTCATGGAACTAACCCGGACTGACGCTGTTTTCAGCAAAACTACTGTGGTGTTGTTTTTTGTGCAGAAATGAAAGTTCTCCAAATGAGCTGAAACTTTTTGACGATTTTTTTGGAACAAAAAAGACCCCCAAAGCTTCATGGGAGGTCCATAAGAGCCACGAGGAGGGCACAACCCACTGGAGCGCGCCTGGGCCCTTGCACGTGCCCCGGTGTATTGTGCTCACCTCGAGGCCCATCTGGACGTGACACCGACGCCAAATATTCCTATAAATAGAGAAACCATCAGAAATAACCCTAGATTAGAAGTTCCGCCGCCGCAGGCCTCTGTAGCCACCGAAAACAAATCTACACCCCGTTCCGGCACCCTGCCGGATGGGGAATCATCTCCGGTGGACATCTTCATCATCCCGGCGGCCACCACGATGAGGAGGGAGTAGTCCACCCTCGAGGCTAAGGATTTGTACCAGTAGCTATGTGTTTAATCTCTCTCTCGCGCGTGATCTTGAGATGTCATGATCTTGACGTATCATGGGCTTTGTCAACATAGATGGCTCATATGATGTTTCTCGCCTCTCTACACTTGTTGTGATGAATTGAGTCTTTACCCTTTGCATTTTTGTCTTGTCGGATTGAATGTCTAGATCTGAGAACACATGATATATGTCTTGCATATGAATACCCGTGGTGACAATGGGGTATTATTTGGATTCACTTGATATGTGTTATGGCACTCAACTTGTGGATTCCCGAGGTGACTTTGGGGTAATCTATGCATAGGGGTTGATGCACATTTTTATTATCTTTTCTCTGATAGAAACTTTGAGGTCTCCTTGTATTCTTTGTGTGGATTGAGTATTATGAATCTCAAATTTTTTGATACATATCGTATAATTAACTCACGGGTACTCGCGGTAATATTGGGTTATCTAGGTGACATTAGAGTTGGTTGATATGCATCATATGGTGTTATTTTAGTATGAACTCTTGACTAGATCGATCGGAAAGAATAGCTTGCTATTATTTTAGTACAAACTCTAGGATAGATTGATTGGAAAGAATAGCTTTGAGGTGGTTTCATACCCTACAAAGAATTTCTATCATTTGTTCTCCGCTAATAGGAACTCGGGAGTGATTCTTTATTACACTTTGAGGGGTAGTCATATGATCCAACTATGTTAGCATTGTCGAGAGATTGCACTAGTAAAAGTATGCACCCTAGGCCTCATTTTCCATTATTGCAATACCATTTGTGCTCCATTTTTTCATTTACTACCTTGCTGTTTTTTATTGTTCACACTACAAAAACTCATATCTACTATCCATACTACAATTTTATCACCATCTCTTCGCCAAACTAGTGCACCTATACAATTTGCCATTGTATTGGGTGTGTTGGGGACACAAGAGATTTCTTGTATTTGATTGCAGGGTTGCTTGAGAGAGACTATCTTCATCCTACACCTCCCATGGATTGATAAACCTTAGGTCAAATACTTGAGGGAATATTGCTACTGTCCTACAAAACTCTACGCTTGGTGGCCCAACACGAGTCTACAAGAATAAAGTTGCATAGTAGACATTAAGCTCTTTTCTGGCGCCGTTACCGTGGAGGTGAGTGCATGAAGGTATATATTTAGATCTTGCATTTGAATCTTTTAGTTTCTTGTTTATCACTAGTTTGGTTTATAAAAAGAAAATTACAAAAAAGGAAAATTGTGCTCAATTGATAGAAGAAGAATTCAATAAAATGTTTGGCGTGAATGATGAGCACAATTTCAATGTTGCTAATGTTTTCTTTGAATATCCATGATGTTAATGATATGCAAAGCCACAAGCTTGCAGATGCTACTTTTGATTAAGATGATGTTTTTAGTCCCCCAAGATTTGATGTGCAAATTTGTTATAATGATTGCATGCCTCCTATTTATGATGATTATAATGATGAAAGTGGATTCGGAGAGGTCATAACTTTATTTAATGCCTATGAGAACAAGCTTGCTATCTATGACGATTATGGTGATGAAATGTATGCTATATTGAATAATGATAGCCATGAAACTTGTCATCATGATTTTAATTTCAAATCACATGATAGTTATTTTGTTGATTTTGCTCCCACTACTATTGATGAGAATAAATTTGCTTATGTGGAGAGTAACAAAATTTCTATGCTTATGTATCATGAAAAGAATGCTTTATGTGATGGCTATATTGTTGAATTCATTCATGATGCTACTGAAATTATTATGAGGGAGGAACTTATGCTTGTAGGAATTGCAATAATATCAAGATTCCTCTCTATTTATTGAAAATGTTGAAGCTTTGCTTGTTTTGCCTTCCTATGCTAGTTGATTCTTGTTCCCATAAATTTTTTGCTCACAAAATCCCTATGCATATGAAGTGGGTTAGACTTAAATGTGCTAGTCATATGCTTCATGATGCTCTCTTGTTATGTTTCAATTCTTATCTTTTATGCGAGCATCATTGAACTCATCATGCCTAGCTAAAAGGCATTAAAGAAAAGCGCTTGTTGGGAGACAACCCAACACTTTTATCTAATGTTTTTGTGTGTTCACATGATTATGCTACTGTGGTAATCATGTTTTATTGGTTTTTTTTCAATAAAGTGCCAAGTGAAGCCTTTGGGATTATGTTGGGTGATAGTTGATTTGATCTTGCTGAAAAATAGAAACTTTAGCACTCACGAAAACTCTCATTTTTAGCAGAAGAGTGCTTTTGAGTTGATTATTTTTGCATAAGATTAATATAAAAATTTCTAACATGTTCATAGTTTTTCCATAATTTTTGGAGTAGCATAAGTATGGTTTGAGTACAGATTACTACAGACTGCTCTGTTTTTGATAGATTCTGTTTTCAATGCATAGTTTTCTTGTTTCCTAGTTTCTGTGGCTTATATTGCTCAATATAAATTGTAGAAATGATATTCTACAGTAGTCATTGTGTGGAAAAAATTATGAATCTTAACTTTGACAGTACCAAAAGTGAAATGGTTTGCTCTTTATCATACTAACCTATCTCACAAGGTTCCTTTAAGATTTGTGTGATTGAAGTTTTCAAGTTTTGGGTGAGATGTCGATATGAGGAGAATAAGGAGTGACAAGACCCTAAGCTTGTGGATTCTCAAGGCACCCCCAAGGTAATATTCAAGAAAGATCCAAGCAACTAAGCTTGGGGATGCCCCGGAAGGCATCCCCTCTTTCGTCTCCACCATTATCGGTAACCTCACTAGGAGCTATGTTTTCATTCGTCACATGATATGAGTTTTACTTGGAGCATCATTTTATTTTGTTAGTATTTGCTTTATGTTATTTAGAATAATGTTCTGCATCTTTTATTTAAATAAAAGTGGCATTGATAGCCTTTACTATGCTTATTTTGCAAGTCTACATGTTGCTGTTTCAAAACAGAAAGTTTATCGCTGTTGCAAAAATTCCCTAGAAAAGTTAGAATGTGATAAAATGCTAAAAGTTTTTGTAAAATAAGCTCTGATAAATTTTCTAAAGTGTGGTAATTGTTTCAGAGTTTTTGGAGTTAGGTAAGTATGATGAATATTGCATTCTTTACAGACTGTACCATTTTGGCAGATTGCTGTTATGTTTGCATTGTTTGCATATGTTTTCTTGTTTAATGATTCTATTTGAGGATTGGAGTATTATATATGCAGAGGCATTTAGTATGCAATGTTGAAAAAATAATTTTAGTAATTTGCTACAGTAGAGAATGATAAGGTTTTGCACTGATTTATTCTAACTTATCTCACGAGTTCTTGTTTAGTTTTGTGTGGATGAAGTTCTTAAGATTTAGAGAAACTGTGATATGAGAGGAATTAAGGAGACACAAAAGCTCAAGCTTCGGGATTCCCAAGGCATCCAAATTTATATTTCAATAAGTCTCAAGCATCAAAGCTTGGGGATGCCCCGGTAGGCATCCCACCTTTCTTCTTCAACAATTATCGGTTAGTATCGGTCGAGACTAAGTTTTTGCTTCTCCACATGATGTGTGCTATTCTTGGAATGTCATTTTTTTTGTTTTGCTTGTTGTTTTAATAAAATACTTAGATCTGAAGGTTTTAAATAAAAGAGAGTCCTCAATTAGCTACCCATTTACATAACTACTCGCTTGATCTTCACTTATATCTTTTTGGAGTAGCTTGTCATTTACTCTTGTGCTTCACTTATATCCTATGAGTAAATTGTTGAATGAATTGAATTTCATGAAGTTGAAATTATATGTTCGAATCATGCCTAGTGGTAGCTTCAGATTGCGTTTAGAAAGTGAAATCTTTTGAAGCTTGACAGTCACAGTATTGGTCATACAAGCAATTCATGAATGATTAGTAGAAGGAAGAGAACTTTCACATGCAAATACACTATCCTGGAATTCTTTTGTGATTGTGAGCCCCCATCAAAATATTATATGCAAAAATTGTTGACGTTGGACAAGGAAGACAACGTAATGATTTATGTTTGTTCATATTCACATAGAAGTTATATTGTCATAGATCCTTCAAGATGTAGTGCTTGCTCCCTATCTTTGCTAGCCAAAAATTCCACACCAAGTAGAGATACTACTTGTGCATCCAAAAACCCTTGAACCCAAATCTTGTTTTTAGAGTCCACCATACCTACCTATGTATTGAGCAAGATCCTTCAAGTAAGTTGTCATCGGTGCAATAAGGCAATAAAAATTGTTTCTAAAAGTGTTAGATCATTTAGTGTAAGAGAAAATTGAGCGTTGTACGAACTTGTGATGGCAAAGAATAAAAGCGACTGACTGCATAATAAAGGTTGCTATCATAAGGGGAAATATAACATGACGTTCTTTTGCACTAAGGGGTTGAGCATACTGATACGTCTCCAACGTATCTATAATTTTTGATTGTTCCTTGCTATTATATTACCCGTTTTGGATGTTTATGGGCTTTACTTTACACTTTTATATCATTTTTGGGACTAACCTACTAACAGGAGGCCCAACCCAAATTGCTGTTTGCTTGCCTATTTTAGTGTTTCAAAGAAAAGGAATATCCAAAGTCCAAACGGAATGAAACCTTCGGGAGCGTTATTTTTGGAAAGAACGTGATCCAGGAGACGTGGAGCGGAAGTCAGGGAAGCTTCGAGGAGGCTGATACGTCTCCAACGTACCTATAATTTTTTATTGTTCCATGCTATTATATTACCTGTTTTGGATGTTTTTGGGCTTTATTTTACACATTTATATCATTTTTGGGACTAACCTACTAACTGGAGGCCCAGCTCGTATTGCTGTTTCAGTATTTCAAAGAAAAGGAATATCAAAGGGAGTCCAAACGGAATGAAACCTTTGGGAGCATGATATTTTAACGAACGTGATCCAGAGGACTTGGAGTGCAAGCCAAGAAGCAGCCAAGGCGGCCACGAGGGTGGAGGGCGCGCTCACCCCTACAGGGTGCGCCCCCCCTATCTCATGGGCCCCTCGGGCGGCCACCGACCGACTTCTTCCTCCTATATATACCCACGTACCCCGAAAACATCCAGGGAGCCAACGAAAAACAATTTCCACCACCGTAACCTTCTGTATTCTCGAGATCCCATCTTGGAGCCTTCGTCGGCGCTCCGCCGGAGGGGGAATCGACCATGGAGGGCTTCTACATCAACACCATAGCCCCTCTGATGTGTTTTGAGTAGTTTACCATAGACCTTCAGGTCCATAGTTATTAGCTAGATGGCTTCTTCTCTCTTTTTGGATCTCAATACCATGTTCTCCTCGATCTTCTTGGAGATCTATTCGATGTAACTCTTTTTGTGGTGTGTTTGTCGAGATCCAATGAATTGTGGGTTTATGATAAAGTTTATCTATGAGAAATATTTGAATCTCCTCTGAATTCTTTTATGTATGATTTAGTTATCTTTGCAAGTCTCTTGGAATTATCAGTTTGGTTTGGCCTACTAGATTGATTTTCTTGCAATGGGAGAAGTGCTTAGCTTTGGGTTCAATCTTGCGGTGACCTTACCCAGTGACAAGGGGTAGCAAGGCACATATTGTATTGTTGCCATCGAGGATAAAAAGATGGGGTTTATATCATATTACATGAGTTTATCCCTCTACATCATGTCATCTTTCTTAATGCGTTACTCTGTTCTTATGAACTTAATACTCCAGATGCATGCTAGATAGCGGTCGATGTGTGGAGTAATAGTAGTAGATGCAAGCAGGAGTCGGTCTACTTGTTGCGGACGTGATGCCTATATACATGATCATGCCTAGATAATCTAATAATTATTCGCTTTTCTATCAATTGCTCGACAGTAATTTGTTCACCCACCGTAATACTTATGCTATCTTGAGAGAAGCCACTAGTGAAACCTATTGCCCCCGGGTCTATCTGATCATATAAGCTTTCAATCTACTTTTATTTGCAACTTTACTTTTCCAATCTATATCATCAAATACGAAAAATATATTTATCTTATCATACTATCTCTATCAGATCTCACTTTCGCAAGTGGGCGTGAAGGGATTGACACCCCTTTATCGCGTTGGTTGCGAGTTCTTTGTTTTTTTGTGTAGGTGCGTGGGACTTTTGAGGGGCCTCCTACTGGATTGATACCTTGGTTCTCAAAAACTGAGGGAAATACTTACGCTACTATTGCTGCATCACCCTTTCCTCTTCAAGGAAATCCAACACAAGCTCAAGGCGTAGCAAGAAGGATTTACGCGCCGTTCGGGAGGTCTTCGCTCAAGTCAAGACATACCAAGTACCCATCACAAACTCATCTCCCTCGCATTTACATTATTTGCCATTTGCCTCTCGTTTCCCTCTCCCCCACTTCACCCTTGCCGTTTTATTCGCTCTCTCTTTCCCAATCTTCTCCTCTCTTTTTCGCTTACCTTTTTCTGTTGCTCGTGTGTTAGATCGTTTACCTTGTCTTAATGGCTAGTTCCTTATCCGCTCCTATTTCTCCCGAGTTTGAAGTTCTTCACTTCAAGCAAAGGCAAGGAGAAAACTTAAAAGATGCTTGGTATAGGATGATGGAATCTTATCGCAATTGCACCCTAGAGGTGAATTTTTGAATTCTACTTCGCAATTTTTATGTTGGGCTAAATATGACGCATAGACAACTCTTGGATTGCATTGCCAAGGGAAATTTTATTGAAATTGATCCTAGTATTGCGCATGAAGTTATAGAGGGAATAGTGGGAACACTACCTCAAAAGGGAGGACCACATCCTACCCAAGAAGAAACACAAGTGTTTGGAAAGATTTGCGAAGTAATAAAAATATTACAGAAGTCACTTGAGCCTCTTAAAAGTGTTAGCGGAAATCTTCACCGCATGAATATGTTGATTACTCTTTGCAATAAGCGTTTGGATTCTTTAGATCTAAAAATTTCCAAATATGAAGGAAAACATAAAGAACCTCCTGGATTCGAGCATGACTCCGCTAAAAAACTAAAAATCAAAGATGGCACTACTTAGATCTATCTTCGCTTTTGTGCCTAGCTAGGGGCGTTAAACGATAGCGCTAGTTGGGAGGCAACCCAATTTTATTTGTGTTTTTTGTTTTTGTTTCTGTTTAGTAATAAATTTTGCATCTACCTTCTGTTTAGATGTGTTTTTATGTTTTAATTAGTGTTTGTGCCAAGTAGAACCTATAAGATAATCTATGGTGATAGTTAATTTGATTCTGCTGAAAAACAGAAACTTTGCACGCACGAAATTAGTTTTGTTAAATCACAGAAACGTGCTTTTGCATTGATTCGTTTTGCGGTAGATCAATAGAACAATTTCCCAGGACTTCCTATTTTGGTAGGAGTTTTAGAGTTCCAGAAGTATTCGTGGGTTACAGATTGCTACAGACTGTTCTGTTTTTGACAGATTCTGTTTTTCGTGTGTTGTTTGCTTATTTTGATGCATCTATGGCTAGTATTAAGTGGTATGAACCATAGAGAACTTGGAATATAGTAGGTTTAACACCAATATAAATAAATAATGAGTTCATTATAGTACCTTATGTGGTGGTTTTGCTTTCTTTCACTAACGGAGCTTATGAGATTTCCTGTTGAGTTTTGTGTTGTGAAGTTTTCAAGTTTTGGGTAAAGATTTGATGGACTATGGAACAAGGAGTGGTAAGAGACTAAGCTTGGGGATGCCCAAGGCACCCCAAGATATTCAAGAATAGCCAAAAGCCTAAGCTTGGGGATGCCCCCGGAAGGCATCCCATCTTTCGTCTTTGTTCATTAGTAACTTTACTTGGAGCTATATTTTTGTTCGCCACATGATATGTGTTTTGCTTGGAGCGTCGTGTATGATATTAGTATTTGCTTTTCAGTTGTACACAATCATCCTTGCTGTACACACCTTTTGGGAGAATCCCACTTGATTGGAATTTATTAGAATACTCTATGTGATTCACTTATATCTTTTGAGCTAGATAGTTTTTGCTCTAGTACTTCACTTATATCTTTTAGAGCACGACGGTGGCTTAATTTTGTAGAAATTGCTAGTCTCTCATGATTCACTTATATTATTTTGAGAGTCTCTTAGAACAGCATGGTATTTTCTATGGTTATAAAATTGGTCCTAGAATTGTGGGCATCCAAGTTGGGTATAATAAAAACTATCATAGGAAGTGAATTGGATGCAATGATCAATTTGATACTTGATAATTGTTTTGAGATATGGAGATAGTGATATTAAAGTCATGCCAGTTAGGTGATTATGAATTTAAAGAATGCTTGTGTTGAAGTTAGGAAGTCCTGTAGCATGCACGTATGGTTAAAGTTGTGTAATTATTTGAAACATGAGGTGTCCTTGGATTGTGCATCCTTATGAGTGACGGTCAGGGACAAGCGATGATCTTTTCCTACCAATCTATCCCTCTAGGAGCATGTGCGTAGTGCTTGGTTTTTGATGACTTCTAGATTTTTGCAATAAGTATATGAGTTCTTTTGACTAATGTTGAGTCCATGGATTATACGCACTTTTACCTTTCCATCATTGCTAGCCTCTTCGGTACCGTGCATTGCCCTTTCTCAACTTGAGAATTGGTGCAAACTTCGTCGGTGCATCCAAACCCCGTGATACGATACGCTCTATCACACATAAACCTCCTTATATCTTCCTCAAAACAGCCACCGTACCTACCTATTATGGCATTTCCATAGCCATTCCGAGATATATTGCCATGCAACTTTCCACCGTTCCGTTTATCATCATGACACGCATTACTATTGTCATATTGCCATTGCATGATCATGTAGTTGACATCGTATTTGTGGCAAGGCCGCTTTGCATAATTTTTCATACATGTCACTCTTGATTCATTTCCAATCCCGGTACACCGCCGGAGGCATTCATATAGAGTCATATCTTGTTCTAGTTTTGAGTTGTAATTCATGTGTTGTAAATCAATAGAAGTGTGATGATCATCATTATTAGAGCATTGCCCCAAAAAGAAAAAAAAGAAAGGCCAAAAAGAAAAAGAAAAAGAAAAAGAAAGGCCAAAAAAGGCCAAAAGAAAAAAAAGAAAGGCCCAAAAAAAAGAAAAAGAAAAAAGAAAATAAATAAAAAGGGGGCAATGTTACTATCTCTTTTCCACACTTGTGCTTCAAATTAGTACCATGTTCTTCATATAGTGAGTCTCATATGTTGTCACTTTCATATACTAGTGGGAATTTTTCATTATAGAACTTGGCTTGTATATTCCTACGATGGGCTTCCTCAAAATGACCTAGGTCTTCGTGAGCAAGCAAGTTGGATGCACACCCACTAGTTTTCTTTTGTTGAGCTTTCATACATTTATAGCTGTAGTGCAACCGTTGCATGGTAATCCCTACTCCTCATGTTTACATCAACTGATGGGCATCTCCATAGCCCATTGATTATCCTCGTCAATGTGAGACTTTCTCTTTTTTTTGTCTTCTCCACACAGTCCCCATCATCATATTCTGTTCCACCCATAGTGCTATATCCATGGCTCACGCTCATGTATTGCGTGAAAGTTGAAAAAGTTTGAGATTATTTAAGTACAAAACAATTTCTTGCCTTGACATCAGGGGTGTAGAATTTGGGAGCATTTTTGTGTGATGAAAATGAAGCATAGCCCAACCATATGATCTTGAAGGGATGAACTTTCTTTAGCCATGTTATTTTGAGAAGACATGATTGCTTTGATTAGTATGCTTGAAGTATTACTATTTCTTATGATAATATGAACTTTTATTTTGAATCTTTTGGATCTGAACATTCGTGCCACAATAAAGAAAATTACATTGAGAATTATGCTAGGTAGCATTCCACATCAAAAATTCTATTTTTATCATTTACCTACTCGAGGACGAGCAGGAATTAAGCTTGGGGATGCTTGATACGTCTCCAACGTATCTATAATTTTTTATTGTCTCATGCTATTATATTACCTGTTTTGGATGTTTATGGGCTTTATTTTACACATTTATATCATTTTCGGGACTAACCTACTAACCGGAGGCCCAGCCCGTATCGCTGTTTTTTTTGCCTATTTTAGTATTTCGAATAAAAGGAATATCAAACGAAGTCCAAACGGAATGAAACCTTCAGGAGCTTGATTTTTGGAACGAACGTGATCCAGAGGACTTGGAGTGCAGAGGCCACGGGGCAGGGGGGCGCGCCCACCCCCTGGGCGCGCCCTCCACCCTCGTGGGCCCCTCGAGGCTCCCCCGACCGACTTCTTTCGCCTATATAAGTCCATATACCCTAAAACCTTCGGGGAACACAATAGGTCTGGAGTTTCGCCGCCGCAAGCCTCTGTAGCCACCAAAAACCTCTCGGGAGCCCGTTCCGGCACCCTGCCGGAGGGGGGATCCCTCACCGGTGGCCATCTTCATCATCCCGGCGCTCACCATGATGAAGAGGGAGTTGTTCACCCTCGTGGCTGAGGGTATGTACCAGTAGCTATGTGTTTGATCTCTCTCTTTCTCTCTCTATCGTGTTCTTGATTTGGCACGATCTTGATGTATCGCGAGCTTTGCTATTATAGTTGGATCTTATGATGTTTCTCCCTCTCTACTCTCTTGTAATGGATTGAGTTTTCCGTTTGAAGTTATCTTATCGGATTGAGTCTTTAAGTATTTGAGAACACTTGATGTATGTCTTGCCGTGCTTATCTATGGTGACAATGGGATATTCACGTGATCTACTTGATGTATGTTTTGGTGATCAACTTGCGGGTTCAATGAACTTATGCATAGCGGTTGGCACATGTTTTCGTCTTGACTCTCCGGTAGAAACTTTAGGGCTCTCTTTGAAGTACTTTGTGTTGGTTGAATAGATGAATTTGAGATTGTGTGATGCATATCATATAATCATGCCCACGGGTACTTGAGGTGACATTGGAGTATCTAGGTGACATTAGGGTTTTGGTTGATTTGTATCTTAAGGTGTTATTCTAGTAAGAACTCTACGATAGATCGAACGGAAAGAATAGCTTCATGTTATTTTACTACGGACTCTTGAATAGATAGAACATAATGGATAACTTTGAGGTGGTTACGTACCCTACCATAATCTCTTCGTGTGTTCTCCGCTATTAGTGGCTTTGGAGTGACTCTTTGTTGCATGTTGAGGGATAGTTATATGATCCAATTATGTTATTATTGTTGAGAGAACTTGCACTAGTGAAAGTATGAACCTTAGGCATTGTTTTCCCACCATTGCAATACCGTTTATGCTCACTTTTATCATTAGTTACCTTGCTGTTTTTATATTTTCAGATTACAAAAATCTATATCTACCATCCATATTGCACTTTTATCACCATCTCTTCACCGAACTAGTGCACATATACAATTTACCATTGATTGGGTGTGTTGGGGACACAAGAGACTCTTTGTTATTTGGTTGCAGGATTATTTGAGAGAGACCATCTTCATCCTACGCCTCCCACGGATTGATAAACCTTAGGTCATCCACTTGAGGGAAATTTTCTACTGTCCTACAAACCTCTGCACTTGGAGGCCCAACAACGTCTACAAGAGGAAGGTTGTGTAGTAGACATCAAGCTCTTTTCTGGCGCCGTTGCCAGGGAGGTGAGTGCTTGAAGGTATATCTTTAGATCTTGCAATCGAATCTTTTAGTTTCGTGTTTTATCACTAGTTTAGTTTATAAAAGAAAACTACAAAAAATAGAATTGAGTTTGATGCTTCATCTTTTTAATATCTTTCGTGAGAATGATGGAAAGGAAAATTGTGCTGAAGTGCTAGAAGAAGAAGTCTATAAAATGTTTGGCACTAAATCTTTGAATGATGAGCATGATTGCAATGTTGTTAGTATGAATTCCTTGAATATCCATGATGCTAATGATATGCAAAGCCACAAGCTTGGGGAAGCTATGTTTGATGAAGATGATATTTTTTGTCCCCCAAGTTTTGATGAGCAATTTTATTAAGATGAAAGCATGCCTCCTATTTATGATGATTATATTGATGAAAGTGGGTTTGGAAGAGTGTAAACTTTAGGAAGTAATGATCCCACTATTTTGGAGGATGTTGAATATTATTGTGATAATTATGAAAGTGGATTTGGAGAGGTCATGACTTCATTTAGTGATGAATCCACTATTTCGGAAGAGGTTCCAATTGATTATGATAACAAAGTTGCTATCTATGATGATTATTGTGATGACTTGTATGCTATTAGGAATAATGATAAGCATGAAAATTGTCATCATGATTTTAGTTTTCAATTGGATTATGCTTTACATGATAGTTATTTTGTTGAGTTTGCTCCCACTACTATTCATGAGAAGAATTTTGCTTATGTGGAGAGTAATAAAAATTCTATGCTTGTAGATCATGAAAAGAATGCTTTATGTCCTGGTTATATGGTTGAATTCATTCATGATGCTACTGAAAATTATTATGAGGGAGGAACATATGCTTGTAGGAATTGCAATAATACCAAGTTTCCTCTCTATGTGCTTAAAATCTTGAAGTTATGCTTGTTTTGCCTTCCTATGCTAGTTGATTATTGTTCCCATAAGTTGTTTGCTCACAAAATACCTATGCATAGGAAGTGGGTTAAACTTAAATGTGTTAGTAACATTCTGCATGATGCTCTCTTTATGTTTCAGTTCTTATCTTTTATGTGAGCATCATTGAAATCATCATGCCTAGCTAGAAAGACATTAAAGAAAAGCGCTTGTTGGGAGACAACCCAATATTTACCCTTACTGTTTTTGTGTGTCCACATGATTGTGCTACTGTAGTAATCATGTTTAGCATTTGTTTCAATAAAGTGCCAAGTAAGACCTTTAGGATAGCTTACGGTGATAGTTGTGTTGATCCCACTGAAAATCAGAAAATTTTGCATCCAGTAAATTAGTTTTGATAATTCACAGACACGTTGTTTTGATCTGATTCTTTTTGCTCTGGATTCTACACAAACTTCTTAGGATTTCCTAAATTGGTAGGATTTTTAGAGTTCCAGAAGTATACGTTTTATACAGATTACTACAGACTGTTCTGCTTTTGACAGCTTTTGTTTTCCATGTGTTGTTTGCTTATTTTGATGAATCTATGAGTAGTATCGGAGGGTATGAACCATAGAGAAGTTGGAATATAGTATATATATTACACCTATATGAATTTAGAATGAGTTCATTACAGTACCTAAGTGATGGTTTTATTTTCTTATACTAACGGAGCTTACGAGTTTTCTGTTGAGTTTTGTGTCGTGAAGTTTTCATGTTTTGGGTAAAGATTCGATGGACTATGGAATAAGGAGTGGAAAGAGCCTAAGCTTGGGGATGCCCATGGCACCCCAAGGTAATATTCAAGGACAACCAAGAGCCTAAGCTTGGGGATGCCCCGGATGGCATCCCCTCTTTCGTCTTCGTTCATTGGTAACTTTACTAGGAGCTATATTTTTATTCACCACATGATATGTGTTTCGCTTGGAGCGTCATGTCATTTTGTTTTGTTTTGCTTGCTGTTTGAATAAAATACCAAGATCTGAAGTTCTTAAATGTTAGAGAGTCTTTACATAGTTGAACAATTATTTGACTACTCGTTGATCTTCACTTATATCTTTCGGAGTAGTTCGTCGTTTGCTCTAGTGCTTCACTTATATTTTTTAGAGCACGGCGGTGGATTTATTTTGTAGAAATTGTTAATCTCTCATGCTTCACTTATATTATTTTGAGAGTCTTTTAGAAGAACATGGTATTTGCTATGGTTTTAAATTTGGTCCTAGAATGATGGGCATCCAAGTTGGGTATAATAAAAACTATCATAGGAAGTGAATTGGATGCTATGATCAATTTGATGCTTGATAATTGTTTTGAGATATGAGGGTGGTGATATTAGAGTCATGCTAGTGGAGTAATTATGAATTTGAGGAATACTTGTGTTGAAGTTTGTGATTCCCGTAGCATGCACGTATGGTGAACCGCTTTGTGATGAAGTTGGAGCACAATTTTATTTATTGATTGTCTTCCTTATGAGTGGCGGTCGGGGATGAGCGATGGTATTTTCCTACCAATCTATCCCCCTAGGAGCATGCACATAGTACTTTGTTTTCAAAGACTTGTAGATCTTTGCAGTAAGTATATGAGTTCTTTATTACTAATGTTGAGTCCGTGGATTATACGCACTCTCACCCTTTCACCATTGCTAGCCTCTCTTGTGCCGCGGAACTTTCGCCGGTACCATACACCCACCATATACCTTCCTCAAAACAGCCACCATACCTACCTATTATGGCATTTCCATAGCCATTCCAAGATATATTGCCATGCAACTTTCCATCGTTCCATTTATTATGACACGCATCATCATTGTCATATTGCTCTTTGCATGATCATGTAGTTGACATCGTATTTGTGGCAAGGCAACGTTCATATTTTTTCATACATGTCACTCTTGATTCATTGCATGTCCCAGTACACCGCCGGAGGCATTCATATAGAGTAATATCTTGTTCTAAGTATTGAGTTGTAAGTAAATAAAAGTGTGATGATCTTCATTATGAGAGCATTGTCCCAGTGAGGAAAGGATGATGGAGACTAGGATTCCCCCACAAGTCGGGATGATAATTCGGACTTTACAAAAAAAAGAGGCCAAAGAGCCCACCAAAGAAAAAAAAAAGAAGAAGAAAAAAAGAGAAGAAAGGCCAAAAGAAAAAAAGGAAAGCCCCCAAAAAAATGAAATGACAGAAAAAGAGAGAAGGGGCAATGTTACTATCCTTTTTACCACACTTGTGCTTCAAAGTAGCACCATGATCTTCATGATAGAGAGTCTCCTATGTTGTCACTTTCATATACTAGTGGGAATTTTCATTATAGAACTTGGCTTGTATATTCCAATGATGGGCTTCTTCAAAATACCCTAGGTCTTCATGAGCAAGCGAGTTGGATGCACACCCACTTAGTTTATTTTGAGCTTTCATACATTTATAGCTCTAGTGCATCCGTTGCATGGAAATCCCTACTCTCTCACATTGATATCTATTAATGGGCATCTCCATAGCCCGTTGATACGCCTAGTTGATGTGAGACTATATTCTCCTTTTTTGTCTTCTCCACAACCACCATTCTATTCCACATATAGTGCTATGTCCATGGCTCATGCTCATGTATTGCGTGAAAGTTGAAAAAGTTTGAGATTACTAAAATATTAAACAATTGCTTGGCTTGTAATCGGGGTTGTGCATGATTAAATACTTTGTGTGATGAAGATAGATCAACAGCCAGACTATATGATTTTGTAGGGATAACTTTCTTTAGCTCTGATATTTTGAGAAGACATGATTACTTGGATTAGTATGCTTGAAGTATTATTATTTCTTATGTCAATATGAACTTTTATTTTGAATCATTTGGATCTGAACATTCATGCCACAATAAAGAAAATTACATTGAGAATTATGCTAGGTAGCATTCCACATCAAAAATTCTGTTTTTATCATTACCTACTCGAGGACTAGCAGGAATTAAGCTTGGGGATGCTTGATACGTCTCCAATGTATCTATTTTTGTTATTGTTCCATGCTATTATATTACCCGTTTTGGATGTTTATGGGCTTTACTTTACACTTTTATATCATTTTTGGGACTAACCTACTAACCGAAGGCCCAGCCCAAATTGTTGTTTTCTTGCCTATTTCAGTGTTTCGAAGAAAACGAATATCAAACGGAGTCCAAACGGAATGAAACCTTCGGGAGCGTGATTTTTGGAGAGAATGTGATCAGGAGACGTGGAGCTGAAGTCAGGCAAGCTTCGAGGAGGCCATGAGGCAGGGGGCGCGCCCACTCCCTGGGTGCGCCCTCCACCCTCGTGGGCCCTCGAGGCTCCCCCAACCGACTTCTTTCACCTATATAAGTCCATATACCCTAAAACCTTCGGGAACACAATAGATCGAGAGTTCCACCGCTGCAAGCATTTGTAGCCACCAAAAACCTCTCGGGAGTCCGTTCAGGCACCCTGCCGGAGGGGGGATCCCTCACTAGTGGCCATCTTCATCATCCCGGCGCTCTCCATGACGAGGAGAGAGTAGTTCACCCTCGGGGCTGAGGGTATGTACCAGTAGCTATGTGTTTGATCTCTCTCTATCTCTCTCGTGTTCTTGATTTGGCACGATTTTGATGTATGGCGAGCTTTGCTATTATAGTTGGATCTTATGATGTTTCATCCCCTCTACTCTCTTGTAATGGATTGAGTTTTCCCTATGAAGTTATCTTATCGGATTGAGTCTTTAAGAATTTGAGAACACTTGATGTATGTCTTGCCATGCTTATCTGTGCTGACAATGGGATATTCACGTGATCTACTTGATGTATGTTTTGGTGATCAACTTGCGGGTTCAATGAACTTATGCATAGGGGTTGGCACATGTTTTTATCTTGACTCTCCGGTAGAAATTTTGGGGCACTATTTGAAGTACTTTGTGTTGGTTGAATAGATGAATCTGAGATTGTGTGATGCATATTGTATAATCATGCCCACGGATACTTGAGGTGACATTGGAGTATCTAGGTGACATTAGGGTTTTGGTTGATTTGTGACTTAAGGTGTTATTCCAGTACTAACTCTATGATAGATCGAACGGAAAGAATAGTTCATGTTATTTTACTACGGACTCTTGAATAGATAGAACAGAAAGGATAACTTTGAGGTGGTTTCATACCCTACCATAATCTCTTCGTTTGTTCTCCGCAATTAGTGGCTTTGGAGTGACTCTTTGTTGCATGTTGAGGGATAGTTATATGATCCAATTATGTTATTATTGTTGAGAGAACTTGCACTAGTGAAAGTATGAACCTTAGGCCTTGTTTCCTACCATTGCAATACCATTTACGCTCACTTTTATCATTAGTTACCTTGCTGTTTTTATATTTTCAGATTACAAAAATCTATATCTACCATCCATATTGCACTTGTATCACCATCTCTTCACCGAACTAGTGCACCTATACAATTTACCATTGTATTGGGTTCGTTGGGGACACAAGAGACTCTTTGTTATTTGGTTGCAGGGTTGTTTGAGAGAGACCATCTTCATCCTACGCCTCCCATAGATTGATAAACCTTAGGTCATCCACTTGAGGGAAATTTTCTACTTTACTACAAACCTCTGCACTTGGAGGCCCAAAAACGTCTACAAGAAGAAGGTTGTGTAGTAGACATCACATACAAACAAATAAGCACATGGCAACCTCTGCTTCCCTCTGCGAAGGGCCTATCTTTCACTTTTATGTATTTACTTTCATGCAAGAGTCAAAGTCATTCTCTCTATTCCTTTTTATTTTTCTCTCTGGCAAGCATCATGTGGTGAGGAAAGATCTAGGCACATATATCCAGTTGGATCTGGGTAGCATGAGTTATGATTGTTGACATCACCCTTGAGGTGAATATGTTGGGAGGCGAAATTATAAGCCCCTATCTTTCTATGTGTCCTGTTGAAATGTTTTGCTCATGTGTATGCGATGAGTGTTAGCAATCATAGAAGAATATATGATGGTTGAGTAAGTGGAGCTCTTACTTAGACTCTGTTGAATAAGTTGAATTGTAATTGTTTGGTGACTAAGAATATAGGTTGTCGAGTTTCAAGAGAATTCATTGTTTGAACCTTAACATGTGAATTGGTTGCTACTTGGTCATGATAAGTTTTATAAGAAATAATTGTTGTTATGATGCTAGGAAAAGGGATTGAAATTGTCATTGATCAAACTTGTGCACTTTGCTAGCATTCCCACTTCATAAATTATTTGTTTTATCATTTATCTACTTGAGGACGAGTAGGAATTAAGCTTGGGGATGCTGATACATCTCCAACGTATCTATAATTTATGAAGTATTCATGCCATGTTTACAATAATTTTTTATATGGTTTTGGTATTATTTGCGTGGAACTAACCCGTACTGATGTTGTTTTCAGCAGAACTACCGTCGTGTTGTTTTTTGTGCAGAAATGAAAGTTCTCCAAATGAGCTGAAACTTTTTGATGATTTTTTTGGAACAAAACAGACCCCCGAAGCTTTCTGGGAGGGCCAGAAGAGCCACGTGGAGGGCAGAACACACCGGGGAGCGCCAGGGCCCTTGCCTGTGCCCTGGTGTATCGTGCTCACCTCGAGGCCCATCTGAACGTGAGACCGACGCCAAAAACTCCTATAAATAGAGAAACCATCAAAAATAACCCTAGATTAGAAGTTCCGCTGCCGCATGCCTTTGTAGCCATCGAAAACCAATCTAGACCCTGTTCCGGCACCCTGCCGGAGGAGGGAATCATCTCCGGCGGCCACCACGATGAGGAGGGAGTAGTCCACCCTTGGGGCTAAGGGTTTGTACCGGTAGCTATGTGTTTAATCTCTCTCTCGCACGCGCGATCTTGAGATGTCACGATCTTGATATATCATGGGCTTTGTCAACAAAGATGGATCATATGATGTTTCTCCCCTCTGTACACTTGTTGTGATGAATTGAGTCTTTACCCTTTGAAGTTTTGTCTTGTCAGATTGAATTTTCAGATCTGAGAACACAAGATATATGTCTTGCATATGAATACCCGTGGTGACAATGGGGTATTATTTTGATTCACTTGATATATGTTATGGCACTCAACTTGCGGATTCCTGAGGTGACTTTGGGGTAATCTATGCATAGGGGTTGATGCACATTTTTTATTATCTTTTCTCCGATAGAAACTTTGGGGTCTCCTTGTATTTCTTTGTGTGGATTGAGTATTATGAATCTGAAATTGTTTGATACATGTCATATAATTAACTCACGGGTACTCGCGGTGACATTGGGGTATCTAGGTGACATTAGAGTTGGTTGATATGCATCATATTGTGTTATTTTAGTACAAACTCTTGATTAGATCGATCGGAAAGAATATCTTGCTGTTATTTTAGTACGAACTCTAGGATATATTGATCTGAAAGAATAGCTTTGAGGTGGTTTCGTACCCTACAAACAATTTCTATCTCGTGTTCTCCGCTAATGGGAACTTGGGAGTGATTCTTTATTGCACTTTGAGGGATAATCATATGTTAGCATTGTTGAGAGATTGCACTAGTGAAAGTATGCGCCCTAGGTCTCATTTTCCATTATTGCAATAACATTTGTGCTCCGTTTTATCATTTACTACCTTGCTCTTTTTTTATCAACTACATGTGAATATGAAGATCATCATCATAGGATAAACACGTACAAAATTATAGCACTCAGAAGATGCATACATGATGTTAACAAACATCATATTCCAGCAGTTTATATCACAGAGCAGATTTGCGATGAAGATTACGACATCAATATGAACAGGAACATGAATTAAAATGCAGCAACCAGGGAGAGCACTCTGAGATGAACATTTCGATATATCATACACTCAAAACGTTCACACACGCACAAAGTTATGACAGGTCAAAGATGCACACATATCATTAAAATTTCAGGGACTTGGCCAAAATATAACCTCGGGGGAACGGGACGACGTCGTGCGGGATGGAGAGAACCAGGCCGGGAGGCGGCGTTTGATTTGCGGGCCTGGTGGATCTCGTCCCAATGAACTCCGGCGACGAGGCGCGGCGGCCGGCGACGAGGTGAAACTTCGGCGAGCCGGCAAACTCTGGCGAGGCAGCGAGACGTAGGGGGAAACGGCGAGGGGACGCTGGCGGCGGGCGGCACGGTGCCTGAGGCGCGGAAGGTTACGGCGGAGAGGATCCGGTGGCGGAGCGCGGAGCTCGCCAGATCTGGTGACGGCGGGTGTGGGAGTCCTGGACTAGGGGGTGTCCGGACAGCCGGACTATCAATATCCGCCGGACTCCAAGACTACGAAGAGAGAAGATTGAAGACTCCGGCTCGTGTCCGGATGGTACTTTCCTTGGCGTGGAAGGCAAGCTTGGCAATACGGATATGTAGATCTCCTACCATTGTAACCGACTCTGTAACCCTAGCCTCCTTGGTGTCTATATAAACCGGAGGGCTTTAGTCCGTGGGACAACATACATTACAACAATCATACCATAGGCTAGCTTCTAGGGTTTAGCCTCCTTGATCTCGTGGTAGATCCACTCTTGTACTACCCATATCATCAATATTAATCAAGCGGGGCGTGGGTTTTACCTCCATCGAGAGGGCCCGAACACAGGTAAAACATCGTGTCCCTCGTCTCTTGTTACCATCCGCCTAGACGCACAGCTTTGGGACCCCCTACCCGAGATCCGCCGTTTTGACACCCACATTGGTGCTTTCATTGAGAGTTCCTCGTGTCGTCACCGATAGGCTTGATGGCATCTTCAACCAACGACGCTGTCGGTGGTGAGACTTTTCTCCCGGACAGATCTTAAGATTCGGCGGCCGCGCTGCGGGCAATTCACTTGGCCATCTGGAGCAGATCGAAGCTACGCCCGGCCGTCGGTCAGATTTGAAGCTTAAACTTCACGGCCGGCGTCGCGGAGACTTGATCTTGACGGACTCGAGCCACAGCCAAGCGCGCCGCCTTTGTGGCAGCGGGCATGATCTAGCTCGCCACGAGCAAAGGCCTTGGTGGCCACACACGGATCCGCTTCGGCTATTAGCCCAGAGCCGACCGCCCAGATCGAAGGCCGGTGGATAGACGCCGCCCTGGGGGCTTCAACATCCGCGGCGATGGAGCCGAACACCAATCTTGTCCCTCGCGAAACTCGTGATCCCGAGGCGTCGGACTCCTTGCCGGACTCCGAACCTCCCGCGCCCCTACCAATCGATCCGGATTGGGCGCCGGTTATGGAATTCACCGCCGCGGACATCGTCCAATGGTCGCCTTTCGGCGATATCTTGAATTTACTAAAGCATCTCTCGTTATCGGGAGAGTCTTGGCCGGACTATGGCCGGGATGGTTGGGGTACGGACAACGAAGAAATTCAGAGCCCACCCACCACCCACTTTGTAGCCACTGTCGACGATCTAACCGACATGCTAAACTTTGACTCCGAAGACATTGACGGAATAGATGACAATGCTGGAGACGAACAAGAAACAGAGCCTATAAGGCACAGGAGGACTACCTCGTCACATGACATATATATGGTAGACACCCCAAAGGAGAACGATAACGAGGACCAACGGGCCGCGGCAGAAGATGACCCCGCCGATAAACGACCAAAACGGCGGCGCAGGCGCCGTCCTAAGTCCCGCCTCGACAACAACACTCCCAAAGAGCCCTCAATACGGCAGGGCTCACAAACGGACGACGAACACGCAGATAAGCAACCGTCCGACCATGACGAGTTAGATAATCAGTCCAGGCCAGGTGAAAACAACAGTCCGGACGACCTCACGCCAGACACACCGCCGGAGAGCAAGAACCTTCGGAAAAGACTCGTCAGTACTACAAAAAGCCTGAAGAATGAAAAACAGAGGATCAAAACAGCGAAAGACACACTCAGAATGAGATGGAGCAAAGTGCTCAAAACCGCAGATAAGTACGGCAATGGCCACCAATCAAAGAGCTACTCGAAGCGCAAGCTGCTACCAGACTTCGACGAGGAGGCCATAGAGCCCCCACCGTCCAAAAATAAAGGGGCTGCCTGGCTGGATAGACGGCCAGTTGATAGGCCAAATTATGATAGTAGCGCCACACATAAATCCCCCAATGAACTTGGAAGGATAGATAGCCCAGCCAGGTCCATTTACGGGCCAAAGGAGAAGGCCCCAAGAAGCAAGGCAACACGTCAATTGTCCGATGATAGCGGCACACACAAATACAGGGGCGCCGCACACTCACTATGTTTCACCGATGAGGTGCTGGACCATGAATTCCCAGCAGGATTTAAACCCATAAACATAGAGGCCTACGATGGAACAACAGACCCTGGAGTCTGGATAGAAGATTATATACTACATATACATATGGCTAGAGGAGACGATCTCCACGCCATAAAATACCTACCCCTCAAGCTCAAAGGGCCAGCCCGGCACTGGCTCAAAAGCCTCCTAGAAAACACTGTTGGAAGTTGGGAAGAGCTCGAGGACGCGTTTAGAGCAAATTTTCAAGGGACTTATGTCTGTCCTCCAGATGCAGATGATCTAAGTCATATAACTCAGCAGCCCGGAGAGTCGGCGCGGAAATTCTAGAACAGGTTCCTTACGAAAAAGAACCAAATAGTCGACTGTCCGGACGCAGAAGCCTTAGCAGCTTTCAAGCACAATGTCCGAGACGAATGGCTCGCCAGGCACCTCGGTCAAGAGAAACCGAGGACAATGTCCGCACTAACAAGCCTCATGACCCGCTTCTGTGCGGGCGAGGATAGCTGGTTAGCACGATGCAGCACCAGCGACCCAAGTACATCCGAGATAAGAGATGGAAACGGAAAATCACGGCGCAGAAAAGAGCAGCGCCGAATAAAGAGAGAATCCCAAAGAGCACGGCAGTCAACGCCGGATTCAAAAGCTCGTGGCCTAATACTAAGACACAGCCACTTAAGGATGACAGTGACGAATTGTCCAACTTAAACAAGATTTTGGGTCGGATATGTCAAATCCACAGTACCCCCCGGAAGGCCTGCAAATCACACCCACAGAGATTGTTGGGTTTTTAAACAGTCCGGCCGACTAAATGCTGAACACAAGGGGCTCGACGCGTCAAGCGAAGAAGATAAACCCCACCAGCAGGGCACCGGAAAACAAAAGACTTTCCCGCAAGGGGTCAAAGAAGTAAACTCACTTCATGTGATAACACGGAAAAATAGTGCGACACTTTCTAAAAAGAGCTTCGCGTGGTCCAACCCAGCAGACCGTAGAGATTGGATATCAAAACCAATCACTTTCGACCACCTGGACTATTCGAGCGTTGAAATGCGGGGCGGACTCCCGATATTGAATCCCATCATAGACGGAGTACAATTTACTAACGTCTTAATGGATGGAGGCAGTGACTTAAACCTGCTATATTCAAACACAATCCGTAGGATGGGGATAGACCCAACCAAAATCCGACACAGCCGCACTTCCTTCAAAGGAGTGACGCCAGGCCCTCGCGCCAAGTGCACAGGCTCTATATTACTAGAAGTCGTGTTCGGATCGCCGAACAATTTTCGACGCGAAAAATTAATTTTTCACATCGTCCCATTTAAAAGTGAATATCAAGCACTCTTGGGACGAAAGGCTTTTGTCCGCTTCAACGCCATACCGCATTATGCGTCTCTTACACTCAAGATGCCCGGTCCGCGTGGCGCCATTTCAGTGCGAGGGTCACTTAAGGACCCCGGACTCGGATAGAAGAATCCAGCCTCAGCAGGCTAGGGGCTCCCTAGCCGCATACCCCTTCACAGGGGCTGCGCGCACAAAAATCGTGGTTTCATATAAATCTTGCTTTAATTATTTATATTTCTTATTTTACATATTTTTCGCATGAATTGTTCTTAAAAACTAAATGTTCCTCTCTTTCTACAGATGAACAACATGCATACCCGTCCAGGATAACGGCGCAACGGAGACACAGGCGCAGACATGCAGTATGGACCCGTTGCAAGGATTCTTTTCAGATTAAGACCCTGCGTAAACCTTTTTTTACTGTCTCTTGTTGTTATTCTCCCTTGGTTTCCTCCTATAGCCAAAGCGGAGCCTGACGCTTTGGCATCGGCTGCGTCAGAAGACCATGCCCGTACCTGGACACTAGGGGCTTAGGGCATTGTTCTGCCCATTATTATAAAGACCGAACACCTTAGGGAGTGTTCGGCGTCTCGGTTAGGCATTGTATGCATCAGCTCGAATCATGTCTTTGGTCAAATGTTGGGTTTGCGGCTCACGTGTTTTGCTGCCTTACGTTCCGTATCATCGCTAACGCGCACCAGAGAACTACTACGATTGTGCCCCAGTTAATTGGCGAGCACCTCGATGAGAAAGCCAAAACTGATCATCATGATACTGGCGAGTCTGTCAACCACTCGATCGACTATCGGAATGTTTAGAATTCCCCGCTTTGACGAAGGACCGTTTCCCGGTCAGGCACATACGCACCCCGAATCCGAAGATGTGCGGTGCCACTAGGGGCTATATCGTAGCCACACCCTCGAGCTCCACTG
Organism: Aegilops speltoides; assembly: GCA_021437245.1. Classification (NCBI taxonomy): domain Eukaryota; kingdom Viridiplantae; phylum Streptophyta; class Magnoliopsida; order Poales; family Poaceae; genus Aegilops; species Aegilops speltoides. The sequence continues at coordinate 218,808,227 of CM038141.1, read as the reverse complement.
GCTAAGTGAAAGTGATAAAGCATTATAGTTCGGATTGCCTAGTTCGCTACGCTACCACCTCCTTAAACAGGACCGAGACGTCGGATTAAGTGTGAAAACACGCTATTTTTGCGAACACCCCCGCACCCTGTGCGTGGGGGCTGAAGCCGAAGACTGCAATCTTTGAAGTTATACAAGTGTATACGTAAACGGCCGCACAGGAGAAGTTTTACTACTTGAACGCACAAGTATAAAAAGCAGTTATAACATAATTATCGTTTTACAAGCTAGTACGTTCATTTGAACGTGATATTTTTCGAGCACTGCGACTCTATTACACGAGCGCCACGCATAACTTCACCGAAGTAGTGCTCGGCAGGGAGCCGGCTTTCATCCGAACCCTGGGAGGCAACAGCGGTGGCATCCATCTCCGGACAATGCGCCTTCACACGTGCAAGAGCCATCCGCGCGCCCTCGATGCAGGCCGACCGCTTCATATCCTTTATATGCGGCACCGCTCCAAGGAATGGCTGCAGTAAGCCAAAGTAGCTCGTCGCCTTGGACCTGTCTGGCCAGACATGGGCCACGATGTCAGTCATGGCAAGTCCGGACAATCTATTTAGCTCGGCCCATTCGGCCAACCGGTCCGTCAACGGAAGTGAGCGATCCGGACTGTGGAATTGTGACCAATATAGCTCTTCCATCTCGTGATCCTCCTGCTCCGGAAGTGCTTAACGGCATTAGCCGCACTCGCAGCTAAATCCATATACGGATCCTCCGGACTCCACAGTCGCTCAAATTGAGCATACTTTGCATCCATAAACCGGCGACGCAGCAGGAAAGGCTTGCCAGCCACGATCTCTCCGGCCTGGCGCAGTTCCTCCTTCATAGCCCGCATTGCAGAGCGGGCATCCTTGGCTTCGGCGTTGACCTTCTTCAGGTCTTCACGTTCCGATAAGCGCTCTTTTTCAAGAGCCTCATTGCGGTCGGTAGCATCCTTTAATTTCATGGCCAATTCGGCCAACTCCGCCCTGCTTAGGCAGTGCGTAGCCTTTTCGGCTTTCAACTCCTCGGCCGCCCTCGAGGCAGCCGCGTCACTCCTTCGGGCTTGCTCCTTAGCTAGAGCAAGTTCGGACCGAAGGCTCTCCACAGCAGCAGCACCGTCTGTACGAACAACATATAATTTATCAGAGGCGGGCTTTGACCCCCTTAATAAAGTGACCGCAGAGAACTCTTTTACCTTGCGACTCGTCAAGTCGCCTGTTGACAAGTGCGATGTCCTCATCTGCCAAGTCAAGTTGCCGAGTTAATTCAGCAAACTCACTAGTCTGGCTAGCCCCCGGACCATCCGCCACCTGCATAGGCATGACAGAATTAATTACTTTAGATTTCGATCCTCGGTACGCTGTCGTTTCCGACAACCTACTGAGTCTCAGGGGCTACTATCTATACAGGGCGCATTGTTATATGCAAAACTGTTACAAGACAAAGGGGTGCGTCATTCTCGCATACCTCAAATCCCGCCAGCAAACTCATGGTGGCATTACGCAATCCGCTTTCGGCGGATGAAATCCTTCCAATCACCATACGCATCAACGCACGATGATCTTCTGAAATGGACGCCCTCTCAAGCAGACTCTTGATTCTCGGCGGATACTAGTGGGTGCGAACTCTCGCCCCTCCGGACTCGGGATACCCGCCGTGGCGACACTTCGAGCTCGCTTTGCCTTATCTGGCGGCGCATGGACGGAGGCGTGTCGCTCTCCATCATCTCCGGAAGAAGGTCCCGAAGATGAACCCATCTGAGAAGGCTGCAGATCCGAACTGCAATATAAATATTTCGGTTACCCACAGAAGCACAAATGAAGGTATTTCCTTACTAATTAACTTCCTCTTTCATACTCACGGCTCGTTGGAGGGCTGGTCCTTCGGCGATGATTGTGCGCCCGGATTCCCTCCGGACGCCGGACCCCCCGGTGAAGATCTCTTCCCACGCTTAGGGGCTTTGGCCTCCGGATCTACGGAGGCGGTCCTCTTCTCCCCCTGAAGGAAGGGATTCTTGGTTCCCCCCTCTTCAGTCGCCCCTTTGGGTGAAATATTAGCTCCTCTATTTTCCCCGTCGCCCCCTTCTGTGGGCGCAACCTCCAACATTCTGACCAGCACGGGCTCCAGTGCGGTCTCTGGGAGGGGGGCTCGGACATCTTATCAGCCTTGATCGCGCCACCCATTCCTGTAAAGAACAAGGGGTCAGGAGACGAACTTTAGAAAGGCATATAAACAGAATGTCCGGACTCTGAGCTATTTACCTGAGTATCCGGGCGATCGCGGCTTAGGCCTGCGTCCTCGGCTGAATCCGGACACGCCACTTGCGGTCCGAAGAACAACTTGTACATCTCCACGGGTGTCGCACCCATAAAGTGTTGGAGAATCTGAGGTCCCTCCAGGTTGAACTCCCATAGACGGAGAGGACGGCGTTTGCAGGGCAGAAGATGCCTGATTAGCATAACCTGCATCACTTTGATCAGGTCGATCTCCCTCGCTTGAGGTCTCAATCAGCCTGCAGTGAGGGCACGTCTTCGGACGGCCCCCAATTGAGCCCTTGGTTGACCCACGACATTAGCTGGCGTGGAGGTCCCGGGCGGAATGAAGGCGGCGGCTTCTGCCTGCTGCCCTTCGGAGCGGTGATGTAGAACCACTCCTGCTGCCACAGTCCGAGTTCCTCTTGGAAGGAACCCTCGGGCCACGGGGCATCGGCCTTTTTGCTTATGGCCGCCCCGCCGCACTCCGCTTGCGCCCCGATCATCTTGGCTCCACCACGAGGTCTTCACCATAGGCGAAGTGGGGAATGACGCGAGGAAGGCTTCATGACGATAATGAATGCGGAGATGTGGAGGATGGACTCGGAGCCAAGTCGTGAAAGTCCAGCCCATAGTAGAGCAGAGCCCTCCACGAAGGATCCGTCGGAAGCCTAAACCCGGCGGAGGTGGGATACAGCAGCGTATTCACGGGCTCGGGCGGGCACGGCCTTCCCTTGGGCAGGCAACCTGTCTGCGAAACCTCGTGGGCAGTGCTTGGCTTCACACAACTTCAATATGTCCTCCTCCGTCCACCGGCCCTGGAGGTCGGAGCCGGACATAGTTGAGGATCCGAGCGCCGAATCTGAGGCTCGGGTGTTGGAACTGGGAGCGGAGAAGAGATTCGATGCGAGATTGAAGAACAAGGACAGGCCTTGGTCCTCTTATAAAGGGGAAGAAATACCAAGGGCCGTCTCCGTGACCGTTTGGGATTCCCCTCGATAGAGGAGGCGTGGTGGCGGAACGGTTGGGTTACCCACGCACGTATTGATGAGGATCCTAGAATAAGGGAACACGATCTCGCTCGACAAGGCGTGCCAAGAAACCGCTTCGCTAAGCGTCTTTGAGGTGGTATAGTAATTCAAACAAAGGCTTGGTAGCGGTGTGATATCACGCCGCATAATACGTCGTGGATTAAACTAAGTGTACATTTTATTCTCTCTACGGTGGAATGTGGAATTTATTTTGCGAGCGGACACTATCTGGTGTTCATGATCTTCTCTGGATTATTCAAGGAGGAACCCGCCTTGCAATGCCGAACATTATGCACGCCGGACTTATCGTCATTGAAGACTGGTTCGAGGGCTCTTGAGGAGTCTGGACTAGGGGTGTCCGGACAGCCGACTATCAATATCCGCGGACTCCAAGACTACGAAGATAGAAGATTGAAGACTCGGCTCGTGTCCGGATGGTACTTTCCTTGGCGTGGAAGGCAAGCTTGGCAATACGGATATGTAGATCTCCTACCATTGTAACCGACTGTAACCCTAGCCTCCTCCGGTGTCTATATAAACCAGAGGGCTTTAGTCCGTAGGACAACATACATTACAACAATCATACCATAGGCTAGCTTCTAGGGTTTAGCCTCCTTGATCTCGTGGTAGATCCACTCTTGTACTACCCATATCATCAATATTAATCAAGCAGGACGTAGGGTTTTACCTCCATCGAGAGGGCCCGAACCTGGGTAAAAACATCGTGTCCCTCGTCTCTTGTTACCATCCGCCTAGACGCACAGTTCGGGACCCCCTACCCAAGATCCGTCGGTTTTGACACCGACAGCGGGGCCTAGCTACGCTGGAGCGGCGGCAGAGCGGGTCAGCGACGGCTGGCGCGTCGGCGGCGGAGATCCTGGACGGCGCGGGGACGTGGGGGTGCGGGGTGGTGCACGCGGGCTGGGAGGGCCTGCCCTGGGCCTCGTGGGCCCGTGGCATCACGCGGTGGAGATGGCGGCAACGGGGACACGTGGCACGATGCCACTAGCTGTGGGCGGCGGCGGGATTTCATCCGGCGCGATTTGGACATGTCCGGCGGCGGAGAGAAGTTAGGCTAGGTTTTGCCTGGGACTTTTGGAGGGGATGCATATTTATTGGTAGAGGGAGTTAGGAGAGCCCAAATGAGGTGCGGTTTTTCGCCCACACGATCGTGATCCAACGGTGGAGAGCATGGAGGGGAGTTTGATGGGCTATTGGGCTGTGGTGAAGGGGTGTTGGGCTGCAAAGAGAAAGGGGTTTTGGTTAACTCGGTTAACTGTTGGGGCATCAAACGACCTCCAAATGGAACGAAATTTGACAGGCGGTCTACCGGTGATATACCAAGGCCACCCGGAAAATCTCGGCCCATTCTGAGAATGTTTTTCTGCGGCTCGCGAAAACAAGGTCTGAGAGGGGCAACGGGCGCATGCGAGTGTGTCTGGGCTCAGAACAGACAACGGAGAGAACCGGGGGAACCCGAACGGATGCATGTTTTGAAAAACTTGTAGATGAAATGCAGATGATGACATGGCAAAGTGCAACACGCAAGCAAATGAGATGGCAACGACGGTGAATAACTAGAAGACATCTGGCGCATTGGATTTTAGGCGTTACAACTCTCCTCCGCTAACAAAAGATCTCGTCCCGAGATCTTAGGAATGAGACAGAAGAGAAAGAGGAATAGGTGAAGTAATAATGCAAGAGAGAAGATGAACGAAGTCGAGAGCATTCGGGTAGAAAAGATGAACGGCGAATATGACGAGAATGAAAAGCTCAAGAAACCAGATAGACTCTGAAACCACTCCGGTTAGAACAAGATAGAAAAGGAATAAGAATGAAAGAATTTGGGCAGCACTCCAGCTAAAAATGGAAGGAATAGCGCAAGAACTTCACAAGATGGAATGACACTTGACGAGATGAACAACACAATGCCTCCGGAAGAAAATAAAGAATCCCACGTGGAAAGAACGGACGAGAGAACAATAACTTTCACCATGAATGAATTCGATAGCATCCTTAATGGAAGGGCAGGATAGAGTTGTTGAGGTATTGAACAACAAAAGGATAAGCTTGTTGTGGACTTATCAAAAACAACTCAAAACATGAGGTGAAATTATGCCACAACCAAATGTCTGAATATCTGAGAAGAACGAAGAAATGCAAAACTCCACTTCAGAAGAAAACGGAGATTTATTTGCACTTCGAGACACGAGAAGAAAAGATACTTGAACTACTCCAACAAAATTCTTGATGAACTCTTGAAGAATGGATTAAATCATGAAGAACCACCATGAAGAACTCCGGTGACAAAAGGATGATGAGAGAAAATGAAGGATGAAAACAATAAGATTAAAGCCTTGCGATGATTTAGATGGAGATCCCGACGGAATGGCGGAGGGAATTTGAAATCCGGAAAAGAAAAGATTGAAACACTTGGAACTAGAATTTATTCATCAAGAACAAACTCCAAAGGAAAGGATTAATCACTTCGAGGAAATAAGAATAAGATTTATTGTATGCTTTTCCTTCATCAAATTAAATTGATGACAAGCAATGGATTTTGCATACTACTTATTCTTGTTAAAAAGGATTAAGGGGAATATGGTGCAACCTTGAGGAAGGTCTTCAATGAACCACCGGTAGGATTGGAAAGAACGAATGAATTGATATGATAACAAAGGAAACATGATCTGAAGGAACCACCGTAAGAATTCGAAATGACTGATGAACGAGATCGAATTACCGGGAAGAATTAGAAGAACAAATATGCTTGAGGGGATTTAGATGCAAAAGAACAAAGAGATAATGAGCTGATTAAAGAATACTTGATAGATGCACCGGGATAATTGGATAACAATAGCTGGAATGTGAGGACGAAGAATTCTTCTGGATGATGGCCTACGGTGAAAAGAAACGGAAAACAACTCTTGACATACTCCAGATGGGTAAGAAAAGAATATCTAACAACAGATTAATTCGAGAGGATAACAAGAAGCTAGAACAACAAATCTTTGACAGAATGGAGAAGATTTATAGAAAATCTTCTTCGATCTTCAAATGATGACGGGAAACACCACCAAAATTACTGAGATACTCCGAGAGAATGAAAAGCGAAAAGGTTGAAGCAACAATGAAAAGAATTTGAAAGCGATCTTGGAGAAGGTTTGTGACTGATGGAATTCTCACATCACACTTTGAAAAGAATTTAAGAATAGCTCCGGAGTAATTAGAAGAGTCAGGTAAGATCCTGGGAAAAGACCTGTGGGTTGTGGCCCACTAAAAGAAGACACCGTTGAAAAAGGATTGTTGAATGAAAAATGATGCACTGGAACAATTGAAAGACTTGAATGAGGTGACAACCTTGAAATAATTGGAACACAGACGAATCTCCTGAGATGTCTTCCGCACTCCGGAACGATTAAATGGTGAGAGGCGAACGAGCAGGGAAACACTTGATCCAAGGAAAAGAATATGATCAACCCGAAAAACTTGAATTGAGTCCACCGGAGAAGAAAAAGAGATGAAGAATGTCAAACGAGACGAGAATTCAATGGTTGAAATAATTGAGGGAAGACTGAAGAGGCTCCGCACGAAAGAAATTGATGGTCGAAAGAGACTCAGACTCCGGGAAGAAAAAGGGGTGGGAGGGTGGGAAAAACAAAGGCAACTTGGAAGGGGGAATCGACGAATAACTTGAAGAGAAAACACCGGTTGAAAGAATGCAAAGGCTTCGCACGAGTAGGATTGATACTCTATTACGGACTCCGGTTCCGAGAAGAAAAAGGTGGGCTGGTGGGAAAAAGAAAACAACTGAGCATTGCACTTGCAAAAACAAAGAGGGTCGAATCGACTTGACGAGAAATGCATCAGATAAAAAAAGCTGAGAACAAATGAACCAAAAACTAACCGTCTGATCCTAAAGAAAATTTGAAGGAGAAGATGAGTAAGTCAAAACACCTACGTCAAGATTCCTCACCAGAGTGACGAAGGGGCTGAGGAGTAAAAAGAATTCCTACTCTCCGATATAACTAGTCTCCGAAAACCAGTTTTCTTCTAGACTCAACAACGGCTAAACAACAAACAATCAAGGGGGGCTCCTATGGTCGGTCGAGGCTCTGATACCAACTTGTCACGCCCAATATGCGACCCTATCCTAAAGGAACTCGAAGGTCCCACCAAGGATAGAAGCGCATATTGGAGAAGCTTTTGCAAGATGGATATCATTACATCGTACCATTACATGATAGTTGGGGATACATACAAGAGGAATACAGTGCCACATGAATACAACACCCTCATACGTAAGAGCAACATCCGACTACTAATGAAACAAAAATAGAAACTCAAACGACATCCACCCTGCTAGCCTAGGCTTCCAACGAGGAACCTATCCCCTGAATGAAGAAGCAGAAGAAGAACCCCAAAACAAGGAAACATCGCTCTTGCGTCATGAACTTCGCATTACCTATACCTACAACTATTGTTGTAGTAATCTGTGAGCCACGAGGACTCAGCAATCCCATTACCATGGGCATCAAGACTAGCAAAGCTTAATGGGTATGGAATGGATAAGTGGTGAGGTTGCAACGGCGACTAAACATGATATGGTGGCTAACTTACGAATACAAGAATAAGATGAGAAGGTACGCAAACAGTCGCAAACTAGTAATGATCAAGAAGTGTTCCTGAACTACTTACGTCCAAACATAACCCAAACCGTGTTCACTTCCCGGACTCCGCCGAGAAGAGACCATCACTGCTACACGTGTGGTTGATGCGTTTTAAATTAAGTCAAGTGTCAAGTTCTCTATAACCAGATATTAACAAATTCCCATCTGCCACATAACCGCGGGCATGGCTCTCGAAAGTTTATACCCTGCAGGGGTGTCCCAACTTAGCCCATCACAAGCTCTCATGATCAGCGAATGATATTCCTTCTCCCAGGAAGACCCGATCAGTCTCGGAATCCCGGTTACAAGACATTTCGACAATGGTAAAACAAGACCAGCAAGACCGGCCGACTGTGCCGACAAATCCCGATAGGAACTGCACATATCTCGTTCTTAGGGCACACCAGATGAGACATCCTACGAGTAAAACCAGACCTCGAGTTGCCCCGCGGTGGCCCCGCAGTCTGCTCATTTGGGACCAACATTCGGAGGAGCACTGGCCCGAGGGGGGGGGGTTGATTAACAAACAAGGGGTCCGGAGAAAATCCCCTATTTAAATTTTAGTTATGTTAGGCAAATGGTAAAACCAATGTTCGGCCTTGCTGGAGGAGTTTTATTGAAAGCGAACTGTCAAGGGGTATTCATAAACCCGACCGCGTAAGGAACACAAAATCAAGGAACATAACACCGGTATGACGGAAACTAGGGCGGCAAGAGTGGAAAAAAACACCAGGCATAAGGCCGAGCCTTCCACCCTTTACCTGGTATATAGATGCATTAATTAAATAAGAGATATTGTGATATCGCAACATAATCCTCTTCGATTCCGGAAAGCTAAGCTCCCCCCTCCTCCATTCTACCCCCAGAGGCCTCTTGTCGACCCACCAAGCCTCACCCTCCCCTCAACTAGTCGCCGGAGTAGCTGGGGTTGTCGTCCCCAAGATCGACCGAGCCGTCGTCCTCCATGGTTCCTGGTGCTCTCGCTCCCGCCCTCTTCGAGGCCCGTTTAGTGCGGGGACGGGCGCGCCTCCGTCTCCTGATCATTTCGGTAGGTCGGGCGCAGCCAGTGGTGGCCGGAGTCGGCCGGCGTTATCGCTGGAGCGCTCGGCCCTGCCTCTGCCACAGCTCTGTCAGGAGAAGGAGAGAGGAAGAAGAGAAGAGAGGAGAGAGAGGGAGTGGATAAGGTAGGCCCCACCTGTAAGCCTCTAAGCCGCCGGCCCCGCGTTGACCAGTCCACGCTGACGTGGATAAGTGGAAACGTATTCCGCGAAATACGTTTTCGCTGACCGAATGCGTGTTTCTGTTTTGCGGTTCTGTCTTATCCTCTCAGGGACTTATTTGTGATGAAATTTTTGCAGAAAAGTCCCTGGACTTCAACCCTCTATATCTTTTTATCCATAACTCCAAATGAGGTGAAACCAACGCTCACTTCTTCGTTTTGTCAAGCCCTCTATGTTGGTTTCACTTTCATTATGTTTTGGAATACTGAATATGACCATTTTTCCCCTTCCCTTAATCATCCCCCTCCGAGAGAGTACATTTTTCGGCGATTCGTTCCGCGAGTTTCTGACACTTCTCCCCTGTGCCTTCTTCATCCCCAGGCAAGCCACAATACCCACAGCATGATAGTCATGCAGTAGCCATGGTTTTCAGCTTGAATATTTAATAAATGTTTGCTTGTCAAAAAGATGGTTATCGTTGTTCCGGTGATGTTCAGATTTGCATGTCCAATTTTGTGCTATGTTGTCTTATACTCTATGATCATGTTATACCTGCTAGTATTACCTTTCATATGTTTATGCTTGCTAGTAGTACATGTTGATGTTGGAGATGGAATGCTAGTCAGTATGCAATGCTCAGTGGATATGATTTATTGTTGATATGATGGAAAGTTATGTGATACTCTCATGATGAGGTTGATATCATGTTCATGCATTTTATCATGGCTCAGCATATTTGCATTCAAGTTAACCGGATTAAATTGAACTTGAACAACTGTTGGCCGAGTCATGGTGCCGCTGAATCGATGCTGACCAGTGCAACCACGCTTACCGGTATGGGACGGTCCTAACTGGGTCTATTGTCGTGCCTCTTGCCGGTGCCTCCAACGAGGGAAGGTTATGGGTGTGCTGTACCCTAGCCTGGTAAGCAGGCGTAACCTTGTGTGCCCGTAGTTATAACCGGCAGATCCCCATGTGGGATCGTTTATGTTTTGGCCACAGCGGTGGTCGTTGTGTTTGGAGGTAGATACGGGGCCACCCATGACTTAGCCCAGTGGGGAGTGAGTTGAAGTGGCCGGGAGAGTGTCATGGCAGTGGGATGGTTTTGTCGGAACGCCGTTGGTCCACCCGAATGGGAGTGTGAGGCCATGGGTTCTGTAGTGTGGGTACAATGTACTAACCTCTGTAGAGTGTATATTAAATCTATCGATAGCCGCGCCCGCGGATAAGGGCCCAGGTCGAAAGTTGGTCACACCATGAGTCAACAGTAATAAGAACAATGTGTTTAATAAAAATGAGATAAGTTGGTCGTGATCGTTGTAAGGATCATAGTTTGGGGCCAAGTGTTGGTTGGGTGGTGATCGCCGTAAGGATCACGGGCCATTTAGTGGTCGGGTGGTGATCGCCGTAAGGATCACACTTTGGGGCCAAGTGTTGGTCGGGTGGTGATCGCCGCAAGGATCACAGTGGTATCGAGGATACCGAGTCATTGTATATTCGTGATGTTGTGTGAGAGTCGTTGGTAAAAACCAAGCTCCTTGTGGTCATTTAATGATTACTACGGTGTTGTTTATACCAAGCTTGATTTGATCCTGAGATGATCTTGTAATGTCGGAGGTTGGTAAGTGATGCATGTGTTGGATACGAGGTAGCCGAGCAGAATAAGTGGTGCATATAGTGTCATTATGTTGCATGCTAGTATTGTCAGATTAATATGTTCATGCTATGTTCAGGTTGAGTTAGCGGTATCATGTTTATGTTGGTCATGCCATGTTATTCTGATGATATCATGTTAAATTCCTGTTTAACCTGTAATTGCCATGATGTTGTTTGTCTTGAAATGCTTCTGGTTATTGTGAGCTTGCAAGTACATTCAATGTACTGACCTGGCGTGTCATGCCAGCTTGCAGGTCATTCCGGATTTGATTGCTTGTTTGCCATGGAGTCCTTGTTTGTGAGCTAGGATAAGCGTTCCAGCCAAAGTCCCTGCGGAGTGGAGTTCACCACCTTCATCGTTGTTCCGCTGCTAGAGTTATTCCGCTGCTTCGAGTTGTTCTGCTGCTTGCATAGAGCAACTGAGAATGGCGTAGTATCGTCGTACCGATGTTATTCATTGTAATATCAGAGACCTTGTATTCATATTCGTGTAATAATAGAAAGCTGGTTTGTTCTATGCTAAGCTGTGCCGTATTCCAGAAGACTTCTTCTCGATCTCTGGGCTGGAATACGGGGCGTTCCGGTTTTCTCTGAGTCGGGGTGCCACAAAGTAATTCTAAAAAAACTTAAATGAGAGAAGTTTACCCAAAACATGAAGGAGTTTAGTTGTCAAAGTATTAAGTAGGTATGCTAATTTCTTTAATAGACTTTAGCACCCCATCTAAGCACGTACTAGCTTTTTTAATGGTACTATGCATAATTTGGGGACGAGCTCTATATATGTACCACCTTTTTTCTTTAATTTCATCTTGTTAGTATTGCTCCATGGCGCAATCCATTGATACTACTACTGTACAAAAGTACATTTAAAAGGCGAGGGCGGGGCAGCCTCGCCTGGTCGGTTTGACAGAGAGGCAAGGGCCTTTGTGATTTTATGGCTCATTACTACTGGAAGGTGGGGCCTTCTGATTTGACCGCTCATATAATTGTTGCCAATGAATCGAGAAGGAGGAAAGAACCGTGCAGTATAGTCTAGTATTCCACTAGAGTACTAGTACGATGGAGGAGTGCGAAACATGGCAGACCAGTGCGATAAAATGATCTAATTTGCTTGTTATCGTTCCCACGACGCCGCTCATCGTTAGCATTGTTCTATTCGTGCCTCGCTGAAAACGTGACACATGCAGTGAAACACCCGAAGAAAAAGAAGAAACACAGGAGCAAAAGAAGAAAGAAGATTAGACCCCCAAAAAAAGGCAAATGCAAGTCTGGGGCACTGCTCTCTACATCATGAAGGGTTGCTAGCCATGGAGTCCTAATTGATTATTCATCGGCTCCAAAACCTTCATCTCCTTGCACCTCTCCTCCGCCATCTTCTTCATTCTGTCCATGACGTAGGATTTCTCAAGGCAAGCGTGCATCATCTCTTCAACGGCCACAATATGTTGCTTGACAGCAACGAGGTGCTCGATGCGGAGCTTCACCAACTCCTCCTTCTGTTCCATCACAAGGGTGTTCAACATCTTCACCGAGAAACTCCTCTTCTCATGTAGCTTCTTCCAACCGGTGATCTCCTCCTTTAGCAGGTCGAGCTCGTGGCGGAGCTTCTCCTTGTCCTCCTCAAGTTGCAGGATTTTGTCGGTCGCCTTCTTACCCGAGGCAAGGCTCTCCTTTAGCAACTTCACTAAGCCGGTGGCCAACTTATTCTGCTTATTGGGCTGAGCAGGCATGTCCTCGAGGCTCTTTATCAGCAGCTTTACCAAGCCATCAGTCAACTCATCCTGCTTATTGAGCTGAGCGAGCATGTCGTCAAGGGATAATGACTCCAACACTGCCAACTCGGCATGTTCACCTCCACGGCTAGTGTCGTGGTACCGATTCCAAGATTGATAGAGGGATAGGATAAAGGAGCATGATCTATTGAGATGTGATGTAGGGTAGAACCCTAGAGGCCGATCTTTCACGTTTGGAATGAATCCCTACGAGGAACACGAAGAACACGAGGAGGGGAACGAGGGAAAAACACGAGAAAACACTCAACCAACAAGAATGAAGTCACACATGTGCTAGATCATCGAAACACAAAAGGATGCAAGATCCAAATCCAATAAGGGATCATACATAGGGTAACCGGTTCTTCTCTGTGAGGAGATCTTGAAGATGGTCTTCTCCGGATGGAGGTCTTGAATCCAAGTGGATCTTCTACGAAGAGGGGTCGGTCCCTCGCGAAGGAGTAGATCATCGAAACACAAAAGGATGCAAGATCCAAATCCAACAAGGGATGATACATAGGGTAACCGGTTCTTCTCCGCGAGGAGGTCCTGAAGATGGTCTTCTCCTGATGGAGGTCTTGAATCCAAGTGGATCTTCTCCGAAGAGGGGTCGGTCCCTCGCGAAGGAGTAGATCAGGATGGATGAGCAAAGCTCTATCTCACAAATGAGCTAAATCAACGCTAACCCTCTCTAGGAGGAGGAGGAGGTCTATTTATAGTCTAAGTGCAAATGAGGGCGTAGTGAAAGGGTACATGGGCCTCGGGCCCGAAGCTGCGCACACATGGGCATCAGTCGTCCGAGAGGTACCGGACGTCCGGTGGCTCGCGGGGGTCCGGTCGTCCGGTGCTTGTCGAACGTCTGGTGTTTTGGCTCTGGACAGGTGGCGTCGGACGTCCGGGTGTCTCTGTACTTCCGATGTTTCCATACTGGACTGTTGGTGTCGGACATCCGGAGGGGGCTCGGTCGTCCGGTCGTTGGAGGTGTCAGACGTCTGGAGATCGTCGGTCTTCCGGAGGTCGTCGGACGTCCAAGAGCTGTAGCTTCCTTGTAGCTCTTACTCTTGGTCCTTATACTTGGTGTCCTCGCCCTCTTGTCCATGGTCTTCCTCTTTGTTCCTGGTCATGCATAGCACACATGTTTGAGGTAGTAGCCATGTCTTACATGTGGAAAGTGACGATTTGGAGAGGAGCGTATGTTCGAGGTCACATCATATGTCCTCTTGGGGTTTGGAGAGTAGTCGGAGTGTACATGGGGATGAATGTGGGATTCTCCGCATCAAGATGCATATGGGTGACATGGTGGTTTAGCGAGTTCGGGCCACTCTCGGTGGAGAACAACCGTACGTCTCATGCTCCGAGGAGGCTTTGTTTTATCTGAGTATTTATCCGAAGATTACAATGTGTGTGTGAGAGAGAGAGGATAACGGATCTCCATGCCTAAGCTAAGTCCTGAGACTAATGGCGAGAGAGCCAGGAGAGAAGAAAGAGGGCCTGCCCCCAAGTCTAGTGGCAGGGGTGGCTTATATAGAGTGTGCCAGCCCCTCACCCCTAATGTTACAAGGTGGTCCATAATGTCAGCCTACTACTAGGATGATGCTTCGACTGCCTTGCCAAATGTTGGTCTTCGCATACCCGAGTGAGTCATACTGCCAAGTGGTTGCCTGTCATCCAAGTGGATGGTAGATTGATACGTCCGAGTGGATAGTATGCATGAATGAGATTTATCTGTATCCACCTCATGTGTGGACCCCATGCTTTATGATATTTTGACACTTCGGGGGCCTACCTGCTATGTGTGTCCCCAATATTAGCCCCGGAATCAGTTGCGATTTTGCAGAACGAGTTTGTGAAAGACACAATTTGGCCCGAGTGATTACAGAAATACTCGGGACCCATCATTGTGCTTTCAAACAACCATGGTTTGAACAAAATCTCAACGGATTCTAGCACTATGTGTCGTGGGAACGGATCTGATAGTAGAGATTGGGGGTACTTAGGAGAGGGCAGAGCCTAGCTACGGCGAGGTTGTACACTCAGATTTACGAGTTTAGGCTCCTCTCGGAAGAGGTAACGACCCTACGTCTCGGTGCTGTGGGAGCTTTACTGTATGGAGTGTTGAGTTATAGGGGATGCAAACCCTTGTGCAGGAGCGGAGGGGTGGCTTATATAGAGTTTGCTGATCCCTCATCAACCTCTGTTATGAATGGGTTCAATGAGACAGTAAAGGTGCGAGCGCTACTGGTAACACCTATACTTAATGATCTTTATAGCGAGGAACTGATCACCTAACCGCTGCCATCCCAGAGTGACTCTAGGCCTTCTGCCTTTGTGATGAGGACATCAATACCATTGTTACACCCACAGCCCCTGCTGCTTTACATACTGGACCAATTACTAGAGCTTGCGCACGCCAATTAAATTACCAGGTCTTTTGTTTCT
Organism: Aegilops speltoides; assembly: GCA_021437245.1. Lineage (NCBI taxonomy): Eukaryota > Viridiplantae > Streptophyta > Magnoliopsida > Poales > Poaceae > Aegilops > Aegilops speltoides. The sequence goes on along the minus strand of CM038141.1, from coordinate 218,793,163 downwards.
TGGTAACGATTTTAATGTTCATGAGAATATAATGCTGCCTAAATTGGATACATTTGTTTTGCTTACAAATGAAGGGCCTAGCTTGGAGAAGGATGAACATTGGAGCAAGAACAAGCATGGATATGATGGCATGCTCAAGGGGAACAAGAACGGAGTTTCAAGTGATGATTTTAGGACTATGAAGCCACCGTAATAAGTGCATGAAGGCTTGGACGAAATATACAAGATGACACTTCACAAATTTTGTCCAAGGGCTATTATAGGTGCTGCGTCACCTTATTATTGGGCCAGGCCAAAATGTAATTTTGAAATACATAAGTATAGGTTGTTTTTACATTCCGTATGTGTGGGGAAACAAGAGATAGGGTTGGTTTCGGACCCCTCTTCCAAGGGTCACGAAAATCACCCCATCTTCCTCCATATATACAACCCTTAGGGCATCGTTTACACTTTGGGTTTTGTTTAGATTAAAAGTTCGCCATAGTTGCATCTTCGCGTATTTCGTTTGTGTTCAACGACCCGATGAGGACATCAATATCATTGTTGCACCCACAGCCCCTGCTGCTATACATACTGGACCAACTACTAGAGCTCGCGCACGCCAGTTAAATTATCAGGTACTTCCATTTCTTGGTAATGATTCTAATGTTCATGAGAATATGATGCTGCCTAAATTGGATACATTTATTTTAGTTACAAATGAAGGGCCTAACTTGGACAAGAAGGATGAATATTGGAGCAAGATCAAGCATGAAGATGATGGCATGCGCAAGAGGAACAAGAACGGAGTTACAAGTGATGATTTCAGGACTTTGAAGCCACCACAATGAGTGCATGAAGCCTTGGACGAAATATACAAGATGCCACTTCATAAATTTTGTCCAAAGGCTATTATAGGTGCCGTGTCGCCTAAATTTTGGGCCAGGCCCATGTAATTTCGAAATACCAGAGTATAGGCTGTTTTTAGAGTCTATATGTGTGAGGAAACAAGAGATAGGGTTGGTTTCGGACCCCTCCTTCAAGGGCCACGAAATGCCCCCGTCTTCCTCCATATATACAACCCTTAGGGCAGCATTTAGACTTTGGTTTTGTTTAGATTAAAAGTTCGCCATAACTGCAACTTCGTGTACTTTGTTTGTGTTCAACGACCAGACAAAGGCGTCACAGAACCCCACCTTGATTAATAAAGCCTTCCTCTTATATTCACAATATCCAGATTGCAATCTCAGTTTCTTGCTTGTTTGTCATTTGCTCGCAGGAAACCAGACCCTCGTGGTTAGGTTGATCGTGCTCCGGCATGGTCAATAACCCCTCGGAAGTTGGTTTAGCAATTCCTAAGGCGCGACGTCTTGCACGTTCGTAGTCGGATCGTCAAGGTCGACTCCCATAGTAAAAAAATAGTCCCAGTTTAAAAAAAATAAGTCTAGAAAATTCTGGCTAGGCAGTTTTTAGACCATTTGTAGATTTTTTTCGATTTTTTTGTTGCGGAGCAAAAAAAGAGGGAAAAAGTGCAAAACAAGAAAAAAATTCAGAGAGTGCTCCTCCCTTGTTTACGTGCAGCGCCATGATTTTTTTAGTGTTCTACGCTCGCGTCTCTAGTATGGTCTAGCCTAGGACCAGCACATTACCGTCGTTGAGCGTTTATTCAATTTTCCATCCCTGAATTGGTTATTGCTGGCTCTTTTTGCTACCATATCATAAGCCCTCCCAGCTCCACATATATCTACGTCATGCGTTTGACTCTCCCTAGCCATCCCTCTACCCAAGCTTTGAGAGTTTTGACTAAAACATTTCTCGATCACCACCCGCTGCTGGGTAAGAACTGGTAAGAATTTGAGATTCGCTTGACGGATTTGTGACACACCACCACCACCACTTCCTAGTATTCTGTAGGATCGTATTCTTGTGTGTTTCTATTGCTTCTAACCATGGCATGAAACAAGCCGATGAGACTGATTGGGAGAACATGATGAACAAATAGCTACATGATAAATTTTAGCAAATGATGTGCGGACAGGTACAAGATGTTCTAAACAGATTTGAAGAGGCCAGGGAGAAGATAGATGGCATTGAGAAGACGTTCGAAACAAAGCTTGATAACATGTTTAATGAATTACTCGCGCGTCTTCCACAACCACCGCCGGCTGCACCTGTCGCACCTTTACAACAACAACAACAACAACAACAACAACAATGTCGCCTTCCAAATCAAGTGGGATGAGAACTACGCTTTTCCCTTGAGCCTCGTCAAAATTCAGGTGCTGCTGCACCTACTATTGATGCTTATGTGGCTCCTGCTCCTGCTGCTGCCGATGAGGACGTTCACGAGGATGAGGCTGATCAAAATTGTAAGTGCATCTAGTGCCCCTTAGTGATTTTGGTGTATTGAGGACTTATAAGTTAAGGGAATAATATGTTTGTGAGTGTACACAGGCTCTATAAGTCCATGAGGAGTTTGATAATTACTGTTAAAGTCGACCCCTAAAAATGTATGTCTTCAGCTGAAGACTTTGGTTCTCCTGAAGATTTTAAAACTGAAGAAATTGGTGTGACCTTGAAGACTTCGATATTCATGCGAGGATTATGAAGCTTGAAGACTTTTGTTTTCGTAGTTTCATTTTCTCTTTCTTGAGTCATAGGAAACACCGTACTGTTAAAGGGGGTCGACGTAATACTAAGGAAACTGATTTCCAAGTGATGCTCATCTCAAAAGCCTACACCTACCCAATCCTTTCGAGTGAAGCCATTTGAAATCTCATATCAGCTTAGTCAATTTCTTCAGTGATAGAGACAGAGATCTTCTGGTCTCTGAGGAATATTTTCTGACTGAGGAGTTAGGAATTGGCCAGTGCAGATTGCCTACACAGTGAGGAACATGATAGCCCTGAGGAATTCGATACCTCAAATCCAACCGTTGTTGTGCCATGTGCCAGCTGTCCAAAATATCCAACCACCTAACAGTCATATCATTGAAGGGCATTTATGTCTTATCATGTCGGGCTGCTCCCTTGGCTATAAATAGCCGCCCCCTAAACCACTAGCTGGTTGGCTGCTCTGAGAGAAACTGACACTTGTCATTGAGAGCATCCCATCCTCCGAGGACTTTGAGCAAAAATCATCAAGTGAGGAAAACCCAAAACCCAAACCCAAACACCTACAAACCCAAAGTGATTGAGCATCACTGAAGAGATTGTTCCTGTGTGGAACCGACGCTTATTACCTTTGAGGATTTTGTATCCTCCAGACGGTTAGGCGTCCTGGTCTGAGCATCCAAGAGGAATTGTGGATCGCCGAGTGACCAAGTCTGTGAAGGTTTGGAAGTCACCTGTGAAGACTTACCACGAGTGTTGGGCGAGGTCTGTGTGACCTTAGCTCAAGGAGAATACGGTGAGGACTGTGTGTCCGGGACTGTGTGTCCTCGAGTTTAAATACTCAGCCGCTCCAACTAGACATATAACTGTCACAAGAGTTGGAACTGGTCTACCAAATCATTGTCTTCACCAACCCAACTGGTTCTATTTCCTCAACCCTTTCATTTCCTCATTCATGTGTTGATGAACCTGATCATTACTGTTTGAAGACTTTGATTGAAGACTTTCTCTGTTTCCTCAATCCAATTTCTTCAGTCACATTGTCTTCAGCCTGCTTATCCTGTGTTTACGCTACTTGTGCTCTGTGTTTGTTTTTTCATATCATCATGATGACTATGCTGTTACTTTGTTATGCTTACACTTGAGTACTTATTCCGCTGCTAGTTGTTCATGACCTAAGAATTTCCTCACCCTGAAATTCCTCAGTGATGAATTTGTAAAAATCGCCTATTCACCCCCCTCTAGTCGACTTAACACACTTTCAATTGGTATCAAAGCAAGGTACTACCTTGTTCTATGTGATTTTGGTTTAATCATCTGGAGTTCTAGTTATGTCGACTACAAGAATGAAGAAAGTGACATGCCCCATATTTGACGGTCATGAGTATCCCAAGTGGAAGGCCATGATGAAGAAGCGACTCATGGCGATGAACAGCAAACTATGGACCGTCACTGAGATTGGTGCTACCGATCTATGCAAGATGGAAGAGGCTGATGATATTCGCAACTACACTCTACTCGACCTCACGGCAAAGGATATCATCTGCTCCTGTTTGTCCCAAAATCAGTTCAAGAACGTCATGCATCTCAACCATGCAAAGCTTATCTGGGACTGACTCTCTAAGGATATCAAGGAATCTCTCAAGGATATGACCTTCGCCCCAGAATCATCATTCACTGCACCATGCCTTATGGCAAAGGGTGCCAAGGTAACTGGATGCTACATTTCTGAATCTAGTGATGATGAATCAGGTGATGAATTTGGCCCCAGCTACACTAAACTTGCTTCCCTTGCCACTAAACAACAAAGAGCTATTGAAAAAGTTCAAAACATGCTTGATGAAAGCAATGATATGTTGGGTGAGGAATTGAATTGAACTAAGGCCTTGACTGATAGTCTTCAGAAACTTCAGTCATGGTTTGACAACCTTCAAAATCATCATAACACTCTCTTAACTGATCATGAGAAGCTTTCTTATGAATTTCTTTAGATAAAGCAAAATCTTGAGAAGTTAAGAGTAAGTTATGAAGATCTTCAGAAGGAAAATGATTCATTACTTGCTCAACAGATCAGTTCCGCTCAAGAAGAATTTATTCCACCATGTCTGAAGTGCATTGAGCGTGAACCTGCTAATTCTTCACCTGAATGTTCAAATGCTTCTATTGCTGCAAATTCTTCAACTATCTTTCTGGTCACAAATTCCTCATCTGAGGATACCACAAGTATCACTTACGATAATGCAGGGTTGAAGGAATTGTATGTGACAGGCATATACAGAAGCCTCAAAGGGCATCCGACTCTTTATGATGTGCTCAAAAAGCAGATCTTGAACAGGAACCCTAGGAAAGAGGGTATTGCCTTTGAAAGGAAATTCAATGTTGATGGGACCTACTAGAAACCTGAACAGTACCCCAAAACCTCATGGGTTGCTGCGAAGGGACCTTCCATGGATCCATGCACATTATCTGGCTTTACTTGTGAATCTTCATATTCCTCTGATGAGTCATTTGACTCCAACTATAAACTGTTCAAGAATCAGAATGGTGAAGTGTTTGCTCGATATGTTGGAACTAACCGCAGGAACGACCCCCCTATGAAGAAAATCTGGGGTCCCAAAAGGTGCCTTGAAAATCTTCAGGTGAATGTCATCATGACATGTCACGCCCAATATGCGACCCTATCCTAAAGGAACTCGAAGGTCCCACCAAGGATAGAAGTGCATATTGGAGAGGCTTTTGCATGGTGGATATCATTACACCGTACCATTACATAATAGTTGGGGATACATACAAGAGGCATACAATGCCACATGAATACAACAACATCATATATAAGAGCAACATCCGACTACGGATGAAACACAAACAGAAACTCAAATGACATCCACCCTACTAACCCATGCTGCCGACCAGGAACCTATCCCCTGAACGACAAAGCAGAAGAAGAACTCAAAACAAGCAAGCATCACTCACGTCACAATCATCGCATTACCTATACCTGCAACTGCTGTTGTAGTAAACTGTGAGCCACGAGGACTCAGCAATCCCATTACCATGGGTATCAAGACTAGCAAAGCTTAAAATGGATGGAATGGATGAGTGGTGAGGTTGCAGCAGCGACTAAGCATGATATGGTGGCTAACTTATGAATACAAGAATAAGATGAGAAGCTATGCAAACAGTTGCAAACTAGTAATGATCAAGAAGTGATCCTAAAACTACTTACGTTCATGCATAACTCAAACCGTGTTCACTTCCCGGACTCTGCCGAAAGAAGACCATCACAGCTACACAAGTGGTTGATGCATTTTAGTTAAGTCAAGTGTCAAGTTCTCTACAACCGGATATTAACAAATTCCCATCTGCCACATAACCGCGGGCACGGCTCTCAAAAGTTTAAACCCTGCAGGGGTGTCCCAACTTAGCCCATTATAAGCTCACGATCCGCAGAGAGAATCCTCCATCGCGGTACATCCGATCAGACTTGGGATCCCGGTGCACAAGACATTTCGACAATGGTAAAACAAAACCAACAAGACCACCCGAATGTGCTGACAAATCCCGATAGGAGCTGCACATATCTTGTTCTCAGGGCACAACAGATGAGTCAAGCTACGAGTAAAACCAGCCCTCGAATTTCCCCGAGGTGGCCCGGCAGGCTGCTCGGTTCGGACCAACACTTAGAGAAGCACTAGCCCGGGGGGGGGGGGGGGTGTTAAAATAAAGATGACCCACGGGTTTATAACTCCCAAGGGAAAGGTATAGGTTGTTAGGCCAATGGAAAACCAAGGTTGGGCCTTGCTGGAGGAGTTTTATTCAAAGGGAACTGTCAAGAGGGTCCCATAACCCCGACCGCATAAGGATCGCAAAATCAAGGAACATAAATCCGTTATGACAGAAAACTAAGGCGGCAAGAGTGGAACAAAACACCAGGCATAAGGCCGAGCCTTCCACCCTTTACCAGGTATATAGATGCATTAACTAAAATAAGAGATATTGTGATATCCCAACATAATCATGTTCCAACATGGAGCAATCTTCAACTTCACCTACAACTAACAATGCTATAAGAGGGGTTGAGCAAAAGCGGTGACACAGCCAAACAACGGTTTGCTAGGAAGTGTGAAAAAGGTTAGAGGCTGACATGGCAATTTGGGAGGCTTCATAAACAAGTGGTAGGAAGCGCGACATAGCGATAGCATCGAAACAACTAGCATAACAATGATAGTAGTGAGATTCAGGGTAACGGTCATCTTGCCTGAAATCCCGCTAGGAAGAAGAATGAGTCCATGAAGAAGACGAACGGGCGAAGAGGAACCAAGCATAGACGAATGAATCCTCCTGATCGCAACGAAACAAGAACTATCAAGAAGAAGCACAACCGGAAAGAAGCAAACAACCCGGTAAACACACAACACATAAACTTGACATGACAAAGGCTATATGATGCTACTCATGGCAAGAGATGATGCATACAAGAACAACATATTAAAGCAAGTTTAAATGAGGCCGGAAACAACATATAACAAATCCGGAAAGTACTCAATATGCAAATTTCGAAATTGGTCCAGATCCGAAAACACATTATTTTTAAGTATTTAAACAGCAACTTAAGATGCACCATGATAATTTACACGAAATTCTAGTCAAGTTACACATAAAGTTCATTTAATTTGGAGCTACGGCCTAGAGGATATGAGCAAAACAAGTTAAACATGGCATTGATGCAAAATGCATTCAAACATCAAGCACAAATCTCAAAACAAGGATTCAACCAGACGTGATGAAACTACATACAATTCTAAGCAAGTTTCATATAGAGCATGCTCAAAACGGAGCAACGGTGCAACACATACACTCCAAACAAGATATAACAACAATCTGCCCAAAACAGCAACTAGGCACAATGCAACCATCACAACAACATACTACAGGAATCATAGGAGCACAAACTTGACATGCATTTCATGTACAGATAAAATACTTGAAATATCATTAAGGTTGAGGCTCATAGGCATCAATACTAAACCAATATGATGAATGCAAAATGCAACTTTATAACACAGGAGCATATGCATGAGCAGAGTTAATATGATGGCATGTTGGGGGCATAAAACAAAGATCCTACACAACTATACATAGCAAACAAGGGCATGGAGTCAAATTACACATAACAAAGAGAAAATAACATCATGGCATCATATGCATATGGCTCATGGATTAGTGGGAATAACCAAGACAAGATTGAATGTTAAAACAGTTTCAGCAAGTGTAAGACAGCAACATTATGATAGCATGTTTGCAAGCATGGAACAGAGGCATATGATATCTAAAATTAACAACCATGGCATGTGAACAGATTACTCATAGCATACTTAAAATCATGTAATTGGAGTATCTCCAAAAGAGGCATGGATCACTCAATAACGAGCTCACAACATGGCATCATGAAGTTAACAGAAATCTGAAACAACATATAGACATGTTCATGGCCATGAAAACATATGGTACATGTCAGATATAGGCATAAAATGACATGGCAGCATATTGCATAACATACACAACAAAACATATCAACTAAGCATCTCTAGATTATGCATGGTTTAATTGGTAGCATCAAGCAAACATGGCATCATGATATAACAGATTCATCATTGGCAGAAAATTAAAAGCGAGTAGCCCACTTCACAAGCTTGATGAACTCACTACAGGGAGTATCAAAATACATGGAATGCACCACAGAAAAGATGGCATAATTATACTCCTAAAAATGTAGACATGATGCTCAAAAGAAAATCATACAAAAAGATATAAAAATGACAAATAGGCAAGTTATAACAGTTTTCAGCAGTTAACAGCAACATGCACTTCTGCAACAGGGATTAATATGTCAAGATTAAACTTAAATGTATGCAGTAGAAACCAACGTGAAGAGCATGAAGAGCAGAACATGCGCATATCAAGATCATCTTCATAGGATCAACAGATACAAAGTTACACCACTCACAATATGCATACATGATGTTAACAGGCAGCAGTTTACAACAGTTTATATCACTTGGCAGTTTTGCTATGAAGATTAAGGCATCAATATGAAAAGGAACATATGCAAATTACTCCATCATGAAGAGCACTCTGAGATGAACATTTTGACATATTATGCACGCAAAACGGAGCTGTCGGTGTACAAAAGTAGGGGCGCTCTTTTATACCCCTTTACTTGTGCACGGGCAGTCAGGGCCACACCGGCGGCCACACTTAGCAGGGCAGAGGAGGGAAGCCGAAGGTTCAAGACAATAAAAGCAAAGACCAAAGACACAAAAATCAAGAGGGTGTGGTAGACTCCCCCGGCAAGACCCTTGCTGGGGCAGCCTCCGCAGCCCCAGCAAGAGCCTTGCTGGGGCACTTGCCCAGCGCCAGCAGAGCGCGCCACCCTAGAGCCCAAGGGTTCCAACGCCATCGACCACATTGGAACCAGGTCTCGGGACGCACCTCCATGGTGGCATGCAAATCTTCGTGAAGATCATAAACACACAAGTCAAATGAGGACCAGAAGGTGATGATCCTCGGCAAGTTCCTTGCCAAGGAAATCCATGAGACCTCCGGCAAGATCCTTGCCGGGGATGACCGCGATGTCACGGCAAGACCCTTGCCGGGACCCCGGCAAGACCCTTGCCGAGGACGTCAGCGGGGCCGCGGCCAGGCCCACATCTACCAAGACTCCACCGCCGTTCCCATGCAGCTGCCAGCTCAGCCAGCTAGGCGAGCACTTGCATGGCAACGTGCGGCCTCTAGACTGACTCAGCAAGCACTTGCATGGTGGCATGCAGATCTTCGTGAAGACCCTACCACACCACCAGCTCAACAGCCTTCCATCTTACATGGTGATGCACGCCTCGTTGGCCTGGACACATGTCGAAGCAAGGCGAAGCGGCGATGGGTGGGACAGGCTTCGCTGCCATCCCCGATAAAGCAAAAGGACACCTAGTTAGTGCATTTAATGCGTTTTGTCCTGTGATGTCAGGCGGTAAGCTTGTACACTGTATGCACTTTCCACCTCCTGTGTGCCACTTTGGTGTCCCCTTTGAACTATAAAAGGAGGCCCGAGGCATACCGGAGAGAGGGATTCAGATCTTTTGGACTACGCACGTACCTTAGCTGGTTCAAGAGCTCAAGAACACTCAAATATACACCAAAGCAGGACTAGGGTATTACACATGCTCGCGGCCCGAACCTGGGTAAATGATCTTTGTGCTGACTCCTAGACCCGCTCTTTCTACAACCCCACGCACGCCGACCGTAGTAGGGATTCCAGCGATCCCATAGGTATCGTTTTCCACCAACATCTCTAGCGCGCCAGGTAGGGGGGCGCAGTTGTGTAAATCCGGTGTAGCAGCTAGTTTAGCAGTTCTTCATCGCCACGGCTCCCAAGAAGAAGATGACGATCGCGATCCGTTCATCCAGAGCCGGATGGCTCGTGCCAGTGCAGGCAAGTGGCGGGGCGGTCGCTGACGAAAGACGAGGCACGGCCATGGGAAGAGTCCTGCGGCATCCTTTGCGGGAAGGAGGCCAGCATGCATGCCGAAGTGCTGGCGGAAATGGTGTACAACCGCACGAATGTGATAGAGCTCCTTCTAACGTGGTGAGGTGTGACGCCCCCGATTCAATCGTACACTAATCATGCACGCAAATGTGTACGATCAAGATCAGGGACTCACGGGAAGATATCACAACACAACTCTAAAACATAAATAAGTCATACAAGCATCATAATACAAGCCAGGGGCCTCGAGGGCTTGAATACAAGTGCTCGATCATAGACGAGTCAGCGAAAGCAACAATATCTGAGTACAGACATAAGTTAAACAAGTTTACCTTAAGAAGGCTAGCACAAACTGGGATACAGATCGAAGAGGCGCAGGCCTCCCGCTGGGATCCTCCTAAACTACTCTGGTTGTCGTCGGTGACCTGCACGTAGTAGTAGGCACCTCCGGTGTAGTAGGAGTCATCGTCGACGGTGGCGTCGGCTCTGGACTCCGAAGATCTGGTTGCGACAACCGTAAAGAAAGGAAAGGGGAAAAGGGGAGAAAGCAACCGTGAGTACTCATCCAAAGTACTACAAGCAAGGAACTACACTACATATGCATGGGTATATGTGTAAGGAGGCCATATCGGTGGACCGAATGCAGAATGCCGTAATAAGAGGGGATAGCTAGTCCTATCGAAGACTACGCTCCTGGCAGCCTCCGTCTTTCAGCATGTAGAAGAGAGTAGATTGAAGTCCTCCAAGTAGCATCTCCAGTAGCATCGCATAGCATAATCCTACCCGGCGATCCTCTCCTCGTCAGCTGTTAGAGAGCGATCACCGGGTTGTATCAACACTTGGAAGGGTGTGTTTTATTAAGTATCCGGTTCTAGTTGTCATAAGGTCAAGGTACAACTCCAAGTCGCCCTGTTATCAAGATCACGGCTATTCAATAGATTAACTTCCTGCAGGGTGCACCACATAACCCAACACGCTTGATCCCATTTGGCCGACACACACTTTCTGGGTCATGCCCGCCTCGGAAGATCAACACGCCGCAGCCCCACCTAGGCCTAACAGAGAGGTCGACGCCGGTCTAACTCCTATGGCGCAGGGTGCAGGCCCATCGCCCATTGCACACCAAGCGTTGCGAGGGCGGCCGAAAGCGTAACTAGCCCCTTAATACAAGAGTAGGCTTACGTTCCAATCCGGCGTCGCCGCCGATCCGACGTCTAGAAGGCTTCGGTGATACCACGGCGCCGGATACCCATAACTACTCCCGCGTAGATGGTTAGTGCGTATAGACCAAATGGCGGACTCGGATCAAATACCCAAATCTCGTTAAGCGTGCTAAGTATCCGCTGAACGCCCGAGCAGGCCAGCCCACTGTCTCCTAGGTGGTCTCAACCTGCCTGCCGCTCCGCCACAAAGTAACAGTTGGGGCCGTCGGGAACCCAGCCCACCTCTACCGGGATGGAGCCACTGTCCTTTCAGCCCCACATCGGAATCACTTGCGGGTACTCAGCGAGTGACCCGACTTTAGTCACCATCATGCAGTATGTATGTATAGTATATACCGTGATCACCTCCCAAGTGATCACGGCCCGATAGTATAGCAAGGCAGACTGACAAGAGTGTAGGGCCAATGATGATAAACTAGCATCCTATACTAAGCATTTAGGATTGCAGGTAAGGTATCAACAGATGTAGCAACAATGTCAGGCTATGCATCAGAATAGGATCAACGAAAAGCAGTAACATGCTACACTACTCTAATGCAAGCAGATAGAGGAGAATAGGCGATATCTTGTGATCAAGGGGGGGCTTGCTGGTTGCTCGAGACAAGAAGGAGGGTCGTCGGTGATGTAGTCGACCACGGGGCATCAACATATCGCCACGGGGTCTACCGAAGAGAAGAGGGGGGAGAAACAGTAAATACATAGCAAGCAAGTGCATAACAGGACAACAAGCAGAGCTAGATGTGTTCTATCGCGGTATGAGGTGATACCGGTGAAGGGGGAAACATCCGGGAAGGTATCCCTGGTGTTCCGTGTTTTCGGACAGATGAACCGGAGGTGAAATGTTGCAGGTTCACTATGCTAGGGACGTGTGGCGGATGAACGGCCTGCGTATCCGGATCCGTCTCGTCATTCTGAGCAACTTTCATGTTGAAAATAATTTAATCCGAGTTACGGTTTAAAAGATATGATTTTTTAAAGATTTTATTAATTTCTAGAATTTAATTAATTATTTAATTTAATTCGAAAATGGATTTATGACGTCAGCATCATGTCATGCTGACGTCAGCAATCAATAGGGTTGACTGGTCAAACTGACGGTGGGTCCCACATGTCATAGGCTAAAGACTAACAATTTGTTAACATCAAATTAGCAGGTTAATTAGAGTTAATTAGTTAACTAAACATGATTAATTAATTTAATTAATTAATTAATTATTTTGTTTTAATTACTATTAATCCTCTTTTTTTTGTTCTGGGCGTGGGGCCCATCTGTCAAAGGCCCCAGGGGCCATAGTGGGTTCGGTGTTAGCGGGCGCCTGGAGCGGGCGCTGGGTACCCGCCCAGGTCGACAGGGAGGGAACGGCGCTGGGCGCCGGTGGCCACAGCGATGAGCGACAAAGCCAACCTGAGGGGGCAAGGTGCTGCGTCGTGGCGGGCAGCAAGGCCGCCAGCGACGGAACGGAAGCAGGGCGGCGAGGCGCGCGCGACGCTGCACGGCGGGAGCAGCAGCAGTGAGCATCGCCGCGGCACGGTCGTGGGTTCGTTCAAGGGCGTCTGGCGCGCGTAGGGTAATGCTGACGACGCAGCCGGGCGCGTCACGGTCCGCGTGAGGAAAAAGGAAGTGCAGCGCGAGCTTGGAACCAACGGCGATAACGTGCTCGCATCGAATCAAAGGGGAAAGGGGAATCGGCATAGGGGCTCACCGCGAGGCACACGGAGGCCCGGCGAGTGACTAGGAGCAGCAGGGATGCCCAAATCGTGGAAGATCGCCAACGACTAGAAGATGAAGACGGTCCCGATCCGGTCGGGCGAGAGGCGCAGCTCGAGGAAGGGGATCGGCGCGACGGCGTCGTCGGCGCGTCCCGAAGTCCTCCGGCAGCGGCGATGTGGACGACATGGTGATCCTTCCGCCAGCCAGACCGGCGGAAGGTGGCGATGGTCACGCCAATGTCGGGCGCGATGATGATGCGCCGGGCGAGCGAGGCCGAGAGGGGAGGGTGAGGAAAGGGCAGGCGCGCTAGGGTTCATCCGGGGGCGAGGGGGCCTTTTATCCAGCGCGGGAAACGGCGGGATGGCCGGCACGTGGCGGATCCCCTCCATGGACGATGCTTGAGCGGCCACCACGCTCGGGTGAACAGGGGAAGAAGGAGAGGGCGCTCGTGGGCTAGGTCGTGAGCTTTGCTAGATGGTCCAAGTGCCAGTAGGTTAGGTTTGTTTCTATTTCCCTTGTTCTATTTTCTTTTTTGTTTCTTCCTTTTTTTAAAGCTTTGCACTTATTTTAAATAGCAAATAGGTTTAGTAAAATAGAAAACTTTTCCAATAATTCACATTGCAAAATTAAACAATGCCACAAAAGGTTTGGGATTTATTTAAAATACTTTGGGAATTCTATAGATTAAAAAGCAATAAAATATTGTTTTGCCCCTGTTTTAATTGTTAAAAGGCGTTGAAATATTTTATAAAAAGATGATTTCTCCACCATAATTATCTATGTAATATTTGGCACAATCCGGACATTTTAGTTTCATTGTTTGAAAACTTTTGTTGTTTGCCTGACTTTTAATCTGAATTAGAATCGGTTTTGAACTAACACGAGATTAGTAACAGTAATCAAGGTGACGTGGCATCATTAGCATAGGTTCACTGTAGCTTAACTATTCGGGCGTCACATGAGGAGTCAGAGCGCGTCACGGTCCATGCAGCTTTTGCCACCGCGCACACCAGCAGAAGGTTAGGCGCGCGCGCAGCTGCTCCTCGATTTTCCTCCTGCTGCAGAAAAGTTCGACGAGTGGAGAGCCACCATCCGGAGCCTCGTCGGCGTCACCAACAAAGATAAGCCGCGACCAGCGAGGCCCTTAGGCCGCCGCTCCACCGAGCCACCGAGTGCTAGTGGTGGAAGGGCCGGAGGTGATGCAGCCACGGTGCACTCTCCTCCCCCATGCCAGTTACTATGGGTGTCGGTCCATCGTGATGATGCTTGTGATAACATTTCCATAGCGTCGTCCGACCCACGGACCCACCGCGATTAGCGCCAAGTTCTTCAGGAGCGAGCCCTTGAAGATGCTCGAACCACCATGGAATGCCAGCGTGAAGCGTGCCACCAGTCAGATAGGCGGGCAAGGCCCACTATGGACCACCCGGTACCGGGAGGCTATGGTGGCCTACCCTACGAGGTGGATTGCCCACCCTTTACCCATGAGCTGCGGCAGTTCCAGCGGCCCTCCCACCGCATGTTCAAGCCTGACGTTGGCAAGAAGTACAACGGCAAGACTCACCCATCAGAGTTCCTCATCATCTACACCATCACGATGCAAGCTACTGGAGCCCGCGACGACAAGGTGCTTACCAATTACTTCCTGTTGGCACTTAAGCCCAATGTCATGTCATGGTTGATGCACCTGCCGGCGGATTCCATTTCTTCTAGGATGGATTTGTGTCATGAGTTCGTTGGCGCCTTCACTGGGGGCCATCAAGCTCATGGCCAGGCACGCGATTTGCATATCATCCCCAGAAGGAAGGTGAAAACCTGCGCAAGTACAACATCCGAGATGTTCATCCCGGGTGCAGTACAACATCCCAGATGTTCATCCCGCTGCCGTGATCAGCGCATTCCATCAGAATGTGCGCAACCGCAAGATGCGTGAAGAGCTGGCGATGAAAAAGGTCAAAGATGTGGCCAAATTTTATGTTCTGGCCGATAGGTGCACTCGAGCTGAAGAGGGGACGAAGTACCCCAGCGAGGACGCTGGTG
The DNA here is from genome assembly GCA_021437245.1 of Aegilops speltoides. Classification (NCBI taxonomy): domain Eukaryota; kingdom Viridiplantae; phylum Streptophyta; class Magnoliopsida; order Poales; family Poaceae; genus Aegilops; species Aegilops speltoides. The sequence continues at coordinate 218,778,055 of CM038141.1, read as the reverse complement.
CGAAAACCGACTCCACAAACGAAGAAACCGCCGCCCCGATGAAGAAGGGCCAGCGCCACAACAGAAAGCGCAAGGGTAAGGCCATGCTTGCCGTCGAGGGATCCGACGACACCGGCACTGCCAAGAAGGCCAAGGAAAGCGACCCCGGCAAGGAAATTGCCGGGTGCGCTGCTTGCCGGGCCCTGCCGGCTGCCGACAAGCCATGAAGCTCCGACAAGCAGTACTGCAATATCCACCGTACCAAGGGCCACGACCTCCAGAACTGCCGACAAGTTGAGCTGCTTGCTGAGAAGCAAAAAGCTGAGTATGAGAGGTGGGATAAGGAGAAGGGTCTGAACGATGCCGAAGGATCCGACAAGAAGCGTGGCGGCCAAGGAGGCCGCGGCGGCAAGGATAACCAGCAAGAGAGGCCCGTCGGGGCCGCGATAAGAAGAAGGAAGACGATGATCATGACGAGGACGACGAGTCTGGTGAGCCTGAGTTTCACAAAGCCACAGAGGCCATGTGAATCGACGGTGGCGCCTCGCTGCACACCTCTCACCGCCAGCTCAAGCGGTGGGCACACGAGATCGTAGCGACGGAGCCATCATTTGACGCTCAGAAGCCACTAAAGTGGTCAAGCACGCCTATCATTTTTGACACCGAGGACCACCCTGATCGCACAATTAAGATCGGGTGTCTGCCGTTGTTGGTTTCACCAACGATATGCAACCTCAAGGTGACGAAGATTCTAGTTGACGGTGGGGCTGGTCTGAAATTGATCTCGCCTGTTATGGTCAAAAGGCTGCAGATTCCTGATGGAGACCTCGAGGAAACGGGTACGTTTGAAGGGGTCAACCCAGGAAGGAGTCAGCCGAAAGGTAAGGTCACGCTGGCCGTGATGTTTGGAGGCGAGTTGAACTACAGGACGGAGAGGATTGTCTTTGATCTAGCCGAGATCCCCTTGCCCTATAACGGGATCCTCGGCCGCCTGGCACTAGCCAAGTTTATGGCGGCGTCACATTATGCCTACAACACGCTCAAGATGCCTGGGCCGATGAATATCATCACCGTCCCCTCCAACAAGAAGGACGCACTGATCTGCACTGATCAACTCTACCGGGAAGCAGTTGCGGCAACTGCCGCCAAGGCACTTGCTCCTGCCACCAAATCCCGGGGCGGGAAGAAGACTGGTAAGACCTCTCACGCCCACTCCGGCAAGCGCACCTCTTCGAAGTGCTGTGCTCCTGTCGAGGACGTGCCAGAGAGCTCCACCGGCAAGAGCAAGAGATCCAGAGCTGCACCACCAGACACCAAAAAGGTGTCCGTTAAGGAGGATGGCACGGGAGGGGCTTTCACCATAAGCTCCACCCTCGATAGCAAATAGGAAGGCGCACTCGTCACTTTCCTGCGGGTGAATGTCGATGTGTTTGCATGGCAAGCATCCGACCTCCCCGACGTTCCCAGGGAGGTGATTGAGCACCATCTTGCTGTCTGTCCTCATGCGCGACCCGTCAAGCAAAAGGTCAGGAAGAAAGCTTTGGAAAGGAAGGAGTTCATCACAGAAGAGATCAGGGAGCTGGAAGCGGCAGGCTTGGTGAGAGGAGTACTCCATCTGACGTGGTTGGCCAATCCGGCGGTGGTGCCCAAGGCAAATGGGAAGTGGAGGTTGTGTATTGATTACACAGATATCAATAAGGCATGTCCTAAAGACCCTTTCTCGTTGCCACGCATTGACCAAATTGTTGACTCCACGGCCGGGTGTGACCTGTTATCATTCCTTGACGCCTACTCAGGATACCACCAGATTTTCATGACGAGAGAAGATGAAGAGAAGACATCATTCATCACCCCGTGTGGTATGTATTGCTTTTTATGGATGCCTTTCGGGTTGAAGAGTGTTGGCTCAACGTTTGCAAGAGCAGTCCAAATTGGTTGTGAGCCCCAGCTACATAGAAATATGGAAGCTTATATGGATGACACAGTGGTCAAAACCAAGAACAAGGAAACACTTGTACAAGATTTGGAAGAGACATTTGCAAATTTCCGCAAGATCAACCTCAAGCTGAACCCTGAGAAGTGCGTCTTTGGCATTCCGTCCAGCAAACTTCTCCGGTTCTTTGTGTCACAGCGTGGGATTGAGGCAAATCCATACAAGATCAAGGCAATTGAGCAGATTGAGGCGCCTAGGCGGATCAAGGATGTGCGTCGGCTCACTGGGTGCGTTGCCGCCATGAGCAGATTCATCTCCAAGTCTGCTGAGCGTGCCCTTCCCTTTTTCCAAATCTTGAAAAAGGCGGGCCCAATGGAGTGGACCCCAGAGGCCGAAGCAGCGCTGCAGGATTTGAAGAAATACCTCTCCTCCACACCGATACTGGTTGCGCCTAAACCACAAGAGCCGATGCTGCTGTTTCTAGCAGCAACGAATCAAGTGGTCAGCGCCGCGCTAGTGGCGCAGAGGGAGGTCGACGAAGGGGCAGTGGCAACGGTAGGACTGGCGTACGGTTAGCCAGAGCTCCCCCGGCAGGGCCTGGTACCGGCAAGGCGAGGCCCCCGCAGGGTCTGACGCCGGCGGGACAGGGCCTACGCAACCAAATGAAGTTGTGTAGAAGAACGAGAAGATGCAGCACCCGGTTTACTTTGTCAGCTCCCTCTTGCAGGGGGCTAGGTCAAGGTACTCTGCCGTGTAGAAATTGCTCTTCGGCCTCCTTATGGCCTCGAGGAAGCTGTGTCATTACTTCCAAGCGCCCGAGATCACCGTCGTCACCTGCCTCCCATTGGAACGGATACTGCATAACCTGGATGCAACTGGGAGGATTGTGGAATGGGCCTTGGAGCTGTCGAGCTTTGGTTTGAAGTTTGAAAGTATTTCGACGATCCAGAGCAGAGTCTTGGCAGAGTTCATTGCAGAGTGGACCTTGACGCCCAACGTAGAGATCCAGGAGACCACTCTTCCCGGCAAGGAAACAAGTCGCAACTGGATTATGTACTTTGACGGGGCTTTCTCGCTGCAAGGCGCTGGTGCTGGTGTGCTACTCATCGCACTCACCGGAGAGCACCTCAAGTATGTAATCCAGATGCACTTTCCCAAGGAGATGTCGACGAACAACACTGCAGAACACGAGGGGTTGCTTGCCGGTCTTAGGATCGCGGCATACCTTGGGATCAAAAAGCTAATCGTCTAGGGTGATTCACGGCTTGTCGTCAGGCAAGTCAACAAGGATTACCAAAGCCCATTGATGGAGGCCCACGTAGATGAGGTGAGGAAGCTGGAGGAGCGTTTTGATGGTATACAGGCGGAGCATGTTCCCAGAGTGGAGAACGACATCGCCGACTACCTGCCGAAGCGCGCTGCCTTCAAACTACCTGTGGAACCAGGTACTTTTGTGCTTCGGTTAACTCAACCATCCATTGAACCGTCGACAGAGCAGAACAAGCGGAGGAAATCAGTCCCCGGCAAGTACTTTCCCACCGAGCTCCCAGAAGTCACTGGCAAAGATGTTGTCGTGGACACTGAGCCTGCCATGGGGCAACCGACTCCGACAGGGCGTCAAGCCCTGGCCATAGAGACAGCCGCTCCCATGGCAGAGGAAATGCCTTTAGTCCTTGCCATCGAGCCCTAGGCTCCAACATGGGCACAACATATCGTTCGATTCCTCCAAACAGGGGAGCTTCCTGAGGAGCAGGAAGAAGCGGAGAAAGTAGCCCGTCGATCTGCCATGTATCAGTTTGTTGACAACGTTCTATACAGAAAAAGAACAAACGGAGTGAAATTGAAGTGCGTTCCCCGAGAGGAAGGACAGGAGCTGTTGGTAGAGATACATGGAGGCATATGTGGCTCCCACATAGGGTCGAGGGCCCTTGCCGGCAAGGCCTTCCAGCAAGGTTTCTTCTGGCCCACTGCCCTCTAGGATGCAACGACACTAGTAACCAAGTGTGAAGCGTGTCAGTTCCATTCGAAGAAGCTTCATCAGCCAGCTCAAGCCCTTCAAACAATCCCTCTCTCCTGGCCATTTTCGGTCAGGGGGCTTGACATACTGGGCCCTTTCCCCCACGCTGTCAGGGGCTTTGAGTACTTGTACATTGCAATCGACATGTTCACAAAGTGGCTGGAGGTGGAGGTAGTGAGGACGGTGACAGCGCAGTCAACCATCAAATTCTTCAAGGGGCTAGTCTGCCGTTTTGGTGTGCCAAACAGAGTCATCACCAACAACATCACGCAGTTCACAAGCCGCACCTTCATGCAATACATCCAAGACCTTGGCAGCAAGGTCTGTTTCGCTTCCGTGGTGCACCCACAGAGAAACGGCCAGGCGGAGAGGGCAAATGCTGAAGTACTGCGAGGCTGGGATTAAAGACTTTTGACAGGCTGCAAAAGTGTGGAAGGTGCTGGATTGATGAGTTGCCAGTGGTTCTTTGGTCGATCAGAACGACGCCAAATGAGCCACCGGCCAGACACCCATTGCCCTGGTATATGGGGCAGAGAAGTTCTCCCCACGGAACTCACAGATGGGTCAGCTCGAGTGCTCGCTTACGACGAGCTTGAGCACGAGCGATTGTGGCAAGATGATGCAACGCTCCTCGAGGAAGATCGTCTTCGGGCGGCTGTGAGAGCAGCGTGCTACCAGCAAGCCTTGCGTCGATACCATAGCCGCAAGGTTCATGCCCGAAGCTTTGAGGAAGGCGACCTTGTTCTTCGGCGCGTTCAATCGGCCAAGAATTCCAACAAGTTGACGCCAAAGTGGGAAGGCCCTTATCGGGTAATACGAGTCACCAGGCCTGGCGCAGTCCGCCTGGAGACCAAAGATGCCATTTCAGTGAGCAACTCCTGGAACATCGAACATCTTCCTACTTGATTGATCTTGATGATATGAGGCGGGGGGTTGCCCATAAGGCGCGATTTTTGGGCCCTCTGTCGGTGTCAAAACCGGCGGATCTCGGGTAGGGTATCCCGAACTGTATGTCTAAGGCTAATGGTAATAGGAGGCAGGGGACACAATGTTTACCTAGGTTTGGGCCCTCTCAATGGAGGTAATACCCTACTTCCTGCTTGATTGATCTTGATGATATGAGTATTACAAGAGTTGATCTACCACGAGATCGTAGAGGATAAACCCTAGAAGCTAGCCTATGATTATGATTGTTGTTGTCCTACAGACTATACCCTCCGGTTTATATAGACACTGGAGGGGGCTAGGGTTACATAGAGTCGGTTACAGAGAAAGGAATCTTCATATCCTAACTGCCAAGCTTGCCTTCCACGCAAAGGAGAGTCCCATCCGGACACTGGACGAAGTCTTCTATCTTGTATCCTCATAGTCCAACAATCAGGCATATGTAGTCCGGTTGTCCGAGGACCCCTTAATCCGGGACTCCCTCAGTAGTCCCTGAACCAGGCTTCAATGACGACGAGTCCGGTGCACAGATTGTCTTCGGCATTGCAATGCGGGTTCCTTCTCCGAATACTTCAAAGTAGATCTTGAACATAAGAATTGTGTCCAGGTCTGCAAAACAAATCCCACATACCACTGTAGAGAGTATAATATCCCACGAGTCCAATCTGCTGACAATGCATAGTGTGACATCACACCTTGGCCCGGTCTTCATTCGAACCGTTTTTATTCTGCCCCTCCGTATTTCGAGGCTCAGTTTCATTGGCACGTCTTGTCAAAGCAAAGATCGTTTCCCCTTATCACGGGATTCTCATCAATGCGGGCATGGGTAACCTAACCATGCCATCAGCACGACACTTTGGAAATAAGCAAGTTTTAGGGCAAGTGGGGAGGCGCATGATTTTTACTGCCTTTATAAAGGGATAAGGATTCCCCTCTTTCACACACGCCCTCTTCTTCCTCTGCTCATCCATTCTCGAGCTCCAGCGCCCAAGCACCCATCTCTTCCGCCCAAAAAGCACTCCAACCATGTCTGGATCCGGAGCGCAAGGCAAGTGGATGGCCTCTCCGTCAAGGAGAAGGATATCAAGAAACTCCGGGAGGTCGGATACCTGGCCAAGAAGATCGCACACCGTCTCTCAGCGACGGGACAGATCGTCCCTACTCCAGAACCCCATGATACGGTTGTATCCCTCCCTCACTTTGCCTGCGGGCTAGGGTTTCCCCTGCACCCATTCGTTCGCGGCCTTATGTACTACTACGGGATAGATTTCCATGACCCATCCCCTAACTCCTTCCTGAACATCTCTACATTCATCGTCGTGTGCGAGGCCTTCCTCCGCATCCCGCCACACTTTGGACAGTGGCTAAAGAGTTTCAACGTGAAGCCAAAGGTGGTAGGCGGCGAACATGCCGAGTGCGGAGGAGGCATGGTGAGCAAGATGCCCAATGATATGTCTCTGACATATCTATAATTTTTGATTGTTCCATGCTATTATATTACCCGTTTTGGATGTTTATGGGCTTTAGTTTACATATTTATATTATTTTTGGGACTAACCTACTATCCGGAGGCCCAGCCCGTATTGCTGTTTTTTTGCCTATTTCAGTGTTTCGAAGAAAAGGGATATCAAATGGAGTCCAAACGGAATGAAACCTCCGGGAGCGTGATTTTTGGAACAAACGTGATCAAGAGGACTTGGAGTGGAAGTCAAGCAACAGCCGAGGCGGCCATGAGGGTGGAGGGCGCGCCCCCTATCTCGTGGGCCCCTCGAGTGTCCACCGACCTACTTCTTCCTCCTATATATACCCACGTACCTCGAGAACATCAGAACAGACCACGAAAACCTAATTCCACCATCGTAACCTTCTGTATCCACAAGATCCCATCTTGGAGCCTTTGTCGGTGCTCCGTCGGAGGGGGAATCGATCATGGAGGGCCTCTACATCATCTCCAAGGCCTCTTCGATGAGTTGTGAGTAGTTTACAACAGACCTTCGGGTCCATAGTTATTAGCTAGATGGCGTCTTCTCTCTCTTTGAATCTCAATACCATGTGCTCCTCGATCTTCTTGGAGATCTATTCGATGTAACTCTTTTTGCGATGTGTTTGTCGAGATCCGATGAATTGTGGGTTTATGATCAAATTTATCTATGAGAAATATTTGAATCTCCTCTGAATTCTTTTATGTGTGATTAAGTTATCTTTACAAGTCTCTTCGAATTATCAGTTTGGTTTGGCCTACTATATTGATCTTTATTGCAATGGGAGAAGTGCTTAGCTTTAGGTTCAATCTTGCGGTGTCCTTCCCCAGTGATAGCAGGGGCAGCAAGGCACGTGTTGTATTGTTGCCATTGAGGATAAAAAGATGGGGTTTATATCATATTGCATGAGTTTATCCCTCTACATCATGTCATCTTTCTTAATGTGTTACTCTGTTCTTTATGAACTTAATACTCTAGATGCATGCTGGATAGCGGTCGATGTATGGAGTAATAGTAGTAGATGCAGGCAGGAGTCTGTCTACTTGTCACGGACATGATGCCTATATACATGATCATGCCTAGATAATCTCGTAATTATTCGCTTTTCTATCAATTGCTCGACAGTAATTTGTTAACCCACCGTAATACTTATGCTATCTTGAGAGAAGCCACTAGTGAAACTTATGGCCCCCGGGTCTATCTCTTATCATATAAGCTTTCAATTTACTTTTATTAGCATCTTTACTTTTCCTATCTATATTAAAAAATACCAAAAATATATTTAGCTTATCATATTATCTCTATCAGATCTGACTTTCGCAAGTGGTCGTGAAGGGATTGACAACCCCTTTATTGCGTTGGCAGCGAATTCTTGTTTGTTTGTGTAGGTGCGTGGGACTTTTGAGGAGCCTCCTACTGGATTGATACCTTGGTTCTCAAAAACTGAGGAAAATACTTACGCTACTATTGCTGCATCACCCTTTCCTCTTCAAGGAAAACCAACACAAGCTCAAGACGTAGCAAGAAGTATTTCTGGCGACGTCGCCGGGGAGGTCTTCGCTCAAGTCAAGACATACCAAGTACCCATCACAAACTCATCTCCCTCGCATTTACATTATTTTCCATTTGCCTCCCGTTTTCCTCTCCCCCACTTCTCCCTTGCTGTTTTATTAGCCCTCTCTTTTCCAAGCTCCTCTCTCTTTCGCTTGCCTTTTGTGTGCTCGTCGCTATGGCTAGTTCCTTATCCGCTCCTATGTCAGTTTGAAGTTCTTCACTTCAAGCAAAGGCAAGGAGAAAACTTATCTGGGATCGACTCTCTGAGGTCTATGAAGGCCATCGTACTCGTCATGATCCTTGGTTTGAGGATATCAAGGAATCTCTCAAGGATATGACTTTCGCCCCAGAATCATCATTCACTGCACCATGCCTTATGGCAAAGGGTGCCAAGGTAACTGGATGCTACATTTCTGAATCTAGTGATGATGAATCAGGTGATGAATTTGGCCCTAGCTACACTAAACTTGCTTCCCTTGCCACTAAACAACAAAGAGCTCTTGAAAAAGTTCAAAACATGCTTGATGAAAGCAATGATATGTTGGGTGAGGAATTGAATTGAACTAAGGCCTTGACTGATAGTCTTCAGAAACTTCAGTCATGGTTTGACAACCTTCAAAATCATCATAACACTCTCTTAACTGATCATGAGAAGCTTTCTTATGAATTTCTTTAGAGAAAGCAAAATCTTGAGAAGTTAAGAGTATGTTATGAAGATCTTCAGAAGGAAAACGATTCATTGCTTGCTCAACAGATCAGTTCCGCTCAAGAAGAATTTATTCCACCATGTCTGAAATGCATTGAACGTGAACCTGCTAATTCTTCACCTGAATGTTCAAAAGCTTCTATTGCTGAAAATTCTTCAACTGTCTTTCTGGTCACAAATTCCTCATCTGAGGATACCACAAGTATCACTTACGATAATGCAGGGTTGAAGGAATTGTATGTGACTGGCATATACAAAAGCCTCAAAGGGCATCAGACTCTTTATGATGTGCTCAAAAAGCAGATCCTGAACAGGAACCCTAGGAAAGAGGGTATTCCCTTTGAAAGGAAATTCAATGTTGATGGGACCTACTAGAAACCTGAACAGTACCCCAAAACCTCATGGGTTGCTGCGAAGGGACCTTCCATGGATCCATGCACATTATCTGGCTTTACTTGTGAATCTTCATATTCCTCTGATGAGTCATTCGACTCCAACTATAAACTATTCAAGAATCAGAATGGTGACGTATTTGCTCGATATGTTGGAACTAACCGCAGGAACGCCCCTATGAAGAAAATCTGGGGTCCCAAAAGGTGCCTTGAAAATCTTCAGGTGAATGTCATCATGACATGTCATGCCAAATATGCGACCCTATCCTAAAGGAACTCAAAGGTCCCACCAAGGATAGAAGTGCATATTGGAGAGGCTTTTGCATGGTGGATATCATTACACCATACCTTTACATAATAGTTGGGGATACATACAAGAGGCATAAAATGCCACATGAATACAACAATGTGGGGACCCCGACTCATAAGTCGAGATCACCGAATGCACGTGTACAGTGATCCCAGAGATCAATGCTCACTGAACACACAGAAGCTGAATAACAAGAGTCTTGCATCCATACATACCGTTTTACACAAGTAGGACCATTATGGTCAAGTCTTGAGTGTATCATCGCAGCGGAAATCTTCAATAACAACTTGGACCCATGCCATTTGCCTTAACCCTACAGGCATTCTGACTGGGAAGCGTCCTAGCTCGCAGGTTCGTCACCAAGGTACTCTTCATTATATCCTGTTCTTTCATGCCTGGCCAATAAAATAACCAGTGGCAAGCCAATGAGTACTTTGAATGTACTCGCAAGCAACCCATGTTTTGGTTCAAGATACAACAATGCATGATATAGGTAAATTTTTGCAGAAAGCTAGTTTTGAGTGCAATGACATGTTCAACAACTTGTAAGACATGCATCAAGAGAATTCAAGTAACCATGAGGACAGGTTACAGATATCAACATAAATAGAGTGGGCACCCACCCATCTCAATCACGTCAAGTCATTTGACTTGACCCAAGTAGTTATCCAAACACACACACTGGTTTGTAAACATGTGGACGTAGCCCAAGAGCGGTTACCCAACTGTCCTTGACCGTGGACACGGCTATTCGAATAGTTTTACACTCTGCAGAGGTTGCACACTATACCCACAAGATCCGGGGAACTTCCGTGTCATCCACAACCCGCGATACCTCAAGTACCCGGGGTAAGCACCCGATCACTACCTTTCCCTAGACGACACTAACATGGAGTCCACTCGATTGGTAGTAACCCCGTGCCTAACATTTCACATCATAAAGTTGTGGAGCCTCGCTCCCATATTCATCACATACCACAAGCACGGGGTACCAACGGTGTGTCCGGTGCCCTGTAAAGACAGTCATGGCCGCCCTACCTGGCACGACCCCATCCCGAGAGAGAGCACCAACTCTCCCCCGTCACTAGTAATGCGGGCTCCAAGCTAGTATTGACCTAGGTAATCAATAATGCCCTTTCCCATATAAGGATAGAGTGGTTGCGCATGTAAGGTTGGAATAACAGTCACAACTTAACAAGTGGTTACCCATCTCATCATCTCCCTCGGGCATAAGTGGCACCCGACGAGGTTTTCGAAAAGTCTTTTGAAAATGCTTTGTCTCCATCACCATGCATATCCCCGTCCCTTTTAGCGTAGCACTACTTTAGCATCCTATCTACTCCCACCGTCATAACCCTCATAAGAAGGTAGGGTCATGCACAATGCAAGTATCAACGAGGAAGTACTATGGCAAACCATCAAAGTGGATACCACCTCATCATGATTCTGTTGCAACAACAATATGGTGATATATGACATGCATAAAAAGGTTTCATAGACATGGTCAAAGGGCTGCTTGCCTGTTTTAACAAAGTCTTCGAGGTCTTCAAATATCTCTGGTCCAACTCCGAGCATTTCGTCTACTTCGTCAACTATCGTCGAAAGCAACCATAATAAGCAACACAACAAGGCAGGAAATAAAAGTGCTCTAAAAATATGAGTTGGACTTTTCTAGGATTCCTCTGGTCATATGAGGGATGACCAAAGTGGTTTCATTAGGATTTGATCAATGAACATCTCTGAACATTTCAATATGATGGAACCAAGGGGTTTATGGATTTGTAAGAAGTGTACAGAAATATATTTTGGAAAAATGAGCAAAGGCACCCATTTAACAAAGGATGATTTTAGAAGCATCTAGGAATTAGTTTCACTGGATTTGGAGTTGAGATGATTTTCCTATGAATTTGCAAAGTTGGCTATATATAAAGAAATAGACCATTATTTGAGGTGATACAGAAAGTATTAGTAAAAATGTTTGAAAACTAAGTTTTGAACTTATAGACATCTAGGATTTTGAATCATGGAATTTGGATCAAATATGGGCTCTCTGTGATTTTCTAAAGTTCATCACAGAAATAGGAAAAATAGGGTTTGGTAAATATTTGTGAACAAAAAGGTCTCTGGAAAAATGTGCATTTTGCATCACCAGGTAGATCATGATTTATAGAGTCACTAGAAATTTGAATCATGAAATTTGGACACTATTTGAGTTGTCTAGAGATTTTTGAAGTTCACTGGATAAGGAAAATGAGAAAAAGGGTTTTATACCTAATCTCACGCGCTGAGCGTAATTTAGCCGGGAAGCACATTGGGCCTGGCCCAGCTCCTCGCGAACACCCGATGGGAGGCCACGTCGAACGCGTAATCCTGGGTGACGCTTTCGCCGAAGGGAAGCGCAAAACGGGTGGCCCGTCTCCACTTAAATGACGTGGCCGGCCGGCGGGTCACCGACCAAGGGCCCAGCCGCAGGTCTTCTCCTCCTCCGCCGCGACAGAGAGGGATCGAGCCCGTCTGGCTTGGCCGGCGCCTTCCCCCGGCGACACAGGCTACCTCTGGCCAAGCCGCGGCCATCGGAGGGGTCGCCGGGGAGAGTCGCGTCAGGGGAAGCCCTCGGAGACGGCAGGGGATGGCCGGAGCGCATCTGGCGACGGTCATGGCGGACGACCCCATGAGGCATTGGCGGCACCGGCACAACGAGGCACGGGACAAGGCGGAGATGAAAGTGCAACTAATCCCCGGGTGGTTTTGGTAATTAATAACAACATATATATCATTGAACTAATCATTTCTTGAGAATATTTCAGAAAGTTCAGTGATATGGGTATGGCAATGACTGATGATGTGGACCCCTCAAAATGCTAAGGAAAACATTGGCAAAAGCTCAAGACTCCATTTTTGGTTTAGTGATCCAAGATCACATTGAGTCCATAGGAAAGCCAATACTATTAAAAGGGGATGAGGTTATGATGATGATCTGGTTGCTCAAAGTGCTTAGTGATTTATCTCTCAAACTATCAGCAATCTTTCACTCCAACATAAACCCATAAGTAATCTCGGTCCCACCGATTCCAAACTCACTCACACCGAGATGAACCACCTCAGCCATATACCCAAACCCTAAGAATTTCGGATTTTCCGATTCCAAACTCGGTCATACCGAAATTGGTGTTGCCAAGCTTCTGTAACCTTCTGTACTCAAATCGGTGTCACCGAGATGAGAAAGTCGGTCCCACCGAGATTGGCAAACCCTAGACTTTGGAAGAATCGGACTAACCGAGATTGTATTTTCGTCCCACGAAAATCCCAACGCTCACAAGATTTGAACTTTCGGTCTCACCGAGTTGTCAACTTCGGTCCGACCGAGATTGGTCAAATGTGTGTAACGGTTGGATTTTGTGTGGAGGCTATAAATACCCTCCACCTCCTCTTCATTCGTGGAGAGAGCCATCGAAAGAACTACCACTCCTACCTTACATTTCGAGAAGAAAACTACCTACCCTTGTGTTGAGATCAAGTAGCTCCACTCCCACCATATGAAACTTGATTTCTAGCCTTCCCAAGTTGCTTTCCACTCAATCCTTTCTTCCACCACAGCCAAATCAGTGAGGAGAGTTGAGTGTTGGGGAGATTATCATTTGAAGCACAAGAGCAAGGAGTTCATCATCACCAACACCATCTATTACCTTTTGGAGGGTGGTGCCTCCTAGATTGGTTAGGTGTCGCTTGGGAGCCTCCGTCAAGATGTGGAGTTGAACCAAGAAGTTTGTAAGGGCAAGGAGATCGCCTACTTCGTGAAGATCTACCCCAGTAAGGCTAGTCCTCCATGGACGTGGCCATGATGGCATAGACAAGGTTGCTTCTTCGTGGACCCTTCGTGGGTGGAGCCCTCCGTGGACTCTCGCAGCCGTTACCCTCCGTGGGTTGAAGTCTCCATCAACGTGGATTGACGATAGCACCACCTATCGGAACCACGAGAAAAATCTCCGTGTCTCCAAATTGCGTTTGCTCTTCTCCACCTCTTATTTACTATATGTGCAATTTACTTTCCGCTGCCATAACTCTAGAATTGCATGTGTAGGGTGATACTTGACTTGGTCATCATTGTGAACTTGCTAAAAACCTACTCTAATCAAAAGGCTAAACTTTTAAGTTGTCAAGTAGTCTAATCACCCCCTCTAGACATACTTCCGATCCTACAAGTGGTATCGAGCTTTGGTCTCCATTGGATTGGTTTCCATTGCATTGACTCCATAAGCTTGGTTTCACAACCTAGGAGAGTATGGCGTCTAGTGAGGGTAATTTCCGTGAGAGGTCCTTACTTTGATGGTTCAAACTTTGCTAGTTGGAAGCACAAAATGAAAATGCATATTCTTGGACATAACCTGCCGCATGGGGCATTATTTGTGTTGGCTTGCAAGGTGAGTTCTTCGAGGAAGGAAAAGTTCGGATCGCGAAGCTATCATGATGAGTTGCGGATGTTCTGAACAATGCTCAAGCTTGTGACATTCTCTTCAATGCTTTGTGTCCCGAGGAGTTCAACAAGATCAGCCGTCTTGAGAATGCAAAAGAGATTTGGGATACTTTGGTCGAAATGCACGAAGGTACCGAGTCCGTGAAGGAATCAAAGCTAGATGTTCTTCAAGGTCAGCTTGACAAGTTCAAGATGAAGGAAGGTGAAGGAGTCGCTGAAATGTACTCTAGGCTTGCTCTCATTACCAATGAGATGGCAGGCTTAGGAAGCGAAGAAATGACCGACCGATTCATCACCAAGAAGATTCTCAGAGCTTTGGATGGAAAGTATGACACCGTGTGCACTTTGATCCAAATGATGCCAAACTACAAAGATCTCAAGCCTACCAAGTCATTGGAAGAATTGTTGCTCATGAGATGACACTCAAAGACAAGGAAGAGCTTCACAACAAGTCAAGTGGTGCTTACAAAGCTGCAGTTGAAGCTCCCACAACCTCAAGTGACAAGCTAGTTTCCAATGAAGAGATAAGCCTAATGGTGAAGAACTTCAACAAATTCTACAAGAGTAGAAGCAAGGAGAGAAGCTCAAAGTCTAGATCATATGATGAAAAGAGATCTTCTAGTCGTGATCGAAACTGCTACAATTGTGGAAGACCCGGACACTACTCAAATGAGTGTTCGACTCCCCACAAGAGAAGAGAAGATTCTCCAAGAAGAAGAAGCTCAAGAGAAGAGTCGCCTCGAAAAGAGAGAAGGAGTAGAGATGATCGTTATGAACGAAGATCCTCTCGGAGAAGCAAGGATTCGGAAAGGAAAGACAAGTCATCAAGGAGCTACACAAGGAGAAAACATCAAGCTCATGTTGGTGAATGGGTTTCCGGCTCTGACTCCGACAATCACTCCGAAAGAAGCTATCACTCCAACTCCGAATACAGTCAAGATGAAGGTGTTGCCGGTCTTGCTCTCGTGTCCTCCAACTCCAACTCCTACGACATATTTGATTCACCAAATGAGGGAATTGGAAGATGCTTCATGGCAAAAGGCCCCAAGGTATCACACCCTGAGTTTATTGACTTTGATAGTGATGAGGATGACTTGCTTGGAGAAGATGAGCTTTTACATGACAAATCTAGCGAGCTTAGTAATGATGAACATGCTAATAGTCTTTATAGTCGAGAAGAGTCGAATGACAATGCTATGAAGGAGATTGAGCATCTAACTAAAGAACTAAACACTCTTAAGTTAGCTCATGAAACAACTCAAGAAGATCATAGAGAGCTCCTAAGATCTCATGAGAAGCTACGCTTCGAGAAGCTCAATCTAGAGCAAGAGCATGAGTTTCTAAAAGCTATCAATGACGATCTTCGAAAGAAGAGTTCTTCATATCTTGCCAAACGACTTCTCTTGTCTAATTTCTTGCCACCTATTAAAACTAAGCATGACAAGCATAAGAAAAATTCTTCATCTAGTAGTAACAATAATCATGCAAAATCAAATGTTGTTACTTCTAGTAATTCTCTTGATTCCACTAACAATGTTTCAAGCCAAGTTTCACTTGAGCAAGAAAATAGTCTATTGAAAGGGATTATAGAGAAAGGTGTCTACAAGAGTCTTGCGGAAGCAAGAGCTTTGAGGAAATTGTTCGCAAGCAAGGAAGACACCGGAAGAATCAAGGAATTGGTTTTGAGCGAAAGTTCAACGCCGAGGGTGTTGAATGGGAAGAAGGTCAATATCCCACTCCAAAGTTCGTTTCTCAAGAGAAGAAGTATGATCCTACTTCTTCAAATGAGGAACAAGCTCAAGATGACCTTCCACCACAAGACCACAAGCTAAAAGGCAAGGACAAGCTTCAAGAGGAGATTGATGCATTCATTGAAGCACCCAAGGCCATGGTCAAGTGGGTTCCCAAGGCTACTTCAAGTTCTACTTCGACAAGCTCAACTACTACCCCAAGGATTCCCATCAAGATGATGTGGATCCCGAAGAAGAAGAACTAGAGAGTTCTTGAGGGTGACTCCGCCAACATACTTCACTCACATTCATCTTGGCAAGAACTTGTGCAATCAACTTCCACATCTTGCACTAGTTCATGGAGTCACAAACCCTCATGTTGGTAAGTCAAGGGACAAGGTAATCATTGCTTTCATGGACATCATCTATTGTGTACTTCAATCTATGTCCATGGATATCCTTGTTTGTTCCTTGTGGGACTAACCCATGTAGGTATTGAAAGTGCCCGAATCCAAAGGATTGCTCCCAACTCTTGATGATCTTCATCAACATTGAGCATCCACATCTTCAACATCTACATGAAGTCTTCAACGACAACCCAAGGTTAGTTTGACCCTTTGAAAGGGTTCTCACATCAAGGGGAGCTTTGCTCTAAAGAAATGAGCTAAAGCATCTTTTAATGATGTGAACATATTAATGCTTTATGGAAAAGTGGTAACCCCACTTGTGCTTAAACGATGAGTATGACCTATGATCAAATGTTTCTCATTTGACTCCTAAGTCAATATGCTCATATATAGATGACCTAGTCATCGCCAAATTGTGTGCTAGAAGCTAGTGTTTTGTTTGTGCATGTTTGACACATATTTCATTTGCTATCTTATTGTGTGAGCATGTTGGATGCATGATTTTATCCATTCGAGGACATCCATTTGTTGCTTTGGTCTTTTGGTTTTCCCTTTTTGACCAAATGGATGGACAAGAATGCCTAAGTTCCTCCCCTAGCTATCTATGCTTTCTTGTCTCAAACTCTATTCATGCTTATATCACAAAATTTGAACAAGACTTTTTGGACGCACCGAGTGAGGAGCACTGAGCCACCGATCCGTCAAAAGCCTAACTTCCAAAACCTTCTAAGTACTTTCGGTCAAACCGATATACTCAAATCGGACGGACCAAATCACTTGGATTGATCTAGGTTTTCACCTCGGTGAAACCGAAGTTACAAATTCGGCGTGACCGGCGTGTAATCGCACGCAGATTAACCATCTCGGTCCCACCGAAGTTTTCCAACTCGGTCCCACCGACACCGAAGGTATATATACCCGAGGACAGCGCGTTGATTACTTCTTCAAACGCCTCGCCTCAAACCCTTCGCTACCGTCGCCGTGGTCTT
Organism: Aegilops speltoides; assembly: GCA_021437245.1. Lineage (NCBI taxonomy): Eukaryota > Viridiplantae > Streptophyta > Magnoliopsida > Poales > Poaceae > Aegilops > Aegilops speltoides. The sequence continues at coordinate 218,761,138 of CM038141.1, read as the reverse complement.
TGGATCGTCTCCGCCGTCGCTTTGGCGCCTCGCCGCTGGTCTCCATCGCCGTCAGCGGTCTTTCTCATCGCGCCGTTGCCCGTGGTGAAGCTCCACCAGATTGGGTGAGTTTCATCCTCTCGTGCTTCAACCGCTGATTCAATGCACGATAGGTTTTGCCTAGCTTCTTGCCAAGATTAAAATCTTCCTATCCAGCAAATTAGATCATAGAACAAAATTCGAGTGAAAATTTTAGGGTTAGGTTTCACGAACACATCTCGGTGTGACCGATTCTACATTCTCGGATGACCGATTTGGCCTCTGGTCATTGCATCGCACTTTCGGTTAAACCGAAGTTGTGCAAATCGGAAAGACCGAAGTGAGGATTTAGTGAAACCCTAGTGCTCTCGGCTAGACTGAAACCCATTTCGTCCAACCGAAAGTGGTGTGTATGGTCTGTTTAGACACTTGGATTCACGAATTTATAGACTCGGTCGACCGAAATGCATTCTGTGAAAACCTAAAACTAATGTTTGAACTCATTCTTTTGCAAAATCCTCTGCAGTTTGTGATAACTCTTCTATTCTCGCCTATACCTATTCTTTTCACAGGTTGTCGGTCATGTCTCGATGGAAGTGACAATCGAACAGGTCCGAATTGCCGCTTGAGATTCCAGAGGCGCTACAAGTCCCAAGAAAGCAGTTTTTCAGATGATGGAGAGAGGAGCACTCCAAGTGGATTGCCTCCACCTGCCACGGGGCTGAAGAAGAGGAATTACGATGAGGAGGATTCGACTTTGTTGCAGATGAGGAGATAACTTCAAAGCCAAAAGGCAAGTGGTTGCCAAGGGCTATCAAGGGCAACAACAAAGAAAGGCACCAAGAAGGTGAAGAAATCCACAGCTGCAAAGAAGCTCAGCATGGAAGAAGAAACCTCCAGCAAGGTTAAGAAAATTTCCAAGAGGAAGAGGCTAGTACATGAAGAAGCTGATGATGATGACTCAGATGAGGAAGCACTCCAGCCTCCTCAGAAGCAGAAGTTGATGGGAGATGCCATCAGGGCAGGAGCACCCACAAAAGCTAAGCCATCAGCTCAAGCAAAGGCAGCCCAAGCCAAACCTGCTGCCAAGCCAAAGAAGACTGTGAGAAACATACCTGCTTTAGAGAAGAAGAAGGACAATGTGCCACCTGCAGAATCTGATGATGAGGCTCATGTTTTGCTTAAGCTCAGACAGAAATTGCCAGTTCATAATGATGCTCATCCTCGAGCTGAAAATATGAAAGAAAGGAAGGACAAAGGTCTCAGGCTATGGAGGCAAGTTGATCCATATGCCACCAGAAGAAGGACAGCTATTGACTCTAGATTCCACACTAGAGAGCAACAAGACTTTTATGAGACAGTGCTCATGGATAAGAAGCCAATTGTTGCTGACACCAGATATGTAGACTGGGATTACATCGACAGTGAAGAGCACAGAGACTATTTCCCACATGTGCATGAAAGCTTCACTGCATGTGGAGTTGCAGAGTTCGTTGGTCAGAAATTGACCGCTTGGAATGATGAGATGATAATGCGCTTCTATGCCACCGCACACTTTTATCCAGATGGCGAATTGTATGGATGATGAAGGACGAGATTCCATTCAACTGTTGAGGAATGGAGAGCGTTGCTGAATGCACCAAATCAAGGGATGATGATGTTGATGTCTATGGCATTCGAAGAAAATCACGAGTCAATGAAGAACATGTACAATGAGGTACCGACAAGGATGTTGAGATATGGAAGCTTGGATCAGTTTATCATCTTGAGCAGGTCTCCCAACCACTAACACCATTCGAGGCATACTTTGATGCCTAAGTCGAGACCGCCGCATGATAAGAGGGTATTCTATCAACATGCTGCACATTCTAGATCGAAGGCACCTTTTAAGGTGATGGACCCGATAGTTGAGACTATCAAGAGGACAGCAGCACTGTAAGAGGTCGTGTGGGTTTGCTCCGCATATTCAGATGCTCATTAATGCCAAGTTTGGCACGGACACCTACCGTTGGATAGACCCCACTTGCCATTGCAGCCCTAACATGAAGATAATGAAGTTGTGATGACCGAGGATGCTCCCACATCCGTCGAAGGACATGCTAAGGCTGAAGCTGCCAAACAAGCTAAAGCTGAAAAGGAAGCAGCAGAAAGCCCAAGAGCGTTGGAGAACAACTTCTTGAAGCCACTCAGAGAATTGAACTACGCTTTGGCCAGATAGTGCGCCTCGGGAGAGCCTAGAGAGGATCGTTGAAGATAAGTTCCATGCTCGGATGTTAAGTCGATCAAGTGCGGTCACCGTCAACAAGCTTGAGGCGACATTGAGGAAGCGAAGAGGGAGAAGGCAGAGCTCATGAAGGAGATGGAAGGTGATATGGTTCAGATGACTATGAGAAGCCTGCTGCAGGCCCACAAAGCCCAGATCAGCCGCTATTCCCGTGATGCACCCCAGGACTACTACTTGGCACCTCCCACAGCTCCATCGGTTCAAAGACCAGCTCCGGTGTCCACTCCTCCAGCTCCACAGACTTCAGCAGAAGCTTTGCAGATGCAGCTATCTCCACTCCATCGACGCAGACAGAGCCGCCAGCAGAGTCCCTAGTGACGATTAGCTCTATACCTTCGAACTTTTGGTAACTTGTTGCCAAAGGGGAGAAATTGTATAGATCATAGGACTTCGAGAGAGAGTGCTCGTTTTTGCTCTTTCGTTTGCGGTTTTCCTTGAGATACTTTTGAGTTCTTTGAGACATTTCGTGTGTTTGATACTACGTTTGCTCTATCTTGATGAGTGCTTGATCATACTATGCTTAATGTGTGCTTAGTGTTTATTATATTCCATTCATATCTTGTATGATCATTTACTCATGTCTTGGTGATTGGGTGCATGCTATTCATTCTTATCATTTTGTGCGCTCCACCAAGATGTATGTGACATGGAAGAGTAACCCATGATCCTAATCGATTGTGCATTTGCATTCAAACGCAAATCTTAAATAATGCACAAATTTAGGGGGAGCTCTTGCTTATCACATACTTCTCAAAGCGACGATGTTATTCATTGATTATATCATTTGTCGAAGCTTTGATCTATATGTTGTCATCAATTACCAAAAGGGGAGATTGAAAGTGCAACTAATCCCGGGTGGTTTTGGTAATTAATAACAACATATATATCATTGAACTAATCATTTCTTGAGAATATTTCGAAAGTTCAAGGATATGGGTATGGCAATGACCGATGATGTGGACCCCTCAAAATGCTAAGGAAAACATTGGCAAAAGCTCAAGACTCCATTTTTGGTTTAGTGATCCAAGATCACATTGAGTCCATAGGAAAGCCAATACTATTAAAAGGGATGAGGTTATGATGATGATCTGGTTGCTCAAAGTGCTTAGTGATTTATCTCTCAAACTATCGCAGTCTTTCACTCCAACATAAACCCATAAGTAATCTCGGTCCCACCGATTCCAAACTCACCACACCGAGATGAACCACCTCAGCCATATACCCAAACCCTAAGAATTTCGGATTTTCCGATTCCAAACTCGGTCATACCGAAATTGGTGTTGCCAAGCTTCAGAACCTTCAGACTCAAATCGGTGTCACCGAGATGAGAAAGTCGGTCCCACCGAGATTGGCAAACCCTAGACTTTGGAAGAATCGGACTAACCGAGATTGTATTTTCGGTCCCACGAAAATCCCAACGCTCACAAGATTTGAACTTTCGGTCTCACCGAGTTGTCAACTTCGGTCCGACCGAGATTGGTCAAATGTGTGTAACGGTTGGATTTTGTGTGGAGGCTATAAATACCCCTCCACCTCCTCTTCATTCGTGGAGAGAGCCATCAGAAAGAACTACCACTCCTACCTTACATTTCTGAGAAGAAAACTACCTACCCTTGTGTTGAGATCAAGTAGCTCCACTCCCACCATATGAAACTTGATTTCTAGCCTTCCCAAGTTGCTTTCCACTCAATCCTTTCTTCCACCACAGCCAAATCAGTGAGGAGAGTTGAGTGTTGGGGAGATTATCATTTGAAGCACAAGAGCAAGGAGTTCATCATCACCAACACCATCTATTACCTTTTGGAGGGTGGTGCCTCCTAGATTGGTTAGGTGTCGCTTGGGAGCCTCCGTCAAGATGTGGAGTTGAACCAAGAAGTTTGTAAGGGCAAGGAGATCGCCTACTTCGTGAAGATCTACCCCGAGTAAGGCTAGCCCTCCGTGGGCGTAGGCCATGATGGCATAGACAAGGTTGCTTCTTCGTGGACCCTTCGTGGGTGGAGCCCTCCGTGGACTCTCGCAGCCGTTACCCTCCGTGGGTTGAAGTCTCCATCAACGTGGATTGACGATAGCACCACCTATCGGAACCACGAGAAAAATCTCCGTGTCTCCAAATTGCGTTTGCTCTTCTCGACCTCTTATTTACTATATGTGCAATTTACTTTCCGCTGCCATAACTCTAGAATTGCATGTGTAGGGTGATACTTGACTTGGTCATCATTGTGAACTTGCTAAAAACCTACTCTAATCAAAAGGCGAAACTTTTAAGTTTCAAGTAGTCTAATCACCCCCCCTCTAGACATACTTCCGATCCTACAGGAGAGGAGCGGGGAAGCTCGGTAGCCTAGCGGAGGCTCTCCTGGAGGTCGAAGGAGAGGGGGAGGGGCTCTGGTTCGCCGGAGCAAAGTGGAGGCTGATGGCGAACATGGTGGTCATGGAGAGGGCAGGAGGGCGTGAGGAGGGGAGTGGGTCGGTCCAGGGGGTGCACGGGAAGGAGAAAGAGCCAAAGGAGTAGAGGGAGGGCTCGGGGGTGGCCTTATGTAGCCGACCCGTGGCTCACCGTGGACGTGGCCTACGGGCACCCGCGGGAATGGCCGCAGTGGCCACGGGAGGAGGCCCGGGGCTGTCTACGGTGTTCGTGGGGGTCGAGTAGGGTGCCAGGAAGAGAGAGAGAGCGGGGACGCGTCAGAGGCATCGCGCGTGTGAGGCTGCCCATTGGAGCCCTCGGGCGGCCGGTGCGCGTGCGAGAGGAGGCAGCAGGAGGAAGAGAGAGGAGGGGGACAGCTCGGTGGCGTGTTGCGGACGTCGAGGCACCTCGACTGGCGCGAGGGGGAGGCTCGAGGTGGATGGGAGCGCCATGTCAACGGTCGGGAGCACGGCAGCGTGCTCCAGAGCGCGTCTTTGGCCGGCATGCGCGGCTTTTCCGCGCGCACTCGCGCGTCCAATTGTGTCTAGTGGCTGCAGGGGGGAGTAAACAATGTGACAATGGCATTGGATGCCCTTTAACTTGCCAGGAGTGAGAGAGAGAGATGAGAAAGGGAGGAAAAAGTGGCTGTCCAGAGAAGAAAAATGGATCCCTGCCCCCCTTCATCATTGCCTCTCGGGCAGGGAAGCACACCAGAGGTATAGGGGGACTAGGAGGGGCTGTGGTAAAAAGGAGAAGTCATGGAGATTAGTGGAAGTGGACAAAACATACATTTTTAATTTCTGCCAGAAGGTGTTTGATGGTGGTTTGGGCAAGCAAATGGATTCCAAATGATATGAAGATTAACAGGATCAAGTGTCATATAGAAATGGGGTTGATCACCAAGTTGGAGCTCATTTGGAGGAAGTTGACAATGCAACTTTGGTAAACCCTAGAAATTAGCAGAAATGGCTTTACCAAGATTTAGTCATGCAAATCATTTCTCCTTGATGCACCACTTGGTGTAGTGTCATCATTTGAGGTTATGAACATGTCCACAAAAGTTGAGATCAAAAGGAGAAAGTTTCCAATGTAGAGTTGTTCAAATTTGGTTCTGGACAGGAAGGGTTTTGGGGCACTTTGATCAAGTTAACTTGTTTTCCAACTTGTGCCATTTGGTCTAGATGAATTATTAGACCATTTTAGCATGTTCAAAAGGTTTGAGGACATTTGGACATACTTGGCAATGTAAAGTTGCTCAAACTTCAAAATGGACAGAAATGGTTTTGAGGGGATTTGATGATGTTATATTGTTCTCCAAGTCATGATACTTGGCAAGATTATCTAATATGTCATATGTGACATTCTAGAAGTTTCTTGGAATTTTTGGAGAATATTTCCTTTGTAAATATTTCAAAAGTTTGAAATATCCAGAAAGGGTTTTTGAGAGATTTGACCAATATTTTGAACATTACCATGTGTTGAAACTCTTATATATGGACAATACATGTCCACTAAGTGTCCCTAGATTTTTCCCAAATATTTTTAAAGCATTAAAATAATTTTAACCTATTAAAGACCATTTCTGGCCTTAAGAAAAAGCCTTTAAATAAAATAGGAAAATAGTTTTTAAAATTATGTTTTTGTGGTTTATGGGAGTCCTACATCTAATAGGATTCAAATATACCTTTTGAAATATTTTTCATAACCCAAATCAAGTACTTGCAGTGCAAACCTCAATTCAGGGGTTTTTGAAAAACTAATTTTTGAAAATACTATTTGGCCAAATTATTTTTGCAAGAAATTATTTTTATGTCCTATACACATGGCATGATTATTGGGAAAGGTTTTTGGAGCAAGGATATGAAGTATAGAAGTTGGAGGATTTATTTGATTTTTAGAGCACTTTCAAACAGCAGACAAAAATCAAATCAAGCAAAGACCAAAACACACAAAAGTTTTTGTCAAAACACAATTTATCATGATTTATTAGCTTAAGTGTTGTGCCATGAAAATCAGAGTGTGACAGACCTACCCCCCCTTACAAGAATCTAGTCCCCGAGATTCCCAAACTAGGCGCGGAAAGGAATATGGAAACTTGGGTCTGGGGTAGTCTTCACGTCCTCATACTGCTTCTGCTTCCGGGTGGTGCTCCCTTGAACCTTGAGGTACTTGATGGTGTGGCTTCGTGTATGACGCTCTTCTTGATCCAGGTTGCTAATGGGTAGCTCGCGGTAGGTTAGATTGGGCTAGGGGTCTTTAGCTTGGTGGTCAATGCCCTTGTAGAGATCGGGCAAGTTAGGAGGTTGGAAACACTTCCGGGGTTGTGATACATGGAAAGCATTGTGCACATCAGGTAGTTCAGGTGGCAACTCCAGCTGGTAACTGTCTTCTCTTCATTTCGTAGTGATCTCAGAGGGGGTTGTTAAATCTTGGAGTGATCTCGAAGGGGGCCGATAAATCTTGGTGTGGGTCTCCTTGTCATGGAAATGCTTGGTTCCCTTGAGAGGGGTGGTTTGTAGATACACCTGGTCTTCGACGCAGAGGTTTACTTCTTTGACGATGGTGGTTGGTGCAGTTCTTCTTCCTTGACATGGCGGTCTTCAGATGTTCCTTGACTAGCTGAACGGCTCTTCTTCCGTCTTCGGGTAGACAAGCATGTCATCAAATAACGATGACGACCAGCTTGTTCGAGTACTCCGTGAAGAGTTGCCCACATGGTGCATAGGGTATAGGTTGGGGTATCGGTGGTGGTCACGGTTGAGTTAGGGTCTTCTCGACCTAGAGTCAAGGCTCAAGGTCAGGATCCGACCATGTTGTGGCTTGGTAGGGCGTAAGGGTTTCAAGGATTCTAGTGTGTGAGTGAACATTTATCATCTTATCTTTGAGCACGGTTTCTGAGATGCTGATTGTTCTATCTAGTCCTTTAAACAAATCACATCATATCACTGATAGCATCATTTTGCATAGGTCAACTCCAATCATCACACATGCTATCCATATCCTCATGACTCTCGAGAGGAGGTTTAACAAAATCATATATGTCTACGATACCCAAACTCATGTGTGTGGCTACCCCTAAAAATCCATGGGTAGAGCATACAAGCTTCCAAGCTGGAATAAAACAGGACAATCCAAGTGCTCATCCTATTCCTCCAAGGTCCATGCTAGTGCATCTCTATCCTAAGGAAACACGTCGTATGCCACTCCAAAATCTTGTTTCCTTTTCTATGAATCAATTCCAACAGCCCATTAACTCCCATCAATCACTACATAATCCATTTAATTCTAAAAATCCAATGTTTATGGTGTTCCACATGATCTTCTAATGTCCTATAATCCCCAACACTTGAAAGGGCTACCTTACTATAGTCATTCCACCAATTTCCATTATCATGGTCAAGTAAACTCCAAGGTCAAGCTCATACAGACTCCCTAAATAAACTCCGACAATTAGTCCAATCTTCTAGTTTATCATCCACCGAGAATCATGGTATCATGATCGAGATCATCAATCTAAATCCAATTACTCCAAACCATGTAGACATGCTCAGCATCTATATTCAACTAGAACCACCTACTTAAATCCAAATGTCTTGTCCAACGAGGATTCCTACATGTTTCCCTCAAGTTATTTACGTAATATCAACTGTCTCCTATCAATATCATCTGATCAAGTCAAATCCTTGCACTTCCAGGAGTTCAGCTTGCGATCATAATTGTCCTATAAATCCAATTTACTCAGGGGTAATTAAAGCTATGCTACTCTATAATCATGATCCCACCAAGTTCATCTACCAACATGGTAGCCTTATAATCCACCAAAGAGTCTCAGATAATTCCTCAAAGTCATTGATATAAACTCATCAAGTCATTTGTCCTCTATTCCTATATCCTTAAATTGGTCTTCCCTATGGCATCGTCAGTTTTGGTGCTATCTTAGGATGATAATGTGCTCGTCCACTATGTCCACTAGTTCCATAATGAACCCAGTGACAAGCAAGGTTACGGAGGCTTAACAGGTTCTCTTGCAATTCTGTGGGTTAAGCACATGGTTAAGGTTTCGAGCTAGGGTATCTCGTGAAGTCTCGAAGGGTCTAGGAATGGGTTCCTAATCTTGAGGAGTAGACATAACGTTACTGCGTTGCACTTGGTCGAGGAGGCTGCAACAAAAGTCTCCAGTGCTCGTTGGTTGTCGAAGTAGAATCCATGGTGCATATTGTCTTGCTTGTCTTCAGTTGAGGAGAGAGATGAGAGGGAAAAGTAGCATAGAGGAGGGGAATGCCTAAAGGGGGTTCTATAGTGCTAGTGCAAACAAACAGGTGCAAAGAGGGCCAAACATAAGAAACAAGGTGAGGAAGGTGATATAGTCGCATGCTTGTCGCCTAGGGCAAAAGTGCGACCTATATCAAAACACAAACAAATAAAAACAAGCAACACACAATCATGGTTCTATTCGTACTATCATACGGACTCGACTGCGCATAAGGGGTACGACTCATCCTACCCTAAGGGTTCTCGGACTCGGTAGTCGTGCCTTGTGCCTCATGAAGTCTTCTGAGTTTTCCTCAGGTGTTGCTACGTCTCTTGTAGTTGTTCGATGAAACAATCCGGGTTGAGCCTGAAGATTCTTCAACAACTTCTCGCCTGTTGAAGTGATGGGGTGAATGTGGCTCCTTGTAACTGGCATTGACTTGGTCTTCTATTGTCTTCTTAATCATGACGATCCCTTTTTGTCTTCTAAGCTGTCGATGGTACCAGGTAGGTAATCCTTTATGCAATGACATTATCAAGGCGTAATAGAGGTCCATCATGTCGGTTACGTTGATGACAACATCGACACCAAGAGCGGGGGATGATGAGAACCGTTTTCCTGCTCACTATGGTGAGGCGGACCAAATGGCTAGGTTCTCATCCATCGGTGGTTGCCGATACAACAACGGTAGTGACAGGGTTACTCTATTAGCGATGTATATCATGATCTTGCATATTCTATGCCCTGATCATCATAGGCTAAGGTTGCATCATCTTGGGGCAGTGTCAAGGGTGTCACCATCTCCTGGGTCTTCAGGTCCTCATTCCTCGAGGATGTATCTTCTGTTGGTATCGTCTTGTTGTGATGTCGCAAATCTTGTGTCCAGGAGGTGTGGGTGAATGTCTGGCAAGGCATCTTCGTTCTAGATTATCCACGAGGATTACAAGAAATCCAGTGGTCAGGGGCATAAGGGTTCTAGCGACCAAAGGTTTTGAAGGGGAAGAGATCAATAAGGAAAGTATACCTTAGTTTTCGAAAAACTGAGAAGGGAAGAGAAGTACAGATAGTTTTGAAAACTAGTAGTAGTTTTGGAAATAGTTTTACCCTAACTAACGACCATGCTAACTAAGGCTTCCTACAGTCAGGATGGCTCTGATACCAGCTCTGTGGGGACCCCGACTCATAAGTCGAGATCACCGAATGCACATGTACAGTGATCCCAGAGATCAATGCTCACTGAACACACACAAGCTGAATAACAACAGTCTTACATCCATACATACCGTTTTACACAAGTAGGACCATTATGGTCAAGTCTTGAGTGTATCATTGTAGTGGAAATCTTCAATAACAACTTGGACCCATGCCATCTGCCTTAACCCTACAGGCATTCTGACTGGGAAGCGTCCTACCTCGCATGTTCTTCACCAAGGTACTCTTCATTATATCCTGTTCTTTAATGCCTGGCCAATAAAATAACCAGTGGCAAGCCAATGAGTACTTTGAATGTACTCGCAAGCAACCCATGTTTTGGTTCAAGATACAACAATGCATGATATAGGTAAATTTTTGCAGAAAGCTAGTTTTGAGTGCAATGACATGTTCAACAACTTGTAAGACATGCATCAAGAGAATTCAAGTAACCATGAGGACAGGTTACAGATATCAACATAAATAGAGTGGGCACCAACCCATCTCAATCACGTCAAGTCATTTGACTTGACCCAAGTAGTTATCCAATCACACACACACTGGTTTGTAAACATGTGGACGTAGCCCAAGAGCGGTTACCCAACTGTCCTTGACCGTGGACAGGGCTATTCGAATAAGTTTACACTCTGCAGAGGTTGCACACTGTACCTACAAGATCCGGGGAACTTCCGTGTCATCCACGACCCGCGATACCTCAAGTACCCAGGGTAAGCACCCGATCACTACCTTTCCCTAGACGACACTAACATGGAGTCCACTCGATTGGTAGTAACCCCCGTGCCTAACATTTCACATCATAAAGTTGTGGAGCCTCGCTCCCATATTCATCACATACCACAAGCACAGAGTACCAACGGTGTGTCCGGTGCCCTGTAAAGACAGTCATGGCCGCCCTACCTGGCACGACCCCGTCACGAGAGAGAGCGCCAACTCTCCCCCGTCACTAGTAATGCGGGCTCCAAGCTAGTATCGACCTAGGTAATCAATAATGCCCTTTCCCATATAAGGGTAGAGTGGTTGCGCATGTAAGGTTGGAATAACGGTCGCAAATTAAACCAATCCGTTTTGAAAACAACACACACTTACCTCGGTACACCACTTCGTCATCAAGTGGTTACCCATCTCATCATCTCCCTCGGGCATAAGTGGCACCCGACGAGGTTTTCGAAAAGTCTTTTGAAAATGCTTTGTCTCCATCACCATGCATATCCCCGTCCCTTTTAGCGTAGCACTACTTTAGCATCCTATCTACTCCCACCGTCATAACCCTCATAAGAAGGTAGGGTCATGCACAATGCAAGTATCAACGAGGAAGTACTGTGGCAAACCATCAAAGTGGATACCATCTCATCATGATTCCGTTGCAACAACAATATGGTGCTATATGACATGCATAAAAAGGTTTCATAGACATGGTCAAAGGGCTGCTTGCCTGTTTTAACAAAGTCTTCGAGGTCTTCAAATATCTCTGGTCCAACTCCGAGCATTTCATCCACTTCGTCAACTATCATCGAAAGCAACCATAATAAGCAACACAACAAGGCAGGAAATAAAAGTGCTCTAAAAATATGAGTTGGACTTTTCTAGGATACCTCTGGTCATATGAGGGATGACCAAAGTGGTTTCATTAGGATTTGATCAATGAACATCTCTCAACATTTCAATATGATGGAATCAAGGGGTTTATGGATTTGTAAGAAGTGTACAGAAATATATTTTGGAAAAATGAGCAAAGGCACCCATTTAACAAAGGATGATTTTAGAAGCATCTAGGAATTAGTTTCACTGGATTTGGAGTTGAGATGATTTTCGTATGAATTTGCAAAGTTGGCTATATATAAAGAAATAGACCATTATTTGAGGTGATACAGAAAGTATTAGTAAAAATGTTCAAAAACTAAGTTTTGAACTTATAGACATCTAGGATTTTTGAATCATGGAATTTTGATCAAAAATGGGCTCTCTTTGATTTTCTAAAGTTCATCACAGAAATAGGAAAAATAGGGTTTGGTAAAAAGTGAAAAAAGGTCTCAGGAAAAATGTGCATGTTGCATCACCAGGTAGATCATGATTTATAGAGTCACTAGAAATTTGAATCATGAAATTTGGACACTATTTGAGTTGTCTAGAGATTTTTGAAGTTCACTGGATAAGGAAAATGAGAAAAAGGGTTTTATACCTAATCTCACGCGCTGAGCGTAATTTAGCCGGGAGGCGCACTGGGCCTGGCCCAGCTCCTCGCGGACACCCGATGGGAGGCCACGCCGAACGCGTATTCCTGGGTGACGCTTTGACCGAAGGGAAGCGCAAAACGGCTGGCCCGTCTCCACTTAAATGATGTGGCCGGCCGTGCGGGGTCACTGACCTGCGGGGCCCAGCCGGAGGGTCTTCTTCCTCCTCCCGCGCTCGCGACAGGAGGGGATCGAGCCCCGTCTACGCGCCGGCCGGCGCCTTCCCCCGGCGACACAGGCTACCTCTGGCCAAGCCGCGGCCACCGGAGAGGTCGCCAGGGGGAGTCGCGTCACGGGAAGCCCTCGGAGACGGCAGGGGATGGCCGGAGCGCATCTGGCGACGGTCCTGGCGGACGACCCCATCAGGCATTGGCGGCACCGGCACAACGAGGCACGGGACGCGGCGGAGAGGAGCGGGGAAGTTCCATAGCCTAGCGGAGGATCTCCTGGAGGTCGAAGGAGAGGGGGAGGGGCTCTGATTCGCCGGAGCAAAGTGGAGGCCGACGGCGAACATGGTGGCCATGAAGAGGGCAGGAGGGCGCGAGGAGGGGAGTGGGTCGGTCCAGGGGGTGCACGGGAAGGAGAAAGAGCCAAAGGAGTAGAGGGAGGGCTCGGGGGTGGCCTTATGTAGCCGACCCGTGGCTCACCGTGGACGTGGCCTATGGGCAACCGCGGGAATGGCCGCAGTGGCCACGAGAAGAGGCCCGGGGCTGTCTACGGTGTTCGTGGGGGTCGAGTAGGGTGCCAGGAAGAGAGAGAGAGAGAGCGGGGACGGGTCAGAGGCATCGCGCATGTGAGGCTGCCCATTGGAGCCCTCGGGCGGCCGGTGCGCGTGCGAGAGGAGGCAGCAGGAGGAAGAGAGAGGAGGGGGACAGCTCGGTGGCGTGTTGCGGATGTCGAGGCACCTCGACTGGCGTGAGGGGGAGGCTCGAGGTGGACGGGAGCGCCGTGTCAACGGTCGGGAGCACGGTAGCGTGCTCCAGAGCGCGTCTTTGGCCGGCATGCGCGGCTTTTCCGGGCGCACTCGCGCGTCCACTTGTGTCTAGTGGCTGCAGGGGGAGTAAACAATGTGACAATGGCATTGGATGCCCTGGAACTTGCCAGGAGTGAGAGAGAGATGAGAAAGGGAGGAAAAAGTGGCTGTCCAGAGAAGAAAAATGGATCCCTGCCCCCCTTCATCATTACCTCTCGGGCAGGGAAGCACACCAGAGGTATAGGGGGACTAGGAGGGGCTGTGGTAAAAAGGAGAAGTCATGGAGATTAGTGGAAGTGGACAAAACATGCATTTTTATTTTCTGCCAGAAGGTGTTTGTGGTGGTTTGGGCAAGCAAATGGATTCCAAATGATATGAAGATTAACAGGATCAAGTGTCATATAGAAATGGGGTTGATCACCAAGTTGGAGCTCATTTGGAGGAAGTTGACAATGCAACTTTTGTAAACCCTAGAAATTAGCAGAAATGGCTTTACCAAGATTTAGTCATGCAAATCAATTCTCCTTGAAGCACCACTTGGTGTAGTGTCATCATTTGAGGTTATGAACATGTCCACAAAAGTTGAGATCAAAAGGAGAAAGTTTCCAATGTAGAGTTGTTCAAATTTGGTTCTAGACAGGAAGGGTTTTGGGGCACTTTGATCAAGTTAACTTGTTCTCCAACTTGTGCCATTTGGTCTAGATGAATTATTAGACCATTTTAGCATGTTCAAAAGGTTTGAGGACATTTGGACATACTTGGCAATGTAAAGTTGCTCAAACTTCAAAATGGACAGAAATGGTTTTGAGGGGATTTGATGATGTTATTTTGTTCTCCAAGTCATGATACTTAGCAAGATTATCTAATATGTCATATGTGACATGCTAGAATTTTCTTGGAATTTTTGGAGAATATTTGCTTTTTAAATATTTCAAAAGTTTGAAATATCCAGAAAGGGTTTTTGAGGGATTTGACCAATATTTTGAACATTACCATGTGTTGAAACTCTTGTATATGGACAATATATGTCCACTGAGTTTCCCTAGATTTTTCCCAAATATTTTTAAAGCATTAAAATAATTTTAACCTATTAAAGACCATTTCTGGCCTTAAGAAAAAGCCTTTAAATAAAATAGGAAAATAGTTTTTTAAATTATGTTTTTGTGGTTTATGGGAGTCCTACATCTAATAGGATTCAAATATACCTTTTGAAATATTTTTCATAACCCAAATCAAGTACTTGCAGTGCAAACCTCAATTCAGGGGTTTTTGAAAAACTATTTTTTGAAAATAATATTTGGCCAAAGTATTTTTGCAAGAAATTATTTTTATGTCCTATACACATGGCATGATCATTGGGAAATGTTTTTGGAGCAAGGAGATGAAGTATAGAAGTTGGAGGATTTATTTGATTTTTAGAGCACTTTCAAATAGCAGACAATAATCACATCAAGCAAAGACCAAAACACACAAAAGTTTTTGTCAAAACACAATTTATCATGATTTATTAGCTTAAGTGTTGTGCCATGAAAATCAGGGTGTGACAAACAACATCATATATAAGAGCAACATCCAACTACGGATGAAACACAAACAGAAACTCAAATGACATCCACCCTACTAACCCAGGCTACCGACCAGGAACCTATCCCCTGAACGACAAAGCAGAAGAAGAAATCAAAACAAGCAAGCATCACTCACGTCATAATCATCGCATTACCTATACCTGCAACTGCTGTTGTAGTAAACTGTGAGCCACGAGGACTCAGCAATCCCATTACCATGGGTATCAAGACTAGCAAAGCTTAAAATGGATGGAATGGATGAGTGGTGAGGTTGCAGCAGCGACTAAGCATGATATGGTGGCTAACTTATGAATACAAGAATAAGATGAGAAGCTACGCAAACGGTTGCAAACTAGTAATGATCAAGAAGTGATCCTAAAACTACTTACTTTCATGCATAACTCAAACCGTGTTCACTTCCCGGACTCCGCCGAAAGAAGACCATCACGGCTACACAAGTGGTTGATGCATTTTAGTTAAGTCAAGTGTCAAGTTCTCTACAACCGGATATTAACAAATTCCCATCTGCCACATAACCGCGGGCACGGCTCTCGATAGTTTAAACCCTGCAGGGTGTCCCAACTTAGCCCATTATAAGCTCACGATCCGCAGAGAGAATCCTCCATCGCGGGACATCCGATCAGACTTGGGATCCCGGTGCACAAGACATTTCCATGATGGTAAAACAAAACCAACAAGACCACCCGAATGTGCTGACAGATCCCGATAGGAGCTGCACATATCTTGTTCTCAGGGCACAACAGATGAGTCAAGTTACGAGTAAAACCAGCCCTCGAATTTCCCTGAGGTGGCCCGGCAGGCTGCTCGGTTCGGACCAACACTTAGAGAAGCACTAGCCCGGGGGGGGGGGTTAAAATAAAGATGACCCTCGGGTTTATAACTCCCAAGGGAAAGGTATATGTTGTTAGGACAATGGAAAACCAAGGTTGGGCCTTGCTGGAGGAGTTTTATTCAAAGGGAACTGTCAAGAGGGTCCCATAACCCCGATCGCGTAAGGATCACAAAATCAAGGAACATAAATTCGTTATGACGGAAAACTAAGGCAGCAAGAGTGGAACAAAACACCAGGCATAAGGCCGAGCCTTCCACCCTTTACCAGGTATATAGATGCATTAACTAAAATAATAGATATTTTGATATCCCAACATAATCATGTTCCAACAAGGAGCAATCTTCAACTTCACCTGCCACTAAAAATGCTATAAGAGGGGCTGAGCAAAAGCGGTGACATAGCCAAACAACGGTTTGCTAGGAAGTGTGAAAAAGGTTAGAGGCTGACATGGCAATTTGGGAGGCTTCATAAACAAGTGGTAGGAAGCGCGACATAGCGATAGCATCGAAACAACTAGCATAACAATGATAGTAGTGAGATTCAGGGTAACGGTCATCTTGCCTGAAATCCTGCTACGAAGAAGAATGAGTCCATGAAGAAGACGAACGGGCGAAGAGGAACCAAGCGTAGACGAACGAATCCTCCCTATCGCAACGAAACAAGAACTATCAAGAAGAAACACAACCGGAAAGAAGCAAACAACCCGGTAAACACACAACACATAAACTTGACATGATGCTCAACCAAGTATGATGCATGACAAATGCTATATGATGCTACTCATGGCAAGAGATGATGCATACAAGAACAACACATCAAAGCAAGTTTAAATGAGGCCGGAAACAGCATATAACAAATCCGGAAAGTCCTCAATATGCAAATTTCAAAATTGGTCTAGATCCGAAAACACATTATTTTTAAGTATTTAAACAGCAACTTAAGATGCACCATGATAATGTACACGAAATTCTAGTCAAGTTACACATAAAGTTCATTTAATTTGGAGCTACGGCCTAGAGGATATGAGCAAAACAAGTTAAACATGGCATTGATGCAAAATGCATTCAAACATCAAGCACAAACCTCAAAACATGGATTCAACATGATATGATGAAACTACATACAATTCTAAGCAAGTTTCATATAGAGCATGCTCAAAACGGAGCAACGGTGCAACACATACACTCCAAACAAGATATAACAACAATCTGCCCAAAATAGCAACTAGGCACTATGCAACCATCACAACAACATGCTACAGGAATCATAGGAGCACAAACTTGACATGCAGTTCATGTACAGATAAAATACTTGAAATATAATTAAGGTTGAGGCTCATAGGCATCAATACTAAACCAATATGATGAATGCAAAATGCAAGTTTATAACACAGTAGCATATACATGAGCAGAGTTAATATGATGGCATGTTGGGGGCATAAAACAAAGATCCTACACAACTATACATAGCAAACAAGGGCATGGAGTCAAATTACACATAACAAAGAGCAAGTAACATCATGGCATCATACGCATATGGCTAATGGATTAGTGGGAACAACCAAGACAAGATTGAATGTTAAAACAGTTTCAGCAAGTGTAAGACAGCAACATTATGATAGCATGTTTGCAAGCATGGAACAGAGGCATATGAAATCTAAAATTAACAACCATGGCATGTGAAAAGATTACTCATAGCATACTTAAAATCATGTAATTGGAGTATCTCCAAAAGAGGCATGGATCACTCAATAACGAGCTCACAACATGGCATCATGAAGTTAACAGAAAACTGAAACAACATATAGACATGTTCATGGCCATGAAAACATATGGTACATGCCATATATAGGCATAAAATGGCATATCAGGATATTGCATAACATACACAACAAAACATATCAACTAAGCATCTCCAGATTATGCATGTATTAATTGGTAGCATCAAGCAAACATGCCATCATGATATAACAGATTCATCATTGGCAGAAAATTAACAGCGAGTAGCCCACTTCACAAGCTTGATGCACTCACTACAGGGCGTATCAATATACATGGCTGCACCACAGAAAAGACAGCATAATTATACTCCTAAAAATGTAGACATGATGCTCAAAAGAAAATCATACAAAAAGATATAAAAATGACAAATAGGCAAGTTATAACAGTTTTTAGCAGTTAACAGCAACATGCTATTCTGCAACAGGGATTAATATGTCAAGATTAAACTTAAAATGTATGCAGTAGAAACCAACGTGAAGAGCATGAAGTGCAGAACATGCGCATATCAAGATCATCTTCATAGGATCAAAAGATACAAAGTTACACCACTCACAATATGCATACATGATGTTAACAGGCAGCAGTTTACAATAGTTTATATCACTTGGCAGTTTTGCTACGAAGATTAAGGCATCAATATGAAAAGGAACATATGCAATTACTCCATGATGAAGAGCACTCTCAGATGAACATTTTGACATATTATGCACGCAGAATGGAGCTATCGATGTACAAAAGTAGGGGCGCTCTTTTATACCCCTTTACTTGTGCACGGGCAGTCAGGGCCACACCGGCGGCCAGACTTAGCAGGGCAGAGGAGGGAAGCCGAAGGTGCAAGACAATAAAAGCAAAGACCAAAGACACAAAAATCAAGAGGGCGAGGTAGACTCCCCCGGCAAGACCCTTGCCCGGGCAGCCTCCGCAGCCCCAGCAAGAGCCTTGCCGGGGCACTTGCCCAGCGCCAGCAGAGCGTGCCACCCTTGAGCCCAAGGGTTCCAATGCCATCGACCACATTGGAACCTGTTCTCGGGAGGCACCTCCATGGTGGCATGCAGATCTTCGTGAAGATCATAAACACACAAGTCAAATGAGGACCAGAAGGTGATGATCCTCGGCAAGTTCCTTGCCGAGGAAATCCATGAGACCTCCGGCAAGATCCTTGCCGGGGACGTCCACGATGTCACGGCAAGACCCTTGCCGGGACCCCAGCAAGACCCTTGCCGGGGACGTCCACGATGTCACGGCAAGACCCTTGCCGGGACCCCGGCAAGACCCTTGCCGAGGACGTCAGCGGGCCCGCGGCCAGGCCCACATCTACCAAGACTCCACCGCCGTTCCCATGCAGCTGCCAGCTCAGCCAGCTAGGCGAGCACCTGCGTGGCGACATGCGGCCTCTAGACCGACTCAGCAAGCACCTGCATGGTGGCATGCAGATCTTCGTGAAGACCCTACCACCACACCAGCTCAACAGCCTGCCAGCTTACACGGTGCTGCACGCCTCGTTGGCTTGGACACGTGTCGAAGCAAGGCGAAGCGGCGATGGGTGGGACGGGCTTCGTTGCCGTCCCCGATAAAGCAAGAGGACACCTAAGTAGCGCATTTAATGCGTTTTGCCCTGTGATGTCAGGCGATAAGCTTGTACACTGTATACACTTTCCACCTCCTGTGTGCCACTTTGTCGTCCCCTTTGAACTATAAAAGGAGGCCCGAGGCATACTGGAGAGGGATTCAGATCTTTTGGACTACGCACGTACCGTAGCTAGTTCAAGAGCTCAAGAACACTCAAATATACACCAAAGCAGGACTAGGGTATTACACATGCTCGCGGCCCGAACCTGGGTAAATGATCTTTGTGCTGACTCCTAGACCCGCTCTTTCTACAACCCCACGCACGCCGACCGTAGTAGGGATTCCAGGGATCCCATAGGTATCCTTTTCCACCAACATCTCTGGCGCGCCAGGTAGGGGGGCGCAGTTGTGTAAATCCAGTCTAGCAGCTAGTTTAGCAGTTCTTCATCGCCACGGCTCCCAAGAAGAAGATGACGATCGCGATCCGTTCATGCGGAGCCGGATGGCCCGTGCTAGTGCAGGCAAGTGGCGGGGCGGTTGCTAACGAAAGACGAGGCACGGCCATGGGAAGAGTCCTGTGCATCATTTGCGGGACAAAGGAGGCCAGCATGCATGCCGAAGTGCTGGCAGAAACGGCGTACAACCGCACGAACGTGATAGAGCTCCTTCTAACGTGGTGAGGAGTCGGAGCGCGTCACGGTCCATGCATCTTTCGCCACCGCCCACACCAGCAGAAGGTTAGGCGCGCGCGCAGCTGCTCCTCGATTTTCCTCCTGCTGCAGAAAAGCTCGACGAGTGGAGAGCCACCGTCCGAAGCCTCGTCGGCGTCACCAACAAAGATAAGCCGCGACCAGCGGGGCCCTTAGGCCGCCGCTCCGCCGAGCCACCGAGTGCCAGTGGTGGAAGGGCCGGAGGTGATGCAGCCACGGTGCACTCTCCTCCCCCATGCCAGTTACTGCGGGTGTCGGTCCATCATGATGATGCTTGTGATAACATTTCGATAGTGTCGTCTGACCCACGGACCCACCGCGATTAGCACCAAGTTCTTCGGGAGCGAGCCCTTGAAGATGCTCGAACCACCATGGAATGTCAGCGTGAAGCGCGCCACCAGTCAGATAGGCGGGCAAGGGACACTATGGACCACCCGGCACCGGGAGGCTATGGTGGCCTACCCTACGAGGTGGATTGCCCAGCCTTTACCCGTGAGCTGCGGCAGTTCCAGCGGCCCTCCCACCGCATGTTCAAGCCTGATGATGCAAGCTGCTGGAGCCCGCGATGACAAGGTGCTTGCCAATTACTTCCCGTTGGCACTTAAGCCCAATGTCATGTCATGGTTGATGCACTTGCCGGTGGATTCAATTTCTTCTTGGTCGGATTTGTGTCATGAGTTCGTTGGCGCCTTCACTAGGGGCCATCAAGCTCATGGCCAGGCAAGGGATTTGCATATCATCCCCCAGAAGGAAGGCGAAAACCTACGCAAGTACATATAGAGGTTCAGCCGGGTGCAGTACAACATCCCAGATGTTCATCCCGCTGCCGTGATCAGCGCATTCCATCAGAATGTGCACAACCGCAAGATGCGTGAAGAGCTGGCGATGAAAAAGGTCAAAGATGTGGCCGAATTTTATGTTCTGGCCGATAGGTGCGCTCGAGCTGAAGAGGGGACGAAGTACCCCGGCGAGGACGCTAGTGCGAAAACTGACTCCACAGACGAAGAAACCGCCGCCCCGATGAAGAAGGGCTGGCGCCACAACAGAAAGCGCAAGGGTAAGGCCGTGCTTGCCGTCGAGGGATCCGACGACACCGGCACTGCCAAGAAGGCCAAGGCAAGCGACCCCGACAAGGAAATTGCCGGGTGCGCTGCTTGCCCGGCCCTGCCGGCTGCCGACAAGCCTTGAAGCTCTGACAAGCAGTACTGCAATATCCATCGTACCAAGGGCAACGACCTCCAGAACTGTCGACAAGTTGAGCTGCTTGCTGAGAAGCAAAAAAGCTGAGTATGAGAGGTGGGATAAGGAGAAGGGTCTGAACGATGCCGAAGGATCCGACAAGAAGCGTGGCGGCCAAGGAGGTCGTCGCGGCAAGTATAACCAGCAAGTGAGGCCCGCCGAGGCCGCTATAAGAAGAAGGAAGACGATGATCATGACAAGGACGACGAGTCCGGTGAGCCCGAGTTTCACAAAGCCACGGAGGCCATGTGAATCGACGGTGGCGCCTCGCTGCACACCTCTCACCGCCAGCTCAAGCGGTGGCCACGCGAGGTCGCAGCGATGGAGCCATCATTCGACGCTCAGAAGCCACTAAAGTGGTCCAGCACGCCTATCATTTTTGACACCGAGGACCACCCTGATCGCACAACTACGGTCGGGTGTCTGCCGTTGTTGGTTTCATCAATGATATGCAACCTCAAGGTGACGAACATGCTAGTTGACGGTGGGGCTGGTCTGAAATTGATCTCGCCTATTGTGGTCAAAAGGCTGCAGATTCCTGATGGAGACCTCGAGGAAACGGGCACGTTTCAAGGGATTAACCCGGGAAGCAGTCAGCCGAAAGGTAAGGTCACGCTGGCCGTGATGTTTGGAGGCGAGTTGAACTACAGGACAGAGAGGATTGTCTTCGATCTAGCCAAGATCCCCTTTCCCTACAACAGGATTCTCGGCCGCCTGGCACTATCCAAGTTCATGGCGGCGTCACATTATGCCTACAACATGCTCAAGATGCCTGGGCCGATGAATATCATCACCGTCCCCTCCAACAAGAAGGACGGACTGATCTGCGCTAACCAATTCTACCGGGAAGCAGTTGCGGCAACTGCCACCAAGGCACTTGCTCCTGCCGCCAAAGCCCCGGGCGGGAAGAAGACTGGTAAGACCTCTCGCGCCCACTCCGCCAAGCGCACCTCTTCAGAGTGTTGTGCTCCTGTCGAAGACGTGCCAGAGAGCTCCACCGGCAAGAGCAAGAGATCTAGAGCTGCACCACCAGAGAACAAAAAGGTGTCCGTTAAGGAGGATGGCACGGGAGGGGCTTTCACCATAAGCTCCACCCTCGATAGCAAATAGGAAGGCGCGCTCGTCACTTTCCTGCGGGCGAATGTTGATGTGTTTGCATGGAAAGCATCCAACATCCCCCGCGTTCCCAGGGAGGTGATTGAGCAACATCTTGCTGTGTGTCCTCATGCGGGACCCGTCAAGCAAAAGGTCAGGAAGAAAGCTTTGGAAAGGAAGGAGTTCATCACAGAAGAGATCAGGAAGCTGGAAGCGGCAGGCTTGGTGAGAGGAGTGCTCCATCTGACGTGGTTGGCCAATCCGGTGGTAGTGCCCAAGGCAAATGGGAAGTGGAGGTTGTGTATTGATTACACAGATATCAATAAGGCCTGTCCTAAAGACCCTTTCTCGTTGCCACGCATTGACCAAATTGTTGACTCCACCGCCGGGTGTGACCAGTTATCATTCCTTGACGCCTACTCAGGATACCACCAGATTTTCATGACGAGAGAAGATGGAGATAAGACATCATTCATCACCCCGTGTGGTATGTATTGCTTTTTATGGACGCCTTTTGGGTTGAAGAGTGTTGGCTCAACGTTTGCAAGAGCAGTCCAAATTGGTTGTGAGCCCTAGCTACATAGAAATATGGAAGCTTATATGGATGACACAGTGGTCAAAACCAAGAACAAGGCAACACTTGTACAAGATTTGGAAGAGACATTTGCAAATTTGTGCAAGATCAACCTCATGCTGAACCCTGAGAAGTGCGTCTTCGGCATTCCGTCCGGCAAACTTCTTGGGTTCTTTGTGTCACAGCGTGGGATTGAGGCAAATCCATACAAGATCAAGGCCATTGAGCAGATTGAGGCGCCTAGGCGGATCAAGGATGTGCGTCGGCTCACTGGGTGCATTGCCGCCATGAGCAGATTCATCTCCAAGTCTGCTGAGCGTGCCCTTCCCTTTTTCCAAATCTTGAAAAAGGCGGGCCCAATGGAGTGGACACCAGAGGCCGAAGCAGCGCTGCAGGATTTGAAGAAATACCTCTCGTCCACACCGATACTGGTTGCGCCTAAACCACAAAAGCTGCTGCTGTTGTATCTAGCAGCAACGAATCAAGTGGTCAGCGCCGCGCTAGTGGCGCAGAGGGAGGTCGATGAAGGGGCAGTGGCAACAGTAGGACTGGCGGATGGTGAGCCAGAGCTCCCCCGGCAGGGCCTGGTACCGGCAAGGCGAGGCCCCCGGCAGGGTCTGACACCGGCGGGACATGGCCTACGCAACCAATTGAAGTTGTGTAGAAGAACGAGAAGATGCAGCACCCGGTTTACTTTGTCAGCTCCCTCTTGCAGGGGGCTAGGTCAAGGTACTCTGGCATGTAGAAATTGCTCTTCGGCCTCCTTATGGCCTCGAGGAAGCTGTGTCATTACTTCCAAGAACACGAGATCACCGTCGTCACCCGCCTCCCATTGGAACGGATACTGCATAACCCGGATGCAACCGGGAGGATTGTGGAATGGGCCTTGGAGCTGTCGAGCTTTGGTTTGAAGTTTGAAAGTACTTCGACGATCCAGAGCAGAGTCTTGGCAGAGTTCATTGCAGAGTGGACCTTGACGCCGAACGTAGAGATCCAGGAGACCACTCTTCCCGGCAAGGAAACAAGTCGCAACTGGATTATGTACTTTGATGGGGCTCTCTCGCTGCAAGGCGCCAGTGCTGGTGTGCTGCTCATCGCACCCATCGGAGAGCACCTCAAGTATGTAATCCAGATGCACTTTCCCAAGGAGATGTCGACGAACAACACTGCAGAAGACGAGGGGTTGCTTGCCGGTCTTAGGATCACGGCATACCTCGGGATCAAAAAGCTCATCGTCAGGGGTGATTCACGGCTTGTCGTCAGGCAAGTCAACAAGGATTACCAAAGCCCGTTGATGGAGGCCCACGTAGATGAGGTGAGGAAGCTGGAGGAGCGTTTTGATGGTATACAGGCGGAGCATGTTCCCAGAGTGGAAAACGACATTGCCGACTACCTGCCGAAGCGCGCTGCCTTCAAACTACCTGTGGAACTAGGTACTTTTGTGCTTCGGTTAACTCAACCATCCATTGAACCGTCGACAGAGTAGAACCGAGCTCCCAGAAGCCGCTCGCAAAGATGTTGCCGTGGACACTGAGCCTGCCATGGGGCAACCGACTCTGACAGGGCGTCAAGCCCTGGCCATAGAGACAGCTGCTCCCATGGCAGAGGAAATGCCTTTAGTCCTTGCCGTCGAGCCCTAGGCTCCGGCATGGGCACAACATCTCGATCTATTCCTCCAAACAGGGGAGCTTCCTGAGGAGCAGGAAGAAGCAGAGAAAGTAGCCCGTCGGTCTGCTATGTATCAGTTCGTTGACAACGTTCTATACAGAAAAAGAACAAACAGAGTGAAATTGAAGTGCGTTCCCTGGGAGCAAGGACAGGAGCTGTTGGCAGAGATACATGGAGGCATATGTGGCTCCCACATAGGGTCGAGGGCCCTTGCCGGCAATGCCTTCCGGCAAGGTTTCTTTTGCCCCACTGCCCTCTAGGATGCAACGACACTAGTAACCAAGTGTGAAGCGTGTCAGTTCCATTCAAAGAAGCTTCATCAGCCAGCTCAAGCCCTTCAAACAATCCCTCTCTCCTGGCCATTTTCGGCCAGGGGGCTTGACATACTGGGCCCTTTCCCCCGCGCTGTCAGGGATTTTGAGTACTTGTATGTTGCAATCGACAAGTTCACAAAGTGGCCGGAGGTGGAAGTAGTGAGGAAGGTGACAGTGCAGTCAACCGTCAAATTCTTCAAGGGGCTAGTCTGCCGTTTTGGTCTGCCAAACAGAGTCATCACCAACAACATCACGCAGTTCACAAGCCGCACCTTCATGCAATACATCCAAGACCTCGGCAGCAAGGTCTGTTTTGCTTCCGTGGGCACCCACGGAGAAACGGCCAGGCGGAGAGGGCAAATGCTGAAGTACTGCGAGGCCTGGGATTAAAGACTTTTGACAGGCTGCAAGAGTAGAAGGTGCTAGATTGATGAGTTGCCGGCGGTTCTTTGGTCAATCAGAACGACGCCGAATGAGCCACCGACCAGACACCCTTTGCCCTGGTATATGGGGCAGAGGTAGTTCTCCCCACGGAACTCACATATGGGTCAGCTCGAGTGCTCGCTTATGACAAGCTTGAGCATGAGCGATATGATGCAACGCTCCTCGAGGAAGATCGTCTTCGGGCGGCTGTGAGAGCAGCGCGCTGCCAGCAAGCCTTGCGTCGCTACCATAGCCGCAAGGTTCATGCCCGAAGCTTTGAGGAAGGCGACCTTGTTCTTTGGTGCGTTCAATCGGCCAAGAATTCCAACAAGTTGACGCCAAAGTGGGAAGGCCCTTATCGGGTAATACGAGTCACCAGGCCTGGCGCAGTCCGCCTAGAGACCAAAGATGCCATTTCAGTGAGCAACTCCTGGAACATCGAACATCTTCCTACTTGATTGATCTTGATGATATGAGGCGGGGGGTTGCCCATAAGGCGCAGTCCGCCTGCCTTTTGTGTGCTCGTCGCTATGGCTAGTTCCTTATCCGCTCCTTTGTCTCCCGAGTTTGAAGTTCTTCACTTCAAGCAAAGGCAAGGAAAAAACTTAAAAGATGCTTGGTATAGGATGATGGAATCTTATCGTAATTGCACCCTAGAGGTGAATTTTAGAATTCTTCTTCGCAATTTTTATGTTGGGCTAAATATGTCCCACAGACAACTCTTGGATTGCAGTGCCAAAGCAAATTTTATTGAAATTGATCCCAGTATTGCGCATGAAATTATAGAGGGAATAGTGGGAACACTACCTCAAAAAGGGGATCTCATCCTACCCGATAAGAAACACAAGTGTTTGAAAAGATTTGCAAAGTTACAAAAATCTTACAAAAGTCTCTTGAACCTCTCAAGAGTGTTAGCGGAAATCTTCACCGCATGAATATGTTGATTACTCTTTGTAATAAGCGGTTGGACTCTTTAGATCTAAAAATTTCCGAGTATGAAGGGAAACGTAAAGAATCTCCCGGATTCATGCATGAATCCGCTAAAAACTGAAAATTAAAGATGGCACTACTTAGATCTATCCTCGCTTTTATGCCTAGC
The DNA here is from genome assembly GCA_021437245.1 of Aegilops speltoides. Lineage (NCBI taxonomy): Eukaryota > Viridiplantae > Streptophyta > Magnoliopsida > Poales > Poaceae > Aegilops > Aegilops speltoides. The sequence continues at coordinate 218,734,874 of CM038141.1, read as the reverse complement.
TAGAGGCGTTAAACGATAGCGCTAGTTGGGAGGCAACCCAATTTTATTTCATGTTTTTTGTTTTTGCTTCTGTTTAGTAATAAATTTTTGCATCTACCTTCTGTTTAGATGTGTTTTCATGTTTTAATTAGTGTTTGTGCCAAGTAGAACCTATAGGATAACCTATGGTGATAGTTAATTTGATTCTGCTGAAAAACAGAAACTTTGCGCGCAACGAAATAATTTTAGTAATTCACCGAAAAGTGCTTTTGTGTTGATTATTTTTTCTGTAGATCAACAGACAAATTTGCCAGGACTTCCTATTTTCGTAGGAGTTTTAGAGTTCGATAAGTATTTGAGAGTTACAGATTGCTACAGACTGTTCTGTTTTTGACGGATTCTATCTTTCATGTGTTGTTTGCTTATTTTGATGCATCTATGGCTAGTATGTAAGGGTATGAACCATTGAGAACTTGGAATACAGTAGGTTTAACACCAATATAAATAAAGAATGAGTTAATTACAATACCTTATGTGGTGATTTTTCTTTCTTGCACTAACGGAGCTTATGAGATTTCCTATTGAGTTTTGTGTTGTGAAGTTTTCAAGTTTTGGGTAAAGATTTGATGGACTATGGAATAAGGACTGGCAAGATCCTAAGCTTGGGGATGCCCATGGAACCCCAAGATATTCAAGAATAGCCAAAATTCTAAGCATGGGGATGCCCCGGAAGGCATCCCCTCTTTCGTCTTCATTTATCGGTAACTTTACTTGGAGCTATATTTTTATTCGCCACATGATATGTGTTTTGCTTGGAGAGTCTTGTATGATATTAGTCTTTTCTTTTTAGTTTAACACAATCATCCTTGCTGTACACACCTTTTTGGAAGAATCCCACTTGATTAGAATTTATTAGAATACTCTATGTGCTTCACTTATATCTTTTGAGCTAGATAGTTTTGCTCTAGTGCTTCACTTAATTCTTTTAGAGCACGACAGTGGCTTAATTTTGTAGAAATTGTTAGTCTCTCATGCCTCACTTATATAATTTTGAGAGTCTCTTAAAACAGTATGGTATTTGCTATGGTTATAAAATTGGTCCTAGAATGATGGGCATCCAAGTTGGGTATAATAAAAACTATCATAGGAAGTGAATTGGATGCTATGATCAATTTGATACTTGATGATTGTTTTGAGATATGGAGGTAGTGATATTAGAGTCGTGCTAGTTGGGTGATTATGAATTTAAAGAATGCTTGTGTTGAAGTTAGCAAGTCCCATAGCATGCACGTATGGTGAAAGTTGTGTAACAAATTTGAAACAAGAGGTGTTCTTAGATTGTGCATCCTTATGAGTGGTGGTCGGGGACGAGCGATGGTCTTTTCCTACCAATCTATCCCCCTAGGAGCATGTGCGTAGTGCTTGGTTTTTGATGACTTGTAGATTTTTGCAATAAGTATATGAGTTCTTTTTTGACTAATGTTGAGTCCATGGATTATACGCACTCTCACCTTTCCATCATTGCTAGCCTCTTCGGTACCGTGCATTGCCCTTTCTCACATTGAGAGTTGGTGCAAACTTCGCTGGTGCATCCAAACCCCGTGATACGATACGCTCTATCACACATAAACTTCCTTATATCTTCCTCAAAACAACCACCATACCTACCTATTATGGCATTTCCATAGCCATTCCGAGATATATTGCCATGCAACTTTCCACCATTCCGTTTATCATCATGACACGCATCATCATTGCCATATTGCCTTGCATGATCATGTAGTTGACATCATTTGTGGCAAAGCCACCATGCATAATTTTTCATACATGTCACTCTTGATTAATTGCCCATCCCGGTACACCGCCGGAGGCATTCATATAGAGTCATATCTTGTTCTAGTTTTGGGTTGTAATTCATGAGTTGTAAATAAATAAAAGTGTGATGATCATCATTATTAGAGCATTGTCCCCCGCCCCCAAACGAAAGGCCAAAAGAAAAAAAGAAAGGCCCAAAAAAAGAAAAAAAAGAAAATAGAAATAAAAAGGGGGTAATGTTACTATCCTTTTCCACACTTGTGGTTCAAAGTAGCACCATGTTCTTCATGTAGCGAGTCTCATATGTTGTCACTTTCATATACTAGTGAGAATTTTTCATTATAGAACTTGGCTTGTATATTCCTACGATGGGCTTCCTCAAAATGCCCTAGGTCCTCCTGAGCAAGAAAGTTGGATGCACACCCACTAGTTTATTTTGTTGAGCTTTCATACATTTATAGCCCTAGTGCATAAGTTGCATGACAATCCCTACTCCTCATGTTGACATCAATTGATGGGCATCTCCATAGCCCATTGATTATCCTCGTCAATGTGAGACTTTCTCCTTTTTTGTCTTCTCCACACAATCCCCATCATCATATTCTATTCCACCCATAGTGCTATATCCATGGCTCACGCTCATGTATTGCCTGAAAGTTGAAAAAGTTTGAGATTATTTAAGTATGAACCAATTGCTTGGCTTGTCATCGGGGGTGTATAAGATGGGGGCCTTTTTATGTGATGAAAATGAAGCATGACCTAACTATATGATTTTGTAGGAATCAACTTTCTTTAGCCATGTTATTTTGAGAAGACATGATTGCTTTGATTAGTATGCTTGAAGTATTACTATTTCTTATGTCAATATGAACTTTTATTTTGAATCATTTGGATCTGAACATTCATGCCACAATAAAGAAAATTACATTGAGAATTATGCTAGGTAGCATTCCACATCAAAAATTCTGTTTTTATCATTTACCTACTCGAGGACAAGCATGAATTAATCTTGGGGATGCTTGATACGTCTCCCAACATATCTATAATTTTTGATTGTTACATGCTATTATATGACCCGTTTTGGATGTTTATGGATTTACTTTACATATTTATATCATTTTTGGGACTAACCTACTAACCGGAGGCCCAGCCCGTATTGTTGTTTTTTTGCCTATTTCAGTGTTTCGAAGAAACGGAATATCAAACAGAGTCCAAAAGGAATGAAACCTTCGGGAGCGTGATTTTTGGAACGAACATGATCCAGAGGACTTGGAGTGGAAGTCACGCAATAGCCGAGGCGGCCACGAGGGTGGAAGGCGCGGCCCCCTCCTGAGCACGCCCCCTTATCTCGTGGGCCCCTCGGGCATCCACTGACCTACTTCTTCCTCCTATATATACCCACATACCCTGAGAACATCAGAACAGACCACGAAAACCTAATTCCACCGCCGTAACCTTCTGTGTCCGCGAGATCACATCTTGGAGCCTTTGTCGGTGCTAAGCCTCCGTCGGAGGGGGAATCGATCACGGAGGGCCTCTACATCATCTCCAAGGCCTCTCCGATGAGTTGTGAGTAGTTTACCATAGACCTTCAGGTCCATAGTTATTAGCTAGATGGCTTCTTCTCTCTCTTTGAATCTCAATACCATGTTCTCCTCGATCTTCTTGGAGATCTATTTGATGTAACTCTTTTTGCAGTGTGTTTGTCGAGATCCTATGAATTGTGGGTTTATGATCAAGTTTATCTATGAGAAATAGATCTCCTCTGAATTCTTTTATGTGTGATTAAGTTATCTTTGCAAGTCTCTTCGAATTATCAGTTTGGTTTGGCCTACTAGATTGATCTTTCTTGCAATGGGAGAAGTGCTTAGCTTTGGGTTCAATCTTGCGGTGTCCTTACCCGGTAACAGCATGGGGAGCAAGGCACATATTGTATTGTTGCCATCAAGGATAAAGAGATGGGGTTTATATCATATTGCATGAGTTTATCCCTCTACTGCATGTCATCTTTCTTAATGCGTTACTCTGTTCTTTATGAACTTAATATTCTAGATGCATGCTGGATAGCGGTCGATGTGTGGAGTAATAGTAGTAGATGCAGGCAGGAGTCGACCTACTTATCACAGATGTGATGCCTATATACATGATCATTGTCGGATTTCGGGTTCCGGCAGACCCTTGAGGTTCGAACTCTGGGGTGCACACGAAGATCTCTCCTCCTACCAGCTCACGTCTCGAAGCCTCGCAAGGGATCTAAGCTAGAAAGAAGAACACACAAGGGACACGAGGTTTATACTGGTTCAGGCCACCATTGTGGTGTAATACCCTACTCCAGTGTGTGGTGCGGTGGATTGCCTCAGGGGCTGACGATGAACAATACAAAGGGAGAACAGCCTCGCGAGGGGCTGTTCTTGAGCTGGTGCAATGAACTGCTTGGGTGAGTTCAGTCACCTCTCTCTCTCTCTCTCTAGCCTACCAAAACTTCTCTCTCTGATGAGAACCCCCCTACTCTATGGTGGCTAGCTCTATTTATAGAGTGAGGCCCTGGGCCTCTTCCAAAATATTGAGCGGGAAGGGCGCCAACAATTGGTCATTTTGAAGGGGAACATCTAGTACACTTATCCTGCCGCTCTGCTGGTCTTGGTCTTGTTGCACCGAAACGGTAACCTTTGCCTGATGCCTTGGCCTGTGATTGCCCCCTTTGCACCGAAGGGGAAACAAGGACACTGCGCAGGCCGGCGCCCGCCTGGCGCCCGCCTTGTGTCGATCATCATGGCTTGCTTCACGGGCACCTCGCGAGGTACCCTGCCTTGATCTCTCCGCCTCCTCGCTAGCCCGCCTGATGAGGCTGCTCCTAAGGAAGCTTCCTGTCGTCCGCCCCTCGAGGCTTGGCCCCTCGCGAGGGTCTTGAGCTTGAGATGATGAAGCTGAGCTGCACTGGGCCCCCACTTGAGCCACGCCGCAGGCCGCAGGTAGGCAAGTCTGGGGACCCCCGTTCCCAGAACGCAGACAGTAGCCCCCGGGCCCAAGGCGCGCCCGGACTTGGCTTAGCAAAGAAGCGAAGGGGCAAGTGCGAAGCGCCGCGGCCCCAATAGCCTGCGGCCTCGGGTGCCGCGTGGCGGTTGATTGGACGTGGGCGCCTCCGCTTCCCCATGATGCCTCATTACGTGCCCGTCTAGGCGGACCCGTGGTTGTACACAACCATTCCCCTTTCGCTGTTCGCGCGCTTCCTGCCCTTCCTTCTTCCTCGGGCACCAACCTCCGCCTCCAATCCAACTCAAACTCTCCCCCTTTCCCATCGCCATGGCGCAAACGAAGAACGGAAGGGGTAAGAAGCCCGCACCTTCGCCCCGCTGGTCTCCGGCGGCAGCCCCCGCCGTTGATCGGTCAATCATACTCAACCCCGAAGCCTTGGGCAAGGTCCGTTCTTCTCTTGCCTCCATCTTCAACGAGTGCGGCAGGACCACGGTCTGGCCTGTGTCCCATGCCTCCTTTGATAGGGTCGTCACAAAGGTCCGGTTCTTCACCGATGCGCTGTGGGCGGGTCTGGTTCCCCCCTTTTCTGCTTTCTTTAATGCGGTGCTCTCCCATTATCAGATCCACATGATGCACTTGGGGCCTGAGTCCATCACCCTCCTCGCTGTTTTCGCCTTTGTTTGCGAGGCAATGGTGGGCATCCCTCTTCCGTTGCCCTCCTGCGCCACTTCTTCTCTTTGCGCCTGAGCGACCCCACTCAATGCTCGGGGTGCGTGAGCTTCCTTGCCATGCCAGAGACGGCTGCTTCGGGGATCGATTTCGGCCTTCCTCCTCCTGAGGCCAGGTTCAGAGAGCAGTGGCTGTATGTTGATGTCGGAGTGTCTAGCCCCCTGCTCTCGCACCCGACCTTGCCCGTTGTTCCCAACTCAGGCTGGGATCATGAGACGCTCACGAGCCCCCGGTTCGCCTTCGTCTGGTGCCGCTTCTAGAGTTTGAGGGCGCTCGATGTGACGACGCCCAAGGTGGTGAAGGAGTTCCTCCAACGTTGCATTGCTCCTCTCCAGTGCCACTCCCGTTGGCTGTGGGCCTTTGCGGGGCACAAAGACCGCATGCAGCACCAGGAGGAGGATCTGGCGCCTAAAGTGCTGAGGACGGTGCTCAGGGTCCTGACTGGTGATCCTTCTCCAGGCAGCCTTCGACACGATGCTGTCGTCTTGTATCTTTGCTCGGGCAAGGCCGATTTTGTGAGGCAGATACCCAGCTTTGACGAGTGGGGGCTGCGTTCAGTTGGCCTCATGGGACCCCCCGAGAACCCAGTTGCTGTGGTTGCTCTTCCGATCGCCCATGGTGGTCCTGCCTCAGGCGATGGAGCGGGGAGACGAGAACCGCTGGGAGCTGAGGGGGCCGATGTCGAGATGCTGACGCCGCGCGGAGCCCCGAAGGCAGCATTCCCCAAAGCCCGTCCTGGAGCAGTGGCAGGCGTGGAGTTGCGGCCTACAGCTCCTGAGGCTGGGGCTTCCGAGGCCCCAGCCGTCCCTTGTGAGGCGGCGCCTGGCGGCGTCCCCCAGGCCAGTTTCCTCGGCGCTGATCACCTTGACGCCTCCTCCATGCCACAGGCCGACCCTTGCGCCGAGCGATTAGGCTGGTTCCACGTAGACTTCGAGGCCCTCCGCAAAAGGAAGGAGGCCTTGGGTGGCGACGATCGCCCTTGCCGCCTGTTGAAGCGCATGAAGTACTTTGCCATGGATGAGTAAGTCCTCTTCTCTCTCTGCTCCTTTACCTCATTGTTCATGCAGCTGATTGCGGCCTTTCAGGGCTCTTCCTGCTGAATTTGCGGAGATGGCCAAGGAGCCATCCCCCAGCTTTGTCTTCACCGCTGACCCTAGGTGCGCCGAGCTCGAGCAGCGCCCCTGCCGCTGGGCCGGTCGGAGAAGTGGTCCGTCCCGCTGGGCACCTCGAGCCTGCGCACCTGCTGTCCTCCCTTCACGAGCTCTCCTGGGGCACAACTAGCTTGCCCCGTGCTCCTTCCCTAATCGTGGATGGTGACTGGCTGAAGTCCGTCTTGAGTTCCTCCTGTGGGGACGGACCGACACCATGCCGGATTCCTGGCGAGGTCCGTCCGGCGATTGCTGGGGCGCCGGCCCCCAGTCCCGCGCCGGGAGGGGGCATGCCGCCTCAGGGCCCTCCGCATACACCAGTGGCAGAGGGTGACGCGGAAGACGTGCTCAGGCGCGCTCGGGAGCGTCGCGCCCTTCGTCAAGAGTTCCTCTAGGGGCGGCGAACACGGTGAGCGGGATCGACGCGGAGCTTGCTAGCGAGGATGCGCGCCTTGAGACCGAAGGCCTGCGCCTCGCTAAGGAGAGGTGCAAGCTGAAGGTAGCTGTCGCCCTCGCGCGTCATCAGCATGACCTTGACAACGTGAAGGCCGAAGTGTCACTAGCAGCCTCGTGGGAGGCCTGCTCCCAAGCTGTCGAGGAGGCCCGGGAAGCAGACCGATGGTGCGCGTGGGAGCTCCAAGCCTGGAGCAACTCTCTTGAGCAGCAAGTGGAACTGCGCCAAGCGGCCCTTGTGTCACTGAAGGGGGCTTTTGTCGACCAGGCGGAGCTCCTGAAGCGCGAGGAGGCGCTGATGCTGGAGGCCGCCGAGCGCAACCTTGACCTTGAGCGGTTGGAGACGAGGGAGCGCCTGGTGACTCAGGCGGAGGATGACGTCGCCACGCGGGAAGCCCGAGTCCAGGAAGAGGTTGGCCGCCGCGTGGCGGAAGCTCGCTCGGATCTTGAGTGTGAATACGAAATGAGGTTGGAGTTGATCAGGGCCGAAGCTGAGGGTAGGACCGTGGCCCTCAGGGCCAAACTGGCTGAAGTGACGCGGGGTGCGGACTCCTCCGTAGCCGCCCTTGGCGCAGCGTAGGCGGAGCTGGCCTTTTCCTGCGCTTAGCTGCTTCTTCTCCAACAGAGGGTTGATGGTGCCGAGGCCATCGCACGATAGAATGAGGACGAGATCCATCAGCGACGGATTTTGGAGCACGAGCATGTCCCCATGCTCCGAACGCTCAGGGAAAGGGCTAACACGGCCCTGGGCAACATCTGCGAGGATTCCGCCAAGGTGCCGCATGAGACCAACTACGCCGGCAACCTCCAGTTTTTCACTGGCGTGTTGACGCATCTAGAGAACCGCTCTGAGAGGTCTCGTTGGCTTGTCAAGGAGAGGAGCCGAGCCTTGCTTGGACGTGCCTTCTCCCGTGTCTTCAGCTATCTACAGGACAGGGACCCCCACTTCGATTTCGATACCGCCATCGCACCTATGCCCATAGCCATCCGGGGCGACCTGGCGCAATGGGTGGAGGACAATGTGGACGCCCTCCTCAGGGTCTTCGCATCTGATGATGATGGCGTGATCGTGTCCACCGATGAAGGCGGCATTGTGGACGAGCCTGGCACAGACGGAGGTGATGGTGGTGGCGGTGATGATGTCACTCACGCCAGCGACGGCTCCGGAGGCGCCCCAGAAGACACGGTGAGTGATATGTGTCGTGGTTCTAAGTCTGACAGTAGAATAGGGGGGTAGGAATGGAGAGGCAAGATCCTAGCTATGGAGTAGTTGTATACGCAAGATGTTTACAAGTTCGGGCCCTTCTCGGAGGAAGTAACATCCCTACGTCTCGGAGCCCGGAGGCGGTCGACTAGATTATGTGCGTATGAGTTACAGGGGTGCGAATCCTTTACACTGAGGAGGGGGTGGCTTATGTAGAGTCCGCCAGACCCCTCCGGCCCTCAGTTATGCAGGGTTTAAGGTACATTAAGATCTGGCGTTACTAGTAACGCCATACATAAAGTGCTATGATGACCATAAAGACTACTTAATGACAGACCGTTCCTGTGCAGAGTGACTCTAGATCTCCTGGTGGTCGAGTGAGTGGCTTCATGGTCGAGTGTTTTGGAGTCCGTCGAGTGAAATCCTTCGGTCGAAATGGAGGGTAAACTCCAGCCATCCAGTGTGGATCTTGGTGACGTCTTCCACCCTCGGTCGAGAGTACATCCGCCTTGGGGGGCTGGGGACCACGACACTCACCCAGTGCGGTGATCCGCAACCCCTCATGCCCAACTCCATCACCTCGGGATCCGGTTCCATCCCGGCTGTGAGCAGGCCGGCGGCGGGAGCCGGCCTGACAGGCGCCCGGCGCAGCTGAAGAACTCCCGGATCGTCTCGGTATGGACGCCTCGAGAAAGGGCCGCCCGGCCCGAGGCAGGAGAGGCTGTCGCCTCGGCCGCCTCTCCCAGCCCGCCTCGACCACGCCCTCGGCCTGTCAGGGCCCGCCCCTCCCTCTCCCCTTGTGGCCAGCTCCGCCACCACAGTGCTGGATGGGAGAAGTCTCTATTCTGGGCGACCCTCGCTCCACCAGATTGAAGAACTAGGATTTCCTCCTTCCATGGCTGAAAAGAAGAGCAAGAGTGAAGGCGAAGGGAGGAGAGAAGTGTGAGACCATTGCTCCTTCCCTTGCCCTTTTAAAAGAGGCGGGGTGGGGGCTCAACCGCCTGCCGACCAATCGAGAAGCAAGAAGAGGCGGAGGGCGGGGCGGCTCGCCATCTCACTTTGTGGGCTCGGTCTCCTGCCGCCCACGACCCCCATGCATGAGGGCGTGGCGAAAAAGTGGGGTCGGGCGGCCAGGTGAGGTGACCTCGCCACACCCACGATCACGGGGTGGATACCCTAAAAACATACGCACCACGCCTCTCACGCTCGCCACTTAATCGTAGCGTCTTGGTTCTGGGAGGCCCAGCTGATCAGGTGGAGCCGTTCTGTGTGGACCAAGGCCTGCGATGCCCGTGCTGCATCTTGGGCTGTTGAACAGCCTTCGGACTGCGGTGTATGGCCAGGCAGGGGCTCTGTCGGTGTACTAAAGTAGGGGCGCATTAGTACCCGAACTTGTGCAGGCGGTCGTAGCACCTGCGGCAAGAGCTTGCCGATGTCGGCCCGAGGCTCCCCACTCTTTATCCTGCCATTCAGAACAAAGTACCCGGCCTAGAAAGCGAAAGGCCCGGCAAGAAGAGCTTGCCGAGATGGCTAACTATGGCATCACGAGCTTGCGCGGCGCCCGCCTTCTCGACAAGTCGATGGCAGCGAAGCTTGCCGCTGCGACAAAAGAACATGACAAGACACTTACGCGGCAAAACTCCCAACTCCAGCGCACCACAGCAGCGTCATCACCGAACGCCCCAAGAGCACGTGGCGGGATACTACCTAACCATGCGAGCGAGGTGGCAAATGGGTGACAAAGGCGCCATCGTGGCACCTGAGGCTCACCTGTGGTCCTCCACCACCTTTGTTAGGCGGCCGGGCGGGCATTTAACCCTTGTCCCTGCCGTCGAGTTAGGTAGGGGCACTATTAGCCTGCTATTGTATAACCAGCGCTTCGCGTTTCCCCTCTTCTCGCTGCCGCCCAGTACCCCTTCGGACTATAAAAGGGGCCCATGCATACGTAGGGGGTTCGATTGGTCGACACCGCACCACCACCATGCTACTTTGTCAGGCTAGATTCTATCTTTCTTCGAACAGTAGGGGTGTGCTCTCTCGGAGAGCCCAGGCTGGGTAAAATCGCCCGTCTCCCGCGTGCTCGACCTCGATCTGCTCTGCGCCCTCGCCCCTACTTAAGACCAAAGGGGCCCCAGGTGCCCATAGGTGCGGGGCATGAATCTGAGTCAGGACCCGACATCTTTAGCGTGCCACAGTTACGTATGTAAAGGTTATGGATTTTTCGAGGATCACGACCCAAAAAGTTGAGCTTATGGTGAGGAGGATGAAGCGGCGACAGCTCTGGTGAAGAGGAGGAGGAGAAAGAAGAAGGAGGAAGTCGACCCTCCGGCCTGAAAGCGATCAAAAGCCCATGACCCCCCAGTCGGCGTGGCAAAGTGGCTGTACTGTTAGGCCGATCGGCCAGAAAGCCTCGGGACGACCTCAGCAGGCGCGGCCGAGAGAAGGCGAAACAACCAAGCGGCGTCATCAAAGCCCGCGAAGGCCTGCGAAGATGAGGATGGTGATTCCCACTATTTTTAGATGTCATGAGAACTTGTGTTTTCTTGTTTGGCATGGATAATCTCTTGGTCGACTCGTTTGCTAACCACTGATTTGAAATCTGCGATCTTCGCTACCTCGAGACCTCAGCCAAGCGAAGATCAAGAAATGGAAGATGCTGCCTCCAACCTTGGTATGATCTCTGTAGTTTCGCTTTTGGTCGATTGGATCTTCATTTTAACTTTGAATCTTTCTGTAGCCCCACCTCATGTCATTGATCTCACGATGATGGCGATGAGAATAGCGAGCGAAGGAGGAACAAAAAGGCGCTGTTGCAAGGTACTTTCGATGTCGGGTCGGACTCGTATCCGTGGCCCGAGCACCTATAGGGCACTCAGGGGCCCATACAGGCGGCACGCCTTGTGAGCGGTCAGTCGAGCCTTGTGAGAGGCAGGCGATCTTTACCCAACAGGGCTCTCGGAGAATAACACCCCTCTTGCTGCTCACGAGTTGTTATAGAATCTAGCTCGAATGTGCGAGCATATGGTGGTGGTCGCGGGTGTCGAATCAGCAGACCCCCTCTCGTCGCATGGGCCTCCTTTTATATAGTCAGAAGAAGGTACCTGGTGGCAGCGTGGGAAGGGGGTAAAGCGTAAAGCGGGTTGGTACAGCGATGTACAGCATGCCCCTACCTAACTCGACGGCGGGGAAAGGGCATTAAATGCCGTCCGTTATGTGAGTGCAAGTGGGTGACCGTTAGGTGAGCCTCGGGGTGCCCGATGGGCGCCTTTGTCGACTCTGTTTGCCACCTCGCTTTGCATGGTTGTGTAGTATCCCGCCACGTGCTCTTGGGGCGGCTGGTGATGAGCGTCCGAGGTCTTATTGAGTTGGGTGGCGATCTTGCCGCTGATAAGTGTCTTGCAGCGGTTCCTTTGTCGTCTTGCAAGCTTGCGGCCTTGGGACAATAAGGCGGCGCAGGCGCTGGCAAACTTCTGATGATGCCATAGTTAGCCCTCGGCAAGCTCTTCTTCTTGGGGCCTTCTGGGCTGGTACTTTGTTCTTGAATGGCGTGATAAGGGTGGTGGGGAGCCTCGCGGACGTCGGGCAAGCCTTGCATGAGGGGTGCTCGACCGCCCGTGCACAAGTTAAGTACTAAGGTGCCCCCTACTTTAATACAGCCAGGGCCCCGACTGGGCCACACTGCAGTGCTTAGGCGTTGTTGGGCCAGGCCAAAACGTCTGCGAACGCGCGTTGCCAGTCCAGCGAGCGGGCTCCGCACCTGCCAATCTCCCATAGCGGCACTTATCGATTCGCGGCGTCGTGAGGCGTGGGTCTATACTTAATTCCAGAAATGCGTAGCGTTCGCATCTCCACTGTTTATAAGCGAGGCGGCGGTCGTTCCCCACTTCGCCATTACGCACCTCTTCCAGCTCCAGCTGTTCTCCCCTCATCTCCTGAACCGAGAGGAAAAAAGCGCTTCGCCGCCCGTCGCCGTCATCGCCTTCGCCTTCCCCGCCATGGCTCCGAAAACCGGGAAGGCTATGAAGGCCGCGAAGGCTGCGAAACCGCGAAATCGGCCGAGCGATGGGCTCGAGGCAGCTGCGAGGAAGCGGTGCTCTTTCCCCTTACTCGGGAGGCGTTGCGGACGGAATTTTACCTTTCAAGTCGGAAGCGCGTGCGCATCCGCCCGCCGGTGATTCGCGGAGGCCTCCGTCGAAGAAGTGCCGGGGGTACTTCTTCCTGTGTTCTTCTACTGCGGGCTCTGCCCACCTTTTTCGATTTCTTTTGTGATATCGCGAACACCTCGGGTTTCATCTGCAGCTTCACCCCAGCATGCGTTCGACAATGGCAGTTTGGCGCATCTTTGCGAGAACTTCGTTAGTATCCTCCCCAATGTGGCCCTCTTCCGTCATTACTTCTCCTCGGGCTGAAAAAGAGCCGCTGGCGGTGGGATCGCTGGACCTCCGGATGGGTATGAAGGAGGTACTTGTCGGCGAACTTCGCGGCAAGTGGGGCGAGTGGAGGCGGAGTGGTGTTGGATCTGTGATGACAACCCGCGTCGTTCACCGAGCTGCCATAAGACTCGGGTGGTGCGTGCTTACAGCTGGGCTCACTGCCAGAGACGGCGCCAAGTGTCGTCGCCACCACCGAATCCTCCCGCTCGGGCAGGCGGGCTCACCACCAGGGTTGGCGCGGATTTCCTCCGCCGCCCGTGTCTCCCTCTGCCATGGCGGCCTGCACGCAGTTGGCAACCGGCAGATTTCATGAGATGCGCCCAGGCCTCAATTTCAACTTCCACGGTCATGGAGCTCGGTAGCGATGTTGAGGAGATGTTCAGCATGATCCCAATCATCGGTGGTTCCGGTTAGGCGGAGTGTCGTCCCTTTATGCAACAATTCCCGGTAGCGATCGCATGCGCGATGATGCCAGTGTGATTAGCATGGGATAGCGGGTGGATGAGAGCCTGCTTTGGTCGTGCAACAATTTTTCGACAACTTGTCGGGCGGCGATCAACTCGATGGCGAAACTCCTCCGCACCACCACTTCTTTGAAGAGCTAGCATATATTGCTAGTCGGGCGAAAGACGCCCGCAACCGCCCAGATGGCGAGTTGATTCGCTGGCGGGAAGCGAGGCAGCGCTGGCTGCTGCGCCAGAGCGCTAACGAGGGAGGGCGAAAAGCGAAGGCAGGAAGAGACGAGGAAGTCCGCCAAGCGCGGCGGCCAGCCGTCTCGGGCACGCTCTGCGAAACCCTGGCAGCCCAATTCCGTCGAGGCGTCTTCGTGGTCGGTGGTGGCGGAGAACAGGCCCGCAGCCCAGGCGTCGCGGAACGTTCTACAGCGGGCGCCCAGCGATCATGGCGGATCGAGGCAGCGCAGCCGAGGCGGGAGGTCTTCCCGGGCCGCCCGCTGATCTGTGTAGCCCGGCAGCCGGAGGAGCCCACCCTCCCACGTTATGCGAGATGCGGAGTTCGACCTCTCGCGCTGAGCTCCGGCGGCGGCGAGGAGGAGGAAGAGGAAGCTTCCCTTGCACCGTCTTGTCCTTCTCTCAATCTTTCTTATTGCTTGTCGTGTATCTAACCCGCTTTCTCCAAACTCACGTTTACGTACGGGGACTTTGGCGGAGAGGGCGTGAAGAGGCAAAATCCCGTGGTCAATGTTGAAGCGATCTGCCGTGATAGCGAGAGACACGTCAGAGACCATTTTGGGACCCAATCCCTTCTCCTCGCAGCAGCCCCGGCACAGCCCTCGGTGTGAGCATCTTGATTCATCCTTCGTCGCTTCTTCCTCGATCAACATCTTGATCTTCGCTCTTTTGTATGTAGGAGGAGAGCAGGCCCACCAGGCGGCGGAGTTCGGCAGGTGTCGTCGGCCTCTACTACACCATCGAGGCCGACTCCCGGTGTGGGAGCCGTCTCCGACAAGGATGGGGTCTCCGGAAAGGGGTGAGGCCGGCGAGCCCCCGGCGGTGGAGCCCGTATTTGCGGAGTCCAGCGCGGGTGAGCTTTCTTGTCGGGGTCCTTCCTTTGGAACCTGCTGCTCTCTCTTTAGTTTCTTCTGGTTGTTGATTATCTCTTTTCTTCCCTGCCTTGGATGTTCCCCTTGGGGACCGATGGAGGCAAGTCGCTCTGAGGGGAGACGGCCGTGCTTGCCGATAGCCGCTACCGCGCCGAGGAAGGGCACGGCGGAGGGAATCCACCGTGAGAAGCCGGGGCCGCCCCGACACGAGGGCGATGACCGTCTTGAAGCGGCCGGAGGATGACTGGAGCACAGTGCTGCCACCGTGATCCCTCCTTCTTTGTACAGCAGCAGCTCTGAAACCCTGCCAGCGCATACACAGAAGGCGGGTGTGTACATCAAGCTCCTGGGCATCTAGCTCAGGCGCAGTTGAAGGAGAATTCGATGAGGAGGTACTCGCCTCTGCTGAAATTTGTGGTCGATAAATGGCAATGGCCAATCGGAAGAGGAGGAGCTGCTCGAAGCGTGGTGTTAACTCTGCCGTGCCGACAAGCGACTTCGTGTCCGGGAGCGCTCGTCGCCTTGCAGGAGGTGACATGGAAAGCTTATCTGGGAAGAGCTCAGAGCATAACGGGAGGCCCTCGGTCCATTGCCGAGGAGAGGCGCAGCTCGATGAAATGAAGAAAATAACAATGCAGAAGGCGGTGAAGAGCGTGAGAGGTTCGCCGAGGAGCTGTCCTAAGCGGGATGGTGAGCGTCTATTGAGCGTATGGACAGCCATGATGAGGCTCGCCGGCGAGAGCGATTCAACGGTGAAGGAAGCAAAATCTGCTTGTGACTCTGAGACCGCCAAAGTGGAGGAGAAGGTGTGGAGACCTTGACAGGGAAAGGCGAGCTTGCCGCACTCAGCGTGTGAGCGAGGAGGGGCAGCAGCCCATGGCGATCTACTGAGCCCAACTCTCAGGAGGATTAAAGAGCTAGACGCCGCCAAGCAGGGAAGATACCACGAGGAAGGACCTCAAGGACCATGAGAGCTCTTGGCCGAGGGCGCGGAAGCCAGAACACCCTCAAAACCCACGGTGGAGCTCACGGAAGGCCTCGTCAACATGCAGCTCATTGATGAGGAGTTGGCGGGGCTGAATTTGTGAGCCGGGTACTCCGAAGCAAGCGTCAACCCAGCGCCAAGCTCCGCTTTTCTTCAGGGCGTGGTAGCGGCGCTGCGGCGAGTCCGGGAAAGGATCCGGCAGTTGGCATGAGTCGCGTGCCGTGCATCTTGGAGTTACGGAGAAAGTGTTGGTGAAGGTCCTCTTCCATAGCCAGTGACGTCGACCTCTCCGCATCACCAAAAATCTGCCGGCGGTCGCGATGTCGAGGGCCTCGGGGCCATCGTGCTTACATCGTGGATAAAGTGAGCGAGGTTAAGAGGCTCGATGGCCGGTAGTTAGAAGCTCATCATAGCGAGCACTCGTGGTGATCCATATCTGAGTTCCGTGGGTAGAACTGCTTGCTCCGTGAAGCGAGGCAAGGGTGTCACGGCGGTGGCTCGATTTGGCATCGTCTGATGACCAAGAACCACCGTGATTGCTCACTCCAATTTCTTCCACACTTGTGCAGCCTCTCGAAAGTTCTGGTCTTGAGCAGCGAGAACTTGCGTTCGCCCTTTCCGCTTGATTTGCTTCTCGGGTGAGCAGCGGAAGTAAAACAAATCTTGGTGCCAAGATCTTGGGCGTCTTGCATGAAGGTGTGGCTCGTGAATGTGTCTGGTTGTCGGTGATCCTGTTTGGGATTCCGTAGCAAAACAATTGACTGAAGAACTTGACTGCTTGTTGTCTTGTCACCTTCCTTCTTGGTTCCACTTGAGCCACTTTGTGAACATGTCGTTACAGCGTACAAGTACTCAAAGCCCAAATAACTTCGAGGGAAAAGGGCGAGATGTCGAGCCCCGGACGAAAATGGCCGGGATAAAGGGATTGTTTGGAGAGCTTGGCGGGTTGGTGAATCTGTTTGAGTGGGCAGCAACTTCACACTTGTTACTTGTGCGATTGCATCACTGGAGGGCATCGGCGGAAAGCCTTCTTAGGAGAGCCTTGCCGGCAAGTGCTCTTGCGCCAATGTGGTGACCATATATGCCTCCGTGTATCTACTTAATAGCTGCTTGTCCATCTTCAGGAAATGCACTTTAATTTCACTCCGTTGAATCTTCTTACGTATAGTACGTCATCGACAAACTGGTACATACTCGATTGCGGGCTACTCTCTCTGCCTCTTCTTGTTCCTCGGGAAGTTCCCACAATACGAAGAAATGGGCGATTTGTTGTGCCCATCTGAGACTGAGGCTCGGCGACAGGACTAAAAGCGCCAAATGCTGCTGCGAGACATCCTTCTCTGGCAGAAATCTGGAATTACTGGGATGATACCCCGGCAGCGTGGGACCTGACTTAATCGGGGCGTGCTTTGGTGAACAAACCAAGACTTCTTGGGAGCGGTACTCCTCGGCAATCTCTGTGTTGATCCAGGGACCTTGTTGGCGGCTGCTCCGGAAGGCTCTTGGGAAAGCGTTGATTGACCAACTTTCTTTTTTGCTAGTCCTGTTGATGGTGTTACGGATGGTTGAGTCAACGAGCGAAAGTGCACAGTTCCACGGGTAACGAGTGCAGCACACTTCGACGGCCATCGCGGTGTCATTACAGGCTCTTGGGCGTGTTCCATTTGTAAACGTCGAAATGCTCTTCTTCCTCACTTCAAAGATGTATGCTTCCATCAATGGACTCGATAATCTTTATTAACTTGATGGACGACAAGCTGCGAGTCACCCACGACAATAAACTTCTTGATCCCAAGCTCTGCTTGCTATCTGGTCAGGCAAGCAAGCCTTCATACTCTACTTGAGTATTGTTTGTTGCTTGCTCCTTGGGAAGTGCATTTTGGACCACGTACTTGAGGTGCTCTCCGGTGGAGTGCTGACCAAATGTCGCCCTTTTGCGCCTTGCGCGAAGGCACCATCAAAGTACATGATCCATTCTTTGCTAGCTTCCTTGGCGAGGATGCTCTGTCCGGGGTTTTCCTCGTCGGTGTTGGCGTCCATTCTGCTATGAATTACTGCAATGCTCGGCTCTGAATAGTTGAAGTACTCTCAAACTTAAGGCCAAAGCTTGACAATTCTAGTGCCCACTCGGCGATCCTGCACATACTTCAGTTTGCAATATCCTCTTCTTGAAATCGGTGACTCTTGTGATCTCATGTGCTTGAAAGTAATGGGCAGCACTTCCTTGAGGCCATGGTAGGCGGCAACCACACGCGGTACCTTGATCTAGCCCTGCGGAAGGCCCGACAAAGTAAACTGGTGCATGCACTATCCTCTTCTTTTCTTCGGCATCTGCTCTACTTTCTGCGGAGTTTTGGAGTCATGGCCTTTAGTGCGGTGGATCTTGCAATAGCTTGCGAAGCCGTCACCTTGTCGTGACGCTCTGACCTCGCCCGATTAAATCAGTGCAGGCCTTGTCGGCCGCCTCCGTTGCCAGAATGCTCAGCAGCTAGCATCATAGCTTTCCTCTTCCTATTATTCGCCTCCGGTTCCTTCTTCTTAGGGGCAGCGTCTTCATTGTCGAGATCCTTCTACTCAGCAACCTCTCCGAGTTTTCCTCCCTCTTCAGCCCGTGCACACTTGCCGGCAAGCGTAGAGCTCATGACATCTCGAATCTTTATCGCCGCCATCTCCTCCCTCATCCTGCGGTTGCGCCACGTTACGATGAAGCGATAAGCTGCTGGCGAAGGCGTCGGAGATGTTCTTTTGGCTGAATCTTTGTATATACTTGCTTGCGAAATCCCCTCTTCGGGCCGAGTAAATGGAGGTCACTTTCCTGGCCATGAGGCTTGTGGCCGCTTTGTGAAGGTCAAACAAGCTGATGACCCGAGTCCGCCCATGAAGAGATGGAGCCGTCCAGAAGCAAATGCATGAAAGATCGGCGTTGGGCTTGAGTACCCGGTGAGGAAGTAGTTGGCGAGGATCTTCTCGTCGCGTCCTCCGGCCTTTGCACGCGATGGTGTAGATCTTTGGGAACTCCGGCGGGTGTATCTGCCATCATACTTCTCGAGAACATCACGGCTTAAATTTTTTAGTTTTGAGCCCGCAGAACTTGCGCGCCTTAGTGAGCAGGGCAACCTGCCGCATATAGAAATCGCTGGTTCTCCCGGGTGCGTCTTGGCGATCAACAATGCGGCCTTGTTTGATGAGATCGACGTCGCTTCTCTTCGGCGCTTCGATCACGAGTCAGGCGTCTTAATGTTGCCGTTCTTGGAGAACGTGGCGCTGATCGACGAGTTAGCGGATTCGATGTATGATGGAGGTCGTCGAGATCGATCGGCCCGGTAGTGATCTTAACTGTTTTGGGAGGGCGCCTGAGCGGTACCCCAGCCGGTCCGTCGGTGCCGTCCTGCGCCGAGCGTCTTATGGGCCTTAGCGCATTGACAGCCGGGGTTTGTCACCATAGGCTAAGGCGGCTAGGCTATGTATGGCCATCCTCGATCGTCGATCTTGTCTTGCGGCGCTGGAGGAAATCTAAGGCAGGCTGGGCTCGGGCCAGCGCTAACCGCGATCTTAGGCAGCGGTGGTGATGATGGCGGCTTGAGGCGAGGCGTGCTCCGGACTCCCAATCGGGTTGGGAGGCAACACCTCGTCGAGCGACCGTGCTTCACTTCGCACCGGCATGCGTTACGTTGCATGCTGCCGGGCGCCTGACGACCCACCAGCAGCCTTGCTCCGCGGAAACGATTAGTGCTTGGATCACGCGTATTGCTGGCCTTGAACTTCTTGGGGCGAGGCGTGGGCGTATGCCTGCGTCGCCCGGCAGCTTGCGGGCCTTGTTCTTGGATCTGGTGGCGACCACGAGACCCACGGCGGTACCGGCCGCCCAGCCCGGCGCCGACCTCACCGCTGTTTGCTCGGCGGTGGCGGTAGAGATGATGTAGGCCGGCGGCCACCTCGAAGGCTTCTTCTTGGTGGCATGTTGTGATAACAGCGATGTGGTGTCTTGAGACCGGATCGGATGTTCCGCGACCTCGGCGCCCTCTGGCGCGCAAAAGATGTCGAGGTCGGACTTCGTATCCATGACCCGGGCACCTATGGGGCACTCGGGGCCTATACGGTTCGGCGAGGCCAGGGCCTTGAGCGGTCAGTCGAACGCAGCCTGGAGAGCGAGCGATCTTTACCCAGCTTGGGGCTCTCGGAGAATAACACCCTCACGCTGATCGGAGTTGTTATAGAATCTAGCTTCGAATGTGCGAGCATATGGTGATGAATGCGGGTGTGAATCAGCGAACCCCTCTCACGTGCGCATGGGCCTCCCTTTTATATAGTCGAAGAGGTACCCGCAGAGGCGAGCATAGGAAGAGGGGTAGAAAGCATAGCATGAGTTGGTACTGTGATTGTGCAATAGTGCTACCTAACTCTGACCGACGGGGACAAGGGCATTAAATGCCCATCCGATTAATAGCAATTGCAAGAATGGAGTGACCCGTTAAGTGAGCCTCGAGTGCCCACGATGGCGCCTTTGTCGGCTCCGTTTGCCACCTCGCTCTGCATGGTTGTGTAGTATCATACACGTGCTCTTGGAGGCTGCCTGGTGACAATGCTCCGCCGAGGTGCTTGTTGAGTTGGGTAGCCGATCTTGCGCTGATAAGTGTCTTGCCTTGATTCCTTTGTCGTGCCGACAAGCTTGCCGGCCCGCTGGGACTTGTCGAGTATGGTAAGCGTAGCTTTACGGTGATGCCATAGTTAGCCCTCGGCAAACTCTTCTTGCAGGGGCCTTCCATTCTGGGCAGTGCTTTGTTCTTGAATGGCGGTGATAAGGAGTGGTGGGTAGCCTACTTGAGACGTCAGGCGAAGCTGCAGCCCAGCGGGGTACTCGACCACTTGCACACAAGTTCGGGTACTAAGGTGCCCCCCTTTAGTACACCGGCGAGGATCCCTCAAGCAGTGGAGTGCGGGGAGGTGAATCTGAAAAACGGTCCGTCAGTCGCGAGGCCTCGAAGTGGTCCAACCGCCCCTCGTCTTGACGTTGAGGACCACCGGTCGCATCACTGCGGTCGGGTGTTTGCCGCTATTGGTCTCACCAACAATTCGCACGCCTCAAGGTCACGCAAGATGTTGGTTGACGGCCAGAGCAGGCTTACGAACAATTTCCTCGATGATACTCAAGAAGCTCCGGATCCCGGCAATGACGAAGAAGGCGGCACCTTCAAAGAATAAACCGGGAAGAGCGAGCCTAGGGAATCACATTGCGGTGGCGTTACGGCTGACGAAGTTGAACCTTCAGGGCCGAGAAGTCACATTCGGCGTGGCTGATATCCCTTTACCCTACAATGGGATACTCGGCGGCCCCTCCGCCAAGTTCATGGCGGCCTCTCTACGCATACAATGTGCTCAAGATGCACAGCGATGGCGTCATTTCTATCAAGGCGACAAGATGCATACTCATCTGCGCCGGCGAGATCTGGGGAAGCATTGCTGCGCCAGCGTCTGAAACCACTTGCTTTAAAGCTCCCGGGGAAAGAAAGAAGACAGAAATCCGTGCGACGAAGACAGGCTCTGGTGCTCACTCCGTGAGCCGCAGCCCCTCGGGCCTTGCGTCTCCCGTCGAGACAGCGCCATCGAGCTCCACCCGGCAAGTCTGACGAAAGCAAAGATAGACCTACCAAGGACTAAGCCCGGCAGAGGATGGCTCGACTACGGTGCACTCTCCGGCAGAGCGTACCTCCCGAATGGCGCCCGTCTTTGTCGTCGAGGACGCACCAGCGAGCTCCCATAGCCAGTCCACCGGCGATGGGGCAGAAAAGATGCCAAGCTTTGAACTTTGGGTCGCATCCACGAAAATCCATACCTTGTATGCAGGAACCGAAGAGACGCGAAGCGAATCGTGCTTGAGTTGCACCGTCCATTGATCTTGAGTCCTTTCGATGATAAGCGCTGCAACCAGCCCGACGAGTTCTCCCGCGGAGCAACACGCTCAACAAGCATGTGTGCGCGGTGGATTCCTGGCAGCATAGGGACAGAAACATACCAGGGGAAAGGATCGGGGAAGAAGTGCGACCTCAGCGGGAGGCGTTAAAAAAAGCTAAGTCATCCGAGTTCTTGTACATGTCACCCGTTAGTTCCATGTTCCTTTATGTTATGCCTTTGCATGTTACGTCCTTTATGCTCGATGCTGCTTGGCAAGGGAGCCAATCGTGGTTAAGTTGCGTCCTTGCTTTGTTTAGAGCCCGCTCAACAGCGCCAGTGCTGCTTTAGCCCAGCCGAAAAGGTTTCTTGCGGGAAACAACACGCCAGCGAGCTCTACTGATGTCCGTGCTCAATAAGTGTGTTAAGCGCCGGCAAGTTCCCTAAAGCGTGGGGTGCAAGCGCACAAAAGGATATAACGGGCAGAGGCGTGGCGTAACAAGCCTTGCCGTAATGGCGCCCATACGTATGAAAACTTGTGCTTGAGAAGGAGCCAACTCACGGCGAGTTAAGTCCTCGATTTGTTCGAAGTCCGCTCAACAAATCGAGTGCCTTGCGAAGCGAGCCGGAGGTTTCTTGCGGAGAAAACACGCCCGGCCGGCTCTTGGCGGCGTTCCATACTCGGCAAGTGTGTTAGCTTTTGACAAGTTCCCTAACAGCGTAGAATATGAGCGTCACGAAGGGCAAAACCGGCATGTCGTTCTGCGAAATCGCATAAATATATATATATATATATGAAGCGGTGAGATTGTTGCAGCTCTATCTCAAATGTCTCCGGCTCTAATTGCGACAACAAAGAAGCGGAAAGAGTGCCTGGCGAACAAGCCAACCCATTTGGGGGCTGCAAGTGCCGAAAACCCATATAAGCGGACCCGGGGCCCCGGCCATGGCGGATTAAGCGATAAGGCCAAAAACGCGCCAGCGTCACGGGTCTCAGCGGAGCCAGGGCTACCAAGCTCGCGAAGCCAAGTTCCTCCCGACAAGCTAATGTCGCCGAGGATTGTGAAGTCGAGATAAGTTTTTTTCATCCTCGTCATGCACCCTCCTTTGGACGGGAAAGGCGAGGCTCGATCTCGAGCAGGCGTGCCTTATAAAACCCATGCGCCGGAGGAGTCGCTGACCGGTTCGCCTAGTTTGTTTCGAGTCCGCTCAACAAACACAAGTCTTGCTGCAACTGGCCAAGCAAGGTAAACTGCCGAAGCAACACCGCCAGTGAACTCTTGATGTCCCTTTTCGACAAGCGTGTTAGCGCCGACAAGTTCCCAGCGTGGGATAGGAGCATACAAGGCATGAAGTCAAGTAAAGGACTCATGCGACAAGCGTTCCCCTCTTTTCATTAAAAACATCGAGTTTAATACAAGTCCATGGAGGATGAAAAAACATCATAGAAGAGGATTACATATTCTAAATACAACTAAGGCACGAAGGCTTACAAATTGAAAGATAAGATGCACGTAATCCCTCTCCTGTTTCTCTGTTCGGGGAGTTTAGGAGGTAGGTCAAGAGTCCCGGCAGAAAGCTCACGGGAAGGGCAAAGGGCGCCTAGGAGAGCTACGAGGCGCCCGAAGACACCAAGAGAACTTCGAGGGCCGGCCAGGGAGCTTGGCGGAGGCGGAGAGCCGAGGCAGGCTTGAAGGCGAGGTGGTGGGGCGTCGGCCTGCTGACGAGCTCCTCGCCCTCGTACTCGATTGTGGCCTTGCCGCCACCCTCTTCCTCTTCCGCAGTCTCCGCCCGCCGCCCAGAGGCGGCCCGGGGAGTTCAGAAGGCGGCGACCGGATGATGGGGTCATGGGTGGTATGAGGCGACATCAGAGCGCCTAGTCGGACCCGCCATCCTCGTCGTCGTTCTTGTCGCTCCCCTCCTCGTCACTCTCGCTAGGAGGGACCTTCGCTCTCGGAGCTGTCACTGACATCTCGCCCTGGTCGAGTCCCGAAGACCTTGGCGGCGAGAAGGTGGCCCTCCATTAGCAGAAATGGAGGTAAACCCGCCCGTCAGGCGTGGATGCGGGCGAGCGTCTTCCACCCTCGGTCGAAGTACATCACGCGCCCGGCTGGGGACCACGACACTCACCCAGTGCGCTGATCCGCAACCCCTCATGCGCAACTCCATCACCTCGGGCGGATCCGGTTCCATCAGCGCTCATTGAGCGGAGCCGGCCGGCCGAGGCGGCGGCAGGCGCTTCGGCGCAGCGATGAAGAACTCCCAGGATCGTCTCCAGTATGGACCGCCTCGAGAAGGGCGCCCGGCCAGAGGCAGGAGGCCATCGCCTCGGCCGCCTCTCCCGGACCGCCTCGGCCACGCCCTCGGCCTCGTCGCGGCCCCGCCCCTCCCTCTCCCCTTGTGGCAGGCTCCGCCACCACAGGTCTTGAGATAGGGAGAAGTCTGCTACTGGAGGCGACCCTCGCTGCCACCGTTGAAGAACTAAGATTTCCTCCTTCCATGGCTGAAAAAGAAGAGCGAAGGCTGAAGGCGAAGGAGAAGAGGAAGTGTGAGACCATTGTGCTCCCCTTCCGCCCCTTTTAAAGAGGCGGTGGGGCTCAACCGCCTGCCGACAATCGAGAAGCAAGAAGGAGGCAGGAGGCGGGGCCGGCTCGCCATCTCCGCCCGTGGCGGCTCGGTCTCCCACCTTCGCCGCCCGACCCCCATGCATGAGGGCGCAGTGGGCGGCGGGGTCGTTTACCCGGCTTGGGGCTCTCGGAGATAACACCCCTGCTGCTCTGAGTTGTTATAGAATCTAGCTCGAGATGTGCGAGCATATGGTGGTGGTGCGGGTGTCGAATCAGCGAACCCCTCTCGTCGCATGGGCCTCCTTTTATAGTCGAAGAGGTACCCAGGTGGCAGCGTGGGAAGAGGGTAAAGCGTGAAAGCGGGTTGGTACAACGGTGTACAACAGATTGCTACCTAACTCTGGCGGCGGGGGACAAGGGCATTAAATGCCCGTCCGGTGTATAACAGTGGCGAGTGGAGTGACCGTTAGGTGAGCCTCGGGGTGCCCACGATGGCGCCTTTGTCAGCTCCGTTTGCCACCTCGCTCTGCATGGTTGTGTAGTATCCGCCACGTGCTCTTAGGGCGGCTGGTGATGGCCAGCGTCACGGTGCGCTTTGGAGTTGGGTGGCGATCTTGCATGATAAGTGTCTTCTTGAGGTTCCTTTGTCGTGCCCGGCAAGCTTGCCGTGCTGGGACTTATCGGTAAAGGCGGCGCGCGCGCTAAAGCTTTCTGATGATGCCATAGTTAGCCATCGGCAAGCTCTTCTTCTTAGGGCCTTAAAATTCTGGGCTGGTACTTTGTTCTTGAATGGCAGTGATAAGGAGTGGTGGGGAGCCTCGCGGGACGTCGGAGCAAGCCTTGCAGCGGTGCTTCCTGACCGCCCGTGCACAAGTTAGAGTACTAAGGTGCCCCCTACTTTAAATACACCGGCAGAGCCCCCGGACTGGGCCATACAGGTGCGGCGTTGTTGGGCGGGCCCAAGGCGTTACTGCAGACGCAGCGTGGCCTTGCTCCACACAGCATACAAGTCCATGGAGGATGAAAAACATGATAGAAGAGGATTACATATTCTAAATACAACTAAGGCCTGAAGGCTTACAAATTGAAAGATAAGATGCCGTAATCCCTCTCCTGTTTCTCTGTTCGGGAGTTTAGGAGGTAGGTCAAGGAGTCCCTGGCAAGAAGCTCACGGGAAGGGCAAAGGCGCCTAGGAGAGTGCAGGCGCGAAGACACCAAGAGAACTTCAGGGGCGGCCGGGAGCTTGGCGGAGGCGGAGGCGCCGGAGGCGAAACTTGAAGGCAGGTGGTGGGGCGTCGGCCTGGCCTGCGAGGCTCCTCGCCCTCGTACTCCGATTGTGACCTTGCCGCCACCCTCTTCCTCTTCCATAATCTCCCTCGCGCCGCCCAGGAGGCGGCCAGGGGAGTTCGAGGCAGCGACCGGATGATGGGGTCACCGGTGGCCTGAGCAGCATCCGGCGCCTGGTCGGGCCGCCATCCTCGTCGTCGTCACTGTCGCTCCCCTCCTCGTCCTCTCGCTCGAGAGGGACCTTAATATCGAAGGAGCTGTCCACAAACATCTCGCCGGGTCCGGAGTCCCAAGACCTTGGCGGCGCGAAGGTGCGCCCTCCATTAACTTGAAATGGAGGGTAAACTCCGCCCGTCAAGGCTGTGGATCTTGGCGAGCGTCTTCCACCCTCGGTCGAAGTACATCACGCCGGGGCGGGACCACGACACTCACCCGAGTGCCGCTGATCCCGCAACCCCTCATCGCAACTCCATCACCTCGGGCGGATCCGGTTCCATCGCGCTCATGACAGGCCCGGCGGCCGGGAGGCGGCGGCAAGGCGCCCGGCGCAGCTTGATGAAGAACTCCGAGGATCGTCTCGGTATGGACCGCCTCGAGAAAGGGACGCCGGCCCGAGGCAGAGGAGGCTGTCGCCTCGGCCGCCTCTCCCGGCCGCCTCGACCACGCCCTCGGCCTCGTCATGCCCGCCCCCTCCCTCTCCCCCCTTGTGGCGGCTCCGCCACCAGGTCGGGATAGGGAGAAGTCTCGCTACTGGGCGACCCTCGCTGCCACCGTTGAAGAACTAAGATTTCCTCCTTCCATGGCTGAAAGAAGAAGCGGAGGCTGAAGGCGAAGGAGGAGAGGAAGTGTGAGACCATTGTGCTCCCCTTCCGCCCCTTTTAAAGAGGCGAGTGGGGGCTCAGCCGCCTGCCCGGCCAATCAAGAAGCAAGAAGAGGCGAGAGGAGGCGGGGCCGGCTCGCCATCTCCGCTTTGTGGCTCGGTCTCCCACCTTCGCCCGCCCGACCCCCCATGCATGAGGGCAGCGTGGCGAAAAAGTGGGGTCGGGCGGCGGGTGAAGTGACCTCGCCTGCACCACGATCAGGGGTGGATACCCTAAAACCGCCACCACCACGCCTCCCACTCGCCCAAATCGTAGCGTGCGTTCTTGAGGAGGCCTTGATGGAGTCACGGGCCGTTCTTTGTGTGGACCAAGGCCCACGCGTGCCGTCTGTGTCTTGGGCTGGCCCAACAACGCTTCGGCACCGTGTATGGCCCAGGCCGGGGCTCTGTCGATTAATGCTAAAGTAGGGGCACCTTAGTACCCCGAACTTGTGCCGGGTGATGCAGCTTGCACCTGCGGCAAGAGCTTGCCCGATGTCGTGAGGCTCCCCACCACTCTTTATCACTGCCATTCAAGAACAAAGTACCAGCCTAAGCGAAGGCCCGGCAAGAAGAGCTTGCCGAGATGGCTAACTATGGCATCACCGAGAAAGCTTGCCTGGCGCCCGCCGCCTCGACAAGTCCCGGTGGCGGCAAGCTTGCCGGCACGACAAGAACATGACAAGACACTTACAGCGGCAAGACTCACCCAACTCCAGCGCACCACAGGCGTCATCACGAACGCCCCAAGAGCGCGTGGCGGGATACTACACAACCATGCAGAGCGAGGTGGCAAATGGGTGACAAAGCGCCATCGTGGCACCGAGGCTCACCTGCGGTCCTCCACCTGCCTTTGTTGGGCGGCGGACGGGCATTTAATGCCCTTGTCCCTGCCCGTCGAGTTAGGTAGGGGCACTATTGTACACTGTTGTACCAACCCGGCTTTAGCGTTTCTACCCCTCTTCCCTCGCTGCCACTGGGGTACCCCTTCGGACTATAAAAGGGAGGCCCATGCGCGTGGGGGGTTGAGTTGATCGACACCCGCACCACCACCATATGCTCGCACATTGAGCTAGATTCTCTCAACAACTTCAGGCAGCGTGAGTAGGGGTGTTATCTCTCGGAGAGCCCGAAGCTGGGTAAAGATCGCCCGTCTCCCAGCGTGCTCGACCTCGATCTGCTCTGCTGTGCCCTCGCCCCTGCCCGAAGACCAAAAGGGGCCCCGAGTGCCCATAGGTTGCCCGAGGGCATGGATCTGATCCGGACCCGACATCTTTAGCGCGTGCCTGGTTCAGTATACAAGGTATGGATTTTCGAGGGATCGACCCAAAGTTCGAAGCTTGGCATCTTTCTCGCCCTCTTGGCGGTGGACTGGTTGGCGGAGCTTCGTTATGCGGCGTCCTCGGCGGCAACCTGGCGCTCGGGGAAATGCGCTGTCGGAGAAGTGCACGAGCGAGCCATCCTTGCGGGCTTAGTCCTTGGTAGGTCTATCTTTGCTTTCTTCGCACTTGCGGTGGAGCTCGATGGCGCGTCCTCGGCGGAGAGCCTGGCGCTCGAGGGGCTGCATCTGCGGAGTGAGCACGAGCCGTCGTCCTCGCCGGACTTGGTCTTCTTCTTCCCGAGGAGCTTCGGTGACAAGTGGCTCGCGCTTTGCGCAAGGCATTTACTTCAGGTAGATCTCGTCGGCGCGGATGAGTGCATCCTTCTTGTCGCCTTGGATAGAAATGGCGCTCATCGGGCGGGCATCTTGAGCACATTGTATGCGTGGTGAGGCGCCATGAACTTGGCGAATCGCGGGCCAGCCGAGTATCCCATTGTAGGGTAAAGGGATATCAGCCCGCGTCGAATGTGACCCTCTCGATTACGAAGTTCAACTTCGGCTGCGAGCGTCACCGGCAATGTGATCTTCCCCTTAGGCTGGCTCCTTCCGGGTTTATTCCTTGGAAGGTGCCGATCTCTTCAAGCTTCGGTATCGGGGATCTGGAGCTTCTTGAGTCTTGGAGGAAATCAAGTTCAGGCGGCCCGCCGTCGGCCTTTATCTTCGTGACCTTGAGGTTGCGGATCGTTGAGTGAGACCAACAGCGGCAAACACCCGACCGCGATGATCACGATCGGGGTGGTCCTCAACGTCGAAGATGAGGCGTCTTGGACCGCCGAGGCTGCGGCGCCTCGGCGGATGGCTCATACGCATTCACCTCCCGCACCCTTGTTTGAGTTGGCGGTGCGAGGTGTGCGGGAGGCGCCGCCGTCGGCGCCTGGCTACCTCTGCCGCTTTACTGAAACTCTTGATCCTCGGTTTCATCTTCCTCCATCTCATCATCTTCATCTTCCTCCTCGTCCTTGTCGCAGCCACGGGGAGGCCTGTCTCCTTGCCGCGTCTTGGCCTTGCCGCGGTTCCCTCCCCGGGCGGGAAGCTTCTTGCCGGATCCTCCGCCACCTCCCCGGGCTCTCTCCTTATCGCGGCGCTCGTACTCAGCTTTACGCAGCTCCGCCATCTGCTCAACTTTTTGCAGGTTTGGAGGTCATGGCCTTTGGTGCGGTGGATCTTGCAATGCGCTTGCGGAGCCGTCTGCTTGTCGGCTGGCCGCTACAGCCTCGCCCGGAGTCGTGCATGTTGGCCTTGTCGGAGCCGCCTCCGTTGCGGAATGCTCAACAGCTAGCACATCCTTAGCTTTCCTCTTCCTATTGTTCCGCCTCCGGTTCCTTCTTGCGGGGCAGCGTCCTCGTTGTCGAGATCCTTCTACTCGGCAACCTCTTGAAATTTTCCTCCCCTCTTCAGCCCGTGCACACTTGTCGGCAAGCGTAGAGCTCACCGACATCTCGAATCTTTATCATCGCCATCTCCTCCCTCATCCTGCGGTTGCGCGTTCGATAAGCAGCTGATAAGCTGCTGGCGAGGGTGGGCGTCGAGATATTCACACACTGGCTGAATCTTTGTATATACTTGCGCGAGGGCTCCCCTCTTTACGGGCGAGTAAATGGAGGTCACTTTCACGGCCATGAGGCTTGTGGCGCCCGTGAAAGCGCCGACAAACTGATGACCGCAGTTCGCCCATGAAGAGATGGAGCCGTCCGGCAAATGCATGAGCCAAGATCGGCGTTGGGCTTGAGTACGGCGGGAAGTAGTTGGCGAGGATCTTCTTGTCGCGTCCTCCGGCAGCTTTGCACGCGATGGTGTAGATCTTGAGGAACTCCGGCAGTGTATCCTGCCATCATACTTCTCGGGAACATCGGCAGAAATTTTTAGTTTTGGGCCCTTTGAACTTGCGCGGCTTTCGCGGGTGAGCGCGAAGCAACCTGCCGCATATAACCGTCGCTGGTTCTCGGTGCGTCGCAGCGTCAGCAATGAGCGAGCGTGCTGGTCAGATTAACGTCGCGCTTCTCTTGGCGCTTCGATCGCGAGTCTGAGCATCTTCGTGTTGTCGTTCTTGGAGAGCGTGGCGCTGATCGGCGAGTTCGCGGGTCCGATGTGCGATGGAGTCGGCGTCGAGATTGGTCGGCGTGGTGATCTTAACTTTGTGGGGCTGGGAGTGCAGGCGGTACCCCAGTGGTCCGTCGGCGCCGTCTCGCGCGAAGCGTCTTGTCGGGCCCTTGGCGTTCGACCTCGGGGTTTGTCACCATTGGCGAAGCTGACTAGGCTGTGTATGGCCATCCTCGATCGTCGATCTTGTGCGGCGTTGGAGGAGAATCTAAAACAGGCGAGCTCGGGCAGCGCTTCTGCGATCTTGGGCAGCGGTGGTGATGGGCGGCGAGTGAGGCGATGCTCGGACTCCCCAATCGGGTTGGGAGGAGCAACACCTCGTCGAGCGACCGTACTTCACTCGCACCGGCATGCGTTC
The DNA here is from genome assembly GCA_021437245.1 of Aegilops speltoides. NCBI lineage: Eukaryota > Viridiplantae > Streptophyta > Magnoliopsida > Poales > Poaceae > Aegilops > Aegilops speltoides. The sequence goes on along the minus strand of CM038141.1, from coordinate 218,705,150 downwards.
GTGCATGCTGCCCGCGGCGCCCTGCGACCCACCAGCAGCCTTGCTCCAGCGAGCACGGTGCTTGGAGCACCGGGCGCTGCTGGCCTTGAACTTCTTGGGGCGGGCATGGCGTATGCACCTTCGCCCGGCGCTTGCGGGGCCTTGTTCTTGGATCTGGTGGCGACCACGAGACCCACCGTGATACCGGCCGCCCAGGCGCCCACCTCACCGCTGTTTGCTCGGCGGTGGCGGTAGAGTTGATGTAGAGCGGGCGGCCACCTCCGAGCTTCTTCTTGGTGGCATGTTGGCGATGGCGCTGATGTGGTGTCTTGAAGACCGGATCGGATGTTCACGACCTCGACACCCCTACAGCGCCAAAGATGTCGAGGTCGGACTCGTATCCATGCCCGGGCACCTATGGGGCACTCGGGGCCCCTTACGGTTCGGCAGGGGGCGAGGCGCCTTGAGCGGTCGAGGTCGAGCAGCGGGAGGCGATCTTTACCCGGCCGGGGCTCTCGGAGATAACACCCTCTGCTGCTCTGAGTTGTTATAGAATCTAGCTCGAATGTGCGAGCATATGGTGGTGGTGCGGTGTGAATCAGCGAACCCCCCTCTCGTCTTATGGGCCTCCTTTTATAGTCGAAGGGGTACCCACGGTGGCAGCGTGGGAAGAGGGGGTAAAGCGTAAAGCGCGGGTCGGTACAGCGGTGTACTGCGGTGCCCTACCTAACTCGGCGGGGGGACAAGGGCATTAAATGCCGTCCGGTTATAACAATCGCAGTGGAGTGACTGTTAGGTGAGCCTCGGTGCCGCGATGGTGCCTTTGTCGACTCCGTTTGCCACCTCGCTCTGCATGGTTGTGTAGTATCCGCCACGTGCTCTTAGGGCGGCTTTGGTGATGGCGTCACGAGTGCTTATTGGAGTTGGGTGGCAGTCTTGCGCGGTAAGTGTCTTGCGCGGTTCCTTTGTCGTGCCGGCAAGCTTGCGACCCTTTGGGATTATGTCGGGCGTGGGGCGCGGCAAGCTTTCTGGTGATGCCATAGTTAGCCCTCCCGGCAAGCTCTTCTTGCCGGGGCCTTCGTTTTCTGGGCTGGTACTTTGTTCTTGAATGGCAGTGATAAGGAGTGGTGGGGAGCCTCGCCGGACGTCGGGCAAGCCTTGCCGCGGGGTGCTACGACCGCCCGTGCACAAGTTCGGGGTACTAAGGTGCCCCCCTACTTTAGTACACCGACACTCAGGTTGTATCAACACCTGAGACGCTAGTTCAGGCGGGAGGCAACGTCACTCGGACTTCCGTGTCCTTCACTGTGCCGCTGACGAGTGCTCGACCTTCATCGTCGACTGCCGATCCGCCTTCCCTTTTCGCCACACACCACGTCCCGGAGGACCAGCGGATCTTTGCTAAGGAGGCTATCATGGCGGCGGGGTTATGATGGAGCAGGTGAAGTCGATCCGGGACGTCAGTCAAGCAGCTTATGATGCAAGCTCAGCTCTTCAGAGCAACATCCAGGTACGTTGGTCACCGCTGGTTCTGTTTGGATATGATACCTGAAAACTCTTCTTTCTGAAGAGCTTTGTATCTGTACACCCACTGGGTGTGTCGATTGAATTTTTGGATTGGTGGGGGCACGCTGAGTGCACCCACTGGGTGTAGTCCCCGAGACTATGGAGGACTGCTGGCAGTCGACTGTAGTCTTTATCCTTCAAATTTCTTCACTCCAAGATTCCACTCGGTCTGGTTGAATGGAATCTTGGAACCAGTGGGCGCACGCTGAGTGCACCCACTGGGTGTAGTCCCCGATACCATGGTCGACTGCTGGCAGTTGACTAATGTCTGAAGAACATCTCTCTTTTTTTCGATTATGATGACACTTTGGCTGACTGCTGGCAGTTAGCTATGGTTTAGGATCATAACCTTTTTATCTTTTTGATCGTTGATCGAACCGAAGTCGATAGAACCGGTGGGGAACACGCTGAGTGCACCCTGGTGTAATCCCCGAGACTCTTGTTGAATGTTTTGATTGGTGTAGTCTTAGAAATGCTACGATTTTTCTCTTAGTCACTCGGAAGTGACCTATCTTTGATGTCATGTCGACTATCCTTTGCGAAATCTTGCGAGCTTGTGGCTCGCTATCTTGAAATGGAGAACAAACATATCCAGCTCGAACTTGACTTGAAGCTTGTCGGAGAACTTCACGCGAAGGCGAAGGAGGAAGCAAAAGGTATGTTTGACGACTGCCTTTATTTTTTTGTCCATTCCTGATTCTGATCTCATTGTCACTTTGCAGATAAACTGAAGGAGGCTCTGAAGAAGAAGGACCTTGACCTCGCTGAGGCACAGAAAGGGGCTTCAGACAAGACGAAGCTCGTAGAAGAAAAGCTGGCTTCAGTCGGTAAAGTTGAAGAGGAGAATACCAATCTGAAAGCTGCTCTCGTAGCGACGACAAGGAGTCGACCGTCGAAGAATGACAAGATAGCTCTGAGTGACAAGGCTAGCGAACTGATGGGGAAGAAGAACGATCTGGAGTCTTATTTGGAAGGGCTCGCCAAGAAGTTATTCCTCATGCTTGAAGGTAATCTTTTCTATCCGACTGACTTGTTATCGTCGACTCGTCGTAGAACTGTTGGCTTAACTTCAAACTGTGCTTACAGAATTCTGTCAAAACTTCGAGGAGGAGACCAGTCGACTAGAGACAAACTTGGACCCCATTAACTCTCCTGTGAAGGACGATGCTGCTATGAACGTGTACCGACTGGAGTCTCACGTTGTTGGTGTGGTGGACTACCTTGCTCGACTGAAGGCCGCGCTGTCGCGGATCGACACGACACTCTGGCCAAGAGAGACACTTCAAAATGACCTCGAGTCTTTAATGACTCGACTAAATGACGTTCCAGGTCGAGTGCAGGAATGGAAGAAGTCTTCCGCCAGATGTGGTGCTGATGTTGCTCTGTCCCTGGTATGTATTCACTGCAAGGATGCGCGGGAGGACAAGCTGGCGTCCATCAGGGTGGCCAATACCAAGAAGCATGACTTCCAATCTTTCATGGAGACCTTCATTGCTGCTTGCCACTTTCGGATTCTTGTGGAATCGACTGGACCAGTTAAATCGCGCCCTCCAGTCCTCCACCTGAGGAGTAAAAAACTTCTATGCTTTGTCTTAAATTTGCCTCGAAATGCCGAGTGGTTTTTGTAACCAATATACTTTTACAGGCTCGACGCCTGAGCACTTCCGAATCCGTAGGACGTTATCTGGACTTGGTTTATCGTTAAATATGCTTGCACTTGCCTTCGAGCAAACTTTGTCTTTCACTTAGAATATACTTTAACACTTGATATGCAACTCTGAGGTGGAAAGTCCAATAGACCTGTACTTCACCGTTTTTGCAGGTAGGGATGGAGCACAAATAGAGTGCACATTGTATTTGTGGCATAGCTCAGAGGGAGAAGGTAGCAGTCGACCTGCGCCTCGTCATCCTTGCAGAGCGCATGTTGTATTTGTGGCGTAGCTCAGAAGGAGAAGGTAGCAGTCAACCTACACCTCATCATCTTTGTAGAACGGAATAAATTAAGTACTTAGGCGAGAACTGTGCTGTAGCTAAGCCCCCGAGTGGGAGGATTGCTCTCCACTCGGTGGGATTTTCAACTACTTAGGCTAGCACTGGACTGCAGCTAAGCCTCCGAGTGGGAGGTTTGCTCTCCACTCGGTAGGATTTTTGGATACTTAGGCGAGTACTGGACTGCAGCTAAGCCCCCGAGTGGGAGGTTTGCTCTCCACTCGGTAGGATTTTCAGATACTTAGGAGAGTACTGGACTGCAGCTAAGCCCCCGAGTGGGGGGTTTGCTCTCCACTCGGTAGGATTTTCAGATACTTAGGCGTCTTGGGATGTAGCTAAGCCCCGAGTGGGAGGTTTGCTCTCCACTCGGTAGGATTTTGGGATACTTAGGCGAGCTTGGACTCATGGCTAAGCCCCCGAGTGGGAGGTTTGCTCTCCACTCGGTAGGATTTTCAGATACTTAGGCGAGTACTGGACTGCAGCTAAGCCCCCAAGTGGGAGGCTTGCTCTCCACTCAGTAGGATTTTCAGATACTTAGGCGAGTACTGGACTGCAGCTAAGCCCCCGAGTGGGAGGTTTGCTCTGCACTCGTGTCAGGACTCTGACTCAATGCCACATCGATCTAGCATGTAACACCTCATATCACTTTGCGGCCTCACGCACGGTATTCCCACGGGTGTCGCCTTACCTTTGCCCGGGACCGTTTAAGCCTTTTGGCACACGTATATGATAGTGTCGCTAGCATCCATATGATAAGGAGCCCAGTGACATGGCTGGTCGTAAACCAAAAGTGGCACGAACTTACGAGGACATGCATCCATGACCCAACATCGAGCGTGTCGGTCATCGGTGAGTGAATCGGGCTGTAGCACTGGGCTAGCGGACTCGGTGAACCGGGCATGGCGGGCTAACGAGGACTCCGGTATTCATCGCGTGACATTTCCCCGAGGGGACAGACACATGAACGAAGAAGGACACATGTCGGCCAGCCTAAGTGTTCCGGAGCAGTAGCAAGCTACCATGGCTCGGTGGAAACACTAGGAGAAATTTCCCGGTAAGAGAGGCTACTAAGGATAAACAACTAGATAGCCAGATCCCACACATACCAAGCATTTCAATAACATACACACAATATGCTCAATATGTGCAAATACAACATGGCATCACAACATGACTCTACGACTCAAGTATTTATTCATTAGGCTCTGTGGAGCTAGATATTACAAACATGGGTCTCAAGACCCAACATTCAGAGCATACAAGTCAAAACACATGCGGAAGCTTAATATGTCTGAGTACAGACATCTACAAATGAAAAAAATGAGAAGCGACTATCTACCAAATCTGCCGAGGGCACAAGATCGTAGCTGAGGTAACAAGCTAAGCGTCGAAGTCCACAGCGGAACAACTAAGCGGGACGAGCGTCTCTCTGCAAAAACATAAAATAGGCAAGCGTGAGTACAAATGTACCCAACAAGACTTACATCGAACTAACTACATATGCATCATTATCAACAAAGCGGGGTGGTGGAGTTTAACAGCGACAAGCCAGCTTTGACTCGATGGCTATTCCGAACTACTCTGCAAGTAACTCTTTTGAGGTGGTGCTACGAGTCCACATATTCACCATATCAATACACCACTATGGATCCGCTCCGTCTCCCTCACGAGAACGCCATCCATAGCACTCACGCTTATCTTGCGCATTTTAGAGTATCCACTTTCACTTGTCTATGAACTGTTATAGGCAACCCAGAAGTCCTTTACTGCGGACACGGCTATTCGAATAGATGATGTTAACCCTGCAGGGGTGTACTTCTTCACACACGCTCTCACCACTTACCGTCGTTTACACGACATGTACTCAGCTACCTTCAAGCGGAAGCCCAACGTGGGTGTCGGCCACAACCTACCTAACCACTCAAGTCTCTAGTTCAGGTTTATCGCCTATTCAGGTTCCATCCGCTGGGAGTCCGGCCGAGGTTTCCACATACGGCCCCGAACGATGTGAGCAGGGTTCCCGAGACACCAAACGGGCGCCCGGTACACCGTGCCATGGTGTATCTATCGCATCATAGCCCACCCCTAGGGTAAGCGCTACGTACGGCCTCCAACACATATCCTACAAACACCAGAAACTAGTTGCAACTCCTGGACAGAGAACAAGGATGATTAAGAAGCCGAGAGGGTCCATTGGTTTCGGGCCCAATGCGTGGTAGTAGCTGGTTCATGGATCACAAACACAGAACTCAGTTCCTGAGGACGGTTTCAATGAGACAACCCACCATGTAATCCTACATGGCCTCTCACCGCTACCTTTACCAAATCGTGTTCACACACTTTGCTCACACACACAGTAGGACATGTTCACACACCTCTGATTCATCCTCGATGAATCAGACCCGACTCAACTCTAAGCAGTAGCAGGCATGACAAACAACCATGAATGAGTAGGCACAACAGGGCTCAAACAACTCCTACTCATGCTAGTGGGTTTCATCTATTTACTGTGGAATGACATGTCATGCAAAGGATAAAGGGGTTCAGCTACCGCAGCGAGTAACAGATGAATCATTGTTGTCCTAATGCAGTAAAAGAGAGCAAGAGCGAGAGGGTGGGATTGTATCGGAATGAACAAGGGGTTTTTGCTTGCCTGGAACTTCTGAAGATAGCATTGAGTCTTCATCAGTGCCAACAATCACAACGTTGGTATAATGTCTACCGAGGGGGAACAACACCGACAAACAGAGAAGAAACACGATCAATGCAATGCACAATATAATGCATGCTATGACATGGCAATAAGAATGTGTTTTGGCTAATGCAAACTAGAACAGATTGAGATGAGTCCATTTGAACCAAAGATTCAAATGCAAACCCATTTTAAGAGGTCATAATAGTGCATTAACTTGTTTCACCTAAACAGCAAGGTTAATGTGTTCTAACATGCATGAAACCAGTGCAGATGGATAGATTGGATTTTTTTGATCATTTTTCATATACAAATTATTTCATTCTGAGCTACGGTTGATTTCCTATGATTCTTAGAAGTTTTGGTTATTTTCTGGAATTTCTTGTAGAAGAAAAGTTCCAGTAATTAGTTATTGCACCAGCATTGCGTCAGGGTGACGTCAGTGGTCAAAGGGGGCGTCCTTGTCAACCTGACCAGTGGGTCCCGCGTGTCAGCAGTTATTTAAACTGACTAAATTTAGTTAGTTCTAATCTAAGTTAATTAGCAGAGGGGGGTCCCACTTGTCATAGACTCAGGGGAGTCAACCTGGGCCCACCCAGTCAAGGTCAACGGGTCAAACTCGCTGGCGTTTAGCTACCGGCGAGGCCAGACGCGGCGGTGAGAGTGCATTAGTGTGTTCCGGCGACCAAATGAGCGGCGGAGGGCATCTACGCGTAGCTGGGAGCAAGCCGAAGTGCTTGGTGGCAGTGGTTGGGCTCGGGGTGGCCGGGAACATCGCCGGCGACGACCTTGGCAGTTGCCGGAGTCGGGTGAGGTCGAACCCGAGGCTACGGGGCACGGCGAGGCACGGGAAGTGGTGCGTTGGACTCGTCGGGGTGCGGTGGAGTTAATGGACAAGGTGGTGAGGCCTGTGGGTGGCCGGAGTCACGTCGGCGACGAGCTCCGCGGCGGCGCGTGCGGGTGAGCTTCATGCAGTCGATGCAGGGCTCGAGAGCGAGAACGGGAGGGGTGGAGAGGTAGCTAATCTCACGACGGTCACGTAGGAGTAGACGGAGCGGTCGGGGACGAGCTGATGCGGCGGCGACGACGAAGGGGATCTGTGGCGGTGCTCGGTGAAGATGATCTCGAAGAAGACGAAGCAGGGCTCGCGATCGCTCAGGGCTCGGGCTGCTCGACGGAGTCGACGGCGGCGGAGTTGTTGGACACGGTGGCTCGGTACGGGGACGACGGTGGACACGGTTTCACGGTGGCGCGGGCACAGCAGCGTCGGCCATGGCGGAGGGAGAGTGATAGAGAGAGGCAAGGGGAATGTGAGATGTCCATGCAGTCGGGGCGGCAAGGTGGAGCTCGCCCAGGTGTCCAAGGGCGTGGGCGGCAAGCAGCTGACGCCATGGCGAGCTCGCGCTCATCGGCATCACCTCCCTGCCTGCTGGCGGGACGGCAAGCGGCCCAGGCACGTACGGGCGGCAGGTCTTGAGCACGCCCGTGGGTCGGGCACGCAGGTTTGTCCAGGTAAGAGGGTTTTCATTTGTTTTTGTTTTATAATTATTTCTGTAGGTTTGTTGCATTTCTAAAAATATTTAGGCAACTCCAAAAATCACCAAACTGCTCATAGCCACTATTTGGAATATATCCAGCATGGAACATTTTAGTTTGGAGTTATTTGAGCATTTGAAATATTTTATATAATTTAAATGCCCAAACTCAAATAGCTAAAGATTTAATCCATTGACCTTAGAGTGACCTAGAAATTTGTGCATCAGTTTTGACAATGGTTTAAGACCAGGCCAGAGGTGATGAACATTTTGGAAGGGCATTTCAGGTTCATTGAAAATATTTTTAGTAAGCCTTAGTTGAATTCAGAGGGGTTCTAGGGGTTCTGGCTTCCCCAATTCAAGTTTCTGATGGGAAGTAGACATGATGCAACACTCTAATGCATGGACTAACTGGGATGTGACAACTCACCCCCACTAAACAAGAATATCGCCCCGAGATTCAAGACATGAGGTAAGAAGACAGAGGGGACATGAAGCTAACACGATCTTCATGATCCAATTGCCCTTCTCGAGGATGTTGACTCATTGCTTCAAATTTATCTTGGCGTCTTGCTTTGAGAACTACATCGAACATAACAACGAGTAGAGGGAAGAATTTTATAAGAATCGATATTCTTGATGTTCGAGCAACTTAGGATCATCTTAATGATCACAAGATCAACTCACGGAATAAGACATGAAAACATCTCTGGAGCTGAGAGGCAAAACATGCATCAGGAGCGACAGAAGAATCAATTTGACGAGGGTTTCAAAGTGGCGATGGAAATTGCCATGATTACAAAACGGGGCACCTCAGGGGAGGTGACTCGAAGAACTGTTCCCTTAAGTGGCAAAAGAATTACTTTTGATCCATAGATCATTGAAACTCTTCATACCACCTTAAGGCAATTGATAATTGATCATTTTAAAAATCTCGGAGAAATGGCATACTCAGACTAGGATGGATGATGTGGACTACCTTGTTGAAGACAACGCAATGGATGACTTTTGCTTTTCACCGGAAATGAATGGGACCCATGACAGGACCACTTTTGAAGATGATCCTGGACAGCAACTTCTGAGAAGGACATGTTGGAAATATGCCCTAGAGGCAATAATAAAAGTATTATTATATTTCATTGTTCATGATAATTGTCTTTTGTTCATGCTATAACTGTATTATCCGAAAATCGTAATACACGTGTGAACACATAGACCACAATATGTCCCTAGTGAGCCTCTAGTTGACTAGCTCGTTGTGATCAACAGATAGTCATGGTTTCTGACTATGGACATTGGATGTCGTTGATAACGGGATCACATCATTAGGAGAATGATGTGATGGACAAGACAATCCTAAGCATAGCACAAAGATCGTGTAGTTCGTTTGCTAGAGCTTTGCCAATGTCAAGTATCTCTTCCTTCGACCATGAGATCGTGTAACTCCGGATACCGTAGGAGTGCCTTGGGTGTATCAAGCGTCACAACATAACGGGTGACTATAAAGGTGCATTACGGTATCTCCGAAAGTATCTGTTGGGTTGACACGGATCGAGGCTCGGATTTGTCACTCCGTGTATGACGGAGAGGTATCTCTGGGCCAGTCGGTAATGCATCATCATAATGAGCTCAAGGTGACCAAGGTGTTGACCATAGGATCATGCATTACGGTACGAGTAAAGTGACTTGCCAGTAACGAGACTGAACAAGGTATTGGGATACCGACGATCGAGTCTCGGGCAAGTAACGTACCGATTGACAAAGGGAATTGCATACGAGGTTTGATCGAATCCTCGACATCGTGGTTCAACCGATGAAATCATCGAGGAGCATGTAGGGAGCCAACATGGGTATCCAGATCCGCTGTTGGTTATTGCCCGAGAGTGGTCTCGGTCATGTATGCGTGTCTCCCGACCCGTAGGGTCTACACACTAAGGTTCGGTGGCGCTAGGGTTGTATGAATATGAGTGTGCAGCATACCGAATGTTGTTGAGTCCGGATGAGATCCCGGACGTCACGAGGAGTTTCGGAATGGTCGGAGGTAAAGAATAATATATAGGAAGTGGTATTCGGCCATCGGGAAAGTTTGAGGTCTCGGTAATGTCTGGGACCACGGAAGGGTCCCGGGTCCACCGGTGGGGCCACCCATCCGGAGGGCCCCATGGGCTGAAGTGGGAGGAACCAGCCCATAGTGGGCTGGTGCGCCCCTAGGCCCACCCCTGCGCCTAGGGTTGAAACCCTAGGGTGGGGGCGCCCGCTGGCTTGCGGGCACTCCACCCCTTGGCCGCCCCCAGGAGATTGGATCTCCAGGGCCGCCTCCCCGAGGCCTATATAAAGGGGAGGAGGGGGCTGCTGTGCCTTGTGCTGGCGCCTCCCTCCCCTGCTACACCTCCTCCTCCTCCCATAGTCGCTTGGCGAAGCCTGCCGGAGATCTGCTTGCATCCACCACCACGCCGTCGTGCTTTCTTTGGATCATCATCAACCTCTCCTTCCCCCTTGCTGGATCAAGAAGGAGGAGACGTCTCCCATCCCGTACGTGTGTTGAACGCGGAGGTGCTGTCCGTTCAGCACTTGGACATCGGTGATCTGAATCACGTCGAGTACGACTCCATCATCACCTTGCAAGCTTCCGCACGCGATCTACAAGTGGTATGTAGATGCAAACTCTCTCCCATTACTCGTTGCTTAGATGAACTCATAGATGGATCTTGGTGAAACCGTAGGAAAAATTTTAATTTTCTGCAACGTTCCCCAACAGTGGCATCATGAGCTAGGTCTATGCGTAGTTCTCTAATGCACGAGTAGAACACAATTTGTTGTGGGCGTGGATCTTGTCAACTTACTTGCCTCTACTAGTCTTTTCTTGCTTCAATGGTATTGTGGGATGAAGCGGCCCGGACCAACCTTACACGTACGCTTACGTGAGACCGGTTCCACCGATTGACATGCACTAGTTGCATAAGGTGGCTGGCGGGTGTCTGCCTCTCCCACTTTAGTTGGAGCGGATTCGATGAACAGGGCCCTTATGAAGGGTAAATAGAAGTTGACAAAATCACGTTGTGGTTATTCGTAGGTAAGAAAACGTTCTTGCTAGAACCCAATTGCAGCCACGTAAAAGATGCAACAACAATTAGAGGACGTCTAACTTGTTTTTGCAGCGATTGATCATGTAATGTGATATGGCGAGAAGTTGTGATGAATGATGAATTATGATGTATGAGATCATGTTCTTGTAATAGGATTCACGACTTGCATGTCGATGAGTATGACAACCGGCAGGAGCCATAGGAGTTGTCTTTATTTTTTGTATGACTTGCGTGTCATTGAAGAACGCCATGTAAACTACTTTACTTTATTGCTAAACGTGTTAGCCATAGAAGTAGAAGTAGTCATTGGCGTGACAACTTCATGAAGACACGATGATGGAGACCATGATGATGGAGATCATGGTGTCAAGCCGGTGACAAGATGATCATGGAGCCCCGAAGATGGAGATCAATGGAGCTATATGATATTGGCCATATCATGTCACAACTATATAATTGCATGTGATGTTTATTATGTTTATGCATCTTGTTTACTTAGGACGACGGTAGTAAATAAGATGATCCTTACAAAATTTCAAGAAGTGTTCTCCCTAAGCGTGCACCGTTGCTACAGTTTGTAAACTTCTAAGCACCACGTGATGATCGGGTGTGATGGATTCTTACGTTCACATACAACGGGTGTAAGACAGTTTTACACAGCGAAAACACTTAGGGTTAACTTGACGAGCCTAGCATGTACAGACATGGCCTCGGAACACGGAGACCGAAAGGTCGAACACGAGTCGTATGGAAGATCGATCAACATGAAGATGTTCACCGACGATGACTAGTCCGTCTCACGTGATGATCGGACACGGGCTAGTCGACTCGGATCGTGTAACACTTAGATGACTAGAGGATGTCTAATCTAAGTGGGAGTTCATAATTTGATTAGAACTTTATTATCATGAACTTAGTCTAAAACCTTTGCAAATATGTCTTGTAGATCAATGGCCAACGCTAATGTCAACATGAACTTCAGCGCTCCTAGAAAACCAAGCTGAAAGATGATGGCAGCAACTATACTGATGGGTCCGGAACACGAGGATCATCCTCATAGCTGCCAAGAAACAATATGTCCTAGAAGCACCGTTAGGTGACCCACCTGTTCTCCAAAGAACCAAGACGATTTGAGCGTTTGGCGGAACTCGTGTTGATGATTACTCCCTCGTTCGATGCGGCATGCTTTACAGCTTAGAACCGGGGCTCCAAAAGCGTTTTGAGCATCACGGAGCATATGAGATGTTCAAGAGCTGAAACTAGTTTTCCAAGCTCATGCCCGGTCGAGAGATATGATGTCTCCGACAAGTTCTACAGTTGTAAGATGGAGGAAAATAGTTACGTCGGTGAGCACATCCTCAAGATGTCAGGTTGCACAACCATATGACCCAAATGAACATTAACCTCCCGATGAGGCGGTCATTGATGAATCCTCGATCGCTCCCACCAAGCTACAAGAGCTTTGTGATGAACTACAACATGCGAGGATGGTGAAGACCATTCTGAAGTGTTCTCGATGCGAAGTCAGCAGAGGCTGAAATCAAGAAAGAACATCAAGTGTTGATGGTCAATAAGACCACTAAGTTCAAGAAGGGCAAGGGTAAGAAGAACTTCAAGAAGGGCGGCAAAGATGTTGCCGCGCCCGTAAGCCGATTCTTGGGAAGAAGTCAAAGAATGGACCCAAGCCCGAGGTGAGTGCTTTTATTGCAAGGGAAGGATCCTTTGGGCGAACTGCCCCAAATACTTAGCGGATAAGAAGGCCAGCAACACCAAAGGTATATTTGATATACATGTAATTGATGTGTACCTTACCGATTACTCGTAGTAACTCCGGGTATTTGATACGGTGCCGTTGCTCATATTTGTAACTCACAGCAGGAGCTGCGGAATAAACGGAGACCGGCGAAGGGCGAGGTGACGATCGCGTCGGGAATGGTTCCAGAGTCGATGTGATCGCCGTCGACACGCTGCCTCTACATTTACCCACGAGATTAGTTTTGAACCTTAATAATTGTTATTTAGTGCCAAGTTTGAGCATGAACATTGTATCGGATCTTGTTTAATCTGAGATGGCTACTCATTTAAGTCCGAGAATAATGGTTGTTCGATTTATATGAGAGATATGTTTTATGGTCATGCTCCGATGGTCAATGGTTTATTCTTAATGAATCTCGGCGTAATATTACACATGTTCATAGTGTGGATGCCAAAAGATGTAAAGTTGATAACGATAGTCCCACATACTTGTGGCACTGCCGCCTTGGTCACATTGGTGTCAAGCGCATGAAGAAGCTCCATGCTGATGGACTTTTAGAGTCTCTTGATTATGAATCGTTTGACACATGCGAACCATGCCTCTTAGGCAAAATGACCAAGACTCCGTTCTCCGAAACAATGGAGCGAGCAACCAACTTGTTGGAAATCATACATACCGATGTGTGCGGTCCAATGAGCGTTGAGGCTCGCGGAGGATATCGTTATGTTCTCACTCTCACTGATGACTTGAGTAGATATGGGTATGTCTACTTAATGAAACACAAGTCTGAGACCTTTGAAAAGTTCAAGGAATTTCAGAATGAGGTGGAGAATCAACGTGACCGAAAGATAAAGTTCCTACGATCAGATCGTGGAGGAGAATACTTAAGTCACGAATTTGGTACACACTTAAGGAAATGTGGAATCGTTTCACAACTCACGCCGCTGGAACACCTCAAATAAACGGTGTGTCCGAGCGTCAGAATCGCACTCTATTGGATATGGTGCGGTCTATGATGTCTCTTACCGATTTACGCTATCATTTTGGGGATACGCTCTAGAGACAGCTACATTCACTTTAAATAGGGCACCGTCTAAATCCGTTGAGACGACACCATATGAATTATGGTTTGGGAAGAAACCTAAGCTATCGTTTCTAAAAGTTTGGGGATGCAATGCTTATGTCAAGAAACTTCAACTGAAAAGCTCGAACCCAAGTCGGAAAAATGCGTATTCATAGGATACCCTAAGGAAACTGTCGGGTATACCTTCTACTTAAGATCCGAAGGCAAGATCTTTGTTGCCAAGAACGGATGCTTTACGAAAAAGAGTTTCTCTCGAAAGAAGTAAGTGGGAGGAAAGTAGAACTTCGATGAAGTACTACCTCTCGAGCGGGAAAGTGGTGCACCGTGAAACCGTTCTGTGATGCCCACACCAACGAAGAGGAAATCAATGATGATGATCAAGGTACTTGGATCAAGTTGCTCTTGAACCAGGGTCCACAAGGACACGTTCCGCACTGCAGTGGTACGGCAACCCGTCACGGAAATCATGTTGTTAGACAACGGTGAACCTTGAACTATGAAGAAGCGATGGCGGGCCCGATTCCAACAAATGGCTTGAAGCCATGAAATCCGAGATAGAATCCATGTATGAAAACAAAGTATGGACTTTGACAGACTTGCCGATGATTGGCGGCGATAGAAAACAAATGGATTTTTAAGAAGAAGACGGACGCGGATGGTAATGTTACCATCTATAAAGCTCGACTTGTCGCTAAGGGTTATCGACAAGTTCAAGGGATTGACTACGACGAGACTTTCTCTCCCGTAGCAAAGCTGAAGTCCGTCCGAATCATGTTAGCAATTGCCGCATACTATGATTATGAGATATGGCAGATGGACGTCAAAACGGCATTCCTTAATGGACATCTTAAGGAAGAGCTGTATATGATGCAGCCGGAAGGTTTTGTCGATCCTAAGAATGCTAACAAAGTATGCAAGCTCCAATGATCCATTTATGGACTGGTGCAAGCATCTTGGAGTTGGAACATTCCTTTGATGAGATGATCAAAGCGTTTGGGTTTATGCGACTTATGGAGAAGCCTGCGTTTACAAGAAAGTGAGTGGGAGCTCTGTAGCATTTCTCCTATTATATGTAGATGACATACTCTTGATGGGAAATGATACAAAACTTCTGGACAGCATTAAGGCCTACTTGAATAAGTGTTTTTCAATGAAGGACCTTGGAGAAGCTGCTTATATATTAGGCATCAAGATCTATAGAGATAGATCGAGACGCCTCATAGGTCTTTCACAAAGCACATACCTTGATAAGATTTTGAAGAGGTTCAAAATGGATCAGTCCAAGAAAGGGTTCTTGCCTATGTTACAAGGTGTGAGATTGAGCTCAGCTCAGTCACCGACCACGACAAAAGATAAAGAAGAGATGAGTGTCATCCCCTATGCTTCAGCCATAGGATCTATTATGTATGCCATGCTGTGTACCAGACCCGATGTAAACCTTGCCGTAAGTTTGGTAGCAAGATACCAAAGTAATCCCGGCAAGGAACACCGGCAGCGGTCAAGAATATCCTGGTACCGAAAGGGACAAAGGACATGTTTCTCGTTTATGGAGGAGACGAAGAGCTCGTCAGAAGGGTTACGTCGACGCTAGCTTCGACTCGGATCTGGATGACTCTAAGTCAAAACCGGATACATGTATATGTTGAATGGTGGAGCGATGCTGGTGCAGCCGCAAGCGAGCGTCGTGGCGGGATCTACGTGTGAAGCGGAGTACATGGCAGCCTCGGAGGCAGCGCATGAAGCGATTTGGGTGAAGGAGTTCATCACCGACCTAGGAGTCATACCCAATGCGTCGGGGCCGATCAAACTCTTCTGTGACAACACTGGAGCTATTGCCCTTGCCAAGGAGCCTAGGTTTCACAAGAAGACCAGGCACATCAAGCGTCATTTCAACTCCATCCGTGAAAATGTTCAAGATGGAGACATAGAGATTTGCAAAGTGCACACGGATCTGAATGTCGCAGATCCGTTGACTAAACCTCTCTCGCGTGCAAAACATGATCAACACCAGAACTCTATGGGTGTTCGATTCATCACAATGTAACTAGATTAATGACTCTAGTGCAAGTGGGAGACTGTTGGAAATATGCCCTAGAGGCAATAATAAAAGTATTATTATATTTCATTGTTCATGATAATTGTCTTTTGTTCATGCTATAACTGTATTATCCGGAAATCGTAATACACGTGTGAACACATAGACCACAATACATCCCTAGTGAGCCTCTAGTTGACTAGCTCGTTGTGATCAACAGATAGTCATGGTTTCCTGACTATGGACATTGGATGTCGTTGATAACGGGATCACATCATTAGGAGAATGATGTGATGGACAAGACCCAATCCTAAGCATAGCACAAAGATCGTGTAGTTCGTTTGCTAGAGCTTTGCCAATGTCAAGTATCTCTTCCTTCGACCATGAGATCGTGTAACTACCGGATACGGTATGCCTTGGGTGTATCAAACGTCACAACGTAACTGGGTGACTATAAAGGTGCATTACAGGTATCTCCGAAAGTATCTGTTGGGTTGACACGGATCGAGACTGGGATTTGTCACTCCGTATGACGGAGAGGTATCTCTGGGCCCACTCGGTAATGCATCATCATAATGAGCTCAAGGTGACCAAGGTGTTGACCACGGGATCATGCATTACGGTACGAGTAAAGTGACTTGCCGGTAACGAGACTGAGCAAGGTATTGGGATACCGACGATCGAGTCTCGGGCAAGTAACGTACCGATTGACAAAGGGAATTGCATACAGGGTTTGATCGAATCCTCGACATCGTGGTTCAACCGATGAAATCATCGAGGAGCATGTGGGAGCCAACATGGGTATCCAGATCGCGCTGTTGGTTATTGTCCGAGAGTCGTCTCGGTCATGTCTGCGTGTCTCCCGAACCCGTAGGGTCTACACACTTAAGGTTCGGTGACACTAGGGTTGTATGAATATGAGTGTGCAGCATACCGAATGTTGTTCGGAGTCCCGGATGAGATCCCGGACGTCACGAGGAGTTTCGGAATGGTCCGGAGGTAAAGAATAATATATAGGAAGTGGTATTTCGGCCATCGGGAAAGTTTCGGGGTCTCCCGGTAATGTACCGGGACCACCGGAAGGGTCCCGGGGGTCCACCGGGTGGGGCCACCCATCCCGAGGGCCCCATGGGCTGAAGTGGGAGGAACCAGCCCATAGTGGGCTGGTGCGCCCCTCAGGCCCACTCCCCACGCCTAGGGTTGAAACCCTAGGGGTGGGGCGCCCACTTGGCGTGGGGCACTCCACCCCTTGGCCGCCGCCCCTTGAGATTGGATCTCCAGGCCGGCGCCCCCAGAGGCCTATATAAAGGGGGGAGGGAGGGGCTGCTGTACCCTTGTGCTTGGCGCCCTCCCCTGCTACACCTCGTCCTCCTCCGTAGTCGCTTGGCGAAGCCTCGAAGATCTGCCAGATCCACCACCACGCCGCCGTCTTCTTTGGATCATCATCAACCTCTCCTTCCCCTTGCTGGATCAAGAAGGAGGAGACGTCTCCGTCCCGTACGTGTGTTGAACGCGGAGGTGCTGTCCGTTCAGCACTTGGACATCGGTGATCTGAATCACGTCGAGTACGACTCCATCATCACCTTGCAAGCTTCCGCACGCGATCTACAAGTGGTATGTAGATGCAACTCTCTCCCGTTACTCTTTGCTTAGATGAACTCATAGATGGATCTTGCTGAAACCGTAGAAAATATTTTAATTTTCTGCAATGTTCCCCAACAGGACAAACCATGGAAAATTGGCCCGATGGGGTGCAAGCTGGGAACAACATGCAAATGTTGGAAATGTTCCAACCATCATATCTGCTTGAGATTCGGATCTGGTTGGAAACAAGATATTTTAGACAGCATGTCTGGAAAAGAAAGTTTGCAACACAAACAGACGAGACGGAGTTGCGAGATTCTCGGGAATGAACTACGATAGCAAGCTCCAAAACATGAGCTGGTTCTACTACAAACTTGTGAACACGCTGTCCAAGACAAGCATGACCATGTAGTAGTCTTATAATGAAACACTATCGAGTTCAGGTTAGGATCCATCATCAAGGATTTCGAAGTCTTTACGCGCGCTAGACTTCTTTTCCTTGAACAAGTCAACCAGTGGCTTGAAGTGCTACGGAACATATGTAATGAAGGTTGCAAGTCTGCAAACCACAGGATACTTCGCACATATGCATGAATAACTTGGGATGATTCCGGGGAAGCAAAAACAATCTTTCTCGAACTGACGGCGGCATCTTGCACCAGATGCACATGAATTCAAGGAAGTCACCCCTTCCATCCAAGCATAAGCTTCATGAACAGAACACGAAGGCATTGCTTATAAAATTTTCAACACTAGGTTGATGTTCAACATAAATCATGGGGGAGACAAAATGCTGCTGATGGGGTTCAACAACAACTCATCGGAATTTCCATATCACTGGACTTCCACCATCATGTGAACACGGTGATAGCATAGGTCAGACCAAAAGATGTAATGGTGTATGCTTGAGGGATCAACCACGAGTAAGACAACATTACGAACATCGTTGGTTCTGATTTGACTTGACGATGGCCCATACTCAAGTCAAAGTTTTGACAAGGAAATAGATCCAACAACTGATCACGAGGAACAATTGGTGAAGATATCATCTTTCTTCAACACACGCACACACACACACACACAAAGATATCCCTTTGGAAGTGAACTAAGTTAGACAAGCTTTTATCTCCCAACTCTCCAAGTTGTTGTTTGGCTTAACCAACTAGCTCAGGGGTATCCAACACAGATTCTTGGAGAAAAGTGGTTTATTGGAAAACCAACTTGATCACGAGCTCAACATAACAGTCAGGGGACAACCTGGTAATACTTCCGAGAAGATATTCGGAAAATCACGAACCACCGGTATGTTACTAAGCTCGAGAACAACCTTGCTTTTCAGGGCAAGATGATATGATCAAAAGAGTGAGGGATTGACACAATCCTAACTTATTGATCGAGGAGTGCACCAGAAATAAGGACTAGGTAGCACGATCAATCTTAGGATGATGATTTAATAACCAACATGCTAAGAATGAGACTATTGTCCATTTACTACCAAGCAACGAGTTACTAGGAGTATCGATTTCACACATCACATTTCACTTGTTGGCATTCCGGTTACATCAACACGGGGTCGAGGATTGAATAATGATAGCGAGAAGTATCACTGCGTCAAGAATCCATAAGAGGTGGTGCAATTCTCATGACAGTCTTGACATAAAGATGGTAACACTCCAAGGTAGAACAGAGCAAAAGCTGGATTGGCATTTTGATCTGTGGAATACAACTACTTTGACCCAATCCTAGAAATGGACGAGGTACTGGAGTTTGTTTCTCCTAGTCATTTCGGAATAGAATGGCTTGACGGACCACAAGAATAATAGGCATCGATGAACATAAATGCACAACTATTCCTGATTATCAATTGATAGACTAGGGTCGGAATACACCTGAGGAAGGTCAACTCAAGGAACATATAACTTTCTGAATTGTGAATGCATAGATTAGTATGTCGAACCAAGTTCAACATTTCTTCCGGATAACCCATGCAGAAATGGTAGAACTGGCAGATTCACAATTATGAATGGAGAACTCCTCAAGAGTACTCTGATTGTGATCCTTCGGTTCAGCGAGGAACTTCTGCCATCAGCGGTTCATAGTATTTGGAAGAAGGAAATACCACGGACCTCAAGGACTATCGCAAAGTTACTAATATCTTAAAGGAACTAGCGAACACTATCAACAGGAGGTAAGTAGGGTGAACCTCGGGTTCAAGAACCCAGGAATAGAATATCTACTACTAAATGGCATCACGGGATGCTTTCGAGAATGGTGGCCAGAATCATCACACCGGGAACACAAAACATTGCTAGATTACTAGGTGACTCCCTAAAACACCTAGGGTCATAATAATAGCTCCAACATATATGTCAAGGCAATAAATTACCTCAACGCACCGGTTAGTGTGCTTATTCTGACCATAAAGGACATCAGGAATGGAAGGAAAGGATTTGCAAATGCATCAGACTATTTAGAAACCTGGGATGACTCGGACAGCATAACGGCTGTAAATGCTCAGAAAAGATTTGAGACATTCACAAGGATTTGCATAGTCACTTAACAACATCATATCAAGGTTCTGGTTCAACTGAGAACATACTAAAAGTAGTAGAAACTGAATTGAGGCTTGAAACTATCAATCCTATAAGTCTCTAACATAACAACTCATCATCCTAGAAGATAGATGAGAAGCCTAATGTTCCTAAGCCCCGTAGAAGAGAACAGGATGACTCAGATCCGAAGGCCATGAGGTATAAGGAGTAAAAAGAGCCTTATGTTCCCTTCCACAATGATTTCCCTTACATAACTAATGCATTTCTGGACACAACTTCGACCAGTTTGGCTTGGTAATCCTCTGAGCAATCGCTCGATACCAAAGCTGTCAGGACCCCGACTCAATGCCAGATCGATCTAGCATGTAACACCTCATATCACTTTGTGGCCTCACGCACGGTATTCCCATGGGTGTCGCCTTACCTTTGCCCGGGACCGTTTGCGCCTTTTGGCACACGTATATGATAGTGTCGCAAGCATCCATATGATAAGGAGCCCGGTGACATGGCTAGTCGTAAACCCAAAGTGGCACAAACTTACAAGGACAGGCATCCATGACACAACATCGAACATGTCGGTCATCGCCGAAAGTGAATCCAGTCAGTAGCACTGGGCTAGCAGACTCGGTGAACCGGCAGTAGCGGCTAACAGACTCCGTATTCATCGCGTGACATTTCCCCGAGGGGATAGACACAGGAACGAAGAAGGACACATGCCGACTAGCCTAAGTGTTCTGGAGTAGTAGCAAGCTACCATGGCTCAGTGGAAACACTAGGAGACATTTCCCAGTAAGAGAGGCTACTATGGATAAACAACTAGATAGTCAGATCCCACA
Source organism: Aegilops speltoides (assembly GCA_021437245.1). Classification (NCBI taxonomy): domain Eukaryota; kingdom Viridiplantae; phylum Streptophyta; class Magnoliopsida; order Poales; family Poaceae; genus Aegilops; species Aegilops speltoides. The sequence continues at coordinate 218,684,456 of CM038141.1, read as the reverse complement.
CATACCAAGCATTTCAATAACATACACACAATATGCTCGATATGTGCAAATACAACATGGAATCACAACATGACTCTACGACTCAAGTATTTATTCATTAGGCTCCGAGGAGCGAGATATTACAAACATGGGTCTCAAGACCCAACATTGAAACATACAAGTCAAAACACATGCGAAGCTTAATATGTCCGAGTACAGCATCTACAAATGAAAAAGGCCGAGAAGCCTGACTATCTACCAGATCCTGCCGAGGGCACAAGATCGTAGCTGAGGTAACAAGCTAAACATCGAAGTCCACGCGGAACTACTAGCGAGACTGACGTCTCTCTGCAAAAACATAAAATAGGCAAACGTGAGTACAAATGTACCTAGCAAGACTGACATCAGAACTAACTACATATGCATCATTATCAACAAAGGGGGTGGTGGAGTTTAACAGCAGCAAGCCAGCATTGACTCGGTGGCTATTCTGAACTAATACTGCAAGTAACTCTTTTGAGGTGGCGCACACGAGTCCACATATTCACCATATCAATACACCACTATGGATCCGCTCCTGTCTCCCTACGAGAACGCCATCCATAGCACTCACGCTTATCTTGCGCATTTTAGAGTATCCACTTTCACTTGCCTATGAACTGTTATAGGCAACCCAGAAGTCCTTTACCGCGGACACGGCTATTCGAATAGATGATGTTAACCCTGCAGGGGTGTACTTCTTCACACACGCTCTCACCACTTACCGCCGTTTACACGACATGTACTCGGCAACCTTCAAGCGGAAGCCCAACGTGGGTGTCGGCCACAGCCTACCTAAACACTCAAGTCTCTAGTCCAGGTTTATCGCCTACTCAGGTTCCATCCACTGGGAGTCCGGCCGAGATTTCCACATACGGCCCCGAACAATGTGAGCAGGGTTCCCGAGACACCAAACGGGCGCCCGGTACACCGTGCCACGGTGTATCTACCGCATCATAGCCCACCCCTAGGATCAGTGCTACGCATGACCTCCAACACATATCCTACAAACACCAGAAAGTAGTTGCAACTCCTGGACGGAGAACAAGGATGATTAAGAAGCCGAGAGGTTCCATTGGTTTCGGGCCCAATGCGTGGTAGTAGCTGGTTCATGGATCACAAACACAGAACTCAGTTCCTAAGGACGGTTTCAATGAGACAACCCACCATGTACTCCTACATGGCCTCTCACCGCTACCTTTACCAAATCGTGTTCACACACTTTGCTCACACACACACACAGCAGGACATGTTCACACACCTCTGATTCATCCTCGATGACTCAGACCCTACTCAACTCTAAGCAGTAGCAGGCATGACAAACAAGCATGAATGATTAGGCACAACAGGGCTCAAACAACTCCTACTCATGCTAGTGGGTTTCATCTATTTACTGTGGAATGACAGGTCATGCAAAGGATAAAGGGGTTCAGCTACCACAACAAGTAACAGATGAATCATTGTTGTCCTAATACAATATAAGAGAGCAGGAGCGAGAGGGTGGGATTGTATCGGAATGAACAAGGGGTTTTCGCTTGCCTGGCACTTCTGAAGATAGCATTGAGTCTTCATCAGTGTCAATGATCACAACGTCGGTACAACGTCTACCGAGGGGGAACAACACCGGCAAACAGAGAAGAAACATGATCAATGAAATGCACAATATGATGCATGCTATGACATGGCAATAAGAATGTGTTTTGGCTAATGCTAGCTAGAACAGATTGAGATGAGTCCATTTGAACCAAAGATTCAAATGTAAACCCAATTTAAGAGGTCATAATAGTGCATTAAATTGTTTCACCTAAACAGCAAGGTTAATGTGTTCTAACATGCATGAAACCAGTGCAGATGGATAGATTGGATTTTTCTGATCATTTTTCATATATAAATTATTTCATTCTGAGCTACGGTTAATTTCCTATGATTTTTAGAAGTTTTGGTTATTTTCTAGAATTTCCTGTATAAGAAAAATTCCAACAATTAGTTATTGCGTCAGCATTACGTCAAGGTGACGTCAGTGGTCAAAGGGGGCATCCAGGTCAACCTGACCAGTGGGTCTCGCATGTCAGTAGTTATTTAAACTAACTAAATTTAATTAGTTCTAATCTAAGTTAATTAGCAGGGGGGGTCCCACTTGTCATAGACTCAGGGGAGTCAACCTGGGCCCACCCAGTCAAGGTCAATGGGTCAAACTCACCGGCGATTAGCCGCCGGCAAGGCCAGATGTGGCGGTGAGAGTGCATTAGTGCGTTCCGGCGACCAAATGAGCGGTGGAGGGCATCTACGCGTAGCTGGGAGCAAGCTGCAGCGCTTGGTGGCAGTGGTTGGGCTCGGGGTGGCCGGGAACATCACCGGCGACGACCTTGGTGGTCGCCGGAGTCGGGTGAGGTCGAACCCGAGGCTGCGGGGCATGACGAGGCACGGGAAGTGATGCGTTGGACTCGTGGGGGTGCGGTGGTGTTAATGGACAAGGTGGTGAGGCCTGTGGGTGGCCGGAGTCACGTCGGTGACGAGCTCCGCGGCGGCGCATGCGGGTGAGCTTCATGCAGTCGATGCAGGGCTCGAGAGCAAGAACGGGAGGGGTGGAGAGGTAGCTAAGCTCACGGCGGTCACGTAGGAGCAGACGGAGCGGTCGGGGACGAGCTGATGCGGCGGCGACGGCGAAGGGGATCTGCGGCGGTGCTCGGTGAAGATGATCTCGAAGAAGACGAAGCAGGGCTCGCGAGCGCTCGGGGCTTGGGCTGCTCGACGGAGTCGACGACGGCAGAGTTGTTGGACACGGTGGCTCGGTACGGGGATGACGGTACACTCGGTTTCACGGTAGCGCGGGCGCAGCAGCGTCGGCCATGGCGGAGGGAGAGCGAGAGAGAGAGGCAGGGGGAATGCGAGATGTCCATGGAGTCGGGGCGGCGAGGTGGAGCTCGCCCAGGTGTCCAGGGGCATGGGCGGCAAGCAGCTGACGCCGTGACGAGCTCGCACTTGTCGGCATCACCTCCCTGCCTGCCTGGCGGGGACGAAGCAGCTGGCTGGCACGGGCCAACACAGTGCTGGGCCGCCAGGTGGGCCGGGGCATGGGTTTGGCCAGGTAAGAGGGTTTTCATTTGTTTTTGTTTTATAATTATTACTGTAGGTTTGTTGCATTTCTAAAAATACTTAGGCAACTCCAAAATCACCAAACTACACATCGCCACTATTTGGAATATATCCAGCATGGAACATTTTAGTTTGGAGTTATTTGAGCATTTGAAATATTTTATATAATTTAAATGCCCAAACTCAAATAGCTAAAGATTTAATCCAGTGACCTTAGAGTGACCTAGAAATTTGTGCATCACTTTTGACAGTGGTTTAAGACCAGGCCAGAGGTGATGAAAATATTTTTAGTAAGCCTTAGTTGAATTCAGAGGGGTTCTGGGGGTTCTGGCTTCCCCAATTCAAGTTTCTGATGGGAAATAGACATGATGCAACACTCTAATGCATGGACTAGCTGGGATGTGACAACTCGGTAGGATTTTCAGATACTTAGGCGAGTACTGGACTGCAGCTAAGCCCCCGAGTGGGAGGTTTGCTCTCCACTCGGTAGGATTTTTTTGTGGCGTAGCTTTGAAGGAGAAGGTAGTAGTCGACCTGCACCTCATCATCCTTGTGGAGCGCACAATGTATTTGTGGCGTAGCTCGGAGGGAGAAGGTAGCCGTCGACCTGCACCTCGTCATCCTTGCCGAGCGCACATTGTATTTGTGGCGTAGCTCAGAAGGAGAAGGTAGCAATTGACCTGCACCTCATCGTCCTTGCAGAGCGCACATTGTATTAAATACTTAGGCGAGTACTTGGACTGCAGCTAAGCCTCCGAGTGGGAGGCTGGCTCACCACTCGGTAGGATTTTAAACACTTAGGCGAGTACGTGGACTGCAGCTAAGCCTCCGAGTGGGAGGCTGGCTCACCACTCGGTAGGATTTTAAACACTTATGCGAGTACTTGGACTGCAGCTAAGCCTCCGAATGGGAGGCTGGCTCACCACTCGGTAGGATTTTAAACACTTAGGCGAGTAGTTGGACTGCAGCTAAGCCTCTGAGTGGGAGGCTGGCTCACCACTCGGTAGGATTTTAAATACTTAGGCGAAACGGATTCGCACCTAAGCCCCTAAGTGGGAGGCTGGCTCACCACTCGGGAGGGATATTTTTTTTCAAACTGAGGCGAAACGGATTCGCAGCTAAGCCACCCACTGGGGATTTCTCACGTAAACAAAAGTAACAACAATCACTTGGAAAATTATAACACTCTTGTCTTTGAAAAACAAACTACAGAAGTAATTTTATTACATCTCATCCAAGTGAATACTTAAGTATAAAAGGGGGCGGAGCAGCTCCGCGTTCCAAGCTCGCGGCTCGTCAATTTGGCGATCGACATTGTAAAGACGGTACGCTCCATTGTGGAGGACTTTGGTGACGATGAAGGGACCTTCCCAAGTAGGAGCAAGCTTGTGTGGCTTCTGCTGATCCACTCGGAGAACCAAATCTCCTTCTTGGAAGGCTCGACTCTTCACGTTTCTGGCATGGAAGCGACGCAAGTCCTGTTGATAGATAGTCGATCGGATCGTGGCCATCTCTCTTTCTTCTTCTAGAAGGTCGACTACGTCCTGTCGGGCTTGCTCTGCTTCATCTTCAGTGTAGAGCTCGACACGGGGTGCATTGTGAAGCAGGTCACTCGGCAGGACTGCTTCGGCTCCATAGACCAGGAAGAATGGTGTTCTCCCAGTCGACCGATTAGGAGTGGTCCTTAATCCCCAAAGAACTGATGGAAGCTCGTCGACCCATGCGCCTGCTGCGTGTTTGAGATGCGCATCAGTCGGGGTTTCAATCCTTTGAGAATTAGACCATTGTCTCGTTCAGCTTGTCCATTCGACTGGGGGTGAGCGACTGAAGCGTAGTCGACTCGTGTGCCTCGAGAGGCGCAAAAGGCTTTGAATTCATCGGAATCAAAGTTTGACCCATTATCAGTGATGATGCTATGCGGCACTCCATATCTGAACACTAATTCTCTGATGAATCTGATAGCGGTGCCGGCATCAAGGTTCTTGATAGGTTTAGCTGCAATCCACTTAGTAAACTTGTCGACTGCTACCAGTACATGGGTGAAGCCGCTCCTGTCAGTTCTCAGTGTTCCAACCATATCCAATCCCCAAACAGTGAAGGGCCAGGCGAGTGGAATGGTCTTCAAGGTTGAGGCGGGTTTGTGCGATAGATTGGAATAGAACTGACACCCTTCATACTTGTCAACTATTTCCTTTGCCATTTCATTTTCTCTTGGCCAGTAAAATCTCGCTCGGTATGCTTTATCCACAATGGTCCGAGAGGACACATGATGACCACAGGTCCCCGAGTGGATATCGTCAAGGATTATCCGACCTTCCTCTGGTGTTATACATTTCTGACCGACGCCAGTTGCGTTTTCTCTGTACAACTATCCCTTTATCATGGTAAAGGCTTTGGACCGACGGACGATCTGTCGAGCCTCTTCTTCATTCTCTGGGAGGTCTTTCCTTAGGATATACGTGATGTACGGCTCTGTCCAGTCGGGAGTGATGAACAAAATTTGCAAGATCAGGTCGACCACAGCTGGAACTTCAACTTCAGTCGGATCCGTGACACTTTTTGGCTGTGGAGCTTCTTCGGTGAAAGGATCTTCTTGAACTGATGGTGTATGGATGTGTTCCAAAAACACATTACTAGGAATGGCTTCTCTTTTGGAACTATCTTTGCCAAATTATCAGCCGCTTGATTTTTCATTCGGGGTATATGATGGAGCTTTAACCTCTCAAATTTCTTCTCTAGCTTTCTCACTGCATTGCAGTAACCAGTGATTGCTGGACTTCTGACGTCCCACTCCTTCATCACCTGATTAACCACCAAATCTGAGTCGCCATAGACCATGAGGCGACGGACACCGACTGAAATGGCCATACGCAACCCATACGAAAGTGCTTTGTATTCTGCTTCATTGTTGGAGGAATCAAAGTGGATCTGGAGCACATATCCGAGCTTATATCCTCGGGGGGAAACCAACACTACCCCAACACCGGAACCATTCAGCATCTTAGAACCATCAAAGAACATGGTCTAGTGCTCTGAGTGAACTTGAGTTGGTAGCTGCTGTTCAATCCACTCGGCGATGAAATCTGCTACTGCTTGGGACTTGATGGCTTTCTTTGCCTCAAACTTGATATCAAGGGGAAGGATTTCAATCGCCCGTTTCGCCACTCGACCGCCAGCATCTCTGTTATGCGAGAATCTCGACATTGGGGCGTCGTTTAATCGTAATGGAATGGTCGAGAAATAATGAGCAACCTTCTTCGTGGTCATATAAATCCCATATACAAGCTTCGATAATGAGGGTATCTTTGCTTTGATGGGGTCAATACTTGTAAAGATAATATATCGGGCGCTGAACTTTGAAGGCTTTTCCTTCTTCTTCCCGCTGACCGTAAGTACTATAATCGACGACTTGTCCTGTGGCTGCGATGTAAAGCAACAAAGGCTCTTTGCTGATTGGGGCAGCAAGCAGCGGTTGGTGGAGAGCGAGCTTTAGCTCGCAAGCGGTGCATCGACTCGAGTCCACTTGAACTTGTCTCGACTTCTTCATCACCGGTAAAGAGGCAATGCCTTTTCACCGAGACGAGATGAATCGACTTAAAGCGCCAAGCATCCAAGAAGCTCGATACTGTGCACATGCATGTATGCGTTTCATTCGGAGTATAGTACCAACTTTTTCTGGGTTGGCGTCGATTCCTCGTTCGGAAACGAGAAAACCGAGTAACTTTCCGCCAAGAACTGCGAATGTGCACTTTGATGGATTAAGCTTGATATCATACCTCCTGAGATTGGCAAATGTTTCAGCGAGGTCAGTCAACAAGTCGGAACCCTTCTGTGATTTGACCACAATATCATCCATGTATGCTTCCACATTCCGACTGATTTGAGTGAGCAAACACTTCTGAATCATCCTCATGAACGTGGCTCCGGCATTTTTAAGGCCGAATGGCATGGTGACATAGCAGAAACACCCGAATGTAGTGATGAAAGCTGTTTTAATCTCGTCGGGCCCATACAGACGGATCTGATGGTAACCGGAATAGGCGTCTAAAAAGACAGGAGCTCACATCCCGCAGTTGAGTCGACTATTGGTTCGATGCGTGGGAGAGGAAAATGATCTTTTGGGAAGGCCCGATTGATATGTTTGAAATCAATGCACATGCAAAGTGACTTGTCCTTCTTGGGGACCATGACAACATTGGCGAGCCACTCGAAGTGGTAAATCTCTAGGATAAATTCTGCTGCTAAGAGCCGAGCCACCTCCTCGCCAATAGCTTTTCTCTTCTGGACGATGGACAGTCGAAGATGTTCTTTAACAGGTTTCACCTTTGAGTCGACTCGTAGATGATGCTCAGCCAGCCCCCTGGGAACACCCGGCATGTCAGCAGTCTTCCATGCGAAGATGTCCCAGTTCTCGTTGAGGAACTGGATGAGCGCTTCTTCCTATTTGGAGTCGAGTGATGTGGAGATATGAGTCGGAGCAGCACTGGGGTCGGTCGGGTGAATGTGAACTGGCTTTGTCTCACCGGAAGACTAAAATGCTGACTCTGTAGCGGGCTTCTTGGCTCGCAACAAATCACTCGGATCTGCAGTTTTCTGGTATTCCTGTAGCTCTACCACTGCCATCTGAGCATCAATGATCTTTGAGCCCTTCTGAAAGCACTCTTCGGCCTTTTTTCGATTGCCAGTAATGGTGATCACACCTTTGGGACCAGGCATCTTCAACTTGAGGTACACATAACATAGTCGAGCCATGATGCGTGCATAAGTCGGCTCGCCTAAAATAGCGTGATAAGCACTCGAAATCCACAACTTCAAACGTCAACTTTTCTTTGCGGTAATGCTTTGAATCACCGAAAACCACATCGAGAGCAATTTGGCCGAGTGACTCAGCCTTCTTCCCGTGAATGACTACATGGAAACTCATGTTGTTTGTATCGAGTCCGACATCGGAATGCCCATTCCTTCACCTCTCCGCATACAATATGTTCAGGCCACTGCCACCATCCATCAAGACTTTAGTCAGTCGAGTGCCTTCGATGACTGGGTCGACCACCAAAGCTAGCCTCCAGGGGTGGCAATGTGTGTCGGATGATCGCACTGGTCCAATGTGATGGCAGTCTAAGACCATTTCAGATAACTGGGAGTTGCCGGAGCAACCATATTCACCTCACGGTTGATAACTTTCAATCAACTTTTGCTTTCAACATCAGCAAAAATCATCAGGGTGGAATTGACTTGGGGATATCCATCATCACTATCTTCTTTGTCCTCAACTTTGTCCGACTCATTTTCCTTATCGTTGGGCTGCTTCCCCTGGAATTGCTAGATCAAGAGCCAACATTGTCGAGTGGTATGTTTTGGGTAAATGAATTTACCCTCCTCATCTTTCTTCGTGTGGATGTCGCACGACAAATCCATCATGTCATTTCCTTCCTTATCCTTCACCTTCTTAGGGTTCCAAGACCCTTTGGGCTTCCCTTTAAACTTTCCTTGAGTCACGGCCAAGGCTTCTCCAGGAGCAGCTGGCTCGGCTTTCCGCTTCTGCTTCCGACTAGAGTTCCCTCCCCCGGTTTCATGAGCGGTTGGCTTGTACTTGCCACTCCGGAGCTGATCCTCTTCTTCACCATTGGCATACTTGGTGGCAATCTCCATCATTCGACTCAGGGTCATGTCTCCGGCCCGACCAAATTTCAAACCTGGCTCTCTGTTCTTAACGCCTTCCTTGAAGGCACAGACTTCCTGGTGATCAGATACATTCTCCACCGTGTGATGCAACGTGATCCACCTCTTGATGTAATCCCTCAGAGTCTCATTCGACTTTTGCACACAAACCTGCAGCTCTGTCAACCCTACTGGTTGCTTGCAAGTTCCTTCAAATGTTCTGACAAACACTCGGGCAAGATCTTTCCAAGTGTAAATGCTGCTAGGTGCCAACTGATTCAGCCATGCTCTGGCCGAGCCCTCCAACATAAGAGGTAGGTGTTTCATGGCCACCTCATCATTGCCGCCGCCAATCTGAACAACCACTCGGTAATCCTCAAGCCATGTATCGGGCTTGGACTCACCAGTGAACTTACCGACTCCAGTCGCCAACCTAAAGTTGGGAGCAATCACCGCGGCCCTGATGGCTCTGCTAAAACACTCTGGTCCTGAGACGTGAACTCTGCTGCTGGTGGGCACATCTCTGTCATGGCCTTCTCGGTGAGCTCTGTTCCGGTCGACCAAACCTTGAACGATAATGGATCTCGCATCAAAGCCTGGTTCTCGGGGTCGACCGAACCCTTCGCCTAACACCTTGGCCGACGCTCATCATCTTGCTGTCGACTAGCATACAACCCACCCCTTGGGAGAGGAGTGGGTACTCGACGTCGATCATCATGATCGAATCGGTCATCATACTGATCACACCGGCCTCCATGTCCCTCACGCCTCGGGGGCGATCTTGGGATATGGGCCGACTGGACTGTATCCGCAGCGACGGATCTGCTGTGAATCCTTTTCCGCGACTGCGATACAGCTGAATTTTGATCTCCTGCTGCCCGGAGTAAATCTCTGATCTGTAGCAAGCCTCTGCCAGCCTCTGACTGGGAGGGCTGAATCGACTCTGCTATACAGGCTGCAGCTGCTAGATTCTGAATCAGAGTTCGATATACCTGAGTCGGTGGTGGAAAGAGTTGACGCCGACCGAGTCTGAACTTGTTGCCAAGACGCCAGGAGTGCTCGCTGGAGGTTTTCCAGTCGAGTGCGCTCAGCCAAGTTGGCCAATTGCGCGTCCTATAAGGCACGAGCCTCGGGGGTTTCTCCAACGATTGGAGTATGCCGCGCATCCATGTTCCGGCAGCGAAGATCTTCCCTTTGTAGCGACGTGACGGGCTCGAGCTGATATTCTTCGTGGCCGTGCGCCGGATCGCCTCCGCCATCGACTCCGTCGATGCGGGGAAAACCGGGAGGACTGCGTGGTCCATTGACCATCAGGACCTCCACCGCCGGATCACTTCTGTCGCACTCGGATGCAGTCTCTACGGAGCCAGTCGAACAGGCCGTTGAGAGATTCATCGGGCTCGATCGCCGCGACTTGGGGAGTGGCCGATTGGCGAGCCACCACGTGCCTCACCCACCACTGAAGCCTCGACCGACCGAAGCGCTTGCATCGGCAGGAGACAGGGAGGGAGGACGACACAGGGGTCGACCGATATTGGGTCGACGGTTGCCGCAGGAGGACGCCGCGGACGGGGAGCGCGTCGATGTCGAGTGGAGCCTCCTGAAGCCAAGCGGAGTCGTCGCCGATGAACGTGAGCGCGCCGAGACGGATCTCGCGGCCCTCAACCAAAACTCCGCCTAAAACCATGATGAAGGGAAACGGAACAATCACAACTTCTCCAATAAGTCGCTAAGACACCTGCCCCATGGTGGGCGCCAACTGTCGTGGTTCTAAGTCTGACAGTGGAATAGGGGGGTAGGAATGGAGAGGCAAGATCCTAGCTATGGAGTAGTTGTATGCGTAAGATGTTTACGAGTTCAGGCCCTTCTCGGAGGAAGTAACAGCCCTACGTCTCGGAGCCCGGAGGCGGTCGACTGGATTATGTGCGTATGAGTTACAGGGGTGCGAACCCTTTACACTGATGAGGGGTGGCTTATATAGAGTCCGCCAGACCCCTCCGACCCTCAGTTATGCAGGGTTTAAGGTACATTAAGATCTGGCGTTACTGGTAACGCCATACATAAAGTGCTATGATGACCATAAAGACTACTTAATGATAGACCGTTCCTGTGAAGAGTGACTCTAGATCTCCTGGTGGTCGAGTGAGTGGCTTCATGGTCGAGTGTCTTCGAGTTCGTCGAATGAAATCCTTCCAGGTCGACTGAAAGGTAGTTTCTTCTAGAGATGTCCTTGGGGAGGGTATCTTGGACAGGTCCATGACCCTACCCTAGGTACATGGCTTCATCAATATGTCCGACTGATCGTATGTCGCCGCTGTTTACCCTACATTAAGAAGGTTCGGGCTCGGCCCTGAAGATTGTAAGAGCATTTTGGGAGGGGGAGCCCCTCATGTAAAGATTTGCGATCGGTACCCTTGTAAGCATAACGCCGTGTGTGAGCTTATGCCGGGCTACTGGCCTGGTGACGGGTCAGCTGACTTGTTTACCTTTGGACCCCGACGAGTCCCGAGCGGGCCTATGGGGGCCGCAACGCCTCAAGTGTCTTCTGGGTGAACCCATTGATCCTGCGATGAGAACCTCCGGAGAGGGTGCGGCGACAGCTTTCCGGATTGTAGACGTGCTTGGCCCGGCCCGGCTCGCGAGGGGCTCGCGAGGGGAGGTAGCTGACGCTAACTTTGGACGCAAAGCCAAAACCAGAACACGAGAGATTGCTCGAACGAGACTAAACACCCCTTCCCCGAACACACACAAGTCTCAAGCTCAAATCCAACGTAAATTCGAATCAAAGAACCTTGACAACAGAGGAAAAGGCAAAAGGCAAAAAGCTGCGTCCGGCACCTAGTCTAGTCTTCGACGTCTTCTTACCAGCGCGGAGCTAAGTGCTGCCACTGGGCATGGGCGGGAGCCCCAGAGGCCCGAGGGTGGCTCTCCGGAGACTCCTGGTCATGTACAGCCCCACTCATTATTACGTGAGAGTGTCACGGGCGGCGAGCTTCACAGGCACTGGGCCTTCTTCACAGGTACCGGCCTTGCTTCATATCGCCAGACGAGGGCCCCTCCTTGCGCCACACTCTACTGCCATTGACGGCGACCGGAGACCAAGGACGACGCCAATGGGGTAGAGCGGTTGCCAGCGGTTCCCCCGACGACCACGGGTCCTCTGCCGGGGGCAGGCCCTGGGGCACCTCCCCAGCAGAGGGCCTACCTCTTGAGAACGCCTTGCTTCGAGCGCCGCGGGGGCAAACCCTGATCTCGACCCCTCTCCTGCAACCCCCGGCGCCCTCCTCCTGAGGGGTAGGAAGCTGCTGCATTGGGGCAGCCATCTGCTGCGGCGACCTGTACCTCCTTCGACCCATGGTTAGCATAAGCTTGCTCCTGAGGAATTAGTGGTACCGATAGTTGCTGCCACCAGCGCGGTTGTCGAGGCTCTCTTGGGGTTCCTAAAACAGCTCAGCTTCTGGTGTCTCCTCGCCCCATCCTGGCCCGAGGAATGAGCCATGGTCTTCTTCCAGTGCGCACTCTTGATCCACCATGTGCGGCACATAAGCTTCTGGGGCCACCGCCTCGTGGGCCTCGCCGTAGTGCCCCATACGCCACGCAGTCCGGCTTGGAGCGCTGTCTTCGGGGTGGTGGCATGGTGGCCCCCCGAGGCCGAAGGCCGCATCGCGCACTCCTTCGCCGGCCGGAGATGGGACCGGCGCGACTTGTCGCCCGGTGCTGAGGGCCGGGTTGGCGTTGAGTAGGCCCTCGAGTCCGCTCGGGGTTGCGTGGGCGCATATGGGGCCGCCATACGGCCTGCCCTGGATCTGGGGTGGCAGATGGACGCAGAAAGGAGGTGCTCCCGACGCGGCGGCGTCCAGGAGCTCGGCCACTCGCTCTAACAACATGTCGCGGCCGCCCTCCAGCAGCTGGCACCGTAGCAGCTCTCGGGCCACCGTGAGCATGGCCCTTGAGTTTGCCTGCTCCCGTCAGGTGTGCGGCGCTGTGGCTGTGGCGTGGCTTGAGGCTCTTGCTGCTGACCGCACCTACCGTGGTGTGAGGGCAGGCGGCGTTTGTCCGTGTCGCCCACGCCCTGCAGCGCCCTGCGGAGCGCGAGCTGCCTGAGGCGCAAGGTTGAGGTCGTCCTGGGTCGGCGGCACGGTGTGGGCGGGCCACGCCGCCCAGCGGTCGGCATTGGCAGTCGGGTCGCTTGACATCAAAACGGCGAGGCGACGGAATGCGAGGCGGCGGAAGAAGGATTCCGGTGCACCCCTACTCGGCGCGCCAAATGTCGGATTTCGGGTTCCGGCAGACCCTTGAGGTTCAAACTCTGGGGAGCGCACGAAGATCTCTCCTCCTACCAGCTCACGTCTCGAAGCCTCGCAAGGGATCTAAGCTAGAAAGAAGAACACACAATGGACACGAGGTTTATACTGGTTCAGGCCGCCATAGTGCTGTAATACCCTACTCCACTTTGTGGTGTGGCGGATTGCCTTAGGGGCTGATGATGAACAATACAAAGGGAGAACAGCCTCGCGAGGGGCTGTTCTTGAGCTGGTGCAATGAACTTCTTGGGTGAGTTCAGTCGCCTCTCTCTCTCTCTCTCTCTCTCTCTCTCTAGCCTACCAAAACTCCTCTATCTGATGAGAACCCCCCTACTCTATGGTGGCTAGCTCTATTTATAGAGGGAGGCCCTGGGCCTCTTCCCAAATATTGAGCGGGAAGGGCGCTAACAATTGGCCATTTTGAAGGGGAACATCTAGTACACTTATCCTGACTAAAGTTGGTCTTCGACTGCCAAAGACTCTGGTGGTGACGCCGTCCTGGGCTCCACGGTGACCTCCATCCTGCCGCTCCGTTGGTCTTGGTCTTGTTGAACCGAAACGGTAACCTTTTCCTAATGCCTTGGCCTGTGCTTGCCCCCTTTGCACCGAAGGGGAAACAAGGACACTGCACAGGCCGGCGCCCGCCTCGCACCCGCCTGGTCTCAATCGTCATGGCTTGCGTTACGGGCACCTCGCGAGGTACCCTGCCTTGATCTCTCCGCCTCCTCGCGAGCCCGCCTGATGAGGCTGCTGTTGAGGAAGCTTCCTATCGTCTGCCCCGCGAGGCTTGGCCCCTCGCGAGGGTCTTGAGCTTGAGATGATGAAGCTGGGCTGCACTGGGCCCCCACTTGGGCCATGCCGCAGGCCGCAGGCAGGCAAGTCTGGGGGCCCCCGTTCCCAGAACGCCGACAATCATGCCTAGCTAATCTTATAATTAGTCGCTTTTCTATCAATTGCTCGACAGTAATTTGTTCACCCACCGTAATACTTATGCTATCTTGAGAGAAGCCCTAGTGAAACCTATGGCCCCTGGGTCTATCTCTTATCATATAAGCTTTCAATTTACTTTTATTTTCATCTTTACTTTTCCTATCTATATTATAAAATACCAAAAATATATTGATCTTATCATATTATCTCTATCAGATCTCACTTTTGCAAGTGGCCGTGAAGGGATTGACAACCCCTTTATTGCGTTGGTTGCGAGTTCTTGTTTGTTTGTGTAAGTGCGTAGGACTTCTGAGGAGCCTCCTACTGGATTGATACCATGATTCTCAAAAACCGAGGGAAATTCTTACGCTACTATTGTTGCATCACCCTTTCCTCTTCAAGAAAAACAACGCAAGCTCAAGACGTAGCACCCAACGTCAAATGGACATCAAGTAAATTCAACGAGTCTGTCAAAGGTTGGCAGCAACAGTGGTTCCATATTACCGAGTCACGCAACACGAAATGGGCTACCGCCCCCGAATTCCGATCCGGAGCCCCACTGGGGCTCACGTCCTGGCCCGAAAAGGGCCTAGCCTGGTCTAAGTCAGATGAGCTAATGCCGCTCCAAGTGCATATCAAGAGCATGGAGGACAAGAATATCAAACTTCTCGATGTGATCCAGGTGATGCTAGTTCGCCGGATCCTTCCATGTCAACGCCGGACTTGTAATCTATGGGAGTTTGATCTAGCCAAGCACCAAACCCTGTTAGAGTTCTTTGGCACGACGCACAAAGACATCTGGAAGATGCTTTTTAAGTCTGGCAAATCGTGGCCGGACACCGCCGAGGATCATGGGCACAAATTGTCCCGCCCCGCAAGTTTGGTAAGTCATTATATGTTTTCAGGGTATACCTTTATGTGTATACCTTGGGGAAAACACATAATATTTCCCTAACGATTCTCCCAGGGCTGGACGAAGAAGGTGTTGGGGAACGTAGTAATTTCAAAAAAATTCCTACGCACACGCAAGATCATGGTGATGCATAGCAACGAGAGGGGGAGTGTATCTTCTAACACTTGAAGATCGCTAAGCGGAAGCGTTTATCAACACGGTTGATGTAGTCGTACGTCTTCATGATCCGACCAATCCAAGTACCGAAAGCACGGCACCTCCGAGTTCTGCACACGTTCAGCTTGATGACGTCCTCGCCTTCTTTATCCAGCAAGATGAGCGAAGTAGTAGATGAGTTCTGGCAGCACGACGGCGTGGTGACGGTGTTGGTGAAGAACAATCTCCGCAGGGTTTCGCCTAAGCGCTACGGAAACTATGACGGAGGATAAACTAGAGGGGATGGGGTTGCCGGCACAAGGCTTGGTGTTTCTTGACGTGTCTTTGGTGCTAGCCATGCCCCTCTATTTATATGTTGAGCCCTGGGGTCGAAACTTGGAGTAAAAGCCTCCTCAAACTCCATTTTGCCCGAAAGGCAAGAGTCCTACATGGACTCCAGGGCTAGACGCCAAGGTTCTTGGCGTCTACCCACTAGAGCCTCTGGTCTCCGCAAAACTTCCTTTTGCACTTTCCAAAAGCCTCGTGGGCTTTCCCCTTTGGCCCAAATAACGTGTTCTCATATCCAAACATTTCGGGAAACATCCGAAACCCCTTCCGGAGATCAAACACTATTATCCCATATATTAAACTTTATCTCCGGACCATTCCGGAGTTCCTCGTCATGTCCATGATCTCATCAGGAACTCCGAACAATATTTGATCACCAACATACATAAGCCATATAATACTAACAACGAAACGTTAAGCGTGCGGACCCTACGGGTTCGAGAACTATGTAGACATGACCGAGACACGTCTCAGGTCAATAAACAATAGCGGGACCTGGATGCCCATATTGGCTCCCACATATTCTATGAAGATCTTTATCGGTCAAACCGCATAACAACATACGTTGTTCCCTTTGTCATCGGTATGTTACTTGCCCGAGATTCGATCGTCGGTATCTCAATACCTAGTACAATCTCATTACCGGCAAGTCTCTTTACTCGTTCCATAATACATCATCCGGCAACTAACTCATTAGTTGCAATGCTTGCAAGGCTTTAAGTGATGTGCATTACTGAGTGGGCCCAAAGATACCTCTCCGACAATTGGAGTGACAAATCCTAATATCAAAATACGCCAACCCAACAAGTACCTTTGGAGACACCTGTAGAGCACCTTTATAATCACCCAGTTACGTTGTGATGTTTGGTAGCACACAAAGTGTTCCTCCGGTAAACAGGAGTTGCATAATCTCATAGTCAT
This sequence comes from Aegilops speltoides, assembly GCA_021437245.1. Taxonomy (NCBI): domain Eukaryota; kingdom Viridiplantae; phylum Streptophyta; class Magnoliopsida; order Poales; family Poaceae; genus Aegilops; species Aegilops speltoides. The sequence goes on along the minus strand of CM038141.1, from coordinate 218,668,130 downwards.
AGGAGCATGTATAAGTCATGAAGAAAGCAATAGCAACATACTAAACGATCGAGTGCTAAGCTAACGGAATGGGTCAAGTCAATCACATCATTCTTCTAATGATGTGATCCTAGTGATCAAATGATAACTCATATACATGGTTAGGAAACTTAACCATCTTTGATCAATGAGCTAGTCAAGTAGAGGCATACTAGTGACTCTATGTTTGTCTATGTATTCACACATGTATTATGTTTTCGGGTAATACAATTCTAGCATGAATAATAAACATTTATCATGAGATGAGGAAATAAATAATAACTTTATTATTGCCTCCAGGGCATATTTCCTTTAGTCTCCCACTCGCACTAGAGTCAATAATCTAGTTCACAACGCCATGTGATTTAACACCAATATTCACATCTGTATGTGATTAATACCCATAGTTCACATCGTCATGTGATCAACACCCAAAGGGTTTACTAGAGTCAATGATCTAGTTCACATCGCTATGTGATTAACACCCAAAGAGTACTAAGGTATGATCATGTTTTGCTCGCAAGAGAAGTTTAGTCAACGGGTCTGTCACATTCAGAGCTGTATGTATTCTGCAAATATTCTATGTCTACAATGCTATGTATGGAGCTACTCTAGATAATTGCTCCCACTTTCAATATGTATCCAGATTAAGACTTAGAGTCATCTGGATCACTGCCAAAACTTGCATTGACGTAACCCTTTACGACGAACCTCTTGTCACCTCCATAATTGAGAAACATATCCTTATTCCACTAAGGATAATTTTGACCAATGTCCAGTGATCTACTCCTAGATCACTATTGTACTCCCTTGCCAAACCAGGGCAGAGTATATAATAGGTCTGGTCCATAGCATGGCATACTTTTATAGAACCTATGGCTGATGCATAGAGAATTACTTTCATTCTCTTTCTATTTTCTGTCGTGGTCGGGATTTGAGTCTTACTCAATTTCACACCTTTGCAGCACATGCAAGAACTCTTTCTTTGACTGTTCCATTTTGAACTACTTCAAAATCTTATCAAGGTATGTACTCATTGAAAATCTTATCAAGCGTCTTGACCTACCTCAATAGATCTTGATGCTCAATATGTAAGTAGCTTTACTGAGGTCTTTCTTTTAAAGGACTCCTTTCAAACACTTCTTTATGCTTTCGAGAAAAATTCTACATCATTTCTGATCAACAATATGTCACTCACATATACTTATCAGAAAGGTTGTAGTGCTCCCACTCACTTTATTATAAATACAGGCTTCATTGCAAGTCCATATAAAACTATATGCTTTGATCAACTTATCAAATCATATATTCCAACTCTGAGATGCTTGCACCAGTCCATAGATGGATTGCTGGAGCTTGCACATTTTGTTAGCACCTTTAGGATTGACAAAACCTTCTGGTTGCATCATATACAACTCTTATTTAAGAAAACCATTAAGGAATGCAGTTTTGACATCCATTTGCCAGATTTCATAAAATGTGGCAATTGCTAACATGATTCAGACAGACTTAAGCATATGTAGTCAACACCTTGAACTTGTCGAAAACCTTTTTGCGACAAGTCGAGCTTTGTAGATAGTAACACTACTATCAACGTCTGTCTTCCTCTTGAAGATACATTTATTTTTTATGGCTTGCCGATCATCGGGCAAGTCCACCAAAGTCCACACTTTGTTCTCATACATGGATCCCATCTCAGATTTCATGGCCTCAAGCCATTTCGCGGAATCTGGGCTCATCATCGCTTCCTCATAGTTCGTAGGTTCATCATGGTCTAGTAACATGACTTCCCGAACTGGATTACCATACCACTCTGGTGCGGATCTTACTCTAGAAGACCTACGAGGTTTGGTAGCAACTTGATCTGAAGTTTCATGATCATCATCATTAACTTCCTCACTAATTGGTGTAGGAATCACTGGAACTGATTTCTGTGATGAACTACTTTCCAATAAGGGAGAAGGTACAACTACCTCATCAAGTTCTATTTTCCTCCCACTCACTTCCTTTTAGAGAAACTTCTTCTCTGGAAAGGATCCATTCTTAGCAATGAATCTTGCTTTCAGATCAGTGATAGAAGGTGTACCCATGTAGCGACCTAACCTCAAACGGTCATGTCTTTGTGCCTCAGTGTCATCCCTGGATCAGTAATGCTGACACGCACAGTACTCGAAGGATTTATAACAGAGTAGCAATCACACACTTATTACAATGTCTCAAAAGAGAACTTATTACAATAATATGGCTTAAGGCCATCTAATGCAAAAACAGCGGAAGGCTTGGAAGATAAAGTGAGTCCATCAACTCCAACGGTATAGCTGAGCTGCACGTCAACGACCTAACGAACCTTACTCCTCGTCTGAAAGTCTGCAACATAATACGTTGCAGCCCGAAAACGGGTCAGCACATGGAATATGCTGGCAATATAACACAGTAGAGTGGAAACAGAATAATGCTATCACTACGTGCATATATGGCTGGTGGAAAGCTCTATGGGTATAGTTTTGCGGAAAGCAAATTTTTCCCTACAACAAAGGAATATATTTTATTTAACTACAAAGTTGGTTGATAAAATATTGAGAAGGTAAACCCCCTCTCAATCCCAAATTAAAGTCATTAACAACCCAACAATATTAATTAAGAGTGTTGAGATACATGTGAATACTCAAGTACTAGACACTCAAATTGTCCATAACCTGGGACACGGCTAACCATGATTAGTTTGTACACTCTGCAGAGGTTTGCGCACTTTTCATCACAAGACTCGATCGCCTCCATTGGATTTCTCGCAGTACATGGCATTTGAGAAACGGATGACCGAGACACAGTCTTTTAGAAACATTAACTCTCTACTCCGGGTAGACCATACCAAACCTACAAAACCAACTACCTGCTGATCTACCTCTTCAAGAGCTTCACGTAACTTACACAACTATGCTAGAGCCCATAATAGCTTGTGGCTGCACACGGAAGTTTCTAGCATGAATAATCTTAGTTCCCTTTTAGCCTGGGTGGCGGTCCATAGGAAGATCACACGGATACCCCGGGATTTCCAAAAAGAAAACAGACAACACTGGGTTCCCCAGGTGCCTCAATCCACCCAGATGTGTATTTAAGTTGCCACCTTAAGTAAACCATTAATTAGTAATCTCACATCTATCATGGATACACTCAAACTCAATCCACGTCAACGAGCATAGCATGGCAATATAAGCAACGCGTAGAAGAACCCCCAAGGGTTTGATATTAAACATGGCAATAGGTTCTACCTCAGCAACTACTTCCCAACCCACAAGTTAAAGACATCCTAATCATGCAATGTTTGGGGATTGAACTAATGCAATGAAAACTGGGTATGGAAAGAGTATGATCAATGTGTTACTTGCCTTGCTGACGATCCGTGAATCCTAGAGACTCATAGTAACACGCTTCACACTCTGGGAATTCAATCGGAAACAAACAATAACATATATAAGCAACTAGCAAATATTCAGAAATAAAACTCCAAATAAAAGAGATTGACCAAAAAGTTCAACTTAAGAACTCCGGTTTGCAAAAAGAATCAAATCAAACGGAGCAACGAAACTCAAACGGCGAAAGAAACAAGATCCGTTTACTAATCCGGGCTAAGGTCAAATTTTACAGTACCAAAACTTTGTTTAAGTTGATTAAACAGAAAGAGGGTCTCGAGACTAAACTCTAGGCATTTGAATCACCTGATTACGACTAACAAGCGCGAAGAAAAACAGAATCTAAGATCGGATCAGAAATCTCGACTGAAAAATAATCGCGGATAAATCCGATAAAAGAAATCTGACGAACAGACTATCGAATGAGCGTTCGTTATCTATAACTAACGGAAGAAAACCATTCATTTAAAAGAATGTACGAACGAACGTCCGTTAAATAAACGAACCGCGAAAACCGGCAAACTGAATCTAAAAAAACCGATCTAGGGTTTGAAAAAAACTGAACGGGTTTTAAAAAAACGGCGGCTCGGGTCCGGCGCGGTACCTCGACGAGGTGGCTCCGGCGAGGCGGGGTTGGGTGGCGGGCGGCGGCTCGGGCGGCGGGCTTGGCGCGGCGGCGCCAAGCGGCGGCGTGAGGCTTGGCGGCGCTGGCTCGGGCGGGGGGTGGTGGTGGTGGTTTGGGGCGGGTGGCGGCGATATAAAGGGGGGCGGCGACTTGGAGGAGGGGCCAAAGCGGCGGCGGAGACGGAGTCCGCTCGGACTCGGTCCGAGCGGCGGCGAGGCGGGCGCAGGCGCTGGGAGGCGGCGGCGTCAAGCTGCTTGGTCGGGCCATAGGCCCAATGGACGGGAAAGTTTTTTTAAAAAATAATTACGCCGGCAGAAAATAAATCCTATAAAATAAAATAAAAACCTAAAAATGCCAAAACAAAATTTCACAGTCTAAATAAAATATTTAGAACGAGATGAACATTTTCTTGGCTTTAAAATGCAATTTTAAAACGTGCATATTTTTCGAATGCAAATAAAATCCAAATAAACTCAAATAAAACAAATAAATGATTTTAACATTTTTCCTCTGATATTTCAATTATTTTGGAGAAGTCATATTATCTCCTCTCATATATTTTTATAAGAAATATTATTCGGAGAGAAAAATAATTAAAATCAAAAACCCTCGTTTCACTATTTAATACAAAATCAAGTATGAAAAATCAGGAATCTCCAACTCTCTCCGAGGGTCCTTGAGTTGCTTAGGATTTCGAGGATTTTGGAATGGAAGTGCAATGAAATATGATATGCATGGATGATCTATGTATAACATTCCAAATTGAAAATTTGGGATGTTACAAACCTACCCCCCTTAAGATGAATCTTGCCCTCGAGATTCGGGTTGGTCAGAAAATAGGTGCGGGTGGTCCTTGCAAAGATCATCCTCTCGTTCCCAAGTGGCTTCATCCTCGGTATGGTGGCTCCACTGAACTTTACAAAATTTGATAACCTTGCTGCGAGTGACTCGGCTGGCAAAATCAAGAATCTTAACTGGTTTCTCCTCATACGTCAAATCACTGTCCAGCTGAATTGCCTCCAAAGGTACGGTATCTCTTAACGGTATATCGGCCATCTCAGCATGACACTTCTTCAGCTATGAGATGTGGAACACATAGTGAACTCCTGACAATCGCTCAGGTAATTCCAACTTGTAGGCAACTTCTCCCATCCTTTCCAAAACACGATATGGTCCTACAAACCTTGGGGCTAATTTCCTTTAACTCCGAATCGCTTCACCCTCGCAAGGGTGATACTCGCAGATATGCTCTGTCTCCAATCTCATAGGTAACCTCCTTGCGTTTCGAGTCTGTATAACTTTTCTGCCTGGACTGAGCTATATTCAGTCTATCCCGAATCAACTTAACCTTCTCCTCAGACTCTTTGATCAAGTATGGGCCAAACAGCTGTCGGTCTCCTACCTCATCCCACATCAATGGTGTTCTGCATCTACGTCCATACAAAGCTTCGAACGGTGCCATCTTCAAACTAGCTTGGTAGCTATTGTTGTATGAGAATTCTGCGTAGGGCAAATTGTCATCCCAACTAGATCCATAGTCTAGCACACAAACTCTCAACATATCTTCCAGTATCTGGTTGACTCTCTCGGTCTGTCCATCTGTCTGCGGGTGGAATGTCAGATCAACTCCAATCTCGCACTCCAAAGTCCGTGTAATCGATTCCAAAACTTTGAAGTAAATCTGCGTCCCTCTATCGACACGATGCTCCTCGAACTCCATGCAAACATACGATCCTCGACATATATATTTTGGCCAACTTTGCACTTGTATAAGTGGTTTTCACCGAATAAAATGAGCCACTTTGGTCAAGCGAACCACTACTACCCATATTGAGTCATATCCTGCCTTTGTCCTGGGTAGTCCGGTGATAAAGTCCATGCCAAGTTTATCCCACTTCCATTCGGGTATCGGCATAGGCTGTAACAGTCCTGCTGGCTTCTGATGATCTGCATTCACGCTGATACCACCAACTTGTAGCGACCCGACCTCAAACGGTCAAGTCTCTGTGCCTCAGTGTCATCCTTGGATGAGTAATGCTGACACGCATAGTACTCGAAGGATTTATAACAGAGTAGCAATCACACACTTATTACATCAAATGTCTCAAAAGAGAACTTATTACAATAATATGGCTTAAGGCCATCTAATCGAAAACAGCGGAAGGCTTGGAAGATAAAGTGAGTCCATCAACTCCAACGGCGTAGCTGAGCTGCACGGCAACGACCTAATGAACCTTACTCCTCGTCTGAAAAGTCTGCAACATAATACGTTGCATCCCGAAAACGGGTCAGCACATGGAATATGCTGGCAATATAACACAGTAGAGTGGAAACAGAATAATGCTATCACTACATGCATATATGGCTGGTGGAAAGCTCTATGGTTATAGTTTTGCGGAAAGCAAATTTTTCCCTACAACAAAGGAATATATTTTATTTAACTACAAAGTTGGTTGATAAAATATTGAGAAGGTAAACCCCCTCTCAATCCCAAATTAAAGTCATTAACAACCCAACAATATTAATTAAGAGTGTTGAGATACATGTGAATACTCAAGTACTAGATACTCAAATTGTCCATAATCGGGGCCACAGCTAACCATGATTAGTTTGTACACTTTGCAGAGGTTTGCGCACTTTTCCCCACAAGACTCGATCACCTCCGTTGGATTTCTCGCACTACATGGCGTTTGAGAAACGGATGACCGAGACACGCCTTCGTAAACATTAACTCTCTACTCCGGGTAGACCATACCAAACCTACAAAACCCACTACCGCTGATCTACCTCTTCAAGAGCTTCACGAACTTACTCAACTATGCTAGAGCCCATAATAGCTTGTGGCTGCACACGGAAGTTTCTAGCATGAATAATCTCGCCCCTTTCAGCTGGTGGCGGTCCATAGGAAGATCACACGGATACCCCGGGATTTCCAAAAATAAAACAAACAACACTGGGTTCCCCAGGTGCCTCAATCCACCCAGATGTGTATTTAAGTTGCCACCTTAAGTAAACCATTAATTAATAATCTCACATCTATCATGGATACACTCAAACTCAATCCACGTCTACGAGCATAGCATGGCAATATAAGCAACGCGTAGAAGTAACTCCCAAGGGTTTGATATTAAACAGGGCAATAGGTTCTACCTCAGCAACTACTTCCCAACCCACAAGTTAAAGACATCCTAATCATGCAATGTTTGAGGATTGAACTAATGCAATGAAAACTGGGTATGGAAAGAGTATGATCAATGTGTTACTTGCCTTGCTGACGATCCGTGAATCCTAGAGACTCGTAGTAACACGCTTCGCACTCCGGGAATTTTATCGCGAACAAACAATAACATACATAAGAAACTAGCAAATATGCACAAGTAAAACTCCAAATAAAAGAGATTGACCAAAAAATTCAACTTAAGAACTCCGGTTTGCAAAAAGAATCAAATCAAACGGAGCAACGAAACTCAAACGGAGGAAGAAACAAGATCCGTTTACTAATCTGGGCTAAAGTCAAATTTTACAGTACCAAAACTTTGTTTAAGTTGATTAAACAGAAAGAGGGTCTAGATATGAAACTCTAGGCGTTTGAATCACCTGATTCCGACTAACGAGCGCGAAGAAAAAAAGAATCTAAGATCGGATCAGAAATCGCGACTGAAAAATAATCGCGGATAAATCCTATAAAAGAAATCTGACGAACAGACTATCGAAGGAGCGTTCGTTATCTGTAACTAACGGAAGAAAACCATTCGTTTAAACGAACGTACGTACGAACGTCCGTTAAGTAAACGAACCGAGAAAACCGGCAAACCGAATCTAAAAAAACCGATCTAGGGTTTCTAAAAAACCGAACGGGTTTTAAAAAACCGGCGGCTCGGGTCCGGCGCGGTACCTCGACGAGGTGGCTCCGGAGAGGCGGGATTGGGCGACGAGGCGGCGGCTCTCGGGCGGCGGGCTTGGCGGCGGCGGCGGCAAGCGGCGGCGGCGGCGCGGCGCTGCCTCGAGCGGCGCGGGCTGGTGGTGGTGGCGGTTTGGGCGGGGTGGCGGCGATATAAAGGGGGGCGGCGACTTGGAGGAGGGGCCAAGGCGGCGGCAGAGACAGAGCCTGGCTCGGACTCGGTCCGAGCGGCGGCAGGCAGGCGGCCTGAGGCGGCGGCGGCTCGGCAAGCCTGCTCGGCTGGGCAGAGGCCCGGTCAAGGGGAAAGTTTTTAAAATAATTTCGCCGGCAGAAAATAAATCCTATAAAATAAAGTAAAAACCTAAAAATGCCAAAACAAATTTTCACCGTCTAAATAAAATATTTAGAACGAGATGAACATTTTCTTGGCCCTAAAATACAATTTTGAAACGTGCATATTTTTCTAATGCAAATAAAATACAAATAAACTCAAATAAAACAAATAAATGATTTTAACATTTTTCCTCCGATATTTCAATTACTTTGGAGAATTCATATTATCTCCTCTCATATATTTTTATAAGAAATATTTTTCGGAGAGAAAAATAATTAAAATCAAAAATCCTCGTTTCACTATTTGATACAAAATCAAATATGAAAAATCGGGAAATCCCCAACTCTCTCCGAGGGTCCTTGAGTTGCTTAGGATTTCGAGGATTCTAGAACGGAAATGTCATTAAATATGATATGCATGGATGATCTATGTATAACATTCCAAATTGAAAATTTTGGATGTTACAACCCAACAGTTTCCTTCGGGTATCCTATGAAGACGCACTTCCCCGATTTGGGTTCGAGCTTATCAGGTTGAAACCTTTTTCACATAAGCATCACAATTCCAAACTTTAAGAAACGACACCTTAGGTTTACTACTAAACCATAGTTCATACGGTGTCATCTCAACGGATTTAGATGGTGCCCTATTTAAAGTGAATGCAGCTATCTCTAATGCATAACCTCAAAACGATAATGGTAAATCGGTAAGATGTATCATAGATCGCACCATATCCAATAAAGTGCGGTTACAACGTTCGGACACACCATTACGCTGTGGTGTTCCATGTGACGTGAACTGTGAAACTATTCCACATTGTTTAAAATGAAGGCCAGATTCGTAACTCGAATATTCTTCTCTACGATCAGATTGTAGAAACTTTATTTTCTTGTTACGATGAATCTCCACTTCACTCTAAAATTCTTTGAACTTGTCAAATGTTTCCGACTTGTGTTTCATTAAGTAGATATACCCATATCTGCTCAAATCATCTGTGAAGGTCAGAAAATAATAATACTTCCCACGAGCATCAACACTCATTGGATCGCATACATCGGTATGTATTATTTACAATAAGTTAGTGGCTTGTTTCATTGTTCTGAAGAACAGAGTTTTAGTCATCTTGCCCAAAAGGCATGGTTCGCAAGCATCAAATGATTCATAACCAAGTGATTCCAAAAATCCATCTTTATGGAGTTTCTTCATGCGCTTTACACCGATATGACCCAAACGGCAGTGCCACAAATAAGTTGCACTATCATTATTAACTTTGCATCTTTTGGCATCAATATTATGAATATGTGTATCACTACGATCGAGATCCAACAAAATATTTTCATTGGGTGTATGACCATTGAAGGTTTTAGTCATGTAAACAGAACAACAATTATTCTCTGACTTTAAATGAATAACCGTATTGCAATAAACATGATCAAATCATATTCATGCTCAACGCAAACGCCAAATAACATTTATTTAGGTTTAAAACTAATCCCAAAAGTATAGGGTGTGTGTGATGATGATCATATCAATCTTAGAACTACTTCCAACACTCATCGTCACTTCCCCTCAACTAGTCTCTGTTTATTATGTAACTCCTGTTTCGAGTTACTAATCTTAGCAACCGAACAAGTATCAAATACTCAAGGGCTACTATAAATACTAGTAAGGCACACATCAATAACCTATATATCAAATATACCCTTGTTCAATTTGCCATCCTTCTTTCCGCTTCTAGTGACCATTTCCTTTGAAGTAGAAGCACTCAGTTTCAGGCTTTGGTTCAGCTTTGGGCTTCTTCACGGGAGTGACAACTTGCTTGCCATTCTACTTGAAGTTTAACTTTCTTTCCCTTTTCCCTTTTCTTGAAACTAGTGGTCTTGTCAATCATCAACACTTGATGCTCTTTCTTGATTTCTACCTTCGTCGATTTCAACATCACGAAGAGCTCGAGAATCGTTTTTGTCATCCCTTGCATACTATAGTTCATCATGAAGTTCTAGTAACTTGGTGATGGTGACTAGAGAACTCACAATCACTATCTTATCTCGAAGATTAACTCCCACTTGATTCAAGCGATTGTAGTACCTGCATAATCTGAGCACATGCTCACTAGTTGAGCAATTCTCCTCCATCTTTTAGCTATAGAACTTGTTGGAGACTTCATATCTCTCAACTCGGGTATTTGCTTGAAATATTAACTTCAACTCTTGGATCATCTCATATGGTCCATGACATTCAAAATGTCTTTGAAGTCTCGATTCTAAGCAGTTAAGCATGGTGCACTAAACTATCAAGTAGTCATCATATTGAGCTAGCCAAACGTTCATAACGTCTGCATCTGCTCCTGCAATAGGTCCGCCACCTAGCGGTGCATCAAGGACATAATTCTTCTGTGCAGCAACGAGGACAATCCTTAGATCACGGATCCAATCCGCATCATTGCTACTAACATATTTCAACACAGTTTTCTCTTGGAACATATCAAAATAAACATATGAAAGCAACAACGGGAGCTATTGATCTACAACATAATTTGCAAAATACTACCAGGACTAAGTTCATGATAAATTTAAGTTCAATTAATCATATTACTTAAGAACTCTCACTTAGATAGACATCCCTCTAGTCATCTAAGTGATCACGTGATCCAAATCAACTAAACCATAACCGATCATCACGTGAGATGGAGCAGTTTTCAATGGTGAACATCACTATGTTGATCATATCTACTATACGATTCACGCTCGACCTTTCGGTCTCTAGTGTTCCGAGGCCATATCTGCATATGCTAGGCTCGTCAAGTTTAACTTGAGTATTCTGCGTGTGCAAAACTGGCTTGCACCCGTTGTAGATGGACGTAGAGCTTATCACACCCAATCATCACGTGGTGTCTGGGCACAACGAACTTTGGCAATGGTGCATACTCAGGGAGAACACTTTTATATTGAAATTTTAGTGAGAGATCATCTTATAATGCTACCGTCAATCAAAGCAAGATAAGATGCATAAAAGATAAACATCACATGCAATCAATATAAGTGATATGATATGGCCATCATCATCTTGTGCTTGTGATGTCCATCTCCGAAGCACTGTCATGATCACCATCGTCACCGGCGCGACACCTTGATCTCCATTCTAGCATCGTTGTCGTCTCGCCAACTATTGCTTCTACGACTATCGCTACCGCTTAGTGATAAAGTAAAGCAATTACAGGGCGATTCCATTGCATACAAATAAAGCGACAACCATCTGGCTCCTGCCAGTTGCCGATAACTCGGTTACAAAACATGATCATCTCATACAATAAAATATAGCATCATGCCTTGACCATATCACATCACAACATGCCCTCGAAAACAAGTTAGACGCCCTCTACTTTGTTGTTGCAAGTTTTACGTGGCTGCTACGGGCTTTGCAAGAACCGTTTACCTACGCATCAAAACCGCAATGATAGTTCGCCAAGTTAGTGCTGTTTTAACCTTCTCAAGGACCGGCGAGCTACACTCGGTTCAACTAAAGTTGGAGAAACCGACACCCGCCAGCCACCAGTGCAAAGCTCGTCCAGAGAACCAGTTTCCGTGAAGCGCATAATGTAATGTCGGTCCGGCCGCTTCATCCAACAATACCGCTGAACCAAAGTATGACATGCTTTGGTAAGCAGATGACTTGTATAGCCCACAACTCACTTGTGTTCTACTCGTGCATATAACATCTACGCATAAAACCTGGCTCGGATGCCACCGTTGGGGAACGAGTAATTTCAGAAAAATCCCACGCACACGCAAGATCATGGTGATGCATAGCAACGAGAGGGGAGTGTATCTTCATACCCTTGAAGATCGCTAAGCGGAAGCGCTTATCAACGTGGTTGATGTAGTCGACGCCTTCACGATCCGACCAATCCAAGTACCGAACGCACGGCACCTCCGAGTTCTCGCACATTCAGCTCGATGACGCCCTCGCCTTCTCGATCCAAAGAAGACAGGCGAAGTAGTAGATGAGTTCTGGCAGCACGACGGCGTGGTGACGATGTTGGTGAAGAACAATCTCCGCAGGGCTTCACCTAAGCGCTACGGAAACTATGACGGAGGATAAACTAGAGGGGACGGGGTTGCTGGCACACAGCTTGGTGTTTCTTGATGTGTCTTTGGTGCTAGCCCTGCCCCTCTATTTATATGTTGAGCCCTGGGGTCGAAACTTGGAGTAAAAGCCTCCTCGGTTTTGCCCAAAAGGCAAGAGTCCTACACGGACTCCAGGGCTAGACGCCAGGGTTCCCGGCATCTACCCCCTAGACGCCAGGGTTCCCGGCGTCTAGCCTCTGGTCTCCACAAAACTTCCTTTTGCACTTTCCAAAAGCCTCGTGGGCTTTCCCCTTTGGCCGAAATAACGTGTTCTCGTATCCAAACATTTCCGGAAACATCCGGAACCCCTTCCCGTGAATTCCGGAACCCTTCCAGAGATCAAACACTATTATCCCATATATTAAATTTATCTCCGAACCATTCCGGAGTTCCTCGTCATGTCCATGATCTTATCTGGAACTCCGAACAACATTCGGTCACCAACATACATAACTCATATAATACTATATTGTCAACAAAACGTTAAGCGTGCGGACCCTACGGATTCGAGAACTGTGTAGACATGACCGAGACACGTCTCAGGTCAATAACCAATAGCGGGACCTAGATGCCCATATTGGCTCCCACATATTCTACGAAGATCTTTATCGGTCAAACCGGATAACAACATATGTTGTTCCCTTTGTCATCGGTATGTTATTTGCCCGAGATTCGATCGTCGGAATCCCAATACCTAGTTCAATCTCGTTACCGGCAAGTCTCTTTACTCGTTCCATAATACATCATCCCGCAACTAACTCATTAGTGGCAATGCTTGCAAGGCTTTAAGTGATGTGCATTACCGAGTTGGCCCAGAGATACCTCTCCGACAATCGGAGTGACAAATCCTAATCTTGAAATACGCAAACTCAAAAAATACCGTCAGAGACACCTGTAGAGCACCTTTATAATCACCCAGTTACGTTGTGATGTTTGGTAGCACACAAAGTGTTCCTCCGGTAAACGGGAGTTGCGTAATCTCATAGTCATAGGAACATGTATAAGTCATGAAGAAAGCAATATCAACATACTAAACGATCGAGTGCTAAGCTAACGGAATGGGTCAAGTCAATCACATCATTCTTCTAATGATGTGATCCTAGTGATCAAATGATAACTCATATCCATCGTTAGCAAACTTAACCATCTTTGATCAATGAGCTAGTCAAGTAGAGGCATACTAGTGACACTATGTTTGTCTATGTATTCACACATGTATTATGTTTCCGGGTAATACAATTCTAGCATGAATAATAAACATTTATCATGATATGAGGAAATAAATAATAACTTTATTATTGCCTCTAGCGCATATTTCCTTCAGAAGGCAGAGCAGATCTACTGTCCGGCTCCGCTGCCTAAGGGACAAGCCGGCCCTCTGATGAACATGTTGGTCCTGGTGCCATATAAGGCGCCGAAGAAGAAGGCCAGGAAGGAGGCCAAGGAGACAAGAGGCGGGCTTTGTCACAAGGGTACTTGAGACGTGATGTCCGAAGACACTGAGGCCCACTCCTCCGCCGAAAAGGATGAGGAAGAGGAAGAAGAAGAAGAGGAAAGCTAGTCCCCCCTGTGAGGGGGAGAAAGAAGAGGACGGCCTCCACATGTTTGGAGGCCGAAAAGTCTAAGAAGGGGAAAGCATCCCTTCCAGACGAGCCCACCGCAGCCGCCGAAAGCAGCCCGTAGTGGGAACCCAGGGTCAAGCCCCTGGCCAAATCATGAGTACAAAGAAACCCGGACTCATCCATATATCTAGCCTCACATATGCTGCAATCCGACCGGGTCCGACATCGAGCGATCCTCATTGGAAGATTCGTTGGACCCGGATGCGATGGACAACGAGACCCTCCCGACGGCCTCCTCTCCCAAAGGCGTGGACAACACTGAGGTGTCGTCCTAAATGGTCCTAGGCCAGGGCGAAGCTCAGGAGACCGTTGGGGCGGCGCCGGGGGGTCAAACCTTGGTAACCGGACACACGGGGGAGCAGACCCCCATGAATACTGAAGGCGGAGGCTATCCTGAATTCGGCCCCTAGCCAGAGACAACTCCGGAGACCAATACGGCTCCGGAATCAGGACGACAGCCTTCTTCAACAGAAGGTGGTGCGCCTATTCCACCGGTGACCTCAGTCCATCCAGAGGTGCTAGATACTTTATTGGCGGCACTGCAAAGCACTTCCATCGTTGAAGAGCACCGTACCCTAATGGGTGCGGTGATTGAGAAGGTCCAGTTCGCCAAGAGCGGACTGACCGAAGCCTGCTCCAGCCTTCTAACAGTCTTTGAGGTAAGTTAAAGAATGTCATAATATAGATAGTAGCCCCTATACACTATTCTGTGTTTCAGAAAGAAAGACGGACAGAGGATCGAATATATTTCGCATGAGACTAATTAGGTAATACCTATGTGAATTATCAGGCGTCCTTATTAACTGCGACCTCTCATAATGCGGAGGTCTCCAGACTGAAGCAGAGTCTGGAGCGGGTTGAGAAGGAGCTCGGCCAAGTAAAAAGGCAATTGGTAGATGACTGAGGTATGGGATAACTTTGTTTCTATTTAAATACAGGTTAATAGTTATTTTGACTCTAAAATGTCATGATATGTATTAGGAGCAGCGACCGAAGTCCAGGCTCTGAAAAAGGCAGTCGTCGAGGCCGAGAAGAAGGTGGCCAAGGAGCAGGCCGCTCATGAAAACCACGAGGCCCGGGTCATTGAAGTTCAACAAGATGTCCAAGAAGCCATAAAGAAGTGAGAGACCTTGGAGCAGAGTATAAAGGATCAAGAGTCCGAACTCACCAAGGCTCGCCAATCCGCACACGATGCCCTGGCTGAAGCCCATGCGCCCTCCAAGAAATCCAGGAGGCCCGAAAAATCACAGCGGGTAAGGCCTTTATTATGTAGAGCAAATACGCGAAGGAAAGATTTCATTTACTGACCCGGATTCAGAGTTCTCCAGGGGTGTTTGCGGATCTGCCGCGCAGCGTGTCTGACGCCGAATAATTCTATCGAGCCGAAGAGGGGAGCTCTACGGAGAAACTATTCTGGTCGCAATATTTTGCGCCAGAAGACTCAGTACCCTTTCCCGATCAGCTGAAGCAGCTGGTCGAGCTTCATAGGGCGGCCGAACTAGCCTTCAAGGATTTGATTATCCGGCTATGGCCTACCGAAGCGATTCCCAGCAGCTACTTCGGACTCGTGAAGCGGCTGGTTAGTGCCTGCCCTCGTCTTGATGCCATCAAGTGGTCGGTCTGCGTCGAAGGTGCGTGAATGGCCTTTGCCCGCACCAAGATGCATTGGGCGAAGATGGATGTTGTGAAGCTGATGACCGAAGGACCGCCCGAAGGGAAAGAGCACTGCAAGCCCGAGTTGTATTATGACAGTGTCCTGGAGGGATCCCGCCTTGTGGCGGAGCAATGCGCCAAGGATATTATATTCCCATGAGTGTATGCATGTTATCCTATGCTGTAATATGAAATAAGGTCGTTATGTAAAATAATGATTGTTATTTGAACTATTACCTCCTATGCGGCCGTTTTTAAATTAATGCTGAGAGTTGGCCAGTCGTCGGCTTCTGCCCCCATGTAGGAAGTACGGGGGTGTTAGGGATAAATCTAAACACTCTTTACTCCAGATTTTTGGTCCTTAAAGGAGGTGTTTAGCACGACGAACCAGGCAATCGGACTATAAGGCTTTATCACCCTCACTTAGCCATAGGAGTTTGACAAAAGAAAGGTAGGCGCAGCCCCTAGTGTTCGGAAGACCGAATTTGGGGCATTGTAAAACACCTGATCAGATGAAAACCAATCTGTCGCACGATGCATTAGTTATCGCATAATGTAGAAGAAATCTGAAAGTGCTAGTATCGACTAGAGGGGGGGGGGGTTGATAGGCGATTTTTTATGAAAGTCTTCAAAACATGGAAGTTTTGAAGACAAACAACAGAAATGACCTAATTGTTATGCAGTGGAAGATAAACTACCCTAAGCAAGCCATAGTCAAGTATGCAATGATGTGAAAGTACAAGACTAATAGCAGCTAGGTAGTAAGGATCAGGATAGAACATAGTATGAAGCCAATCAACAGTAGTAGTCAAGCAATGAAGTCAAACAGATACACAGATAGGCAATGACTTCACGAAGACAAACTTAAGTAAGGTTGGGAAGGGATAGAACCAGTTGCTTGTTGAAGACACATGATTTGTTAGACCAGTTCCAGTTGCTGAGATTTAACTCAGAAGACCGTGTCTTCACCTTATTCCCCTTGAGCTAAGGACACCCAGTCCTCACCCAATCACTCTGGTAAGCCTTCAAGGGAGACTTCCAAACCTTCACAGACTTCGTTCACTGGCAATCCACAATGACTCTTGGATGCTCAGAACGCGACGCCTAGCCGACTGGAGGATTCACAGTCCTCAAGTGTAATAACTCTTCAGGTCACACAGATAGAAAGACTTCAGTGATGCCTAACACTCTTTGGCTCTGGGTGTTTGGGCTTTGTCCTCGCAAGGATTTCTCTCTCTCTCAAATGCTTCGAGGTGGGTTGCTCTCAAATGATAAAAGCCGTGCACAAACTCTAAGCAGCCACCAATTTATGGTGTAGGGGGTGGGCTATTTATAGCCACTAGGCAACCCGACCTAATTTGTCCAAAATGACCCTGGGTCACTAAGGAACTGACACGTGTTCCATAGGTCAGATTTCAAACACACGCGGCAACTTTACTTGGGCTACAAGCAAGGCTGACTCATCCAGCTCTGGATAAGGCTTGCTCTCATTGTCTTCGCTCGAAGACATAGGATTTGAGTTGAGCATCACTTGACCACTCGACTTAGTTCATTGGACCCCACTTAACAAAGATGGTGGTTCCTATGACTCAACAAAAGAGAAAAGGAAACAACAAAACCACACAGTCAAGGCCCCATAGTCTTCATGCAATGTCTTCTCATGTCATAGTCTTCAATATGAATATCTTCTCATACCACCATTGTCTTCAATGTCTTCATACATTTTAGGGTCATCTCCAAGATGTAAACCGAATCGATGAGGGACACTACCAAGTATCCTGCAATTCTCACAAACGCATTAGTCCTCAACCAACTTTGTCGTCAATACTCCAAAACCAACTAGGGGTGGCACTAGATGCACTTACAATCTCCCCCTTTTTGGTGATTGATGACAAACTGGTTGAAGTTTTCAACGGGGATAATTATGTGAAATTGTAAGGATAGGGATTGTCTTCATAAGTTGCAAGGGCTCCCCCTGAAGATGTGCATATAAGTAATTTGCTTTTGGAATGCAAATGCACATGGCAGGTTCTACTTGTGGAGATCCACTTCAACTTATGAAGATAATTCATCATGCATGAACTGATATAGCAAGTATAATGATATGCATAACGAAGAATGGACGTCTGCAGAATGATCAAAGTGCGGAAGTTATCATCGCACATGCGGAATTTATCATCGCATCACAGTGAAGCAAATAAGTAGCAGACGACCATCAAGTTTAGGTGTTACAACTCAGACAACCAAATGTTTCAAAATGCAAGAGTTGTAAGCAGGAAGCAAAATATAATGCACCCGCCCATATGAGTCCGCTTGAAGACTATCAACTCATACGCTTCTCCCCCTTTTGTCAGTAAGGACCAAAAAAGGTTTCAAGACATAGAGCATCTACTCGTCATCATGATGTAACATCCCAATTTTTCCTAAATTAGGATGTTAATAGATCATTCATATGCATATCATATTTTTATTGCATTATTTGCTTTTTCAGAATATTCAAATCATTATGCAACAAAAGGCAATTTATTTGGAGTGGAGATAACATGACTTCTCCCCTATTTTAAAAATGTTCATAATGTGCAGAATATTATTTCCAGTTCATCTGATATGTTCTGGTAAATTTTGCAATCTTCAAAATATTTTATTTGTTTGTTTTATTGCTGTTTGAGTGGCCTATTGCATCAAAAATATTTTACAAAATTGCATTAGAGTTGGAACTAGTGTTCCCATAGTTTATAGTCAGAGAGCTATTTTTACCGTATGTCTAGGTATTTTTATTTAGAATTTATATTGTGTATTTTATTTTATTATTTTTAGTTTTGCTGCTGTAGTTTTGTTTAAAAAAAAAAGGAAAAAAAAAAAGCTAGCTAAGCCATAGCCCGATAAGACAACAAGGCCCAGCTAGCCCAGCCGCCACCAACAGCAGCTGCAATGCCCACCCGATCCACGCCACCATTTCAAAGAACTATCGCACACATGAAGGACGCAAAGAAGAAGAAGAACTTAGCAGCCTTCGCCCATTTCCGCTCAGCAGCAGCCCACCCAGCAGTTTTCATTTTTTTTTCTCTTTTCTTCTCTCTTCCGCTGACAGGGAAGGCCCGCATGTCATCTCTTTCCCAAGCCGTGTTCTTCCCGAACACTGTAGCGGCCGAAACCCAAACGCAACCGAATCGATCGATTTGATCGATCCTCTCGCAGCCCTCGCACTCCCACCTCCGTATAAATATTCTCCCCGTCCTCCTCTGTCGATTTTTGCCAAAATCGCCGCCTTCCGTGCCCTAGAACTCGCCATTGGATCTCACCGGAGTTCACAGCCGCAGAGGAGGTCGCCGCCGCCGCCGGTCGACTCGCCGCCGCCGTTGAACACCACCACCACCTCCGCCACTCACCGCCGCACCCGCCCGTCACCTCACCTTCGCCGGAGACCCGCCGGAGAGCCGCCGCCGCCGACGCCGAGACCGCCGCCGCCGCCCTCTGTTCTGGTGAGCACGAACGCACAGGGAATCCTTCGGCCAATCACAAACTGACACGTGGCCACCGCTACAGTGCCGCACAGGAACCAGGAGATTTTTGTTTCTTTTATTTTCACAGATTTTCATCCAAAATTCAACTAGCTATATCTTTTATTATATAAGTCCAAATTAGGTAATTCTTTTTCCTATGATCTCACAAAAATCAGTACATTATGACAGTACCAACTTTGCGCATGTTTGCACTTTTTAAATTTGAATTCGTTCAAATTTGAAATAAACCTTCGGGAGGCCGTAACTCTCAAACCGTTTATCGGAATCGAGTGTTTCTTTTTGCGTCATGACCGTAGTACAATTTAGGTGCTGTTAAGCTTCTGTTGTTGTGTTTTTGAAATGATTTTCTTGCTGTTGGTTTTATTTTGGTTCAATTCGTTTTCCGATGATTGATTTGTTGAATTGTGTGAACGTGTAGATTGTCCGGAGTGCGACGCGAACTATTGTCAGGAGTGTGACTTTCTGAACCAGAACCAAGGCAAGTTACATGTTGATCATCCTTTACCTATTGTTTTCTATGCATGTAGTTGTATCACACTATGAATATATGCATGTATATGATGACTATATTATTTTGCTATATGCTGTTGAGCTATCTTCCCGTCTTTGCAAATCGTGGTAGTTGTAGGTTGCTATGCTTTGTAGACGGGGGTGGTTCGTGTATTCATTGAGTATATGTGAGGATTATATATAGTTTAACAAATTGAGTAGTAACTCAGGATTTAACTCACCTCTGGGCGGAAGTGGTATTGCTTGGTGTTGAGGGAAGGCATCATGGGGTCTTGCACCTTTTCTAAGGCCATGCGCTCATGAGAGTGCACCCTAAGTGGAATGCCGCCTGTGTTCAAAAAGATCGCATGACTTAGTGACTAGTAGCTTCCATGTGCGGCCACCGCTATATGGGCTCGCTTAGTTGATCGCTTGTTGGGACCCCGCCCGCATAAAGGTCGACAGATGTAGCATATGTAGGTGGGATGTGGCCGTCAGGTGGTTAAGGGAACCTCTTCTGAAAGACTTTGTCTCAATCTTCGGATTGGGTCCAGTGGGTAAAGCGTACTAAACTCTGCAGAGTATTAAAACTAATCATGATTAGCCGTGCCCCCGGTTATGGGTAAATTTGAGCCACTATGCCATTATAGTTGTTGGATGATCTTGACAGATGTGACACTTAATAATATTTGTGGGCAACTTAATAAAGGGTAGGTTGGAGTTGATTTTGCCAACTCAACCTTGTGTATTTAATTGTAGTAATAAAAGAACTAAATAAAAATTTGACTATTATGTAGTTATTAGGATAAAATCAGCTTTATGCAAAAATAAACCCTCAAGCCTTTCTTTGTTGTACTATGCATATACATGTAGGTCTGCTATATTATTTCTCCTGTGTAACTTGCCAATACATTCAAAGTATTGACCTATATGGCTGCAACGTCTCATGTTGCAGGATATTCAGACGACGAGTAAGGTACCGTTAGGGTCGCGAAGTCACACTCAAAGATCGCCAATGGGCTATGATGGGACTCATCTTTATTTTCTCGCTACTTTCCGCTGTTTGATTGAATAAAGCTAGCCAAGTGCTATGCGATTGTTTTATTTTATATATTCGGATCATACGATGTAATAAATGATGCACTTGCTATTCGGTATTCATCTATACTGTGTGTGCTAGCGAGTTCGATCCAGGACTAGCACGGTAAGCACGAGACTCAAATCCTTCGAGATTTGGTCGCTTACGATGGCATCGAGCAAAGGTGTTGATCAGAGGACGTGACCCTAGAAAATGGATTAGAAAAGCCATAGGAGTAAAAAATTATTCTATCAACTAGTTATACTTCTTACTGTTCATTAGTTAAGCCCCTCAAGTATCTTGACCAGTTAAGTAGGAACTAGTGCTGAGACCACCATTCATGCTTGTTTTATATTGCAACGTTATCGTGTTAGCGTATCTGATTATGCCCACTTTCGTGGTATGAAGATACTAGATTGGTTGCTTGATTGCTAGTTTGCTTGTTAAATTATACTTTGTCGAAATTATTCGACTATATATATAATATTATCATATTATTTGTTGTTTGTTGCTTGTTGTTTGTGTGTTGGTGTTATTCGTTGTTGTGTTTTGTTGGCTTGATCATATTATGCATATGGGTAGAATATATTTATATATACATAGCTTTTGGCCCTATTATATCTATAACTCATCTATGCTTGCCCACCAGATGCCGCCGAGGCGTGATACTAGACGACCGCCGCAGCGGAGACAACAATGGCAATGATGTACCGCCATACATGCAGCAGTTGCTTCAGGGACAGGCTCAGTTGATCCAGTTGCTTGCTCAGAACATGGGAAACAACAACAATAACAACAACAATCCACCGCCACCACCACCTGTGGATATGCTTACCAGGTTCTTGAGGTTGAATCCTCAGAGGTTCTCCAGTTCCCCTGAACCTATTGTGGCTGATGATTGGCTCCGTGCAGTCAATAAGAACCTGGATACGGTTGGATGCACAGATGCAGAGAGGGTGAGGTTTGCCTCACATTTGTTGGAGGGTCCTGCCGCAGCTTGGTGGGACAACTTTTTGGTCACTTATCCCATTGCTACTGTCACTTGGGTGCGCTTTGAGACAACTTTCCGTGCTGCACATGTGTCTGCTGGTGCTATGAGTCCTAAAAAGAAGGAGTTTCGCAGCTTTGCGCCTGTGGTGGTCGCACAGTTAATGCTTATGTGGATGAATTTCATAATCTTGCACGTTATGCTCCTAATGATGTTAACACTGATGCAGCTAGGCAGGAGAAATTCTTGGAGGGCCTAAATGATGAGTTGAGCCTTCAGTTGACAGTGGCCACTTTTAATAATTGCCAGGAGCTGATTGATAAGGCTATTGTGCTGGAGGGAAAGCAACAGGCCATAGAGAATCGCAAGAGGAAGTACAACAATAATAACAGGTATAATTCAGGACCACAACAGAAGCCACGCACTTCATATCACGGTCATGGAGGTAATGGGCATCATAATCATCATGGAGGTAATGATCATAATCATCATGGAGGGAATGGCCACAACCATAATGGCCACCATCATCATAATGGGCACAAGAGTAACAATGGCAATGGCAGAGGTAATGGTAATGGTAATGGTAATGGTAATGGTAATGGCAATGGAGGGAACAATAACCGTAACCACCAAAGTTACACGCGGCGCCAAGGATTTGAGTCAAATGATGTTTGGTGTAAGGCTATGGGGCACTATGCCACAGATTGCCCGAGGCGAAGAACTCAGATCCAAAAAGCCAAACCCTTCCAAAAGGGTCATGTCAACCATGTTAATGTTGAGGAGGTCTATAATGAACCTGATGCAGTGATTGGTAAGTTCTTGATTAATTCAGTACCTGCGCTTGTTCTTTTTGATACTGGTGCATCGCATTCATTCATTTCGAGGGTATTTGTTGATAAACATGGATTGCCAACCAAAACACTTAGTATGCCTATTAGAGTGAGTTCCCCAGGAGCTGAGATGATAGCAGGTGTTGGTTGTCATCAGTTGACCTTGTCTATTGGGAAGCATGAGTTTCCTACAGATTTGATTATATTGAAGTCACAAGGTCTGGATATTATTTTGGGTATGGATTGGTTGCAGTTATATAAATGTCGTATTGATTGTGCCAGTCGATCTATTACTCTCAATGCACCAGGAGGGAAGAGGATCAAATATGTGTGTAAGTATAAGCGTAATCAAAAGGTGAACTCTCTTAAGGGGGTAGCTCGAAGAGGTGCCGCCAGAGGGATTATCCAGATGTGTTTCCAGAGGAGTTGCCAGGTATGCCACCAGATAGAGATATTGAGTTTCTTATTGATTTAATACCAGGCACTGGACCTATTGCAAAGAGACCATATAGAATGCCTCCTCAAGAGTTGGAGGAATTGAAGAAGCAGATAAGAGAATTGCAGCACGTGGATTTATTCGCCCAAGTTCATCACCTTGGGGAGCTCCAGTTTTGTTTGTGGAGAAGAAGGATGGGACCTTGAGGATGTGTGTTGATTATCGTTCTCTGAATGAGGTTACCATTAAGAATAAGTATCCTTTGCCTATGATAAATGATCTATTTGACCAGTTAGAGGGAGCTACTGTGTTTTCTAAGATTGATCTTCGTTCTGGTTATCATCAATTAAAGATTCGTGAGCAAGATATTCCAAAGACTGCTTTTACTACGAGGTATGGGTTGTATGAATATACTGTTATGTCATTTGGACTGACTAACGCTCCTGCATACTTCATGAATATGATGAACAAGGTGTTTATGGAGTTCTTGGATAAATTTGTGGTTGTTTTCATTGATGATATATTGGTGTTCTCCAAGAATAAGCAAGAGCATGAGGTGCATCTGCGCTTGGTATTGGAGAAATTGAGGAACATCGCTTGTATGCCAAGTTCAGCAAATGTGAGTTTTGGCTGGATGAGGTAGCATTCCTTGGACATGTTGTGTCAGGTAATGGAGTTGCAGTTGATCCATCTAAGGTTGCTGCAGTTACAGAGTGGGAGACACCCACGACAGTTGGAGAGATTCGCAGCTTTTTGGGCCTTGCAGGTTATTACAGGAGGTTTATTGAAAACTTTTCCAAGATTGCAAAGCCTATGACTGAATTGTTGAAGAAGGAGAAGAAGTTTGTTTGGACTGATGAATGTGAAGCCAGCTTCGAGAATTGAAGCAGCGTTGGTTACAAAGACCAGCCTTAACTCTGCGGATATACATAAGGACTTCCAGGTATATTGTGATGCTTCTCGTCAAGGACTTGGGAGTGTTTTGATGCAGGAAGGTAAAGTTGTTTCATATGCTTCACGTCAGCTTAAGAATCATGAGCATAATTATCCCACACATGATTTGGAGTTAGCCTCGCCAGTGCATGCATTGAAAACTTGGAGGCCATACCTTATTGGTAATCATTGTGATATATTTACCGATCATAAGAGCTTGAAGTATATTTTTACTCAGAAGGATTTAAACCTCAGGCAGAGGAGATGGTTGGAGCTTATTAAGGATTATGATTTGAATGTGCAGTATCATCCTGGTAAGGCTAATGTTGTTGCTGATGCTTTGAGTCGTAGGAGCCATGCTAATGCAATTAATATTGATAATATGCCACCCGAGTTATGTGAACAATTCAGGAATCTCAGGTTGGAGATGGTTCCTAAGGGATATTTGGCAACACTTGAGGTAAAGCCTACTTTGCTTGACAGGATTAGAGAAGCTCAAAAGGGTGATAAGGAGATTGCTGAGATAAAAGAGAACATGGTTAAAGGTAAAGCGTAAGGGTTCCATGAGGATGAACATGGGGCCATATGGTTTGAGAAGCGATTTGTGTACCTCGGGATGCGTATATCGAAGTTGATTCTTCAGAGGCGATGATTCACCTTACTCTATTCACCTGTAATACTAAGATGTATTTGGATTTGAGGGAAAGATTTTGGTGGCCTAGCTCAAGAGGGAAATTGTGGATATATTGCAACATGTGATGTGTGCCGAGAGTTAAAGGTAACATCAACGACCAGCAGGTTTGTTACAGCCATTGCCTATACCGATTGGAAGTGGGATGAGATTGGTATGGATTTCATTACAGTCTACCTGGACTCGGTCAGGTTATGATTCTATTTGGGTAGTTGTTGATCGTTTGACTAAAGTTGCTCACTTCATCCCGGTAAAGACTACTTATACCAAAGTGCTCACTAGCAAAGATTTATATGTCCAAAATTGTTTGTCCGCATGGAGTTCCAAGGAAGGTAGTGTCGATAGAGGTACTCAGTTCACATCCAAATTTTGGCGCCGGTTGCATGAATCCTTGGGCACCAGTTGAGTTCAAGACAGCTTTCCATCCACGCATGATGGGCGGACAGAGAGGTAAATCAGATTTTGGAGGATATGTTGAGAGCTTGTGTTTTGGACTATGGGTCCAGTTGGGATGATAATTTACCCTATGCGAGTTCTCATATAATAACAGCTTATCGAGCTAGTCTCAAGATGGCACCATTTGAGGTATTGTATGGCGGAAGTGCAGGACACCGCTGATGTGGGATGAGGTTGGAGCGTCGCCTCTTTGGGCCGACTTGATCGAGATGCCGAGGAGAAGGTCAAGTTGATTCGTGACAGGTTGAAGATAGCACAGTCTGCATGTAAGAGTTATGCAGATGCAAAACGTAAGGAGGTGACATATGAGGTAGGAGACCGTGCGTATCTTAGAGTTTCACCACTTCGTGGAATTAAGAGGTTTGGAATTAAGGGTAAGTTAGCACCACGTTTTGTGGGGCCTTACACGATCTTGGAGCGTAGAGGAGAGGTAGCTTATCACCGAGTTGCGTAATCCTTGTCGAGTTCACGATGTGTTTCATGTATCTCGCTTGAAGAAGTGTCATGCGAGATGATGGATGTTCCATTGAGGGACACAGTGCCACTTGAGGCAATTCAGTTGGAGAGTGATTTGACATATGAGGAGAAACCTGTTAAGATTCTGGAGACAGCAGAGAGAGTTACTCGCACCAAGACAATCAAGTTATGTAAGGTTCAGTGGGATCATCATACAGAGGAGGAAGCTACCTGGGAACGAGAGGAAGATCTCAAGCAGGATCACCCACACCTATTCGCTAGCCAGCCCGAATCTCGAGGGCGAGATTCATCTTAAGGGGGGTAGGTTTGTAACATCCCAATTTTTCCTAAATTAGGATGTTAATAGATCATTCATATGCATATCATATTTTTATTGCATTATTTGCTTTTTCAGAATATTCAAATCATTATGCAACAAAAGGCAATTTATTTGGAGTGGAGATAACATGACTTCTCCCCTATTTTAAAAATGTTCATAATGTGCAGAATATTATTTCCAGTTCATCTGATATGTTCTGGTAAATTTTGCAATCTTCAAAATATTTTATTTGTTTGTTTTATTGCTGTTTGAGTGGCCTATTGCATCAAAAATATTTTACAAAATTGCATTAGAGTTGGAACTAGTGTTCCCATAGTTTATAGCTGTAGAGCTATTTTTACTGTATGTCTAGGTATTTTTATTTAGAATTTATATTGTGTATTTTATTTTATTATTTTTAGTTTTGCTGCTGTAGTTTTTGTTTAAAAAAAGGAAAAAAAAAAGCAAGGCCATAGCCAAGACAACAATCGCGCCCAGCTAGCCCAAATGGCCAGCAAATAAGCTAGCAATGCTGCCCCGATCCCCACAAATTTCAAAGAACTATCACACATGAAGCGACGCAGAAGAAGAAGAATTTAGCAGCCTTCGCCCATTTCCGCCAAAGCAGCAGCCCACCCAGCAGTTTTCATTTTTTTCTCTTTTCTTCTCTCTTCCACGACAGGAAGGCCCGATGTCATCTCTTTCCCAAGCCGTGTTCTTCCCGAACACCGTGGCGGCGAAACCCAACGCGAACCGAATCGATCGATTTGATCGATCCTCTCGCAGCCTCGCCTCCCCACCTCCGTATAAATATTCTCCCGTCCTCCTCTGTCGATTTTTGCCAAAATCGCCGCCTTCCGTGCCCTAGAACTCGCCATTGATCTCACCGAGTTCACAGCCGCAGAGAGGTCGCCGCCGCCGGCCGACTCGCCGCCGCCGTTGAACACCACCACCACCTCCGCCACTCACCGCCGCACCCGCCCGTCACCTCACCTTCGCCGGAGACCCGCCGGAGAGCCGCCGCCGCCGACGCCGAGACCGCCGCCGCCGCCCTCTGTTCTGGTGAGCACGAACGCACAGGGAATCCTTCGGCCAATCACAAACTGACACGTGGCCACCGCTACAGTGCCGCACAGGAACCAGGAGATTTTTGTTTCTTTTTTTTTCACAGATTTTCATCCAAAATTCAACTAGCTATATCTTTTATTATATAAGTCCAAATTAGGTAATTCTTTTTCCTATGCACTCACAAAATTCAGCACAATATCACAGTACCAACTTTGCACATGTTTGCACTGTTTAAATTTGAATTGCTCAAATTTGAAATAAACCTTCGGAGGCCAGAACTCTCAAACCGCTTATCGGAATCGAGTGTTTCTTTTGCGCCATGACCGTAGTACAATTTAGGTGCTGTTAAGCTTCTGTTGTTGTGTTTTGAAATGATTTTCTTGCTGTTGGTTTTATTTTGGTTCAATTCGTTTTCCGATGATTGATTTGTTGAATTGTGTGAACGTAGATTGTCCGGAGTGCGACGCGAACTATTGTCGAGTGTGACTTTCTCGAACCGAACCAAGGCAAGTTACATGTTGATCATCCTTTACCTATTGTTTTCTATGCATGTAGTTGTATCACACTATGAATATATGCATGTATATGATGACTATATTATTTTGCTATATGTCGTTGAGCTATCTTCCGCCTTTGCAAATCGTGGTAGTTGTAGGTTGCTATGCTTTGTAGACGGGGTGGTTCGTGTATTCATTGAGTATATGTGAGGATTATATATAGTTTAACAAATTGAGTAGTAACTCAGATTTAACTCACCTCTGGGCGGAAGTGGTATTGCTTGGTGTTGAGGGAAGGCATCATGGGGTCTTGCACCTTTTCTAAGGCCATGCGCCATGAGAGTGCACCCTAAGTGGAATGCCGCCTGTGTTCAAAAAGATCGATGACTTAGTGACTAGTAGCTTCCATGTGCGGCCACCGGCTATATGGGCTCGCTTAGTTGATCGCTTGTTGGGACCCCTGCCCGCATAAAGTGTCGACAGATGTAGCATATGTAGGTGGGATGTGGCGTCGGTGGTTAAGGAACCTCTTCTGAAAGACTTTGTCTCAATCTTCGGATTGGGTCCAGTGGGTAAAGCGTACTAAACTCTGCAGAGTATTAAAACTAATCATGATTAGCCGTGCCCCCGGTTATGGGTAAATTTGAGCCACTATGCCATTATAGTTGTTGGATGATCTTGACAGATGTGACACTTAATAATATTTGTGGGCAACTTAATAAAGGGTAGGTTGGAGTTGATTTTGCCAACTCAACCTTGTGTATTTAATTGTAGTAATAAAAGAACTAAATAAAAATTTGACTATTATGTAGTTATTAGGATAAAATCAGCTTTATGCAAAAATAAACCCTCAAGCCTTTCTTTGTTGTACTATGCATATACATGTAGGTCTGCTATATTATTTCTCCTGTAACTTGCCAATACATTCAAAGTATTGACCTATATGGCTGCAACGCCTCATGTTGCGGGATATTCGAACGACGAGTAAGGTACCGTTAGGGTCGCGAGTTCACTCAAAGATCGCCAATGGGCTATGATGGGACTCATCTTTATTTTCTGCTACTTTCCGCTGTTTGATTGAATAAAGCTAGCCAAGTGCTATGCAGATTGTTTTATTTTATATATTCTGGATCATACGATGTAATAAATGATGCACTTGCTATTCTGGTATTCATCTATACTGTGTGTGCTAGCGAGTTCGATCCAGGGACTAGCACGGTAAGCACAGAGACTCAAATCCTTCGAGATTTGGTCGTTTACACATGAGTAGGTGAAGCAGCAGGGTTGTCGTCGTTGGTTGGCGGTGCAGATGAACTTGGCGCAGTGTTGATGCGCGCAGTAGCAGGAGGTGGTGAAGTAGCGTCATCTTCATCATCGATCACTCTGGCATTTACCGTTGCCGCGGATGAAGAATATTCAGAGTCTTCAAGAGATGGAGTGCGACGAGGGACAGCAGTCCATGGAGGAGTGGAGTCAAACCGAATCTTTCACTCGAAGCCATCGCCTTGAAGATCGGTTTCAGACCGAAAGGTGGTCAAACTCTTCCATGATCGCGGCAAGTTTCATGAGCAACAAAGGCATTCTTGGTGGCAAGGTTGCGAATGCGATTGACATCCACCAAGAGGCTTTGCATCTGTCTCTTGAGCCAGAAATGATGCTTATCCTGTTTCTGATGAAGGGCCACAAGAAGTTCTCGGTCATTGAGAACACGAGAACACTTCCGAGGCCGTTGTGCAATGGTGCTTTCAGTGGCTTCAGTGGGTGCTCGATGAGGCAGACGAGTGTTTCCAGCCAAAGGATAGATTCGTGTCGCTGCTTGAACACCTTCAATAGGTTGAGTGAAGCTTTGGTGCTCGACATTCTGAAGACAAAGAGGCCTCTTGGTAGGGTCAGAGTATATAGCTTCAACTGATATATCAACCTCTGGTAGAAAGATCATATGATTGCGAGTAGAGGGCTGATAATTGACAGCTGAGTGTCTCTTGATGAGGCGCATGACCCATGGAGCATAAAACTTCAGACCAAATAGGTCAGAGCCAGAAGTAGCAAGTTGCCTGATGAAGAATTCTTGAGTGTTGAAGCTGATGCCATTGAGAATATAGAAGATCAAAGTCTTCATAGCTCCTTCAAGCTTGACCGCCGATGAATGTCCTTTGACAGGCCATAGAGTTCGCCTGATGATATGATATATGGTGCGAGGCAGATACTCAAGGTCTTCAACAAAGAAATCTGTTGGATATTCAGCGTCAGATGGCAAGGGCTTCATCATGCTCAACATCTGGCTCATATTGGGTTCTGGCTTATGGAAGATACTCTCTACAGCATTGCGGTGTAGCTGCCAGTCAGGTTCATATAGTTCTCCAGGAGTGGCTAGCCCTGTAAGCTCGATGATATCCATAGCTTTGGCTTCATGATGAACATTTCCAGTCATCCACTCAAGAACCCATGTCTTGATGTCTCTGTTGTAGCCGCGAATGTGTAGAGTAGCATAGAATTGAAGCAATAGCTCTTCATTCCAATGTTCTTTGTCTGTCACAAAGTGGAGCAGACCAGCATCACGAAAGCAATCAAGTGCTTCTGGAGGTGCAGTGGCCAGTGGCTTCGCACGAGATGTCTTCGGAGGTGCAGCTGATCTTGAAGCCTTTGGCTTCTTTTGCTCCTGCGGCTTTGGAGGAGGAGCAGGGGCTTCATCGGAGTCAGCATCATTTTCAGAATGATCTACTCGGGCACCTTGAACCACGATGTAGGTGATGAGGCCGTCAAGGTTGGAGAAGGGGCCGATCACATTGGGATCAGCATCACCGGAGCTGTCAGCACGGGGAGCAAAGGGACCTGGGTTGAAGTCCAAGCCCAAGGACTTCTTGTTCTTCTTGGCCGAAGCCACAGCAAACTGGTAGTTGCGCTTGAAGAGAGAGTCGTCACGACATCAGAGTAATGAGGTGGGATCGGCGTTCTCAGGTTGTGGTCCACGGACCATGCAAGGATAGAAGCCTTGAGCAATGGCTTCAGCTCTGCTCTTGGGTTGAAGGCCTCGATAGAGGATATCACCCCAAGGTCTCTTGATGGCATTCTTCTCTGCATATTCCTTCGTCACAAACTTGTACTTGAACCATTCCTCAGCCCAATAGCGTCGAATCCATTGGATTCACGCCTTTCTCGATGATAATTCTCTTGGATCTGTCTTGTAGAGTTACGCTAAGTCATCGAGCGATCTTTGGATGTTCCTTCTCTGCGCTGTCCGCCACCCTTCCTTGTTGATTTTTCGCAGCCATGAACTTCAAACCTGAATGGCTTCAATACGCTCAAAGGCTTCAGAGACTTACGCTTGCTGGTCAAGGTGAACCGGCTTCAGGAGAATTGATATGATGTCGTAAGTATTCTCGCAAACGAATGCGCACTATGAGAACCAAGGATTCTCCCACGGACATGTACCGTGACAGATTAGAGATGCGAGGAAGGGAAGAGGTCATATGCATTCTCGTAAGATTTTGAAGTTAAATTAGTTTGAAGACATTGACCTCATGATGCTAAGACATTCACTTATATAGGTGAGTTGGTTCCATTTGTACCAATCCGTGAATAAGTACAAGTGAGGAATCTAACTAGACAGAAATCTAAGTGAATTGACTAGGCAAGATGAGATGCAAAGTAATAGATCTAACATTGAATAGGCAGAAACCACTTTCGGTAAACAGGATGAATCTTGAAGATCAAAAAGGTGGTAAAAATAGAGTTATAATTACCGCACGAAGAACTGCTAGATGGGATGAATAGGAGACCGAGCAGTTCAGCCCACCATACCCTAACTTGGCAACGGAGGACACCTACAGCGACGGCGGAGAGGACGATGTCCGCGGCCGGCGTGAGGACGGCGTCGGAGAAGTCGCGGCAGCTAAGCGCTTCATCGCCGGCGTCGTCGCGAGCTAGCGGTGGCGCTAGGGTTTTGACGGAGGTGGAGAGGTGGAAGAAGGATTTCTTTACCGCAGGGGACTAGTATTTATAAGTAGGTGAGAGACACAAATAATTACACCGGTGCCTGGCAATTCACATCTGAGGGGTACGTGGCAAGCATGCAACATACTCAGAGTTGTCCGACGTTCCCACGCCCGCCAGGCATGTCGGAGAGTCGTTCCGGCTTCTCCGGATTTCAACAATAAAGATAAGTCATTTAAAACAGGTTTAATGTTTGTCTCTTTGCCTTCTGCTGACTAGGACGCAGAGAAGACATTCGACAGTTTCAATAGAATGCATATGATTTGGACAAATAGAGTTTGAGATAGGAAGCATAGAGAGGTTGGGGTCCGATCACATTCACTTAGTTCAAAAGATCCAATCTTGAAGTCATAACTATAAGTGAATGTTGTAGAGGATAGAACACTAGTATATGTATATATATCAGTAAACAATCAAATCATCATAGTGTAGAAAGTCATGAAGATAAATTGAAACTGAAGACAAACCAAATGCGAAGTCATTGCAATATAACGCCATGAGTGAAACACTTCAAACAGAGAAAGTTGGTGGTATGCTACCCACAGATAGGAAGTATTAGACCCAGACACGACGCACAATTATCGTGGTGCTCCGAAGTCATATTCCATGTTAATGTATTCACACTCAAAGTGTAAATCTTCATTGATTGAAGATATACATTACTTTGGTGTGTTGCACATCTAAGTCATCAACATGCATAAGTGTTAGGATGTGTGCCTGATCACAGGACATTAGAGGATTCCAAGATATTTAGCTCACACCGTAACTTGCAAAACCTTTTCTCATCCAAGGGCTTCGTGAAGATATCTGCTAGTTGCTCTTCAGTGTTGACGTGAATGATATCGATATCTTTCTTCATAACATGATCTCTGAGAAAGTGATGACGAATTTCAATGTGCTTTGTCTTCGAGTGTTGGACTGGATTGTTGGCTATTTTGATGGCACTTTCGTTATCGCAGAAGAGAGGTACCTGTTTCAGGTTGATGCCATAATCCTTGAGAGTTTGCTTCATCCATAGAAGCTGAGCACAACAGGATCCAGCAGCAATGTATTCAGATTCAGCAGTTGAGAGTTATACACAGTTCTGCTTCTTTGAAGACCAACATACAAGTGATCGACCAAGAAAATGACATATGCCTAATGTAGACTTTTGATCCACCTTGTCACCAGCATAATCAGCATCCGAGAATCCAACCAAATCAAATTTTGAGCCCTTGGGATACCATAATCCGAGTGTTGGGGTGTAAGACAAATATCTAAGAATTCGCTTCACAGCTAAGTGATGCGATTCCTTTGGTGCCGCTTGGACTCGAGCACACATGCAAACACTAAGCATAATATCTGGCCTAGATGCACATAAATAAAGCAAAGAACCAATCATGGAGCGGTATACCTTTTGATCGAACTCTTTACCATTTCGTCGGGACCAAGATGGTGTTTGGCTGGCATTGGTGTCGTGCAGCCTTTGCAGTCTTCCATTCCAAACTTCTTCAGACAATCTTTGAGGTATTTTTCTTGAGATATGAAGATGCCATTTCTTTCTCGATTTAATTTGAAGACCAAGGAAGAACTTCAGCTCACCCATCATGGACATTTGATATTGCTCTTGCATCATGTACCCAAACTCATCACTATACTTCGGTTGGTGCACCAAGATTATGTCATCCACATATATTTGGCACACAAACAGTTCACCATCATAGGTCTTCGTGAAGAGTGTGGGATCGAGGGATCCAGGTTTGAAGCCTTTGCTCTTCAGGAAGTCTTTGATTGTATCATACCAGGCACGAGGAGCTTGTTCAAGGCCATACAGTGCTTTGTTTAGCTTGTACACCATATCAGGATGTTTTGGATCTTCAAAGCCAGGTGGTTGTGCGATATATACTTCTTCTTCAATTTTGCCATTGAGAAATGCACTCTTTACATCCATTTGATATAGCAAGATGTTGTGATGATTAGCGAGGCTAGCGATATCTAATAGCTTCAAGCCTAGCAACAAGAGCAAATGTTTCAGCGAAGTCAATTCCTTCAACTTGAGTATATCCTTGAGCCACAAGACGTGATTTGTTTCTGACGACTTGACCATGCTCATCTTGCTTGTTTTGATATATCCACTTTGTTCCAATAATGTTATGCTTGCGAGGGTCAGACGCTTGACGAGTTCCCAAACATTATTCAGCTTGAACTATTGAAGTTCTTCTTGCATGGCTTGAATCCATTCAGGTTCCATAAAAGCTTCAAAGAACTTTCTTGGGTTACGATATTGACACAAATGAAAAGTGCCCACGAAGTTTGCTAGCTGTGTTGCTCTTGATCGAGTGAGCGGACCAGTGCATTGATGTTGTCAATAATCTTCTCTATTTGAACTTCATTTGCAACACGAGGATGAACAGGACGAAGATTTTCTCGACTTATCATTGTCATCATTGGGAGGATTATCTTCGATCCGAGCATTGTCTTCAAAGTTGATTTGGTGCGAGATGATAAGTTCCTCTTCAGTTGTGCTTCAGAGGGCATGATTTCACCAGCCCCATCAACTTGATAGACTCGTTTGAAGGAGCTTCATCAAGTGTACTTGGCGAGAATCTCTCTCTGTGAACCATTGGTTTCATCAAATTTCACATCCACAGCTTTCAATGATTTTGTAGAGATAAAGGTTGAAGACTCAGTAGGAGTGTGAATCCTTTCCATAGCCAAGCATGAAGCCTTCATGAGCCTTAGGTGCAAATTTTGACTTGTGATGGGGATCCTTGATCCAAAGATAGCTTCAAATACTCAAGTAAATGACGCTTGGCGCCTTGCCAAGAAGGAGCTCATAAGATGTTTTGTTCAAGCTTATGGATGTACACACGGTTGATGATGTGACATGTCAGTATCAATAGCTTCAGCCGAATTTTCTTGGTGTCTTGTACTCATCTAGCATTGTTCGAGCCATCTCAATGAGGGTTCTGCTTTTGCGCCAACGATGCCATTTTGCCGAGGTGTGTATGGAGCGAGAGAACTCATGAGTGATTCCCATTGTGTCCAGATCTGATCAAGTCCAAGTGTTCTTGAATTCATTGCCATTGTCACTTCGATGTGCTTGATCTTCACGCCATAATTGTTCATTGCTCGATTTATGGGTTACCGTCTTGTAAAGAATTATATGAACCCATGTGTATCTTGAGTAGTCATCAACAATGACAAAGCCATAGAGACAGCAGTTGTTGTGAGGGTGGAGTAGTGAGTAGGTCAAATAAGTCCATGTGTAACAGCTCAAGGGTTGTGATGTTGTCATGATTGTCTTTGAGGGTGCTTTGCCCTTGTCATCTTTTCACTTCACAGCACCACACAGATGATCCTTTTGAACTTGACATCCTCAATGCCAATGACATGCTTCTTCTTGACGAGTGAGTGTAAGTTCCTCATGCCAAGATGTCCTAGCCTTCATGCCAGAGCCAAGATTCAAGCTTTTGTGAGAAGACATATGGCAAGTGTGGACCTGCCGAGAAATCTACCATGTATAGATCATCTTTTCGATACCCTTCAAGACTAGAGATTTGTCGATTCCTTTAGTACAAGGCAACGATATTTGCCAAATATCACAATCATGTTCAAGTCACAAAGCATTGAGATGTACATTGTTGAAACCAAGGATTCAACAAGCATCACTTTATCCATGTGTTGATCCTTTGAGATTGCAACTCTACCTAGACCCAATACCTTGCTTTTACCAAAGGTCAAGAAATGTGATGTGACTCTTGTCGGATGGACATAAGGTTGAGTCCATGAGAAGACTTCTATCACCAAATATATGATTTGTGCATCCCCGTCCATAATCCATTCTCAAGCTTTTGGTGATGTACCCTACAAAGGCGATTAGGAGGATAGGCTTCACAAGAGTGTTGTGAAGCATAAGCATTTGACACATATAGGGACAGTCAGAGCTTATATCAAAGTTAGGACATAGTATGACTGATAAGAGATTCAGATGTGAAGTATATAGAATGACATTTTATCGTGCATCCTAAATGAGTTTTAGGTCCCCAGCAATAGTATCGGACGCCATTGATTGCTGGTGGAGACCGTTTTACGCAAAGAGAGTTAGTTCTTCTTTGCCACCCACATCTTCGGTGGCTTAGAAGCAATGAGTCTAAGTGCAGATCTCGAGAATTTTGGCTTTGAAGCCCTAGCAAATAGCCTTGCAGGAGATGAATGATACTCATATGAATAAGCTGAAAAGTTCTTAGTCCTATGAACATAGCGGTTCAAGATACACGCCATATTCATAAGTCCGAGCATGATTTCCGCAAAACATTGGCGTTAGGGTGACTCATGTGAGTCCTCAGATCTGTATGAAGCCTTTGGGCCACATGAAGCTATAGGTCTGGGTTTGTCTTCTTCCTTGGTGGTGTCATGACGACATTCACAGAAGATTCTCACTATACCGCTTAGGTACCCAGATCTTCTTCATAGGTGGTCCATTCCTGCAGCTAGTACCAATGTACCGCAAACACTTCACCATTCTGATTTTTGAATAGCTTATAGTTTGCATCAAAGGATTCATCAATGATAATAGGATTAGCACAGTAAAGCCAGATAAAGTGGATGGATCTCTGAAGGTTCCTTTGCGAAAACCCATGTGGTTTTGGGGTACTTGCTCGGGCTTCCAAAGACGAGCCATCAACATTCATTTTCCTTTCGAACCCAACACCCTCCTTCCTAGGGTTTCAGTTCAGAATCGCTTTTGAGGACATCGCAGAGTCCGATGTCCCTTCAAACTTTTGTACATCCTGTTTCAAGCAATGTCTTCAACATAGCATTTTCATCGACAACAGCAAGTGGTATCATCCGCAGAGGGGTTAGTAACCACATCAAGAGGTGAAGACAATGAAACAGTAGCAGCAATGGAACATTCAACAATGTATGTAGCGTTATCACGCCAATGCATTTTAGACATGGTGGTTCAAATCCTTCCCGAGCGGAACTGATCTGCTGAGCGCTAAGTGACTCATTCACCTTTTGAAGATCTTCATGAGCCGCCTCAATTTCTCAAGCTCTTGTTTCCTTTGAAGATAATCATAGGAGAGCCTTTCATAAGTAGTTGAGAGCAATTCATGACGACCTTCAAGTTCCCGGTACTTAGCATGAAGATTTTTATGTCATCAACTAAGGACTGTGAACGTGTCATTTCAGCGTCCAACAGGTCATCGCTTTTGTCTAACAGTTTTTGAGTATGTTCCATAGCCTTTTGTTGTTCAGTTGCAATTTTAGCAAGTGTTTTGTAGCTGGGTTTGGATTCACAATCAGAGTCATATTCACTTGAAGTTTGAAAGTAAGCATCGCGTGATTTTACCTTGGCACCGCGTGCCATGAAACAGTAGGTGGGAGTAGGATCGTCTTCGTCATTAGCTTTAACGTTGGTGTGGAAGTCATTGTCTTCAGTGTTGAAGATGGACTTGGCGACGTAGGCTGTGGCTAGAGCCAAACTTGCAACGCTAGGGTTAGACTCCTCTCCAGACTCCACCTCCGCCTCCTCCGAAGCAGACTCCTCCTCTGAATCCATTTCCTTGCCAACAAAAGCACGAGCCTTGCCAGATGAGCTCTTCTTGTATGATGAAGACTTGGAAGAAGACTTAGAAGACTTTGAGGATTTCTTCTTCTTCTTGTCATCGGAATCATATTCCTTGCTTTTCTTCTTCTTCTCATTGTCCCACTGTGGACACTCAGATATGTAGTGTCCAGGTTTCTTGCACTTGTGGCAGGTTCTCTTCTTGTGGTCATGGGTGGAAGCTTCATCATTCCTTGAGCTGGATCGTGAAGACTTTCTGAAGCCTTTCTTCTTAGTGAACTTCGAACTTCTTCACAAGCATAGCGAAGTTCCTTTCCAATGTCCTCGGGATCCTCGTAATCGCAATGATTCTTCTTCGATGAGGAAACAACTTTTGCCTTCAAAGCACGAAGTTCGCCATAGTTTGGACCATAGGTATCTCTTTTCTCGATAGTTGGAACTCATGTGTGTTGAGCCTCTCAAGAATATCGACGGATCGAGTGACTTGAAGTCGGGGCGTTCTTGTATCATGAGGGCAAGGGTGTCAAAGGAGCTGTCAAGTGATCTCAAAGAATGTCTTGACGATTTCATGTTTGGTAATCTCGGTTGCGCCAAGAGCTTGAAGTTCATTTGTGATATCAGTGAGGCGATCAAACGTGAGCTGGACATTTTCATTGTCGTTTCTCTTGAAGCGGTTGAATAGGTTGCGAGGGACACTGATTCTTTGATCTCTCTGGGTTGAGACGCCTTCATTGACCTTGGATAGCCAGTCCCAGACTAGCTTCGACGTTTCCAGAGCACTCACACTGCCATACTATCCTTTGGTCAGATGACCACAGATGATGTTCTTTGCATTAGAGTCTAGTTGAATGAACTTCTTGACATCAGTGGGGGTGACACCTTCACCAGTTTTGGGAACGCCATTCTTGACGACATACCAGAGGTCGACATCAATGGCTTCAAGATGCATACGCATCTTATTCTTCCAAAGAGGGATATTCAGTTCCATCGAACACGGGCAAGCCATGGAGACCTTGATTATCCCCGCAATGTACATAGTTGAAACTCGTGGTTAAACCGAATCACACGTAACACGGAGTACCTTGCTCGATACCAATTGAAAGTGCTAGTATCGACTAGAGGGGGTGAATAGGCGAATTTTATGAAAGTCTTCAAAACTTGGAAGTTTCGAAGACAAACAATAGAAATGACCTAATTGTTATGTAGCGGAAGATAAACTATCCTAAGCAAGCCATAGTCAAGTATGCAATGATGTGAAAATACAGGACTAATAGCAGCTAGGTAGTAAGGATCAGGATAGAAGATAGTATGAAGCCAATCAACAGTAGTACTGAAGCAATGAAGTCAAACAGATACACAGATAGGCAATGAATTCACGAAGACAAACTTAAGTAAGGTTGGGAAGGGATAGAACCAGTTGCTTGTCAAAGACACAGGATTTGTTAGACCAGTTCCATTTGCTGTGACAACTGTACGTCCGGTTAGGGAGGCTGAGATTTAACTCAGAAGACCGTGTCTTCACCTTATTCCCCTTGAGCTAAGGACACCCAGTCCTCGCCCAATCACTCTGGTAAGTCTTCAAGGGAGACTTCCAAACCTTCATAGACTTCGCTCACCGCAATCCACAATGACTCTTGGATGCTCAGAACGCGACGCCTAACCGGCCGGAGGATTCACAGCCCTCAAGTGTAATAAGTCTTGTGTCACATAGACGAAAAGACTTCATGATGCGTAACACTCTTTGGCACTTTGGGTGTTTGGGCTTTGTCCTCGCAAGGATTTCTCTCTCAAATGCTTCGAGGTGGGTTGCTCTCAAACGACAAAAGCCGTGGACAAACTCTGAGCAGCCACCAATTTATGGTGTAGGGGTGGGCTATTTATAGCCACTAGGCAACCCGACTTGATTTGTCCAAAATGACCTGGTCACTAAGGAACCGACACGTGTTCCAACGGTCGATTTCAAACACACGCTGCAACTTTACTTAGGCTACAAGCAAGGCTGACTCATCTAGCTCGATAAGGTTTGCTCTCATTGTCTTTGCTCAAGACATAGGATTTGAGTTGAGCATCACTTGACCACTCGACTTAGTTCACTTGGACCCCACTTAACAGTACGGTGGTTCCTATGACTCAACCAAGAAGAAAAGGAAACAACGAAACCACACAGTCTTTGCGCTCCATAGTCTTCACGCAATGTCTTCTCATGTCATAGTCTTCAATATGAATATCTTCTCATACCACCATTGTCTTCAATGTCTTCATACATTTTTAGGGGTCATCTTCGGTAGGTAAATCAAATCGATGAGGGACACTACCTGCGTTATCCTGCAATTCTCACAAACGCATTAGTCCCTCAACCAACTTTGTCGTCAATACTCCAAAACCAACTAGCGGTGGCACTAGATGGACTTACAAAATCGTTAAGGATTTTGTGACCTCTCGAACAGCTGACCAGCTCTCGCCGCATCATCACAGTCAGTTTTTGGCTTTCTCTACTGAGGTGCTTGTCTGGAAGAACCGGGACACAATTGCAGTAGTTCTCCCTTTACTACCCTAGCCGATATAGCAGAACGTAGGGTAGCAAGCACAGGAGCCGGGCAACCCAACTGTTGACCAAAGACATGATTCGGAGCCAATGCATATAATGCTATAAGTTTGGGGTCCGAACTGCACTGTAAAAGTGTTCGGACTTTCTTGCCCTGCTATGGGGTACACTAATGTCACACCCTAGCTAGTTCATGCATTAGAGTGTTGCATCATGTCTATTTCTTTTAACAGAAACCTGAAATGGTAATGACAGAACTCCCAGCCCCCTCTGAATTCAACTAGGGTTTACTAAAAATATTTTCGATGAACCTGAAATGCCCTTCTAAAATGTCCATCATTTTTGTCTTGGCTCAGAACCTCTGCCAAAAGTGATGCACAATTTCCTAGGTCATCCTAAGGTCTTTGAATTAAATTATAGGTATTTGAATTTGGGCATTCAAAATTTATAAAAATATTTAAAATGCTCAAATATTCCCAAACTAAAATGTTCCATGTTGGAAATATTCCAACTAAGGACCAGGTGCAGTTTGGTGAATTTTGGAATGGCTTAGGTATTTTTAGAAACTCAACAAACCTACAGAACAAAAATAAAAACACAAACAGAAAAAAGGGAAAAACTTACCTAGCGCCACCCAGAGGCCCACCAGCCAGCCCACCTGGCCGGCCCAGCCCGGCCACCGCTCCAGCGAGCTGCTTGGCTTGCCAGGCAGGCAGCCAAGGTGCTCGGCGGCGGCACCGCAGCTCGCCACGCAGCTGCACGTCGCCCTGCTTCCTCCTCTCGCCGCCTTGCTGGCCTGGACGAGCTCCACGTCGCGCCCCGAACCCCCTGGACACCTCCATTTGCCCCCAGCTCCTCTCCCTCGCGCTCCCACACCATGGCCGACGCCACCGCCGCCGCACCGCCGCCAGTAGCCGTGCTCTCCGTCATCTCCACGCCACGCCACCGTGTCTAGAAGCTCCGCCGTCCTCTACTCCTTCGAGCTAGCCGAGCCCCGAAGGCCAAGGCGTGCCCAAGCCGCCGCACCAACCTCGCCTCAACCGCCATCGCCGGAGATCCCTTCACTCGCCGCCAGATCAGCTCATCCCGACCGCGCCGTCCGCTCCCTCAAGACCGCAGTGAGCTGGGCTAACCTCTTCCCCTTTCTTTCTCGCTCTCGCACCATAGCGAGCACACGAGCTCACCCGACGCGCCGTCATGGACCTTGTCGCCGACGTGCTCCCGCCATCCTCCGCCACCTCACCTTGTCCATCGTGACTCACCATGTTGTGCCGAGGCTAACCGTGCACTCCCGCACTCACCACCGACACCCTAGCCTCGAGTTCGCCTCAATCAACTCCGGCGCCGCCAAAGTCGCCACCGGCGCCAACTCCGCCACCCCGAGCCCAACCACCACCACCAATAGCCGCGGCTCGACCTCAAGAACACGTAGATGCCTTCCGCCGTCCATTTGGTCGCGGAATGACAAAGCACTTTCGCCGCCGCGTCGCCGCTCGCCGGCTAGACGCTGGCGTGTTTGACTCGACTTTGACCACGGGTGGGCCCGTTTGACTTCGGTCTATGACACGTGGGGCCCCTTCACTAATTAATCCAGTTTAGTTTAAACTTAATTCAGTTAATCTAATTGTTCATCGACATGCGGGACCCACTGGTCAGTTTGACTGGACCAGCCTGTTGACCACCGACGTCATCATGACGTAGAGCTGACGCAGTAATTTAATTACCGGAATTACTTTTACACAGGAAATTCCAGAAAATGCTACAAACTTCAAAAATTCATAGAAATTAATCTGTAGCTCCAAATGAAACAAATTATATATGAAAAATGATCAGAAAAATCCAATCTTTCCATCTGTACTGGTTTCATGCATGTTTAAACAAGCTAACCTGCTGTTTATCACAGAACAAGATAAAACACCTTAAATGGCAACTTATGAGTTTGAACTTTGAACCATTGGTTCAAATTAGTTAAAACCCATCTGTTCTTAGTTGCATTAGCCCAATACACTCATTTTGCCATGTCTCATGCATGCATCATATTGTTGCATACTGTTTGGTAATGTTTGTGTATCGGTGCTCTCTCAAGGCGAGTTCTCGCCCCCGAGGACTACCGTGATAACCCCGACGAAGAGCAATACCAGTGCACCGACCCGTCAGGCAAGCAACCAACCATTTGATCATATCGATAAAATCCCATGCTCTTGCTCCTGCTCTCTTTTACTGCATTAAGACAACGCGATTCAAACTGCTGTGTGCTGCGGTAGTTGAACCCATTTCCTCTGCATGACCTGTCATT
This sequence comes from Aegilops speltoides, assembly GCA_021437245.1. Lineage (NCBI taxonomy): Eukaryota > Viridiplantae > Streptophyta > Magnoliopsida > Poales > Poaceae > Aegilops > Aegilops speltoides. The sequence continues at coordinate 218,626,290 of CM038141.1, read as the reverse complement.
GCCACAGTAACTAGATGAAACCCACTAGCATGTGTAGGAGTTGATTGAGCCATACGATTGTGTTGTTCCTACCTTGCTATGCCCGCTATGCTTAGAGTCGTGTCGTCCGGTTCATCTGGGTGATGGCTAGAGTGAAATGATCGTGTCGTATGAGAGTAAGGTGTTGAACACGATTTGGTAAAGGTATCGATGAGAGGCCATGTAGGAGTACATGGTGGGTTGTTTCATTGAGGCCGCCCTTAAGCAATCGAGATCTGATGTGTGATTTAAGATTCAGCTACTACCATGCATTGGGCCCAAAACCAATGGACCCTCTCGCTTCTTATTCACCCTAGTCTTCCGTCCGGGAGTTGCAAGTAGTTTCGGTGTTTGTAGCCTCATCGAGGCCGTGGACAGCGCCGACCGTAGGGGTGGGCTGTGATGCGGTAGTTACATGGCACGGTGTACCGGATGCCCGCTTGGTGTCTCGGGAACCCTGCTCACATCGCTTGGGGCTGTGAGCGAAACTTGCCGGATCTCCTCATAGATGGAACCCAAATAGGCGATAAACCCGGACTAGAGACTTAGGTGTTCAGGTAGGTCGTGGCCGACACCCACGCTGGGCTTCCGCTTGAAGGTTGCCGAGTACATGTCGTGTAAACGGCGGTAAGTGGTGAGAGCGTGTATGAAGAAGTACACCCCTGCAGGGTTAACATCATCTATTCGAATAGTCGCGTCCGCGGTAAAGGACTACTTGGTTGCCTATACAGTTCATAGACAAGTAAATGGAAACTACTAAAAGCCTCAAGATAAGTGTGAGTGCCGAGGATGGCTCTTCCATAGGAAGACGGAGGTGGATCCTCGATAGTGTATTGAAGTGATGAGTAGTGGACTCGAGTGTGCAAAACCATTTCAAGTTGGTGTCTCGTAGGATAGCTTAGCCACGAGTCAAAGCTGGCTTGCTGCAATAACCCCACCAACCCTTCTTGATAATATGCATGTATGTAGGATCGATGTAAGTCTTGCTTTGAGTACCTTTGTACTCATGTTGCTTTAATTTACATTTTTCGAAGATGCCACAAACCCTTCCGACGGGTTCTTCGTGAGACGCTGACATCGATGAGTAGACTAAGGCCCGTGGTGATCCCGAGCAAGTGAAGGACCATGTAGTATAGCTAGGCTTACCCAAGCCTCTTTTATTTTACTAGTTGTCTGTACTCAGACAAAACACTTCCGCTGTTGGCTTGTATGCTTGTATGACTTGAATGTGGGTCCTGTGACCCGTACTTGTGTGTATGCTATGTATGGCTCTCTGAGCCTTTAAATAAAGTACTTGTGTCGTAGAGTCATGTTGTGATGCCTTGTTGTATTTGCACATATCGAGCATATTGTGTGTATGATTGAAATGCTTGGTATGTGTGGGATCTGACTATCTAGTTGTTTATCTTTAGTAGCCTCTCTTACCGAGAAATGTCTCCTAGTGTCTCCACCGAGCCATGGTAGCTTGCTACCGCTCCTAACACTTAGGCTGGCCGGCATGTGTCCTTCTTCATTCTGTGTTTGTCCTTCGGGAAATGTCACGCATTGAGTACCGGAGTCCTGTTAGCCCGCTTCTGCCGGTTTATCGAGTCTGCTAGCCCAAAGTGCTACAGCCGGAACTTACTTGCTGATGACCAACACGTTCGATGCTGGGTCATGGATGCCTGTCCCTGTAAGTCTGTGCCACTTTTGGTTTACAACTAGCCATGTCAGCCCGGGCTCCTTTTCATATGGATGCTAGCGACACTATCATATACGTGTGCCAAAAGGCGCAAACGGTCCCGGGCAAAGGTAAGGCGACACCCGTGGGGATACCGTGCGTGAGGCCGCAAAGTGATATGAGGTGTTACATGCTAAATCGATGTGGCATTGAGTCGGGGTCCTGACAGCGTTGGCATCAGAGCCGGACTGCCTGTAGGTTCTCCAAGCCAAACTGGTCGATGTTGAGTCTAGAAATGCTTTAGTTATATGTAGGGTAATTGATTGTGGGATGGTACGTAAGGCTTTTTTTACTCCTTTACCTCATGACATTCTGATCTGAGTCAGTCCATTCTTCCACCGGGGGTTAAGGATTAGGATCCCTTCTCTCTATTAGGTTCACGTGTTACTAATCAGTAGTACCTTATAGGTTTGATGGTTACAAGCCTAGTTTAGTTTTACTATCCTGTTATGTTACTAAGTTGGACCCAGAACCTTGATATGATATTGTTGAGTGGCTATGCAATTCTTTGTAAAATGTCTCAAATCCTTTTGAGCATTTACAGTCGTTATGCTGTCCAAATTCTGCTAGAAATTCTAATGTCCTTGCATTGTGGTGGTGTTTCCAGATGGCCACTCGTGACCAAAATCAAGTGGTTCATCTGACCAGATGCATTGGTGTGACCGGTCATATGGCTATGTTAGTCCGGGTTATGATCGAGGCGGTTACCGCTGGTATCCTGAATACACGTCAAGAGCGTTCGAGACTTTAATCAAAGCCAGATCTCTGCCTTTGTCGGGATATTTCCTCTTATCCTGGTTCCACCGAGGCCCTTCCATATTCCTATGGGCTTGGTGTTACTATTGACATGGCGGTGCAAGATGCTGCGATTCTATGATGACCATCATGCGAGTCAGATCGCTCGCTTCGCAACACCGACTTCCGATATGCCGGGTTCACTCCTGGGCGCTTTGGTTATCTCCGGCTATCTATGCCGATTCCATCGGGAGGACTCACTAACCCGCACCACCGCCGAAGTTGCTCGAGGACAAGGACCGAGAGAGTCGGGCCTTGAGGATGGAGTTCTTCAACGCCTGTCTTGATCACCGGGCCACTTTGACTCGCTTTTGCACCGGCCGTGCAAGCTGGATATATGGATATGAGAGACCAGATCCTGTTAGATCTGCTCTGCTAGACATGATGGATTGGCGTGATGTGGGGGGCATCACCCCACCTCGTGGTCCCCGCAGGCCACCGTTTGTTGGTCCAAGACCTCACCCTTGCCCTTATGGTCCACAGTCCTCAGACCGTCTGCTTCCTGACGATCATGTTGAACTTCCAGGTTATGGAGGAGACTTCTATGAGAACTACTACGGAGACGTCTGAGTTAGTAGTAGTCTCACTAGTATTGTAATAGTTGTATCTCCACCGTCCTGCGTGACTCGTGGAATATGACTTAGTGTGTATCAATTCCGGAGGTGTAAGAAAAATAATGTATAGGAGCTTGGTGTGCCTCCGATGAGATGTAATCTTCCTTTCACCGTAGTAGTACTTTGTTTGGTCTCGTACTAAACCTTGTATGGTGTGTATGACGATGGAATAAAGAAGCAGTTTCTGTATCTACCATGTCATACGGATGATCATCTTGCATTCCGAGCTATCCATTACATTCTACATTTCTATGTCAGAATTTTGTCATCCTGGACTAAACCCTTGTCTTGTTTATCCTAGGATGGTTAACACCCGCAACAACCCTGCTCCGCCAGAGCAGGCCGAAGGCAGCGGAGTTGGAGAAGCGAACCTGCCTCACCCTCCTTATCTGGCCGAAGTTATGCTGGAGGCCGAGAGAAACAAACGGGAGACCAACCGTTTGTTGGAGCGCATTGAACAGAACACAGCACATCATTAGAGAAATAATTTGGTGTCTCTCAGTGACTTCATCAAGTTACACCCACCTACCTTCCACCACTCCGTCGAGCCTCTCGACGCTGATGACTGGCTTCACAGCATTACTCACAAGTTGCGTTCTGCACTGGTAGCTGAGGCTGATAAGGTCACCTTCGCTGCATATCATCTTGAAGGCCCCGCCAGTCTCTAGTGGGAGAACTATATGGCTATGCGCCCAGTTGGCCATGTCACTACTTGGGCAGAATTCATCGAGGCTTTCCGTGAACATCACATTCCGGAGGGTCACATGGATCGTAAACGTGAGGAGTTCTACAGTTTCACCCAAGGTCGTCTCTCTGTGGATGCTTACAGCAGGGAGTTCGGTAATCTCGCACGCTATGCAACTGAAGAGGTCTCCACTGACGCCAAGAAACAGGCAAGGTTTCGCAAGGGACTTAGCCCCAAACTTCGCCGAGATCTCCGTCTGCATGAGTGCACCTCTTTCCAGAAGCTTGTAAACAAAGCCATCGGTCTTTGACGCAGGTCGACTGATTTGAAGCAACACGCAAGCATGGTCGTGACATGGGTTCCTCATCCGGTGCTGGACCACAGAAGCGCCGGGTGTGGGTGCCTAACACTGCCCTGCCACCCAGATTTACACCGAGGCCATCCTATCAGGCGCCTCGTCCAGTTCAGCAGTATGCACCAGCTAAGCCCTATGGTGGGCCAACCAACAATGCTCCTCTACGCGCCAGCCCCGTGACGTGCTTCAAGTGCGGGAGTCGAGCCACTACATGCGTGATTGTCCTCGCACCAACCCCAACCAGCCTGCAAAAGTTGTTGGCCGTGGCAAGCCAGCGGAAAGGTGTTCTATGCCAAGCCACCACCGCACGTGGCCATGTTAATTGTGTCTCACCGAGGAGGCCCAAGAGGATCCCAACGTCGTTCTCGGTACGCTCCTTGTAAATTGCCACCTGGCATCCGTTCTTTTTGATACTGGAGCATCTCATTCATTCATATCCGAAAGCTATGCTCGCTTGCACAACACTGCATTCAGTGATATGCCCACCTCCATGGTAATTCAAACCCCGGGATCCAAGTGGCAAACTTCTAGAGTAAGCCATGGGAATCAAATTCAGGTCGACAGACTTGTTTTCCTTGCTTCATTAATAGCTCTTAAATCTTCGGACATCAATATCATTTTGGGTATGGACTGGATGTCAGCCCATCATGCCAAAATTGATTGCTTCTCTAGAATTGTTCAACTCACACACCCTTCGGGAAAGATAGTCAACGTCTTGACCCGAATATCTAAGCGACAGCTATATTCTCTTAATGCCAGTCCATTGCCAGACCTCGAAGACGTTCCGGTAGTCCGTGACTTTCCGGATGTCTTTCCAGAAGAATTGCCAGGTGTCCCACCGATGAGATGTTGAGTTTGTGATAGATCTCATTCCAGGAACTGTCCCAATTTCTAGAAGACCCTATAAGATGGCACCCCTAGAACTAGCCGAACTTAAGAAACAACTCGATGAGTCCTTGAAAAAGGGTTTCATCCGTCCTAGTTCATCTCCTTGGGCTTGCCCCGTCCTCTTCGTCAAGAAGAAGGATGGTACGGACCGGATGGTTGTAGATTATCGACCCGTCAATTTGGTCACAATTAAGAACAAGTATCCGCTCCCCAGGATCAACGATCTGTATGATCAGCTCGCAGGATCCTCAGTCTTCTCTAAGATGGATTTGAGGTTAGGCTACCATCAAATCAAAATCCGAAACGGGGACATTCCCAAAACGTCCTTTGTTACTCGTTACGGCCAATACGAGTACACCGTCATGTCCTTCGGTTTAACCAACGCTCCAGCCACTTTCTCCCGGTTAATGAACTCAATTTTCATGGAGTATTTGGATAAATTAAATAAGTGGTTTACCTCGATGACATACTCATCTATTCCAAGAACGAGGAAGAACATGCCGAACATCTAAGGCTAGTGTTGATGAAACTTCGAGAGCATCGCCTTTATGCCAAGTTTTCTAAATGCGAATTTTGGCTGCTAGAAGTGACCTATCTAGGACATGTAATTTCTGGTAAAGGTATAGCTGTCAACCCCGAACGAGTTCAAGCCGTCCTTAATTGGACTCCACCTGAATCGGTCAATCAAGTTCGAAGTTTCCTTCGCTTAGCGAGCTATTGTCGCCGCTTTGTCGAGAACTTCTCCAAAGTTGCTAAACCTCTAACTGAACTCCTCAAGAAAGATAAAAAGTTCGAGTGGACTCCACAATGTGAGCACAGCTTCGTGAACCGAAAAGACGTTTAACTTCGCTCCCGTCATCGGTACCACCAGATTTCTCTAAGGACTTTGTTATCTATTGCGACGCCTCGTGACAAGGACTGGGCTGTATTCTCATGCAAGATCGACACGTAATTGCTTATGCTTCACGGCAATTACACCCACATGAGGAAAACTACCCTACTCATGATCTAGAGCTCGCAGCGGTAGTCTATGCACTAAAAACCTGGCGACGTTACCTCCTCGGTAATCGTTGCGAAATCTACACCGATCACCAAAGTCTGAAATACATATTTACCCAACCAGATTTGAATCTCAGGCAAAGACGTTGGGTCGAGTTGATCACAGATTTCGACTTAGGGATAACTTATACCCCAGGAAAAGCCAACGTCATGGCTGATGCGCTAAGTCGTAAATCTTATTGCAACAATCTGATGTTGCAACAAAGTCAACCACTTCTCCACGAGGAATTTCGGAAGCTTAACCTTCACATTGTTCCTCAAGGATTCCTTTCCACCTTGGTGGCGGAACCTACCCTTACGGATCAGATCATCAAAGCCCAAAAGGTAGATCCGGGAATTTCCCGCATCAAAAGAAACATCAAGAAAGGAGTTGCGGATTGTTTCTCCGTTGATGATCAAGGAGTCGTATACTTCGGAAACCGCCTAGTGGTTCCCAAAGTGCGAAACCTGCGGCGATTGATCCTTAAAGAAGCTCATGAATCTCCTCTCACCATTCATCCCGATAGCACTAAGATGTATCAGGACCTACGCCAGAGGTTCTGGTGGACTAGGATGAAAAGAGACATTGCTCAATTCGTTGCTAACTGCGACATCTGTCGTCGTGTAAAAGCAGAGCATCAACGGCCTGCTGCCACCCTTCAACCCTTAGCTATTCCTGAATGGAAATGGGATAAAATTGGTATGGATTTCATCACCGGCTTTCCCAGGACCCGGAGAGGGAATAATGCTATCTTCGTCGTTATCGACCGCCTTTCCAAAGTAGCCCATTTCTTACCTGTTCGCGAGAGTATAACCGCTAGTCAGCTAGCAGACTTGTACATCTCCTGGATAGTGTCTCTCCATGGTGTTCCATTGGAAATTAACTCGGATCGAGGAAGTCTCTTCACCTCTCGATTTTGGGAAAGTTTCCAAAACGCTATGGGAACCCATCTTTCCTTTAGCACTGCTTTTCACCCTCCATCAAGTGGTCAAGTAGAACGTGTCAACCAAATCCTAGAAGACATGCTTGAGCTTACATATCTCATTCGAATGGATTGGGAGAAATGCCTTCCATTTGCCGAATTTGCTTATAACAACAGCTATCAATCTAGCTTGGGCAAAGCACCTTTTGAAGTTCTCTATGGACGAAGGTGTCGAAAGCCTCTTAACTGGTCAGAAACCGGGGAAAGACAATTCTTTGGCCCGGATATGATCCAGGAAGCAGAAGAGCAAGTTCGCATCGTTCATGAAAAGTTGAAAACAGCCCAATCTCATCAAAAGAGTCAATATGACCGAAAACATAAGGCTATGACTTACGAGGTTGACGAGAATGCTTACCTTCGGGTTACTCCTTTGAAGGGAACCCATCGCTTCGGTATCAAGGGCAAATTGGTTCCTCGCTACATTGGACCCTTTCCAATTCTTGCCAAACGAGGAGAAGTTGCCTACCAATTTGAACTGCCTCCGCATCTCTCCAAAGTCCACGATGTCTTCCACGTTTCTCAACTCAGGCGTTGCTTCTCGGATCCTATCCGTGGAGTGGACCACGAAACGCTTGATCTTCAAGATAATCTCACTTATCGAGAATACCCCGTTCGTATCCTTGATCAAGCCGAGCGTACCACTCGACGGCATAATATCAAGTTTCTCAAGGTTCAATGGTCGCACCATTCTGAGAAGGAAGCTACTTAGGAAAGGGAGGATCGTCTTCGACTTGAATATCCCACCTTCTTTCCGGAGGAACCCAAATCTCGGGACGAGATTCTTTTGAGTGGGGGTGAGTTGTCACACCCTAGCTAGTTCATGCATTAGAGTGTTGCATCATGTCTATTTCTTTTAACAGAAACCTGAAATGGGAATGACAGTAACTCCCAAATTCCTCTGAATTCAACTAGGGTTTACTAAAAATATTTTCGATGAACACTGAATGCCCTTCTAAAATGTCCATCATTTTTGTCTTGGCTCAGAACCTCTGCCAAAAGTGATGCACAATTTCCTAGGTCATCCTAAGGTCTTTGAATTAAATTATAGGTATTTGAATTTGGGCATTTAAAATTTATAAAAATGTTTCAAATGCTCAAATATTCCCAAACTAAAATGTTCCATGTTGGAAATATTCCAACTAAGGACAAGGTGCAGTTTGGTGAATTTTGGAATGGCTTAGGTATTTTTATAAACTCAACAAACCTACAGAACAAAAATAAAAACAGTAAAAGAAAAAAGGGAAAAACTTACAGGCGCCACCCAGAGGCCCACCACCAGCCCACAGCCCGCCGCCCAGCCCGCACCGCCCAATGAGCTGCTTGGCTTGCTGTGCAGCAGCCAAGGTGCTTGGCGGCGGCACCGCAGCTCGCCACGCAGCCGCACGCCGCCTCGCTTCCTCCTCTCGCTGCCTTGCTTGGCTCGGGCGAGCTCCACGTCGCGCCCGAACCCCTGGACACCTCCATTCGCCTCAGCTCCTCTCCCTCGCGCCCCACGCCATGGCCGATGCCACCGCCGCCAGACCGCCGCCGTAGCCGTGCTCTCCGTCATCTCCACGCCGCGCCATCGTGTCTAGAAGCTCCGCCGTCCTCTACTCCTTCGAGCTAGCCGAGCCCCGAGCGCTCGCGTGCCCCGAAGCCGCCGCACCAACCTCGCCCGAACCGCCATCGCCGGAGATCCCCTTCGCCGTCGCCGCCGCATCAGCTCATCCCCGACCGCGCCGTCCGTTCCCTCAAGACCGCAGTGAGCTAGGCTAACCTCTTCCCCTTTCTTTCGCTCTCGTGCACCACAGCGAGCACACGTAGCTCACCCAAGACGCGCGTCATGACCTCGCCGCCGACGTGCTCCCGCCATCCTCCGCCACCTCACCTTGTCCATCACACTCACCACGTTGCGCCGAGGCTAACCGTGCACTCCCGCACCATCAAGACACCCTAGCCTCGAAGTTCGTCTCCAACCGAACTCCGGCGGCCGCCAAATTCGCCGCGGCGTAACTCCGCCACCCCGAGCCCAACCACCACCACCAATAGCCGCGGCTCGACCTCAGCAACACGTAGATGCCTTCCGCCGTCCATTTGGTCGCCGGAATGACAAAAGGCACTTTCGCCGCCGCGTCGGGCTCGCCGGCGGCTAGACGCCGGCGTGTTTGACTCTGACTTTGACCACGGGTGGGCCCAGTTTGACCCCCCTGGGTCTATGACACGTGGGGCCCCCTTCACTAATTAATCCAGTTTAGTTTAAACTTAATTCAGTTAATCTAATTGTTCATCGACATGCGGGACCCATCGGTCGGTTTGACTGGACCAGCCCGTTGACCACTCGACGCTCATCATGACGTAGCCGACGTGATAATTTAATTCTTGGAATTACTTTTACACAGAAATTCGTAAAATGCTACAAACTTCAAAAATTCATAGAAATTAATCAGAGCTCCAAATGAAACAAATTATATATGAAAATGATCAGAAAAATCCAATCTTTCCATCTGTACTGGTTTCATGCATGTTTAAACAAGCTAACCTGCTGTTTATCACAGAACAAGATAAAACACCTTAAATGGCAACTTATGAGTTTGAACTTTGAACCATTGGTTCGAATTAGTTCAAACCCATCTGTTCTTAGTTGCATTAGCCAATACACTCATTTTGCCATGTCTCATGCATGCATCATATTGTTGCATACTGTTTGGTAATGTTTGTGTATCGGTGCTCTCTGCGGCAGGTTCTGCCCCCCGAGGACTACCGTGATAACCCCGACGAAGAGCAATACCAGTGCACCGACCCGTCAGGCTAGCAACCAACCATTTGATCATATCGATAAAATCCCATGCTCTTGCTCCTGCTCTCTTTTACTGCATTAAGACAACGCGATTCAAACTGCTGTGTGCTGCGGTAGTTGAACCCATTTCCTCTGCATGACCTGTCATTGCCATAGTAACTAGATGAAACCCACTAGCATGTGTAGGAGTTGATTGAGCCATATGATTGTGTTGTTCCTACCTTGCTATGCCTGCTATGCTTAGAGTCGTGTCGTCCGGTTCATCCGGTGATGGCTAGAGTGAAATGATCGTGTCGTATGAGAGTAAGGTGTTGAACACGATTTGGTAAAGGTATCGATGAGAGGCCATGTAGTAGTACATGGTGGGTTGTTTCATTGAGGCCGCCCTTAATCGAGATCTCTGTATGTGTGATTTAAGATTCAGCTACTACCATGCATTGGGCCCGAAAGCAATGGACCCTCTCGGCTTCTTATTCACCCTAGTCTTCTGTCCAGGAGTTGCAAGTAGTTTCTGGCGTTTGTAGCCTACTGGAGGCCGTGGACAGCGCTGACCGTAGGGGTGGGCTGTGATGCGGTAGGTATGTGGCACGGTGTACCGGATGCCCGTTTGGTGTCTCGGGAACCCTGTTCACATCGTTTGGGGCTGTGAGCGAAACTTCGGCCGGATCTCCTCATAGATGGAACCCAAATAGGCGATAAACCTGGACTAGAGACTTAGGTGTCTAGGTAGGTCGTGGCCGACACCCATGTTGGGCTTCCGCTTGAAGGTTGCCGAGTACATGTCGTGTAAATGGCGGTAAGTGGTGAGAGCGTGTATGAAGAAGTACACCCCTGCAGGGTTAACATCATCTATTCGAATAGCGCCCATGATAAAGGACTACTTGGTTGCCTATACAGTTCATAGACAAGTAAATGGAAACTACTAAAAGCCTCAAGATAAGCGTGAGTGCCGAGGATGGCTCTTCCGTAGGAAGACGGAGGTGGATCCTCGGTAGTGTATTGAAGTGATGAGTAGTGGACTCGAGTGCGCAAAACCATTTCAAGTTGGTGTCTCGTGGGATAGCTTAGCCACGAGTCAAAGCTGGCTTGCTGCAATAACCCCACCAACCCTTCTTGATAATATGCATGTATGTAGGATCGATGTAAGTCTTGCTGAGTACCTTTGTACTCATGTTGCTTTAATTTACATTTTTCGAAGATGCCACAAACCCTTCCGACGGGTTCTTCGTGACGTTGACATCGATGAGTAGACTAAGGCCCGTGGTGATCCCGAGCGAGTGAAGGACCATGTAGTATAGCTAGGCTTACCCAAGCCTCTTTTATTTTACTAGTTGTGCGTACTCGGACAAAACACTTCCGCTGTTGGCTTGTATGCTTGTATGACTTGAATGTGGGTCATGTGACCCGTGCTTGTGTGTATGCTATGTATGGCTCTCTCGAGCCTTTAAATAAAGTACTTGTGTCGAGAGTCATGTTGTGATGCCTTGTTGTATTTGCACATATCGAGCATATTGTGTGTATGATTGAAATGCTTGGTATGTGTGGGATCGACTATCTAGTTGTTTATCTTTAGTAGCCTCTCTTACGGAAATGTCTCCTAGTGTCTCCACCGAGCCATGGTAGCTTGCTACCGCTCCTAACACTTAGGCTGGCCGACATGTGTCCTTCTTCGTTCTGTGTCTGTCCCTTCGGGAAATGTCACGCATTGAGTACCGGAGTCTGTTAGCCCGCTACAGCCCGGTTTACGAGTCCTGCTAGCCCAAAGGCTACAGCCCGAACTTACTTGCGATGACCGACACGCTCGATCTTTGGGTCATGGATGCTGTCCTCGTAAGTTTGTGCCACTTTTGGTTTACAACTAGCCATGTCAGCCCGGGCTCCTTTTCATATGGATGCTAGCGACACTATCATATACGTGTGCCAATAGGCGCAAACGGTCCTGGGCAAAGGTAAGGCGACACCCGTGGGGATACCGTGCGTGAGGCCGCAAAGTGATATGAGGTGTTACAGGCTAGATCGATGTGGCATTGAGTCGGGGTCCTGACAACTAAAGCCCGTGGCGATTTAAGGTGTACCAGAATGTACGGGTGCAATTAAAAATAACTAGACAAGGAAAAATCAGGTAATAAGCAAACACTGCCAATTATTTTTCATTGTAATTTAATTAATATGTCAAGGTGTATGTGTACGAGTAGTGCAATAAGCAAATAAGGCTATTTGACATGCCATGACAAAGAGCGAGCTGCGTGTGGGTATTTAAAACATGTATGACGATCATTAGCAGGGACCACCTGGGTATTCCCTTGTACGTCCGAGCCCCTAGCTTTCTTGGCGTATCCGTCCCGCTACGGGTCCAATGAGCAGGTTTATCAGAAAGGCCTTGAGAAGAGAAAATCCTGAAATAAAGAGCAAAAGTGAAGGTATGCGGGCCCAGGAGCGGTTGAGCCACATTGTGAACCGCGGTCTAGCTGTGCCTCCGTCCGTTCCCATGGTATTTTAAGTGTGTAGTTGTGTATGCGCGGCATGAATTTCAGCGCTTTCTTGGGGCTGGGACGAAGGCCGAATTGCTAGCTGAGCTCTAGACGAGCCGGGGGGTCCTGTTGTAGAGTACCTCGACTCGCTTGACGGTGTCCAAGGGCTTTATTGCCGAATTGAGGTTTTGCCTAAGAAAGGTATTATGTATTTCTCCTGCAAGGGCCACGGTGTGATCCTCAGTACGGAGGGAGTGCTCCATATTTCCATTGACTATTATGACACCGCGAGGACCGGGCATCTTGAGCTTAAGGTATGCATAGTGTTGCACCGCATTGAAACAAGAAAATGCGGTTCGTCCGAGCAGTGCGTGCTAACCATTGCGAAAGGGGACGATGTCAAAGATTAATTCTTTGCTTTGGAAATTATCCGGGGATCCAAAGACCACTTCTAGTGTGCTTGATTCCATACAGCAGGCCTCTACACTTGGTATAACACCTTTGAAGGTGGTTTTTGTGGGCTTGATCATTGAGGGATCGATACCCATTTTGCGCATTGTATCATGATAGAGTAGGTTTAGGCTGCTACCCCCGTCCATGAGGACGTGTGTGAGGTGGAATCCGTTAATGATAGGGTCAAGCACCAGTGCAGCTAAACCACCATGACGGGTACTAGTCGGATGGTCCCTTCAATCGAAAGTGATCGGATAGGAGGACCACGGGTCGTATTTTGGGGCGACCGGCTCCATCGCGTAGATGTCCCTTAGTGTGCGCTTCCGCTCCCTTTTGGGGAAATGGGTAGCATATATCATATTCACCATTTTGACTTGGGGAGGAAACTTCTTCTGTCCCCCTGTGTCCGATGGCCGGGGTTCCTCGTCGTCATCGCTTTGCGATCCCTTTTCTCTGTTTTTGGCGTTTAACTTGCTGGCCTATTTAAAGACCCAACATTCTCTGTTGGTATGATTGGTTGGTTTGTCGGCAGTGCCGTGGATTTGGCATGGATGGTCGAGTATGTGGTACAGATTGGACGGGCCCGGATTGTTTCTATTAAATGGCTTTTCCCACTGACTAGACTTGGAGCCACTAAATCCGGCATTAACGACCGTGTCTTCAGGGTTATCACCATTATTTCGACGCTTGTACCTACTGCGTCTGGGCTTGCTGTTACTGCCTTTGGCTTTAGAAGTGACAAGTTTACTTGAGGTGCTGTTGGTACGAGCTAGCCAGCTATCCTCGCCCGTGAAAAGCGGGTCATGAGCGTCGTAAGGGCTGCCATGGACTTCGGCTTCTCTTGGCCGTGGTGTCGGGCGAGCCACTCATCACGGATGTTGTGCTTAAAGGCCGCTAGGGCTTCAGCATCCGGACAGTCGACGATTTGGTTCTTTTTAGTTCGGAACCGAGTCCAGAATTTCCTGGCTGACTCTTCGGGCTGTTGGATTATATGGCCTAAGTCATCAGCATCCAGAGGTTGGACATAAGTGCCTTGGAAGTTGTCAAGGAATGCGTCCTCCAGGTTCTCCCAACTGCCAATGGAGTTTTTGGGCAGACTGTTCAACCAGTGCCTAGCTGGTCCCTGGAGTTTTAGCGGGAGATACTTGATGGCATGGAGGTTATTGCCACGGGCCATATATATATGGAGAAGGAAGTCCTCAATCCATACCACGGAATCTGTTGTTCCATCATATGATTCGATGTTTACGGGTTTAAACCCTTCTGGGAATTCGTGCTCCATTACTTCATCAGTGAAGCATAGGGGTGTGCGGCGCCTCTGTGTTGGGCTACGTCGCGACGCAGCTCAGATGGAGCCGGTCTTCAGTATTCGGGCCAGACAGGTGTGTATTTGCTAAATCCGGCATGGTGGCCGTCGCTGCACATTGGGGCGCACCCCCACGATCCGTAGATCGATCTGGTCTGGCCTACTCTGTTCTCCAAGTCGTACCGCAGGTCATGTGTGTATCCCCAAGTTGTTGTGTTTCTATTTGTTCGGCGATGTGGTGCTGGGTGGTGTTCGGGCTGAATTGCCGCTTTGTCTCGACTGCGCGGTGGTCGGTTGACCGCATTATGTGCTGGCAGTGCTAGCTCTAGCACCTCATCATTGAATTGAGGTAGCAATTTGCGCTTCGGGTAACTTTTGGTTGGGCGTTTGAGTCCATATTCCTCGGCTGCCAGGACCTCAGTCCATCTATCAGTGAGCAGATCTTGATCAACTTGAAGCTGCTAGTGCTTCTTCTTCAAGCTCTTTGACGTGTCTATAAGGCGGCGCTTAAAACGCTCCTACTCGACGGGATCCTCTGGCATGATAAATTATTCGCCGCCGAGGCTCACCTCATCCTCGAAGAGAGCCATGTAGTTGTTGTGCTCCGAGTTGTCGTTCATGGCCTGTTCATCGGGGCTGGCTCGCCCAGCTTCCCGTTCAGCCTGTTCGTAATTTGGCTTGGCGGGGTCTTTGTTGTCTTCGGCATCGTCCGGTGTGGTATTCTCTCTTGTGCCTGTATCGCTATTTTTACCATGGCATGATTTAGAGTGGTGCCGTTGACATCGGCGCTTAGATTGCTTCTCAGGAAGTTTGTCATCGACTGCATCTTTTATGTCATCGCCATTGTCTTCTTTGGGTGTATCCACCATGTATATATCGTATGAGGAGGTGGCTGTCCAGCGCCTAGTGGGCGGTGGTTCCTGTTCTTCTCTTGCATCGTCGTCCATACCGTCAATGTCTTCGGAGTCGAAATCAAGCATGTCGGTTAAATCATCGACAGTGGCTATCAAGTTGGTGGTGGGTGGGCAACGAAGTTCTTAGTCATCCGCTTCCCACTCAAGCTGGACATAGTTCGGCCAGGAATCTCCTAACAAGGAGAGAGACTTTAATGAGTTTAACACGTCGCCTAAGGGTGAGTGTTGTAAGATGTCCGCGGAGCTGAACTCTAAGAATGGCGCCCAGTCAGATTCGATGGGTGCGGATTCACGTGGTTTGAGCCTGTAGCCGGAGACGAGTCCAAGGTTCCGATGACACATGCCTCGTTGGAGGTCAGGTCTGTGTTCAGCTCTTGCACCGCTAAGTCCGCGGCTTCCGTGGCGAGGTTGAGCCTCCCGCTCTCGCATGGCGTGCTCTACTCTAGATCAAGGGCCAGTTCGGTTACTGGTGCAATCTCCTGCACACAGTCTGATGACAGATTTAGGTCATGTTCATCGTGGAAGCAGGGCGCGGCTGTCATGGGCTCGAATCCGTCGAAGATCAAGTCTCCAAACCTGACCTGATGGCCAGGGGCGTAGTTCAAGCTTCCAAACCTGACCTGATGGCCAGGGGCGTAGCTGTCGAGCTGCTCCAGATGGCTAAGCGAGTTGGCCCACAGTGCGAAGCCGCCGAATACGAAGACCTGTCCGGGGAGAAAAACTTCACCCTGGACTATGTCGTTGTGGATGATTAAAGGAGCCATCAAGCCTTATGGTGACGACACAGTGGAACTCTCAATGAAAGCACCGGCTAATGAAGGAGTCCCAGATTAAGGGGTCCTTGGACAGCCGGACTATATACATATGTCGGACTGTTGGACTATGAAGATACTAGATGGAAGACTTCGTCCCGTGTCTGGATTGGACTCTCATTTGCGTGGAAGGAAAGCTTGGCAGTTAGGATATGAAGATTCCTTTCTCTGTAACCGACTCTATGTAACTCTAGCCCCCTCTGGTGTCTATATAAACCGGAGAGTTTTGTCGGCGTTCTGGGAACGGGGGTCCCTAGACTTGCCTGCCTGCGGCCTGCGGCGTGGTTCAAAGGGGGCCCAGCGCGGCCCATCTTCATCAACGCAAGCTCAAGACCCTCGCAAGGGGCCAAGCCTCACGGGGCGGACGACAAGGAGCTTCCTCAGTCACGGCCTCATCAGGCTGGCTCACGAGGAGGCGGAGAGTTCAAGGCGGGTTACCTCGCGAGGTGCCCATGACGCAAGCCATGACGACCAAGGGCGCCAGTTGGGCGTCAGCCCGCGCAGTGTCCTCCTTTCCTCTTTGGTGCAAAGGGAGCAAGCGCAGGCGAGAGCATCAAGCAAAGGCATCCATTTCGGTGCAATAAGACCAAGACCAGCCCAACGGCGGGGAGGAAGTCATTGTGGAGCCCAAGCAGGCGTCACCACCAGAGCCTTTGACAGGCCAGGGCCAACTTTAGTCAAGATAAGTGTACCCGCTGTTCCCCTTCAAAATGGCCAATTGTTGGCGCCCTTCCCGCTCAATATTTGGGAACAGGCCCAGGGCCTTTGCCTATAAATAGGACTAGCCACCCCCAGGGTAGTGAGGAGAGAGATCGAGTACCTGGCATGCATCTAGAATCAAGAGAGAGAGAGAGAGAGAGAGAGAGCGACTGAACTCCTCCTCGCAGTTCATCGCACCAGCCAAGAACAGACCCTCGCGAGGCTGTTCTTCCTTGCATTGTTCATCATCAGCCCAAGAGGCAATCCACCACACCACACACTGCAGTAGGCTATTTGTCAGGACCCCGACTCAATGCCACATCGATCTAGCATGTAACACCTCATATCACTTTGCGGCCTCACGCACGGTATCCCCACGGGTGTGGCCTTACCTTTGCCCGGGACCGCTTATGCCTTTCCGCACACGTATATGATAGTGTTGCTAGCATCCATATGATAAGGAGCCCGGCTGACATGGCTAGTCGTAAACCCAAAGTGGCACAAACTTACAGGACAGCATCCATGACCCAAAGATCGAACGTGTCGGTCATCAATGAGTGAATCCAGGCTGTAGCACTGGGCTAACAGACTCGTTGAACCGGCTCAGAAGCGGCTAACAGACTCTCAGATTCATCGCGTCACATTTCCCGGGATGTATACGAGAACGAAGAATGACACATGCCGGCCAGCCTAAGTGTTCCGGAGCAGTAGCACGCTACCATGGCTCAGTGGAAGCACTAGGAGACATTTCCCGGTAAGAGAGGCTACTAAGGATAAACAACTAGATAGTCAGATCCCACACATAGCAATACACATTACACGTACGCATAACATGCAAGTATGTGTTGTACAACATGGCATCACAGCATAACTCAACAACTCATATAGATAAGGCTCAAAGAGCCATCATAGCATTTATTGCAAACAGGGGCCACAAGACCCATCATACAGAGCATACAAGCAACAAGCGAAAGCATTACATGTCTGAGTACAGACATCTACAAATGAAAAAGGCTGAAGAGCCTGACTATCTACAACATCCGATCAAGATCGTAGCTGAGGCACAAGCTACTTGTCGAAGTCCACGAGAACACTAGTAAGACCGAAGTCTCCGCTGCAAAAATATAAATAAAGCAACATGAGTACAAAGGTACTCAGCAAGACTTACATCAGATCCTATCATACATGCATTTGTATCAACAGGGTAATGTGGGGTTTAGTTGCAGCAAGCCAGCTTTGTCTCTGTGGCTATCCTGTTCTACGACTACGTAACTTCTTTGAGGTGATATGGGCACACGAGTCCACTAATCACCACACAATACACTACTATGGATTCATCCCGCCTCCCACGAGAAGGCCATCCATAGCACTCACACTTGTCTTGAGCATTTTAGAGTGTCCACTTCAAGTTGTCTATGTACCATGTAAGCATCCAAGAAGTCCATAACCATGGACCCGGCTATTCAATAGATCATGTTAACCCAGTAGGGGTGTACTTCTTCACACACGCCTCGCCACTTACCGCCATGTACACGCTATGTATCTCGCAACCTTCAAGCGGAAGCTCGGCGAGGGTGTCGGCCATGACCGACTAACCACACAAGACTCTAGCCTGTGTTTATCGCCTATTCGGTTCCATCCGCAAGGAGATCCGGCGGGTGTCGCCCCGCCCCAAACGATGTGTGCTTTGGGTTCCCGAGCCCACCATCCGGTGCCACTCGGTACACCAAAGCTACGTGTGCCTAGTCTGTCCCAAGCCCACCCTGCCGGGTGCCACTTGGTAGAAAAATAGCACTACCTACAAACACCAAAACTAGTTGCGACTCGGACAGAGATCAAGTTGGTTAATAAGTCGAGAGGGCTTGGGCGCCCGGAGCCCAAAGTGGGGTAGTATCGAGTCATTGGACAACATACATAGAACTCAAGTGCTTAAGGACGGTTCCAAAGGAGACAACCCACCATGTACTCCTACAAGGCCTCTCACCGCTACCTTTACCAAATCGTGTTCACACGCTCACTCTCAAAGATCGTAACATAGAGCATCAGACTCCAATTCATTCCCAATGAATCGGACCGACACAACTCTAAGCAATAGCAGGCATAGCATGGTAGGAACACAACATGGCTCAATCAACTCCTACACATGCTAGTGGGTTTTAACTATTTATCGTGGCAATGACAGGTCATGCAGAGGAATGGGTTCAACTACCGCAGCACAAAGTAGCAGATGAATCGTTGTTGTCCTAATGCAATAACTGAGAGCAGGAGCGAGAGAGTAGGATTGTATCGGAATGCACAAGGGGGTTTGCTTGCCTGGTAGATCAACAGGGGGCACTGCTCCTCAGACAGGTACTCTGGAACGGTCTCCGGAGCAGGACCTATTGAGAAGGAACGGTGTCGACAATCAAAACACAATCATATGCAACAACATGATGCATGAACATGGCAAGTAGATGTGATGCTGTTTGCTAATGCATCTAGCATTCTATTAGGAAGAGATCCATTTGAACCAAGGGTTCAAATGCAACTCTAAATTAAGTCTCTTAAAATGACATAATGTGTTTTCTCATATACAGCATGTATAGGTTGGTTTTTCATGCATGAAACTAGTACATATGGAAAAATTGCATTTTTCTGATAATTTTTCATATATAAATTATTTCAATCTGATCGACGGTTGAATTTCTATGATTTTTTGAAGTTTAAATCATTTTCTGGAATTTCCTGATTTAATTTAAATCCAGAAAATGGATGACTGCGTCAGCATGACGTCAGCGTGACGTCAGCGAGTCAACGTAGCTGACCAGGTCAAACTTGACGTGTGGGGTCTACACGTCAGTGTCATGGCTAAATAATAGTTAATTAATTGTCAAACTAATCATAAACTGAAAATAAGCAGAGCCGGGCCCCACATGTCAGTGTCACAGGGGGGGTTAGTTAGCGGGGTTGACCCGGTCAATCCCGCCGGCGTTCTTAGCCACGCCGAGGCGAATCGGCGGAGGGGCACGAGAATCGCCCTCCGGCGACCATTTAGGCGGCGGAGACCACGGACGAGGAGCTGGAGCTCGTCTGCTGCTTGGAACAAGCGGAGGTCAGGTGCCGGAGCTCGCCGGAAACGAGCTCGAGGCGGTGGCCGGAGTTCGGGCTTCGAGCGGGAGCGGGCTGTGGGGCACGGGGAGGCCACCCGAGGGGCTCTGCGGCACCCTCGTGGCACCAGGAGCACGGTGACGTGCTCGGTTGCGGGCTGCGGTGGCTAGGGCGACGGCGGCGACATGGACGGCGGCGAGAGGCTTCGGCCGTGGTGGGGAGAAGGGGCTACGGCGGGCGTACGGCTAAACGGAGAGAGGGGAATGGGGCAGGAGCTCACTGCGGTTCCGGTGGCGTCTTCGGCGAGCTCGAGGAAGCACTGGAGACGGCGGGGCGGCGATGGGGATCCACAGCGGTCGAAGGCGAAGATGGCATCGGCAAGGGCTCCATGGGGCGCTCCGGCTTGTGTGGCTCGGCGGAGAGCTTCAGAGCGAGGAGGCGGAGCTCCTGCGCGTGTCGGAGAGGCGAGGGGGAGGCGGTGGCTACGGCAACAGCGTGCGGCGGCGACGGCAGCGTTCGGGCACGGTGGGAGAGAGAGATCCAGGGGAGGGGGAGGAACGAGAGAGAGTGAGAGAGGCCAGGGGGATCGGGGCGGCACCGAGAAGAGGCTTCACGGCGTCGCGCTGGCAGGGAAGGCAGGCAGGCGAGCTGGTGGCGTGGCGCCCATCTTGCTGGCGGCGAGCGTGCCCCCTGCCTTCTGGCGCGAGAAGGGATGACTGCCAAGGCCGGTCGGTGGGCCACACTGTTGGGCACATGGTGCCGGGCCAGCGCAGGAGCTGGGCCACAGGTAGGTCCAGGTAAGGTTTTTCCCTATTATTTCTTTTTCTATTTTTTTGACATTTGTTTGGTTTAAATAAAATACTAAACCATTTTATTTTCTTATGCCAATTTTTGTAGGGGCTAGTGGCATTATTCCAGAGCTCCTCAACAACTGGCATAATTTTTGGACATATATTAAATATATAACTAATATATATCCAATGCAAATATTTATGCATTAATTCCAAATGGCCAAAATAAATACTTTTGAGCTCCTAAAAATATTGGTTTGATTTTTATCTCTGTCCAATATTTTCATAGAGCAACATGAGCATTTTCTTGGACCCTTTTGGAGCAATTTTTATTTGGGTTTCACAAATCCTCATTTCAAATTTAAATGAAATTTAAACATGATGCACAAATGACTAGCTAGTCTAGGTCATACCAGAACTAGGGATGTGACAACTCGCCCCCACTTGAAAGAATCTCGTAGATTCAGGGGTCGACGGAAAGAAGGTGGGGTACTCCAGTCGAAGACGATCTTCTCGCTCCCAAGTAGCTTCTCTCTTGGAATGATGATACCACTGAACCTTGAGAAACTTGATGTTATGATGTCGAGTGACACGCTCTTCTTGATCAAGAATGCGAACCGGGTACTCTCGATATGTGAGGTTATCTTGGAGATCAAGCGCTTGTGGTCCACTCATGGATAGGATCCGAGAAGCAACGCTGAGTTGAGAGACGTGGAAGACATCATGAACTCGAGAAAGATGTGGGGGTAGTTCCAACTGGTAGGCAACCTCTCCTCGTATAGCGAGAATGCAAAAAGGACCAATGTAACGAGGAGCCAACTTTCCCTTGATACCGAATCGATGGGTACCCTTCAAAGGAGTAACCCGAAGGTAAGCTTTGTCGCCAACTTCATAAGTCATATCCTTATGATGACGATCATACTGGCTCTTTTGACGAGACTGGGCTGTTTTCAAATTCTCACGAATGATGCGAACTTGCTCTTCTGCCTCCTGGATCATGTCCGGTCCAAAGAATTGTCTTTCACCAGTTTCTGACCAGTTCAAAGGTGTTCGACATCTTCGTCCATAGAGAATCTCAAAAGGAGCTTTCTTGAGACTGGATTGATAGCTATTGTTATAAGCAAACTCGGAAAAGGAAGACATTTCTCCCAATCCATACCGAATGAGATAACGCAAGCTCTAAGCATGTCTTCGAGAATTTGGTTGACCCTTTCCACTTGACCACTCGACTGAGGGTGGAAAGCGGTACTGAAGGAAAGATGGGTTCCCATGGTAGTTTGGAAACTCTCCCAGAAATGAGAAGTGAAAAGACTGCCACGGTCTGAATTGATCTCTAGTGGAACACCATGAAGTGATACTATTCGAGAAATATATAAGTCAGCTAGCTGACTAGCAGTGATACTCTCTCGAACAGGTAGGAAACGCGCCACTTTGGAGAGACGATCAATGACTATGAAGATCGCATTATTCCCTCTCTTGGTCCTGGGAAAGCCGGTGATGAAGTCCATACCAACTTTATCCCATTTCCACTCAGGAATAGCTAAAGGCTGAAGGGTGCCAGGGGGTCTTTGATGCTCTGCCTTAACGCGACAACAAATGTCACAGTTAGCGATAAACTGAGCAATTTCTCTCTTCATCCTAGTCCACCAGAACCTCTGGCGTAGGTCCTGATACATCTTAGTACTACCGGGATGAATCGTGAGAGGATATTCATGCGCCTCCTTAAGAATCAATTGTCGCAGATGTTGATTCTTGGGAACCACCAAGCGATTCTCAAAGAAAACAACACCACGATCATCCATAGAGAAACATCCACCAACTCCCTTCTTAATGTTTCTCTTGATCCGGAAATTCTCAGATCCTGTTTTGAGTCTGTGATAATCCGATCCTCAAGATCAGGTTTTGCCACCAAGGTAGAAAGGAATCCGTGAGGAGCTATGTGAAGGTTAAGCTTACAAAATTCCTCATGGAGAAGTGGTTGGCCTTGCTGCAACATAAGATTGTTGCAGTAGGATTTACAACTTAGTGCATCAGCCATGACATTAGCTTTGCCTGGGGTGTAGGTAATCCCTAGATCATAATCTAAGATCAACTCCAACCAACGTCTTTGCCTAAGGTTCAGATCTGGTTGGGTGAAGATATACTTGAGACTCTGATGATCGGTGTAGATCTCGCAACGTTTACCAAGAAGGTAATGTCGCCAGGTCTTGAGTGCATAGACTACGGCTGCAAGCTCTAGATCATGTGTAGGAAAATTCTCCTCATGAGGATGCAACTGACGAGATGCATAGGCAATCACATGATGATCCTGCATAAGAATGCAACCTAGTCCCTGTCGTGAGGCGTCGCAGTAGATAACAAAGTCTTTAGTGAAATCCGGTGGCACAAGTATGGGAGCAGAAGTCAGGCGTCTTTTCAGTTCCTGAAAGCTGTACTCACACTGTGGGGACCACTCAAACTTTTTATGTTTCTTGAGAAGTTCTGTGAGGGGTTTGGCCACTTTAGAGAAGTTTTCAACAAAGCGGCGACAATAGCTGGCTAGACCAAGGAAACTCCTAACTTGTTTGACTGATTCAGGTGGAGTCCAATCAAGAACGGCCTTAACTCTCTCGGGATTGACAGCAATGCCCTTACCAGATATCACGTGGCCTAGGTAGGTCACTTCTGGCAACCAAAATTCGCACTTGGAGAACTTGGCATAAAGGCGGTGCTCTCTGAGTTTTTCTAATACAAGCCTAAGATGTTCAGCATGCTCTTCCTCGTTCTTCGAGTAAATAAGAATATCATCGAGGTAAACCACGACGGACTTATCTAAGTACTCCATGAAGATCGAGTTCATCAAGCGGGAGAATGTGGCTGGAGCATTGGTTAGACCAAAGGACATGACGGTGTACTCGTACTGGCCATAACGAGTGACAAAGGCTGTCTTGGGGATGTCCCTATTTCTGATCTTGATTTGGTGGTAGCCTAACCTCAAATACATCTTGGAGAAGACTGAGGATCCATCGAGCTGATCGTACAGATCGTTGATCCTGGGGAGCGGATATTTGTTCTTTATCGTGACCAAATTAACGGGACGATAATCTATAACCATCCGGTCCGTACCATCCTTCTTCTTGACAAAGAGGACGGGGCAAGCCCAAGGAGAAGAACTAGGACGGATGAAACCCTTTTGCAAGGACTCATCAAGTTGTTTCTTAAGCTCGGCTAGTTCTAAGGGTGCCATCTTGTAAGGTCTCCTAGAAATTGGAGCGGTTCCTGGGATAAGATCGATGACGAACTCTACATCTCTGTCAGGTGGAACACTGGCAGTTCCTCTAGAAAGACATCCGAAAAGTCACGGACTACCGGGATATCTTCAAGGTCTGGAAGAGGGCTGGCATTAAGAGAATAGAGCTGGCGCTTTGCAACTCTAGTGGAGACAGTGACTATCTTGCCAGATGGGTGTGTAAGCTGAACAGATCTGGTGTAACAATCAATCTTGGCATGATGAGCTGTCATCCAGTCCATACCCAAGATGATGTTAATATCTGAGGACTTGAGGGCTACAAGTGATGCAAGAAATACAAGTCTATCAACAAGGATTTCATTACCATAGCTGATTCTGGTAGTTTGCCATCTAGACCCTGGGTTTGGATTTCAAGCAGAGTTGGCATATCACAAAATGACATGTCGTGCAAACGAGCATAGCCTTCAGAAATGAAAGAATGAGATGCTCCAAGATCGAATGTAACCGATCTTTGGATGACAATTGACAAGGAGTGTACCAAGAACGACATACGGATCATCATGAGTGTCTTTAGCTGAGACGTGATGCACACGTCCACGTTCAGTGGGGGCTGACTTGACACTGATCATCTTGCGTGATGGCTTATCACGACCAACAGACTTCTCAGGCGGGGGTGGAGCATACCTAGTCTGAGAGCAGTCACGTGCATAGTGTCCTGGCTTCCCGCATGTGAAGCAAGTCCCTAAAGTTGGACATGGACCCGCACTGACAAGTGGTCTACCAGTAGGCCTGGGTGGAACATACGACTGAGCTGGGTGAGGCACCACATGAGATGGCCTTGGTGAATATCCGAGAGGAAGAGCGGAGTTCGGAACCCAAATCCGGCGCTTCTGCGAGCCCGAACCGGAAGAAGATCCCAACTCACGGGTGTGCTTACGAGACTCCTCGTAAGTGAGCTGAGCTGTCTCTGCATTAATGGCCTTGTTCACAAGAGCTTGGAATGTATCACAATGATGTAGGTGGAGATCACGACGCAACTTGGGGTTGAGACCCTTCCGGAACCTAGCCTGCTTCTTGGCGTCCGTGGACACCTCTTCTGAAGCATAGCGGCCGAGGTTCTCAAACTCTCTACTGTAAGCATCAACAGCCATCTTACTCTGGGTGAAACTACAGAACTCTTCTCTCTTGCAATCGATGAGGGCTTCAGGAATGTGATGCTCGCGAAAAGCCTCAGTGAAATCTCTCCAGGTAGGAATCTGGCCAGCTGGAAGCATAGCCTCATAGTTCTGCCACCAAAGACTAGCAGGACCTTCCAGGTGGTATGTGGCATAGGTGTGAAAGTGCAACTAATCCCCGGGTGGTTTTGGTAATTAATAACAACATATATATCATTGAACTAATAGTTTCTTGAGAATCATTTCAGAAATTTCAGTGATATGGGTATGGCTATGACTGAAGAAGTGGACCCCTCAAAATGCTAAGGCAAGCATTGGCAAAAGCTCAAGACTCCATTTTTGGTTTAGTGATCCCAGATCACATTGAGTCTATAGGAAAGCCAATACTATTAAAAGGGGATGAGGTTATGTTAATGATCTGGTTGCTCAAAGTGCTTAGTGATATATCTCCTAAACTATCAGCACCTCTCACTTCAAACATACACTCATAAGTAATCTCGGTCCCACCGATTCCATAAACTCAGTCACACCGAGATGAACCACCTCAGCCATAAAGCCAAACCCTAGAAATTTCGGATTTTCCGATTCTGAACTCGGTCTCACCGAAACTAGTGTTGCCAAGCTTCTGTAACCTTCTGACATCAAATCGGTGTCACCGAGATGATAAAGTCGGTCCCACCGAGATTGGCAAACCCTAGTCTTTGGAAGAATCGGACTCACCGAGATTGTATTTTCGGTCCCACCGAAAATCCCAGCGTTCACAAGATTTGAACTTTCGGTCTCACCGAGTTGTCAACTTCGGTCTGACCAAGATTGGTCAAATGTGTGTAACGGTTGGATTTTGTGTGGAGGCTATAAATACCCCTCCACCCCCTCTTCATTCAGAGAGAGAGCCATCGAAAGAACTACCACTCCTACCTTACATTTCGAGAAGAAAACTACCTACCCTTGTGTTGAGATCAAGTTGCTCCACTCCCACCATATGAAACTTGATCTCTAGCCTTCCCAAGTTGCTTTCCACTCAATCCTTTCTTCCACCACAGCCAAATCAAGTGAGGAGAGTTGAGTGTTGGGGAGATTATCATTTGAAGCACAAGAGCAAGGAGTTCATCATCACCAACACCATCTATTACCTTTTGGAGGTGGTGCCTCCTAGATTGGTCGTGTCGCTTGGGAGCCTCCGTCAAGATGTGGAGTTGAACCAAGAAGTTTGTAAGGGCAAGGAGATCGCCTACTTCGTGAAGATCTACCCCAGTAAGGCTAGTCCTCCGTGGGCGATGCCATGATGGCATAGACAAGGTTGCTTCTTCGTGGACCCTTCGTGGGTGGAGCCCTCCGTGGACTCTCGCAGCCATTACCCTCCGTGGGTTGAAGTCTCCATCAACGTGGATTGACGATAGCACCACCTATCGGAACCACGAGAAAAAATCTCCGTGTCTCCAAATTGCGTTTGCTCTTCTCCACCTCTCTTTACTACATGTGCAATTTACTTTCCGCTGCCAATACTCTAGAATTGCATGTGTAGGGTGATACTTGACTTGATCTCTATTGTGAACTGCCAAAAACTTGTCTTTATCAAAAGGCTGAATTTTTATATTGTCAAGTAGTCTAATCACCCCCCCTCTAGACATACTTTCGATCCTCCAAGGTGACCTTGTCATCTTCAGCTACGTTCGCGGAACGCAGCTTATGAGTGATGCTACGGAGCCAGTCATCTGCATTGAGTGGCTCGATGGAATGATGAAAGGTAGGTGGGTGCAAGCGAATGAAGTCATGGATGGTCACAGATCCTTTGAACTGATGTGCAGTGTTCTCCTCGATACGTGCCAACAAGTGGTTAGACTCACTCTTGTTCCTCTCCATCTCTAACATGAACTCTGCCAACGAAGGCTGGTAGGGAGGATCCTCATCCCTACCATCTCCGTGGTTCTGGCTACGAGCAACAGAACTTCGCGTAACTGATGACATCCTGAGAAACGAAACCAAGGACGGAATCAGCATCAACTATAGACTGTAGAATGTACGACAAGGAAATTAGTATCTCTCGAACTCCTAGGGCAATTCCGGCAGCATAACGGCAGTAAAATGCTCAGAATGAGACATCCTGCTAAAATGGGGTAGTAACATACTCAACATCTTCACTCAAGGTTCTAAGATAGTACTAAACAGGCTACACCGGAAGTACTCGAAACTGGGGTATGACTCTGATCAACCAATCCTATGGGACTACGGAGTAGTAACACGTGATCCTGATGGACGGAAAAGAAAGCCTAGTTCCTTAACCCCATAGGAAAGATAGGATGACTCAGATCAAAAGGCCATGAGGTATAAGGAGTAAAAAGAGCCTTACGTTCCTTCCCACAATCAATTCCCTTACGTAACTAAAGAATTTCTAGACTCAACTTCGACCAGTTTGGCTTGGTAATCCTCTGAGCAGCAACAAAGCTCGATACCAAAGCTGTCAGAACCCCGACTCAATGCCACATCGATCTAGCATGTAACACCTCATATCACTTTGCAGCCTCACGCACGGTATCCCCACGGGTGTGGCCTTACCTTTGCCCGGGACCGTTTGCACCTTTTGGCACACGATATGATAGTGTCGCAAGCATCCATATGATAAGGAGCCCGGCTGACATGGCTAGTCGTAAACCCAAAGTGGCACAAACTTACAGGACAGCATCCATGACCCAAAGATCGAACGTGTCGGTCATCGCCGAGTGAATCCAGTCAGTAGCATCGGGCTAACAGACTCGGTGAACCAGGTCAGAAGGGCTAACAGACTCCGGTATTCATCGCGTGACATTTCCCGAAGGGATGTACACAAGAACAAAGAAGGACACATGCCGCCAGCCTAAGTGTTCCGAGCAAGAGCACGCTACCATGGCTCAAGAGAAGCACTAGGAGACATTTCCGTAAGAGAGGCTACTAAGGATAAACAACTAGATAGTCAGATCCCACACATAGCAATACACATTACACGTACGCATAACATGCAAGTATGTGTTGTACAACATGGCATCACAGCATAACTCAACAACTCATATAGATAAGGCTCAAAGAGCCACCATAGCATTTATTGCAAACAGGGGCCACAAGACCCATCATACAGAGCATACAAGCAACAAGCAAAAGCATTACATGTCTGAGTACAGACATCTACAAATGAAAAAGGCTGAATAGCCTGACTATCTACAACATCCGATCAAGATCGTAGCTGAGGCACAAGCTACTTGTCGAA
This sequence comes from Aegilops speltoides, assembly GCA_021437245.1. Classification (NCBI taxonomy): domain Eukaryota; kingdom Viridiplantae; phylum Streptophyta; class Magnoliopsida; order Poales; family Poaceae; genus Aegilops; species Aegilops speltoides. The sequence goes on along the minus strand of CM038141.1, from coordinate 218,598,240 downwards.
GTCCACGAGAACACTAGTAAGACCGAAGTCTCCGCTGCAAAAACATAAATAAAGCAACATGAGTACAAAGGTACTCAAAGAAGACTTACATCGATCCTATCATACATGCATTTGTATCAACAAAGCTAATGTGGGGTTTAGTTGCAGCAAGCCAGCTTTGACTCTGTGGCTATCCTGTTCTACGACTACCAGAACTTCTTTGAGGTGATATGGCGCACATGAGTCCACTAATCACCACACAATACACTACTATGGATTCATCCCCGTCTCCCTACGAGAAGGCCATCCATAGCACTCACACTTGTCTTGAGCATTTTAGAGTGTCCACTTCAAGTTGTCTATGTACCATGTAAGCATCCAAGAAGTCCATAACAGCGGACCCGCTATTCAATAGATCATGTTAACCTGCGCAGGGTGTACTTCTTCACACACGCCTCGCCACTTACCGCCATGTACACGCTATGTATCTCGGCAACCTTCAAGTGGAAGCTCACGAGGTGTCGGCCACGACCGACTAACCACACAAGACTCTAGCCTAGGTTGATCGCCTATTCGGGTTCCATCCGCAAGGAGATCCGCCGGGTGTCGCCACGGCCCCAAACGATGTGTGCAGGGTTCCCGAGCCCACCATCCGGGTGCCACTCGGTACACCAGGCCACGTGTGCCTAGTCTGTCCCAAGCCCACCCTGCCGGGTGCCACTTGGTAGAAAAATAGCACTACCTACAAACACCAGAAACTAGTTGCGACTCCTGGACAGAGATCAAGTTGGTTAATAAGTCGAGAGGGCTTGGAGCGCCCGGAGCCCAATGTGTGGTAGTATCGAGTCATTGGACAACATACATAGAACTCAGTGCTTAAGGACGGTTCCAGTGAGACAACCCACCATGTACTCCTACATGGCCTCTCACCGCTACCTTTACCAAATCGTGTTCACACGCTTCACTCTCGAGATCAAAACATAGAGCATCAGTACTCCAATTCATTCCCAATGAATCGACCTGACACAACTCTAAGCAATAGCAGGCATAGCATGGTAGGAACACAACATGGCTCAATCAACTCCTACACATGCTAGTGGGTTTTAACTATTTATCGTGGCAATGACAGTCATGCAGAGGAATGGGTTCAACTACCAAAGACAAAGTAGCAGATGAATCATTGTTGTCCTAATGCAATAACTGAGAGCAGGAGCGAGAGAGTAGGATTGTATCGGAATGAACAAGGGGGTTTGTTTGCCTGGTAGATCAACAGGGGCACCGCTCCTCGAGACAGTACTGAAGCGGTCTCCGGAGCAGGACCTATCGAGAAGGAACGGTGTCGACAATCAAAACACAATCATATGCAACAACATGATGCATGAACATGGCATGTAGATGTGATGTTGTTTGCTAATGCATCTAGCATTCTATTAGGAAGAGATCCATTTGAACCAAGGGTTCAAATGCAACTCTAAATTAAGTCTCTTAAAATGCCATAATGTGTTTTCTCATATTCAGCATGTATAGGTTGGTTTTTCATGCATGAAACTAGTACAGATGGAAAAATTGCATTTTTCTGATAATTTTTCATATATAAATTATTTCAATCTGAGCTACGGTTGAATTTCTATGATTTTTTGAAGTTTAAATCATTTTCTGGAATTTCCTGATTTAATTTAAATCCATAAAATGGATGACTGCGTCAGCATGACGTCAGCGTGACGTCAGCGAGTCAACGTAGCTGACCAGGTCAAACTTGACGTGTGGGGTCCACACGTCAGTGTCATGGCTAAATAACAGTTAATTAATTGTCAAACTAATCATAAACTGAAAATTAGCAGAGCCGGGCCCCACATGTCAGTGTCACAGGGGGGGGTTAGTTAGCGGGGTTGACCCGGTCAATCCCGCCGGCGTTTAGCCGCCGGCGAGGCCAAACGGGGCGGAGGGGCACGGGAATCGCCCTCCGGCGACCATTTAGGCGGCGGAGACCACGGACGAGGAGCTGGAGCTCGTCCGCGTCATTTGGAACAAGCGGGAGGCAGCGGCGGTGCCGGAGCTCACCGAAAACGAGGTCGAGGTGGTGGCCGGAGTTCGGGCTTCGAGCGGGAGTGGGCTGTGGGGCACGTGGAGGCCACCCGAGGGGCTCTGCGGCACCCTCGTGGCACCAGGAGCACGGTGGCGTGCTCGGTTGCGGGCTGCGGTGGCTAGGGCGACGGCGGCGACATGGACGGCGGCGAGAGGCTTCGGCCGTGGTGGGGAGAAGGGGCTACGGCGGGCGTACGGCTAAATGGAGAGAGGGGAACGGGGCAGGAGCTCACTGCGGTTCCGGTGGCGTCTTCGGCGAGCTCGGGAAGCACTAGAGACGGTGGGGCGGCGATGGGGATCCACGGCGGTCGAAGGCGAAGATGGCGTCGGCGACAGCTCCACTGGGCGCTCCGGCTTGTGTGGCTCGGCGGAGAGCTTCAGAGCGAGGAGGCGGAGCTCCTGCGCGTGTCGGAGAGGCGAGGGGGAGGTGGTGGCTACGGCAACGGCATGCGGCGGTGACGGCAGCGTTCGGGCACGGTCGGAGAGAGAGATCCAGGGGAGGGGGAGGAACGAGAGAGAGTGAGAGAGGCCAGGGGGATCGGGGCAGCACTGAGAAGAGGCTTTCAAGCTTGCTACCGGGGGGGAGGCAGGCAGGCGAGCTGGTGGCGTGGCGCCCATGCTGCTGGCGGCGAAAGCGCCCCTGCCCTCCTCGGGCGCGAGGAAGGGATGACTGGCGATGGCGGTCCGTGGGCCAACCTATTGGGTCACAAGGTGCCAAGCCAGTAGCAGAGCTGGGCCGCAGGTAGGTCCAGGTAAGGTTTTTCCCTTTTATTTCTTTTTCTATTTTTCTGACATTTGTTTGGTTTAAATAAAATACTAAACCATTTTATTTTCTGATGCCAATTTTTGTAGGGGCTAGTGGCATTATTCCAGAGCTCCTCAACAACTGGCATAATTTTTGGACATATATTAAATATATAACTAATATATATCCAATGCAAATATTTATGCATTAATTCCAAATGGCCAAAATAAATACTTTTGAGCTCCTAAAAATATTGGTTTGATTTTTATCTCTGTCCAATATTTTCAGAGAGCAACATGAGCATTTTCTTGGACCCTTTTGGAGCAATTTTTATTTGGGTCATTTCTAGAAATGATTCTGAGGGTTTCACAAATCCTCATTTCAAATTTAAATGAAATTTAAACATGATGCACAAATGACTAGCTAGTCTAGGTCATACCAGAACTAGGGATGTGACACTATTACACCACAATGGTGGCTTGAACCAGTATAAACCCTGTGTCTCTTGTGTTGTTTCTTTCGTAGTTTAGATCCAAGCGATTCGGCAAGGAGCAGATAGGTAGAGGGCGAAATCTCCGCGCGCACCCCAGTGTTCGAACCTCAAGGGTCTGCCGGAACCAGAAATTCAACATTTGGCGCGCCAGGTAGGGGTGCGCCAGAATTCGCCTTCCGTCATCTTGTTCTTCTCTGACCGTCGCATCCATGTCTGACGCACGTCGGGCTCGCGACGAGCGCCGAGCCACCCTCGCTTCCCGCGTCACCCAGATGGCTCCCGTCAGCGGGCGACCTCGTCGTTCCCTGTCACCGGCCGTCAACGCCGCCACCGGCCCGGTAGGGAACAAGCAGCAAGCATCGTCCCAGAATTCCATCCATGAGGCGAGACGGCCGCACTGCTGCACCCTTGCTCACCCCTACTGGTTCTTCGTCCCGCACGCGCCGCGCGGCCATGGAGGCTCGAGCTGCGCTCATCGCGGCAAACGAGCTCCTGCACTACCGCCCAATCAACGACGTCTACGAAGAGTGGCTCGACCGAGTCGCCGAAGCTCGTCTGCGCCGCGGGGCTCCCGCCCGTCCTTCTCGGCCAGATCACGCCGCCTGCGCTGGCAATGAAGCTCTTGGGGCGCCTCAGCCGCCTCCCCCTCAAGAAGGTGCCCTGGCCCCAAGGCGCGCGGCCCCTAGGCGGAACTAGCCCGGTCAGGCGCTAGCGCGGTAAGAGCAGAGCTGCCAAGAAGTCCCTCGCCCTCGAGAAGCTGCCCGAGCGCCTCGCTCCAAAGACGTCAAGACCTGCGCTGCTCCCACTGCAGCGCATGGGGACCCGCAGACCAAGCTCTTAAATCGCCTAAGGCCTCCTGCAGGCTACAGCTGGCTGCTGCGCTTTCACCCCGAGCTACAGCGTCGCGTGGTCTGGCAAGTTCAAGCCGCACCTACCTCCTCGCTCTGACAAAGACGGTGACCTGCGAGTTCCTCCAGCTTCTCTGAGCTGGGCATCGAGGCTGCCAACGGAGATGAAAAGGTCATGGCGAACTGGTTTCCCATGCCGCCAAGGACGGGGCCCGCACTGCTCCTGAATCGGCTCGAGTGCACGATCTCCTCTGGGGCGAGATGCGCACCCGCTTCATCGCCAACTTCCGGGTACTCGCGATCGCCACCCGCCGTGAGCGACATGTGCCGATTCAAGCAGCAACCGGAAACCTGCGAGTACATCCAGGCGCTTCAACAACGCTACTCAAGATCCCCAAGGTAACGGAGGAGGCCATCATCTCAGCCTTCTCCGACGGCATGCGCGACGCCAAGATGAAGGAGGAGCCGACGATGCATGAAGACCGTGCACCTCCTTGAGCTGTTCAACTTGGCGACCAAGTGCGCCAGGGCTGAGGAAGGACGCCTCTCCTCCTCGAGATGCCCGCCGCAGACCGGAGAGAAGAAGCCCGGGGCCAGGACGGAAGCGCAAGGGGCTGCCGTGCTCGCGGCGTAACCGCACACCAAGCGGGCGAGATCAGCCCGAGTCCTCCAAGGGCAGTCGGTACTGCGTGTACCACGACCTCCACACCCACAACACCAATGAATGCCAAGAGCTCCGGGCCGTGCGTGAAAGAAGGGTCGGCCGACGTCCTGACCGCAGCGACCGGGGCTACAGCCGAGGAGGAAGGAACGCAGGACACTGGGAAGACCGCGGCCCACGCCAAGGGTGGCGCGACCAACCTCGCGAGGATCGCCCGCAAGGGAATGTAGCGTTCTTCTTCTGCCGCCACAGCCAAGGAGAAATGAGGACCGTCATCAGGACGAGGGGGCTGGGGGCTTCCAGGAACCTCGTGCGATCGCCTGCATCCTGGGGGGAGCTCAAGCCCCAGCCTCTCAGCGCATCTTCAAGCAGTTTGCCCGCGAAGTGAATGCAGTCCTCCCCAAGCTCGAGGCCACGCGCCCTCTCAGGTGGTCGGCATGCGCCATCACGTTCAACTCAGCGGATCAGCTCAAGTGCGCGGCCACAGCCGGCGTCCTCCCGATGCTTTGTTCCCCAATCATCAGCAACGTGCTAGTCACCAAGACCCTCATCGATGGCGGAGTAGGGCTCAACGTCCTGTCCGTGGAAACGTTCAACAATCTCCAAGTGCCCTACAATCAGCTTCAGCCAAGCAAGCCCTTCTCCGGAGTCACCGATGGCTCCACGGTCCCGATCGGGCAGGTCCGCCTCCCTGTCACCTTCGGGGCACACGACAACTACCGCACTGAGCTCATCGACTTCGACGTCGCCCACATTCGCCTGCCGTACAACGCCATCCTCGGGTACCCGACGCTGGACAAATTCATGGCCGTAACCCACCACGGATACAACATCCTCAAGATGCCAGGAAGTGGCGGGGTCATCACGGTGCCCTGCGAAGAGAGAGACGCAGTGTGCTCCATGGAGCGAGCCTTTCAGGCCGCATCACTGGAAGACCCGGATCGCGGAAGCAGGAGGCTTCCCGAGGCCGCCCCCAAGAAGAAGAAGACATCGTCCGACCCGGTCCCTCAGGAGGCAGGCCCCTCAGGGCCCGCGCCTGCTCAGGGGGAACCTCCTTCCATCGCATAGGGAAGCGCGCCTGGCGCCTTCCTCAGGCAGGGCTCGGGGGTCTCCCCTGGAGGGCCGCCGACCTTGCCAAGGTCACGAGGGAGGCGCTTGGGCACCACGTGGAGGCGTGTTTCGAAGCATGTTTCCCTCAGGAAGGAGCAAGGCAAGGAGGGCCAAACCCTCAGGAGTTCGTCAGAAAGGCCATTCAGGAGCTATAGGAGTCAAGAGTCATGAGAGGCAGCCGCCGCTTACCCGCTGTGGCCCCCCATCCAGGCGAGGATGGTGGGCTGCGCGTCTGCATCGACATACCAGGGCTCAACCAAGCCGCGTCTCAGGAGCGCCTCTGGCCCTCACAAGTGGGACGCTGCGAGGGTCCGCCCCACAACAATGTTCGCATGCCTTATGGCTTGCCGAACACGGCTGCCGCGTACTAGCGCCTCATGAGGGCCATCCTGGAGGCTCAAGAGATCAGGCGTTCCGTAGCCCCGGTGGAGATGGAGATGGTCCGCGAGGGGCCACCAGCGCCTCCGGAGCCTCCCGAGGCCCCTGGGCCTGGGGGCTCGTGAGGATCGGCTCCCGTAGCCAACCGAGTCTGCTACACCAACACCCCTTCATCCCCAACATCATCAGGTGACATCTTTCAAGTTTCATTTCCAGCTGGGAGCGCCCTCAGGGCCGCATTATTCCTAGGCCGCGTGGGTCCATCCCTGTGGTGTGTATCCCTTTTTATTTCGTGTTCTTAGCTTACCTTATTGGGGGCGCCCCTCAGGCTACATCATCCCCAAGTCGCTCGGGTCTAACCCAGCGGCGTGTACCCTTCTTGCGTTTATCTTAGGGCCATGCTTTCAACCCATCATGCTTATTATTTGGTGCCTGTCCGTGGCACCTTTTCTTCCTGGATGTCGGAAGCTTGCACGTTAAAGGGGGGGTACCTGAGCATCGCGACTCAGGGCTCCTACTGGCTCTCCAGCCCTCACCCTCTGGCCTTGTCCACGGCATCGCGACCTGGCATACCAGCGACGGCTGAGACTCGCTCGAGGGCCGGGACCCGAGGACGTAGAGCAGAAAGGGGAGCGAAGGCGAGAGGGGGGAGCACGCGAGGACCTTGCCAAGCAACCCCTCACCGGCCAAGGCACGGACCTAGCGCCGCACCAGGAAGCATTTCCTGACCCTCGAGATAAGTCGCTCTCTGGAAACACTAGTTATCGCAGCACCATCCCTGCACCTAAAGCAATCCCGTGTTAGCAACGTCGCTCTCCTTTCTCACTGAATGATGGCTGCTTGAGCACTAAGGGGGACCTCCTGAGCATCGCGACTCAGGGGCTCTTACCGGACCTCGGGCCGCTCACCTCTTGGCCTTGACCACGGCATCGTGACCTGGCATACCAGCGACGGCTGAAGCCGCCTTGGGACTGGGACTTATCGGCGCAGAGCATCAAGCCCCCACGAGGTCTGAAAGGAAGAAACTAAGCTAAGACGGAATAAGCATCTCGCACTGCTTCACAATGAGGATCATATTGACAAACGGAGCTACAAACATCTTACAAGCCCCCACGGGGTATATTCTTGGCTCCTCGCAAGAACAAAAGACGCGAATCCTAAGGAGTCCTAACTACAGGGACCATCGCGAGAGACGCCATCATCAACAGTGGGCCGTCCAGCACCGGCGCCAACCCCATCCAGATTAGGGGTGGCGACGGCCTGACGAGCCTGCCCTACTCCGGGAGCGGCGCACGCTCGGGGGCTTGTAGCTTTCGTCGCTCGTCTCCGGAGTCGCGAAGAGCTCGGCGGAGTCGCTGGATCCTCCGGCGCCCCTATCGCCTGAGGAGCTGCCAAGGGAGTGGTTGGCCGGCCTCTGTCTCGCCGCTGCAGGGTCCCGACCGCCTCTTCCGGGGCAGCACTCCAGCCGGCAACCCTTCGCATCGAAGACCTTGAAGGACATCACCGAAGCACCATCGTACTCCAGGTGGATCGCGAGGGCGCCCCTTGTCCTGCAGACCCGGGAGACCACGCCCCAGCCTCGAGTCATGAAGACCTCGCCCGGGGCAACGACCGCAACCTCTGCCCCGGTCGCGAGGGTGCTGCAGCCGTGCTGCAGCCAAAGCCCCAGGGGTTCCTCTGCAGGATGATGGAGGCGAAGAAAGGGGGAAGGCAACTACAAGACTTAGGAGGCGTGGCGACGTGAAGCAAGAACTCTCGGGAGGAGCCTTCAGCGTGGACTCCAGGGGGAAAGACGCACACTTTCGTGACCCGCCGGTGCCGACGGCAGCGCCGCCCGTGGCGTTCAGCGTCGACTCCTTCAGAGCCCCCAATATGGGCGTACAAGGGAACTGGGAACCCTGGTGGTGGCCGCTCACACCAGGGCCTCGGCGCTTCCTGGCGGGCGCCCTCAGCCCAATGGCAGAGGGCAAGCCGTTTCTTCGGTGGAAGCGGGTCAGGATCCTCTTGGGGTGCCTTTCCCTTCTCTGCGACGGAGAACCGGTGGATCAGAGCCATTGAAGCAAGACGGAGCAAGGACCAGGAAGAAGGAGAAGCGAGGAGAGATAGACTGGAAGGGCACACACCGTTTCGTACTTATAGCCGGCGAAGGCCAACCGTCGGATCGCAGGTAATCATGACCCGCTTTGCATGCAGGGACTTGTCGAATCCGTGCAGTTGCCGAGGCATCATGGGGAAGCAGAGGCGCCCACGTCCAATCAACCGCCACACGGCGCCCAAGGCCGCAGGCTGTTAGGGCCCGCGACGCTTTGCACTTGGCCTGTCGCCTCTCTGCTCGGCCAAGTCCGGGCGTGCCGTGGGCCCGGAGGCTACTGTCGGCGTTCTGGGAACGGGGGTCCCCAGACTTGCCTGCCTGCGGCCTGCGGCGTGGCCTAAAGGGGGCCCAGCGCGGCCCATCTTCATCAATGCAAGCTCAAGACCCTCGCGAGGGGCCAAGCCTCGCGGGGCGCACGACAAGGAGCTTCCTCAGGCACGGCCTCATCAGGCTGGCTCACGAGGTGGCGGAGAGTTCAAGGCGGGGTACCTCGCAAGGTGCCCATGACGCAAGCCATGACGACCAAGGGCGCCAGTCGGGCGCCAGCCCACGCAGTGTCCTCCTTTCCTCTTTGGTGCAAAGGGAGCAAGCGCAGGCGAGAGCATCAAGCAAAGGCATCCATTTCAGTGCAACAAGACCAAAACCAGCCCAACGGCAGGGAGGAAGTCATTGTGGAGCCCAAGCAGGCATCACCACCAGAGCCTTTGACAGACGAGGACCAACTTTAGTCAGAATAAGTGTACCCATTGTTCCCCTTCAAAATGGCCAATCGTTGGCGCCCTTCCCGCTCAATATTTGGGAAGAGGCCCAGGGCCTTTGCCTATAAATAGGACTAGCCACCCCCAGGGTAGCGAGGAGAGAGATCAAGTACCTGGCATGCATCTAGAATCAAGAGAGAGAGAGAGAGAGAGCGACTGAACTCCTCCTAGCAGTTCATCGCACCAGCCAAGAACAGACCCTCGCGAGGCTGTTCTTCCTTGTATTGTTCATCATCAGCCCAAGAGGCAATCCACCACACCACACACTGGAGTAGGGTATTACACCACAATGGTGGCCTGAACCAGTATAAACCCTGTGTCTCTTGTGCTATTTCTTTCGTAGTTTAGATCCAAGCGATTCGGCAAGGAGCAGGTAGGTAGAGGGCGAAATCTCCGCGCGCACCCCAGTGTTCGAACCTCAAGGGTCTGCCGGAACCCGAAATCCGACAAGTTTAGTCTGTAGGACAACAACAATCATAATCATAGGCTAGCTTCTAGGGTTTAGCCTCTACAATCTCATGGTAGATCAACTTTTGTAATACTCATGTCATCAAGATCAATCAAGCAGGAAGTAGGCTATTACCTCCATCGAGAGGGACCGTACCTGGGTAAACATTGTGTCCCCCACCTCCTTTTACCATTAGCCTTAGACGCACAGTTCGGGACCCCCTATCCGAGATCCACCGGTTTTGACACCGACATTGGTGCTTTCATTGAGAGTTCCACTGTGTCATCACCGTAAGGCTTGATGGCTCCTTCAATCATCCACAACGACGTAATCCAGGGTGAAGATTTTCTCCCCGAACAGATCTTCGTATTCGGCGGCTTCGCACTACGGGCCAACTCGCTTGGCCATCTGGAGCAGGTCGATAACTACGCCCCTGGCCATCAGGTCAGGTTTGGAAGCTTGAACTACACCGCCAACATCCGCGGAGACTTGATCTTCGACAGATTCAAGCCCATGACAGCTGTGCCCTGCCGCTACGATGAACATGACCTAAATCTGTCATCAGACTGTGTCAGGAGATTGTGCTAGTAACCGCACTGGCCCTAGATCTAGAGCAGAGCACGCCATCCGAGAGCGGGAGGCTCGACCTCGCCTCGAAATCCGCGGACTCAGCGGCGCTAGAGCCGAACACAGACCTGAGCTCCAACGAGGCCTGTGTCACCAGAACCTCAGACTCGTCTCCGGCTGCAGGCTCTGAACCGCGTGAATCCGCACCCATCAAATCTGACTCGGCGCCGATTTTAGAGTTCAGCTCCGCAGACATCTTCCAACACTCACCCCTAGGCAACGTGTTAAATTCATTAAAGTCTCTCTCCTTGTCAGGAGATTCCTGGCCGAACTATGTCCGGCTTGAATGGGAAGCGGACAACGAAGAACTTCGTTGCCCACCCACCACCCACTTGATAGCCACTGTCGACATGCTTGATTTCGACTCCAAAGACATCAACGGTTTGGACGACGATGCCGACGAAGAACAGGAACCACCGCCCACAGGGCGCTGGACAGCCACCTCCTCATACGATATATACATGGTGGATACACCCAAAGAAGACAATGGCGATGACATAAAAGATGCAGTCGATGATAAACATCCTGAGAAGCAATCTAAGCGCCAACGTCAGCGGCACTGCTCAAAATCACGCCATGGTAAAAATAGCGATACCGGCACAAGAGAGAATAGCACTCCAGACGATGCCGAAGACAACGAAGACCCCGCCAGGTCAAGTTTCGAACAGGCTGAACGGGAAGATGGGCGAGCCAGCCCCGATGAACAGTCCGTGAACGACGACTCGGAGGACAACAACTACATGCCTCTCTCCGAGGATGAGGTGAGCCTTGGTGACGAAGAATTTATCGTGCCAGAGGATCCCGTCGACCAGGAGCGTTTTAAGCGTGCCTTATAGCCACGGCAAAGAGCCTGAAGAAGAAGCAGCAGCAGCTTCAAGCTGATCACGATCTGCTCACTAATAGATGGACTGAGGTCCTGGCAGCTGAGGAATATGGACTCGAACGCCCAACCAAAAGTTACCCGAAGCGCAAATTGCTACCTCAACTTGATGACGAGGCGCTGGAGCCAGCACTGCCAGCGCATAATGCGGTCGACCGACCACCGCGCGGTTGAGACAAAGCGGCAATTCAGCCAGAACACCAGCCGGCACCAGGTCGCCGAACAAATAGAAACACAACAACTCGGAGATACACACATGACCTGCGGTACGACTTAGAGAACAGAGTAGGCCAGACCAGATCGATCTATTGATCGCGGGGGTGCGCCCCAATGCGCAGCGATGGCCACCGTGCCGGATATAGCAAATACACACCTATCCGGGCCAAATACTGCATACCGGCTCCATCCGAGCTGCATCACGACGTAGCCCGACACAGAGGTGCCGCACACCCCCTATGCTTCACTTGTGAAGTAATGGAGCACGAATTCCCAGAACGGTTTAAACCTGTAAATATCGAATCATATGAGGGAACAACAGGTCCTGCGGTATGGCTCAAGGACTTCCTTCTCCATATACATATGGCCCGCGACAATGACCTCCATGCCATCAAGTATCTCCCGCTAAAACTCAAGGGACCAGCTAGGCACTGGTTGAATAGTCTGCCCGAAAACTCCATTGGCAGTTGGGAGAACCTGGAGGACGCATTCCTTGACAACTTCCAAGGCACTTATGTCGGACCTCCGGATGGTGATGACTTAAGCCATATAATCCAACAGCCCGATGAGTCAGCCAGGAAATTCTGGACTCTGTTCCTAACTAAAAAGAACCAAATCATCGACTGTCTGGATGCCGAAGCCCTAGCGACCTTTAACCATAACATCCATGATGAGTGGCTCGCCCGACACCTCGGCCAAGAGAAGCTTAAGTCCATGGCAACCCTTACGACGCTCATGACCCGCTTTGCCGTGGGCGAGGATAGCTGGCTAGCTAGTAGCAACAGCACCTCAAGTAATCCTGGCAATTCTGAAGTAAAAGACAGTAACGGCAAGCCCCGATGCAGTAGACATAAGCGTAGAAATAACGGCGATAACTCTGAGGACATGGACGTCAATGCCAAATTCAGTGGCTCCAAGTCCAGTCAGCGGAAAAAGCCATATAATAGAAACAATCCGGGCCCGCCAGTCTGGACCGCATAGTCGACTGTCCATGCCAAATCCATGGCACCGCCGAAAAACCAGCCAATCATACCAACAGAGAATGTTGGGTCTTTAAATAGACCGGCAAGTTAAACACCGAAAAAGACAAAAGGGATCACAAAGCGGCGACGACGAGGAACCCCGGCCACCGAACACAGGGGGACAGAAGAAGTTTCCTCCCCAAGTCAAAATGGGGAATATAATATATGCTACCCATATCCCCAAAAGGGAGCGGAAGAGCGCACTAAGGGACATCTACGCGATGGAGCCAGTCGACCCAAAATATAACTTGTGGTCCTCCTATCCGATCACTTTCGATCGAAGGGACCATTCGACTAGTATCCGTCATGGCGGTTCAGCCGCACTGGTGCTTGACCCTATCATTGATGGATTCCACCTAACACGCGTCCTAATGGATGGGGGTAGAACCTACTCTATCAGTATACAGTGTGCAAAATGGGTATCGATCCCTCAAGGATCAAGCCCACCAAAACCACCTTCAAAGGTGTCATGCCAGGTGTAGAGGCCTGCTGTACGGGATCAATCACACTGGAAGTGGTCTTCGGATCCCCGTATAATTTCCGAAGCAAAGAGTTAATCTTCGACATCGTCCCCAGTTCGGTCTTCCGAACACTAGGGGCTGCGCCTACCTTTATTTTGTCAAACTTCTATGGCTATGTGAGGGTGATAAAGCTTTATAGTCCGATTGCCTGGTTCGTCGCGCTAAACACCTCCTTTAAGGACCAAAATTTTGGAGTAAAGAGTGTTTAGATTTATCCCGAACACCCCCGTACTTCCTACGTGGGGGCAGAAGCCGACGACTGGCCAACTCTCAGCATTAACTGAAAAACGGCCGCAGAGGAGGTAATAGTTCAAATAACAATCATTATTTTACATAATGACCTTATTTCATATTACAACATAGGATAACATGCATACACTCATGGGAATATAATATCCTTGGTGCATTGCTCCGCCACAAGGCGGGATCCCTCCAGGACACTGTCATAATACAGCTCGGGCTTGTGGTGCTCTTTCCCTTCGGGCGGTCCTTCGATCATCTGCTTCACAACATCCATCTTCGCCCAATACACCTTGGCGCGGGCAAAGGCCATTTGCGCACATTCAATGCAAACCGACCGCTTGATGGCGTCAAGCCGAGGGCAGGCACTAACCAGCCGCTTCACGAGTCCGAAGTAGCTGATGAAAATTGCTTCGGCAGTCCATAGCCAGACAATCAAATCCTTGAAGGCTAGTTCGGCCGCCCTATGCAGCTCGACCAGCTGCTTCAGCTGATCGGTAAAGGGTACCGAGTGTTTTGGCGCAAAATATTGTGACTAGAAAAATTTCTCCGTAGAGCTCCCCTCTTCGGCTCGATAGAATTGTTCGGCGTCAGACACGCTGCGCGGCAGATCCGCAAACACCCCTCGAGAACTCCGAATCCGGGTCAGTAGACAAAATCTTTCCTTCGCGTATTTGCTCTACATAATAAAGGCCTTGCCCTCTGTGATTTTTTCGGGCCTGCTAGATTTCCTGGAGGGCGCCTTGTGCTTCAACCCGGGCATCGTGTGCGGACGAGCCTTGGTGAGTTCGGACTCTTGATCCTTTATTCTCTGCTCCAAGGTCTCGCATTTCTTTATGGCTTCTTGGAGCTCTTGTTGAACTTCAATGACCCGGGTCTCGTGGTTTTCACGAGCGGCCTGCTCCTTGGCCGCCTTCGTCTCGGCCTCGGCGACCGCCTTCTTTAGAGCCTCGACTTCGGCCGCCGATCCTAATACATATGATGACATTTTAGAGTCAAAATAACTATTCACTAGTATTTAAATAGAAACAAAGTTATCCCATACCTCGGTTATCTTCCAATTACCTTTTTACTTGGCCAAGCTCCTTCTCGGCCCGGTCCAGATTCTGCTTCAGTCCGGAGACCTCCACATTATGAGAGGTTGCAGTCAATAACGACGCCTGATCATTCACATAGGTATTCCCTAATTAGTCTCCTGCGAAATATATTTGATCCTCTATCCGGCTTTCTCTCTGAAACACGGAATACTGTATCAGGGGCTACTATAAATATTATGACACTCTTTAACTTACCTCAAAGCCTGTTAGAAGGTTGGTGCAGGCTTCGGTAAGCCCGCTCTTGGCGAACTGGACCTTCTCAATCACCGCACCCATAAGGGTACGGTGCTCTTCAACAATAGAAGCGCTTTGCAGCGCTGCCAGTAAAGTATCCGACACCTCTTGATGGACTGAGGTCACCGGTGGAATAGGCGCACCACCTTCTGTTGAAGAAGGCTGCCGTCCTGATTCTGGAGCCATATTGGTCTCCGGAGTTGTCCCTGGCTGGGGGCCAAATTCAGGACAGCCTCCGCCTTCAGTATCCATGGGGGTCTACTCCCTCGTGTGTCCGGTTGCCGAGGTTTGACCCCTCGGTGCCGCCCCGACGGTCTCCTGAGCTTCGTGCTGGCCTAGGCCCATTTGGGACGACACCTCAGTTTTGTCCACGCCTTTGGGAGAGGAGGTCGTCGGGAGGGTCTCACATGTCCATCGCATCCGGGTCCAATGAATCTTCCGACGAGGATTGCTCAATGTCGGACCCAACCGGACTGCAACATATGTGAATCAATACATTAATGCTATGCAAAAGTGAGACTGGATATATGGATGAGTTCGGGTTTCTTTGTACTCACGATTTGGCCAGGGGCTTGACCCTGGGATCCTACTCCAGGCTACTTTCGGTGGCTGCAGTGGGCTCGTCTAGAAGGGATGCTTTCCCCTTCTTAGACGTTTCAGCCTCCAAACGTGTGGAGGCCGTCCTCTTCTTCCCCCCCCCCCCTCACAGGGGGGGACTGGCTTTCCTCTTCTTCTTCTACCTCTTCCTCTTCCTCGTCCTTGTCGGCGGAGGAGTGGGCCTTGGTTTCTTCGGACATCACGTCCGAAGTACCCTTGTGACAAAGCCCGCCCCTGGTCTCCTTGGCCTCCTTCTTGGCCTTCTTCTTTGGCGCCTTATATGGCGCCGGGACCAGCATCTTCATCAGAAGTGGGCCGGCTTGTTCCTCAGGCAACGGAGCCGGATAGTAGATCTGCTCTGCCTTCTTCGTCCAGCCCTGCGAGAATCATTTGGGAAATATTAGTTGTTTTCCCCAAGCTTTACAAATAAAGAATATACCCTAAAAACATATAAAGACTTACCGAACTTGCGGGGTGGGACAATTTGTTCCCACGATCCTCGGCGGTGTCCGGCCACGACTTACCAGACTTAAAAAGCACCTTCCAGATGTCTTTGTGCAACATGCCGAAGAACTCCAGTAGGGTTTGGTGCTTGGCCGGATCAAACTCCCATAGATTGCAAGTCCGGCATTGACAGGGAAGGATCCGGAGAACTAGCATCACATGGACCACATCGACGAGTTTGATATTCTTGTCCTCCATGCTCTTGATACGCGCTTGGAGCGGCGTCAGCTCGTCTAACATAGACCAGTCTAGGCCCTTTTCAGGCCAGGACGTGAGCTGCAGTGGGGCTTCGGATCAGAATTCAGGGGCGGTAGCCCATTTGGTGCCGCGTGGCTCGGTAACATAGAACCACTGTTGCTGCCAACCTTTGACGGACTCGTTGAATTTACCTGATGACCATTTGATGTTGGGCATCTTTCTCACCATGGCTCCTCCTCACTCGGCATGTTCGTCGCCTACCACCTTTGGCTTCACGTTGAAAATCTTTAGCCACAGTCCCAAGTGTGGCGGGATGCGGAGGAAGGCCTCGCACACGATGATGAATATCGAGATGTTGAGGAAGGAGTTAGGGGATAGGTCATGGAAATCTATCCCGTAGTTGTACATAAGGCCGCGAACGAATGGGTGGAGGGGAAACCCCAGCCCACGGACAAAGTGAGGGAGGAATACAACCCTCTCGTGGGGTTCCAGAGTAGGGACGATCTGTCCCGTTGCTGGGAGACGGTGTGCGATCTTCTTGGCTAGGTATCCGGCCTCCCGGAGTTTCTTGATATCCTTCTCCTTGAGGGAGGAGGCCATCCACTTGTCTTGCGCTCCGGATCCAGACATGGTTGGGGTGCTTTTGGGGCGGAAGAGAAGGGTTCCTTGGCGCTGGAGCTCAATAATGGATGAGCAGAGGAAGAAGAGGGCGTGGGTGAAAGAGGGGAATCCTTATCCCTTTTTAAATACAATAAAAATCATGCACCTCCCCAATCGCCCTAAGACCCGCTTATTTCCCAAGCGCCATGCTGATGGCACGGTTAGGTTACCCATGCCCACATTGATGAGAATCCCGTGATAAGGGGACACAATTTCTGCTTTGACAAGACGTGCCAATGAAACTGCGCCTCGAAATATGGAGGGGCAGAATAAAAACGGTTCGAATAAAGACTGGGCCGAGGTGTGATGTCACGCTATGCGTTGTCAGCAGATTGGACTCGTGGGATATTATACTCTCTTTAGTGGTATGTGGGATTTGTTTTGCAGAGCCGGACACGATTCTTATGTTCAAGATCTACTTTGAAGTATTTGGTGAAGGAACCCGCCTCGCAATGCCGAAGACAATCTGCGCGCTGGACTCATCGTCATTGAAGCCTGGTTCAGGGGCTATTGAGGGAGTCCCGGATTAAGGGGTCCTCGGACAGCCGGACTATATACATATGTTGGATTGTTAGACTATGAAGATACAAGATGGAAGACTTTGTCCCGTGTCCGGATGGGACTCTCCTTTGCGTGCAAGGCAATCTTGGCAGTTAGGATATGAAGATTCCTTTCTCTGTAACCGACTCTATGTAACCCTAGCCCCCTCCGGTATCTATATAAACCGGAGGGTTTAGTCTGTAGGACAACAACAATCATAATCATATCATCAAGATCAATCAAGCAGGAAGTAGGGTATTACCTCCATCAAGATGGCCCGAACCTGGGTAACATTGTGTCCCCCGCCTCCTATTACCATTAGCCATAAATGCACAGTTCGGGACCCCCTACCCGAGATCCCATGGTTTTGACACCGACATTTATCGGAACCAAACCGCACTATTTGGCTTAGAAGACCGGTTACCTCCATCGAAAGCACCAATGTCGGTGTCAAAACCGGCGGATCTCGGGTAGGGGGTCCCGAACTGTGCGTCTAAGGCTAATGGTAACGGAGACGGGGACACAATGTTTACCTGTGTTCGCCCTCTCGATGGAGGTAATACCCTACTTCCTGCATGATTGATCTTGATGAGATGAGTATTACAAGAGTTGATCTACCACGAGATCGTAGAGGCTAAACCCTAGAAGCTAGCCTATGATTCTCATTGTTGTTGTCCTATGGACTAAACCCTTCGGTTTATATAGACACCGGAGGGGGCTAGGGTTACACAGAGTCGGTTACAGAGAAAGGAATCTTTATAGCCTAACGCAAAGGAGAGTCCCATCCGGACACGGGAAGAAGTCTTTCATCTTGTATCTTCATAGTCCAACAATCCGGCATATGTATATAGTCCGGCTGTCCGAGGACCCCTTAATCTGGGACTCCCTCAGTTGCTCCCAAGACAAGTCTCAAGACTCCCCCGGCAGGCTTGCCGGGGACGACGAGCGTGGCTTACCCATCCAAGGCTCCACCACTCCACCTCACAGAAACGCCAGTCACTTATCGATGCGGTGTCGAGGACCCAAGAGATTAGGTGGTTGTCATTTGGTACGTGGAAGCCATCTCTAGAGGATATCATCCCTAAATGACACCCGTCCAAGAGACATGTCACGCAGACAGGCAAGGAGATGGCTGCATGGCATGGCAAGGCTTGCCCACGCCACGATGTGACACTAAGCGGCGCATTTTATGCGCTCTATCCTATCTGCAGAGTTAGGTATGGTTCATTTTGCCATTATGGTGACCCCTTGACCTATAAAAGGAGGGTCGTGGCAACCTTAGAAAGGATTTGGACCTTTGTACACTCATGTGTGTAGCTGCTCTCGTCCCCAAGGCGACCTTTCTGGGCTAGAGCTACGCGTCTCCACCACGGTCCATTCATCAATCCACCAAAGCAAGAGTAGGGTTTTACGCCTCACGGCAGCCCGAACCTGGGCAAAATGGCCCGTGTCATCGTTGTCACGCTCCTCTATGCCTTCCGCTCTTTGTGCAATGTGCTCGTCCCCCTTGTCGAACCAGAAGTGGCCGGTGGCCCCATAGGTGGCCATGAGGAACCTCGACACCCTTGGTCCGATGGATCTTGCAGTACCGCCCGTTAGCCTTCTCGGCAGCCGTGACCTCCCGGCAATCGGTGCACGCGGCAACTTCCTTTCCGAGAGCCTCGGTCTTGGCCTTCTTGTCGGTACTAGGAGTGCTCGATCCTTCAACAGCCATCACTACTTTATCCTTCCGCTTCTTGTTGTGTTTCTTGTTTTTCTTCTTTTGATTGGTGGAGTCATCGTCGTCCTCTAAGTCAACGTCAACGCCATCTTGTTCACCAGGGAATCGCCTGCCCTTCTTTGTTCGGGCACACTTATCCGCCAAAGTGTATAGCTCATTCACAGCCTTGGGTAACTGGACGTTCATCTTGGAATGTATCCTATGGTTGGGAACATTGGACTGAAATGCAGCTATCACAACTACTGGGTGGATGTCTAGAATGTTCCGATGTACTTGGCTAAATCTCTGCATGTACTTCCATGAACTCTCTTCTTCCTTCTGTGGGAGGAGCTGCAAGTCTCCGCGTCGCCCTTATTCTTGACGGCCGCATGTGAAGGCGTCAATAAACTCATGGCACAGGTCAGCCCAGGTCGAGATGGTGTTCTTCGACAAGTGCTTCAACCACGACCTCTCGTTTGGCTTGAGCGCCAAAGAGAAGTAGTTGATGAATACCTTCTCATCTCTTCCTCCGACAGCTTGAGCAGTGATGGTGTAGATGCTCAAGAACTCTACAGAGGTTCAATCTTCCATCGTACTTTTTTGGTATCTCTGGCTTGAACATACGGGCAAATGGCCAACGGAATTGCTGCAGCTCACGAGTGAAGGCGGGGCACTCAACCTCGTAAGACAGGTATCCGTCTCCACCGGGCATGGGCTCGTTGACGTCAGGGCCATTGCGCCTATCGGACTGTCGGTGGGTTTCGCGGCGTCGTTTGATAGTGACACACACGTCCTCCCTCTGCCTATCTTCCAGGACTCGTCGCTGGTCTTGACGTGCCCAAGGATCAGATGAATCCATCTATACACCGTCAGGTTCTTGGTCACATCACTCTGGCTACGACCCCTATGCTGGTTGCCTCGGCGGGCATTGCACCGTGGGGGTGGCCCCTTCGGTAGGGCCAGCAGCTCGGGCCGTTGGACGCCTGTGGAGGCTGTGGCGGGCCTACCCACTATGATCCTCCCGCCTCAGCGAAACCAATCAAGCTCTGAATGGTGGGTCTCCACTCATCTATCCGATCGGCCGCCGGCGGAAATCTCAAGAGGAGTTGGGCCTGCGCCATGGCTTCCGAAGCGGTGCTCGGCATAGATGACGACGCAGATCGCGAAGTCGTCTGGCTTGTGACAGTGTAGGTAGTGACAGCATCGTGCTCTCGTCGTTGTGAGCCAGTCGCCAGGGTGGCGTGACGATGAGGTGGATGCGCTTGGGAGTTGGCAACCCCATTTGGCACATCATCTTGGCTAGCTTGTCCTGGGGGTGGCGCGTGCCTTGTAGCCGCACCCGCAAGCAGGGGTGGCTAGAGTGTTGTGGTTCGTCCTAGAGCAAGCGCCATCACTGTAGGCTGTAGCTGCGTCCTTCAGTGGGGTGGAGAGGTGGAGATAGAATAATCTCTCCACCCGCATCTTGTGGAGCGTGGCCGCTGGGATGCTGTTGACGCTGTCCTTCTCCGGTGCCTTCCACTCCTGTTTTGGCTGCGGGGGAGGGTGGTGATGCTGCCGCCTACGACGGCCACATCCCCCGCAGCGTCCACGTTCTCATGCGTCCCTCTAGCCCCATAGCATCAGTGGCAGCATGCAAAGGGGCCTTCGAGGTGGACGGGTGAGCCGTAGCAGCGGGCTTTTTCTTAGACGCCATGGATGATGAAGTCGTCGATGAAGAAAACGATGATGAAGATGACGCGCTGCTTACACCCTCGGGTTCGCGCAAGCGCTTCCCCCTACCTGGCGCGGCAAAGATGTCGTGGTATAACATGTCCACCTATGGGACCATCGGTCCCTTGTGGTTCGGCATTGCACAAAGAATGGGGAGCATAGAGCAGCACAACAGCGGTGACATAAGTAGTTTTTACCCAGGTTCAGGCCGCCGCGAGGCGTAAAACCCTACTCCTGCTTTGTTGGATTGATGAAAGGACGGTTGTGGAGACGCAACACTCTGGCCCGGCAAGGCCGCCTTGGGAAGAGAGCAGCTACGCCCGTACGAGTGTACATGATCCGAATCGTTTCTAAGGTTGCCACGGTCCTCCTTTTATAGGTAAAGGGGTTACCACAATGGAAAAACAGTCATTATCAAGTGATTAGATAGCTACAGTGCAATCATACCTAACTCTGCAGACATGCCAAGGTGCATTAAATGTACCGCTTAGTACCACATCATGGATGCAGCCTGGCAAGCCTTGCCGTGCCATGCAACCACCTCCTCGCGTGTCTGTGTGACACGTCTCCTGGACGAGTGTCATTTAGGGGTGTTCTTCCTCAGAAATGGATGCCACATGCCAAATAACAACCACATAATCATTTGGGGGCTTGACACCGCACCGATAGGTGACCTGGCTGTTGTGAGGTGGAGCGGTGGAGCCTTGGCGGGGTAATCCGCCCTCGGTGTCCCTGGCAAGCCTGCTGGGGGAGTCTCGAGACTTGTCTTTGAGGTAACCTCGACCCCGCTAGGCTCGCTTGCTCGACAAGGGAGGTTTTTCCTTAGTGATATCATGCTCATTTGGTTGGTCTTGGTCTTCTTGATCCGCCTTCTGATTTCTCAAAGACCTTATCTCTTGTGCTTGGTCTTATCTTGGATCCTGCAACCTTGCTCTTAAGCTTGTGTAGTGTCCGGATAACACACGCCTGGGGTTTGTTGCACTGTCAAACTATGTTATGAGATTGATGTTGCTAAGACTTTGCTATGCTTAATGCTTGTCAGTTGGGCCCGAGTGCCATGATTTCAGATTTGAACCATTTATATTTTCACCAATATATTTGTGTTCTTGATCCTATCTTGCAAGTTATATGCACCTATTACGTGTTATGATCCGCATACCCCAAGGTGACAAGAATTGAGATTCCTTCCACTGATTACCGTAATTTGAGGAGTTCATGTATTCACTCTGTGTAAAAGCTTTGTTCCGGTTCTCTATTAAAAGGAGGCTTTAATATCCCTTAGTTTCCTTATGGACCCCGCTGCCACGGGAGGGTAGGACAAAAGATGTCATACAAGTTATTTTCCATAAGCATGGATGACTATTTACG
The DNA here is from genome assembly GCA_021437245.1 of Aegilops speltoides. Classification (NCBI taxonomy): domain Eukaryota; kingdom Viridiplantae; phylum Streptophyta; class Magnoliopsida; order Poales; family Poaceae; genus Aegilops; species Aegilops speltoides. The sequence goes on along the minus strand of CM038141.1, from coordinate 218,576,530 downwards.
GAATACTTGCCTACATTGCATTGATGCATTGGAGCTAGTTCTGTGTCGCCCTAGATTATGACTGTTGTATGATGAATCTTATCTAACGTTATCACCGATCCAATGCCTATGAGCTTTTCACATATTTTTCTTGCTAAGTCACTAATACTATTGCTACTGTTACTACTACCACAACTACTACAAACTATTGCTACTGTTGTTACTGTTACCATTGCTATCGTTACTACTACTATCAAATTACCATACTATTGTGTTATCGATCACACTGCCATAGATATTTATATCCAGGTGTGATTGAATTGGCAACTTAACTACTAATACTTGCAAGTATTCTTGCTCCCTTGTGTCGAATCAATAAATTTGGGTTGAATACTCTACCCTCAAAAACTGTTGCGACCACCTATTCTTATGGGTTACCAATGGCACGTGTGTGTGCTCTTGTCATTGGTCAGCTTCGTGTTTGCGGTTAGTGATGGAATGTCCATGGGGATGACCATGCGATGCTCTGCATCACTATGCCTCTCATGGAAGCAAAAAAAACACATTTTTTTCTCCTTCCAAGAGGCACAGTTGTGCCTCTCACAGAAGCAAACATGTGCCCCACAAGAAATAAACATGTGCCTCTTGTGGATGGAAAAAATGATATTTTCTCTTTTGGGGATGCACAACTATGTCTCTCGCGGAAGCAAACCATTGCCTCCACAAAACCTAGGGAAATCTTTGCGAAAACCGAAAAGTTGAGAAAAAACAAAAAAACCCCTCAATACCCCGAAAACATATAAAAAAATAGAAAAAGTCCCAAGGAAGTGCCCAACACGCGACATGTTGTGGCCACTGGGAGAGCACCAAATGACATGCTCTCAGCCCACCAAATGTGAACCTTGAGGGACTCCTACAATGGATACCCCTTAGTAAGTTGCTCCCACGCTCTATCTTGTTTTAAAGTTGTCAAACACAAGGCACTAGCTACGTGGGACAAAGCAAGCCTTGCTCCCACGTTGGACAAAGAAGGCATCGGGCTGCTGTAGTCTGTATGATGTATGGCTAGCTTGACTGGGCATGCATGCGGTCCAGAGGCTCACATTGGACTTTATGTTGTATGGTTAGGAGCGGCTGCCATGTAACTTTAAGTTGTATGGTTAGGCATGCGCATGCGGTCAGGCGTGGTTGTTGTGTGATGAAACGCGAGAGGAACACTTTGTTGTGTTGTTTAATTATACGATTTAATACCCAGCCAACCTAATTGAATTCGGTTATCAAATGCAAAAACCAAAATTAATTGTACAAGCATAAAAACCAAAAATCAGTTTTTTGGTTTCGGTATTCAGTTTGTCGGTATTCACCAGAACACATCAAACCTACTCCTCTAGGAAATAAATGGGAAACCCATGTGCATCACCTGTCGTCGAACTCTACAAGCGGCCTAACCATAGCCAAACATCCACAGTGCTGATGGACACTGTTCTCAAGCATATCAGCTTGCCTAGTGAATATTGGAGTCTATCGCTTCTTTCATGAATTTGGACCCCTTAATAAAAATACTACAGCAAATATCTTCGATCAGTGGAAGCTACTACTACCTCCATCTGGGTGTTTTAGGCCCCTTCGTATTTTGGGCCAGACTTCGACCATCTATAGACTACTAAAATATAAAGTATATGCTATAAAAAATTATACTATTAGATTTGTATTTGAGAGAGCTTTCCAACAATATAATTTTTGTGACATTATTTTATATTTATTTAGTTAAATTTTTACGTCATACCTTAGCCCAAAATAAGATGGGCCTAATAAACCCGGACAGAGGGAGTACTTGAGATAAAATACAATATTCTGGTATAAAAGGAAACACTTTTTTATGCCCATGTACATTCATCTAGGACTTTTTACTTTTGAGTCAAGAAATTAGTTATTATCTCTAATTAGGTTACATAAGTCCATAGTTAAAAAGGAATAGCATTGTTCCACAACATAGTAGATAATATGACCTCTAACTGGTTGGACCAGGGTTCATAAGATAAGTACGACCATGTTACCCAAACTCATGTAGATGATAGAAAAACAATAAGTGCAAAATATGTTTTCTTTGGCCATTTTTGCCTCGGTCTCACTCTCATGCACAACTCATTGTACCCTAGAAAGTGGCCAAATAAACAAGGCAAATTGTTCCGCTCTTCTTGTTGACATCTTAGCAAACGGTCACGATCGATTCAATAAGATCAATAAGTGGTGCAAGTTCAGCCTTGTCGATCAATTTGAACTCCTACAGAAGGAACAAAATTAGGAACTAGCATTAACAAGTACCCCATTTATTTTTCATTGGCGGGAAAGAAAATCATGTGTTGAACATTCTCTATCACATGGAATCGGTCCAAACACAACAAACTAGATTTAATAGGGATATGCTTACATCTACGTACAATTCAAAAATCCAGACGTTAGAAAAAGGGTCAACAACAAATATTGAACAAAATGCATCATATGATGGTGCATTCCAATATGGTCGTGTAGAACGGGCTAGTAGGCAGATCACGATGCAACTTACGCAGGTGAACAATGTAAAATGCTTGAAGCATGTGTTAAGATGGGCTTCTTCCTTGAGGCTCACAATTTTCTGAAAATGAGTGTGGTAAATATGAGCGTAAACACGAAAAAGGCGCTTGAATATTGTCTTCACAACATCTCGAAAATTTTGTGGGAAAGGTGTTCCTGCACAAATAGTTCAATTCAATCAATTGACAAAATGCACCCCTCCAAGTCCTAACACCAAACTGACATGGTTAATGTAGGTTCTAAACTAGGCAGTATCTTATAAGTTGTAACTACCAAGTTTTTGAGGGAATATGGACTCATCATCAAGCTGGACCTCAATCCAGTCCATCAAATACTCCACATATTTTGGTGCCGAAACCTCAATAGGTTTCTTGATCTGCACTCCGTCGGCCCATCTATACTCAAACCTGAAATGCTTATTTTTTGCTAATCAAAGTTACCCTGGTATAATAAATCAACATATAGATCTAAAATGATATATAAATGAATGTTCCCAAGAAGGCAAGCATCTTACTTCGATCCGGCAGTCATCGTTGGGCATGTGGAAGGCGTGCAGAACTCCATCAGAGTGCCATATAGTATGTTCACCTGATTGAAGAAATCAACAGCTGTGAAAAAGAAGATGATTTTTAGTAATACGGAAAACTCAATTTTCTTACAAAGATGTTGCAATCAAAAACTTACTATTAACAGCCAGCCATTCATTGAGATCCTCTCCAGGAGGCAACCGTACAGCATCTCTCAAATTACCATTTCCTAATGTCGCATCAATGTGTTTCTTCAACTGTACGCCCTGCGTAACCAAATAATGAAAAAGATGGGATATGCTAAGCATCAACAATACTTAGAGGCAACCCTGTCCCTAAAGCTAGGACCCACCAACTACCTATACAAAACCATGCAATGTGAAAGCCCTAAACCCAAGCCTCTAAGGTCTACCCATAACAAATAAAATAGGTAATTTTTGTGGTCAATAATGAATCATCATAGGGAATTAGTAAGCAAATAATATGACATGTGGGACAGCTCATTAATTTAGTAGATAGAAGCAGACTCCAAGATAAGAGGCGACATCTGTAGTGTATAGAGGCAACTCTAAAGAGCTTAGATTGAAGGATAGAGGCAGCAAAATACCAAACTATGAATGTGTAGCCTCAAACTCAGTTGAAAGAAATGATGTTAAGCTATTTGAATGATGTTTCAGATATTTTCACATCGTATTCTCATGTATAACCCTGTTATAATTATAATTTTTGACAAAGCAATTCATTTTCAAAATAATATTTTGAGTTGTTGAATCCTTTGTTTTCTCTTATGGCCACACGATGGAATTATGCAATTATGAAATTAAAATATTTGTAATGATGGAGAATACCACTACCTTATTACCAGATGGTGCATTCTTCTTGGGCCTAAATGTCCTTTGGTTCCTGCTGCCATCAACCCAACTCAAAATAAAAGTTAGATAAAGAAATAAACATAGAGTGGTTAATGAACAATCCATAAATTTATTATGGGATGCGACTAACAATAAATTCAAATAAGTGTCGATAATTTTTAAAAGTGTGCTTGATAATTTTCATGTAAAATGAATTGTGTTCCATTGGCAATAAAATTAAAATAATTGGTGGTCTATTAATGTTCATGGCACTCATTTTTTTCACATGGCCAAATTATTGGGCATCCCCTCTAAAAAATTGCATCCCTAAAAATATTTCATATAACATTTGGACATGAATATGTGCATTTCTAAAATTTTCATATTTTTTACATTTGAAAACAAATTTTCGGCGTGCGCAAGCAAATGCTTCCCATGGAGAGTTGGACCCTTGAAGTTAGCCTCTCTATGTAATAAAAATATAGACAATAATGATAGTATTTTCTAAAACCTCATTGGTTCTAGAATAAATATCCTCTATTGACTCCTAAATATTATCTACCTAAATATCTATCTTGCATTATTCTATTTTGTACACATGAATGTTGTTACATCATCTTATTTATTGTTAGTTGTCTGATTGAAATATTGCGACATCAGCAAATCCTGCATGCACTCATAAGTTCATTTGTTTGGATTATTGTAAGAATGCAAACAATGCCACCTAATAAAGTCATTGATGAGGACATGAATACTACAGTTACCCCCATGATACCTCCAGCCACATATATTGGACACTTTACTAGAGCTCGTCCATGCCAATTAAATTACCAGGTACTTTTGTTTCTTGGTAACAATTCTAATGTTCATGAGAATATGATGCTGCCTTAATTGGATACATTTGTTTTGCTTACAAATGAAGGGCCTTGGACAAGAAGGATGAACATTGGAGTAAGAACAAGCATGGAGATGATGGCATGCGGAAGGGGACCAAGAACGGAGTTTCAAATGATGATTTCAGGACTATGAAGCCACCATAATGAGTGCATGAAGTCTTGGACGAAATATACTAGATGCTACTTCACAAATTTCATGCAGAGGCTATTATAGGTGTTGCGTCACCTTATTATTGGGCTAGGCCCATGTAATTTCGAAATACTTCAGTATAGGCTTTTTGTAGAGCCTGTATGTGTGGGGAAACAGAGTTAGGGTTGGTTTCGGACCCCTCCTCCAAGGGGTCACGAAATTCCCCCTATTCCTTCATATATACAATCCTTATGGCATCGCTTATACTTTAGGTTTTGTTTAGATTAAACCTCGCCGTTGCTGCAACTCGCGTACTTCTGTGTTCAACGACCAGACAAAGACATCACATAACCCCACTTTCAACAATAAATCTTTCCTCTTATATTTGCAATATCAAGATTGCAATCTCAGTTTCTTGCTTGTTCTTCGTTTGCTCGCAAGAATTAGACCCTCATGGCCAGGTTGATCGTGCTCCAGCCTGCTCAATAACTCTCGGAAGTTGGTTTAGCAATTGCTAAGGCGCGGCGTCTCGTACATTCTTAGTCAGATCGTCAAAGTCGACTCCCAAAGAAACTGATAGCTATCTCATTAAAACATCGAGACACCTTCGCCTCTATCAAGTGGTGTCAGATTTCTAGGTTGCTTGGTGAGATTTTACTAGTTTTTCATAATCTAGATTGCATCTATCCTTCATACCCAGAGTCCACAAAAACCAAAATAATTAGGGTTAGTTCATCATATCCGGACTAGACTAGCCATTGCATAATCTCTTCAGTGTTTTGCTTTGTTGAATTTGCGGTTGCATCATCATGTCAAGTTACTGGTCTTAGCATTTAGTCCTTTAGAATTTTGAGTTCTGCTCACAAGTTTTCAAACCGCCGCCGCACCACCTTCATCACTGCCATATACCACCACCCCACCATATACAACGCTGCTTCCATATACCACCACCCCCACCATATACATCGTCGTTGCCATATACAACCACCAATCCGAGTCGACATATACCACCACCATATAGCCCCACCAATCCGTGTTCACATAAACAACCGCCTGTCCACCAATCCGAGTCCACATAGGTCACCGCACGTTCGCCACCAATCCGAGTTCTTTCCATATTAGGTTTGGTTTCGAGATCCATCTATTTCTAGATTCGTGTTGCCTTGTCTGAGTAGGTTTAGGGTTTCATCAATCTTTCTCTGTCCATAGAAGAGAGGTGATTCCAATAAAAATCTTTAGACCCCCGAACAGTTTTTTGGCCAAAATTTCGGCGGTTCAATTTTTTTTGCATATCCTGTATTTAGGCCCTGGGGAGCGTTTTGAGACGCTCGCCATTATAGTGTTTTTTGTCACACTTTTTGGCCATTGCTGCCCTAATTTCCAAAAAAAAGTCAAAAACATTTCGTGCCTATCCTGTTATTTTGACTTGGGATGATTCTTTAAACACTCACCATTATAGTGATTTTCTGAAAAGAAGAGAGAGCAAAAAAAGGGCAAAAAGGAGCGAAAATAGAGAATTTTTCAGAGTGCTTTTCCCTTGTTTCCGTGGAGTGCCATGATTTTGTTTGTGCTCTAGGCTCGCGTCTCTAGCACGGCTAGCCTAGGACCAGCACAGTACCGTCGTTGATCGTTTATTCAATTTTGCATCTCTGAATTGATTATTGTTGACTCTTTTTGCTACCATATTATAAGCCTTCCCAGCTCCACATACATCTACGTCGTGCGTTCACACCACCTGGCAATAGCTCTGTCCAAGCTTTGAGGAGTTTTTGACCACAACAGTTGCCGATCACCACCTACTGCTTGGTAAGAACGAGTAATAATTTGTGATTCACTTGATAGATTTGTGGCTTTCCACAACTCCACATCCTCTTAGTAGTTTATATGACCTATTCTTGTGTGTTTCTATTGCTGCTAACCATGGAAGGATCACAAGCCCACGAGACTGGCTAGGAGAACATGACAAACAAGGAGCTACATGATAAATTTCAGCAAATTATGAGTAGAGAGGTGCAAGAGTTGCTAACCATTTTTGAAGAGGCCATGGACAAGATAGCTGGCACTGAGAAGATGTTAGAAACAAAGTTCGATAACAAGTTTAACGAACTACTCGCGTGTCTTCTAGAACTACCACCAGCTACACTTGTCACACCTCTGCAACAACAACAACAACAACAATGTTGCCTTGCAAATCAAGTGAGATGAGCAATGTGCGTTCCCCTTGAGCCTGGCCAAACTCCTGGTGCTGCTGCACCTACAGTTGATGCTTCTATGGCTCCTGCAGCTACCGAGGAGGATGAATACAAGGGCGATTACGGGGATGAAGTTGATCAAAATCAAAACTACGTGCAACCACCAGCACTACTACCAGGTCGTCCACATGCAAATGATACAAGGTACGAGATCATGACCATCTTCCTAAAGTAAAATTGAATATTCCTCCACTTGAGGCTAGATATCTTCACGATATATATCTTTCTTTGGAGTTAGAAACTAAACAACGTTTTACATACTTACAATATCCCGAGGAGAGACGTGTTGCTGCTATTGTTTGTGCATTCACTAGTTTTGCTTGTGTGTGATGGTCTAAACATTCTAGATTATATCATGATAATATCCCTGCTACTTGGGCTGCTTTGAAAATTGCTATGCGTACTCGTTGGGTTCCACCATATTATCAACGTGAATTACTCCAAAAATTATAGTGTTTAAGACAAGGAAAAAATTGTGTAGAGGAATATTATCAGGAATTGCAAACTAGCATGATTAGATGTGGTATTGTTGAGGATAATGAAGCTATGCTTGCAGGTTTTATGGTTGGATTAAATAGAGAGATTCAGACCATTTTAGAGTATAAGGAGTATAATAATATCACTTGTTTATTCCATCTTGCTTGGAAAGTTGAACATGAAGTGCAGGATCGACAGACATTGGCACGTACTAATTTTTCTGCAGAACGATCTTCATCATGGACACCACGTATATCTTCTACTTCCACACGTCCTGCTGCAACATCGCCTACTTTACCCGCCAAGTCCAGTCGAGATACAAGAAAAGAGGCACCACCACCACCATCCCCCAAGAGCACACTTTCTGATCCCGCGCATAGCTCTTCTTAAACCATCGCATCAACAGGGCAAACACATGAGGTTATATGCCATCGTTGCAAGGGTGGAGATCACTATGCGAGCAAATGTCCATCTCCGCATGCGATGATTGTTACTGAGGATGGTTAGTATGAGTCCGCTAGTGACTATGATGAGGAGACTTCGGCTCTTATTGCTAGTGAAGAGTAGGGTGGACATGATTTTGAACAAGAGACACAGTACATGGCTGCTAAAGACGCTGATAGGTTTGAAAGTTTAGTTGCTCAATGTTTTTTGAGTGTGCAAGTCACCCAAGCTGAGCAAAATCTGAGGAACAATTTGTTTCATACAAAGGGAGTTGTGAAGGAACGTTCTATTCATGTCATCATAGATGGAGGGAGCTGCAACAACTTGGCTAGCATGGAGATGGCGGAGAAGCTTTGTCTGACCACAAAAGCACATCTGCATCCTTACTACATTAAAGGTTCAACAACAATGGCAATGTTAAGGTAACCCGTACTGTTCGTGTGCATTTTAGTATCGCTACATATGCTGATTATGTTGATTGTGATGTGGTACCCATGCAAGAATGTTCCTTATTACTTGGTCGACGATACAAATCGGTAAAAATTATGAACTTGATGGTAGAAACAATCAGTATACTCTTGTTCATAAGGATAAACATATTGCTTTGCTTCCTATGACTCCTGAACACATTTTGAAAGATATATTAATAGTGCTAGTAAAGCAAAACAGGAGCACAATAAGAGTGAAAATCAGATTGTGGCAAAAGAATTTGAGCAAGAAATGAAAGCTAAAAACAAACCATCATCTTGTTGCTTCTGAAATTAAATTGAAAAGTGGATTCTTACTTGCCACCAAATCTGATATTGATGATATAGATTTCGACAAATCTCTTTGGTATCCTTTTGTGTGCAAAGAGGCATTATTTTCATTAAAGGACGTGCCTCTTTGCCTCCTGTTGTCACTAACATTTTGTAGGAGTTTGCTGACATCTTTCCACAAGACGTGCCACTGGGATTACCACTCATTCAAGGGATTAAGCATCAAATTGACTTAATACCCGGCACATCGCTACCCAACCATGCACCATACCGTACCAATCTAGAGGAGACGAAGGAGATTATGCGCCAAGTACAGGAGCTTCTCGATAAAGGATATATATGTGAATCCCTTAGTCCTTGTGTTGTTCCTATTATACTAGTGCTGAAAAAGGATGGTACACCGCGTACATGTGTTGACCCTAGAGGCATTAATAATATTACTGTTAGTTATCGTCCTCCTGTTCCTAGGCTAGATGATATGATTCATGAATTGAGTGGCTCTACTATTTTCTCCTAAGTTGATTTGCATAGTGGATACCATCAAATTCGTATGAAATTGGGAGATGAATGGAAAACAACATTTAGAACTAAGTTTGGATTATATGAGTGGTTAGTCATGCCTGTTGGGTTAACTAATGCACCTAGTACTTTCACGAGATTAATGAACGAAGTTTTACATGCTTTTATTTGATGATTTGTGGTAGTTTACTTTGATGATATACTGATTTATAGCAGATCTTTGGACGAACAGTTAGAACATTTATGTGTTGTTTTCATTGCTCTATGTGATGAACGTTTGTTTGGTAGCCTTAGGAAGTGCGCCTTTTGCACCTACAGAGTATCATTTCTTGGCTATGTTGTTACTCCACAGGGAACTGAGGTTGATAAAGCCAAGACTGAAGCTATTGAGAGTTGGCCGCAATCCAAAATGGTCACACAATTGAGGAGTTTTCGTGGACTTCCTGGTTTCTATAGGCGTTTTGTGAGGGATTTTAGCACCATTGCTGCACCTCTCAATGAACTTACAAAGAAGGATGTGCCTTTTGTTTGGGGTATTGCACAGGAAGAAGCCTTCACTGTATTGAAAGATAAGTCGACACATGCTCCTTTACACAAATTTCCTTATTTTAATAAGACTTTTGAGCTCGAATATGATACTAGTGGAATTGTATTAGGAGGTGTGTTATTACAAGATGGTAAACTTGTTGCATACTTTTCTGAAAAATTGAGTGGGCCTAGTCTGAACTATTCTACTTATGATAAAGAACTATATGCTCTTGTTCGGACTTTAGAAACATGGCAAAATTATTTATGGCCCAAAATATTTGTTATACATTCTGATCATGAATCACTGAAACATATTAAAAGTCAAGCAAAACTGAACCGTAGACATGCTAAATGGGTTGAATTCATTAAGACTTTCCCTTATGTCATAATACACAAGAAGGGTAAAGAAAATGTTATTGCTGATGCACTGTCTCGTTGTTATACTATGCTTTCACAACTTGACTTTAAAATATTTGGTTTGGAGACCATCAAAGATCAATATGTGCATGATGCTGAATTTAAAGATGTATTGCAGTATAGTAAAGAAGGGACAACATGGAACAAGTTCGTCATTAATGATTGATCGATTTGTGTTTCGTGCTAACAAGCTATGCATTCCAGCTAGCTCCGTTCATATTTTGTTGTTGCAGGAGGCGCGTGGAGGAGGATTAATGGGACACTATGGCGTGAAAAAGACAGAGGATATACTTGCAACACACGTCACGACTTGATCCTCATGGTTTATATATGCCTTTGCATGTACCTAGTGTTCCATGGAAGGACATATCGATGGACTTCATTTTAGGTTTACCTTGGACAAAGAAGGGGAGGGATAGCATATTTGTTGTCATGGATAGATTTTCCAAATTGCACACTTTCTACCATGTCATGAAAAGCGATGATGCTGCTAATGTTGTTGATTTGTTCTTTTGTGAAATTATTCACTTGCATGTTGTGCTAAATACTATTGTATCAGATCATGATACTAAGTTTCTTAGCCACTTTTGGAGATGTTTATTGGCTAAGTTGGGGACTAAACTGCTTTTAGTACGACATGTCACACCCAAACTGATGGACAAACTAAAGTAGTCAATAGAACATTGTCTACTGTGCTTAGGACTGTTTTGAAAAATAACTTTAAAATGTGGGAAGAATGCTTGCCTCATATTGAATTTCCTTATAATCACTAGCTGTATTCTACTACTAAAATGTGCCCTTTTGAAATTGTGTATGGTTTCCTAGCTTGTGCACCCAATTATTTGTTGCCTCTTCCATCTCCGGAGAAGGTTAATTTTGATGCTAAACAATGTGCTAAATTGATCTTAAAAATGCATGAGTTAACTAAGGAAAACATATAGCGTTTGAATGCTAAATATAAACTTGCTGGAGATAAGGGTAGAAAACATGTTGTATTTGCAACTGGCGATCTTGTTTGGTTACATTTGCGTAAGGATAGGTTTCCTGACTTGCACAAATCCAAGCTAATGCCACGTGCTGATGGTCCTTTTAAGGTGTTAGAGAAAATAAATGACAATGCATATGAACTTGAGATGCTTGCAGATTCTGGGGTTAGTCCCACTTTAAACATTGCAGATTTGAAGTCTTATTTGGGTGAGGAATATGAGGTTCCGTCGAGGACGACCTCAATTCAAGAAGGGGAGGATGATGAGGACATCAATACTACAGTTACACCCACGATCCCTGCAGCTACATATACTGGACCAATTACTAGAGCTCGCACACGCCAATTAAATTACCAGGTACTTTTGTTTCTTGGTAACGATTCTAATGTTCATGAGAATATGCTGCCTAAATTGAATACATTTGTTTTACTTACAATTGAAGGGCCTACCTTTGACAAGAAGGATGACCATTGGAGCAAGGATAACCATGGAGATGATGGCATGCGCAAGGAGACCAAGAACAGAGTTTCAAGTGATGATTTTAGGACTTTGAAGCCAACATAATGAGTGCATGAAGGCTTGGACAAAATTTACAAGATGCTAGTTCATAAACTTCGTCTAGAGGCTATTATTGGTGTTGCGTCACATTATTAATGGTCAAGGCCCATGTAATTCCGAAATACTTCAGTATAGGTTGTTAATTGAGTCCGTATGTGTGGGGAAACAAAGTTAGGGTTGGTTTCGGAACCCTCCTCCAAGGGGTCACAAAATCCCCCATATTCCTCCATATATACAGCCCTTGGGGCATCGGTTAGACTTTGGGTATTGCTTAGATTAAAGTTCGCCATTGCTTCCACTCACGTACTTCCTTTGTGTTCAACGACCAGACAAAGACATCACCAAACCCCACTTTCATCAATAAAGTTATCCTCTTATATTCCCAATATCTAGATTGCAATCTCAGTTTCTTGCTTGTTCTTCGTTTGCTCGAAGGAAATAGACCCTCATCGTGAGGTTGATAGTGCTCCGGCATGATCAATAACCCTCGGAAGTTGGTTTAGCGACTGCTAAGGCGCGATGTGTCGCACGTTCGTAGTCGGATCGTCAAAGTCGACTCCCATAGAACACGATAGCTATTTGATTGAAACATCAGGATACCTTCGCCTCAATCAGCCATACATGTCTTACTTTTCACAAGTTAATGTTTTTTTTGTCATTTTTGTGTGGCATATGTGTTCGATGCTTGGAGCATATGCTTCAATTTTGTTGTTAAATGGTGATATTGTAGTAAGTTCAGTTCAAAGTTTTTCCATTTACATCACTTTTCACATACTTCATAGGTTTTACTGTTTTAAAATGTAAACCAAATACTCTTTTATATTTGTTTGCCAATTGTTTTAGTTGTTTTTAAACACCTATTTATGCATCTTTTCTAAGACTGTTCCGGTGACAACGTACGAGACATCATCTATTTTAACTAAATAGGTGGTACCCACTATCTTATTTCTCTAAATATGCAAACAAAGCACATAAATATGATATCGTGCTTGGTAAAAGGGCCACCTCTTGAGAACAATGCTACGTATCTAATATTTACCCGAGGTTTGTACGGTTTCGGCTAATCACCCTCAGTTTAATTAATACATTAAGGGGACATTGGATCACAATGTCAAATGCGGACCATACATGTCATACGTAGATCATTTTTGGACCTCAATATACAAAAACGCATGCCACTATAATATGATGCCTATTCTTTGCACATGCGTACCTCGATGTCATATTGTTAGTCATTTGGTTGGAATTGGGTGTCATTAACAAGTTATGCATTTAGTCATCATTCTGATTTTTTGTATTAATCTACGATGCAAATATTACCACCTCATCAAGTCATGCATGTCTTTCTTTTTTGGAGGAATCAAGTCATGCATCTGAATCCAAATTTAAATGTTTTTCCCTAATTTTGGTGTGGTATATGATTTGGATGCTTGGAGAAAACTTATATATCATATGCTTCACATTTCTGTTAAAATATGCGGTTGCATTCATTTTCGTTCAAAACTATGTCTCTGTGTGTGTGTGTGTCATATACTTTGTCGATTTTATCATTCAAAAGTGTAAAACTGAGAAGACCCTTACATTATTTTCCATTAGATTTAGTTATTTTTAAGAACTTTTTTGTACATGTTTATCTCTTCCAATGGCAATACGCTGGGCACCCACTGGTATAACTAAATATGTGATCCCCATTAACTTATTTCTCTAGCATGCATACATACCACCACATGCATGGGAGAAACCCACCTCCATAAGCAAGTATGCATTCCAGTATATGATGCTACATATATTAAAAAATTTACCCAATGATCAAATACAATTAGTTAGATGCATTTTTAGTTCCATTCTTATACTTTTAATCAAAGTATTCATGTTGTATACTACCATATATCGTTGAAATATATTATAACAAATTCTTGTAACAATGTGCGTGCTTTCATCTATTTGTATAAATGCAGAGTATAACAAACTTGGAACTTAGACACATATTCATTGGAGGAGCATATTTGGGGCCACCGGGCTATGGCCATCCTTTTGAAAAAAGCAATATTTTATGGATAGTACATATGTCCCTATTGTTGGCCAAGTTGTGTGACAAGTCTGAATCTTAACCAACCAGCTAGTATTATTTCTCTAAGTGACCTTATAGACAACATCATAGAGAAAAACACATAAATTACATAACACAAAATGATATGTAAAACCATGAAAAATGCAAATACTTAAGGCAAACAAGAACATAAACATAATTCATACTTGCTTCCCAAGCCGAAGAGACTCATTGTTTGCTTTCACCCAATTGATCTAGAAATAGTTGATCTTGTGATGTGGGGGTGGGGGAGAAAAGGCGTGGAGAAATCAAAGATATTGTCACCGATCTTCGATGCTATCATGTGTGAACGCAAGCTGGAAAAATAGTAGAGAGAGTATTACCATTGAGAAGATTTTATCCTCCCTTTGTTCCTTGTTCCTCTCATTTGGCTCCCCTAATTTAGTTTTTCTTCCGTAATTCTCTATTTTTGCCAGTTCTTGTTGTGGTGGTGATGTCATTGTGTTATTTTAGAATAGTTCGGCGGGGTCTTAGGGAGGAGAGGCTAATATGGGCATGCATGGTTGATATCGCTTCTCTCCTTTGGACGTCACAAGAGAAAGAACATGATCTCTCTCCCCCCCCTCTCTCTCTCTCTCTGTCTCTCTCTCTCTGACACACACACACACACACACAACACACACACACAAACACACACATGTTTAGAACCTATCGTATGTGCTTAATATTTAATGTAATGATGTCAACCTCTATTCCCCCTACAACCAGATTGGTCGATGCCTCTTTCTCTCCTTTGGGCCTCAAAATATATTTTCACTATCCAAGCTGGAAGGTATTATTCAGAATATGGGAGTTTTGATGTTTGCATTATAATACAGAATGAATGGATTGTGTAGTGTCAAAACTAGATAGAAACTTGCAATGTGGTTGCTACAAGTTGCACAACCTAGGCTTCCAACTCTCATAGACGATATATGATGACATGTATGATATCTTTATCAGAAAATATCACATATACTCTATTAGCTATTCATCAACACTCTACGTCCGCATGGGCTAGTATGGAAAATTAAGTATAGTATTTAAAATGTAGGTAGTATGAGATGGCACTTTTAACCATTGGTGGAACTTTAATTTTTATGGTACTTATTGAGGTATTGAACTATTTCATTTTCCTGTTACTTCTAGAGATATTGGATTCTTTCATTTGTGTTATTGTCACATCCCAGAATTTTCCCAAATCGAGGCAGTTTACAAAATTAGAGGATTAGAAATTTGCTAGAAAACCCATTGTGTGCTTGCTAATCAACTAACATTGCGTAGGCTTATGTGTTGTCAGACCCTGATTAACCACTTAGGAGGGTTAAAGGCCCCGCACAACAAAGTAGAACCACAACTCCCTCTCTCTCGTGGACTGATAGGCCCCACATGTTAGGGTCGCCCTCAACTTCCCGCAAGTACCGCGACCATGCACGTGCCCATGACCAAGCGTATGATGCACACAACCCCCATGTATTCACAGCCATCATGCACATCTGCCGCTGCCTCCATGCCCTATAAATACCCCTCGCCTCCCTCTATGAAAGCCCCAACACTGCGACAGACATCGTCGTCAGGCCGCGTCGCCACGACCCCACCTTCGCTGCTCTACCCTAGAAACTTTGGCGAGGATTCCGTCAAATCCAGCCACCGCCTAGAAAGGATCCTTCCACCAATAGCTTCCCTATTCCAAGCCAAACCCCATGGACATTATCAGCGATCCCAAACCCCCTTAGAGGACAGCTTTCGATGATAGCTGAAGCTCGCTGTTGTGTCACAGTTCCTTGTGATGAGCACCATAAGAGCCCAGCCCTAGGACCTTGTCCATTGCATTTGATTTAGCCATGTGCATCCCCCGTCCCATCCATTTGTCCAGATGAGAACATGTAGCAACCATCATTATCATCTTCTCTAGTGAGTTGTTGTCATCATTACTGTTGCTCCAAGGACCACAAGAATCACCAGAAGGACCGTCGTGTCAAGAGATACTAGTAATGGCGCACTAGGGGATAGTGCGCCATTACTAGTTAAACTAGTAATGGCGCACCACATCCACGGTGCACCACAAGTAATTTTTTCCAATTTTTTTTTTCAAAACTAGTAATGGCGCCTCGTGTGTGTGGTGCGCCATTACTAGTTGAACTATTAATGGTGCACCACTCCCACGGATGGTGCACCACTCCCACGGTGCGCCATTACTAACTTGGCCCAAAAATTTCACCCAATGCACCCCCCATGTGGACCGCCTTTTCAGTTTAAAAAAAATAAAAGAAAATGATGGAAATGTCAAAAAAATAAAAGAAAGCAATTTTCCCATCTGATATGTGGTCTACTTGTTGGGAAAATTTACAAATATGAATTTTGACTTTATTTGCAAAATCTCTCTGGAATTTGTAAAATGGGCATAACTTTTGCATACGAACTCGGATTAAAATATTTTTTATATGAAAAATCATCTACTCGAAAAGCTACATTGGAATTGATTTTCAAAACCCCGTTCAAGATTTTCAGAATCCCCAAAAACCTAATAGAATAAAAGATACATGGTTTTTAAGATCTAGAGGGGGAAATGAAAAAAAATTCAAATTTACTAGTGGCGTACCGTTTGCTAGGTGCGCCACTAGTAGCAGAAAAAATTGGTTTTGAATTATTTTTGGAATTTTTCTTCGAAAAATGATACGTAATATGACCGGGAAGTTTGAAATATTTTTTGAAATTTCATCATACTCATGAACATGAACAAAGTCCTAGACATCAACAAGGTTTAATAGGATTGATATGATAGATATATCAACAAGTGCCTGTTAAGTGAGGTGGTGCTGGGGTTGGATAGAACTGCAAAGTTAAGCGTGCTTGGGCTGGAGTAGTGTGAGGATGGGTAACCTTCCGAGAAGTTTGACCACTTAGTGCGATTTGACTTGAGATTAAGTATATTGACCCGAGATTAAGCCATAGTGACCTGAGATTAAGAAAAAAAAGAAAAAAAAATTGAAAAAAGTATTGAAAAAAATTCTGAAAAAATATTTGAAAAAAAATTGTTAGTAATGGCGCACTTCTATGTGGTGCGTCATTACTAAGTCAGATAATAATTGCGCACTGTGTGATATACTAATGGTGCACTTCCTGGTGCGCCATTAGTATCCGGTATACTAATGGCGCACCAGGGGTGCGCCATTAGTATAAAATTCTAATGGCGTGATGCTAGTGGCGCACCTGTAGTGCGCCATTAGTAGCCAAAACAGGTGCGCCACTAGTAGGCCTTTTCCTAGTAGTGGAATCCTGACCGTAGTCGGAGACTACAAGAAGTCGTCACTGCGCCCATGACGGCAGCCAGTGGCGAGTCCCTTGGGATTGCGGTGAGCGGCTCCTTGACGGGTTGTGGCGGCGGCGGGCAAAGCGAAATGTCACCCATCCCCAAGGAATCGGAAGTTGAGGCTCGTTCAAGCGGCGAAGAAACAAAAAAATACCCTTGGACCGGAGCACCGGAGAGGCCTGCTGTCATAGGTGCAAACCTTGACGACAAATAAAGCGAGCTCGTTGATTTCCTCTGTGAGAATTGGGACATCTTTGCATGGTCTCCCAAAGACATGTCGGGTGTTAAGCGGGTTTCGCCGAGCACAAGTTACATGTCGACGACACCAAGCGGTCGGGCAGCCCTTGCGCCGCTTTGTCGGAAGAGAGAAGGAGTTAGTCGGAGAAAAGATAGCCCGGCTTCTAGCAGCGGTTTCATCATGGAAGTATTCTTTCGAAATGGTTGGCCAACTCAGTTCTTGTCTTTGAAGAAGAATAAGCGATGGCGCATGTGCATTGATTATACCAGCCTCGACAAAGCTTGCCCCAAAGATCCCTTTGCCCTGCCAGAATTGACCAAGTGATAGACTCCACAGCGGATCACGGCTGCTGAGTTTTTGGATGCGTACTCGGTACCACGGATCATTACGAACCGGCCGGCAGTGAAGACCGCCTTCCTCCGCCCTTTGGAATATACGCTGCGACCATGACATTAAACTGCGAAATGTCGGCGCCACATTCGGCGTTGCATGCGAAGTGTCTCCTCAAGCAACTCGGCAGAAACGCCCATGTCTATGTGGATGATGTGGTGGTGAAGACGGGGAAGCATGGCACACTGCTAGAAGACCTCAAGGAGACTTTTGAGAACCTGCGCTGATTCCAGATCAAGCTCAACCCGGAGAAATGTGTCTTCGGAGTACCAGCCGGCCAGCTTCTCGGCTTCCTGGTCTCAGAGCGCGGCATAGAGTGCAACCCTGTGAAGATCAAGGCCATTGAGAAGATGGAGGTGCCCACCCGACTGCTGGGCGTCTGAAGTTCACGGTGCTGGCATCAATCGGCCGTTTCATCGGTCATTTGGCGAAGGCTCTTCCCCTGTACTAGCTCATGAAGAAGACCACTTTTTTGAGTGGAATGACAATGCGGACGAGGCTTTTCTCCAGGTCAAGAAGATGTTGACCACCCTGCCTATCTTGGCGGCTCCGACTAATAAAGAGCGCATGCTCCTCTACATCGCCGCCACCAGTCGGATGGTCAGCACAGTCATAGTGGTGGAGCGCAAGGAGGAGGGCAGAGCATTGTTGGTCCAGGGGCCGGTGTATTACTTGAGTGAAGTATTGTCCGCCTCCAAGTAGAACTACCCCCACTATCAGAAGATGTGCTATGGTGTGCACTTTGCCGCCAAGAAGCTGAAGCCTTACATTCAAGAGGACCCAATTACTGTTGTCTGCACTGCTCCGCTTGCTGAGATCATTGGAAGCCGAGATGCCTCTGGCCGAGTGGCCAAGTGGGCCATTGATCTGGCCCCCTACACCATCTACTACCAGCCTCGCACCAACACCAAGTCACAAGCACTAGCCGACTTCCTCGTCGACTGGGCCGAGACCTAGTACCTGCCGCCAGCGCCAGACTCTACCCATTGGCGGATGCATTTTGATGGGTCAAAAAGCGCACCGGTCTGGGAGCCGGCATCGTCCTCACCTCTCCCAAGGGCGACAAGCTTAGATATGTGCTGCAAATCCACTTTGCCACCTCCAACAATGTAGCTGAATACGAGGCCCTCATACACGGGCTCCGGCTTGCCAAGGAACTCGGCATTCGCCGGATCCTGTGCTATGGGGACTCTGACTTGGTGGTCCAGAAGTCGTGAGGCGACTGGGATGCCAAGGATGCAAATATGGCAAGCTACCGCTTCCTCCTACAGCAACTCAGTGGATATTTTGACGGGTGCGAGTTCCTTCATGTGCCAAGAAATGACAATGAGCAAGCAGATGCCTTGGCACGGATCGGCTCCACCCAACAAGCAATACCAGCCGGCGTCGCCCTACAACGCCTACTGAAGCCATCTATCAAGATGTCACAAGAGTCCGACTCCATCTTCATGCCGGCCCCTCCTAAAGCAGTCGGATCCGACTTGAGGGCCCTGAAGCCGGCGCGGGGATTTCGGCAGGCGGCCCGGGGAATGGAGCCGTCGCACCCGGCCCGGGACTTCAGGACCCGTCCAGGGGACTGCAGCAGTCGGCCCGGGGACTTCTTCAACTCAGCAGGTGGCAGCCAACTCCAACACGCTGCCTCCCGGCCCAACCGCCCTTGTACAAGTTGCAGTCGTGGCAGTCGGAGAGAAAGCAGCACCCTCATGGGCTCAACCCATCCTCAACTTCCAGGCGAACAAAGATCTGCCGGCTGATGAGATCCTAGCCCGACAAGCGCAACGGCAGGCAGCATCATACACCATAGTCAACAAAGAACTGGTTCGGCGCAGTGTCACTAGTGTGTACCAGCGCTGCGTGGAGCCGGACCAGGTTCAAGCAATCCTCAAAGATATCAACCAAGGCAAATGCGGTCACCACGCAGCTTCAAGATCACTTGTTGCCAAAGCTTTCTGCCATGGTTTCTTCTGGCCGACTGCTCTAGATGACGCCAAGGAGTTGGTCAAGAAGTGCAAAGGGTGCCAGAAGTTCCGTTCCAAGCCACACTTACCGGCTTCTGCACTCAAGACCATTCCCATTGCCTTTCCCTTTGCCGTTTGGGGGCTATACATGGTGGGACCGTTCAAGACAGCCCATGGTGGCATGACTCATTTGCTTGTCGATGTGGACAAGTTCACCAAGTGGATAGAAGCAAAGCCAATCAAGAAGCTGAATGGGCCGACTGCCGTGACTTTCATCGCCGACATCACCACTCAGTATGGCATACCACACAGCATCATTACCGACAACGGCACAAACTTCGCCAAAGGGACCTTGGCTCGTTTCTGCGCGACGCAGGGCATCCGAGTGGACTTAGCGTCCGTTGCCCATCCCCAGTAAAAGGGCCAAGTGGAGCGAGCAAATGGCCTCATTCTGTCCGACATCAAGCCCCGACTGTTTCAGCCTCTAGAGCGTTCGGCTGGCTGCTGGCTCGATGAGCTGCCGACCGTCCTCTAGAGCCTGCGCACAACTCCGAACAAATCGACCGGCTTCACACCCTTCTTCCTCGTCTATGGCGCTGACACCGTCATCCCGACAGACATAGAGTTCGACTCCCTGCGAGTCACCATGTACACCGAGGCGGATGGCAAGGAGGCACGAGAAGATGGCGTCGACTTGCTGGAAGAGGGCCGGCTGCTGGTGCTCAGCCGGCATGCCATCTACCAGCACAGTCTGTGCCGATACTACAACCGCAAAGTGAAGCCAAGATCCTTCCAAGAGGGAGACCTTGTGCTCCGGCTGATCCAGTGAATAGCAGTCCAGCACAAGCTCTCGGCACCTTGGGAAGGACCTTTCATCATCAGCAAGGTACTAGGCAACGGTTCCTCGGCTATATGCCGCCTCCTGCAGTCGAACAAGTAGTGTGTCGGCACCAAAAACTTCCCCTGTCAGAAGCCGCAGCTTGCAGAGTGACTGTACAGCGGGTAGTGGTTGCAAAATAATGCCCACATGAAAAATGGCTAAGGAAAGTACGCATATAGCCGAGGACGGCATCCCGCCTTTTCGACCGGCTGCCGAGCAGCCGGCCGGACGGCTTCTGCTTGCCTTGCCGACACTCCAAATGGCTAAGTACTTGCCCTACCACAAATAGCTAAGTACTCAACCCAGCCACAGTCCGCAGAGTGACTGTTTGGCTGGCGAGAGGATAGCGAAGTGAGGGCGGCAAAGGAAACAAGTAAGGAGCAGAAAGCAAGAAAAGTCAGAAGCCGGCAAAGCAAAGCATGAATTGCGACAAAAATATTCACATAGATAAAGGCCCACTGGCCAGCATTCAACAGAGTTAGATATACACCCCGCGGATGGAATTGTGCAAATTTAATCAAAGTTTGTCCAGACTAGTGAGCAAAAAAAGAAAAAGATAACACCGTAAGGGGCGGCAAAAGGATCCGGCTGGACGGTGGAGTCGGCGGTGCCGGTTGGTGCAGCAGAAGGATCCGACTGGACGGTGGAGTCGGCGGTGCCAGTTGGTGTAGCAGAAGGATCCGGCTGGACGGAGGAGTCGGCGGTGCCGGTTGGTGCAACAGAGGGATCCGGCTGGATGGCAGGGTCGGTGGCATCTGTTGGGGTAGTGGACAGCTGGACAGCAGAGTCGGCGGCATCCGTCGGTGGAACGGGCGGCTGGTCGGTCTCCACCTAGCCGCCTTGAGTAGCAGTTGGCGCATTTTAGCGCGGGTCGTTGCTCGAGGCCTGATCAGGTTGAGGCTGGCCATCCGCTCCGACCTCCGGTGCGTCCTCCTCGCTTTCCTCCTCCTCCTCCTCCCCTTCATCGCTGGAGTCGATCACCTTAGCCGAGTCCTCACTGTCCTCCGGGTTCAGCCCGAGCCACTCCAGTGGCGCTTTGGCGCCCTCTTCAACCACTTCCAGGATGAAGACGCTGGTGTCAGTGTAGTCGGCGATCGCCGCCGCCCTGCTGACAAGGTCGGCCTCCACCTCCACCAGCTCCTCCTGCACCTCCAATCGAAACATGGTCAGCTGGGCTAGATCCAACCCAGGGTACCACGCCTTGACAAACTCTAGGGCTCGGCGTGCTCCAGCCCGGGCTGCGGAACCCTTCCAGGCCTCCAGGCGGCTGGCCGTCACCTCCAGCCAGTCGGCAGTCCGACTGGGAGTGCGCGGAGCCTGCATGCCTGGCCATAGGACGGAGATCGCCTAGGCCCCGACGCGCTAAAGGCGGCGCAACATCTGATGGGCCGGCCGAAGGTGGGCCTGGATGCTGAGGAGCTGCTCGTTGAGGGTCTGGGGGGCTTCAGCAGCAATCTGCATGCCATCCGCCCTCCGCTCCTGGCGTTGGGCCTCGATGATCTAGTTCGCGGTGACGGAGTGGCCTGGGAAGAAGTCAGTTTGAACTAGGGGCAAGAAAAACCAAAGTCACAAGGCAGCAGTCGGCATAAATAAGGGCCGGCGACTCAAAGCAAGAAAGAAAAGAAGAAGAGGCTTACCATAGACCAAGTCCTCAATCTTGCTAAAGCAAGCAGTCAGCTGTGCCTCCTTGTCGGCCCAGGCGAAGCGCTCGATCTCGAACTCAGCAAGGAGGTCGGCCTCCTTCGTCTTCGCCTCCCTTTGAGCCGTCTTGAGGGCCTCCGACTGCTCCGCGAGCTGAGTGGCCAGTCGGTCATGCTCCTCGGCCAGCTTGCTACACTCCGCTTCCTTGCCGCGCAGTGCGGTGTTGGCTTCGCCTAGCTGCTGCTGCAAGGCAGCGTTGGCCTCTGCAAAAAGGGAAGAAGAAAGAATGTCAATCAATCATAAAAGAAGGGACACAGTTGCTGGGGAGATCCGGCCTGACTGCTCAGCAGTCGGCCCGAATCTCGGGGACTACAGCCCGCGGGTGAGCTATCGCGCCCCCGCAGAGAAAGAAGTTATCAATAGAAATAAAGTCACTGGGAAGATCCGTCCGGCGCTTTCGTGATCGGCCGAATCTCGGGGACTACAACCCAGCAGAGTGCGCCTGCGCCCATAAAGGAGAAGTCAAAACTTACTCTGGCTCTCGGATAAGTGGGCGGTCTGCTTCTCCAGCTCCCGGACCCCAGAGTTGAAGGTGGCCGCGCGAAGGTTGTGATAATCCTGCAAGAAGGATGTCAGATGAAGTCAGCGTTTGACTCTTGCAAGTTAAAATTCTGGACCGCCTGCTTAGCAGCCGACCCGAAACTTGGGGACTACACCCAGTGGGTGCACTGGCGCCCCCCCGCGAAGGAAGCAAGAAGGCCAAAAATAAAAGAGAAGTAAGAAACTTACTCGGATGGCTGCCCGCGAATCAAGGAACGCCTCGTTGCATAGCTTGAGGGCTTCGGCTTCGGCCCGGAGCTTGGCCTGGACATTGAGGGCCGCCTGGTTCAAGGCTCCCATCCCGCCTCCACGTACCCAGCCGGCGGGTGCGGTGCTGGTCGCCTCGGTGTCGGGTACCGACGAGCTCATGGCACCGGCCTCCAGCGGCCGTGGTGCCGAGGCCGCCTTCGAAAGACGATGGCACACGGGTGTGCGGACCTCAGGAGTTAGGTCCATCACCACCTCGTACCCGGCTGGTGGCACCGGCGGGGCGGCCAGCTGCCCGTCTTGCGCTCCACCGGTCGGCGGTGGCGGCGGCATGATGATGTCCGGCATGGCCACGTCAGATCCATTTACGGGCCAAATAAGAGGGGCCCAGGAAGCAACGCAACACGTCCAGTGTCCGGAGACAGCGGTACACCTAAATACAGGGGCGCCGCACACCCACTATGTTTCACTGCGAGGTCTTTGGATCATGAATTCCCAGCAGGTTTAAACCCATAAACATAGAGGCTTACGGCGGAACAACAGACCACAGAGTGCGGATAGAGGATTATATACTACACATACACATGGCTAGAGGAGATGATCTCACGCCATAAAATACCTACCCCTCAAGCTCAAAGGGCCAGCCGTCATTGGCTCAAAAGCCTTCCGAGCTCTTGTTGGAAGTTGGGAAGAGCTCGAGGGCGCGTTTAGAGCAAATTTTCAAGGAACTTATGTCCGCCCTTCAAATCGAGATGATCTAAGTCATATAACTCAACACCACGGAAGTCGGTAGCATAAATTCAGGACAGGTTCCTCACCAAAAAGAACCAAATAGTCATTGTCCGGACGCGAAGCCTTAGCAGCTTTTAAACACAACGTCGAGGGGCGAATGGCTCGCGGACACCCGACCAAGAAAGCCTATGACAATGTCCGTGCTAACAAGCCTCATGACCCGCTTTTGCGGGAGAGGATAGCTAGCTAGCAAGATCAGACATCAGCGACCCAAGTACATCGAGATCGAGATGGAAGCGGAAAATCACCCTTGAAAAGATCGGCGCGGAATAAAGAAGAAAAGCCAAAGAACACGGCGGTCGGCGCCGGATTCAAAACTTCATGACCAGCCAACAAAACACGCCCCTTAAGGATAACGGTGACGAGCTATCAACAAACAAAATTTTGGGCGGATATGTTTAATCCATAGTACCCGGGAAGGCACAAAACCACACCCACCGAGATTGTTGGGTTTTCAAACAGTCCGGCGATTAAACGCCGAACACAAGGGGCTCGGCGCATCAGCGAGGATGATGATAAACACCACCAGCAAAGCACCGGAAAGCGAAGACTTTCCCACAAGAGGTCAAAACAGTAAATTCACTTCATGTGATATCACGGAAAAACAATGCGGCACCGCTAAAATGGGTCTCGCCGGGCCAACCCAGTGGAACATAGAGATTGGATATCAAAACCAATCACTTTCGACCACTGGATTATTCGAAGCGTTTGAAATGCAGGATGGACTGCCACGATATTGGATCCTATAATCGACGGACTGCAATTTACACAAGTCACGATGGATGGAAGCAGCGACTTAAACTTCTTGTATCCAAACACAATCCGCAAGTTGAGGATAGACCTTACTAAAATTAAACACGGTGCACTTCCTTTAAAGGAGTTCGCCGAGCCCTTCGCCAAGTCGCGAGCTCCTTATTACTAGAAGTTGTGTTGGTCACCGAACAACTTTCGGCGAAAAACTAATCTTTCATGTCGTCCCATTTCAAAGTAGCTATCAAGCACTCTTGGGGCGAAGCTTTTGTCGCTTCAACGCCATACCACATTACGCGTCTCTTACACTTAAGATGCCCGGTCCACGTGGCACCATTTCAGTGCGAGGATCATTTTAAGACCCCGGACATGGCTAGACAAGTCCGGCACAAAAAAGCTTGGGGCTCCCTAGCCACACACCCGTTCACAAGGGGCTGCGCGCATAAGCAACAACAAGCTCATATAGACTCCGCTTCACTTATTTATATTTTTTCCTTCGTATATATTTTTCGCACGATTTCCTTCCTAACTAAGTTCCTCTCTTTTTTACAGATGAACAACTTGCACACCCATCCAGGATAACGGCTGCGGAGACACAGCGAGCGTGCGATGAGGGACTGTCGCAAGATTCTTTTGATTAAGACCTGCGTAAACCTTTTTCTTGTCTCTTGTTGTTATAATCCTGGTTTCCCATTATAACCAAAGTGGAGCTGACGTTTTGCATCGGCGCGTCGGAGGACCTTGCCGTACACAGACACTAGGGGCTTAGGGCATTGTTACGCCCATTTTATAAAGACCAAACTCCTTAGGGTGTTAGGCGTCTCGAGTTAGGCCTTATATGAATCAGTTCGAATCATGTCTTTGGTCAAATGTTGGGTTTGCCGGCTCCTTTGTTTTGCTGCCTTCGTTCCGTATCATGGCTAACGGCACCGGAGAATTACTGCGATTGTGCCCCGATTGGTTTGGCGAGCACCTCGATGAAAGCCCGGCCATTTGTCATGATATAGCGGTGGTCAACCACTCGATCAACTACCGGAATGTTTAGAATTCCCGCTTTGTGAAGGACCGTTTCTGGTCGTCGCACACAGCGCCCGAATCGAGAAGCGCGGTGCCCGAGGGCTATATCGTAGCCCCACCCTCGAACTCAATGGCTAAGTGAAAGTGATAAAGCATCATAGTCCGGATTGCCTCGTTAAGCTCGCTACCAACTCCTTAACAGGACCGAGGCGTCGGATTAAGTGTGAAAAGCAGCTATTTTACTGCGAACACCCCGCACCTTGTGCGTGGGGCTGAAACCAAAGACTACCATCTTTCAGGTTATACAAACGTATACATAAACAGCCGCATAGGAGATATTTCAATACTTGGAACGCACAAGCATAAAAAGTGGTTACATCATAATCATTGTTTTACAAGACAAAGCGTTCATTGGAGCGTGACATTTTCGAACCTTTGCGACTCTATTACCGGCGCCACACATAACTTCCCAAAATAGTGCTCGGCGGGTAACGGCTTTCGTCCGAAACACTGGGTTGCAATAAGCGGTGGCATCCATCTCTGTCAATGTGTCTTCACACGGGCAAGGGCCATCTGCGCACCTTCTATGCGAGCCGACCGCTTCATCTCCTTGATATGCGGCACCGCTCCAAGAAATTGCTGCAACAAGCCAAAATAGCTCGTCGCCTTGGGCCTCTCGGCGGACATGAGCCCGATATCAGTCATGGCAAGTCCGGACAACCTGTTCAGCTCAGCCCATTCGGCCAACCCGATCGGTCGGTGAGTGAGCGATCCGGACTATGGAATTGAGACCAAAACAGCTCTTCCGTCTTGTGATCCTTCTGACTCCGGAAGTGCACAAAGGCATCCGCCGCACTTGCCGCTAAGTCCATATATGGATCCTCCGGACCCCACAATCCGCCAAGCTGGGCATACTTTGGATCCGTAAACGGCGGCCTTGACGAAAAGGCTTGCCAGCCACAATGTCTCCGGCCTGGCGCAGCTCCTCCTTCATAGCCCGCATTGCAGAATGGGCATCCTTGGCCTCGGCGGTGGCCTTCCCCAGGTCTTCTCACTCCGATAGGCGCTCCTTTTCAAGAGCCTCATTGCGGTCGGTAGCATCCTTCAATTTCACGGCCAATCCGGCCATTTCTTTCCTGCTTAGGCGGTGTGCGGCCTTTTAACTTCTAACTCCTCGGCGCCCTCGGCAATTGCATCACTCGCTCCGGCTTGCTCCTTGGCTTGAGCAAGCTCGGCGAAGCTCTCCGCGATGGCAGCACCGTCGCATCATAGCATAAATATTGTAAGGCGGGCTTTGGCTCCCTTAAATAAGTATTATGGAGAATTCATTTACCTTGCGACTCGTCAAGTCGCGGTTGACAATAGCGATGTCGCATCCGCCACATCAAGTTGCCGCATTAACTCGACAACTCCACCAGTCCGGCTAGCCCCCGGACTATCCGCCACCTGCATAGGAAAGGCGACACTAAATACCTGCGATTTTGATCATCGGCACGCTGTCGTTTTCGACAACCTACCGAGTCTCAGGGGCTACTATCCATACAGGGCGCACTTCTATGTGCAAAACTGTCAAAAAGGTGCGTCATTTTTACGTACCTCAAATCCCGCCAGCAAACACCTGAAGGCAGTATGCAATCTGCTCTCGGCGGAAGAAATCCTTCCAATCACCATGCTCATCAATGCACGGTGATCTTCTGAGATGGACGCCCTCTCAAGTAGATCCTTCAGCCGAACACTAGTCGGCGCCGAACTCTCCGGCTCTGCCGAACTCGGGGATACCCTCCGTGATGACACTTGAGGGCTCGTCCGCCCACGTCCGGCGGCACACAGCAGAGCGGAGGCGTCTCGCTCTCCATCATCTCCGGGGCGAAAGATCCCCGAGCGAACTCATCGAGAAGGCCGAATCCGAACTGCAAGGTAAAAATTTCGGTTATCCTCGGAAGCACAAATAGGGATATTTTTTATTAATGAACTCCCTTTTCTACTCACGGCTCATTGGAGGCTGATCCTTTAGAGCGATTATGCGCCGGGTTCTCCCGGACCGGAGACCCTCGGTGAAGATTTCTTCCCCGCTTAGGGGCTTTGGCCTCCGGGTCTTGGGCGGTCCTCTTCTCCCACGGAAGGAGGATTCTCGATCCCCCCTCTTCAGCGCCCCCTTAGGCGGTGATAGCTCCTCTATTTTCCCCATCGCCTTCTTCTCTGAGGCACTACCTCCAACATTTTGACCAGGCCACGGGCTCGGCGCGGTCTCTGGGAGGGCGGACACCTGCTCGAGTTTTGCTCGCGCTACCCACTCGATGGTGGATACTTGGGTTAGAAGCGAATTATAGAAAAAGCAAACAAGCGGGCGTCCGGACATTGAGCTATTTACACGAGTATCCGGGCGATTGCAGCAGGCCCGCATCCTCGGTCAATTCGGACCGTCGCTGCGGTCGAAGAACAACTTGTACATCTCCACGGTGTCGTGCCGATGAAGTGTTGGAGAATCGTGGTCCCTCGGTTGAACTCCCATAACGGAGAGGGCGGCGTTTGCGAGGCGAAGGCGCTGATCGGCATGACTGCATCACCACAACGGATCGATCTCCCTTGCTAGGAGGTCGTGAATCCGACCTGCAATAGGGGCACGTCTTGGCGGCCCCAATTGAGCCTGGTTGACCCACGACATCGATCGTCGTGGAGGTCCCGGCAGAATGAAGGCGGCGGCTTTTGCTGCTGCCCTTTGGAAGCGGTGATATAGAACCCTCCTGCTGCCTAAGCGAGCTCCTCTTGGAAGGAGCCCTCGGGCCCTGAGGCATCGGTCCTTGTCGGTGTCCAAAGCTGGCGAGATCTCGGTGGGGGTCCCGAGCTGTGCGTCTAAGCGGATGGTAACGAGGAGACAAGGGACGATGTTTACCGAGTTGGGCCCTCTCGATGGAGGTAAAACCCTCGTCCTGCTTGATTAATATTGATGATATGGGTAGTACAAGAGTGGATCTACCACGAGATCAAGGAGGCTAAACCCTAAAGATAGCCTATGGTATGATTGTTGTAATGTCACGTTGTGTCCTCTGGACTAAAGCCCTCCGGTTTATATAGACACCGAGAGGAGGCTAGGGTTACAGAGTCGGTTACAATGGTAGGAGATCTACATATCCATATTGCCAAGCTTGCCTTCACGCCAAGAAAGTCCCATCCGGACACGGGACGGAGTCTTCAATCTTGTATCTTCGTAGTCTTGGAGTCGGCGGATGATGATAGTCGGCTGTCCGGACACCCCTAGTCGAGACTCCTCGGTAGCCCTTGAACCCGGGCTTCAATAGCGATAAGTCCGGCGCGCATAATGTTCGACATTGCAAGGCGGGTTCCTCCTTGAATAATTCAGAAGATCATGAACACCGAGGATAGTGTCGGCTACGCAAAATAAATTCCACATTCCACCGTAGAGAGATAAAATGTACACAAGTCAATCGATGATGTATTATGTGGCATGACATCACACGCCACCGGGCTTTTACTTGAATCGTTTTTATTATACCACCTCCAGCGTTTAGCGGCGGTTTCCTTAGCACATTTTGCCGAGCGAGTCGTGTTCCCCTTATTAGGGATTCTCATCAATACGTGCGTGGGTAACCCAACCGTGCCCGTCGCCACGCCTCCTCTATCGAAGGTGAATCGAGCAGTCCGGAGGCGACTCTTGGTATTTTTCCCTTTATAAGAGGACCAAGGCTCGTTTCTTTTCTTCAATCTCGCATCGAATCTCCTCCTTGCTCCTAGTTCCAACACCGAGCCCCAGATTGGCGCCGGATTCTCAACCATGTGCGGCTCCGACCTCCGAAGTGGGTGGATGCCCTCCTCCGTCACGGAGGAGGGCGTGTTAAAACTGCGTGAGGCCAAGTACCCGTCCCACAAGATTTACGCATGGGTTGCTGCCGAAGGCAGGCCGTGCCTCTCGAGCCGGTGAGTACGTTGTCTTCGTATCCCACCTCCGTCGGGGTTTAGGCTTCAGCGGACCCCTTCATGAGAGGGCTCATGTTCTACTACGGGCTGGATTTTCACGACTTGGCCGGAGTCCATCCTCCATATCTCCGCATTCATTATCATCTGCGAAGCCTTCCTCCGCATCCTCCCCGCCCGGCCTGTGGTGAAGACCTTTAATGGAGGCGAAGATGATCGGCGTCAGCGGAATCTTGGGAGGCGACCATAGCGAAGGGCCAATGCCCGTGGCGAGGTTCCTTCAAGAGGAGCTCGGTTGTGGCGGAGGAGTGGTTCTATATCACCGCTCCGAAGGCGATAAGCAAAAGCCGCCGCCTTCATTCTGCGGGACCTCCACGATGGCCGATGTAGTGGGTCGACCAAAGGAGCTCAATTGGGGGCCGTCAAAGGCGTGCCCTCATTGCGAGGCGGTTCGAGACCTCGAGGCGAGGAGATCAATCTGGTCGTGGTGATCACGAGGTTATGCTAATCGAGCGTCTTACGCCCTGCAAGCGCCGTCCTCTCCGTTTATGGGAGTTCAATCCGGAGGACCTCGAATTCTCCAACACTTCATGGGTGCGACACCCGTGGAGATGTACAAGATTGTTCTTCGGACGCGAGTAGCGTGTTGGAATTGATCGAGATCAGGCCTAAGCTGCAATCGCCCGGATACTCGGGTGAATAGCTCGAGTCCGGACGTTACATTTATCTGCTTTTCTAGAGTTAGCCTCGACCCATTACTCTTCATCAGGAGTGGGTAAGCGCGATCGAAGGCGATAAGGTGTCGGCTCCCCTCCCGAAGACATGGAGCCCGTCTTTGGTCGAGAATGTCGGAGGTCGCGCTGTAGAAGGGCGATGGGAAAAATAGAGGCTATTATTCCGCCCAAAGGCGTCTGAAGAGGATCAAAACCCTCCTTCCGGAAAAGGACCGCCTCCGAAGATCCGGAGGCCAAAGCCCTAAGCGGGAAGAGATCTTCACGAGGGGTCCGCGTCGGGAGAACCTGGACGTACAATCGTCTTTAAGGATCAGCCCTCCGGCGAGCGTGAGTAGGAAAGGGGAGTTCATTAATAAGAAAATACATCCATTTGTGTACATGGATAACCAAAGTTTTACTTTACATTTCGGTTGCGGACTTCTCGGATGAGTTAGTCTTGAGGATCTTCGTCCGGGAGATGATGGAAGCAACGCCTCCGGCTGCTGCGTCACGGATAGAGGCAGGCGAGCTGAAATGTCGTCACGGAGGTGTCCCGAGTCGGAGGGCGGAGTTCGGCGCCCACTAGTATCGGCGGGAGGCGAAGAATCTGGTTGAGAGGCGTCCATCTCGAGAAGATCACCGCGCTTTGATGTGTATGGTGATTGGAAGGATTTAGATCGCCGAGCAGATTGCATAATGCCGCCCGAGGAGCTTCTTTGGCGGGATTTGAAATCTGCAAGAATAGCGCACCTTTTTGACAGTTTGCACATAAAGTCATACTGTATAGATAGTAGCCCACGAGACTCATTGGGTTAGCCGAAAGCGACAACGTGCAGGATCAAATCTCAAATAATGAATGTCGTCATTCCTATGCGGTGGCGGATAGTCGAGGCTAGCGGACTAGTGGAGTTGCGAGTTAATCGGCAGCTTGATGTGGCGGATCACGGACATCGTACTTGTCAACGGCGACTTGGCGAGTCGCATAAGGTAAATGAATTCTCCACGATCGCTTATTTAAGGGGTCAAAGCCGCCTCGATAATGTATATGATGTGATCTGAGCGGTGCTGCTTTCTTTGTGGAAACCTTGGGCGAACTTGCTCAAGCTAAGGAGCAAGCCGAAGAGTGATGCAGGCTGCCTCGATGGCGGCCGAGAGTTAAGCGAAAGGTTGCACTTGCCTAAGCGGGGAAAAGGTGGCGAATTGGCCGTGAAATTAAAGATCTTGCCGACGCAATGAGGCTCTTGAAAAGGCGCTTATCAGGCGGGAAGACACAGGAAGGCCACCGCGAGGCCAAGGATGCCCGTTCTGCAATCACGAGCTATGAAGGAGGAGCTGCGCCGGGCGGAGATATTGTGGCTGGCAAGCCTTTTACATTCTTGTCGCCGGTTTCTGGATCAAAAGTATGCTCAACAGCAGGTTGTGGGGTTGGAGGATCCATATATGGACTTAGCGGCAAGTCTTGGTGATGCCGTTGAGCACGCCGGGCGGAAGGATCACAAGATGGAAGATCTATTTTGGTCTCAATTCCATAGTCCGGATCGTTTACTTCCGTTGACCGATCGGTTGGCGAATGGGCGAGCTAAATAGATTGTCGGACTTGCCATGGTGACATCATGGCTCATGTACGGCGAGAAGGCCCATGGCGAGCTAGCTATTACGGCTTGTTGCAGCAATTTCTTGGAAGCGGTGCCGCATATCAAGGAGATGGCGGTCGGCCTGCGCCGAAGTCTTGCGGATGGCTCTTGCCGTGTGAAGACACATTGGGCCGGTGGATGCCCTTGCTATTGCCGCCCAGGGTTGAGCGAAAGCGGTTACCAGCGAGCACTATTTTGGGAAGTTATGCGTGGCGCTCGTGTAATAAGTCGCGATGCTCAAAAATGTTACGTTCAAATGAGCGTTTTAGCTTATAAAGCGATGATTATGCTATAGCCTTTTTTTATACTTATGCGTCCCAAGTAGTAAAATATCTCCTATCGACGTTTACATATACATTTGTATAACACGAAAGATTGCAGTCTTGACTTCATTACGCACAAAGGTGCGGGGGTGTTCGCAAAAATAGCGTGTTTTCACACTTAATCCGACGTCTCGGTCTGTTAAGGAGGTGGTAGCATAACAAACGAGGCAATCGGACTATAATGCTTTATCACTTTCACTTAGTCGGTGGAGTTAGGTGGGTGGGGACTACGATATAGCCCCTTAGGGCACAGCCTTCTCGAGTTAAGTAGCGTGTGTGCTGACGACGAAAGCGGTCGCCGTCAGCGAAATTCTAAACATTCGGTAGTCGATCAGTGGTTGACGGTCTCTCGCTATATCATAATGGTCGTTTTAACTTTCTCTCTTGAGTTGCTTTCGCCCGGCGAGGCAGGGGCTGTCGCGATAGTTCTCCTGATGCGCGTTAGCCGATGATCTGGAACATAAGGAAGCAAAACAAAGGCAGGCAAACCCAACATTTGACCAAAGACATGATTGGAGCTGATGCATATAATGCCTAACTTTCGAGGCGTCGAACACTCCCTAACGTGTTCGGTCTTTATAATAATAGGCAGAACAATGCCCTAAGCCCCTAGTGTCAGAATGCAGGCGTGGTCCTCGATCGGCCCGATGCCAAAGCGTCGGGCTCCGCTTTGGTTATAAGAAGAAACCAAGGGAGAATAACAACAAGAGACAGTAAAAAGGTTTCGCTGGGTCTTAATCTAAAAAAGAATCCTCATGACGGGTCCCTGCTTGCGTCTGCGCTGTGTCTCCGTTGTGCCGTTATCACGGGCCGGATGTGCATGTTGTTCATCAGTAAAGAGAGAACTTAGTTTGAAAAGAACTTCGTCGAAAAAAAGTATATGTGAAAGAAGAAATATAAATAAGTAAGCGGAGTGCGTATGAACTTCATTTGTTGTTTGTCTTGGCAGCCCCTTGTGAAGGATGTGCGGCTAGGGACCCCTAGCCCACTTATGCGGACTAGTCTATCCGTGCCGGGGTCTTTAAGTGACCCTCGCCTGAAATGATGCCACGTGGACGGGCATCTTGAGTGTAGAGAGCGTAATGTGGTATGGCGTTGAAGCGGACAAAAGCCTCTCGTCCCAAGTGTCGTGATATCCACTTTTAAATGGGGCGATATGAAAGATTAGTTTTTCGCGTCGAAAGTTGTTGGTGATCGAACACAACTTCTAATAATAGGGAGCTGTACACTTGGCATAAGGGCACATCACTCCTTTAAAGGAAGTGCTTGTGTAATCGAATTTTAGTAAGGTCTATCTAACTTGCGGATTGTGTTTGGATCTGACAGGTTTAAGTCCTTTGCCTCCATCCATCGGGACTTGTGTAAATTTCAGTCCGTCGATTATAGGATCAATATCAGGGCGGTCCATCACTGCATTTGACATGCGGAATAATCTAGGTGGTTAAAAGTGATTGGTTTTGATGTCAATCTCTATGTTCATTTGGGTTGGACGTGCGAGACCCATTTTAACGGATCTTTGCCTTTGTTTTTCCGTATTATCACATGAAGTGAATTCTTGCTTTAACCTCTTGTGGGAAAGTTTTTGTTTTCGGTGCTTTCTGCTGGTAGGGTTTATCTTCATCGCTTAGCGTCGAGCCCTTTGTGTTGGCGTTTAGTCATTGAACTGTTTGGCCCAACAATCTCGATGGGTGTGGTTTGCGGGCCTTCCGGAAGTCTTGTGGATTTGATATATCCGGCAAAAATCTTGTTTAAGTTGGATAGCTAAATCGTCATCATCCTTAAGGCGGTGTTTTGTTGTTTGACGCGAGCTTTTGAATCCGGTGTTGATTGCCGTGCTCTTTGGGCTTTTCTCTTTATTTGGCGCTGCTCTTTTTGGCCGTGATTTTCCGTTCCATCTTTTATCTCGGATGTACTTGGGTGGCTGGTGCTGCATCTTGCTAGCTAGCTATCCTCTCCCGCCGATGAAGCGGGTCATGAGGCTTATTAGCGCGGACATTGTCCTTGGTTTCTCTTGGCGAGTGTGCTGGCGAGCCACTTTCGTCTCGGGCGTTGTGTTTAAAAGCTGCTAAGGCTTGGCGTCCGGACGATCGACTATTTGGTTCTTTTGGTGAGAACCTGTTCTAGAATTTCTTGTGACTCTCCGGGCTGTTGAGTTATATGACTTAGATCATACGCATCGGGAGGCGGACATAAGTCCCTTGAAAATTTGCTCTAGCGCGTCATGGAGCTCTTCCCAA
Organism: Aegilops speltoides; assembly: GCA_021437245.1. NCBI lineage: Eukaryota > Viridiplantae > Streptophyta > Magnoliopsida > Poales > Poaceae > Aegilops > Aegilops speltoides. The sequence continues at coordinate 218,541,919 of CM038141.1, read as the reverse complement.
CTTCCAGTGTTTTACGGGAGGCTTTTAAGCCAATGTGCCAGGCTGGCCCTTTGAGCTTGAGGGTAGGTATTTTATGGCGTGGAGATCATCTCCTCGGCCATGTGTATGTGTAGTATATAATCTTCTATCCAGACTTTGGGGTCATTTGTTCCATGTAGGCCTCTATGTTTATGGGTTTAAATCCTTTGAGGAATTAGTGGTCCAGCACCTCATTAGTGAAACATAGTGGGTGTCTGGCGCCCTGTATTTGGGTGTGCCACTATCTTGGACACTTGGCGTGTTGCATTGCTTCCTAGGGACTTCTTCTTTGGCCGTAAATGGACCTAGCTGGGCCATCTATCCTTCGAGTTCATTAGTCGGTTTATGTGTGGCGCCGCTTTGGAATGGCCTTTCATCGGCGTCTATCAACCGGGCAGCCTCTTTATTTTTTTGGTTATTGGGGCTCTGTGGCCTCCTCATCAAATCCAGCAGCGACTTAGCCGGGTAGCTCTTTGATTGGTGGTCATTGCCGTATTTATCCGCGGTTTTGAGCACTTTGCTCCACCTCATTACGAGTGTGTCTTCCGCTGTTTTGAGCTTCCGTTTTCCTTCGCAAGCTTCTTGCGGTGTTGAGTCTTTTCGAAGGTTTTACTCTCCCGGCGTGTCCGTGTGAATCGTCCGGACTATGTTTTCCGCCGGGCCGGACTGATTATCGACTTCGTCTTGTTGGACGGTTGCTTGTTGTCATCAATGGTTTGCCTGCTGTATTGCTGGGTCATTAGAACTCTTGTCGTTGTCGGCGGGACTTAGAGGCGTCTGCGTCGCCCTTTTCGTGTTGTCGGCTGGATTATCTTACGCGCGCCCGTTCAGTCCTCGTTATCGCTTCCTTTTGGGGTGTCCACCATGTATCGTCATATGGCGAGGTGGTCCTTCTGGCGCTTTATAAGCGCTGGTTCTTGTTGCGTCTCGGCATAAATGCGTCTATAGCATCGATGTCTTGGTCGTAGTCTAACATGTCGATAAGATCATCGGCGGTGGCTACAAAGTGGGTGGTGGGTGGGCTCTGAATTCGCTTAAGTAAATACGTATCCCAACCATCACGGCCATAGTCCGGCGAGGACTCTCCCAATAACGAGAGATGCTTTAGCGAATTTAGGATGTCGCCAAAGAGTAGTTGGAAGATGTCATGGCGGTGAATTCCATGACCGGCGCCCAATCCGATTCGATTGGTAGGCGTGGGCGGTCGGAGTCGGCAAGGGGTCCGGCACCTCGGAATCACGAGTTTCGCGAGGACAAGATTAGTGTTCGGCTCCATCGCCGTGGAAGTTAAGCCCCAGTGGTGTCCATCCACGGTCCTCGATCTGGGCGTCGGCTCTGAACTAAGGGCAAGCGGATTCATGTCTTGACCACAAAGCCTTGTTTGGCGTGAGCTAGATCATGCCCATAGCAGTCTGCGGCGCAGCTTTGGCTCGAGCCCGTCGAAGATCAAGTCCCGTGGGCGTCGGCTGTGAAGTTTAGGCTTCAAACCTGGCACGATGGCGGGCGTAACTTCGATCTACTCGGATGGCCAAGTGAATTAGCCCGCGATCGCGGCCGCCGAATCGAAGATCTGTCCGGGAGAAAAGTGTCACCACGACGGCGTTGTTGGTTGAAGATGCCATCAAGCCTATCTGTGGACGACACGGAGGAACTCTCAATGAAAGCACCAATGTCGGTGTCAAAACCGAGCGGATCTCGGGTAGGGGTCCCGAGCTGTGCGTCTAGGCGGATGGTAACGAGAGACAAGGGACACGATGTTTTACCCAGTTCGGGCCCTCTCGATGGAGGTAAAACCCTACGTCCTGCTTGATTAATATTGATGATATGGGCAGTACAAGAGTGGATCTACTTGAGATCAAGGAGGCTAAACCCTAAAGCTAGCCTATGGTATGATTGTTGTAATATGCGTTGTGTCCCTCGGACTAAAGCCCTCCGGTTTATATAGACACCCGAGGAGGCTAGGGTTACATGAGTCGGTTACAATGGTAGGAGATCTACATATCCGTATTGCCAAGCTTGCCTTCCACGCCAAGGAAAGTCCCATCCGGACACGGGCGGAGTCTTCAATCTTGTATCTTCGTAGTCTTGGAGTCCGGCGGATGATGATAGTCCGGCTGTCTGGACACCCCTAGTCGGGACTCCTCGATCCTCCTGCTTATGATCGCCCGCCTTTTCTTGTGACCCCGATCATCTTGGCTCCACATTGAAGGTCTTTAGCCATAGGCCGAAGTGGGGGGTGACGCGGAGGAAGGCTTCGCAGACGATAATGAATGCGGAAATATGGAGGATGGACTCCAGAGCCAAGTCGTGAAAATCTAGCCCGTAGTAGAACATGAGCCCTCTCACGAAGGGGTCCGTCGAGAAGCCTAAACCTCGACGGAGGTGGGATACAAAGATGACATACTCACCGGGCTCGGGAGTAGGTACGGCCTGCCCTTGGGCGGGCAACCTGTGCGAAATCTCGTAAGATAGGTACTTGGCCTCCGCGGCTTTAACACGTCCTCCTCCGTGGCGGAGGGCATCCACCGCCCCGAAGGTCGGGCGGACGTGTTGAAGGTCAGGCGCTCGAATCTGGGGCTCGGGTGTTGGAACTTGGGGCAAAGAGAGATTCGAGGAAGATTGAAGAAAAGAACGAGCCTTGGTCCTCTCATAAAGAGGACAAATACCAGAAGTCGTCTCCGTGACCGTTAAGGGATTCACCTTCGATAGAGGCGTGGCAGCGCGAACGCAGTTGGGCTACCCACGCCCGTATTGATGAGAATCCGGGATAAGGGGAACACGATCTCTGCCGACAAGGCGTGCCAAGGAAACTTAGCTAAACATGCTGAGGTGGTATAATAAAAAACAATTCAAGTAAAGGCTTGGTAGTGGTGTGGCGTCATGCCGCAAAAATCGTCGTGATTGAGCTTGTGTACATTTTATTCTCTCTCTGATGGAATGTGGAATTTATTTTGCGAGCCGGACACTATCCCAGGTGTTCATGATCTTCTATGGATTATTAAAAGGAGGAACCCGCCTTGCAATGCCAAACATTATCTGCCGCGGACTTATCGTCATTGAAGCTTTGGTTCGAGGGCTATTGAGGGAGTCTGGACTAGGGGTGTCCGGACAGCCGACTATCATCGTCCACGGACTCCAAGACTACGAATACAAGATTGAAGACTCCGTCCGTGTCGGATGGGACTTTCCTTGGCGTGGAAGGCAAGCTTGGCGATCTGAAGTGTAGATCTCCTACCATTGTAACCGACTCTGTGTAACCCTAGCCCTCTCCGGTGTCTATATAAACCGGAGGGCTTTAGTCCGTAGGACAACATACATTACAACAATCATACCATAGGCTAGCTTCTAGGGCTTAGCCTCCTTGATCTCGTGGTAGATCCACTCTTGTACTACCCATATCATCAATATTAATCAAGCAGGGCGTGGGTTTTACCTCCATCAGAGGGCCCAACTCTGGTAAAACATCGTGTCCCTTGTCTCCTGTTACCATCTGCCTAGACGCACAGTTCGGGACCCCCTACCCGAGATCCACCGGTTTTGACACCAACAGCCGCCCTCCCTCCATGACCGGCTGCGCATCGCCGGCTCCCCCAGTCGTTGCTACAAACTTTGGCAGAGGCGGTGTGGTGTTCAGGGGAGTCACGAGCAGCGGCTCCTGGCGGTGCGCGGCCTCTGCAAGACGCTCCTTCACTGTGGCGTCAGCTTCTGCCTGTGCCAGCTTCCTCGCTGCAGACGCCGCCGCCTTGTCAGCCTCTGCCTTCTCCAGGCAGGCGGCTTCCTGTTCCTCGCACACCTCCCACGTGTTTCGCTCGTGCACTACCCGGAGGTCGGTGGCCCGATCGATTTGCCGGGTGGTGGTGGAAGTCTCCGCCAACCTGATGACCGAGGCGGCGGCCGACTACTCAAGGGTGAGCGGGGCCCTGAGATAAGAAAGCAAGATAAAGAAGTTTTTAGGCCAGATCGGCAAAGAAGTGGAAAAGTGAGAGGAATACTTACGCTGACACCATTTGCGGCACCTTCGGTTGCCTCTGGAACTTGGCCACCTTTGTCGCGGCCTCTTTCCACCTGGTCGCCATGGCCGGGTTCTTGGGCTTCTTCGGCACGCTGCCGAATAGAGCGGCACCCTGCTTCCGCTTGCGCTTGCCGCCTCGAGCGGACGGCCTAGCTGAGGGGCATGCGCCGGTGTTAACGGTGCTCCGGGAGGGGTGCGGCTCATCTTTGTTGTCGTCATCATCGGGCCAGGTCTCCACGTCGCCGCCCTCTTCGGAGTCGCCTGCTGCATCATCGCCGCCCGCTGCGTCGTCCTCCAAGGTAGCCGCCCCCAAGTCAGGGTCGCCCTCGTCACTCACTTCCCGGTCCGGCTGGTAGTCAGCACCCGGCCCCACGATGGCGGCCGTCGCCGCAGACATATAAATCTGCGCTCCGGAGAAGGAATCGTTTCATACCAGGAACAAGACTAAAGCCAGAGCTAAAAAAGAAGAAACTAAGAGACTTACGACAGGCGGCGGGTTGTCGCGGGAGTACGGCTGCTTCCTGAACCGCCAGGCTCCCTCCGACACCTGGAGGTCGGAGATCTCGTTCGTCATCCTCACCACCTCGGCAGTCGGCATCTCCTTTGTGCACATCCTGCTCGGGTCATGATGCCCGCTCATCCGACTGATTAGATGAGGGCGGCCTTGAAGTAGGAGGACCCGGAGCTCGAGAAGGCTATGAGCAGGTAGGACGCCACGAGACCCTCCGACTCCTGGAGCACCCGGAGCCAGCCGATGGCGGCAGCCGCGTCCGCCGACACCGGCTTCGGCTTGTAGCCCCAGTTGGGCCGAAGCCTGACATGGGGGCCGGCCTCGTAGGCCGGTAGGTTGATGAAGTCGACTGTCGGGTCGACGTTCTCAACGTAGAAGTAAAATTGCTGCCACAGTTTCACCGACTGTGATAGCTTGATGACCGGGAAGGCATTCCTCTTCGCCGGTCGGTGCACGGCGATGAAGCCGCCGCACTCGGCCGCCGTCTCCTTGGCGGAGGTGCCTAGCTTGCCGTAGGAGAAAGCTCCCCACAGCTCGATGGTTGGGAGGATGCCGAGGTAGCCCTCGCACGCCATGACGAAGGTGGCAGCAGCATCACGGTGTTGGGCGTCATGTGATGCGGCTGGAGGTGGTTGAAGTCCATGAACAAGCGGAGAAACCCGCTCGCCGGGAGGCCGAAGCCACGGAGGAAGTCCGAGCGGAAGACGACCCACTCGTCCCCCTGCGGTGCCGGCGAGATCTCCTCCCGCGGCGGCACCCGCACCTTGACGAATGCTGTGTTGGGCATCCGGCGCGTGTTCCGGAGGAAAGTGAGGTGATCCCTGATCACCGTCGAGTCATCCCAGTCGCCACCCTTCTCGCGCGCCATGGCTTCGAGCGGAGCTGCGTGGGAAGGAGAAGCACAATGGCGGCAAACTACGGCAGCGCTACGGTGAGCACTAAGTAGCAGCAGCAGCGACAGAGAGAGAGAGGAGGAGGAAGAGAGTGTGGGGAGGAGGGCGCGCGTGCTCCGCAACTCTCCTGCCTCCCCCTACTTATAGCCCTCAGGGCTGCAAAGCCGAGGGGGCGGGGCATGAGGATCATGGGATTAACTGCGCCCACGACCCCACGCCCCCTCGAGTACTGCGTGGAGTTACTGCGCCATAACACCCACGGGAATCGCAACCGCCTGCCCCGGCCGCAGCGGATCCGCCCGCGTGCCGAGGACCGGTAGTGGCAGGCCCGGCCCACTGTCACTTCTCGTCAGGAGCGTGGGGTGGCAGGCTGATGTGCGCCGCATGGCATGCTTGTGGCAGGCGGCGGGGCTGGGAATCTTAGCAGGCGCGCCACCTGTTTCCCGCCTTGATGTTCGAAATTGACGGATGATCCTGCCTTGTCAAACCAACTCCAGTAGTCGGCACGTCACAAGGCCGATCAAGCATTCTCTCAGAGCGCGGTGAGAGGGGAAGCTGCTAAGACTTCATGACCCTTCAGCCGCAACACCTCACCAGCTTCGTGGACTACTGTCGGAGTAATGGGCCACGGGTAGCCTCACCCGAGCCCCCGAACCTTTCAAGACTTTGGGCCGGCTACGCCCCACGAAACCTCATAATGAAGCGCCGCCTTCCGGTGGCCGGCTGGCTCAACGGCCCGCTGCCCGACGACGGCCAAGCACTAGCATACAACACCAAGACTGGCCGGCTCCTAGCAGACGGCCTCCAGAGAGGCCGGCGTCTCGCAGGCGGCCACCCAGCGCCCTCAAAGTCTACGCCCCTCATCAAGAGGACAAGACAGGGTGAGGCTATAGTGTAGTCCCTCACCCCGGAATCCTGGGCTTGGCATGGCTATAGTGCCCCATGCAGGCGGAGATCTCCGCACGGCGCAACACTGTTCCCACTCCACCCTTGACGTCACTCCTGATAGGCAGAGCCCTGTTCCCCACGATGACCTGCCAGTACAGCCTGCAGGCGGCGGGCCCTACCTGGCAGCAAGAGCTCGGAAGACGGCAGAAGCCAGACCAGCCGGACCTAAGGGAGGCCGGCCTCTAGCAGGTGGCCAGTTCCTTGAGGCCCGTGCACCATCAACTAGATAAGAAATGGTGTGGCTACAGTGATCTCTCACCAGGCAGCGGGACTGTAGCCACACTCCGCTGACCAAGCATGCGTCCTTAGCAACACGGCTACATTGATCAGTCACCAACCAGACCCGCCAGCGGCGGGAGCGGCCTTTCATCTCCGTACCAGACTAGTCAGCGGGGCCCACCAGGTGGTGGGCCCCAGCACCCGGCGACCAGAGACACTGACAGCCGGGTCCAGCACCCGACCAGATTACCATTGTACCCCTGGGGGTTAGGCCAATATAAACCCCCCAGGGCACCCATGCAAACGGTTCCCACCCCATTAGAACAAGCCACTACGCTAGAGGAAGAAGAGAGCTAGCCCTGCCTCCTTCTACCTCTAGCACACAGATCAAGGAGCACCATTGTATCACTTGTGCCTTAGTGATCATGCAGAGACCCCGCAGAGCAGGACTAGGGGTGTTATCTCCTAGGAGAATCCGAACACAGGTAAAATCTGACGGCGTTCACTGTCTCGCCTTATCCGCTTCCAGCACCGGCGGCCTTCTACTTGCTCCCACCATGATAAGCCATCCGTTGCCATATGTCACACCCAACCCCCGACAGCCATATTCGTGTGCGCATCCGCTGCCTGTGGTAAGTTTTCAACCTAACCTTATCTTTTAGTTGCCGAGTTCTCTTTTTCCATCCGACCGTCGGCCATGAAACAGAGCTCCATCACCCAGCCGGCAGCCGATGACTCAGGGCAGGGCCGCGAGTACCTCCCCGACCGGTCGGCGAGCGACGTGAACGACTCCGACTTGGGGGCGTCCACCCTGGAAGACGACGCTAGGGCAGTGGCGGCGAGGCAGGCAGCTCCGAAGCTGCAGGCGGCCTCGAGGACTGGTCGGATGGTGATGACAAAGAGGCCGCCCCGCGCCGCCAGCTGGCCACCGACCAGGCAGGCGCGAGCTCATAAGCCGTGCCGACTGCCCGAGGCGGCGCACATAAATGCTGGGCCGCGCCGTTGATATACGGCAGCCGGCCGAAGAAGGGCTCGGCAGCGGTGACCAAGCAGGAGGAGGCAACCGTGAAGGCGAGCCACTTTCGGAAGGTCATGAAGGAGGCCCCAATGGTGTCTGCATGAGTGTTGTTTCCTCTTGCGCCCCTTCTTCACTTACCTTTGCGGATTCATTCTGCGGTCTTTTCTGTTGGGTTGATCAGGGCTCCGCTCTTTCTTGAGCGTTTGGACGCCGCCTCCATGGTTGGGACGACGGAGGGCTCCGCCAACACCCGCCGCATGGACCCGGCGCCGAGCTCCTGGCGGGAACGGAGAGGAACACCCAGGAGGCGCGCGAGGAGCAGGAGTTAGAGCGGCAGCCAAGGCGGCGCGGGAGGAGGCGGATGAGGCCACGAAGGCACAAGCTGATGCCGTGGCTAAGGCCCAGGTGGACGCCACAGACAAGGTGCAGGTGGAAGAGGCCGCACGCGACCAACCTCCGTGACTCATCATCCCCCTACTCGCCATGCCACCCGCGCCTGAGGTCTCGGTGCCGCCTGAACGAGCCGGCGGTGACCAGCCGGTCATGGAGAGGAAGGGGGCGACGACATCACCCTAGGGATGGAAGTTCCTCCGCCAGCGCAGACCGTCGAGGACCAAGGCGGCCAGCCCAACACACCACTGCCGCCACCGGCAGGCGGCGGAATGGCGGCGGGGGCGAACCCAGCGGTCCGCTGTCCGGCACGCCAACGCGCGTAGAAGGCGGCCTCGGTGCCACAGCCACAGGAGGCCAGGGGCGCAAGCTCGTCGTCCCTGGGGCTGGAGGCCACCAGCATCAGCTCGCCGGAGTGGACGCCTGGGGGCGGGATGGACGTGCTGAATGCGGCAGCACAAGACGTCCGGGCTCGGCTCCAGGCTCAGGCCGCCGCCCTCCATAGCTACAACCAGGAGTTCCTAGAGATGGAAACAGCCATCCGGGTATGCTTCTTACTTCTTGCTTCTTATTCTTGTATTATTCCGTGTAGGGCGCGTCAGTACCTGCTGGATGTGTCGCCGAGTTCGAGGTCGGCTTTGTCTGACTGACTGGAACTTTCAAGTAAAGTCAAAATCTTGACTTGCCTTTTCTTGTCTGTTGTCCTTGTTGCAAGACTATCATAATCTCCTCGTGGACGCCTTCAACTCCCATGTCCGGGAGCTAGCCCTGTGCACTGCTGACTTGTCCGAAAGCCAGAGTAAGCATTCCGCCTTCTTTCTCTCATGGGGGTGCGTCAGCGCACCCGTTGGGTGTACTCCCTGAGATTCAGGCCGACTGCTGAGCAGTCGGGCCGGATCTGTTCTGGCGACTTCTCATTTTTTTTATTGCATACTGATCATTCTTCTTTGCTATCTTTGCAGAGCCAACACTGCCTTGCAGCAATAGCTGGGCGAGGCCCAGACTGCGCTGCGCGCCAAGGAGGAGGAGTGTAGCAAGGTGGCCTAGGAGCACGACTGCCTGGCCAAGAAGCTGGCTGACTAGGAGGAGCTTCACAAGGCGGCTCTTCAGGCGGCGAAGGACAGCGAGACAACCCTCTAGGCTGAGTACGAGACCCAGGCGTCGAACTGGGCCAAAGCGGAGAGGGCGCTAAACAACGGCTACGGCCGGATCGAAGTGGTCAACGGTGAGTTGCTTTCCTCTTGTTTCCTTCGTCCGCCGCCTGTTATACGGTCCGTCTTTTGACTTGACATTTCTTTTTTCCATCTTGCGCAGAATACTTCCCTGGCTATGCCATCGTCGCCAGCCAAGCCATCAAAGCCAGTCGCGAAGAGCGGAGGCACGCTGGTGTAGAGATCGCGCCGAACGCCCGTCGGACGCTCGACGAGTAGCTCCTCGCCATCCAGGCTCGTCTCTAGCCAGCTCATCAGATGCTCCACCGGCTGCAGCGTGTCGGAGCCTAGGTGGTCTCCGCCCTCTAGCCAGGTGTCCAGGCTCCGGGCACCCCCCGTCGGACTATCGACTGGCTGGACGTGGCAGTCAGCCGCTTCGAGGCGTAGAAGGCTTCTTTGGCCTGGGCAGGCACCAGGCGGGCCTTGGAGTTTGTTAGGGCGTGGTACCCTGGGCTATATCTAGCCCAGTTGGCCACGTTCCAGCAGGAGGCCAACGAGGAGCTGGTGGCAGTGAGGCCTGCTCTTATTTTTCACGCCGCGGCGATCGCCGACTACACCGACATCAGTATCTTCGTCCCTGAGCTGAACGACAAGGGTGCCGAGCTGCCGGCGGACTTGTTCGTTCCTGAACCCAAAAGACAGCAAAGACTCGGTGGAGGACATCGCCTCCAGCGATGAGAGCGAGGACGAGGAAAGCGGATGACGAAGACGTCACACCAGAAGGTGGAGCGGACGGCCAGCCTCAGCTCGACCGCGCCTCAAGCAAGAAGCCACGTGCGAGCGTGCCAACTGCTGCCGAGGATGACCAAGCTAAGACTCGCCAACCAAACACTCCTCCAGCCGGCGCCGCCAACTCCACCAACCTCCCGGATTTGCCTGCTGCTCCCTTGGCCTAGGCGACCAATTTATCTTTGATTTTTCCTTCCTAGAAGTCTTTTGAACAATATTTGTTAAATTCGTGCAGTTCTACCCACTGGGGTTGTATTCAAACTATGTTGAATTCCGGCTTGAAAGCCTTTCTTTATCTAAATATTATTTCGCACGTGTTGCGCTTGCATTTGATTCCGTCTTTGCTTGCTTTTGATTCTTTTTTGCTTTTTCTTTTGCCGCCTTCCCTTGGCTGTCGCCTTGCCAGCCAGACAGCTGCTCTGCGGACTGTGGCTGGGAGAAGCACTTACCATTTGGGAGGACAAGTACTTCAGCCTTTTAGGATGTAGCAAGGTAAGTGAGAAGCCGGTCGGCCGGCTGCTCAACAGCCGGTTTGGCAAGGCGGGAAGCCGGCCTATGTTATGTAAGTGTGTTGGTCCTTAGCCATTTTTCATGTGGGCATCATTTCCTGCCTTTGACTCTTGCCAGCCGGACAGCCGCTCTGCGAGCTGCTGCTTGCGGCAAGAGAGGGCTTAGATTTCGGCACACTACTTGAGGGAGTCCTGGACTAGGGGGTGTCCGGACAGCCGGACTATCATCGTCCGCCGGACTCCAAGACTACGAAGATACAAGATTGAAGACTCCGTCCCGTGTCCGGATGGGACTTTCCTTGGCGTGTAAGGCAAGCTTGGCGATACGGATATGTAGATCTCCTACCATTGTAACCGACTCTGTGTAACCCTAGCCTTCTCCGGTGTCTATATAAACCCGAGGGCTTTGGTCCGTAGGACACAACATACATTACAACAATCATACCATAGGCTAGCTTTAGGGTTTAGCCTCCTTGATCTCATGGTAGATTCAGTCTTGTACTACCCATATCATCAATATTAATCAAGAAGGACGTAGGGTTTTACCTCCATCGAGAGGGCCCGAACCTGGGTAAAACATCGTGTCCCTCGTCTCCTGTTACCATCCGCCTAGACGCACAATTGGGACCCCCTACCGAGATCCGCGGTTTGACACCGCCATTGGTGCTTTCATTGAGAGTTCCTGCGTATGCGTCACCGATAGGCTCGATGGCATCTTCAACCAACAACGTTGTCCAGGGTGAGACTTTTCTCCCCGGACAGATCTTCGTATTCGGCGGCTTTGCACTGCGGGCTAATTAGCATGGCCATCTGGAGCAGATCGAAAGCTACGCCCCTGGCCGTCAGGTCAGATTCGGAAGTCTAAACTTCACGGCCGACGTCCATGGAGACTTGATCTTCGACGGGCTCGAGCCACAGCCAAGCGCGCTGCACCGTCACGATGGGCATGATCTAGCTCTGCCGCCGAGCGGTGCCTGGTGGCGCTGCGAATCCGCTTGGCCTTTAGTCCGGAGCCGTCGCCCGGATCGAGATCGGTGGATGGACACCGCCTCGGGGCTTCAACTTCCACGGCGATGGGCGAACACTAATCTTGTCCCCATGAAACTTCGTGATTCCGAGTACCGGACTCCTCGCGGACTCTGAACCTCCAGCGCCCTACCAATCGATTCGGATTGGGCACGGTTATGGAATTCACCGCGCGGACATCTTCCAATACTACGCCCTTTGGCGACATCCTAAACTTCGCTAAAACATCTCTCGTTATCGGGAGAGTCTGGCGGACTATGGCGGGATGGTTGAGATACTGACGACGAAGAAATTGAGCCCACCCACCACTCACTTTGTAGCCATCATCAATGATCTAACCGACATGCTAGACTCGACTCCGAAGACATCAACGCTATGGATGGCGATGCAGGAGATTTAACAGGGGAACCAGCGCCTAGAGGGCACTTTGGAAGACCACCTCGTCATCGACATATACATGGTGGACACCCCAAAAGGCGGGGATGGCGAAGAAACAGTGAGGCAGATTCTTTAAAGAAACAGCCTGCGCCCGCGTCGTGGCGCCGCTCTAAATCCCGCCACAGCAAGAATGGAGATTCCGCACGGGGAGATAATAATACCCCGAAAGTGCCAAGACAACCCCTCCAGCCAGGACTCATACGGGGAGGATGTAGAAGCAAGCCCTCATGAGAGGGCGGCGTGAGAAGGTTGAGGATTATAACTATATGCCTCCCTCGAAGGCGAGGCAAGCCTCAACGACAACGAATTAAATCGTGCCGAGGATCTGTCGAACAAGGCGTTTTAAGCGCAGGCTTATCGCCACGGCAAATAGCCTAAAGAAAAGCAGCAACAGCTTCAAGCTGATTAGGATCTGGCGGCGATCGATGGACCGAGGTCCTCGCGGCGAAAATATAAACTTCGAGCGCCCCCAAAAGCTACCCAAGATGCAAGCTGCTTCCCGATTATAGGAGGAAGCATACATACCTCCATCACCAGCGACGATCTGGTGACCAACCACCGCGTGGTCGTGGCGAAGGCATCCGGGCCCCCAACCAAGACCGTACCCGGCATCGCTCCAAAAGTCTGAAGCCAAGAGAGCACGGGCGGACTTCGAGATATATTGGAGGACAAAGGAAGGCAATCCAGATCCATCTCACGGATCACGTGGGCGCCCACGACCCATCTGAATACCGTCGCGCGGATACAATAACCAAGGCGGGCGAACACAGCAGACAACGCTCTCTCGAGCTGCATCGTGATATTGCTCAATCTGAGGCGCCGCACACCGCTATGCTTCAGACGAAGTAATGGATCACCAAATCCTGAAGGGTTTAAACCGTAAACATTGAATCCTGCGATTGCACAGACCCGCGGTTTGGATCGAAGATTATCTTCTCCACATCCATATGGCCCGCGGCGACGATCTCCACGCCATCAAGTATCTCCCACTCAAACTTAAAGGACCAGCTCGGCATTGGCTTAACAGCTTGCCCGCAGAGTCAATTGGGTGTTGGGAAGACCTGGAAGCCGCATTCCTCGACAACTTCCAGGGCACGTATGTGCGACCACCAGACGCCGATGACCTAAGCCACATCATTCAGCAGCCAGACGAATCGGCGGACAATTACGGACACGGTTCTTGACAAAGAAAAATCAAATCGTCGACTGTCCGGATGCAGAGGCCCTTGCAGCCTTCAAACATAACATCCGCGATGAATGGCTAGCCCGGCACCTGGGACAGGAAAAGCCGAAATCCATGGCAGCCCTCACATCATTGATGACCCGCTTTTGTGCGGGAGAGGATAGCTGGCTAGCTCGCAGCAACAATCTCCGTAAAAATTCTGGCAGTCCGGATACCAAGGACAACAACGGCAGGTCACGTCGAAACAAAAACAAACGCCGCATTAACGGCGATGATAAGGAGGATACGGCGGTCAACGCCGGATTCCGAGGCTCTAAACCCGGTCAACGGAAGAAGCCATTCAAAAGAACCACTCCGGGTCCGTCCAATTTGGACTGAATACTCGACCGCTTATGCCAGATACATGGCACCCCTGAAAAGCCAGCTAATCACACTAATAGAGACTGCTGGGTGTTCAAGCAAGCAGGTAAGTTAATTGCCAAAAATAATGACAAGGGGCTAAACAGCGACGACGAGGAGGAGACCCGACCGCCGAACAATAGAGGACAGAAGGGTTTTCCCCCACAAGTGCGGATGGTGAATACGATTTACGCAACCCATATACCCAAGAGGGAGAGGAAGCGCGCACTAAGGGACGTCTATGCGATGGAGCCAGTCGCCCCGAAGTTCAATCCATGGTCCTCTTGTCCGATCACTTTCGATCGAAGAGACCATCCGACTAGCACACGCCATGGCGGATTCGCCGCCTTGGTTTTAGACCCAATCGTCGATGGATTTCACCTCACGAGAGTCCTGATGGACGGCGGTAGTAGCCTGAACCTGCTTTATCAGGATACAGTGCGCAAGATGGGCATAGACCCCTCAAGGATTAAACCTACAAAGACAACCTTTAAGGGTGTCATACCAGGTGTGGAAGCCAATCTATGCAGGCTCGATCCTGCTGAAGTGGTCTTGAATCCCTGACAATTTCGAACCGAGGAGTTAATCTTGACATAGTACCGTTTACATGGCGGCTATCACGCTCTGCTCGGACGAACAGCGTTTGCAAAATTCAACGCGGTGCCGCATTATGCATACCTCAAGCTCAAGATGCCAGGTCCTCGTGGAGTCATCACGGTAAATGGGAATACGGAACGCTCCCTCCAAATGGAGGAACATCTGGCTGACTGACTCATCGCGGCGAAGTCTGAGCAGCCTTTTAGGCAATTCTCGAGTCCGACTGTTAAATGGCCGGATACAGCAAAACGCGCCTGAAGCAATACCAACCAAGACCACCTGGCGCGATCAGAGCACGTGTAGCAATGCGGCTGAAAGTGCAACTAATCCCCGGGTGGTTTTGGTAATTAATAACAACATATATATCATTGAACTAATAGTTACTTGAGAATCATTTGAGAAAGTTCGATGATATGGGTATGGCAAGGATGAAGAAGTGGACCCTCAAAATGCTAAGGCAAGCATTGGCAAAAGCTCAAGACTCCATTTTTGGTTTAGTGATCCAAGATCACATTGAGTCCATAGGAAAAGCCAATACTATTAAAGGGATGAGGTTATGATGATGATCTGGTTTCTCAAGTGCTTAGTGATACATCTCCTAAACTATCGGCAACTTTCACTGCCATATACACTCATAAGTAGTCTCGGTCCCACCGATATTCCAAACTTCAGTCACCGAGATGAACCACCTCACCATAAGCCAAACCCTAGCAAACTCGGATTTTCCGATTCGAACTCGGTCTCACGAAACATGAGTTGCCAAGCTTCAACATACTTCATCAAATCGGTGTCACCGAGATGATGAAGTCAGTCCCACCAAATTGGCATGCTCTTGTCATTGCACGAATCGGACTAACCGAGATTGTATTTTCGGTCCCACGAAAATCCCAACGTTCACATTATTTGAACTATCGGTCTCACCGAGTTGTCCACTTCGGTCCCACCGAGATTGCTCAAATGTGTGTAACGGTTGGATTTTGTGTGGAGGCTATTTATACCCTCCACCCCTCTTCATTCGTGGAGAGAGCCATCGAAAAGAACTACCACTCCTACCTTACATTTACGAGAAGAGAACTACCTACCCTTGTGTTGAGATCAAGTTGCTCCACTCCCACCATATGAAGCTTGATCTCTAGCCTTCCCAAGTTGCTTTCCACTCAATCCTTTCTTCCACCACAGCCAAATCGGTGAGGAGAGTTGAGTGTTGGGGAGATTATCATTTGAAGCACAAGAGCAAGGATTTCATCATCATCTACAACATCTATTACCTTTTGGAGGTGGTGCCTCCTAGATTGGTTAGGTGTCGCTTGGGAGCCTCCGTCATCGAGATGTGGAGTTGAACCAAGAAGTTTGTAAGGGCAAGGAGATCGCCTACTTCGTGAAGATCTACCCGAGTAAGGCTAGCCCTCCGTGGGCGTGAGCCATGATGGAATAGACAAGGTTGCTTCTTCGTGGACCCTTCATGGGTGGAGCCCTCCGTGGACTCAAGGCCGTTACCCTCCGTGGGTTGAAGTCTCCATCAGCGTGGAAGTGCGATAGCACCACCTATCGGAACCACGAGAAAAATCACCGCGTCTCCAAAATTGCGTTTGCTCTTCTCCACCTCTCTTTACTACATGTGCAATTTACTTTCCGCTGCCTATACTCTAGAATTGCATGTGTAGGGTGATGCTTGACTTGATCATAATTGTGAATCTGCCAAAACTGTTCTTTGTCAAAAGGCAGAATTTTTATATTGTCAAGTAGTCTAATCACCCCCTCTAGACATACTTTCGATCCTACAAGTGGTATCGAGCTTTGGTCTCCATTGTATTGGTTTCCATTGCATTGGACTCCATAAGCTTGGTTTCACAACCTAGGAGAGTATGGCGTCTAGTGAGGGTAATTTTCAGAGAGGTCCTTACTTTGATGGTACAAATTTTGCTAGTTGGAAGCATAAAATGAAAATGCATATTCTTGGTCATAACCCAGCCGCATGGGGCATTATTTGTGTTGGTATGCAAGGTGAATTCTTGAGGAAGGAAAAGTTCGGATCGCGGCTACACGGAAGAATTGCGGATGTTGCAAAACAATGCTCAAGCTTGTGACATTCTCTTCAATGCCTTGTGTCCCGAGGAGTTCAACAAAATCAGCCGTCTTGAGAATGCAAAAGAGATTTGGGATACTTTGGTTGAAATGCACGAAGGTACCGAGTCCGTGAAGGAATCAAAGCTAGATATTCTTCAAGGTCGACTTGACAAGTTCAAGATGAAGGATGGTGAAGGATTCGCTGAAATGTACTCTAGGCTTGCTCTCATCACAAATGAGATTGCCGGCTTAGGAAGTGAAGAAATGACCGACCGATTCATCATCAAGAAGATTCTCAGAGCTTTGGATGGAAAGTATGACACCGTGTGCACTTTGATCCAAATGATGCCAAACTACAAGAATCTCAAGCCAACGAAGTCATTGGAAGAATTGTTGCTCATGAGATGACACTTAAGGATAAGGAAGAGCTTCACAACAAGTCAAGTGGTGCTTACAAAGCTACAAGTGATGCTCCCACAACCTCAAGTGACAAGTTAGTTTCCAATGAAGAGATAAGCCTAATGGTCAAGAACTTCAACAAATTCTACAAGAATAGAGGCAAAGAGAGAAGCTCAAAGTCTAGATCATATGATGAAAAGAGATCTTCTAGTCGTGATCGAATCTGCTACAATTGTGGAAGACCGGACACTACTCAAATGAGTGTCTGCTCCCCACAAGAGAAGAGAAGAATCTCCAAGAAGAAGAAGCTCAAGAGATGAGTCACCTCGGAAAGAGAGAAGGAGCAGAGATGATCGTTATGAACGAAGACCCTCTCGGAGAAGCAAGGATTCGGAGAGGAAAGACAAGTCATCAAGGAGCTACACAAGAAGAAAACATCAAGCTCATGTAGGTGAATGGGTCTCCGGCTCCGACTCCGACAATCAATCCGAAGGAAGCTATCACTCCTACTCCGACTACAGTCAAGATGAAGGTGTTGCCGGTCTTGCTCTCGTATCCTCCAACTCCAACTCCTACGACTTATTTGATTCACCAAATGAGGGAATTGGAAGATGCTTCATGGCTAAAGGCCCCAAGGTATCACACCCTGAATTCATTGACTTCGATAGTGATGAGGATGACTTGCTTGGTGAAGATGAGCTCTTACATGATAAATCCAGTGAGCCTAGTAATGATGAACATGCTAGTAGTCTTTATAGTCGAGAAGAGTCGAATGATAATGCTATGAAGGAGATTGAGCGTCTAACTAAAGAACTTAACACTCTTAAGTTAGCTCATGAAACAACTCAAGAAGATCATAGAGAGCTCCTAAGATCTCATGAGAAGCTACGCTTCGAGAAGCTCACTCTAGAGCAAGAACATGAGTTTCTAAAAGCAATCAATGACGATCTTCGAAAGAAGAGTTCTTCATATCTTGCCAAACGACTTCTCTTGTCTAATTTCTTGCCACCCATTAAGACTAAGCATGACAAGCATAAGAAAAATTCTTCCTCTAGTAGTAACAATAACCATGCTAAATCAAATGTTGTTGCTTCTAGCAGTTCTCTTGATTCCACTAACAATGTTTCAAGCCAAGTTACACTTGAGCATGAAAATAATTTATTGAAAGGGATCATAGAGAAAGGTGTCTACAAGAGCCTTGCCGGAAGCAAGAACTTTGAGGAAATTATTCGCAAGCAAGGAAGGCACCGGAAGAATCAAGGAATTGGTTTTGAGCGAAAGTTCAACGCCGAAGGTGTTGAGTGGGAAGAAGGTCAATATCCTACTCCACAGTTTGTTCCTCAAAAGGAGAAGTATGATCCTACTTCTTCCAATGTGGAACAAGCTCAAGATGACCTTCCACCACAAGACCACAAGCTAAAAGGCAAGGACAAGCTTCAAGAGGAGATTGATGCATTTGTTGAAGCACCTCAAGCCATGGTCAAGTGGGTTCCCAAGGAAGCGTCAAGTTCTACTTCGTCAAGCTCAACTACAACCCCAAGGATTCCCATCAAGATGATGTGGATCCCAAGAAGAAGAACTAGAAAGTTCTTGAGGTGACTCCGCCAACATACTTCACTCACATTCATTTTGGCAAAAACTTGTGCAATCAACTTCCACATTGTGCACTAGTTCATGGAGTCACAAACCCTCTTGTTGGTAAGTCAAGGGACAAGGTAATCATTGCTTTCATGGACATCATCTATTGTGAACTTCAATCTATGTCCATGGATATCCTTGTTTGTTCCTTGTGGGACTAACCCATGTAGGTATTGAAAGTGCCCGAATCCAAAGGATAGCTCCCAACTCTTGATGATCTTCATCAACATTGAGCATCCACATCTTCAACATCTACATGAAGTCTTCTCGACAACCCAAGGTTAGTTTGACCCTTTAAAGGGGTTCTCACATCTAGGGGAGCTTTGCTCTAAAAATTGAGCTAAAGCATCTTCAAATGATGTGAACACATCAATGCTTTATGTAAAAGTGGTAACCCCACTTGTGCTTAAGCGATGAGTATGACCTATGATCAAATGTTCTCATTTGGCTCCTAAGTCAATATACTCATATAAAGATGACCTAGTCATCGACAAATTGTGTGTTAGTTGCTAGAGTTTTGGTTGTGCATGTTTGACACATATTTCATTTGCTATCTTATTGTGTGAGCATGTTGGATGCATGATTTTATCCATTCGAGGACATCCATTTGTTGTTTTGGTCGTTTTGATTTTTCTGACCAAATGGATGGACAAGAATGCCTAAGTACCTCCCTAGCTATCTATGCTTTCTTGTCTCAAATTCTATTCATGCTTACATCACAAATTTTGAACAAGTCATTTTCGGACCCTCGGGTGAGGAGCACTCGAGCCACCGATCCATCAAGGGCTAATTTCCAAAACCTTCTAATTGATTTGGTCGACCAACTCACTCAAACTCGGTCGAACCGAAAGCATTTAGACTGATCTAGGTTTTCATCTCGGTGAAACCGAGTTGTGATTTTCGGCGTGACGAAGTGCATAACGCCTAGCGATTATCCATCTCGGTGCCACCGAAGTTTTACAACTCGGTCCCACCGACATGAAGGGTATATATTCCGAGGGCCGCGCGTTGATTCCTCCTTCAAACGTTTAGCCCCACACCCTTTGCCGCCGCCGCCTTGGTCTCCGGATCGTCGCCGTAAATGCCGCTGTCGCCCTCGCCGCAGGTCTCCGTCGCCGTCAGCGGACATCTCCTCCGCGCCGTTGCCGCCGTGAAAAACTCCACCAAGTTAGGGTGAGTTTTGATCCCACTCGTGCTCCCATCTCCGATTCAATGCACGTTTGGATTGCCTAGTATCTTGCCACGATTGAAATCCTCCTGTACACACAGATTAGTTCGTTTGAACTAGATTCGAGTAAAAGTTTTAGGGTTAGGTTTCCATGAACACATCTCGGTGAGACCGATTTTATATTTTCGGTATGACCGATTTGGCCTATGGCCATTACCTTTGCACCCTTCGTCCAACCGAGTTGTGCAAAATCGGTGTGACGAAATGAAGATTCTGTGAAACCCTAGTGTTTTCGGCGGGACGAAACCCACTTCGTCAAAGCGAAAGTGGTGTGCAAAGCTCCTGTTTAACACTTCGGATTCACCGAACCTTAAACTCGGTCTGACCGAAATGTCTTCTGTGAAAACTTAATACTAGAATTTGAACTCATTTTTTTTTGCAAAAACTTCTGCATTTTGTGATGACTCTTCTTCTCTGCCTACACCTTATCTATTCACAGGTTGTCAGCCATGTCAGATGCCAGTGACGCTTAGCTCTATGCTTTTTTCGAACTTTTTGGTAACTTGTTGCCAAAGGGGGAGAAATTGTATAGATCATAGGACTTCGAGAGAGAGAGTGCTGTTATCTTTGCGCTTTTGCTCTTCCGTTCTTTTGCGGTTTCTTTGAGATACTTTTGGTTTTCGAGACATTCAGTGTGTTTCATACTCCGTTTGATTCTACCTTAATGAGTGCTTGGTCGTACTATGCTTTAATGTGTGCTTAATGCTTATCATATGCCATTCCTATCTCGTATGACCATTTACTCATGTCTTGGTGATTGGGTGCATGCTGTTCATTCTTATCATTTTGTGCGCTCCACCAAGATGTATGTGACATGGAAGAGTGACCCATGATCCTAATCGATTGTGCATTTGCATTCAAACGCAAATCTTAAATAATGCACAAATTTTGGGGGAGCTCTTACTTATCACATACTTCTCAAAGCGACGATATTATTCATTGATTATATCCTTTGTCGAAGCTTTGATCTATATGTTGTCATCAATTACCAAAAAGGGGGAGATTGAAAGTGCAACTAATCCCCGGGTGGTTTTGGTAATTAATAACAACATATATATCATTGAACTAATAGTTACTTGAGGATCATTTCGTAAAGTTCATGATATGGGTATGGCAAGGACTGAAGAAGTGGACCCTCCAAAATGCTAAGGCAAGCATTGGCAAAAGCTTAAGACTCCATTTTTGGTTTACTGATCCAAGATCACATTGAGTCCATAGGAAAAGCCAATACTATTAAAAGGGGATGAGGTTATGATGATGATCTGGTTGCTCAAGTGCTTAGTGATACATCTCCTAAACTATCGCGAACTTTCACCGCCATATACACTCATAAGTAGTCTCGGTCCGACCGATATTCCAAACTCAGTCACACCGAGATGAACCACCTCAGCCATAAGCCAAACCCTAGCAAACTCGGATTTTCCGATTACGAACTCGGTCTCACGAAACATGAGTTGCTGCTTCTTGGTAACCTTCATCATCAAATCGGTGTCACCGAGATGATGAAGTCGGTCCCAATCAAACTGGCATGCTCTTGTCATTGCACGAATCGGACTAACCGAGATTGTATTTTCGGTCCCACTCGAAAATCCCAACGCTCACATTATTTGAACTATCGGTCTCACCGAAGTTGTCCACTTCGGTCCCACCGAGATTGCTCAAATGTGTGTAACGGTTGGATTTTGTGTGGAGGCTATTTATACCCCTCCACCCCCTCTTCATTCGTGGAGAGAGCCATCAGAAAGAACTACCACTCCTACCTTACATTTCTGAGAAGAGAACTACCTACCCTTGTGTTGAGATCAAGTTGCTCCACTCCCACCATATGAAGCTTGATCTCTAGCCTTCCCAAGTTGCTTTCCACTCAATCCTTTCTTCCACCACAGCCAAATCAGTGAGGAGATTTGAGTGTTGGGGAGATTATCATTTGAAGCACAAGAGCAAGGAGTTCATCATCATCTACAGCATCTATTACCTTTTGGAGGGTGGTGCCTCCTAGATTGGTTAGGTGTCGCTTGGGAGCCTCCATCATCGAGATGTGGAGTTGAACCAAGAAGTTTGTAAGGGCAAGGAGATCACCTACTTCGTGAAGATCTACCCCGAGTAAGGCTAGCCCTCCGTGGGCGTAGGCCATGATGGAATAGACAAGGTTGCTTCTTCGTGGACCCTTCGTGGGTGGAGCCCTCCGTGGACTCACAGCACTGTTACCCTCCGTGGGTTCAAGTCTCCATCAACGTGGAAGTACGATAGCACCATCTATCGGAACCACGAGAAAAATCACCGCGTCTCCAAAATTGCGTTTGCTCTTCTCCATCTCTCTTTACTACATGTGCAATTTACTTTCCGCTGCCTATACTCTAGAATTGCATGTGTAGGGTGATGCTTGACTTGATCATAATTGTGAATCTGCCAAAAACTGTTCTTTGTCAAAAGGCAGAATTTTTGTATTGTCAAGTAGTCTAATCACCCCCCCTCTAGGCATACTTTCGATCCTACAGCGGCCCCAACCCCCGCCCGCGTGTGATTGCAAGAACAACCCTCCGCGTACATCATTACGCCTTGGAGATACCATGGGCGCAGGGGAAGGGGCACGATCGCAATGGACCCAGAGTGCGGTTCGACCACACCAGGGGCTCGCAAGTGCGCCCCTCCTTTTTTTTATTATTATTATTTTCCTTCTTTGTGTACACAGGACTCCGTTAACGGAGGCCTGTCCGTGATGAACTGCGCCAACTCATGATGCAACAACCAGGGAAGAAAGAAGGCTGCGACGAACATTCAGGTGGTCTCAATTACGAGCATTAAATTCGATTATATACACCAAGTCTGCAGCTCAACCCTAGAGGGGGACATGTTTAATTAGTCCAAATCACTTGCTTATCGCACTATTTGTATCAGTCCGCACTCATAGCAGACTTTCTTTCATAAATAATGCAGCACCTTTTTGACTGCAATTACATTACCTTTTATATATATGTTCATTACATGACATCTTGCACCCGTATATTTTGGTACGGCCTAATACACCAGGGCTTATGTTCCCCACATTATGGTGTGATAAGTCCAAACACTTTCATAAGTGCGCACCCAACTTATAGCATTATATGAATCGGCTCGAATCATGTCTTGGGTCAATAGTTGGGTTTGCCCTGCTCCCACGTTTTAATGCCTTACGTTCCGCTCACGGGCTAAGGTGGCACTTGGGAGAACCACTGCGATTGCGCCCCGCTTGAGCCGGCGGCGCCTCGAGGAAAGCTAAAACTGACCGGCATGATAAGGCGAGAGACTGGTCGCTGTTAGAGAGGTTTTTTCGGGTCCTAAAGACTCACGCCGCTTGAAATAAGTTCGGACCATGTCCGAGCGAAGGCGTGGATAGCGCCCGGATTCGCCCTTCCGAATACCAGGGCTTCACCAAATTTAAAATTATAGAATTCTATGGCTAAGTGAGAGTGTTCAAGCATTATAAGTCCGGTCGCCTTGTTCGTTGTGTTGAGCGCCTCCCTAGATGGACCCAAAAATGGGAACAAGACTGCTCAAGTTTATCCCGAACACCCCAAAGACTGTGGCTCGGGGCTGAAGCCAACGACTTGCCATCTCTCGATTTTATAAACGGCCGCCTGAAGGTAATATTTTAAATTAAAACAAGCATTGCTCAAGGCGCATATGAACGAAGTTTTCAGCGCACAGGATAATACATGGCGAGTTTACTCAAAGATTACATTTCTGGGGCACTCATCCGCAATATCGCGGGCTCCCTTCAAGACAGTTTTATAATACATTTTGGGCGTGCGATACTCCTTGCCCGGTGGCGGTGGGTCCGTGAGAAGCTACCTGCCTCAATGCACCTTTGTGCGGGCAAGGGCCCGACGAGCACCTTCAATACAGGTGAGGCGCTTGATGACCTCCACCCAGGGGCACGCATCCACCAGCCACCGCACGAGGCCGAATTAGCTCCCAGGCATGGCCTGTCCAGGCCACAGCCGGACTATAAGGCCCTTCATTGCCTCCTCAGCTACCTTGTGGAGTTCGACCAGCTGCTTCAGCTGGTCGCTTGGGGGCACTGGATGGCCGGCCTCAACAGCTCGAGACCGAAGACCTTCTCCGTCGAGCTCCCCTCCTCGCCACGATAGAATGCGGCGGCATCGGACGCACTACGCGGCAGATCTGCAAACGCCCATGGAGAGCTCCGAATGCGGGTAAGTGTCAGGTAGTTTACATTAACATGCCTGCTTTGCATGAAAAATGCCTTACCCGCCGCTATCTTCTTTACATCTTCAACCTCCTGAAGGGCCTTACGGGCATCGGCCTTGGCGGACTTGGCACTTTCAAGAGCCGAGGCATGCTCAGACTCTCGAGTCTTGGAGTCACGCTCCAAACTCTCATGCTTTTCCATGAGAGCCTGGAGCTCTTGCCGTACTTCCGCCACCCGTGCCTCCTGCTTTTCTCGCTTTGCCCGTTCATGTCAAGCCTTGCGTTGCCACGGACACAGCCTCCTTCGAGGCTGCCACCTCGTTAAGTGGCCCTGCAATACTCATATTATCCTTGTTAATTTTATTGCAACCAAAATCCTTTTACAGAAGGTAACTATTCAAAGTGGTGTTACTCACCTTTTTGTCCTCGAGCTGCTTCTTGGCATGGCGAGCTCCCGCCGGACCGCCGAGATCTGCTTCAACACACCGACCTTCGCAGATCGGTCTGGCGGTCAGGTCAGCAGCAGCCTGCAAACCCATATTGACATATTTTAAGCAACCCTGTATATCTTGTTAGATCCTCATCCGCTTTTCTTTCCAACACCGAACTAAGCATCGAGGCTCATCAGATATGCATATTACATTACATAATTTTAACTTCTTACCTCAAAGCCTCGTTAGAAGGTCTTTGTAGGCTTTCGGCACCGCTCTTGGCGAGCTGAACCTTTCAATCACCGCACTCATGATGGTGCGGTGTTCTTCCTCGATGGAAGCACCTTTAAGTGCCTCCAACAAGTTATCCGGCGCCTGGTTGGGCGGAGGCTGCGGCGTCCGCCACGGTCTTGCCCTTCTTCGAGGGGGCCGCCGGACTCTGGAACTACTACGGGTTCCGATGTAGAGTCGGCGCAAAGTCCGGAGGTTGCTGTGGCGCCTCGGAGCCTCCTCTGATGGGTCCCTCTCTTGATCCCACCTCGGCGTCCTCGTCGGCGCGGGGGGTAGAGGCAGTCGGAAGTGAATCCACATCCGACGGGGCCAACGACCCGCTCGATGAAGCGGGGATATCATCATCGGCCGGACTACGGAAAGAATGCGGCATTAGAAGGACATTACGCGACATGAAAGAAATTGCATATCAGGGATCCGGATACTTACAATCTTGCCGGACGCCTGGCCCTTGAAGGCCACTCCTCCTCACCAACGATGGTGTTGGCGAAACTGTCCGGGGGAATAGATCTCCCCCTCTTGGACCCTTCGGCCTCCCCTATTGGGGAAGCCTTCCTCTTCTTCTCTCCCTCCTCCGGGAGAGAGTCCTCTTCCTCCTCCTCGTCTTCGGGGGAGGAGTCCGCCTCGTCGTTGGACGCCTGATTAGGGGAACTCTTTCGAGTCCCCGCGGCCACCTTCTTGGCCTTCTTCTCCGGCACCACGTGCGGTGCCGGAACCAGCAGCCCTGCTAAACGGGCGTCCACTGGGTCTTCTGGCATGGGAGCCGGGCTGATGAGCTGCTTGGCCTTCTCCATCCATTCCTGTCAAAGGAAAAGAGAGATTGAAACCCTCTTAGAATCAGTTTAATTAGCACAAGTGTCCCGTAACGGGGTTGAATCACTTACCTCGTCAGCCGGATGCTGCGAGTGAAATCCACGATCTTCCGTCGCGGATGCAGGGGCTTCAGCGCCCTTAAATAGCACCCTCCAGGCGCCTTCGTATGTCGTATCGAAGAGCCCGCTTAGCGCCTGGTGCTGTTCCGGATTGAACTCCCACAGATTGAATGCCCGTTCTTGGCATGGGAGAATCCGGCGGACGAGCATGACTTGGACCACGTCAACGAGCCTGAGCTTATTACTCACCAGCTTCTGGATGCAGGCTCGGAGTCCCGTCAGCTCCTTCGGATAGCCCCACAGCAAGCCCTTCTCTTTCCAGGAGGTGAGCTGCATGGGGACGCCAGATCTAAACTCGGGGGCCGCCGCCCATGTGGGCTTGCGCGGCTCGGTGATGTAGAACCACCCCGATTGCCACCCCTTGACGGAGTCCACGAAGGCCCCTTCGAGCCAAAGGACGTTGGGCAACTTACCCAACATGGCGCCTCCGCATTCCGCTTGCGTGCCCTTCACAACCTTCGCTTGCGTTGAAGGTCTTGAGCCACAGTCGAAGTGGGGGCGGATGCGAGAGGAAGGCCTCGCACACGACGATAAACGCCGAGATGTTGAGGATGAAGTTCGGCGCCAGATCGTGGAAATCCAGGCCATAGTAAAACATGAGCCCCCGGACGAATGGGTGGAGTGGAAAGCCCAGTCCGCGGAGGAAGTGGGGAAGGAAGACGACCCTCTCATGGGGCCTGGGGGGATGAGCTGCCCCGTCCGGGCAGCCGATCGCGATATCGCCGGAAAGGTATCGGGCGCTGCGCAGCTTGGTGATGTGCTCCTCCTTAAAGGCGGAGGCCAACCATTTGCCCCCCGCTCCGGACATATTCGGAGAAGGTCGGGGCGAGATGCGCGAGCTTGGGCGTTGGATCTTGAGTGCGCGGTGATGGATAAGCAAAGGAGGAAGAAGGCGTAGGTGAGAAGGTAAATCCCTATCCCTTATATGTAGGCGGATGAAGACTATGCGTCCCCCACCGGCCTGGTAAAACTCGCTTGTCTCCCAAGCGCCACCATCAATGGCGCGGTTGGGTTACCCACGTCCGTATTGATGAGAATCCGGAATAAGGGGAACACGATCTACGCTTTGACAGACGTGCCAAGAAACCGCCGCTAAACGTCTTTGAGGTGGTATAATAAAAAACGATTCAAACAAAGGCTTGGTAGCGGTGTGATGTCACGCCGCATAATACGTCAGCAGATCGGACTGGTGTATATTTTATTCTCTCTACGGTGGAATGTGGAATTTATTTTGCAGAGCTAGACACTATCCTGGTGTTCATGATCTTCTCTGGATTATTCAACGGAGGAACCCGCCTTGCAATGCCGAACATTATGCACGTCGGACTTATCGTCATTGAAGCCTGGTTCAGGGGCTACTGAGGGAGTCCTCGACTAGGGGGTGTCCGGACAGCCGGACTATCATCGTCCACCGGACTCCAAGACTACGAAGATACAAGATTGAAGACTCCGTCCCGTGTCCGGATGGGACTTTCCTTGGCGTGGATGGCAAGCTTGGCGATACGGATATGTAGATCTCCTACAATTGTAACCGACTCTGTGTAACCCTAGCCTTCTCCGGTGTCTATATAAACCGGAGGGCTTTGGTCCGTAGGACACAACATACATTACAACAATCATACCATAGGCTAGCTTTAGGGTTTAGCCTCCTTGATCTCGTGGTAGATCCACTCTTGTACTACCCATATCATCAATATTAATCAAGCAGGACATAGGGTTTTACCTCCATCAAGAGGGCCCGAACCTGGCTAAAACATCGTGTCCCTCGTCTCCTGTTACCATCCGCCTAGACGCACAGTTCGGGACCCCCTACCCGAGATCCGCCGGTTTTGACACCGACACTACTTGTCCGACTGCAGGGAGCACTAACATAAGACAAGGCGGCAATCCCCCGGGCCGATTGGTCGAACCTGGTGCAAGGCAAAAAAATGTGGTAACACATTCATAGGCATAAAACTTATCACATAGATAAAAGGGTAGTCCCCGAGTGCGCCTTGGGGGACCCCAATGTCTTGTACTTAATACAAAAGGTAGCATGGTACATACTGCACCAACTGTAAAATCTTCGAAGGATATTTGTGTTCCATGGGTGTTCCGATTCCTTGCTGGAGTCATCCTTCTTGCGTGCCCTGGGCTTCTGTGCATTGATCAGGTAGTAGGAGTCATTGCCCAAGGATTTGCTGATGACGAAGGGGCCTTCCCAAGGGGCCGAGAGCTTGTCCCGGCCGGCTGTTCGCTGGATCAACCGGAGCACAAGGTCTCCCTCTTGAAAGGATCTTGGCTTGACCTTCCGACTGTGGTAGCGGTGCAGGCTCTGCTGGTAGACGACGGACCGGCTGAGTGCTAACAGCCGGCCTTCTTCCAGCAGCTCGACACTGTCTTCTCTTGCTTCCTTCGCCTCCGCCCCCGTGTACATGGTGACGCGAGGTGAGTCGAACTCGATGTCAGTTGGGATGATGGCCTCGGCACCATATACGAGGAGGAAGGCAGTGAAGATGGTTGACTTGTTTGGAGTGGTGCGCAGGCTCCAAAGGACGGCTAGCAGCTCATCGATCCAGCAGCCGGCCGAGCTCTCTAGTGGGTCAACCAGTCGAGGGTTGATGCCGGAGAGGATGAGGCCGTTTGCTCACTTGACTTGGCCGTTTGACTGCGGAAGGGCAACGAATGCTAAGTCTAGTCGGATGCCCTGCGTCGCGCAGAAATGGGCCAATGCTCCTTTGGCGAAATTTGTGGCATTGTCGGTGATGATGCTATGTGGTATGCCGTACCGGACGGTGATATCTGCGATGAAGGTCATAGCATTTGGCCCATTCAACTTCTTGATTGGCTTTGCTTCAATCCACTTGGTGAATTTGTCGACTGCGACAAGCAGATGAGCCATGCTGCTGCATGCCGTCTTGAATGGGCCGACCATGTCCAGCCCCCAAACGGCAAAGGTCCAGGTGAGGAGGATGGTCTTGAGTGCAGAAGCTGGCAGATGTTGCTTGGAGCTGAACATTTGGCACCCCTTGCAGTGCTTGACAAATCTTTGGCGTCTTCCAAAGCAGTCGGCTAGAAGAAGCCATGGCGGAAAGCTTTGGCAACGAGTGATCTTGAAGCCGCGTGGTGGCTGCACTCGCCTTGGTGCATATCTTTGAGGATCGCCATGCCTTTCTCTGGCTCTACACAATGCTAGAATCCTGTGACGTTGTGCCTGACGAGCTCTCTATTACTATCGTGTAGGCTCCTGCCTGACGCTGGACTTGTCGGGCCGAGATCTCATCAGCTGGCAGGTCTGTGGTCACAAGAATGTTGAGGATGGGCTACGCCCATGATGGAGCTACGACTCCTTCTATTGTCAGCATGGCCACTGCAACTAGGGCGGTTGGGCTCGGAGGTGGTGGGTTGGAGTCGGCCACCGCCTGTTGTGTCGTTGAAGTCCCCGGTCCGACTGCCGCAGTCCCCGGGCCGGTCTCTGAAGTCCCCGGGCCGGGTGCAGGTGCTGCAGTCCCCGAGCCACCTACCAAAGTCCCTTGGCCGCTTGTCAAAGTCCCCGAGTCGGATCCGACTGCTTCGGGGTCGGCCGACATGAATATGGAATCTGATTCCGCTGAAGACATGACGGACGACTTGAGGAGGCGCTGAAGGGAGACGCCGGCTGGTATGGCTTGCTAGGTGGAGCCGATTCGTGCCAGGGCATCTGCTTTCTTGTTGCCGGCCCGTGGCACATGAAGGAACTCTCACCCTTCAAAATATCTGCTGAGCTGCTGGACGAGAAAGTGGTAGGTTGCCATGTTTGTATCTTTGGCGTCCCAGTCGTCGGATGACTGTTGGACCACCAAATCCGAGTGGCCATAGCACAGAACCCGGCGGATGCCGAGTTCTTTGGCCAGCCAGAACCCATGTATGAGCGCCTCATACTCGGCCACATTGTTGGAGGCGGCGAAGTGGATTTGCAATGCGCATTTGAGCTTGTCGCCTTTGGGAGAGGTGAGAACAACGCCAGCTCCCAAACCGGTGCGCATCTTGGAGCCATCAAAGTTCATCCGCCAACGGGTGGAGTCCGGCGCTGGCGGCAGGTACTGGGTCTCGGCCCAGTCAACGAGGAAGTCGGCCGATACTTGGGACTTGATGGCGGTGCGAGGCTGGTAGAAGATGGTGTAAGGAGCCAGCTCGATGGCCCACTTGGCCACTCGGCCTGAAGCATCTCGGCTGCCCATGATCTCGACCAGTGGGGCAATGCAAACCACCGTGATGGGGTGCTCTTGAAAGTATGGCTTGTGTTTCTTGGCGGCAAAATACACGCCATAGCACATCTTCTGGTAGTGGGGGTAGTTCCGCTTTGAGGTCGATAGTACTTCGCTCCAATAATACACATGCCTCTGGACCGGCTGTGCCTGGCCGTCTTCTGGGCACTGAACCACGATGACTGTGTTGACCACCCGGCTGGTTGCGGCAATGTAAAGGAGCATGGGCTCTTTGTCAGTCGGAGCCGCCAGGACAGGCGGCATAGTCAACATCTTCTTCAGCTGGTGACAAGCCTCGTCCACCTGGTCATTCCACTCGAAGTGGGTGGTTTTCTTCATGACCTGGTACAGGGGAAGAGCCTTCTCTCCTAGCTGACTGATGAAGCGGCTAAGGGAAGCCAAGCACCCGGTGAACTTCTGGACGTCTCACAGCCTAGGGGGGGGAATCTCCATCCTTTCGATGGCCTTGATCTTCATCGGGTTACACTCAATGCCGCGTTCACAGACCAGGAAGCCAAGGAGCTGGCCGACGAGTACTCCAAAGACGCATTTCTCAGGGTTGAGCTTGATCTGAAAGCGGCGCAGATTGTCAAATGTTTCCTTGAGGTCTTCTAGTAGGGTGCCGTGCTTCTCCGTCTTCACCACAATATCATCTACCTAGATGTGGGCATTTCTGCCGAGCTGTTTGAGGAGGCACTTCTGCATGCAACGCTGAAAAGTGGCACCAACATTTCTCAAGCCGAATGTCATGGTCAGGTAGCAGAAGGCTACGAAGGGTGTGATGAAGGAGGTCTTCAGGCGGTCGGCCGGTGTAGGATCGGAAGTATGTCTAGAGGGGGGGTGATTAGACTACTTGACAACTTAAAAATTTTGCCTTTTGATTGGAGTAGTTTCTTAGCAAGTTCACAATAGCAACCAAGTCAAGTATCACCCTACACATGCAATTCTAGAGTTATGGCAGCGGAAAGTAAATTGCATGTATAGTAAATGAGAGGTGGAGAAGAGCAAACGCAAGTTGGAGACACGGAGATTTTTTCTCGTGGTTCCGATAGGTGGTGCTATCGTCAATCCACGCTGATGGAGACTTCAACCCACGGAGGGTAACGGCTGCGCGAGTCCACGGAGGGCTCCACCCACGAAGGGTCCACGAAGAAGCAACCTTGTCTATGCCATCATGGCTTACGCCCACGGAGGACTAGCCTTACTCGGGGTAGATCTTCACGAAGTAGGCGATCTCCTTGCCCTTACAAACTCCTTGGTTCAACTCCACATCATGACGGAGGCTCCCAAGTGACACCTAACCAATCTAGGAGGCACCACCTCCAAAAGGTAATAGATGGTGTTGGTGATGATGAACTCCTTGCTCTTGTGCTTCAAATGATATCTCCCCAACACTCAACTCTCCTCACCGATTTGGCTGTGGTGGAGGAAGGGATTGAGTGGAAAGCAACTTGGGAAGGCTAGAAATCAAGTTTCATATGGTGGGAGTGGAGCAACTTGATCTCAACACAAGGGTAGGTAGTTTTCTTCTCGTAAATGTAAGGTAGGAGTGGTAGTTCTTTCGATGGCTCTCTCCACTAATGAAGAGGAGGTGGAGGGTATTTATAGCCTCCACACAAAATCCAACCGTTACACACATTTGACCAATCTCGGTCGGACCGAAGTCGACAACTCGGTGAGACCGAAAGTTCAAATCTTGTGACGTTGGGATTTTCGTGGGACCGAAAATACAATCTCGGTTAGTCCGATTCTTCCAAAGTCTAGGGTTTGCCAATCTCGGTGGGACCGACTTTCTCATCTCGGTGACACCGATTTGAGTACGTAAGGTTACGTGAAGCTTGGCAACACCAATTTCGAATGACCGAGTTTGGAATCGGAAAATCCGAGATTCTTAGGGTTTGGCTATATGGCTGAGGTGGTTCATCTCGGTGTGATCGAGTTTGGAATCGGTGGGACCGAGATTACTTATGAGTTTATGTTGGAGTGAAAGATTGCTGATAGTTTGAGAGATAAATCACTAAGCACTTAGAGCAACCAGATCATCATCATAACCTCATCCCTTTTAATAGTATTGGCTTTCCTATGGACTCAATGTGATCTTGGATCACTAAACCAAAAAATGGAGTCTTGAGCTTTTGCCAATGTTTTCCTTAGCATTTTGAGGGGTCCACATCATCAGTCATTGCCATGCCCATATCACTGAACTTTCTGAAATATTCTCAAGAAATGATTAGTTCAATGATATATATGTTGTTATTAATTACCAAAACCACCTGGGGATTAGTTGCACTTTCAGCCGGGTCCAACTTGATCTGGTGGTACCCTGAGTATGCATCCAAGAAAATCAACAGCTCGCATCCGGCTGTGGAGTCTATCACTTGATCTATCCGAGGCAAAGCAAAGTGGATCTTTTGGGAAGGCTTTGTTGAGGCTAGTGTAATCAATGCACATGCGCCACTTGTTGTTCTTCTTCAGTACAAGGACTGGATTGGCTAGCCACTCAGGAAAGAACACTTCCATAATGAAGCCGACTACTAGGAGTCGCGCTATCTCTTCACCAACAATTCTTCTCTTTTCCTTTGACAGTCGGCGGAGGGGTTGCTTGGCTGGTTTTGCATATGTTCTGACATGTAGCTTCTGCTCGGTGAAATCCGTCGGAACACACGGTATGTCCTTGGAGGACCACGCAAAGATATCCCGATTCTCACGGAGGAAGTCGACGAGCTCGCTTTCCTATTTGCTATCAAGGTTGGCTCCTACTAGAGCGAACCTCTCCGGGTGGTCCGGGTCCAAAGGTATCTTCTTGGTTTCCTTGGCCGGCTGGAAGGAACCCTGAGTCTCCGACTCCTTGGGGTCCGACAACAGGCCTGGCTGCTTGCCGGCCATGGCCACAACCCGGTCAAGGATCTTCTTCTCTGCAACAATCAGAAGGGACTCAGCCAGCCAACTATTCGCTGCGGCACAGGCGGACGAATTCTTGTAATCTCCGACTATGATGATGACGCCCTTGGTGCTTGGCATCTTCATCTTGAGGTAGGCATAGTGGGGGACAACCATGAACTTGGCCAGAGCTGGTCGACCAAGTAATGCGTGATAGGGGCTCTCTAGATCCACTACTTCAAACCAAACTGCTTTACGGCGGAAGTGATCATTGTCTCCGAAGAGGAAATCTATCTTGATCTTCACGATTTGTGAGCAGGAGAGACTCGACACAATGCCATGGAAGATAGTCCGGTTAGGCAGGAGCTGCTTCGTCTTGATGTTCAACTTCTCCATGTTATCGTGGTAAAGGATGTTGATGCTGCTACCGCCATCTATCAGGACTCGGGAGAAACGAGCAGCTCGCCCCTCCGTTGCAAAGGTGGCATCCAACACCAAGGCATAGGAACCCGGAGAAGGCATCACATCCAGGTGGTCAGCTCGGCTCCAGTTGATGGGCTTCTCAGACCAGTGCATGAACTCTAGAACCTTGGAGGCAACAGCATTGACCTCTTGGTGCTGTCGGCGCCGGCTGCGCCTGTCATCAGCTTGGCCTGTGAAGACGACGTAGGCTCTGTGCTCTTCGGGGAACTCGTCTTGCATGACACCGACTGCTGGACGAGCCACCGGCTGCTGAGGAGCCGGAGGCGGCTGGCCAGCAGGTGGAGAAGGCAGCAACCCCTCGCCCTTGGAGATTCGAGTGAGCCAGTGGCACTTCTGTGTGGTGTGATTGGATGGCTTCACGCCGCTGTGGAACTTGCAGGGTGCATCAAGGGTTTGCTCATAGGAGAAAGCAGGCAGCCAAGCCGGCTTGCCGCCTTTCTCACGCTTGGGTAGGGGCTGCCCTTCCAGCAGCTGATCTTCAACTGTTGCCACTTGCCGGCTGGTCGAAGCCGGCATCGGGGCCTTGCATTTGTTGTCGTTCTGCTGTGGGCGCCGACTGGTGTCACCAGTCGGCGTTCTAGGAGTCGGAGGGAGCACCTTCCTAGAGGCGTCCACCCAAAGCTCCGACTTCATCGAGGAGTCGGTAGTGGCGTACTTGTCTGCTATGATCAACAGTTCGTCGAGTGTAGCCGGCTCGTCACAAAGGAGTTGGTGCTTGAGGAGGGTGCCTTCTCTGCACCCGGCGGTGAAGTACTCTATAGCTTGCACCTCGTGCACCCCCTTGCAAGAGTTGTGGAACTCGGCCCAACGCGTCAGGTAAGTAGGGACCCCGACTCATAAGTCAAGATCACCGAATGCACGTGTACAGTGATCCCAGAGATCAATGCTCACTGAACACACAGAAGCTGAATAACAAGAGTCTTACATCCATACATACCGTTTTACACAAGTAGGACCATTATGGTCAAGTCTTGAGTGTATCATCGCAGCGGAAATCTTCAATAACAACTTGGACCCATGCCATCTGCCTTAACCCTACAGGCATTCTGACTGGGAAACGTCCTAGTTCGCATGTTCGTCTCCAAAGAACTCTTCTTCGAACTCCGGTTCTTCCATGCCTGGTCAATTAAATAACCAGTGGCAAGCCAATGAGTACTTTGAATGTACTCGCAAGCAACCCATGTTTTGAACAAGGCACAATAATGCAAACATATAGCACTAAGTAGGTAGTTTGCAGAAAGCTAGTTTTGCGTGCAATGACATGTTCAACAACTTGTAAGACATGCATCATGAGAATTCAAGTAACCATGAGGACAGGTTATAGGTATCAACATAAATAGAGTGGGAACCAACCCATCTCAATCACGTCAAGTCCTTTGACATGACCCAAGTAGATATCCAAACACACACACTGGTTTGTAAACTCTGGACATAGTTTAAGAAGAACCGCCCAACTGTCCTTGACCGTGGACACGACTATTCGAATAGTTTTACACTCTGCAGAGGTTGCACACTGTACCCACAAGATCTGGGGAACTTCCGTGTCATCCACGACCCGCGATACCTCAAGTACCCGGGGTAAGCACCCGATCACTACCTTTCCCTAGACGACACTAACATGGAGTCCACTCGATTGGTAGTAACCCCCGTGCCCAACATTTCACATCTTAAAATTGTGGAGCCTCGCTCCCATATTTATCACATACCACTGGCACGGGGTACCAACGGTGTGTCCGGTGCCCCATAAAAATGTTCTTGGCCGCCCTACCTGCCACGACCCCGTCCCGAGAGAGCGCACCAACAACTCTCCCATCACTAGTAATGCGGGCTCCAAGCTAGTATCGGTCTAGGTAATCAATAATGCCCTTTCCCATATAAGGGTAGAGTGGTTGCGCATGTAAGGTTGGGACAGTCGACAAATCTTAAATCTAATCCGTTTTCGAAAACAACACACACACTTGCCTCGGTACACCACTTCGTCATCAAGTGGTTACCCATCTCATCATCTCCCTCGGGCATAAGTGGCACCCGACGGGGTTTTCGAAAAGTCTTTTGAAAATACTTTGTCTCCATCACCATGCATATTCCCGTCCCTTTTTGCGTAGCACTACTTTAGCATCCTATCTACTCCCACCGACATAACCCTCATAAGAAGGTAGGGTCATGCACAATGCAAGTATCAACGAGGAAGTACGGTGGCAAACAATCAAAGTGGTTACTACCTCATCATGATTCCGTTGCAACAACAATATGGTGCTATATGATATGCATAAAAAGGGTTTCATAGACATGGTCAAAGGGCTGCTTGCCTGGTTCTTCAGAGTCTTCAAGTCTTCTGGTCCTTCTCCAAGTACTCCGTCTACTTCGTCAACTAACGTCGAAAACAATCATAATAAGCAACACAACAAGGCAAAAATAAAAGTGCTCTAAAAATGTGGGTTGGACTTTTCTAGGATATCTCTGGTTATATGAAAAATAACCAAAGTGGTTTCATTGGAATTGGATCAGTGGATATCTCTGAACATTTTGATATGATGGAATCAAGGGGTTTATGGATTTGCAAGAAGTGTACAGAAATATATTTTTGAAAAATGAGCAAAGGCACCCATATAACAAAGGATGATTTTAGAAGCATCTAGGAATTGGTTTCACTGGATTTGGAGTTGACATGATTTTCCTATGAATTTGCAAAGTTGGCTATATATAAAGAAATAGACCATTATTTAAGGTGATACAAAAAGTATTAGTAAAAATGTTCACAAACTAAGTTTTGAACTTATAGACATCTAGGATTTTGAACTATGGAATTTGGATCAAAAATGGGCTCTCTGTGATTTTCTAAAGTTTATCACAGAATTAAGAAAATTGGGATTTACTAAATAAGTGTGAAGGAAAGTTCTCTAGAAAAATTTGCAAGCTTCTCTATGAGGTAGGGAATGATTTATAGAGTCACTAGAAATTTGAAGCATTCAATTTGGAGTTAATATGAATATTTGGGATATTTTACAAATTTCTGGAAATAGAAAAAACAGAGGAAGTGGGGGGGTTATACCTATATCACAAGACCGGCGCAAAGATAGCGCCAAGAATAAGACTGGCCGCCCAGTGGCTCGGCCACGCGGACGGTAGGGCCACGTTGCAGGCGCCCAAGCGGAGTACGCCTTCGCTGCTGGGATGCGGGAGAAGCCGAACGCGCCTCCACTTGCCAGCGTGGCCCGGTGGCTGGGCCACTAACCAGCGGTGAGATTCAGGCACGGTGAGGCAGGCACGGGGAGGAATAATAGATGTGCGGGTGAGGCTCCTTGGGCCATGGGGGTCCTATGGTATGGTTTAAGGGGAAGGAGAGGGTCGGGACGACGCGAATTTTGGGGATGGACGGCGGCTCGGCTCCGGCCATGGGAAGCGACGGAGCGGCCTTGGAGAGGAGGAGAGGGGTCCGGGAGAGTGTTTGGGGGGCGGTTAGTTGAATGGTGACCTTGAAGGAGGTCGGGAGGGTCATATAGGGCGAGGCCGAGGTGCACCATGAGCGGAGCTCACGGCCGCGGCCCGGGGCATCGCCAGAGGCCAAACAGGCGCTCTAGTCCGTGCCTGGGTTGCTCGTGGGCATGGTCCATGGCTCTCTTAGGGGAGAGGAGAAGGAGAGCGAGCTCGAGGAGGTCCCTGAAGTCTGGCGATCGGCGGACGCGAGCGGGCGCCGGGCACGCGTGTCGTGGGTCGCGGAGAGAGAAGGAGGAGGGGCCGACTGCCTTGCGTGTCCCGGATGCCGAGGCGGCCTCGGGACACAAAGGGAGGGCCCTAGGTGGTCGAAGCAGTCGACGCGGCTACAAGGCTCTGTGCATCAGTGCCTTGTAGCACGCTCCAGAGCATGCATATGGCTGGCATTGGCATCTTTTTGGCGCCCAGGGCGTGGCCACTAGTGTCCAGAGGGTCCGGGGAGGAGTAAACAAAGGGGTGGTGTCCTTGGATGCCCTGGTGAGCCAGTAGGAGAGGAGAGAGGTAGAAGAAGAGAAAGAAAGAGGCTTCCCAGAGAGAGAAAGTGAGGGTTTCACCCCCAAATAATTGAGCTATTGAAGGGGGGAATTACTGGAGGTAGAAGGTGAGTTAAGCTATGGTAAACAGTTGAGCTCATGGACAATAGTGGAAGGGGTCAAAACAGTGGTTTTTGTAAAATGTCAGAAGGTGTTTGATGGTGTTTTGGGCAAGCAAATGAACTCCATTTGGCATGAGACTCCACAGGGTGAAGTGGAACATATAATTAGGTCCTTCCACCAATTTGGAGCTTATTTGGGCAAAGTTGCCAATGCAACTTTTGTAAACCCTAGAAACTAGCAGAAATGAACTTGTGCAGATCTAGGTGAGCAAATCACTTCTCCTTGATGCACCACTTGATTTAGTGGCCCCATTTGGTCAAGTGAACATGCTCACCAAAGTTGGGGTCAAGGATAGAAAGTTGGTAGTACAAAGTTGTTCAAATTTGATTCTGGTCAGAGAGGGTTTTGGGGCACTTTGATCAAGTTAACTTGTTCTCCAACTTGTGCCACTTGGTCTATATGAATAATTAGAACATTTGAGCATGTTCACAAGGTTTGATAACATTTGGAAATGTTTGGCAATGTAAAGTTGCTCAAACTTCAAAATGGATAGAAATGGTTTTGAGGGGATTTGATGATGTTATATTGTTCTCCAAGTCATGAGACTTGGCAAGATCATCTAATATGTCATATGTGACATGATAGAATTTTCTTAGAACTTTTGGAGAATATTTCCTTTGTAAATATTTCAAAAGTTTGAAATATCCAGAAAGAGTTTTTGAGGGATTTGACCAATATTTTGAACATGACCATGTGTTGAAACTCTTATATATGGACAATATATGTCCACTAAATTTCCCTAGGCTTTCGTCAAATATTTTTGAAACAATAAAATGTTTTTCCCCTAATAAAGACCATTTCTGGCCTTAAGAAAAAACTTTTAAATAAAATAGGAAAATAACTTTTAAAATTATATTTTTGTGGTTTATGGGAGTCCTACATCTAATAGGATTCAAATATATTTTTGGAAAGATTTTTACTACCCTTAATTAAGTACTTGCAGTGCAAATCTCAATTCAGGGTTTTTTGGAAAACTAGTTTTTGAAAATACTATTTGGCCAAATTATTTTTGTAAGAAATTACTTTTATGTCCCATACACATGGCATGATCATTGGTCAAGGTTTTTGGATCAAGGGTAAGGAGTATAAGGGTTGGAGAATTTATTTGATTTTTAGAGCACTTGCAAACAGTAGTCAAACATTCAATCAAAGCAAAGACAAAACACTCAAAAGTTTTTGTCAAAACCACATTTTAGCATGATTTATGGACTTAAGTGTTGTGGCATGAAAATCAGGGTGTGACAGACCTACCCCCCCTTACAAGAATCTCGTCCCCGAGATTTCCAAACTAGGCGCGGAAAGGAGTATGGAAACTTGGATTCGGGGTAGTCTTCACGTCCTCATACTGCTTCTGCTTCCGAGTGGTGCTCCCTTGAACTTGAAGTAATTGATGGTGTGGCTTCGTGTATGACGCTCTTCTTGATCCATGTTGCTAATGGGTAGCTCGCGATAGGTTAGATTGGGCTAGGGGTCGATGGCTCGGTGGTCAATGCCCTCGTAGAGATCGGGCAAGTTAGGTAGCTGGAAATACTTCCGGGGTTGTGATGCATAGAAAGCATTGTGCACATCAGGTAGCTCAGGTGGCAACTCCAGCTGGTAACTGTCTTCTCTTTGTCTCGTAGTGATCTTAGAAGGGGTTGTTAGATTTTTGGAGTGATCACGAAGGGGGCCGATGAATCTTGGTGTGGGTCTCCTTTTCATGGAAATGCTTGGTTCCTTAGAGAGAAGTGGCTTGCAGGTACACCTGGTCTTCAAGGCGGAGGTTTACTTCCTGACGATGGTGGTTGGTGTAGTTCTTCCTTCTTGACATCGCGGCCTTCAATTGTCTTCTATCTAGCTGAACGGTTCTTCTTCCATCTTCAGTTAGACGAGTAGGTCACCAAGTAAAAGTGACAACCAATGTGACCAAGTACTCCATGAAGTTTCTGTTCATGGGGTACATAAGGTAGGCTGGGGCATTGGTGGTGGTAACGGTTGAGTGTGGGACAAGGTGTTCTCGGCCTAGAGTCAGGACCCCAAGGTCATGATCCAACCGAGTTGTGGCTTGGTAGGGCTTAAGGGTTTCAAGGATTCTAGTGTGCAAGTGAACATTTATCATCTTATCCTTGAGCACAATTCCTGAGATGCCAGTTGTGTTATCTAGTCCTTTAAACAAATCACATCATATCACTGATAGCATCATTTTGTATAGGTCAACTCCAATCATCACTCATGTGATTCATATCCTCATGGCTCCCGAGAGGAGGTCTAACGAAATCATATATGTCTACAACCCCAAACTCATATGTATGTCTACCCCTAAAAATCCATGGGTAGAACATATAAGCTGCTAAGCTTGAACGTGACAATCCAAGTGCTCAGCCTGTTCTTCCAAGGTCTAAGATAAAGCACCTCTA
This sequence comes from Aegilops speltoides, assembly GCA_021437245.1. Taxonomy (NCBI): domain Eukaryota; kingdom Viridiplantae; phylum Streptophyta; class Magnoliopsida; order Poales; family Poaceae; genus Aegilops; species Aegilops speltoides. Next base: position 218,502,505 of record CM038141.1, on the reverse strand, counting down.
TCCTAAGGAAACATGTCGTATGCCACTCCAAAATCTTGTTTCCTTCCTATGAATCAACTCCAACAACCCATTAACTACACCAATCATTACATGATCCAGTAGTTCTTCAAATCCAATCTCTATGGTGTTCCACACGATCTTCTAATATCCTATAATCCACAAATACTGGGAAGGCTACCTTACTATAGTCAGTCCAGCAATTTCCATTATCATGGTCAAGTAAACTCCAAGGTCAAGCGTATATATATCCCTAAATCATCTACGACAATTAATTCAATCTCCTAGTTTATCGTCCACCGAGAAACATGGTATCATGATCGAGATCATCAGTCTAAATCCAATTTACTCCAAACCATATAGACATACATCATCATCTATATTCAGCTAGAATCACCTACTTAAATCCAAATCTCATGTCCAACGAGAATTTCTTCACTTTTCCCCAAGTTATTATCGTAATATCAACTATCTCCTATCCATATCCACTGGCTAAGTCAAATCCTTATACTTCCAAGAATTTCAGCTTGCGATCATAATTATCCTTCTAAGTCCAATTTACTCAGGGGTAATGAAAGCTATGCTAATCTATACTCATGATCCCACCAAGTTCATCTACCAACATCAAAGCCTCATAATCCACCAAATAGTCTCATATACTTCCTCAAGTCATTGATATAAACTCATCAAGTCATTTGTCCTCTATTCCTATATCCTAAAATTGGTCTTCCCTATGGCATCGTCAGTTTGGTGCTATCTCAGGATGATAATGGGCTAGTTCACTATGTCCACTAGTCCCATGATGGACCCATGGTTGTGCAAGGTTACAGAGGCTTAACTAATGCTTTTGTAATTCTGTGGGTTAAGCACATGGTTAAGGATTTGAGCTGGGGTATCTCGTGGAGTCTCCAAGGGTCTAGGGATGGGTTTCCAGTCTGGAGGATTAACCATAACTCTGCGGGGTTGCATTTGGTCGAGGAGGTTGTAGCAAAAGTCTTCAGTGCTGGTTGGTTGCCAAAGTACAATCCTTGGTGTATCTTTTCTTGCTAGCCTTCAGTTGAGGAGAGAGATGAGAGGGAGAGGTAGCATAGAGGAGGGGAATGCCTAAAGGGGGTTCTATAGTGCAAGTGCAAACAAACAGGTACAAAAAAGGGCCAAACAAAAGAAACAGGGTAAGGAAGGTGATATAGTCGCGTACTTGTTGCCTAGGGCAAAAGTGTGACCTATATCAAAACATAAACAAATAAAAACAAGCAACACACAATCTTGGTTCTATTCGAACAATCATACGGACTCGACTGCGCATAGGGGGTACATGACTCATCCTATCCTAGGGGTTCTCGGATTCAGTAGTCGTGCCTTGCTCCGTGCCTCATGCAGTCTTCTGGGTTTTCCTCGGGTGTCGCTACGTCTCCTGTATTTGTTCGATGAAATGATCTGGGTTGAGCCTGAAGAGTCTTCAACAACTTCTCGCCTGTTGAAGTGATGGGGCAAAGGTGGCTCCTCGTAGCTGGCATTGACTTGGTCTCCTCTTGTCTTCGTAATCGTGACGATCACTTTTACCTTTTTAAGGTGTCGGCTGTTCCAGGTGGCAATCCTTTATGCAATGACTTTAACAAGGCATAATAGAGATCCAACATGTCGGTTACGTTGACGACAACATCGACACCAAGAGCGGGGGATGAAGAGAACCGTTTTCCTGCTCACTATCATGAGGCGGACCAAATGGCGAGGTTCACATCCACCGGTGGTTGTCGACACAACAACGGTAAGGACATGATTGCTCTATTAGCGATGTATATCATGATCTTGCATTTCCTATGCCCTGGTCATCGTAGGCTAAGCTTGCACCATCTTGGTGTAATGCCGAAGGTTTCACCATCCCCTGGGTCTTCATGTCCTCATTCTTCAAAGGTGTATCTTCTGTTGGCATCGTCTTGTTGTGGTGTCGCCACTCTTGGGTTCAGAAGAGGTGGGTGGGTGTTTGGCAAGGTGTACTCCTTCTAGGCTATCCAGGAGGATTACAAGGAATCCCGTGGTAAGGGGCTTGAGGGTGCTAGCGACCGCTTTGCAATAGTTTTGAAGGGAAGAGATCGATGGGGAAAGTATGCCTTAGTTTTCGAAAAACTGAGAAGGGAAGAGAAGTATAGACAGTTTTTTGAAAATTAGCGATAGCTTTGAAAATAGTTTTATCCTAACTAACGACCATGCTAACTAAGGCTTCCTACAGTCAGGATGGCTCTGATACCAGCTCTGTGGGGACCCCGACTCATAAGTCGAGATCACCAAATGCACATGTATAGTGATCCCAGAGATCAATGCTCACTGAACACACAGAAGCTGAATAACAAGAGTCTTACATCCATACATACCGTTTTACACAAGTAGGACCATTATGGTCAAGTCTTGAGTGTATCATCGCAGCGGAAATCTTCAATAACAACTTGGACCCATGCCATCTGCCTTAACCCTACAGGCATTCTGACTAGGAAACGTCCTAGTTCACATGTTCGTCTCCAAAGAACTCTTCTTCGAACTCCGGTTATTCCATGCCTGGTCAATTAAATAACCAGTGGCAAGCCAATGAGTACTTTGAATGTACTCGCAAGCAACCCATGTTTTGAACAAGGCACAATAATGCAAAGATATAGCACTAAGTAGGTAGTTTGCAGAAAGCTAGTTTTGCGTGCAATGACATGTTCAACAACTTGTAAGACATGCATCATGAGAATTCAAGTAACCATGAGGGTATCAACATAAATAGAGTGGGCACCAACCCATCTCAATCACGTCAAGTCCTTTGACTTGACCCAAGTAGATATCCAAACACACACACCGGTTTGTAAACTCGACATAGTTTAAGCAAAGACCGCCCAACCGTCCTTGACCGTGGACATGGCTATTCAATAGTTTTGCACTCGCAGAGGTTGCACACTGCACTCCACAAGATCCGGGAACTTCCGTGTCATCCACGACCGCGATACCTCAAGTACCCGGTAAGCACCGATCACTACCTTTCCTAGACGACACTAACATGGAGTCCACTCGATTGGTAGTAACCCCCGTGCCCAACATTTCACATCTTAAAATTGTGGAGCCTCGCTCCCATATTTATCACATACCACTGGCATGGGGTACCAACGGTGTGTCCGGTGCCCCATAAAAATGTCCTTGGCCGCCCTACCTGGCACGACCCCGTCCCGAGAGAGCGCACCAACAACTCTCCCGTCACTAGTAATGCGGGCTCCAAGCTAGTATCTGTCAAGGTATCAATAATGACCTTTCCCATATGAGGGTAGAGTGGTTGGGCATGTAAGGTTGGGACAGTCGACAAATCTTAAATCTAATCCGTTTTCGAAAACAACACACACACTTGCCTCGGTAGACCACTTCGTCATCAAGTGGTTACCCATCTCATCATCTCCCTCGAGCATAAGTGGCACCCGACGGGGTTTTCGAAAAGTCTTTTGAAAATACTTTGTCTCCATCACCATGCATATTCCCGCCCCTTTTTGCGTAGCACTACTTTAGCATCCTATCTACTCCCACCGACATAACCCTCATAAGAAGGTAGGGTCATACACAATGCAAGTATCAACGAGGAAGTACGGTGGCAAACAATCAAAGTGGTTACTACCTCATCATGATTCCGTTGCAACAACAATATGGTGCTATATGATATGCATAAAAAAGGGTTTCATAGACATGGTCAAAGGGCTGCTTGCCTGGTTCTTCAGAGTCTTCAAGTCTTCTGGTCTTTCTCCAAGTACTCCGTCTACTTCGTCAACTAACGTCGAAACAATCATAATAAGCAACACAACAAGGCAAAAATAAAATTGCTCTAAAAATGTGAGTTGGACTTTTCTAGGATATCTCTGGTTATATGAAAAATAACCAAAGTGGTTTCATTGGAATTGGATCAGTGGATATCTCTGAACATTTTGATATGATGGAATTAAGGGGTTTATGGATTTGCATGAAGTGTACAGAAATATATTTTTGAAAAATGAGCAAAGGCACCCATATAACAAAGGATGATTTTAGAAGCATCTAGGAATTGGTTTCACTGGATTTGGAGTTGAGATGATTTTCCTATGAATTTGCAAAGTTGGCTATATATAAAGAAATAGACCATTATTTGAGGTGATACAGAAAGTATTAGTATAAATGTTCACAAACTAAGTTTTGAAATTATAGACATCTAGGTTTTTGAACTATGGAATTTGGATAAAAAATGGGCTCTCTGTGATTTTCTAAAGTTTATCACATAATTAAGAAAATTGGGATTTACTAAATAAGTGTGAAGGAAAGTTCTCTAGAAAAATGTGCAATCTTCTCTATGAGGTAGGGAATGATTTATAGAGTCACTGGAAATTTGAAGCATTCAATTTGGAGTTAATATGAATATTTTGGATATTTTACAAATTTCTGGAAATAGAAAAAGACAGAGGAAGTGGGGGGTTATACCTATACACAAGACCGGCGCAGATATAGCCAAGAATAAGACTAGGCCGCCCAATGCTTGGCCACGCGGACGGTAGGGCCACGTTGAAGGCGCCCAGGCGGAGTACGCCTTCGCTGCTGGGACGCGGGAGAAGCCGAACGCGCCTCCACTTGCCAGCGTGGCCCGGTGGCTGGGCCACTAACGAGCGGGGCCCACCTGCAGGATCATCCTCAACCTCCCGCGCGGGGGTGAAGGGAGGCAGAGGAGGCGTTCGACGCCGGCCACCGGCGCTACAGGGCATCTCCGGCGATGCTCCGCCCACCTGCATGCTCAGGGGACCCGGCCGCGTCCAACTGTGGGTGGCACGGTTGCCTAGGAGCACCGGGTCGGGCAGGGTGCTGGCCGCGGCGGACGAGGCCGGCGGTGAGATTCAGGCACGGCGAGGCAGGCATGGGGAGGAATAACAGATGTGCGGGTGAGGCTCCTTGGGCCACAGGGGTCCTATGGTATGGTTCAAGGGGAAGGAGAGGGTCGAGACGACGCGAATTTTGGGGATGGACGGCGGCTCGGCTCCGGCCATGGGAAGCGACGGAGCGGCTCTGGAGAGGAGGAGAGGGGTTCGGGAGAGTGTTTGGGGGCGGTTAGTTGAATGGTGACCTTGAAGGAGGTCGGGAGGGTCATATAGGGCGAGGCCAAGGTGCACCATTAGCGGAGCTCACGGCCGCGGCCCGGGGCATCGCCAGAGGCCAAACGGGCGCTTTGGTGCGTGCCTGGGGTGCTCGTGGGCGTGGTCCATGGCTCTCTTAGGGGAGAGGAGAAGGAGAGCAAGCTCGAGGAGGTCCCGCACGAGTGCGGCGACTGGCGGACGCGAGCGGCGCTCGGGCACGTGTGTCAGGGGTCGCCGGAGAGAGAAGGAGGAGGGGGCCGACCGTCTTGCATGTCCCAAATGCCGAGGCGGCCTCGGGGGACACAAAGGAGAGGGCCCTAGGTGGTCAGAAGCCTCTGGCAGGACGCGGCTACAGTGCCCTGGTGCATGGTAGCGCGCTCCAAAGCACACATATGGCTGGCATTGGCATCTTTTTGGCGCCCAGGGCATGGCCACTAGTGTCTAGAGGGTCCGGGGAGGAGTAAACAAAGGGGTGATGTCCTTGGATGCCCTGGTGAGCCACTAGGAGAGGAGAGAGGTAGAAGAAGAGAAAGAAAGAGGCTGCCCAGAGAGAGAAAGTGAGGGTTTCACCCCCAAATAATTGAGCTGTTGAAGGGGGGGAATTACTGGAGGTAGAAGGTGACTGGGTTAAGCTCTGGTAAAAAGTTGAGCTCATGGACAATAGTGGAAGGGGTCAAAACAGTGGTTTTTGTAAAATGACGGAAGGTGTTTGATGGTGTTTTGGGAAAGCAAATGAACTCCATTTGGCATGAGACTCCACAGGGTGAAATGGAACATATAATTAGGTCCTTCCACCAATTTGGAGCTTATTTGGGCAAAGTTGCCAATACAACTTTTGTAAACCCTAGAAATTAGCAGAAATGAACTTGTGCAGATCTAGTTGAGAAAATCACTTCTCCTTGATGCACCACTTGGTGTAGTAGCCCCATTTGGTCATGTGAACATGCTCACCAAAGTTGGGGTCAAGGATAGAAAGTTGGTAGTACAAAGTTGTTCAAATTTGATTCTGGTCAGAGAAGGTTTTGGGGCACTTTGATCAAGTTAACTTGTTCTCCAACTTTTTCCACTTGGTCTAGATGAATAATTAGAACATTTGAGCATGTTCACAAGGTTTGATAACATTTGGAAATGTTTGGCAATGTAAAGTTGCTCAAACTTCAAAATGGACAGAAATGGTTTTGAGGGGATTTGATGATGTTATATTGTTCTCCAAGTCATCAGACTTGGCAAGATCATCTAATATGTCATATGTGACATGCTAGAGTTTTCTTGGAATTTTTGGAGAATATTTCCTTTGTAAATATTTCAAAAGCTTGAAATATCCAGAAAAGGGTTTTTGAGGGATTTGACCAATATTTTGAACATGACCATGTGTTGAAACTCTTATATATGGACAATATATGTCCACTGAGTTTCCCTAGGCTTTTGTCAAATATTTTTGAAACAATAAAATGATTTTTCCCTAATAAAGACCATTTCTGTCCTTAAGAAAAAGCTTTTAAATAAAATAGGAAAATAACTTTAAAATTATATTTTTGTGGTTTATGGGAGTCCTACATCTAATAGGATTCAAATATATTTTTGGAAAGATTTTTACTGCCCTTAATTAAGTACTTGCAGTGCAAATCTCAATTCAGGGTTTTTTGGAAAACTAGTTTTTGAAAATACTATTTGGCCAAATTATTTTTGTAAGAAATTACTTTTATGTCCCATACACATGGCATGATCATTGGTCAAGGTTTTTGGATCAAGGGTAAGGAGTATAAGGGTTGGAGAATTTATTTCATTTTTAGAGCACTTGCAAACAGTAGTCAAACATTCAATCAAAGCAAAGACAAAACACTCAAAAGTTTTTGTCAAACCACATTTTAGCATGATTTATTGACTTAAGTGTTGTGGCATGAAAATCAGGGTGTGACAGCCGGGGAAGACGCGGCAGTGGAAGCCCGAGCCGAGAGGAGTACGAGGGTTCACTGGTTCAGCTGCTGTGTGAGGCTGCCATCGCCGCAGGGCCTGGCCAGCGGTGGGAATAGTAGGGGGCGGTGAGGCCTCCACGGCAGCACATCCGGCCACGGGAGGCAGGAGCATGCGGCACGACCAGCGCTGCTTTGGGCGGCTGGAGCAAGAAGACCTGAGGTTGAAGAAGCACTACGGCCGTTAGATGGACATCGTACGGTCACTGGAGCTAGAATTGTTTATATTGACTAAGTTGACAAAGCCCTCCGTCCCCGTCAACTTAGTAGGCCCACAAGTCAGCCTCCCACCAAGGTGGGTCCCAGCTAGCTAGGGGGTATTCATTTTTTGTGCGTAATAAGGAGGCACTTCCGGTGGGTCCAAGCTGACAGCAGGGGGAACGTTTTTTTCGCGAAATACGGTGGCCGATCGGGTGGGTCCCAGCAGTCAGGGGCAAACGTTTTTTTCGCGAAATACTGGTGGCCCGTTCGGTGGGTCCCTGCTATCAGGTGGAGGAATAATTATTTTCCGCGTAATAAGGAGGCACTTCCTTGCGGCTGCGGTGAACCCAACTGTCAGCCTCTCCACGTATAGTATTCTTCCGATGGAATTCGGTCGTTGACCACATTCACCACACCGCGCCGACAGCACCACGGCAGTGGACGACGGCGAGGCCTAGGAAGGGGACGACGCGGAGCCGGGGAAGACGCGGTAGTGGATGCCCACGCGGAGAGGAGTACGAGGGTTCACTGGTTCGGCTGCGCTGCCGTTGCCGCAGACTAACAGGGGTGTGGGTGAGTGGAGGGAGGGATGGCCTGCCAGCGGTGGGAGTAGTATGGGGCGATGAGGCCTTGGCAAAGATAGCCGCCACAGGAGGCAGGAGCAAAGGCACGACCGGCGCTGCTTTGGGCGGCCGGAGCAAGAAGACCAGAGGTTGAAGAAGCACTACGGCCGTTGGATGGACATCGTCAACAATGAGCTAGAATCGTGCATATTGACTAAGTTGACAAAGCCCTTCGTCCCCGTCAACTTAGTAGGCCCACTATACTGGGTCCCAGCTAGCAGGGGGAGTATTCTTTTTATTGGGCATAATAAGGAGGCACTTCCTTGCGTGCGAAGATACAGCTGGTGGGTCCCAGCTGTCGCCGGGCGCTTAACGCTTTTTTTCACGAAATACAGAGGCCCTTTCGGTGGGTCCCAGATGTCAGGTGGAGGAATCATTATTTTGCGCGTAATATGGAGGCATTTCCTTGCGTGCGGCAGGACCCAATTGTCGGCCTCTCCACGTCATATCCACTTCCGATGGATGTCGCTCATTGACCACGCCGACCAGGCCGCGCCGAGAGCACCAGGCGGGGACGGCAATGAGGCCTAGGAAGGAACGACACGGAGCCAGGGAATACTCGGCAGTTATTTCCCATGCGGAGTAGTACGAGGGTTTACTGGTTCGTCTGCTGTCGCTGGAGAATAACAACATGTGGGGCTAGCTAGGCCAGCGATGGGAGTACGGTGGGGTGGTGAGGCTGCAAGGCAAAGACACCCGTCATGGAGAGGAGGGAGCAGCAGTCTACCGGTGCTTGTTTGAGCGGCTAGAGCAGAAGAGCAGAGATTGAAGAAGACGACGGCCGTTGGATGGACATCCAACAAAGATACTGAACCATCGATGGAAAGCCCCAAATCAGGAAAACAAAGATACAACCCATCTCGCCATTATTTCAAATAGTTTACAGCACATTTGCTAATTCTTACGGGTTTTTTGGAGCCCATATTCTTTTTGTTAGCATTACAGCCCATATTGTGGCCACGGTTAAAAAATTATACGAAATTTTGCATATGTCGGTGCGGTCTGAACTGTTTTTAATCCTGAAATTTCGAGTCACATTTAGACTGATTTTAAAAATAAATGTATATCAATATAAAATCCAATAAATTGTCCACGCATAAAAATCAATGCAATTTAAAATCTCGAACTGAAAAAAAGATATTTGAAACTAATTGCCGGTTTGATGTGTCTTACATCCCATTTCTCATTACTTATAGGCCATTTTCCCGGCCAGCCGAATGAAGCTCCCCTCGTCTAGCCCAACAGGCCTGATAAAGTGACTTACTTGACAAATCGCAAAAAAACTGGGCTAGCCATTTTCAAAAAGAAAAAAAACTACTGGGATGGTCTGTGGTAAACATAAAAGAAAAGGCTGTCTAGACAGGCCAGAGTGTCCCGCACAGCCCAGTTGACACCCTACTTCCGTCTCAAAAACATATTAGATAAATGCCACTCCAATTATGGCGATTCATAAAAATGCCACTACAATTTCCAAACTTTGAAAAATGCCACTGCAATTTTTGCAAACTTTGAAAACGCCATCGTAGCTTGCAAACTTTGAAAAATGCCACCTGCACTTCAAAAATCACTAGAAATGGCATGAAATGGCATTTTCAAAGTTTGAAATTGCAGTGGCATTTCTCGGAGGCATTTATCAAATTAACCCAAAACAAAAATAATCGGGCGAGCTGCTGGGTCCTCGTGTCACCGCTCACAGTAATTCTCTCATTTATTGACTACGCTGACAATGGCATGGGACCCAGATGTCGAATCCACTAGGAGGAGCCATTTTTTATTGGCTTGAAATAAGGAGGCACTTGCTTGCGTACTGCCATGACCTTGGCGGGTCCCTGCTGTCATCCTCTCCACGTACAATCATCTCCTGATTGTGTACGCATCAACTTGCTAGGCCCACAAGTCAGCCTCTAAACCCGTGGAGGACAAATACAAACCATTTAAGAAAATAACAGCCCATTCCATACATTCAAATGGAAAGTTCAACATTCAGAGCAAAGTAACAGGTCTGATCCACATATAGAGTACTGAACTTCCACGTTGACAGCCATCATAGCCAAGTTAACTATCTCCTCCCACTAGACAAGTACTAACGTACTCTTAGCTAACTAGACGATGCCGGTGGTACACGCTAAACGCCAGCACCAGCGTCTTGCGCCTCGCCTCGGGCTTGCCAGAGGTGCGATAGGGCGCGTTTCTCGCGCGCGTTGGCCCTTTCCATGCCGGCGTGGTCCACCGAAGGTTCGGCTTCCAAGTTTGAAACCCACTTGACGAGCTGGTAGTAAAAATCAGCGTCGCGAACGCGTGCGTGTCCGACAGCCTCCAGGGCTATTTGCCGGGGACCGGCCTCCATGTAGTCGGCCCAGTTGCGGGCGCTCTGCTCGCGACTCAGAGCGTCGGTGCGCTGCTGCTCCATGTCCCGCTGGCGGTGCAAATCGGTGTTACGCTGCTCCTCCGCCAGGCGGTCGCGCTCCAACAACTCCTGCTCTTCCGCCATGCGGTTGCGCTACAACAACTCCTCGATCTGCGCATTGCCATCTAAAGACAGATAGAATGCCTCCCCCCTCCGTCTGCCTTCCTGTCACATCCCTAGTTCTGGTATGCTCAACGCTAGCTAGTCATTTGTGCATCATGTTCAAATTTCATTTAAATTTGAATTGGGGATTTATGGAACCCTCAGAATCATTTCTGGAAATGACCCAAATAAAAATTGCTCCAAAAGGGTCCAAGAAAATGCTCATGTTGTCCTCTGAAAATACTAGACAGAGATGAAAATCAAACCATTATTTTTGGGAACTCATAAGTATTTATTTTGGGCTTTTGGAATTAATGCATAATTATTTGCATTGGATATATAAATGTTATATATATGTTATATGTCCAAAAATTATGCCATTTGTTGAGGAGCTCTGGAATAATACTACTAGTTCCTACAACAATTGGCATAAGTAAATAAAATGATTTAGTATTATTATTAAATCAAAACAAATGTCAAAAAAATAGAAAAGAAAAAGAAATGGGAAAAACCATACCTGGCGCTTACCTCCCTGTGCAGCCCAGCCCAGCCACCGGCCGACACCGATCGTCCTGTCCCTCGCCAGAGGACACGGGCGCGTGCTCAACGCTACAGCCGCCAAGCCGCCACCACCTCCTCCTCCTCCCTGCACGCTTTCTCCGCTGCTGCGTCGCCGACGCCACGCGCTGCCCCACACCGCTTTCACTCCCTCTCCCTCTGCCTCCTCCCTGGTTCTCTCCCGCACGTCCGCCTGAACACCACCGTCGCCGCATCTCGTCGCCGTCGTAGCCACCGCCTCCCCCTCGCCTCTCCGACACGCGCAGAAGCTCCGCCACATCGCCGGCTACCTCCCCGTCAAGCCACGTGCCTCGGGAGGCCCTGGAGCGCCGCCATCGCCATCCTCTTCGTCACCGGATGCCCGAGATCGCCGACAATGCTCCGGCCGCACCAGTGCTTCCCCGAGCTCGCTGACGCCTTCGCTCGATCTGCCGTGAGCTCTACTTCGTTTCCCCCTCCTCCCCGTGCTCGTTTACCCTGTCTAGCTAGCTCAACCACCATGCCCGCAAGCTCCTCGCCGCCGGCCATGGCGCCACGGTGGCCAGAGCCCGAGCCAGCCACTCCCTGCCCGTGTTTACAGTGCCAGACGCCAGAGGCCGAGGAGCCCTCTCATCCATCGCTGCACCGCAACGCCGCGCCCGCAAGCCATCGAACTCCGGCCGCCGCCGCGAGCTCTGCTCCGGCGAGGTCCGGCACCCCCACGGTCTCCCGCGTGTTCCACTGGATGCGCGCGAGCCTGGGCTCCTCGCAGATGGTCTCCGCCGCCAAAATGGTCTCCGGGAGAGCGAACCCGAGCCTCCGCCGCGTCTGTTGCCACCGGCGACGAGCCGCCGGCTGGTTAGGCCCTGTTGACCAGGGGTTTGACCTCCCCTGGGTCGCTGACAAGTGGGCCCAGGCCCCAGCTAATCCTAGTTTAGTTTTAAATTAAGTTTAATTAACTTCATTGACATTTTAGTTAGTAGTAGTTTAACACTAATTAACTTAGATTAGTTAGTTAGTCACTGACGTGTGGACCCCGCGCGTCAGGTTTGACCTGGTCAGCGCCGTTGACCGCTGATGCAGTGCTGACGTCATGCTGACGCAATTATTTATTTTCTGGAATTATCTTTAAACAGGAAATCCCAGAAAATGTTCAAAACTTCAAAAATTCATATCAATTCAAACGTAGCTCAGATTGAAATAATTTATATATGAAAAATTATCAGAAAAATGCAATATATCCATCTGTACCAGTTTCATGCATGACAAACCAACCTAAACCTGCTGTATAGGTGAAAACATATATATGGCATTTATAAGAGCTTAATTTGGAGTTGCATTTGAACCCTTGGTCCAAATGGACTTCACTCAAGAGGAATACTAGCTGCATTAGCTCAAACAGCATCACATCTACATGCCATGTTCATGCATCATATTGTTGCATATGCTTGTGTTTTGATTGTTGGCACTGCTCCTTCTCGATAGGTCCCGCTCCGGAGAGTGCTCGAGAGTACTGCTCTATGAAGCAAAGCCTTCCTTGTTGATCTACCAGCAAGCAAACCCCTTGTTCATTCCGATACAATCCTACTCTCTCGCTCCTGCTCTCAGTTATTGCATTAGGACAACAATGATTCATCTGCTACTTTGTGCTGCGGTAGTTGAACCCATTCCTCTGCATGACCTGTCATTGCCACAGTAAATAGTTGAAACCCACTAGCATGTGTAGGAGTTGATTGAGCCCATGTTGTGTTCCTGCCATGCCATGCCTGCTATTGCTTAGAGTTGTGTCAGGTCTGATTCATTGGGAATGAATTGGAGTGTTATGATATGTTCTGATGCTAAGAGTGAAGTGTGTGAACACGATTTGGTAAAGGTAGCGGTGAGAGGCCATGTAGGAGTACATGGTGGGTTGTCTCACCGAACCGTCTGTAGTAATCGAAGTTCTGTGTATGTTGTCCAATGACTAGCTACTACCACACATTGAATGCTTAAGTGCCCTCTCGACTTATTAACCAACTTGGTCTCTGTCCCAGAGTCGCAACTAGTTTCGTGTTTGTAGTTAGTGTTAGTAGTCTACCAAGTGGCACCCGCTAGGTGGGCTTGGGACAGATTAGGCACAAGTGGCACGGTGTACCAAGCGAGATCCATCCGGCGAGGTGGGCTTGGGAACCCTGCTCACATCGTTTGGGGCCATGAGCGACACCCCGGCCGGATCTCCTTGCGGATGGAACCTGAATAGGCGATAAACCCGGCTAGAGTCTTGTGTTGTTAGTCGTCGTGGCGACTCCTCGCCAAAGCTTCCGCTTGAAGGTAGCCGAGATACATGACGTGTACATGGTGGTAAGTGGCGAGAGCGTGTGTGAAGAAGTACACCCCTGCAGGGTTAACATGATCTATTCGAATAGCCGGGTCCGCAGATATGGACTTCTTGGATGCTTACATGGTACATAGACAACTTGAAGTGGATACTATAAAATGCTCAAGACAAGTGTGAGTGCTATGGATGGCCTTCTCGTAGGGAGACGGGGATGAATCCATAGTAGTGTATTGAGTGCTGATTAGTGGACTCGTGTGCGCCATATCACCTCAAAGAAGTTCTGGTAGTCGTAGAACAGGATAGCCACAGAGTCAAAGCTGGCTTGCTGCAACTAAACCCCACATTACCCTCTTGATACAAATGCATGTATGATAGGATCGATAAGTCTTGCTGAGTACCTTTGTACTCATGGTGCTTTATTTATGTTTTTGCAATGGAGACTTCGGTCTTACTAGTGTTCTCGTGGACTTTGACAAGTAGCTTGTACCTCAGCTACGATCTTGATCGGATGTTGTAGATAGTCGCTCTTCACCTTTTTCATTTGTAGATGTCTGTACCCGCATATGTAATGCTTCCGCTTGTTGCTTGTATGCTCGTATGATGGGTCCCGTGACCCCTGCTTGCAATATATGTTATGATGGCTCTTCCGAGCCTTTATCTATATGAGTTGTTGAGTTATGCTTGTGATGCCATGTTGTACAACACATACTTGCATGTTATGCGACGTGTAATGTGTATTGCTATGTGTGGGATCCGACTATCTAGTTGTTTATCTTTAGTAGCCTCTCTTACCGAAATGTCTCCTAGTGCTTCCATCGAGCCCCGGTAGCTTGCTACCGCTTCGAACACTTAGGCTGCCCGGCATGTGTCCTTCTTCGCTCTCGTGTCATCCCTTCGAAATGTCACGCGATGAATACCGTAGTCCCGTTAGCCCGCTACAGCCCGGTTTATCGGAGTCTGTTAGCCAGTGCTACAGCTGGATTCACTTTCCGATGACCGACACGCTCGATGCCGGGTCATGGATGCCCGTCCTTGTAAGTTTGTGCCACTTTGGGTTTACGACTAGCCATGTCAGCCCGGCTCCTTATCATATGGATGCTAGCGACACTATCATATACGTGTGCCAAAAGGCGCAAACGGTCTCGCAAAGGTAAGGCGACACCGTGGGGATACCGTGTGAGGCCGCAAAGTGATATGAGGTGTTACATGCTAGATCGATGTGGCATTGAGTCGGGTCCCGACAGCTTTGGTATCGAGCCTGATCGCTGAGGATTACCAAGCCAAACCGGTCAAGTTGAGTCTAGAAATTCTTTAGTAATGTAAGAGAATTGATTGTGGGAAGGAACGAAGGCTCTTTTTACTCCTTATACCTCATGGCCTTCTCGATCCGAAATCATCATATCTTTCCTGCGGGGTTAAGGAACTAGGCTTTCTTCCGCTCATCGTGATCACGTGTTACTATTCCGTAGTCCCATAGGATTGGTTGATCAGAGTCATACCCCAGTTCCGAGTACTTCCGGTGTAGCCTGTTTAGTATGATCTCAAAACCTTAAGTGGTGATGTTGAGTGTGTTACTACCCCATTTTAGCATGATGTCTCATTCTGAGCATTTTACTGCCGTTATGCTGCCGGAATTGCCCTAGGAGTTCGAGAGTTACTAATTCCCTTGTCCTACATTCTATAGCTTATAGTTGATGTTGATCCGTCCTTGGTTTCGTTTCTCAGGATGTCATCGCTTAAGCGAAGTTCTCATTGCTCGTAGTCGAATCCACGGAGATGGTAGGGATGAGGATCCTCCCGACCAGCCTTCATTGACAGAGTTCATGTTAGAGATGGAGAAGAACAAGCGTGAGTCTAACCGCTTGTTGGCACGTATCGAGGAGAACACCGCACATCGGTTCAAAGGGTATGCAACCATTCATGACTTCATTCGCTTGCACCCACCTACCTTTCATCATTCCATCGAGCCACTTGATGCGTATGACCGCCCGTAGTATCACACACAAGCTCCGCTCTGCGAACGTAGCTGAAGATGACAAGGTCACCTATGCCACATACCATCTGGAAGGTCCTGCTAGTCTTTGGTGGCAGAACTATGAGGCTATGCTTCCAGCTGGTCAGACTCCTACCTGGAGGGATTTCATTGAGGCTTTTCGCGAGCATCACATTCCTCAGGCCCTCATTGATCGCAAGAGAGAAGAGTTTTGTAGTTTCACCCAGAGTAAGATGGCTGTTGATGCTTATAGTAGAGAGTTTGAGAACCTTGCTCGTTATGCCACAGAAGAGGTGTCCACGGACGCTAAGAAGCAGTCTAGGTTCCGGAAGGGTCTCAATCCCAAGTTGCGTCGTGATCTCCACCTGCATCATTGTGATACATTCCAAGCTCTAGTGAACAAGGCCATTAATGCAGAGACAGGCCACATTGCCTGTATTTGCACTCAGACCAGAGTTGCTCCACCCCAGCCTGAGAAGTCTGTTGGCCATGGTAAGCCATCACGCAAGATGATTAGTGCCAGGTCAGCTCACCCTGAACTTGGACTTGTGCATCACGCCTCAGCCTAAAGACGCCATGATGATCCGGATGTCATTCTTGGTACACTCCTTGTCAATCGTCACCCAAAGATCGGTTCTATTCGACATCGAGCGCCTAATTCCTTCATTTCTGAAAGCTATGCCCGCTTGCACGACATGTCATTTTGTGATATGCCCTCCCCACTACTTATTCAAACTCCTGGATCCAAATGGCAAACTTCTAGTGTAAGCCATGGTAACGAAATCCTTGTAGACAGACTTGTATTCCTTGCATCACTTATAGCTCTCAAGTCTTCGGATATTAACATCATCTTGGGTATGGACTGGATGACAGCTCATCATGCCAAGATTGATTGTTTCACCAGGTCTGTTCAGCTTACACATCCATCTGGCAAGATAGTCACTGTCTCCACCAGAGTTGCAAAGCGCCAACTCTATTCTCTTAATGCCAGCCCTCTTCCAGACCTTGAAGATATCCCGGTAGTCCGTGACTTTCCTGGATGTCTTTCAGAGGAACTGCCAGTGTTCCACCCGATGAGATGTAGAGTTCGCTATAGATCTTATCCCAGAACCGCTCCAATCTCTAGGAGACCTTACAAAATGGCACCCTTAGAACTAGCCGAGCTTAAGAAACAACTTGATGAGTCCTTGCAAAAGGGTTTCATCCGTCCTAGTTCTTCTCCTTGGGCTTGCCCCGTCCTCTTCGTCAAGAAGAAGGATGGTACGGACCGGATGGTTGTAGATTATCGTCCCGTTAATTTGGTCACGATAAAGAACAAATATCCGCTCCCCAGGATCAACGATCTGTATGATCAGCTCGCTGGATCCTCAGTCTTCTCCAAGATGGATTTGAGGTTAGGCTACCACCAAATCAAAATCAGAAACGGGGACATTCCTAAAACGGCTTTTGTCACTCGTTACGGCCAGTACGAGTACACTGTCATGTCCTTTGGTCTAACCAATGCTCCAGCCACATTCTCCCGCTTGATGAACTCAATCTTCATGGAGTACTTAGATAAATTTGTCGTGGTTTATCTCGATGATATTCTTATTTACTCGAAGAACGAGGAAGAGCATGCCGAACATCTTAGACTTGTGTTAGAGAAACTCAGAGAGCACCGCCTTTATGCCAAGTTCTCCAAGTGTGAATTTGGTTGCGTAAGTGACCTACCTAGGCCACGTAATCTCCGGTAAGGGCATTGCTATCAATCCCGAGAGAGTTAAGGCCGTTCTCGATTGACTCCACCAAACCGTTAAACAAGTTAGAGTTTCCTTGGTCTAGCCAGCTATTGTCGCCGCTTTGTTGAAAACTTCTAAAGTGGCCAAACACCTCACGGAACTTCTCAAGAAAGATAAAAGTTTGAGTGGTCCCCACAAGTGTGAGTGCAGTTTTCAGAACCAAAAGACGCGCTGACTTCTCGCTCCCATACTTGTGCCATCGGATTTCACTAAAGATTTTATTATCTATCGCGACGCCTCACGACAGGGACTAGGTTGCATTCTTATGCAGGATCGCCATGTGATTGCCTATGCATCTCGTCGATTGCATCCACATGAGGAGAATTATCCTACACATGATCTAGAGCTTGCACCGTAGTCTATGCACTCAAGACTGGCGACATTACCTTCTTGGTAAACGCTATAGATCTACACCAATCACCGAGTCTCAAGTATATCTTCACCCAACCAGATCTGAACCTTAGGCAAAGACGTTGGTTGGAGTTGATCTCAGATTATGATCTAGGATTACCTACACCCCTGTGCAAAGCTAATGTCATGGCTGATGCACTAAGTCGAAAATCCTATTGCAACAACCTCATGTTGCAGCAGGCCAACCACTTCTCCATGAGGAATTTTGTGCTTAACCTTCACATTGCTCCTCGCGATTCCTTTCTACATTGGTGGCGAAACCTACTCTCGAGGATCGATCATTATTGACCGTAAGTTTGATAGGATGTTATCCGCATCAAGAGAAACATTAAGAAGGAGTTGGTGGATGTTTCTCTATGGATGATCGTGGTGTTGTTTTCTTCGAGAATCGCTTGGGTTCCCAAGAATCAACATCTGCGACAATTGATTCTTAAGGAGTCGCATGAATCCTCTCACGATTCATCCCGTAGTACTAAGATGTATCAGACCTCGCCAGAGGTTCCGTGGACTAGGATGAAGAGAGAAATCGCTGAGTTCATTGCTAAATGTGACGCTTTGTTGTCGCGTTAGGCGAGCATCAAAGGCCTCTTGGCACCCTTCATCCTTTAGCTATTCCTGAGTGGAAATGGGATAAAGTTGGTATGGACTTCATCACCGCTTTCCCAGACCAAGAAAGGGATAATGCTATCTTCGTAGTCATTGATCGCCTTCCAAAGTGGCTCACTTCCTTCCTGCTTGAGAGAGATATCATCGCTAGTCAGCTCGTGACTTATATATTTCTAATAGTATCACTTCATGGTGTTCCACTAGAGATCAATTCAGACCGTGGCGCTCTTTTCACTTCTCATTTCGGGAGAGTTTCCAAACCGCCATGGGAACCCATCTTTCCTTTAGTACCGCTTTCCACCCTCACCGAGTGGTCGTGGAACGGGTCAATCAAATTCTCAAGACATGCTCGAGCTTGCGTTATCTCATTCGGTATGGATTGGGAGAAGTGCCTTCCTTTCGCCGAAGTTTGCTTATAACAATAGCTATCAATCCAGCCTCAAGAAAGCTCCTTTTGAGATTCTCTATGGACGAAGATGTCGAACACCGCTGAACTGGTCGAAACCGTGAAAGACAATTCTTTGGACCGACATGATCCAGAGGCGTAAGAGCAAGTTCGCATCATTCGTGAGAATTTAAAACAGCCCGCCTCGTCAAAAGAGCCAAGATGATCGCCATCATAAGGATATGACTTATGAAGTTGGCGATAAAGCTTACCTTCGGTTACTCCCTTGAAGGGTACCCATCGATTCGGTATCAAGGGCAAGTTGGCTCCTCGTTACGTTGGTCCTTTTCGCATTCTCGCTAAACGAGGAGAGGTTGCCTACAGTTGGAACTACCCCCACATCTTTCTCGAGTCCATGATGTCTTCCACGTCTCTCAACTCAGGCGTTGCTTCTCGGATCCTATCCGCGGAGTGGATCACGAAACGCTTGATCTCCAAGATAACCTCACATATCGAGAGTATCCAGTTCGCATTCTTGATCAGGCAGAGCGTGTCACTCGACGTCATAATATCAAGTTTCTCAAGGTTTGGTGGTCTCATCATTCCGAGAGAGAAGCTACTTGGGAGCGAGAAGATCGTCTTCGACTGGAGTACCCCACCTTCTTTCCGTCGACCCCCGAATCTCGGGACAAGATTCTTTCAAGTGGGGGCGAGTTGTCACATCCCTAGTTCTGGTATGCTCAAGGCTAGCTAGTCATTTGTGCATCATGTTTAAATTTCATTTAAATTTGGATTGGGGATTTATGGAACCCTCAGAATCATTTCTGGAAATGACCCAAATAAAAATTGCTCCAAAAGGGTCCAAGAAAATGCTCATGTTGTCCTCTGAAAATACTGGACAGAGATGAAAATCAAACCATTATTTTTGGGAACTCATAAGTATTTATTTTGGGCTTTTGGAATTAATGCATAATTATTTGCATTGGATATATAAATGTTATATATATATGTTATATGTCCAAAAATTATGCCATTTGTTGAGGAGCTCTGGAATAATACTACTAGTTCCTACAAAAATTGGCATAAGTAAATAAAATGATTTAGTATTATTATTAAATCAAAACAAATGTCAGAAAAATAGAAAAGAAAAAGAAATGGGAAAAACCATACCTGGCGCTTACCTCCCTGTGCAGCCCAGCCCAGCCAGCTGGCCGACGCCAGTCGTCCCTGTCCCCTCGCCAGGAGGACACGGGCGCAGGTGCGACGCGCAGACCGCCAAGGCCGCCCACCTCCTCCTCCCTGCCTGTTTCCTCCGCTGCTGCGTCGACGACGCCACGCTGCTGCCCCGCACCGCTTTCACTCCCTCTCACTCCTCCTCCTGGTTCTCCCCGCACGCGTCCGCCTCAACACCACTGCCGCCAGATCTCATCGCTGCCGAGCCACCGCCCCCTCGCCTCTCGACACGCGCAGAAGCTCCGCCACATCGCCGCTACCTCCCGTCTGCCACGCGCTCGGGAGGCCCCGAGCGCCGCCATCGCCATCGCTCTTAAATCACCGCTGCCCGAGATCGCCGACGATGCTCCGGCCGCACCAGTGCTTCCCCGAGCTCGCTGACGCCTTCGCTGGATCCGCCGTGAGCTCTACTTCGTTTCCCCCTCCTCCCCGTGCTCGTTTACCCTGTCTAGCTAGCTCAACCACCATGCCCGCAAGCTCCTCGCCGCCGGCCATGGCGCCACGGTGGCCGGAGCCCGAGCCAGCCACTCCCGCGCGCGTCACCGTGTTCCTGGTGACGCCAGGAGGCCGTAGGAGCCCTCTGCATCCAATGCCGCACACGCAACGCCGCTCAAGCAGCCAGCGAACTCCGCCGCCACCGAGCTCTCTGCTCCCATGAGCTCCGCACCCCCACGGTCTCCGCGTGTCCCACTGGATGCGCGAGCCTGGGCTCGCAGATGGTCTCCGCCGCCAAATGGTCTCCGGAGAGCGAACCCGAGCCTCCGCTGCGCTGTCAAGTTGCCACCGCGCACGAGCCGCGGCTGGTTAGGCCCTGCTGACCAGGGTTTGACCTCCCTGGTCGCCGACAAGTGAGCCCAGCCCCAGCCTAATCCTAGTTTAGTTTTTAATTAAGTTTAATTAACTTCATTGACATTTTAGTCAGCAGTAGTTTAACACTAATTAACTTAGATTAGTTAGTTAGTCACTGACGTGTGGACCCTGCGCGTCAGGTTTGACCTGGTCAGCGCCGTTGACCGCTGACGCAGTGCTGACGTCATGCTGACGCAATTATTTATTTTCTGGAATTATTTTTAAACAGGAAATCCCAGAAAATGTTCAAAACTTCAAAAATTCATATCAATTCAACCGTAGCTCAGATTGAAATAATCTATATATGAAAAATTATCAGAAAAATGCAATCTATCCATCTGTACCAGTTTCATGCATGACAAACCAACCTAAACCTGCTGTATAGGTGAAAACATATATATGGCATTTATAAGAGCTTAATTTGGAGTTGCATTTGAACCCTTGGTCCAAATGGACTTCACTCAAGAGGAATACTAGCTGCATTAGCTCAAACAGCATCACATCTACATGCCATGTTCATGCATCATATTGTTGCATATGCTTGTGTTTTGATTGTTGGCACCGTTCCTTCTCGATAGGTCCTGCTCCGGAGAGTGCTCGAGAGTACTGCTCTATGAAGCGGTGCCTTCCTTGTTGATCTACCAGCAAGCAAACCCCTTGTTCATTCCGACACAATCCTACTCTCTCGCTCCTGCTCTCGCTTATTGCATTAGGACAACAACGATTCATCTGCTACTTTGTGCTGCGGTAGTTGAACCCATTCCTCTGCATGACCTGTCATTGCCACAGTAAATAGTTGAAACCCACTAGCATGTGTAGGAGTTGATTGAGCCCATGTTGTGTTCCTGCCATGCCATGCCTGCTATTGCTTAGAGTTGTGTCAGGTCTGATTCATTGGGAATGAATTGGAGTGTTACGATATGTTCTGATGCTAAGAGTGAAGTGTGTGAACACGATTTGGTAAAGGTAGCGGTGAGAGGCCATGTAGGAGTACATGGTGGGTTGTCTCACTGGAACCGCCCTTAAGCACCGAGTTCTGTGTATGTTGTCCAATGACTAGCTACTACCACACATTGGAATGCTTAAGTTCCCCTCTCGACTTATTAACCAACTTGGTCTCTGTCCAGGAGTCGCAACTAGTTTCTGGTGTTTGTAGGTAGTGTTAGTAGTCTACCAAGTGGCACCCGCCGTGGGCTTGGGACAGATTAGGCACAAGTGGCACGGTGTACCAAGCGAGATCCATCCGGCGAGGTGGGCTTGGGAACCCTGTTCACATCGCTTGGGGCGTGAGCGACACCCGCCGGATCTCCTTGCGGATGGAACCCGAATAGGCGATAAACCTGGGCTAGAGTCTTGTGTGGTTAGTCGTCGTGGCCGACTCCTCGCCAAAGCTTCCGCTGAAGGTAGCCGAGATACACGACGTGTACATGGTGGTAAGTGGCGAGAGCGTGTGTGAAGAAGTACACCCTGCAGGTTAACATGATCTATTCAATAGTCGGGTCCATGGATATGGACTTCTTGGATGCTTACATGGTACATAGACAACTTGAAGTGGATACTATAAAATGCTCAAGACAAGTGTGAGTGCTATGGATGGCCTTCTCGAGGGGAGACGGGATGAATCCATAGTAGTGTATTGAGTGGTGATTAGTGGACTCTGTGCACCATATCACCTCAAAGAAGTTCGTAGTCGAGAACAGATAGCCACAGAGTCAAAGCTGGCTTGTCGCAACTAAACCCCACATTACCCTCTTGATACAAATGCATGTATGATAGGATCTGATGTAAGTCTTGCTGAGTACCTTTGTACTCATGGTGCTTTATTTATGTTTTTGCAGCGGAGACTTCGGTCTTACTAGTGTTCTCGTGGACTTCGACGAGTAGCTTGTACCTCAGCTATGATCTTGATCGGATGTTGTAGATAGTCAGGCTCTTCAGCCTTTTTCATTTGTAGATGTCTGTACCCAGACATGTAATGCTTCCGCTTGTTGCTTGTATGCTCTGTATGATGGGTCCTATGACCCCTGTTTGCAATATATGTTATGATGGCTCTTCTGAGCCTTTATCTATATGAGTTGTTGAGTTATGCTGTGATGTCATGTTGTACAACACATACTTGCATGTTATGCGTACGTGTAATGTGTATTGCTATGTGTGGGATCTGACTATCTAGTTGTTTATCTTTTGTAGCCTCTCTTACCGGGAAATGTCTCCTAGTGCTTCTATCGAGCCCTCGGTAGCTTGCTACCGCTCCTAACAGCTTAGGCTGGCGGCATGTGTCCTTCTTCGCTCTCGTGTTCGTCCCTTCGAGGAAATGTCACGCGATGAATACCGAGTCCCGTTAGCCCGCTACAGCCCGGTTTACGATCGGAGTCCTGTTAGCCCAAAGCTACAGCACTGGATTCACTCGCGATGACCGACACGCTCGATGCTTTGGGTCATGGATGCTTGTCCCTGTAAGTTTGTGCCACTTTGGGTTTACGACTAGCCATGTCAGCCCGGGCTCCTTATCATATGGATGCTAGCGACACTATCATATACGTGTGCCAAAAGGCGCAAACGGTCCCGGGAAAAGGTAAGGCGACACCCGTGGGGATACCGTGCGTGAGGCCGCAAAGTGATATGAGGTGTCACATGCTAGATCGATGTGGCATTGAGTCGGGGTCCTGACACTTCCGGTGAAAAACCGAACACTAGTTCCGGCGGTGACCACCTCCGGCGTCACCTACCGCGGACGGGCGGGGGCATGGCGGACTTGGCGAGTGACGTCGGGCTGGTGGGGGCTTATGAGGATATGGCGAATTGGGTCACGGTGGCACTGGAGAATGCTGGGAAACAGTACTTATAGGGGGAAGGTAGCGCGACGGTCATCGGAATTCAATGCATAATGGCTTAGCGCGCCAGCTTGCCGTTGAAAACTAGGGAAACTGAAATTATGATCGTGCTGCATCGTCCCGCTCGGGTCGCACGCCGGCATGGCGGTCAAACGAGTGCACTCGAATCATCTCCCTCCTTGTCAATAATGATTTCACGGATTTAAAATGCCCGCAACAATTAAAGAGTATCTTTTTTGCATCAGTTAGCTGCCTTAATTACGGCCGGCTGCATGCAGGCACTCAGAATCGCTCGCAAGCAGTATGCGAAGCAGCATGCAACAAGTCGCAGCCGAGGGCATGCATGCAGCCACTTAAATTGCTGGAATTAATTAGGCTTAAACTTCTGCATGCCGTTAATTATTTCCATGCCTTGGTCTAGCTGCTTTGCTCACGGGACTAATAAACCCGGATGGAGGGAGTAGCTTGGTTGGTGAGAGGTTTGAATTAAGCCCTGCAAACCGGAAAGGAGGTACTAGTACGTGCGTGATCCGCTATTTATTCGTGTAGGATCGAGTAGGTCGTTTCTTGAATTGAGCCCTGCAAACTGGAAAGGAGGTAGTACGTGCGTGATACGCTATTTATCTGTGTAGGATCGATAGTGTAGCTTGTCAGTTTCTTCAGAGGTAGGCATTTTTATCCGTGTAGGATCGATAGTGTAGCTTGTCAGTTTCTTCAGAGGTAGGCATTTTTATTCAAAAAACTGCCACTTCGCATCTTGCGTCGCAAATAAAACTGCCAGGTGCGCATTTGTAGGCTAGCTAGTGATCGATCAGTAACTTGTAAACACTGAGCGAACAGAAATATGTAACCGTTAATTCATATCAATGATTCACAGATCATATACAAATATGTAGCTCCAAAAGCAAAGATCAGCCACTTCGGATCTTGCGTCGCAACTAAAACTAACTAGTAGGATTCCCATACATAAGATCAACATGTTAATGCATCTCAATGATTCACAGATCATATACAAATATGTAGCTCCAAAAGCAAAGATCTAGAAAAAACATCTGTTCTTCCTACTAACATGGATGCTTCTCTTGGCCAACATTCAGTACAGACTGAAAGAAAAATTTGTTTGTAAAGTCGACAATTCCTCTTGCAAACGTAAGTGGTTTCACCAACAGCTGGAACCATGAGAATGAACAACACATGATGGAGGAACATCCACTGCAATATGATTTGGTCTTCTCTCGATCACTCCATGAGACTATTTTCAGAATACAAACTTTAACTTAGGGAAAATGATGCCCATTGTATAATCAGACCAAAGCAATGAAGCACCAAGTGTTGGCGAAGAATAGTACAAGATTACTTTTCTGCAGTCCATGAAGTGACTATCCAATCTTTGTGTCTATTTTCAAATGGCACTCGCATGCAAGGACTATACTATTCTCTTGTGCAGTTCAACCAAAATTGCGGACACTTTGTTTGTTTGCCAAATAGCAACGGGCAGACATCTCTGTCTGCACAAATATCAAGCAGCTAGTAAACATATACCACACCATGTTCGCAGTGATGGAAGAGGTGAAATCGATACAACCGAAATTGAGCATCCAATCATTGAATCTTGTCTTGCACCTCCAATGTAGGTCCACCCTGCCAATAAATTCACATGCAAACCACTAGTATTACTATCTAATGACAGTACAAAAAGAGTAGCAAGATAGTAGCAAACCATGTACCTTCATAATGAACAACTCATAGTGCCACCAATTGGATATAAAGGTTTGGAAAAAAAACATGCTCCTAATGTTAAACCAGTTGGACTTTTTGTGCAGCTCCACTAAAATTGAGCATCCCTGTTTGCATAGATATTGAAAGTGTGATTACTATAAAAGTGGCACTAGTTGAAGCATAGACTCACAAATATAAGCATTCCAATTTCTTAATGGGAAAAGGTAGCAAGACTGTTTCTAACCACCTGTTTGAGGAATAAATAAAGCAACAGCGGCTGATGTCAGGAAGGCATACATAGTTTTTTTTCTGAAAAACTGATCCATTCCTGACCTTTCCTCTTCTTTTAAGCAAATTTTGTGCAGTTCTACTAAAATAAAATGCCATCACCGCCTTGACAATTTAGTTACACTGTACAAAAGGAAATGACTTAACATTACATCATGATGTCGGGTATGTAGTAGAAGGCATTAGAGACAAACATATAGACCTCCTCTGATAACATAATGAACATTAATTTTAACAAAGGTGTGACTAGCTTTACCGGGATAATTTGAGTGAACTCTACACCTTCTGTTCCTTAATATAAGACGTTTTGTTCAATTTAAAGTACCCAAATGTCTAGTATTTAGAAAAACAGGTAGTAGTTTTCTTGAGCACATATCCGGGAAAGCTTGCCACACTTTATTTATGTCCATACGCTAATGCAACACCACTTCGAATACTACAAATATACACTAATCCGTGGCTAGTGCAAAAAGAGAGTAGTTAGTTTATTACAGGTACAAGACAATGGTTTTACTGAACAGATTTCAATAAACTCTAACACTGGAAGGTTTCTATAAGAATTAACAATACAAAATGTAAAGGTAACAAGTTTCAGCATTGGTATAATAGCTGTGCATGAGCATTAAACCAAATAAAAAAGTCTGAAGGTAACTAGCATTATTAACTAATGACAGTATAAAAAAATGGCAAACCATGTACCTCCAAGGTAAATATCATTTTGAACTCGGGGGGACCTTAAAAATTGCTATCCCAATCTTGATAATCGATCAAACATAAAAACTTGATCTTTCCTCTTGATAATCAAGAGAACAGCCAGAGGAGGAGGTGCCCACTCTTGACCTTTCCTCTTGTCTTCATAATTGTCTGTGCAGTTTAACCAAAATAAAATGACATCAGCGCCTTGGCATTTTGGTGACACTGTACAAAAAAATTAACTTATCTCATGAAAGTGAGGTATGTAATCTATAAGCAATAACAATTGCAAAAATCAAGGTAGTAACAAGTTTCATCGTTGGTATATCGGTGTGCAACAACATTAGAATGCCTTAGCTGAAAAATCTTTAATACATCCACAATCAACAGCTAACCTCGAAATGATCCAAAGGACATTAAATGGCACTGCTTAAATTTATATGTGGCATTAGACTGAGAGCGGCATTAGTTAAATGTGGCATCACTTTAGGAGTAGCATTGCTTGACTTGACTGCTGGCGTTATACTAACAGCAAAAAAAAGTGGCAATAAGAGCATGGGAGGCACATTCGGACAGTGGGCGCACCAGTACGATGTACCTCCACGGACGCAGAGTGGTCAGGGAGGTATGGTTTTCCAAAGCAACAAATATCCAGGCAGCATATGTGGATTACGTCCCATTTTTGTTCTCTTTAGCCACCATTTTCCTATGTGAGGACAACAAATCGATCGACCTTGTCATTCTCTATTGCGTTGTCATGCCTTTCTACCCTTCTTCAACAAAGAGACACGAGACTCGTTCCTTAGCTATTGATTTTCCCCTTTTCAACCTAGATGCGGGTTTGATGCCTACTCTCTTGGACAGTACAGTCTCCCTTCCTTTCCTTATTCAACCTAGACATGCATTAGTCTGCATGAAGTAGTGTTTCCTTTAATAGTGCAAATTATAGTTTCCATCTGCGTGGCCAGCAGAGTAGAGGATAGCAAATTGGGAAGATGGTGGAGTGGAAAAAGATCCACATGCAACGACATGCCAGATGGGGCAATAGAACAAGGGTATGGTTCGAAAAGAGGTAGCATACCTGAGGGTCGGCGGGAAGTGGCTTCGCTCATGGTCGTCGTCCTCCGCACACACTACGGCAACGATCCCGCGCGGGCGCTAGGTCAGAGAGGACGGCCTTGTCGTCAGTGTGTGACCTCACTCGCCGACGACGAGTGCGTCAACGCTGCACGTCCTTTTCTTCCCCGGCGGATCTGTGACCACCGGTGAGGAGGGAGAGAGGGGCCGTCCTTTTTAGATCTGGAGAGAGGGTGGTAGTGTGAGAAGCAAGTGGGCAGCCCTTGGCAAGAAAGCGTTGAAGCTCTAGCCTATATATATTCTTTATACTACTAGTACCGGAGGTGGAGTAGTGGTAGAGTAGTTTATATTTTCTCTGCGTACAGTACCAGTTAGTCGTGCTTCAAAACTGAACGGCGCGCCATTAAAAAAATAAAGGCCGATAACTAATGCGGCAGCTCAGGCCAACGCGGCAAGAACACATTTTGCACGAGAAATTACACACTATGTCTCGTTGACATGTGGTCCCGTTCCACATATCAGTGAGACGACGGCGAGTAGTAGGAGTATTTCCGAACCGACGTGTAGGCCGGGGTGCCCCTTCGTGAACTGTGGCAAACTGGCAACCGTCCACCGACTCTTCGCCTTTCCCTCTCGATTTGGAACTGCTGTCGCATGCTCTTCCTCTCCCTCCTCCATTTTCCTTCAGCCCTTTACCTGTTCTTCTGCCATTGTTTGATCGTCTTCTCCATGGAGGGAATAGGAAGGAAACGACCCCGTTATTCTTGCCCCGATCTAAAAGATGACGTGGTGGAGGAACTCATTGATCGGTGCGACGTCATCACCTCAGCTAGCATGGCAGGTTCGTTCAAGCCCATTCTCGATTCAACTAATAACATCATTACAAGGAACCCAAGAGTCAAGGAGCGGTTTGATCTCCCCTATTTTCTTCGCCGTGACCCTGATGACTAGCGGCGTCATGACGGAGGCCCCGCCCTGTGCAAGTTGATGCCGCTTGATAATGATACGTATGATGTTAAGATGTCATCGCTTGAGGGCAAGGCTTGGGCAGGCGCAAATGGAGATTGGGTTGTTTACATTGGGTCCAATCATGAAAAGCGAACTTGTGAATGTGTACACTCGTGACCGGTTCCACTTCCAAAAATCTCAACAGACTGCCCAGAGGTTGAGCACACCGGTATTGTACGCGCTCAAATACAATCATGGTGATCGTCTTCTATGGAAGATAGCAATTTCGAGTCCCCAACCGCTTGGAATTACAACAACTATGAAGTTGTTGCTATCTTCGACAAGCTTGTTGCCGTCGTCAGTGGTTTGACTGGATGGATATTGCTCAAAAATCAGTTTCTGTACACGGATGAGTACTGTGATGCAATTCAATACGAGGGCCTTGTGTTTGTTGCCACCACTTGTGGCACTGTTTTTGCATGGCATCCTCGTTGTTTTGGTACGTTTGTCTTCCACCGTAATTATAATTGTTTCATCCACATGCATGCGGGTTAGCAAGGCTAGTCATAGTGGGGAGTAACTTAGACTAGTAACATGCATATGTTACTAGTTTATGTTACTACTGTCGATAGTGCATAGTATCTTAGATTAGTATCATAGGTGGTCTCATTTATTGCCATGCATGACACATAGTATCATCACATTTATTATAACCATCTCTCTCTTCCTTAATTGCCTGCCACATAAGCATGTTTGCGAGTCCCAAGTGCATGATACTACTTATGTTATCCCCACTATGGCCAGCCTTACTAATTAACCTTCTTCTTGTGTTTCCAAGGTCCTGTGAACATTCCACCACCTATACTTGAAGATTTATATAACCAAGGGGGAGATGATGATGGTGATGATCACGAGCATGAGGACGAGCAGCGCCCATATACTATTTGGCGCCTGGCAACTAATTCCGATGGATCACATCTTCTCATGTGTATACAGCCCACTGATGATGTTATTGCTAAGGAAGCAGGTGTAGTCTCCCATGGTCGCACTCTCCGGACCTATTCCAACACCCGTTGCATGGTTTTCGGGATGGATACTAGTGTGCTAGCGCCAACTCCTTCTCCCTGGTACAGAATTGATAGTCTTGGAGAAAACTCGCTCTTCCTTGGACAAAACTATCCAATGATGGTGAAAGGTGATCCAACTGCTGTTGACACAACGTTACTACCATTTATGAGAAGCACCTGTGTCTATACCTTGGACATTTGGGTGGTTCCCTACCCTGGTACTGATATAATAGGCCGCTTCAGCCTGGATGATCTGTCCTGCGTTAGTCTCCAGATCAACAATGGATGGCCCGTCCCATTGAATCACTTGTGGTTCAAAGCAAGCGTTTCCAACGCCGAGGAATGGTTGAGTTGAAGTTCATTTCAATGCTTGTTATTTGTTGTATGGTGAAAACTTTAGTATTTATAATGTATCCTTGTTGTCGATGTGGGTTGATGACCTGTTGTATGTAATAAAATGATATGCCTATGATAAAGTTACTAAATTTATGAATGGCTTTCGAGTTGCTTCTGTGAGTGAGTGGTGCGATGAGGCAAAAAAAATATTTTCCGAATACATAATTGTACGTCCATTGCAACAGGTTATCGGATGAGGCCAATCAACAATAGTAGTACAATATTTGTACTAGCTTCACATGCTTTGCGCGTCGTGCGGGTCTTTTTACTGTAGCCATACTGTACTATGTAACCAGCACCTCGAATCCGCGATACTAGTAGAACTATATAGTAGTACTAACTAGTAGGAGTAGTAGGGTGGCATGGGCCAGAACAAGCATTCACGTCCAGGAGTACGGCACACGCCACCAGCACGACTTCCATCTGACATCATATTTCTTGGAGTCTGTGCTAGAGCAATCTCTTCAACGTCATCGTTTCTCTAACTCAGCCATCGCGCGGCAGGCGAGGTGGGGGTTTGCCGATAGTCGGTTTCCTTAACTGCGGTCCCACTTGTAAGGCCAACTGCAACTCACGACCCCAAACGGACCTCTGTTTTGCACGAACTCCAATGATAATTTTGACTAGAAAAGCAAGACCAAAGAAAACAAGAACCACAAGAATACATTTTACTACTCCTATAAGTTGGATTAGTGCCTTCTCGATGCATTCATTGTTGATCTGCGGAGGCTCGATCTTGCGTGCTTCTTTCTTCTTCGAGTGTAAAGAAGTAGACATTGCTTCCTCGCATCTAGTCTCATGTCTAGCCTCTATTCTAGTACTCCCTCCGGTCCGTTTTTCTCTGCGTCTAAGCAGCAACGTACATACCAAGTAGGAGTATCAACAAGTGCACTAATCTCATCTATAGCCTCTGTGCTAGCTAAAAGTGATAGAACATCTACTAAATTGTGCTCTATCAATATATGGATGTACTCTTCTTCCCAATACAAAAACTTGCATCCATTCTACTCCCTCTGTTGCACAATACATGCCTTCTATTTGTCAAAATATATATGTATCTAGACATGTTTTAGTATATAGGCACATCCATTTTTGGACAAATGGAAGTCAAGTATTTTGGAACGGGGGGAGTACACAATAAATTTTTTAATTTAGCACAACTAGTCTAATCCGAGAGCACAACCAAAGATTTGGTCGGGTTCTTCCTCCTTTTGCTGACACGTGGGACATCCAGCATCCAGGTCGTGTCATGAAAGGAAATAGAGTGGTAGTTGATAAGTTGAAGCCACGAGATGTGCATCTTGGGTTAAACTGTAAATAGAATCTTTCTTGGATTTGTTTTTCATCACCAACACGTCGAGGTGAAATATATGCAGGTTCAGTGGGTCCGCTTGCATTTTCACAGACATGTGGGACCGCATGTGAGCAAACAGACGATAGGCTCCGCGCGTCCGCTAGTTGGCTGAGAAGAGAGATAGAGGAGTGCTGAGCACGGACTACAGGAAATTTGTTCTACGTACTGTACCTCGATATAGGCTCAATATAGTGGGGTGGCATGTGCCATAACTAGCATTCACGTCTAGCACTACGGCACACGCCACCCACACGAGTCCCATCCGACACCAATTTTCTTGGAATCCGTGCTACAGCCATCTCTTCTCCCTCCTGTTTTCTCAGCCATCGCGCGGTGGGCGGTGTGGGGGTTTGCCGATAGTCGGTTTGCTCAACTACGGTCCCACTTGTAAGTGAAAATGCAACACCGCACACATACCCGCTTGAGCGGCGTGCCGGACCAACCGTGTGGGGGTGCGACACGGCAGGCTTTTCCTTTTGAACTCGTAACTTGTAAAATTTGGTTCTGCTCCATGGCGCGATCAATAGATAGAAAATAACGATTTTGCCTAGAGTAATGAGAAGTTTGGTTCTGGCGCGGTTCATGCATGGAGTACGTACGAATTATGAAGTTGATGCGAAAGGTAAGACAATTACTGTAGTATCATATACTACTACATGGATTTGACGGAAAGATAAAAATACATACGGATCCATCAACGACATCCTCACGCCCTAGTGCACCGGGTCACCAACCGACGTGTGAGGAGCAGCGGCATTGGCGGCGAGCTCAACGTGCTTCTGAACATTGCGTCCAAGGTTGCCCTGCGGTCCAAGAAGGCCAGCGTCCTATCGTCCTCCTCTTGAATGCGCGTAGACATGGGAGATTATGTCCATGGTGTCTTGCTGCGCCAGGCGCTGCGTGGCGAGCGCGACCTCAAGGTGGACATTTTCTGGCGCGACGGCGGGCAGTCGCCGGGCCACCAGTGTGTCGAAGAGGTTGTCACCATAGTGGCCGTTGAGGGTGGCGGGCATCGCAGAGCCTGGGCGCGTCGGCTGAAGGCTTACATCAAATTCGTCCGCGAGCTTCTTGACAACGGTGAACTTGTCGAGGACCTCGTCGAACAAGGAGACGAAGCTGTCGTCCAAGTGGCCCCTCGCCCTGCTGATACATCTCCAATGTATCTATAATTTTTGATTGCTCCATGCTACTTTATCTACTGTTTTAGGCAATATTGGGCTTTATTATCCACTTTTATATTATTTTTGGGACTAACCTATTAACCGGAGGCCCAAGCCAGATTTGCTGTTTTATGCCTATTTCAGTGTTTCGTGGAAAAGGAATATCAGACGGAGTCAAAACGGAACGAAGTCAACTAGAGAAGTTAATTTTGGAAGGAAACCAACCAGATGGGCTTGGAGTGCACGTCAGGGGATCCCCGGGCTGCCCACGAGGGTGGGAGGCGCGTCCCTCCCCCCTGGGTGCGCCCCCTACCTCGTGAGCCCCCTGGAGGTCCACCGACGTATCCCTTTCACCCATATATACCTACGTACCCTAAAACTTCCAGAACAGAAAATAGATCGGGAGTTCCGCCTCTGCAAGCCTCTGTAGCCACCAAAAACCAATCGGGACCCTGTTCTGGCACCCTGCCGGAGGGGGATCCCATCACCGGAGGCTATCTTCATCATCCCGGCGCTATCCATGATGAGGAGGGAGTAGTTCACCCTCGGGGCTGAGGGTATGTACCAGTACCTATGTGTTTGATCTCTCTCTCTCGTGTTCTCTCTCGTGTTCCTCTATGGCACGATCTTGATGTATCCCGATCTTTGCTATTGTAGTTGGATCTTATGATGTTTCTCCCCCTCACTCTCTTGTGATGAATTGAGTTTCCCCTTTTGAAGTTATCTTATTGGATTGAGTCTTTTATGAACACTTGATGTATGTCTTGCGTGGGATAACCTTGGTGACAATGGGTTATTCTATTGATCCACTTGATGTATGTTTTGGTGATCAACTTGCGGGTTTCATGACACTTGGGAACCTATGCATAGGGGTTGGCACACGTTCTTGACTCTCCGGTAGTAGCTTTGGGGCACTCTTTGAAGTACTTTTTTGTTGGTTGGATGAATCTGAGATTGTGTGATGCATATCGTATAATCATTCCCACGGATACTTGAGGTGACAATGGAGTATCTAGGTGAGATTAGGGTTTTGGTTGATTTGTATCTTAAGGTGTTATTCTAGTATGAACTCTTTTATAGATCGATCCGAAACAATAGCTTTGTGGTGGTTTCGTACCCGACCATAATCTCTACGTTTGTTCTCCGCTATTAGTGGCTTCGGATTGACTCTTTGTTGCATGTTGAGGGCTTTTCATATGTTCTATCTATGTTATTATTGTTGAGAGAACTTACACTAGTGAAAGTATGAACCCTAGGACTTGTTTCCTATCATTGCAATACCGTTTACGCTCACTTTTACCGCTTGTTACCTTGCTGTTTTTATTATTTCAGATTACAAAAACCTATATCTACTATCCATATTGCACTTGTATCACCATCTCTTCGCCGAACTAGTGCACCTATACAATTTACCATTGTATTGGGTGTGTTGGGGACACAAGAGATTTTTTGTTATTTGGTTGCAGGGTTGTTTGAGAGAGACCATCTTCATCCTACGCCTCCTACGGATTGATAAACCTTAGGTCATCCACTTGAGGAAATTTGCTCTTGTCCTACAAACCTGTGCACTTGCGGCCCAACAACGTCTACAAGAAGAAGGTTGTGTAGTAGACATCAAGCTCTTTTCTGGCGCCATTGCCGGGGAGGCTAGGTAAGTGAAGGTATATCTTTAGATCTTGCAATTGAATCTTTTTGTTTCTTGTTTTAGCACTAGTCTAGTTTATAAAAGAAAACTACAAAAAAATGGAGTTAAGTTTGTCTCAAACACTTCACCTTTTTAATACCTTTCGTGAGTATGATGGAAAGGATAATTGTGCTCAAGTGCTTGAAGAAGAAATCTATAGAATGTTTGGTACTAAATCTTTGAATGATGAGCATGATTGCAATGTTGTTAGTACGAATTCTTTGAATATCCATGATGCTAATGATGATTGCACTAGTTATGATGAAAATATCTCTTATGAGCATGCCAACTTTTGTGGAGTGCATGTTTGCATGAACACACCAAATAGAGAAGATATTTATTGCAAGAGGCATAAGTACTTAGAAACCAAATTGTTGCAAGAAGAGCTAGATGAATGTGCTGAAAATTTATTTTTTCTTAGCCATACTTGTGAACTTTGCAATGAACGTGATCATTTTAGTACCCAATGCAAATTGTTTCATGATCGTATCGTGTCCAAAAATTGTGATGACTTGATTTCCCTTACACATCATAATGAACTTAGTTTGCTCTTGGGTTATGAAGAAATTAAACGTATAACTAAGGATATTCCAAAATTTGCCCTTGATAAAGTTCTTCATTTTGATCTAGAGAAAATTTATATGTATTGTGCGGTGAATTGTATTGAAAATCCTTATATTGCCAATTACATAAAGAAAAGAAAACAAATAGAAGATGATGGGAATACTAATGAAAGGGAAGAGACTTCCCAATATCCTCCTATTAATCAGGTAACGAGGAGGAGCTTTCTATTCAACCAATATTGTCAATAAGGAGCTCAAAGAGGAAGGTTGAACCCACACATAATGCGAAGAAGAAAAAGAAAAGAAGGAGCAACAAAGGTAAAAAGGTATCCCTCCCAAATGATGTTGCTCCTGCTACTCATTGCGATGATGATAATTGCTATACTGTTGGTGCTATCAATATTTTTAATGATGAGAATGATTATGCTTATGATATGAAAGGGCCCAAGCTTGGGGAAGCTATGTTTGATTGGGATGAAATATTTGAGAATATATTTGCTGGAATTAATGTTTGTCCCAAGCTTGGGGATGCTATGTTTAATGAAGATGAGATTTTTAGCATCCCAAGTTTTGATATGCAAAGTTGTTATGATGATAGTATGCCTCCTACTTATGATGATTATTGTGATGAAACTTATGCTATAAAAAGTAGTGATGATTATATTTACAAATCTTGTGATGAAACTTATGCTTTAATGTGGAAACAATTTTTAGTGTTCAAGTCTCTTATGATACTCCCACTACTATTCATGAGAAGAATTTAGCTTATGTGGAGAGTAGTGAATTTTCTATGCTAGTAGATCATGAAAAGAATGTTTTAGGTGCTGGTTATCTTGTTGAATTCATTCATGATGCTACTGAAAATTATTATGAGGGAGGAACATATGCTTGTAGGAATTGCAATATTGTCAAGTTTCCTCTCTATGTGCTTAAATTCTTGAAGTTATGCTTGTTGTACCATCCTATGCTAGTTGATTATTGTTCCCATAAGTTGTTTGCTCACAAAATCCCTATTCATAGGATGTGGGTTAGACTTAAAAGTGCTAGTCATATGCTTCATGATGCTCCCGTTATGTTTCAATTCTTATCTTTTATGTGAGCATCATTGCCATCATCATGCCTAACTAAAAGGCATTAAAGAAAAGCGCTTGTTGGGAGACAACCCAATATTTATCCTTACTGTTTTTGTGTGTCCACATGATTATGCTACTGTAGTAATCATGTTTTATAGCTTTTGTTTCAATAAAGTGCCAAGTAGAACCTTTGGGAAGACTTGGGTCAAGTTTATATGATCTTGCTGTGAAAAACAGAAACTTTAGTGCTCACGAGATTAGCTGCCATTTTTTACTGGAGAGTGCTTTTAGGTTGATTCTTTTTGAAGATGATTAATATAAAAATTACTCAGGTCCAGAAGTTTATTTCATAATTTTTGGGGTTCTATAAGTATACGTTTCGTACAGATTACTACAGACTTTTCTGTTTTTGACAGATTCTGTTTTCTATGTGTTGTTTGCTTATTTTGATGAATCTATGAGTAGTATCGGAGGGTATGAACCATAGATAAGTTGGAGTACAGTAGATATTACACCAATATGAATTTAGAATGAGTTCATTACAGTACCTAAGTGGTGGTTTTATTTTCTTATACTAACGGAGCTTACGAGTTTTGTTTTGAGTTTTGTGTGGTTGAAGTTTTCAAGTTTTGGGTAACGAATCGATGGACAATGGAATAAGGAGTGGAAAGAGCCTAAGCTTGGGCATGCCCAAGGCACCCCAAGGTAATATTCAAGGACAACCAAGCAACTAAGCTTGGGGATGCCCCGGAAGGCATCCCCTCTTTCGTCTTCGTTCATCGTTAACTTTACTTGGAGCTATATTTTTATTCGCCACATGATATGTGTTTTGCTTGGAGCGTCAATTTCTTTTGTTAGTTTTTCCTTTCTGTTAGTTAGAAGTGTTTTTCCTCTTCAGTTTCAATAAAAAAAGTCAAGGATAGCCTTTGCCATGCTTATTTTGCTAGTTTGCATGTTGCTGTTTGAAAACAGAAAGTTTACCACTGTTGCAAAAATTCCCTAGAAAAGTCAGAGCATGGTATAACATTGAATATTTCTGAATATTGAGATCTGATAAATTTATTACAGTGGGAATTTTAGTTCGTAATTTTTGGAGTCAGGAAAGTATCGATACTCTTGCATTCTTTACAGACTGTACTGTTTTGGCAGATTGCTGTTATATTTGCATTGTTTGCATATGTTTGCTTGTTTAATGATTCTATTTGATGATAGGTGTATTAAATATGCAGAGGCATTTAGTATTCAATGTTGAATAATAATTTTAGTGATTTGTTACAGTAGAAGATGACAAGGTTTTGCATTGGTTTATACTAACCTATCTCACGAGTTCTTGTTGAGTTTGTTGTGAATGAAGCTTTTGATAAAAAGAGAAACCATGATATGAGAGGAATTAAGGAGACACAGAAGTTCAAGCATGGGGATGCCCAAGGCACCCCAAGATAATATTTCAAGAAGTCTCAAGCATCTAAGCTTGGGGATGCACCGGTAGGCATCCCACCTTTCTTCTTCAACAGCTATCGGTTAGTATCGATTGAGCCTAAGTTTTTGCTTCTTCACATGAGTTGTGCTATCCTTGCAATGTAGTTTTCTTTAGCTTTGATTGCTGTTTGAATGAAGTATCAAGATCTGAAATTCTTTAATGAGAGAGAGCCTTACACAAATTGGAATTTGCTAGAATACTCTATGTGCTTCACTTATATCTTTTGAGCGTGATAATTTTTGCTCTAGTACTTCACTTATATCTTTTAGAGCACAGTGATGGATTTGTTTTAAAGAAACTATTGATCTCTCATGCTTCACTTAGATTATTTTGAGAGTCGTTAATAGCATGGTAATTTGCTTAATGTTAATATACTTGGTATTCAAGATATGTGAAACTTTCTTATGAGTGTGTGGAATACTAAGATAAGTTTGATGCTTGATAATTGTTTTGAGATATGGAGGTGATAATATCATAGTCGTGCTAGTTGGGTGATTATGAATTTGAGAAATGCTTGTGTTGAAGTTTGCAAGTCCCGTAGCATGCACGCATGGTTAAAGTTGTGTAACAAATTTGAAACATGAAGTGTACCTGGCTTGTGCATCCTTATGAGTGGCGGTCGGGGTCGAGCGATGGTCTTTTCCTACCAATCTATCCCCTAGGAGCATGCGTGTAGTACTTGATTTTGATGAATTCTAAATTTTGCAATAAGTATATGAGTTCTTTTGACTAATGTTGAGTCCATGGATTATACGCACTCTCACCTTTCCGCCTTTGCTAGCCTCTTCGGTATCGTGCATTGCCCTTTCTCACCTTGAGAGTTGGTGCAAACTTCGCCGGTGCATCCAAACCCCGTGATACGATACGCTCTATCACACATAAACCTCCTTATATCTTCCTCAAAACAGCCACCATACCTACCTATCATGGCATTTCCATAGCCATTCCGAGATATATTGCCATGCAACTTCCACCATCATCATCGTGACATGCATTACTTTTGTCATATTGCCATTGCATGATCTTGTAGTTGACATCGATTTGTGGCAAAGCCACCATGCATTATTTTTCATACATGTCACTCTTGATTCATTGCACCATCCTAAGACATCACGAGGCATTCATATAAAGTCATATCTTGTTCTAAGTTTCGAGTTGTAATCCTTATGTTGTAATCAATAGAAGTGTGATGATCATCATTATTAGAGCATTGCCCAAAAAAAGAGAAAGGCCCAAAAAAAGGCCCAAAAAAACTGAAAGCCAAAAAAAGGCCCAAAAAAAGAAAATAAAATAAAATAAAATAAACGAAAATAAAAAAGGGCAATGCTACTATCTCTTTTTCCACACTTGTGCTTCAAAGTAGCACCTTGTTCTTCATGTAGTGAGTCTCATATATTGTGCTTCAAAGTAGCACCTTATTCCTCATGTAGTGAGTCTCATAAGTTGTCTTTTTATACTAGTGGGAATTTTTCATTATAGAACTTGGCTTGTATATTCCTACGATGGGCTTCCTCAAATGCCCTAGGTCTTCGTGAGTGTCGGTGTCAAAACCGACGGATCTCGGGTAGGGGGTCCCAAGCAGTGTGTCTTAGGATCAATGGTAATAGGAGACAAGGGACACAATGTTTACCCAGGTTCGGGCCCTCTCGATGGAGGTAAAACCCTACTCCTGCTTGATTGATATTGATGATATGGGTATTACAAGAGTTGATCTACCACGAGATCAGAGAGGCTAAACCCTAGAAGGTAGCCTATGGTATGATTGTTGTTGTGTCTCTCTATCGACTAGCCTGGCCTCGGTTTATATAATGCACCAGAGGCCTAGGATAACATGAGTCCTAGCCGAATACGCCGGTGGGGGAGGGGTCCTTGTCTTGATCGCCAAGTCTTGTGGATTCTTCCTTGTATGCGGCAGCTGTCCGGATCGCCCATGAGTATACTGACCATGGGGTCCTCAGCCCAATCCAACTGATCGGGAGACGACGCGTTGAGTACCCCCTAGTCCAGGACACCGTCAGTAGCCCCCTGAACCGGTCTTCAAGTTAGGGACGCTCCTCGATTCTTCCGAATTGTTCTTCATCTTTGGTTGCCAGTCTTGAAAACTGGTTCAACAAATCTTCTCATCTTCTATCTTGAGGATCGCCGAAATGCATTCTGCGAGTTTATACGTCGGGTATCCGCGGAGCCCCTTTAAGTTTCTGTCCTTTATCAATGCCTTATTATTTTTATGCCACACCTTGGGTTCGAAGTTGTTCCCGGGCGGCAACGTCCTCTTGCGTCCGAGCTCCAACGCCAAACTACATTCGAGGTATCTTTTGCAGCCGAGTACCAATGCCGGACTGCTTCCCAGCTCTAACGCCGGACTATGTATCCGAGCTCCAACGCCGGACTGTGTCCAAGCTCCAACGCCGGACTATATCCAAGATGTCATAGATCATCTTGGTCCAAAAAAGTTTCAAGGAGTTTAGCCGAGCTTAATGCCGGAAATGCCCTCTAAGGAGCCAGCCACTTGCTTCCGAGTTATATGCCGAACTGCTTCCGAGGTGGTTAAGCACCTCGGTCATGGGCTGATTTTTGCCAACATTTTTGGTTGGTGCAATTTATTCTCTGCCGAGATACATGGCCAGTAGCCCTCAAGGTGGGTATCGGTCTAAAACCCGAGATGTACATGAAGGATGACATAAGACCGCTGATCCCGTGAGTCACGAGACTCAAAGTTGATTTGCAAAATCGGTCCGAGGATCAAGTCCTAGCTCGGCGAGAATACTTGGGACACAAAAGCAGCGTGCTTAGTCCTCGAGACTCAAAGTTGGGTGCGGCCGACCAACCCGAGGATCAAAATCTCCTCGAAATCAGATTGCACTTAGAATTTTCTGCATAGAACAGCAATGCAAGAGCCCCGAGACACGGGTCGGGTGGCAACACCGCATCGAGGATCGATGTGCCCCTTTAATATTTGTAAATAACAAGCCCAAAGCCCAGTAGCCCCCGAGCCTTAATGCGGGCATGGGAGGCCGAATTAAGGATCGATATCCATAGTAAAATCACAAATTATGTGTAATGACTCTATGTATCCAAGTACTTTACATCATTAATGCTCGGATCCACATTGTACAAAACTTTGTTGACCGACCGTCGGCTTCCACCTCCTCGGCCAATAGCCGAGGAGTGTTTATCCTACTTTATAAAGCCTTTATGGGGGCAAAGATTTACAACAAACAAGGCAATTTGGCCATACGGTTCTATAAACAAAGGTACACGGAGAGACATGTTATATTACTGTTTAACTGAAGAATTGTCTTCCAAAGAAAATTGTCCCGCTATCGGTTCCTTTCTTTGGGTTGTCATGCTAAGCATGATCATGAAACCTCGGCTCCAATGTAAGAGCAAAATATCGAGGATTTAGTTTGGGATGCCAGTTAATAGCCACCGGTAGTGTTCGGCGATAGTCGAGGTCAAGCCGTAAACACTTCGGCCATTGTTATAAATGGCCCGTCATTTGACGCCGTCATCGGATCGCCGACCAGTTTACGCTTATTGTGAAAGTCAGTTTTCGGCTTTCTCCACTGAGGTGCTTGACCATGTGAGCTGGAAGCACAATCGTAGTGGTTCTCCCTTTTGCACGCCGAGCTGAACAAAGCGGAACATAGGAGGCAAGCGCAGGAGCCGGGCAACCCAACTATTGACTGAAGACACAATTCGAAGCCGATGCATATATAGCAATATCCGAGAATGTTTTTGCCGAATCTCTAAAGGTGTCCGGCGTTGCACTGCGAGACTTGTGCTGAAAACACACAAATAGTTTAGAAGTGCCATCGGCTCGAAAAGCCAAAAAACTTATTCAAAAGGTTAATGTTCGAACTAGATCCAGTGTTCGGTGCCAATTCGAAAATTGGACTTTAGAAAAAAAGGTGCTTCTGCTGTGCTTTAACATGACACATCCTATCTCAAAACCTCAAGCGGGTCAGCCTACAGCTTCAACCTCCTATCCCGAAGGCGGTGTACTTCTTACTAGGCCAGTTTAGCAAACTAAACTCTAGCGGCTTTGAGAGAGAAATTAGGCTCCCCGGCTAGTGACCGCACACTTGTGTCGAAAAAAGGAGTGATAAATAATAATAAAAACTTTGCAACGACTAAGAAGAAAAACACTTATCATAAAACGGCTCATATAAATTTAAGAACCCCAAGTGACTTGGGTAAAAGAATGATTGCATGTACCGAAGTACTTATATTATATCTATGTTCAACCGAACTTTAAACGCGTCTTAACCGACTGTCGGCTTCTCCCTCTTCGGTCAAGGACCGAAAAGTGTTATGTACTCCATCTGTCGAGAATATCGACGGTGTTTCCAATAACCAGCAATCAGGCCATAAGGTCAGAATGCATAAAGCGCGCTTAGGGAACTTATGCTATATTACTGCAAAGAGTAAGAAGCATCTTCGAAGAAAATAGTACCCCCACCGTTACCTTTCTTCGGTGCTCATTGTTATTATGAGACTTGTGCAACAGATTTTTTGTACTCATGAGTTCCGTTTTGTGCCAACCATGATTGAAAACAATAAGAGCGCTAGCTTTCGGCTTCACCCAGTCTGAGGTCCGGCTCGGTTGACCCGATCGTGACAATCGCAGAGGTGCTCCCTTTACTCCCTAGTCGAACAATCGGGAACGTAGGGGTAAGCACAGGAGCCAGGCAACCCAGCTTGCAAATCGCTTAAGTCAATATGGTGCATATTGTGGCGTAATACACGAACAAGGAACGAAGCCTTACAAGTATAACCATATGCAAGAGGAAAAAGCTTCATGAAGGAAACCCCAAGTAAACGGGTATTTGAATTTCGCGTCACAAACAAAGTTTGGACAAGGAAATTTTACAAGCAACTTTTTCCAAAAAGTATAATGCTTGGCCGAGCCGAACACAAGTTAAAAATTTAAAACTTTGAGCATGAAGACAACTTAGCTGGTTAATGTGTTCGGTATTGATGACGCGGTCCGAGCTTGATGCGGGACAAGGTTCCATCCCAGAGCCGGTCCAAAGGTGGCAGAGCAAAGAGCTCGGCACTCCGAAGTGGTGACATAGCACGGTCAATGCAGGACGGCAGGGTGATGCCGAAGTCCCCGGCATGGGGTAATGAAGTGTTGACGAAGCCCCCCGTCCAGCCGAGGTGACGCCAAAGGATATAGTCCGGCTGGATCATTTTCCTGTGCACAAAAAATAGTGCAAACCGGAGATAATAGTAATAATAATAATAAAAAGATTCGTTGCATAACAAATAATTTATGCAAAGTGAGTAATAAAAGAAATATGGCCTGGCGACGAAGTCAATGTCGATGCAGGGCGGCGGCGTGACGCGGTAAAGGCGTGGGAAGGCCTGAATTCATAGGTCGGTTCGAGTTCCGGATGCGGCGTTCACCGGACTATGTACGGAAACTGACCAAACCACCATGCGACCATCGTTAATGCGCCCACCATTTGATAGACCTGGCTTATTTGTTGTAGCAATCCAAAGAAAGGTGATTCCCAACATTGGGACTCGATCCGCACGCCTATCGCCTGATGGGCGATAAAGCAACGGCATGGCGATGCT
This sequence comes from Aegilops speltoides, assembly GCA_021437245.1. Taxonomy (NCBI): domain Eukaryota; kingdom Viridiplantae; phylum Streptophyta; class Magnoliopsida; order Poales; family Poaceae; genus Aegilops; species Aegilops speltoides. Next base: position 218,460,060 of record CM038141.1, on the reverse strand, counting down.
GGCAAAGGTTGGCTCGCTGAGGCAAAGCCCTCGGTCCAGCTAACGTGACGGAGCTGTTCGGCCAGCGACGCCGAAGTCTCCGGAGTAGGTTGATGAAGAGATGATGAAGCCCCGGGTCCAGCGATGCAGGTCGTGACGTGGTCGATGCAGGTGTGCCCGCTCCGTGTAATCCGTGGGGCGGCGATGTTGGTGACGATTTATCCTTCGCGATGTCGAACTATTGTTCGGCTGGCTGAGATGATGATCCAAAGAAATTGAGCTCGGCTCAACAAAGCGACGATGTGTCTGACGCAGGTCGGCCGCCGTGGAGTGATGTTGTCGGGCTGGTTTGACACCGGCACGACGGTGAAGTTCATATTGCAAGACTACTTTCAATACTACTGGGATGTGTTTGAGAATAAAACACAACATCCCATACGAAAACTTCCTTCAAAAAGGATGTCCGAGATCCCGTTCATAAAGAAGATGAATTCGGGTCGGATTCGTTCTCGCGCAGAAAACAGATCCAAAAAGTGATGCACTAATCGGAAGTTTCCCGGAGTTTGGACGGTCGGATCGAGCTGAATTTTTGGCAGGTGGTAGATATGGTAATTCCACAGCAAATTAACGGTTGGATCTTCCAAAGGACATCCGAGCTAGATGTTGGACACCACGCCCTAAAGTCCTCCGAATTCTCGTCCAGATGCAACAGGGCTCCGGTATATCGGAGATTGCCGGAGATTCCTCCATCGGAACTCGACAAAATTTTTGCAGGGTTGTTGTAGACTTAATTCCGCACAATTCCACCGAAGTAATCATTTAGGCGACACTCGAGGAGGCGGTGGCGGTGGATACAAGTTTGCTGTCAAGAAAAACAGCACGGTCGCCTGAGGGCAATGTTGACGTTGAGCCCCCGAGCTCCATGGATGACTCCTCCATGATCTTGATAAAGATCGGAGTTGGTGTTGATGAAGGCCCTCATCCGAACATGACGATCGGAGGTAGGGCGTAGTCCTCGGTCAAGCCAAGGTGACCAGTCGAGCTGGTGACAAAGAAGCCGACGTCGCAGTTGACCTGCAGTCGAGCCTTTGATCCTTTCGCCGATCACACAGCGGAACTCTCAATGAAAGCACCAATGTCGGTGTTAAAACCGGCGGATCTCGGGTAGGGGGTCCCAAGCAGTGTGTCTTAGGATTAATGGTAACAGGAGGCAAGGGACACAATGTTTACCTAGGTTCGGGCCCTCTCGATGGAGGTAAAACCCTACTCCTGCTTGATTGATATTGATGATATGGGTATTACAAGAGTTGATTTACCACGAGATCAGAGAGGCTAAACCCTAGAAGGTAGCCTATGGTATGATTGTTGTTGTGTCTCTCTATCGACTAGCCTGGCCTCGGTTTATATAATGCACCAGAGGCCTAGGATAACATGAGTCCTAGCCGAATACGCCGGTGGGGGAGGAGTCCTTGTCTTGATCGCCAAGTCTTGTGGATTCTTCCTTGTATGCGGCAGCTGTCCAGACTGGCCCATGAGTATACGGCCATGGGGGTCCTCGGCCCAATCCAACTGATTGGGAGACGACGCGTTGAGTACCCCCTAGTCCAGGACACCATCAGTGAGCAAGCGAGTTGGATGCACACCCACTAGTTTTCTTTTGTTGAGCATTCATAGCTCTAGTGCATCCGTTGCATGGCAATCCCTACTCACTCACATCGATATCTATTGATGGGCATCTCCATAGCCTATTGATACGCCTAGTTGATGTGAGACTTTCTCCTCTTTTGTCTTCTCCACACAATCACCATCATCATATTCTATTCCACCCTTAGTGCTATATCCATGGCTCGCGCTCATGTATTGCGTGAAGGTTGAAAAGGTTTGAGATTATTTGAGTATGAAACAATTGCTTGGCTTGTCATCGGGGGTATAGAAGTTGGGAACATCTTTGTGTGACGAAAATGAAGCATAGCCTAACTATATGATTTTGTAGGGATGAACTTTCTTTGGCCATGTTATTTTGAGATGACGTAATTGTTTGATTAGTATGCTTGAAGTATTATTATTTTTATGTCAATATGAACTTTTGTATTGAATCTTTCGGATCTGAATATTCATACCATGATTAAGAAGATTTACATTGAAATTATGCCAAAGTATCACTCCGCATCAAAAATTCTTTTTATCATTTACCTACTCGAGGACGAGCAGAATTAAGCTTAGATGCTTGATACGTCTCCAACGTATCTATAATTTTGATTGCTCCATGCTACTTTATCTACTGTTTTAGGCAATATTGGGCTTTATTATCCACTTTTATATTATTTTTGGGGCTAACCTATTAACGGAGGCCCAGCCCAGATTTGCTGTTTTATGCCTATTTCAGTGTTTCGAGGAAAAGGAATATCGACGAAGTCAAACGGAACGAAATCAACTGGAGAAGTTAATTTTGGAAGGAAACCAACCAGATGGGCTCGAGTGCACGTCGAGGATCCCGGGCTGCCCACGAGGTTGGGGGCGCGCCCCTCCCTGCGTGCCCCCTACCTCGTGAGCCCCCTGGAGGTCCACCGACGTATCCCTTTCACGCGTATATACCAGAACAGAAAATAGATCGGGAGTTCCGCCGCCGCAAGCCTCTGTAGACCCCAAAAACCAATCGGGACCCTGTTCCGGCACCCTGCCGGGGGGGGATCCCATCACCGGAGGCCATCTTCATCATCCCGGCGCTATCCATGACGAGGAGGGAGTAGTTCACCCTCGGGGCTGAGGGTATGTACAAGTAGCTATGTGTTTGATCTCTCTCTCTCTCTCTCTCGTGTTCTCTCTCGTGTTCCTCTATGGCGCGATCTTGATGTATCCCGAGCTTTGCTATTGTAGTTGGATCTTATGATGTTTCTCCCCCTCTACTCTCTTGTGATGAATTGAGTTTCTCCTTTTGAAGTTATCTTATTGGATTGAGTCTTTTATGAACACTTGATGTATGTCTTGCGTGGGATAACCGTGGTGACAATGGGTTATTCTATTGATCCACTTGATGTATGTATTGGTGATCAACTTGCGGGTTTTGTGACACTTGGGAACCTATGCATAGGGGCTGGCACACGTTCTTGACTATCCGGTAGTAGCTTTGGGGCACTCTTTGAAGTACTTTTATGTTGGTTGGATGAATCTGAGATTGTGTGATGCATGTCGTATAATCATGCCCACGGATACTTGAGGTGACAATGGAGTATCTAGGTGACATTAGGGTTTTGGTTGATTTGTATCTTAAGGTGTTATTCTAGTACGAACTCTTTTATAGATCGATCCGAAAGAATAGCTTTGTGGTGGTTTCGTACCCGACCATAATCTCTACGTTTGTTCTCCGCTGTTAGTGGCTTCGGAGTGACTCTTTGTTGCATGTTAAGGGCTTGTCATATGTTCTATCTATGTTATTATTGTTGAGAGAACTTACACTAGTGAAAGTATGAACCCTAGGACTTGTTTCCTATCATTGCAATACCATTTACGCTCACTTTTACCGCTTGTTACCTTGCGGTTTTTATTATTACAAATTACAAAAACCTATATCTACTATCCATATTGCACTTGTATCACCATCTCTTCGCCGAACTAGTGCACCTATACAATTTACCATTGTATTGGGTGTGTTGGGGACACAAGAGACTTTTTGTTATTTGGTTGCAGGGTTGTTTGAGAGAGAGCATCTTCATCCTACGCCTCCTACGGATTGATAAACCTTAGGTCATCCACTTGAGGGAAATTTGCTACTGTCCTACAAACTTGTGCACTTGCAGGCCCAACAACGTCTACAAGAAGAAGGTTGTGTAGTAGACATCACCTGTCGGCCTCAAGCAATACTACCTGGAGACGTTCCTCATTGCCGGGCCGCAGGCCGGCGTCGTGGATCATCTGGCACAGCCGGCTGATGCTCGCGCTCATCGCCTCCATGGGTGTAGCTTAGCTTCTACTAGTCAACTGATCTTGCGATTCGAGTGATCACTCTTGCCCTTGGTTAGAGTGCGTAGGTGCGTAGGATTTCGTACTACTCCTCGGCCCTCTACTTCACCTGCCTTTGGCTGTATGATAGGTGGGCCAGCCACCCCCTGGGCCCATGTGTCATTCACCCAAAGGCAGTTGCCATAAGTCAATGAAGCTGCGCCCCCCTCCGTGCCGGTGTAGTATAGTCATCTCACCGGACCTCTAGTTGGGGCCAAACGAGAGAAGTTTGATGTTTACTGGTTTATTGGTCCCCTTTGCATTTTGCGCCAAGTTTTGACCTTTGATTTAACTAATAAAATGTTAATGCATGTAAAGAAAAATGTTGTGTAAGTCACATTACGAAAACCAAATAATCCCAAAACACTTAGGCACGGTGCATTAACTCCCTCCTTGTTTCTTATTTCGTGACATATCAACCAATGAGAGATGTGAGCCGTGCATGCTTTCAATGACTTGAGACTACCAAACATGACATGCAGTGTTTAGTTCATTGCATGTAATCCTATTAAGACTGTAGTTAGCAAGAAAACATTAAGTTCTCTTGCTGATAGAAATAAAACACCATGTATTTATTTACAGAGGGAGTAGTACATTTTTTGTGACATGCATTACCAGATATTGCTAGTCAAATACTAAAATCCAGATGGACGTGGTAGTACTCCTAAATCCAGACGGTGGTGCTACTAGTACTAGTAGTAGTACTACCAATGTAGTTCTCCTAGGAGTACTAGCAATGTACTACCCATTGGTCAAATTATTACGTGCTGCTCCTCACAGTGAAGTGACAAGACCCTGCGCCGGAGATGACACCTGAGTATAGGCGCCGTGTTCGGCATACCATATTCAGCCTCACCGTCTGCAGTCACTATCATCATGGCTGTAGAGCTAGCCTGCTTACAACTAGCCCTGTTAGACATAATTTCCCGTGCGTAGATGCCCGTGCATTGCATGGAACACCAAGATTGGGGGTGGACTGCTCCGGCAGCGGCCATCGCGCCAAATTTTTCCACGACCTTCTAGATGTGGTGGGGAGGTGATAAGGCTGATTGTGAGAGACAAGGAGTTGTTTGTAAATAGGGAACAAGTGCGGGCATCTTTTTGCAAAAATGGAGAAGCTTGGTTTGTATGCGTCAGATCTAGATCCGACGGCTACTGGTGAAAGATGGGAGGCACAACATCATCACCAACTCAGGACCTATTTGATTCACAGGATTTTGAAAACGCAGGAATAGGACACGACAATATTACAAGTTTCAAACTGATATTACAAATGTTAGGAGTAATGCTGCACCTAGGAAGAGGGAATTACTAGGAAGTTCACGTAAGAACTTTCATTACTTTAGGTGGATGCAGCGTTATCGTACAAGCTAAAATCCACTGCCCTGACAAGTCACTAATGGGCAAATAAGTTTTCGAGTCTCTGGCCACTTGATGTTTCAAAAACAAATTCAGCTTCTATGGAGACTTTGTCATTTAGGCTTAGACGCTTGCGGTGATTAGCACGCCATTCATTGTTGCGCCAGAGAACACCAAACCTCATTACCTTGAGCACACTTGCCTCCAGAACAAAGAACCTGGCCAATTTAATCTCAGATGTGCTGCCTCGGTAGTCGATCAAATCAATTTCTGTAAGATGGAGATCAAGGCATTCGATGAGATTGTTATAGTGCAGCACATTTTTCACTTTCGGGTCTTTTTTATCTGCAAAAGAAGAGAACATGTTAGAGCAGCTGGCTGCATAAGATTGTCGTGTCATCAAGAGGTACCAATATCATTCGCCCATACGATAGGGTTGGCTGGCTTCTGATATTTTTTCACTCTCTCTCTCTCTCTCCCTCTCTCTCTGTTTCTGTTTCCTCTCATTTAACTAGGGGCACGTGAAGAGGTTGGGCATTTGTTGCCTTCCACTATGTGGCCGATGCCATATTTCGCAAAAGTATGCCACATAATATGCATCGATGTCAAATCAAAAGATTTTGGCACCGCTCTCGCGATGTGAGAGAGTTGGCTCCGCTGTGCACACAGACCCACATGTATAAACAAATCAATCAAACCAACTACACCAGCCTCTCACTCTCCCAAACAAGTGGTTTTTTATTGCCTCAGTCCTCTCTCTCTCCCACGTAGTGTTTTTTCATTGCGTGAGTTAATTTGGCACCGGAGCAAAGTAGGTGCTCCAGATTGGGGCACCAGGTGAGCAATGGAGGGGCATCGATGCCAAATGCATCACTAGTGAATTTGGCACATGTTTTGGCCTACATAGCCCACTTTTGTACTCCCTCCGTCCCAAAATTCTTGTCTTAAATTTGTCTAAATACGGATGTATCTAGTTACATTTTAGTGTTAGATATATCCGTATCTAAACAAATGTAAGACAAGAATTTTGGGACGGAGGGAATACTACCTCGTATTTAGTATACAATTTTGACCATAGATTTACCTAAGAAAATGCCAATGCATGTCACTAAAAATTACACCATTTGAAATTATGTTCAAATACGAATCCAACGATATAGTTCTTAGTGACATGCATTAACATTTTGTCAGTTAAATCTATGGTCAAATTTTGATACTACAAAATTGGAAGAGTAAACTAGGACGGAGGTAGTACTTGCCCTTAGGGTAACCATAGAGTTACTGGAGTAGTCTAAGTTACTTTCCACTATGACTAGCCTAGGCTACTATAGTAGTATAGCATAAAAATCATGCAGGTTATCACATGAGAAAAAAATACTAAAAACATTTCTTTCGGCGCAGTGCGTAGATGTAGTTTTGAACACTACACTTGTCATCGTAATTTGGGAAAATTATAAAAAAAATTGAGCTACATTGTGATTACCGTTTACTAATAGGAAAGAAGTTTCACCTCAATGAGTAGCTTCTCCGTGCATGGAAAGCATGTAAGGAATCCAACAACTTGATCCAGATTGGGGCCGATAGATTTTAGTGCTAAGATCTTCACTGTGCGCATGGACTGGGTCAAGCTTGTGGGAATCATTTTCTGGAAGACGGTCGTAAATACATCAAGAAGAAATTAAAAAATGTGAATTTCAAGAACACGGAGAAGAAGATGAGTGTTGTACCTTAACGATTACGGATCCAAGAGTTCGGAGAATTTGGCAGACGAGTACACCAACGCTGTCAATTTCGGCGCGTCAATGACCCTGATTTTTGTTGGACCTTCTAGATCCGATACAAGCAATCTCTCAAGGAAAGGCGCATTCTCAATGACCATAACGTGGAACAGCTGGAGTGATCTCTTCCCAATTGATGTCTTGTTGCGGGGCCAGCAAGACACATAAATCCATGGGAGATTCGTCGAGGCGATGTGGAGGCTAATGAACCCATGGATCTGCTCAAGACGAAGGTACTCGAGTGCAGTACAGCTGCGGAGCAGGTGCTCCATAGCCTTCTTCGAGATGACAACGTCGAAGAGGTCGAGCTGCTTGAGCTGAGAGAGAAGAAGGGCGGGCGCGGCATTAATCTGGGGAAGATAGCAGGAGCTGAAGCTGGCGCGTTGCAGCGTTGGCGTGAGGCGGAGCGCGGACGGCGGCAAAGAGCGACATCGTCTAGCTTCAAAGCTGAGCTCCTCGAGCTGATCTAGGGCGGGGGATAAGAACCACTCGTTGAACTTGAGTTGGACCTTGCAGTTGGTACTGAACATGCGGATGTCAAGGCGTCTGGCTGGCCTAGGGTGCGATGAAAGGATCTTGGAGACTGCGGCCATGCGTTTGCGATCCCCGTCGCAGAGGCAGGTGTCTATGGTGAGGTTGAGGGGGACACAGCGCCAGAGGGGGCGCCACCGCCGGGAGAGCAGGGCGGTCCGCACGGTAGATTTGGTGGGGAGGAGGCCGATGATGACGAGCAGCATGTCGTCAGGGAGGCTGTTGATGAAGTCCAGGCTCGCTGGATGCAGTTTTGGCTCGAGCGGCCTCCGCTTGTTGGATGCCTTGCCGTCCATCTCAACCGGTGGCGACGCCGGTGTACATGTGTGCTGGTGTGTGTTGTGTACTGGGTGTGCGCGAAAAGGCCCTTCATGCATGCCGCCGTGCAAGATGGTAAATTGTCGCGAAAGGCCCTTCCTTGCGCAAGAAGTTTGTCCTGAATGCGCCCTCAATTTACTAGCGTGCGGGGTGCTACCCCGAGTGGTTTCAACTTTGTTTCCTTCACCGCATGTCAGATGGGCCTATAGTTTACTTATTTTCACCCACTGCCACATGGGCTAGCACACCAAGATACAGAACACGAGCTGACAACGCAGCATGTGGATTGGTTGACCGGTCAACTAAACAATATACAGAGCTATACGCTGACACAGTGAGTGTATAATCCGTCGGTATAGAGAGTTCGAGTGAGAGGGGAGGCCCGTGAGAGATAGCAGAGAGAGAGAGAGAGAGAGAGAGAGCTACTCCCTCCGTTCGATAATGTAGTCACAACATTTTTTTAAAGTCAAACTTTTGAAACTTTGACCAAGTTTATAAAGAAATTACTTATATCGGCAATACCAAAGATAAATGATAGTATGAAGTAAGTACATGTTGTGATGAATCTAATGATCGTTCCAGATGTAAATGTTTTTCTCCACATATACCTAGTCAAATTTTTCTGAGGTTTGACTTTTCAAAACATCCATATGCTTATGGACGTGACAGAGTCCCTGACGAGAGAGAGGGAGGGAGAGAGAGAGAGGGAGAGAGAGTGAAAAAAGTGTGTGTGCGTATGTGAAAGAGACATGGACAACACACGATAAAAGTGGAGAAAAAGCATGCGTGTCTTATGCAAACATATCACACATGCATCTTCGACAACGGAGGCAAGGTGAGGAGATTGTGTGTGGTTGTTTGGAACCGAGAGAGGAAGACCCCTAGTACGTGGCCAAGAGGGGTCTGACAAACAAGGGAGAGAGGTCGAAAGAGACGTACGGCGAAAATGCAGACATGGGGAGGAGAGAGTGTATGATTGTCATAGAGAGATCCCCTGGAGATCGTGATGGGACTACATGGGTGGGAGATCGAGTGACAAGGTGTGAGCGCGATAGAAGATGCCTCGAAAGATATCGAGATAGACGTATGGATGGAAGGAGACAATACGTGTGTTCCTGATGGCTAGTAGGAGATAATCATACTTGGGAGGGGGGGAGTGCTTGCGCCTATGGCCCTGTTTGGATACTCTACTCAGTTAGAGGTTAGAGTTAGATTCTAACCCTGAACTAACTCTAAGTAAAGAGGTGTTTGGATGGCAGGGTTAGATGGAGCGCGGATACGGCGAGGCACCTTCACGGGCGGTTCGAGAGGGAGGGAGGGAGAGGACGAGAAGCTTTGAGGAAGTCGGGAGGGATCTGCTGCGGGGAGAGCGAGAGAAAAAAGTGTTTATTAGTGGTCCCGAGAAGAACTAACCCAAATAAACACCTCTTGGATCGGTTAGTTTTTTTGGATGGGTTAGATGCATCTAACCTAAACTAACCCTCCTATTTGGATCTTTTTGGGTTAGTTGACTCCAAACTAACCCAAACTAACTCTAACCCATGGATCCAAACAGAGCCTATGATGGAGTGAGGGATTATGGTACTTAGGGGTGCATGTCACATGGAGAGAGAACAAGGGCGAAGAGTGTTGGATGGGTCTATATGTATAGCGCGAGCGAGACATGTGTATGTGTGAACCAGGGAGATATAAGGCCCGTTTGGCTTGCGTCGTGAGCATCTTTTGCATGGCCTGGGGCTGTGGCCGGATTTCATGCACGCTTGTTTGGTTGCTACCCTGTGAAAAAGAAAGTCCACCTGGGCTGGGTTCCCTTGCACTTTAATTAGCCTGGCTGAACTCCAGACACTGCAAGTAGCCTTGCCCAAGCGACCGATTTCGAACGCCTGGGCGTGCCTGGTCGTGCGGCCACGAGGCTAACAGCAACATGGATGGATATTAGCATTAAATAATTGATGCATGGATTGATTGATGGGACGTTGATCCTTTGCCTGGCCCAGGCATGAACCAAACGCTTCAGCACCACACAAGCCTGGCCAGGCTGAAATATTTTACATCTCACGTCCACACCAGGCAGTACCGACCATGAAGGCATGAGGGTCAGGTCACGAACCAAACTGACCAATAAAGTTTGAGAGAGATTGAGGAGCCCCGATAAGGCTGAGTGGTGCTTCAGATAGCCGAGAGGGGGAAAGAGATATTCAATCCGCTCTATAATGCAGAGCATGTAGATTTTTTAGAAGTCAAACTTTGGAAACTTTGATCAGGTTTATGCAAATGTTATTTATATCTACAATACCAAAGATACATCATACAAAACTACATCTCATGGTGAATCTAATGGTATATGTTTGCCGTACTAGATGTAATTCTTTTTCTCCATGTACATGGTCAAACTTTGTGATGTTTGACTTTTAAATAAATCTATGTGCTATGGATGGAGGTGAGTGCCTCAGTCGAGACAGATCAAGTGCGTGTGAAGGAGAATGAGTAAGTGTGCAAAAAGAGTATGTGTGTGAAAGAGAAAGTGACAACAAGCGATAAATTAGAGAGAGAGTGTGTTTTTTCGTTTCTTATGCGAACATATCACGCATGCATCTCCGAGATGGAAAAGCGAGGTGAGGAGATACACGAAGATAGCTAGTGTGTGATTGTTTGCAACGGAGAGAGACACCCCTGTAGCACATGTCCAATAGAGGTCTGGCCAACAAGGAAAAAAGGTCGAGAGGGACACATGGATGGCATGGACGCATGGGGAGGGAGAGAGGGTGTGTTTGTGATAGAGAGATCCCCTCGAGATCGTGAGGGGACTATATGGGTGGGAGATCGAGAGAGTGTGTGCACGATAGAAAGATGCCCCGAGAGAAATCGAGATAGACCATGCACATGTTTGTGATGGAGACTAAGATTAGCTAGTCATATACATATAGGGGGGACTGCGTGTGCCTACAATTGAGTGAGAGACCATCATACTTGGCTAGCTTGGCATGAGATTGTGTGTGTGTGTGTGCGTGTGAGATGGAGAGAGAACGATGGAGAGAGATAGAGTTTTAGATGGGCCTATCGAGTGTGAGTGAGATATGCATGTGTATGTGTGACCCAGGTGGATGGAGAGTTTGAGAGAGGGGGGAAGAGCTCCGAGATGACCTAGTGGTGCGTGAGAGAGTTACGGGCAAAGAGCCAAGGAATTTGTGTGCGTACGATGAGTGCACCCAAGATATCTAGCTTGGACTAGCTAAAGTAACATACATAGTGTGCGAGAGAGACCTATAGATGGTGTATATATGAATGCGGACTAGAAAGACCCCCCGCCCCCCCCCCCACACACACAGAGAGAGAGAGAAAGTGATAGGGACCAACAAGGTTTTGTGTCTGATGCGTGCGACAGAATTGAAGATTGTCGGCGAGAGAGAGTGAGAGAGAGAGAGAGAGAGAGAGAGAGAGAACAGGAGTCCGGGAGAGGGGGAGGTCGCGTTTTATGCATCAAAGACTGATATAAACTTGCATTCAAATATTTAAATTGGAGACCATGTTGTCTGCAATCCACACATGAACGGATATATGCGTATATCAAACAAGTCCATTAATTTGACTTTCAACATGTTCATGGAGTACTATAATACTGTACAACACGCTACTCGATTGAGGTGTTCAATTTTGGATTTAGTTCACTATTTTGACCTACTGAACGAGCTAGTTCATTGAATCGCGATATTTCATTTTTGGTTTGATTCACGTTTTTTAGTGGGTCAACTATTTGTCATATAGTAAATCGCGAGCAACGAGTATGTAAAAACACATTCCTCCCGAGAATCATCTCTCCATCTAAAAAATAAGTGGCAAGCTAATATTTCAAAATTTGATTCGAATCGACTTGGTAAGGTAGACGTGGATGCTCGTTCTCCCAAAATTTGAACGAACCGTTAAACATCTTCTCTGCTCGGTGGAATTCGCCCGAGCAAATAAATGGGAGACGCGAAATTACCGTCCTATGTGGGACACACATCAATTGGCCCATTGTACATCGAGGGTTGGTTCATAACTTCATCCAAGCGAGCCTTCTCCTTGGCCGAAATGACATGTGTCGAATAATTCATAAACCATGGTCGGCAAAACACGCTCTCCTCGCCCGAAATAGCTCGCGCTCACTATTTCAAAACACACTCTCCTTGCCCGAATTCGCTCGCGCCCACTATAGTTCAAAACACGCCCTCCTCGCCCGAAATCGCTCCCACCCACTATTTGGGGAGAAGCAAAGTTACTCTACTATCCCCGACCCTCAGTACACAGACACAAGCCGAGAAGCCTATAAGCAAGGGTAGAACTGTAACCCCCCCTCACATTTCAGACAAATGCGTCCGTAAGACATGGTTCCACTCCCCTCCCAATTCCCCCCCGCCCGCCCCCATTCATACCTCGTGGGCGCCAAATCACCTTCTCACCGGGAAGCTCCCTTCTCACGAGCCGCAAAACCTCAGCCCCACCTCCATGGCACCCCCCACCGCACCAGTTTCACAGCCGCCCTCCTCCCTAATGCCGGAGACGCTGTCCAATTGCCGTCGTGCACTGGGTCGTGTGCCTCTTACTCCGTGCTGCTAGTGCTGCCTCGACGACGGCCGCGTGAACCGTATCGGAGCCGATTCAACCCGCCGTTGTTCATGGCGCCGGAGTGGCTCCAACTTCGGATCCATCCAGAGTCCTGGCGCTGCTTCCGCGTAGCCGTCGACCGTCGCGACATCGCTCTTTCCCTGCCGCCGGTCACCACCCTCACCGACTCGGCAGCTGGACCTGCCTACTTCACCATGCCACCAGATAGGTCGCACCCTCATCTAAAATCACTTTATTTAGGCGCTAGTTGTCTGAATTTTTATTCTGGGCTAATCGATTCCTAATGGGAAGCAGCACCCCTCGAGGCGGCGGAGCTCCTAGGCTGCCGGTTGGCTGGTGTCTAACGTAAGGGTGCGGGGCCACAAGTTTGCCGCGGAAGCAGCGCTTAGATGGCTATCTTTTAGAGTTGCGTGGGCTGAAGGTATTGCCGCCGCCGGATCTGGATGACGGGGAGTCTTTGTGGATTGGCCTGGGGGCGGCGCAACCACGGCAGTGCGATGGGGCGGGGAGCGGGGTTTTGGATGGGGCCACGGATGGCGGAGGCAGGCTGCTCTGCCATTGGTCGCTAGCTCTTCGGGGAAGATTCCGAACAGTGTCAGCCGGGAGGCACAAGACGGCCATCAAGCCATCCGGCGTAGATCGGACAGTAACAAAATAAAATAAAATCGTGTGACCCCAATTTAGTATTCAGTCAACAGACGTGTGACCACTCTCCTACCTTGCTGTTGATCTCTTAGTGTATTTCTTTGGATCAAAGAGATATGTCGTTCTTAACTTTATGCGTTATCTGCATCTTCAGACACACCGTCTTCCGACTCACCGCAGCTGCTCCAACAAGGGAAGGATACACCAGAAGGGAGCTACAGTCCCCACTCAACAGTTCCATGCATTGAATGCGCGTGCCTGACATGGACAGCCACAACAACTGCAGGGCCATCGACAAGTCAGCACATGATGCTCACTCCTATGGATGGCAGCCAGATAGGTTGTACCCTCATCTTACTTGTGTGCAACATTTATGGCTTTGTTATTCATCTAAGCACGGAAAATATATCATCACATTTCACTGTATATTTCATGCTGATCACTTACGGGTCTTGTTCAGGAGTTCACGCTATTCCATTGTTCAGCTAAGATACTTGTTCTTTAGGTAACGCTGTTCCATAGTTATCATCCATCAGCCAATGCTATCCCACCGGCTGGTGATTATAGTATTATACCACTTCTAGTATTACCTATGTTGTTCTTTAATCTTTTGTGTGCCATCTAGTTAATCTCAAGTACAAATGATACATATTCTGTAGCTTTCATCTGTGTTCTCCCTTTAGTTTATGAGACCTGTTGCTGCTAGTTAACTCCAGTCCTACTCTTTATGTCGTCTCCTACAGGCACTCATTTACATAAATCTACCAATAAACTTGATGTCAATGATACCCAATATGATGGAACATGTAAAGGCAGTTCTTCAGAAGACTTGCAGAAAGATGATGAATCCTCTTCACCCCACAAAGTCCTTGCTCTAACTTGGCATGTGATATGGGTACAATATGCATATAATGTCCTGGAGTGTATCTACTCTGTTGCAATGCCATGTGCTTAGCATGCTGATCATGCATGTAAATATGTCATGCCTTCCTGTTTTTCAGTACCTATTCCATTCATGATAACATGTTTTCAAATTCAAGTACTGTCAGTCTACTCTATCGCAATGCCATCTGCTTAATTTGGACATCATGCTTCTGAATATCTTATGCATTGTTATTCATCAATATGTACTTCATCTGTCTGCCATACCATGTTTTTTTACATTAAAGTGTTGTTCTAGTGCTCTGTTGCAATGCCATCTTATTTTCCCAATCATACACGTGTATGTTGCCTTGGTTATTTTTGTATGTATTCCGCTAGCATATAGTTTTACATTCAACTAGTTTTTTTGTTGTATTGTCCCGTCGTATCCCTAGCTCTTACACCATACTCCCTCCGTCCGGATTACATGTTGCCGAAATGGATAAAAAAGGATGTATCTAGAACTGAAATACGCCTAGACCCATCCATTTTTTCCGGATGGAGGGAATACATGTCAATATGTCATGCCTTTCTATTCTTCAGTACCTATTCCATCTCTCTGCTGTCGCATGTTTTATAATTAAATCACCATTCTTCTATACAAGGCATGCAAGGGAAGACGACTATGTTAGAATCAAGGGTTACAAACAAGGCCTTTGCAAAATATCCAAACGCCAGAGATAATAAACCAACTCCGGTTTTTATAGATACTTGCTCCAAAGACGGAGAAACCCAACTCCTACCGATAATAAGCGATTCCATGGCCAAAGAACTAGTCCGCTCCAGTCGAGCAAAAATATGCCAACTCAATTCTAAGAAGCGTGTGCGTATCCTTGCATCATGAAATTTTATAGCATGCTGATCATATTTTCTACATGTTTCTTACCCATCTCTCTTTTAGAAAATAAGCTTAACAGATAGAAGAATTTCTGCAATGGTATCGTTTATGAGGAAAGGTTCTTGCAGGAGTTCTCTGTGCTCCAATGTAGATGTAAGTACCTGTTGTATATCACTATACTTTTACATCAGCATGTATTTTGTTAATCGGCGTGAATCCAACCTTTATCTGATCTAAATTTGGTTGTAGCAAAACGTATGATTAAAGGCCACAATGTTGATTCTTGTAAGGAAAACTGCCTGGTAGTTTTGCATCGTGAGCTGCATGAGTGTACTATCTCATATCAGTGGGTTTGAATACTTTGGTTCTGTAGTGGGTTTTTCAGTGTGTTTTTTTACTGTGTTGTCCTATCGTATCCCTAGCTCTTACATCATACTCCCTCCGTCTAGATTAAATGTCGCAGAAATGGATAAAATTGAATGTATCTAGAACTGAAATATGCTTAGACCCGTACATTCATTTCCGGATGGAGGGAATACATGTCAATATGTCATGCCTTTCTATTCTTCAGTACCTATTCCATCTCTGTTGTAGCATGTTTTATAACCGAATCACCATTCTTCTATAAAAGGCATGCAAGGGGAAGACGACTCTATTAGAATCTGAAGGGTCACAAACCAGGTCTTTGCAAAAGATCAAAACGCCAGGAGATAATAAACCAACTCCATTTTTCATAGATACTGCTCCAAGACAGAGAAACCCAACTCCCACTGATAATAAGCAGATTCCGGTGGCCAAAGAACTAGTCCGCTCCAGTCCAGCAAAACAATGCCAACTCCATTCTAAGAAGCGTGTGCGTATCCTCGCATCATGAAATTTTATAGCATTCTGATCATATTTTCTACATGTTTCTTACCCATCTCTCTTTTAGAAAATAAAGTTAAACGATAGAAGACTTCCTCCATTGGGATCGTATTCGAGGAAAATATCTTATGAAATTCTCTGTGCTCCAATGCTGATGTAAGTACTGTTGTATATCACTATATTTTTACATCAACATGTATTTTGGTAATCGGCGTGAATCTAACCTTTATCTGATCTAAAATTAGTTGTAGCAAAATGTTAAAGGCGCCAATGTTGATTTTTGTAAGGAAAACTGCCTGGTAGTTTTGCATACTGAGCTGCATGAATGTACTATCTCATATCACGCACATTACTGAATTGTAGTGCTTCTCTGGTTGCCCATTCATTCATTGTGTCAATGTTGCTTTCGTACTACCTTACCTGGCTGATGATAGCTGTGCCATATTGTGTTAATTTGGTGTAGGCTACTTGCCCAAACGTTCGTTGTGTCAATGTTGCTTTCCTATTATCTGACTTGGCCAATGATAGCAATGCTAGTGTGTTAATTTTGTGCAGGCTACTTAAGATAAGAAGACACACTCTCAAAACAGCAAGGCAACCCCATTGTTTCTTTCCAGTAAATCTAGGCCAGGTAATATGGCAATAGCTCATGATTAATCTGTTTGGTTCCCGTCCTAATTTATGTTATGATGCAGTGGTCGAGACACTCTCCACTATCAATAATACAAGCCTGCCAAAATCGCCATCTGAATCTATTCAGTATCCTCTGTCTCGGATGCAACGGAATAAATGTATGTTTGTGAACCAATTAATGGCTGAAGCAATGATGGAAATGGTGGATGAGTCAGAGGTGCAGAGTCGTGCGACACAACAACTGATCAATGTTTTTAGAGATAGTGTAGCAAAGCAGAAAGAACTTGCCCACATGCTTATGGGCGTCATCTGTGCTGAGGTTGCAGATTGTGACGTTGTAGATGGTTAGGTTCTGCTCATTTATTTGCACTCGCATCAATCTTTGATTGCGCAGTGGATGTAATTTCCTGTAATATATGCTGGATGTGCAACGTTATTCCCTGTATGTCGTACCTTTGCGTGATCGGTTTTGGTCCTGTGCATAATTGCTCATCGTAATGGGCTCAAATTATCTAATTTGGCCTAAAGACATGTACGAACTTTAGTGGGCCCATTAAGTTAGTGGGTTGTTACTAGGCCGAAAGTTAATGGTCAGCCCTCTCACCTCCCGGGTCGTTAACAGGCCGACATCGAAGCGGGCAACAGGTGGCCTGATGTGGAGCATCCTTCCATCATCCCCATGGACTCTACATCAACACCTACAACACCACAAGGACCGATGACTCGAGCACGTGCAAGGGCTCTTGAAACCGAGGTCACATCACTCCTCTCACAACTCTCCTTTGATTCACATGAGACATGGTTACTACCTCAAACGGAAACTCTATGCATACTCAGGCACCAAGGAGTCGACCATGAAGAGGCTAGGAAGCAAGGAGAACCGGAAGCGGAAGGCATGCATGAAGACGGAGAGGAGAAAGCAACAAGGACCAGGGAGGCCGGACGATCCGGACGGAGGCCCGGACGATCCGGACAGAGCCCGGATGATCCGGACCCCGGTCCGGACGATCTGCCTGCGATCAAGGCAACAAGCTCCTCCCGGCCGGATCATCGGACCCGGCCGGATCATCCGGACCCGCCTGACTTCCGGACCACCAGCCGGACATCCGGCCCGTCGCCGCCACCAGCCGAGCCTCCGGCTCATCCGGGTCCCCGCCGGACCAGCCTGATCATCCGGACCCTCGTCCGGATCATCCGCCAGCGCCCTGCGTCTTGCGCGTGTTGGGCTGAGCCCATGTACCCCTCGCCCAGCACTCTATATATAGGACCCCTCTCCTCACTTTGAGACTTAGCATTGGATTAGCTCATATTTGTGTGTGAGAGCCTTTGCTCATCCACCGGTACTTCTCCACGGAGATCAGGACCTCCGTCTAGGAGAAGTTCCATCGGATTCAAGACCCCTAAGAAGGGAAGATCCCCTCGTGGATTCAAGACCTCCTCCGGGAGAAGAACGGCTACCTTTGTGTCTTTCCCTTGTTGATTTTGGACCATGTATCACTCGTGCTTCGATGATCTAGCACTTGTGTGATCGATTCCCTTGTCGGTTGAGTGATTCTCTCTTGTTTTCCCCGTGTTTTCCCTTTGTGCTTCCGCGTGTTCTTCGTGATTCCCCGTAGGATCCACTCCAAACGTGAAAGATCGACGCTATAGGGTTCCACCCTATATCATTAAGGTATCATGAGCCACGTTGATCACGTTTTTGGAGCCCCTACCTCGTGATTTCTAGCTTGATTTTGTTGTTTTCGTCCTAAAAACCCGAAAATCCCCACAAAAATACCCCCAAATTTTTTTGTGATTTGTTGGTTTTGATGATGTTTTGTTGTTTTTGATCCGTGGATTCGGTGTGTAACTCGTGGATGTTGCTTTTCCCCACCTATCCCCCCTCAAAATCCACCCAAAATCCCCGAAATCGTCAAATTCCCCCCCATTTTCGTGTTCTTCCCAAGCAGTTCCCGTGCGTGGTTGACCTGCCCGGATCATCCGGACCAAGTCCCGGATCATCCGGACTCGCCCGGATCATCCGGCTCCTGGCCCGGATCATCCGGCTTCCTCTGCCGAAACTGCATTTCTGCAGTCCTTCTCCACCACCACTACCACCCACACATACATACACCCTCCCCACCCCATCTACCACCACTTCCATTTGCAAAACCCCAAGACACAACCTCCGTACTTACATTCGAAGTTGAGTTCGACAATTTGAGTGAGATTTCCGTGTCCTTTTGTGTTTCGGCTATCTAGGCGCGGTGTGACATCAACAACAAACTCTCATTTTGGTCGGCTACTCATCTTCGCTACGGACGGTAACATCGACGACATCTTTGTCATACCTTGCAATTGCATTGATAACCATCATATACCATCTTTTGCGTTGCTTACCCACCGAAACTAGCCATTGAGTATTGCCGGCAACATGACTTGTGCACATTAGTTGCATACACCATATCATACATACCTTCGAGGTGCATATCTCGAAATCAACTTGTGTGTCACAAAGTTGTCATCGCATACACAATTGCTATCTTAGTTCATCAAGTTTGCATAAGAAAAGAGCTCAAAAGAGAAAGAGCCACTCAAGCTTTTAAGCAAAGAGGAAAGATAAGCAAAGAGCTTATAAGCAACAAGCATAGCATCATACAACATTAAGATTGTCATATAAGATCATCTTGGATCATTGCACCGATACACCATACATATAGCATACGTGGGATAGAGATCGTTGCATTTTTGCCTAGTAGGTTGTGCACAAGCTCCGTATCCGCCTATTGAGCAATCGTGCTAGCGTCTCTCTAGTATTGTGCAACAAGAGCATTTTCGTGGATTCCACATTTTGGCTCACTTTTGGTTTGCACTATCCCATTTATCTATTTGCGTGTGTGTTTCCGTGTACCAATACTTGCTTGGTCTACTTGTTGCATATGCGAATTTCCGAATCTTCTTCAACATTTTTGAGTCAAGATAACGATTGCAATCAATTTTGTGCCACCATCCTAACCAAGCTCCACTAAAGGCTTTTATTTGTGTAGGTGTGAGAATCGACAAGGATCGGTACCAATAGTGCTATTTCATTGTCCGCATTTGAGTGAACTTGATTCATTTTCAACTACGGTCAAAGGTACATTGGTATTAGTTCTTCTCCTTCTACAACTCACAATTTTGCTTGAAATGATGGATAGGCCAAGTTCTTCTACAAATCCACTCTTCATCGAGCAAGACGACGAAATGTCATCCTACGTCACCAAGAGCCACCTCTTTGGCGCGCAACGAGCTCTCCATCAAGAGCAACAAGCAATGAGCGAACGCATCGACAACCTCTCCACCGACTTGCGACTCTCCGAGAAACGTACACGAGATTACTTCGACAACAAACTCGACGCGCACAAGAAAGAGAACGATGCAAGAATGGACGAGATCCGCGCCTTGTTGTTGAACCGGCATACTTCTACCTCTTCACACTCAAGACGGAGCCACTCAAGTCGCCACTCCGACGACTCCTTCTCCGACACAAGTACACCGTCATTGAACATTCTTCGACGAGCCGCGCGTCAAGATCGTCATGCATCTCGCAACCCGCTACATGACAAGCATACCCAAGAGCAAGTTGATGAACAAGTTCCTCGTCCTCAATCGCACCAAGTGGCGTTTGCTCAAGCTCAAGAACGACAACGTCTTCGTCACCAACAAGAACAAGAACGAGCACGCCTACACCAAGAGCAACAAGACGCCGAGGCTCAACGTCTTCAACAACAACAACGAGAAGCACAAGCTCTCGGGGCGGAACGCGCTCTTCAAGCATCAAGTCGAGCTCTTGCCAACAGCAATCGCGAAAGGCGCAATCAAGAGGAAGCACTTCGAGAAGAAATACAAGAAAGGAACTACCATCCGCGTGCGCAACGCCAAGCTCCACAAGCTCCTCAAGCTCATCCTCGACCTCAAGGTCAACAAGAGCAAGTTGATCATGGACTTCCTCCTCGCCAAGAGCAACATGAGGATGATTACCCTCCACGTCAAGAACGTCATCATCAACATCGACCTCCAAACAATGAAGAACACCGCTATGGCAAGCTAAAGTTCACAATGCCCAAGTTCAATGGAACCAATGATCCCGAAGAGTACCTCTCATGGGCATTGAAGGTCGACAAAATCTTTCGTTTGCACAACTATGAGGAAGAGAAGAAGATCGCTATGGCATCACTTGAGTTCCAAGACTATGTGCTCATATGGTGGGAACAAGTCCTTGAGCGCCGACAAGCAAGAGGTGAACCTCCAATCACCACTTGGGCTCAAATGAAGGAGCTCATGAGAGCATGCTTTGTGCCCACCTACTACAACCGTGATCTCTTCAAGAAACTACAACTCCTCAAGCAAGGAACAAAGAGTGTTGAAGAATACTACAAGGAAATGGAGATTGCCATGATTCGAGCCAATGTCACGGAGGATGATGAGCAAACAATGGCACGATTCTTGAATGGCATCAACCATCCCATCAAGAAAATCGCCGATTTCCAACCCTACTCCAACCTCATTGAGCTCGTGCATCAAGCTACAAAGGCGGAACGACAAGTGCAAGATTACTTCAAGTACACCAAGTACTCATCCAAGACATACGGCTTCTCCAACAACCAAGCTTCAACAACTACCCCAACTTCGACATCAACCAAACCTTCTCCAAGAAACGACGACAAGACAAGTTACAAGAAATCTTCTACAAGTTCAAGTGGTCCTCCTCCTACTACAAGCAACTCAAAGCCGCGTGCTTCATCATCTACTCCAACCGATGAGACCATCAACACAAGCTCCTTCAAGTGCTTTACTTGCGGCGGCCGAGGCCACAAGTCATATGAATGCATCAACAAGCGCACCATGATACTCAACGACGATGGAACCTACGACTCAATGAGTGAAGATGAAATGGACGCTATTGAGCAAGTGGCCATGCACCGGCGCATCAACGAGGATGAAGATGATCAAGTCTTTTGTGATGAAGATACAAGCCCGCTCTTGTTGTCTCCAAAGTCTTGACACTTCAACATCACCAAGAAGAAGACCAACGATGCCACATCTTCCACACAAAGGCGGCATCAATGGGAGATCCGTCAAGGTCATCATCGATGGAGGTAGTTTCCACAACTTGGCAAGCGAAGAACTATGCTCCAAGCTCCAATTGGTCAAGAAGAAGCATCCGCAACCATACAAGGTTCAATGGCTAAGTGACTCGGCACTATCTGAGTTGAGCATACGGTCCAAGTATCCTTCAAAATAGGTGCATATGAGGACAATTTGGAGTGTGATGTGGTCCCAATGACCGTTTGCCACCTCCTCCTTGGTCGGCCATGGCAATTCGACCGTGGTGTCTACCACAATGGGCGACAAACCACTATAGCTTCAAGATGAAAGGCAAAGAATATGTCCTCGACCCATGTCTCCTAGTCAAGTGATAGCCGACAAACAAGCCACCAACCAAAGAGAGAAGAGTGAGAAAGTGAGCCACCAAAAAGTGAGTGAGAGCCACAAGCCAAATTTGGCGCCTCTTAGCCTAGAGAAAAACCTCATACTATTAGCCACCAAACATGAGATGAGAGAAGTGTGTGAGAACCCATCGAGCGTGATGCACTTTATCCTTGTGTGCAAGGATGGCGAACCAAAACTAACACCACTCATGAGCTACCTTTGGTGTTTCAATCTCTTTTGCAGGAATTTCAAGATGTGTTCCCCGATGAGCTACCTCGGGTCTACCTCCTCTCGAGGCATTGAGCATCGAATCGACCTCATACCGGGCGCCACTTCCAAACAAAGCCCCATACCGTGTCAATCCCAAGAAACCAAGGAGATTCAATGGCAAGTACAACAACTTATCGACAACGGTCATGTACGTGAAAGCTTAATCCCTTGTGCCGTTCCCGTTATACTTGTGCCTAAGCCCGATGGAACTTTCCGCTTGTGTTCCGATTGTCGACCCATAAATGCTATCACCGTGCGCTATAGGCATCCCATTCCTCGCTTAGATGATATGCTTGATGAACTTAGTGGAGCCAACTTTTTCCAAAAATTGATCTTAAAAGTGGCTATTACCAAATCCGCATTCATGAGGGTGATGAATGGAAAACTGCTTTCAAAACAAAATTTGGCTTATATGAATGGTTGGTTATGCCTATGGGTTTGTCGGAAGCTCCCGGAACTTTTGTGCGTCTCATGCATCATGTACTTCGTCCATACATTGGAATCTTTGTTGTGGTTTACTTCGATGATATTCTTGTGTTTAGCAAAAACATGAAAGAGCATCTTGATCATGTTAAGCTTGTTTTGCAAACACTTCGAAAGGAAAGTCTTTATGCCAACTTGAAAAAAATGCACTTTTGGCGTTGATAAAGTGGTTTTCTTGGGTTTCGTTGTCTCTTCCAAGGGTGTCCATGTTGATGAAACTAAGATCAAAGCAATTAAAACTTGGCCCCAACCCACCAATTTGCAACAAGTGCGAAGTTTCCTTGGTCTTGCAGGTTTTTATCGCCGCTTTGTGAAAAACTTTAGCACTATTGCAGCTCCTTTGCATGCTTTGAGTAAGAAGAATACTCCTTTTGTTTGGGGACCTTTGCAATCAAACGCTTTTGATGAGCTCAAGTCTTTGCTTACTCATGCTCCAATTCTTGCTTTGCCCAATTTTGACAAAACTTTTGAGGTCCATTGTGATGCATGTGGTACCGGAATTGGCGGAGTTTTAATGCAAGAAAAACGAGTCATTGCTTATTTTAGTGAAAAACTCTCCGGTGCTCAACTTAACTATCCCGTGTATGACAAAGAATTATATGCTTTAGTGCATGTGCTACATGTTTGGGAACATTATCTTAGACCTCATGAGTTTGTCATCCATACCGATCACGAAACGCTTAAGTACTTAAAAGGTCAAACTAAATTAAACAAGCGTCATACCAAATGGAGTGAATTTATTGAATCTTTTCCATATGTGATCAAGTACATTAAGGGCAAGGAAAATGTAGTTGCCGATGCACTTTCACGCATATGCACGCTTGTCACCCAACTTGAGTTGAATGTTATTGGCTTTGAGCACATCAAAGATTTGTATGCTAGTGATCCATCTTTTGCACCTCATTATGCTAAATGTTTGACGCGTACATCTTGGGAACAATATTACCTCAAGGATGGTTATCTTATGAGAGCTAACAAACTTTGCATACCCGACTCTTCTCTTCGTTTGCTACTTTTGCAAGAGGCTCATGGAGGTGGACTCATGGGACACTTTGGACGCGACAAGACCTTCGCCACGCTCTCCAAGAACTACTTTTGGCCCAAGATGTTTCGAGATGTTTCACGCTTCACCACCCGATGCTCTACATGCCGCAAAGCTAAGTCAAAAGCTCAATCTCATGGTCTTTACATGCCTCTTCCAATTCCATATCAACCTTGGGAAGACATTAGCATGGACTTTGTACTTGGTTTGCCTAGAACTCAAAATGGAAAGGATTCCGTGTTTGTGGTTGTAGATCGATTTTCTAAGATGGCACACTTTATTCCTTGCAACAAGGTAGAGGATGCTTCACATATTGCAAATCTCTTTTGTAGGGAAATCTTGCGCCTTCATGGAGTACCAAAGTCAATCGTCTCCGACCGCGACGTCAAGTTCTTGAGTTACTTTTGGAAAACTCTTTGCGCCAAGCTCGGAATCAAGCTCTTGTTCTCCTCCGCATACCATCCTCAAATCGACGGCCAAACGGAGGTGACAAACCGGACGCTCTCCACTCTACTTCACGTGTTGATCAAGAAGAACATCAAGGAGTGGGAGGCGTGTCTACCCATCGCCGAAATACGCCTACAACCGCAAGACATTCGACGACCGACAAGTCCCCTTCGAGGTCGCTCTCGGCTTCAACCCATTGTCTCCATTGGACATCCTACCTCTACCTCTACAAGAGCGCACCAACCTCGACGCAAGTGCCCGTGCAAGCTACATCAAGAAGATGCATGAAGATACAAGAAACACCATCGAGCGCCAAGTACAACGACTAGCGACCAAGCTCAACATCAACAAGCAACCCATGATCTTCAACATAGGCGATCTCTTGTGGCTACACCTTCGCAAGGAACGCTTCCCCAATGAACGCAAGTCCAAACTTCTACCTCGAGCCGATGGAACATTCAAGGTGTTAGCACACTACAACAACAACGCCTACAAGCTCGACCTACCAAGCAACAAGTACAACGTGAGAGACACCTTCAACGTCAAAGACCTCTTGCCTTTCCATGGTGATGAAGATCTAGATCCGAGGTCGGATCCTTTCGAAGGGAGGGGATATGATGCGGAGCATCCTTCCATCATCCCCATGGACTCTACATCAACACCTACAACACCACAAGGACCGATGACTCGAGCACGTGCAAGGGCTCTTGAAACCGAGGTGACATCACTCCTCTCACAACTCCTTTGATTCACATGAGACATGGTTACTACCTCAAACGGAAACTCTATGCATACTCAGGCACCAAGGAGTCGACCATGAAGAGGCTAGGAAGCAAGGAGAACTGGAAGCGGAAGGCATGCATGAAGACGGAGAGGAGAAAGCAACAAGGACCAGGGAGGCCGGATGATCCGGACGGAGGCCCGGACGATCCGGACAGAGCCCGGATGATCCGGACCCCGGTCCGGACGATCTGGCTACAGCGACCGAAGGCAACAGAAGCTCCCTCCCGAAGCCGGATCATCCGGACCCCGCCCGGACGTCCGGACCACCAGCCGGACATCCGGCCCGTCGCCGCCACCAGCCGAGCCTCCGGCTCATCCGGGTCCCCGCTCGGACCATCCGGACCAGCCCGGATCATCCGGACCCTCGTCCGGATCATCCGCCAGCGCTAACGTCTTGGCGTGTTGGGCTGAGCCCATGTACCCCTTCGCCCCGCACTCTATATATAGGACCCCTCTCCTCACTTTGAGACTTAGCATTGGATTAGCTCATATTTGTGTGTGAGAGCCTTTGCTCATCCACCGGTACTTCTCCATGGAGATCAGGACCTCCGTCTAGGAGAAGATCCATCGGATTCAAGACCCCTAAGAAGGGAAGATACCCTCGTGGATTCAAGACCTCCTCCGGGAGAAGAACGGCTACCTTTGTATCTTTCCCTTGTTGATTTTGGACCATGTATCACTCGTGCTTCGATGATCTAGCACTTGTGTGATCGATTCCCTTGTCGGTTGAGTGATTCTCTCTCGTTTTCCCCTTGTTTTCCCTTTGTGCTTCCGCGTGTTCTTCGTGATTCCCCGTAGGATCCACTCCAAACGTGAAAGATCGACGCTATAGAGTTCCACCCTACATCATGGCCCCAGTTTATTTCACGGGCCATTAATAGGCTGTTACTAAGTTTGGGCTACATATGGCCCAACTATACTGTAGGCCTTTAGCAGGCCGAAAGAGACAGCGGGCTTATACTAGACCATGAAGACCATGGGCCGCTAAGAGGCCGAAAGTCAAGTCGCATTGTAAATGGCCCAACTATGTTGTGGGCCTTTAGCAGGCCGAAAGAGAAACCGGGCTGGTATTGGACCATGAAGGGCATGGGCCGTTAAAGGGCCAAAGCTAAGGTCCGACTACAAATGGACCAACTCATTTATGGTCTGTTAACAGGCCGAAAGTCACACAGGGCCGGGAATAGGCCTAACACTTAAATGGGTCGCTAAAAGGCCAAAACTCAGGTCCGACTAAAAATGGCCCAACTGATTTATGGGTAGTCAACAGGCTGAAAGTGACACCGGGCCAGAAAATTGGCCCAACACTTAAATGGGCCGCTAAAAGGCCGAAACTCGGGTCCGACAACAAATGGCCCATCAGATTTATGGGCTGTCAACAAGCTGAAAGACACAACGGGCTGGAAACTAGCCCAACATTTAAATGGGTCGCTAAAAGGCCGAAAGATGTACATCCTGAAAATTGGCCCATCCATTAAACGGGCCGTTAACAAGCTGAAATCTCATCGGTCCGATGTTGAGCCCAGATATATAGCGGGCTGTTAACGGGCTCGAACTGACGATGGGCCACAATGGTGTCAAATCTTTAACGGGCCGTTGACGGGCCGAATTGGCTCATCTCGTATGGGCCGTGGGCTTAAATGGACCTGACACAAGTAGGCCTTATATGGGCTGGCCTGCTAATTTTTACTAGGTCGGCCTTTTCACAGGAATGGGCCTCTGTTGGCCCGTGCCATGTGTCGACGTACCATAGGCATCTTCCATCCAGTGGATGACATCTGTCCCAACGGTGAGCCGACACGTGTTTCCTCCAGCCAATGATGATTTTACACGTGGAAAATCCCCATTGGTTGGGGCTGTTAACGGGTTATCGGATCCAAAACCCGACCCGATAACTTAACGGCGTTCCGTTATGGTGGATGCCACGTGTCGGTCACCCTTGACGAAAGCACTTCTGTGACGCGCGATTTATCGTCATGGAAGTGGACACTTCCATGATGATAATTTTGGTAATGTCATGGAACACTTCTACGAGAGCACAGGTATGACTATCTTGATTCTGTCATAAATTTGTCATGGATGTACATGCATGACAAAAAACGCGACCTACTGTGACAAACACGTATCATCACAGAAGTGTATTTTTTGTATTGAAGACTTCGTCCTGTGTCCGGGTGGGACTCTCCTTTGCGTGGAAGGCAAGCTTGGCTGATATGTAGATCTCCTTCTCTGTAACCGAATCTGTGTAACCCTAGCCCCCTCCGGTGTCTATATAAACCAGAGGATTTAGTCCATAGGACAACAACAATCATAATCATAGGCTAGATTCTAGGGCTTAGCCTCTATGATCTCGTGGTAGATCAACTCTCGTAATACTCATATCATCAAGATCAATCAAGTAGGAAGTAGGGTATTACCTCCATCGGGAGGGCCTGAACCTGGGTAAACATCGTGCCCCCGCCTCCTTTTACCATTAGCCTTAGACACACAGTTCGGGACCCCCTACCCGAGATCCGCCGGTTTTGACCCCCTACCTGACATCACCTCTGGGAGAGCCCTTGCTGTAGGCCAGACTCTCCGACTGGGCGGCTTCATCATGACCGCCCGTTCGGCCGCAGCGCCAATGATGACTTCTCAGGTCATCAAGAACAGTCTCCACGTCAGCTCGGAATTCACCGAGCAAATGGATCCAATGGAGCTCTCCTCCCTGAACGATCTCTTGGATCGCATCACCGCCCTGGGAGTCGCTACGGACTATGATTGGATCGGGCTTAAACCCGACCAAAGGGAGATTAACTCTCCGTCAGTCACCCATTAGATAGCGGTGGTGGGGGAACAATGCAGTGATTCTTCCTCTATTTTGAGGACGAACTATGTCCGGATTCCCAAGCTCTCCGAGCCGGATACCCGTTTATGGGAGGACATGGCCTAGGCTCCGAACCCAGAATCGGATGGCGGGCTAGGAAAATTGGGCAGCATCTGGGAGTCCGAGCGGCCAAGCTTGGAAGCTCCTCTGCCCCCGGGTCTCAGATTGGGTCAGGGTTTGGACTTAAATCTACCCACCCACCCAGACACAAGTGATCTTTCCCACATTAGACAAGAGCCCCAGGACACAGTACATCACTTCTGGGCCAGATTCCTCGTTGTAATGAGCAAGGTTAAGGACTGTCGCGAGGAAGATGCAATCTCATTCTTTTGCAAAAATTGCACGGACAAGGGAATTCTCAATGCCATAAGTCGTCGTGACATAGCACAATTCGCTGACTTGGCAGCCATAGTACAGAAGTACTGTGCGATGGAAAGCACATGGAAAACCCAAACAAAATTCTGGGATCCTCCGGCTCTCACTAAACCCCTCGTCCGAGCAAAAAGGGTGCACTCGCAAGTCACCCAACCCAATTACAAAGAAACCAAAGCCCACTACAGGGCGTGGAACTATATTAGAGGGATGGCTCAATGGGCCATGCAAAATTCACAGTACACCGGATACCATACCAACACACAGCCTGAGAGCATGTTGGATACTCTGGCAGATGGCCAAGAGCGGTGAGGATCTCCTCATCAACAATACCGCAGAGCACCATCCCGCGGAAAATAACAATACAGTACTGACAGTCTTCGAGACTTTTGCCTCAAATAATAGGAGTAAGCAAGCACTCTGCAGCCTCGCCGAAGTCTGCCACGTTGCAGCAATAAATCCATGGAATGACACGGCCGTAACCTTCAATGCTAGTGACGAACCTCAATTCCGAACAGTCCGAGCGCCAGCCACTTTGGTCCTTAGTCCAATTGTGGACGGCTTCCGGCTTACTAAAGTGCTCATGGACGGTGGCAGCGGATTAAACCTCATCTATGAGGAAACTCTTAACAAAATGGAAATAGACAGGAGCCGCATTGAGCAAAGTAGCACAACCTTTAGAGGTATCATCCCTAGTCGGGAGGCATGATGCGCAGGAAAAATCACACTAGATGTGATATTCGGCATGTCGGAGAGGGCGGGATGCATTCACGAGCTTCCAAGCTATACCCCATTACGGGTACATGAAGCTCAAGATGCCCGGGCTCAATGGAATAATCACTCTAGCTAGTGATCAAGACATAGCACTCTGCGGCGAAAATAAAACCGGCGCTCTAGCCTTTGAGGCATTATCCGAAGCCCTCACGGCCGAAGAACTAACTACGCTGCGCTCCATGGTGGACAAGGACGATGTGATACTCGACAAACGACCCAAGTCCACCTCTTTCAAACCAGCGGATGAAATAGTCAAATTCTAGGTCCACCCAACGGACCCTACAAAAACAGCATCCATCGGGGCACAACTGAGCCCCACAATAGACGTCGCACTACGAGAGTTCTTGTGCGAGAATTGGGACATCTTCGCCTTGCATCATTCAGACATGCCAGGTATCCCATGCAAGCTAGCCGAGCATAGCCTAAACATACTGAAGGGATACAAGCCGGTCAAGCAGACTCTTCGGTGCTTTTCAGAACCTAAGTGACAAGCCATGGGAGAAGAGCTAGCCAAGTTACTCAAGGTCGGATTCAACAGAGAAATAAAACATACGGACTGGCTAGCAAACCTCGTCATGGTACCAAAGAAGGACAAATCCTGGCGCCTATGTGTTGATTTCAAGGACCTCAATAAGGCTTGCCCTAAGGATCCCTTCCCACTCCCCCGCATCGATCAAATCATCGATGCTACTGCAGGACACGACTCATTGTGCTTCCTCGACGCATACTCTGTATACCATCAAATCAAGATGGCGGAGTCCGATCAAGCCGCAATGGCATTCATCACTCCATATGGCCCCTTCTGCTTTAACACCATGCCTTTCGGGCTCAAAAACGCCGGTGCAACCTATCAACGCATGATTCAGACATGCCTGGAAACACAAATCGGCAAAACAGTGGAGGCATACGTAGACGATGTGGTCATCAAAACCAGACACGTCGAATCTTTAATAGACGACTTGAGGCTTACGTTCAACAATCTATGAACATATGACATCAAGCTCAATCCGAAAAAATGCGTTTTCGGCGTACCTGCCGGAAAGCTCTTGGGCTTCATCGTTTCCAATAGAGGAATTGAAGCAAATCTGCTAAAATCCGAGCTCTGTCACAGTTGGCTACCCCAACAGACCTCCAGAAAATCTAGAAATTAATTGGAAGCGTGGCTGCCTTAAGCCGCTTTATCTCCCGATTAGGAGAAAAGGCACTACCTCTTTATCGCCTTCTTCGACGCACCGAACACTTCGAGTGGACAGATGCGACTCTTCTTGGATCGAAGAAATAAAGGCCCTCTTGGCCAGTAATCTAATCCCGGCCGCGCCAAATATCGGCGAACCTATGCTGTTATATATAGCTGCAACACACCAAGGTTGTAAGTGCAGTGCTCGTCGTCAAACAAGAGACGGACGTACATAAGTTCTCGCTTCAAAAGCCAGTATACTACGTATCCACTGTCCTCACTCCATGCAAGTCACCGTACCCACATTATCAAAAGATAGCATACGCGGTCTTCATGGCATCCCGAAAACTATGACACTACTTTCAGGAGTGCTCAATCACGGTGGCCTTTGAAGTACCCCTCAACGCTATAATAAATAACCACGATGCCACGAGCCGGATTGCTAAATGGGCTATCGACCTCCTCCCGTTCGACATAACATATAAATCACGGTGAGCCGTTAAGTCACAAGTACTAGCTGACTTCGTCGCCGAATGGACAGAAGCCAAACTCCCTAAAGAGTATGGCGCATACTCCAATTGGATCGTGCACTTTTACGGCTCTAAGATGCTGGCTGGTCTGGCGGCAGGCGTTGTCCTGACATCCCCCATCGGAGATACAATCCAGTATGTACTCCAAATACTATACACAGACTCCAATAATGCAGCCGAATACGAGGCTCTATTGCACGGTCTTCGGATGGCAGTCTCGATGGGCATTCAACGCCTAGAAGTGCATGGGGATTCGAACCTTGCAATTTCTCAAATAAATGGAGACTTTGACGCCAAGGACCCAAAAATAGCGGCTTACCGCAATGTCATCCTCAAAATGTCAGCTCAGTTCGAGGGGCTCAAATTCCACCATGTGCCCAAGAAAACAATCAAGCGGCGGATATC
Source organism: Aegilops speltoides (assembly GCA_021437245.1). Lineage (NCBI taxonomy): Eukaryota > Viridiplantae > Streptophyta > Magnoliopsida > Poales > Poaceae > Aegilops > Aegilops speltoides. The sequence continues at coordinate 218,428,993 of CM038141.1, read as the reverse complement.
CTCGCCCGCATCGGCGCCAAGCGCGACCCCGTCCCACCTAATATCTTCTTGGAAAGGATGTTCAAGCCATCCGTGGTGTGGGAAGGGGAGACCAGCAATACCAGTCAGGATCCGAACACAACCCCAGATCCTGAACACTCTGACGTAATCGGAGGCTCCGCCACCGAAATAACACCTTCAGCCCACATGATTATGGCTGTCATCGCCCCGTGGATTGAACCCTTCTTAGCCTACTTAAATAGGCAAGAACTCCTTGAGGACCAAAATGAGGCACGTTGCATAGTGCGGCGCACAAAAGCCTACAAGGTCCACGAGCAAGAGCTTTATAAGAAAAGCGCGCCTGGAGTGCTCCAAAGGTGCATCTCCGAAGACGAAGGGCGGCAGCTCTTGGCTGAAATTCATGCCGGACTCGGCGTCCACCACGCCGCAGCTCGGGCACTCGTAAGCAAGGCCTTCGGTACAGGTTTCTACTGGCCGACAGCCCGGGCAGACGCACAGGACCTTGTCCAACATTGCGTCTGTTGCCAGATTTTTGCAAATCAAAGCTATATGCCACCTACCGCTCTCCAAACAATCCCCATAACTTGGCCCTTTGCGGTCTGGGGGCTCGATATGGTTGGACCCCTTGAAGGAGGAAACCATAAGAAGAAGTACTTGTTGGTCATGGTGGATAAATTCACCAAATGGATAGAGGCCAAACTAGTTAAAACGGCCGAGTCCGGACCAGTGATAGACTTCATATACGGGGTCGTACACCGTTACGGTGTCCCCCACAGTATCATCACCGATAACGGCTCAAACTTCACAGCCGACGAGGTGAAAACTTGGTGCGGCAAATGGGCATTAAGCTCGATTATGCCTCCGTCTATCACCCCCAAACAAACGGTCAAGTCGAACGAGCAAATGGTCTAATTATGAGCGGCATTAAACCCAGACAAGTGCAATCCTTGAAGGAATCAGATACGCACTGGGTCGAGGAGCTTGACTCCGTACTATGGGGGCTGCAGACCACGCCAAATCACACCACCGGATACACGCCATTTTTTGTGGTGTACGACGCAGAGGAAGTGCTACCCTGCGATATCATTCATGACTCACCTCAAGTGTGCATGTACAAAGAGAAAGAAGCCGACCTGGATCGGCACGATAGTTTAGATGCCCTGGAGGAGGAGGGTGACATCGCAAAGGCCCGTTCCGCATTCTATCAACAGCAGGCTCGAAGGTATCAAAGCAGAGAAGTACGGGCCAAAACTTATAACGTTGGCGAAATCATTCTATGCCTACCAGAGAATAAAAAGGACAAGCTCAAGCCCAAGTGGGAGGGTCCCTTCATCATTGATAAAGTTCTCACCATAGGAGGGTACCGTCTACATGATGCATCAGATAATCGACTCGAGCCGAACCCATGGAACGCGGCCAGACATCGAAGATTCTATGCCTAGTGCCGAACTCTGTGTTCGTCTCCTTACCTCCGCCTTTCTTTTTTAAGTTATAACCTCTCTCTCTTTCTTTTTTTATAGCCTTAAAAGCTTCGAGCATGCTTCGACCGCACACTCCTGCCGCGCTATGCGCGCTCAATATACCAGGGGGCTTCTTATACAGAAGCTTAATATAATTATCTTCTTGGATTTATGACCACCACATTTGTGTCATTCCTCCATATGTACCCTTTTTCACCATTATATGCATCGACATGACTTAAGTTTTGGCCAAGCTGGGTTGCCTGGCTCTTGTGTTAATGCCCTACGTTCCTGTCGGATTTCAAGTTCCGGCAGACCCTTGAGGTTCGAACTCTGGGGTGCGCGTGAAGATCTTTCCCCTACCAACTCACATCTCGAGGCCTCGCAAGGAATCTAGACTAGAAAGAAGGACACACAAGGTACACGAGGTTTATACTGGTTCAGGCCACCATTGTGGTGTAATACCCTACTCCAGTGTGTGGTGTGTTGGATTGCCTAAGGGGCTGATGATGAACAATACACGGGGAGAACAGCCTCGCGAGGGGCTGTTCTAGAGCTGGTGCGATGAACTGCTTGGGTGAGTTCAGTCACCTCTCTCTCTCTCTCTGGTCTACCCAAAACTCTCCTTCTGCTATGTGGTGGCTAGCCCTATTTATAGAGGGAGGCCCTGGGCCTCGTCCCAAATATCGAGCGGGAAGGGCGCCAACAATTGGCCATTTGGAAGGGGAACATCTAGTACACTTATCCTGACTAAAGTTGGTCCTCGACTGCCAAAGACTCTAGTGGTGACGCCGTCCTGGGCTCCACGGTGACCTCCGTCATGCCGCTCCGCTGGTCTTGGTATTGTTGCACCGAAACGGTAACCTTTGCCTGATGCCTTCGCCTGTGCTTGCCCCCTTTGCACCGAAGGGGAAACAAGGACACTGCGCAGGCCGGCGACCGCCTGGCGCCCGCCAGGTCTCGATCGTCATGGCTTGCGTCACGGGCACCTTGTGAGGTACCCTGCCTTGATCTCTTTGCCCCCTCGTGAGCCCGCCTGATGAGGCTGCTCCTGAGGAAGCTTCCTGTCGTCTGCCCCGCGAGGCTTGGCCCCTCACGAGGGTCTTGAGCTTGGGATGATGAAGCTGGGCTGCACTAGGCCCCCACTTGAGCCTCGCCGCGGGCCGTAGGCAGGCAAGTCTGGGACCCCGTTCCCAGAATGCCGATAGTAGCCCCCGGGCCCAAGGCGCACCCTGACTTGGCTTAGCAGAGAAGCGAAGGGGCAAGTGTGAAGCGCCGCGGGCCCCAATAGCCTGGGGCCTCGGGCGCCGCGTGGCTATTGATTACACGCGAGTGTCTCCGCTCCCCCACGACGCCTCGGTAACCGCATGACTTGACAAGTCCCTGCATGCAAAAATGGGTCATGATTACCTGCGACCGTGGAGGCCAACAGTTGGCCTCCTCCGGCTATAAGTACGGAACGGCGCAAGCCCTTCCAGTCTATTCCTTCCTGCTACTCCCTTTCTTCTTCTTCCTCGCCCTTGCTCCACATTACGCCAATAGCACCAATCCGCCAGTTCTTTGCAGAAGAGAAGGGAAAGGCCCCCCGAGATGGTCCCGACCCGCTTCCGCTGAAGAAGCGGCCAGTCCCCTGCCGCTGAGATGAGGGTGCTCGGCAGGAGGCATCGAGGCCCTGGTACGAGCGGCCGCCGCCTGGGTTTCCGCTACCCTTTTACGTCCGCATCAAGGGCCCTGGAGATGAAGACACCGAGTGACACCGACGGTGCCACCGTCGACTCCGGTGGGTTACGGCGGTGCGCGTCATTCCCCCTGGAGTCCATGTCGAAGGCTCTTCTCGCGAGCTTGTGCTTCACGCCGCCATGCCCCCTCGATCTTGGATTCACCTTCCTCCCTCCTTCGCCTTCGAGATTCCACCGAGGGGGCCTCGGGAGCTCTGGCTACAGCACGCCGACTGCAACACCCCCGCGACTGAGGCGGAGGTCAAGGTTGTCACCCAGGGCAAGGTCTTCCTGACCCGCGGCTGGGGCGAGATCGTCTGGGCCTGCCGGACAGGGGGCGCTCTCATAATCCATCTCGAATACGATGGCGCCCTCTTGATGTTCTTCAAGGTCTTCGACGCGGAAGGACGCTGGCTGGAATGCTGCCCCAAGGGAGGCGTCCGGGCCATCATAGCGGCGAATACCACGCCCGCCAACCGCTTCCCCAGCAGCTCCACAGGCAGCAGCGGTGGAGCCGGAGGGTCCAGCGATTCCGCAGAGCTTCACATGACTCCGTAGACAAGCGACGACAGCTATGAGCCCTAGAGCTCACGTCGTGCCCGGAGCATGGCGGGTTCATCAGGCCGTCGGCGCTGCTGATCTGGATGGGGTTGGCGCCGGCGCCCGATGACCCACTGTTGATGATGGCGTCTCTTGCGGAGGCGCGCGGAGTTATCGCTCCTTAGCACCTTTTGTTCCCTGCGAGGAATCAGAATGACACCCCATGGGAGTATGTAAGGCGGCTGCCATGTCTTTTGTGAATTGTACATCCTTGTTGTAAAACGAAGCGAGAGGCGTGTTCTGCCCCGACTCAGCTCCCCCTTTCTTTCCTCGCGAGGGCTTCTTGCTCTACACTGACAGGTCCCGGTCCCCAGGCAGTCTTCAGCCATCGCTGGTATGCCAGGTCGTGATGCCGTGGTCAAGGCCAGGAGGTGAGCGGCCCAAGGTCTAGTAAGAGTGTTAGGACCCCGACTCAATGCCACATCGATCTAGCATGTAACACCTCATATCACTTTGCGGCCTCACGCACGGTATTCCCACGGGTGTCGCCTTACCATTGCTTGGGACCGTTTGCGCCTTTTAGCACACGTATATGATAGTGTCGCTAGCATCCATATGATAAGGAGCCCGGGCTGACATGGCTAGTCGTAAACCCAAAGTGGCACAGACTTACAGGGATCACAACATGATAGTCAGATAAACAAGTAGATAGTCAGATCCCACACATACCAAGCATTTCAACAACATACACACAATATGCTCAATATGTGCAAATACAACATGGCATCACAACATGACTCTACGACTCAAGTATGTATTCATTAGGCTCCGAGGAGCGAGATATTACAAACATGGGTCTCATGACCCAACATTCAGAGCATACAGATCAAGCACATGCGGAATCTTATCATGTCTGAGTACAGACATCTACAAATGAAAAAAAGGCTTAGAAGCCTGACTATCTACTAGATCCTGCCGAGGGCACAAGATCGTAGCTGAGGTAACAAGCTAAACATCGAAGTCCACGTGGAACTACTAGCGAGACTGAAGTCTCTCTGCAAAAACATAAAATAGGCAAACGTGAGTACAAATGTACCCAGCAAGACTTACATCAGAACAACTACATATGCATCATTATCAACAAAGGGGATGGTGGGGTTTAACTGCAGCTAGCCAGCGTTGACTCGGTGTCTATCCTGAACTACTACTGCAAGTAACTCTTTTTAGGTGGCGCACACGAGTCCACATATTCACCATATCAATACACCACTATGGATCCACTCCCGTCTCCCTACGAGAACGCCATCCATAGCACTCACGCTTATCTTGCGTATTTTAGAGTATCCACTTTCACTTGTCTATGAACTGTTATAGGCAACCCAGAAGTCCTTTACCGCGGACACGACTATTCGAATAGATGATGTTAACCCTGCAGGGGTGTACTTCTTCATACATGTTTCCACCACTTAGCGTCTGCACACGACATGTGCTCGGCAGACTTCAAGCGAAAGCCGACGTGGGTGTAGACCACGACCTACCTAAACACTCAAGTCTCTAGTCCAGGTTTATCGCCTATTCAGGTTCCATCCGCAGGGAGTCCGACCGAGGTTTCCACATACGGCCCCAAACGATGTGAACAGGGTTCCCGAGATACCAAACGGGCATCCGGTACACCGTGCCACGTACCTACCGCATCACAGCCCACCCCTACGGTCGGCCCCACGGCCTCCAAGAGGGCTACAAACACGAAACTACTTGCAACTCCCGGACAGAGGACAAGGGTGATTAAGAAGTCGAGCGGGGTCATATTTGGGGCCCAATGCATGGTAGTAGTTGTTTCATGGATCACAAACACGTAACTCGGTTCACGAGGACGGCTTCAAGAGACAACCCACCATGTACTCCTACATGGCCTCTCACCGCTACCTTTACCAAATCGTGTTCACACACTTAGCTCACGCATAGTAGGACATGTTCACACACCTCGATTCATTCCCGATGAATCGACTGACTCAACTCTAAGCGATGGCAGGCATGACAAACAAGCATGAATGAGTAGGCACAAGCAGGCTCAAACAACTCCTACTCATGCTAGTGGGTTTCATCTATTTATTGTGGAATGACAGGTCATGCAAAGGATAAAGGGGTTCAGCTACCGCAGCAAGTAACAGTTGAATCGTTGTTGTCCTAATGCGGTAAAAGAGAGCAGGAGCGAGAGAGTAGGATTGTATCGGAATGAACAAGGGGGTTTTGCTTGCCTGGCACTTCCAAAGATAATATAGCTCATCATCAGTGTCATCGATCTCATCGTCGAAACCACGTCTATCGAGAGGGGACAAATACCGGCAACAAAGAAGAAACACAATCAATGCAATGCACAATATGATGCATGATCATGACATGGTAAGATGAGTGTGTTGGGCTAATGCAACTACAACCAGATGGGTTTGAGCTATTTTGAACCAAAGATTCAAAGTTCAAACATATTCGTGATCTTAAATAGTGCTTTATCATGTTTTGCACTAAACAGCAAGTTAACTTGTTTAAACATGCATGAAATTGGTACATATGGATAGATTGGATTTTTCTGATCATTTTTCATATATAAATTATTTCATTTGGAGTTACGGTTGAATTACTATGAATTTTTGAAGTTTGCAACAATTTCTGGAATTTCCTGTAAAAGAATAAATCCAGAAAAGGGCATTACTGCGTCAGCCTGACATCATCATGACGTTAGCAGGTCAAAGAGGCACAGTCCAGGTCAAACCTGACAAGTGGGGTCCACTGATCAGTGACCCCGTGTTGTTAGTGACACTGACATGTGGGGTCGGGTCAACTGACGCGTCAGCACAGTCAACTTTGACTGGTGGGTCCCGCGTTATTAAATTAATCTAAACAAAAATAAAACCTGGATTAGTTAGGGCGTGGGGCCCAGGTGTCAGTGAGCTAGGGGGGTTAATTAGGGCGTCATTATTGGCTAAGTAAGTGCGCCACGTCGGCGCCACCGGAGTTCAGCCGGCGGCGACCAAAACCGTGGCGCAACTCGCTGGAGTTGCTCGGGTTTCGCGTACAGGCCGCGGTTTGAACCGCGGTTGGTCTCTACGGGTAGCTGGCATTACAGCGCGTCGGCTGGTGGCAGTAGCCGGGCCTGGGATGACCGGGGTCGACGGCGGTGAGCTCAGAAGCGGCGGCCAGCGTTCGGACAGGGTTGGGTTCGGCGCTACAGTGCACGGGAGGATGGACGGGTGTGTGCTACGTGCTCCTGGTGACGTGTGGAGCACGGTTCCGTGCTCGAAGGTGAGCTACGGTGGCCCTGGTCGCGACGACGAGGAACCACGGCGGCGGTGAGTTCACGGCTCCGGTCACTCGGGCGGCTAGAGGTGCGTACGAGCATGGGGAGCAGGGGAGAAGAAGGTGGAGCTCACAGCGGGGTCGGAGATGGTCTCAGCGAGCTCGGGGACGCGGAGATGGCGGCAAATCTACGGCGGTGATCCTCGGTGGCCGAGGAGGGAGCGGCGCTGGCGACATCCGGGCTTCAGCATATACTGCCTTGGTGAGGAGGAAGAGGGGGACGAGACGGGGCTTCCTGGCGCGTCGGCGAGGCGAGGGGAGCACGGTGGCTGCGACAATCGGCGTCGGCGGTGATGGTGGCGTGTCGGTGGTGCTGCGGGAGAGAGCAGAGGAGAAGGAGGGATCTAGGGAGAGAGTGAGAGGGTCGAGGGCTGCGTGGCGTCGTCCAGGCGCGTCGAGGAGGAGCCAGGCAGGCAGGGAGGGAGGAGGTGGCCACGCCGTGTAGCTGCGCGCGTCGGGCACACGCCCTCACCTACTGGTGCGAGGAGGAAGGCGACAGGAGAGCGCCTGGTGGGCTGGGCCACTGCTGGGCTGCACGATGTTGGGCTGCGGGTGGGCTGCCAGGTAAGCTCAGGTAAGTTTCTGCTCTATTTTACTTTTCTTCAGTTTTCTATTTTTCTGCTGTTTGTTTTGATCTGATCTAAATACCAAATCAATTTTAAACTTCATGGAATAATTGTGTAAGCTAAGTGGTCATGTCCAAAGCCACACAACAATTTTTAGAATTATTGAACATATATTTATTATATAACAAATATAGATCCAATTCAAATATTTATTGGATTAATTCAAAGGCCCAAAATAATTGTTTCTCAGATTCTAAAATATTGGTTTGAATTTTATCCCTTGCCAATATTTCCAGAGATTCACAGGAACATTTTCTTGGACTCATTTGATGAGATTTAAATGTTGGTTATTTTTAGAGGTCTTCTGAGGCTTTTGAAAATTCCTCAATTCAAATTTTCATGAAATTTAAACATGATGCTCACATGGAAGCTAGCATAGGTCAGCCCAGAATTAGGGATGTGACAAAGAGCTCTTGAGTCGCGATGCTCAGGAGGTCCCGGGCCTGCGTGGCGGCACCTGGGGTGTTTCTGGGTTAGGCCTTAGTGAGCTTCTTTCCTCTTCCTCGCACTTTCCTTCATGCTCTACGTCCTCAGGTCCCGGCCCTCAAGCATGCTCAGCCGCTGCTGGCATGACAGGTCGCAATGCCGTGGGTCAAGGCCAGGGGGTGAGGGCTGGAGAGCCAGTAAGAGCCCATGAGTCGCGATGCTCAGGCGCCCCCCTTTTAACACGCGAGAGGATCGTGCCGAAGAGAGGGAGAGAAAGCTCGCAACACCACCAACGTTACTCCTGGAGCAGGTCCTGCATACCAATCACGAGGGAACAAGGTTTGCCATTACGGTTGCCAGCCAGCCATTGGTTGCTCCGAAGGAGTGATGGGGGCACTGACGGCCTGGTGAGGTGGCGCCTTGCGGGGCTGACACCGCCAGAGCTCGACCACTCAGATTTGTCGGTGTTGCAGGGACGGACCCATACGCAAGCACCGTGCCAGAGCGAGCGGCTCCAAAGGTAGGTGTCAATCGAGCCGGCGGTTAAGTCAAGCAGGTTAAGCATGAAGGGGTAAGTCCATTTAGACAGATGCAGAAAAAGCAAATGCCGCTGGGTCAGGCCCGAGCAGCTTGGGGATAATGCAGCCCGAGGGGCACCCCCAACTAGTAGGTAAAGAACATAAGCAAAATGGATACATGCCGCAGGGACGGACCCACGCGGCCTGGGAATGATGCAGCCCTGTGGGCGCTCCCAGCTGAAAATGGAACTTTGAAAGATGTCACCTGATACCGTTGGAGATGGAGGGATGCTGAAGTAGCGGACGACGCGCGGTGAGGATGCCGACCCTCATGAGCTCCCGGGACCAGGAGCCTCGGGAGGCTCCGGGGGCACGGGTGGATCTTCGAGGACCATCTCCATATCCGCCAGGACCGCACAATGCCTGACCTCCTGAGCCTCCAGAATGCTCCTTATCAGGCGCTGATGAGCAGCGGCCTCGTTCGGCATGCCGAAAGGCATGCGAACGTAGCTGCGAGGTGGCCCCTCGCAACGCCCCACGCGCGAAGGCCAGAGGCGCTCATGAGACGCGGCTCGGTTGAGCCCTGGCATGTCGATGCAGATGCGCAGCCCACCGTCCTCGCCTGGATGGGGGGCTACGGCGGGCAGGCGGCGGCTGCCGCGCATGACTCTTGACTCCTGTAGCTCCTGAGTGTTTCTTGCGATGAACTCCTGAGGGTTTAGCCCTCCTTGCCTCATACCTTCCTGAGGGAAACGTGCTTTGAAGCACGCCTCCCTCGTGACCTTGGCAAAGTCGATGGCCCTCCAGGGGAGAGCCCCCGAGCCTTGCCCGAGGAGGGCACCGGGCGCGCCTTCCTATGTGACAGAGGGTGGCGCCCCTTGAACGGGCGCGGATCCTATCACAACGCCTTTGGAGGTGCCTGCCTCCTGATGGTTTGGGCCAGGTGAAGTCTTCTTCTTCTTAGGGACTGCCTCGGGGAGGCTCCCGCTCCTGTGATCCGGGTCTTCGATTGCTGCGGCCTGGAAGGCACGCTCAAGAGAACACACTGCATCCTTTTCTTCGCAGGGGACTGTGATGACTCCACCGCTTCCTGGCATCTTGAGGACATTGTAGCCATGGTGAGTCTCTGCCATGAACTTGGCCAGGGCCGGGTACCCGAGGATGGTATTGTATGGTAGGCAAATGTGGGCGACGTCGAAGTCAATGAGCTCAGTGCGGTAGTTGTTGCACTGCCCAAAGGTGACAAGAAGGTGAACCAGCCCTATCGGAACAGTGGAACCATTAGTAACTCCTGAGAAAGGCTTGGTCGGCTATAGTTGATCATATGGCACTTGGAGATTGTTGAACATCTCGACGGACAGGACGTTGAATCCCGCCCCGCCATCAATGAGGGTCCTGGTGACTTGCACGTTGCTGATGACTGAGGAACAAAGTATTGGGAGGACACCGGCTGTTGCCGCGCACTTGAGCTGATCCGCTGAGCTGAACGTGATAGCACATGCGGACCACCTGAGAGGGCGCGTGGCCTCAATCTTGGGGAGGACTGCATTCACCACGCGAGCAAACTACTTGAAGATGCGTTGTGAGGCTGGGGCCTGGGCGCCGCCCAGGATGCAAGCGATTGCGCGAGGGTCCTGGAAGCCCCCACCCCCTCATCCTGATGATGGTCTTCATTCCTCCTCGGCGGTGGTGGCAGAGGAGGGAGGCCTGCATTGCCTTGAGGGCGGTCCTCACGAGGCTGATCCCTCCAACCTCCCTCGCGAGGCTGGTCCTGCCAGCGGTCCTCGCGAGGTCGGTCACGCCAACCTTGGCGAGGGCCACGGTCTTCCCATCGTCCTCCACCTCTTCATCCTGCTCAGCCATAGCCCCGGTCATTGCGCTCGGGGCGTCGGCCGATGCGTCCATCTCGCCCAGCCCTGAGTTCTTGGAATTCATTGGTGTTGTGGGTGTGGAGGTCGTGGTACAGGCAGTACGGGCTGCCCTTGGATGATTCCGGCTGATCCCTGCCTCGCTTGGTGTCTAGCTCCGCTGCGAGGACAGCCGCTCCTTTGCGCTTCACGTCCTTGACCTTGGGCTTCTTCTCTTCCGGATCAGCAGCTGGGGGCTCGAGGAGGGAGAGGCGCCCTTCCTCAGCCCTAGAGCACTTGGTCGCCAAGTTGAACAGCTCCAAAGAGGTGCACAGGTCTTCGTGGATCGCTAGCTCCTCTTTCATCTTCATGTCACGCACGCCATCGAAGAAGGCTGAGATGATGGCCTCCTCAGTCACCCTATCTTGAGGCGGGCGTTGTTGAAGCGCTGGATGTACTTCTGCAGGGTCTCTCCTGGCTGTTGCTTGATGCGGCGTAGGTCACTGATGGCCGGGGGCCAGTCGCGAGTGCCTTGGAAGTTGGCGATGCAGCGAGTGCGCATCTCGTCCCAAGAGGAGATCATGCTGGGGGGCAGGCTCAAGAGCCAGGTGCTGGTGCCATCCTTGAGCGCCATGGGAAACCAGTTCGTCATGACCTTCTCGTCCCCGTTGGCGGCTTCGATGCCAAGCTCATAGAGCTGTAGGAACTCCACGGGGTCGGTAGTGCCGTCGTAGCGAGGAGGCAGGTCAGGTTTGAACTTGCCTGGCCAGCCCACACTGCGCAGCTCGGCGGTGAACAGAGCTCTTTGCTGATGCAGGGCTTGCTCCTGGGGATTCCCGCACGCCGCTACCTGGAGCAGCGCGGGGTCTTGACGTGGTGGCGCAGGGATGCGATCGTGGCGCACCGGTGTCCGTAGCACACGAGCACCTTCTTGGGGACGAGGGATTTCTTGGCAGCTCCTTTCTTATTGCGTGGGCGCCGGACGCGGTGGATCTCGTCCTGGGGCTGCGCGCCTTGGATCCAGGGCGCCTTCTTGGGGAGGAGCTGGCGGAGGCACCTCCTGATCTGTGCCTCCTACGCAGGACGGTGGGCAAGGCAGCGGGAGGGACGGCGCAGGGGAGCCACCTGCGGCGCTGACGAGCTCGGTGATGCGAGCGAGCCACTCGTCGTAGAGGTCGTCGACGGGACGGTAGTGCAATAGCTCATGTCCCAGGAGCAACGCGGCGTGCGCGTCCGTGGGGGCGCGACGGGCGTGGGACGAAGAACCAGCTGGAGTCAGCGATGGGGTGGCGGTGCGGCCTTCCCGCCGCACCGAGGGATGTAGCGACGGCGCTTGTTGCTCGTTCCCCTCCGGGCTAGTGGCGGCGTTGGCGGCAAGCGACGGGGAACGACGGGGGCACCCGCCGACGGGAGCCGCCTGGGCGACTCTGGCGGCGAGAGCAGCCCGACGCGCGGCACGGGCTCGGCGAGCGTCAGACATGGGCGTGACGGATGACGAACGCGAGGCGGTGGAAGAAGGATTCCGGCACACCCCTACCTGGCACGCCAAATGTCGGATTTTGGGTTCCGGCAGACCCTTGAGGTTCAAACTCTGTGGTGTGCACGAAGATCTTTCCCCTACCAACTCACGTCTCGAGGCCTCGCAAGGAATCTAGGCTAGAAAGAAGGACACACAAGGGACACAAGGTTTATACTGGTTCAGGCCACCATTGTGGTGTGGTGTAATACCCTACTCCAGTGTGTGGTGTGGTGGATTGCCTCAAGGGCTGATGATGAACCATACACAGGGAGAACAGCCTCGTGAGGGGTTGTTCTTGAGCTGGTGCGATGAACTGCTTGGGTGAGTTCAGTCGCCTCTCTCTCTGGTCTACCCAAAACTCTCCTTCTGCTCTGTGGTCGCTAGCCCTATTTATAGAGGGAGGCCCTCGGCCTCGTCCCAAATATCGAGCGGGAAGGGCGCCAACAATCGGCCATTTTGAAGGGGAACATGTAGTACACTTATCCTGACTAAAGTTGGTCCTCAACTGCCAACGACTCTGGTGGTGACGCCGTCCTGGGCTCCACGGTGACCTCCGTCCTACCGCTCCGCTGGTCTTGGTCTTGTTGCACCGAAACGGTAACCTCTGGCTGATGCCTTGGCCTGAGCTTGCCCCCTTTGCACCGAAGCGGAAACAAGGACACTGCACAGGCCGGCGCCCGCGTGGTGCCCGCCTGGTCTCGATCGTCATGGCTTGCGTCACGGGCACCTTGCGAGGTACCCTGCCTTGATCTCTCTGCCCCCTCGCGAGCCCGCCTGATGAGGCTGCTCCTGTGGAAGCTTCCTGTCGTCCGCCCCACAAGTCTTGGCCCCTCGTGAGGGTCTTGAGCTTGAGATGATGAAGCTAGGCTGCACTGGGCCCCCACATGAGCCACGCCGCAGGCCGCAGTCAGGCAAGTCTGGGAACCCCCGTTTCCAGAACGCCGACAGTTCCCGTTAATTCGGCTAGGGCATAGGGGGAGCACCTCTGCAATTGTTATTGCCGGGTCAGCCGGATGTGTACCTCAGACTAGGTGAAGCCGAAAGCTAGCGTTCTTAAGGGAATATTCGATTGGTGAACAAAAGATGTTTCTTACTTATTGCAATACATGCCCCAAGGTGTTTATATCTTGCGTCTCTTTTCGCAGTTCAGACATGCACATTAATGCATGCGTACCTAGGGAAAGGAACCCTTAATGGAACTATTCTCCCTGGAAGATGGTTCTTACTATCCATGTAATATAACATAGCTAGTTGGGTACTTGTCTGTTCAAGCACTTATGACCCCCACGCCTGGTTTCCACGCGTGCCCTAGTTTTTACATAACTGAGCGGGTATTCGGATACACTCCGGACTATCGGGTACAGAGGTTGAAGCGAAAAGGTCCGCCAAGACAAATTATTTACAATCCGGCTAGGGACAAAATATGTCCTTTGAAGTACAAAGTCACTTATACTGACTAAATTCTTCTTCTATACCATCCAACAGGCTGTCTAGCCTACAATCCTGTTGGGAATACTTCGCGGCTAATGCTACCTGGTCATATACCAGACTAACGGGGATCTCTTTCCCATCTGACCCTACAGGTCCGACCTCGGCCATGTGGTTCGGGTCAGCCTTGGTGTATCACGTCTTCACCATGGCCTAGGCTTCCCTTACACCTTGTCGATAGGCTGATATCTTCCATAATCAGAAGCGCCGCCGCGCTCCCTTGAGCATCTCGACAAGCTCACCCATGCCTCCTGGCAGGGAGGCGGACGGCCACAAGGCCTGGGCAATACCCTACATCATCTGCCGAATTTGTCCGTGCAGTTGTGACAGCTCTTGTAAAAGATCGCCTGCAGATCCGGGCATCTCCTCTTCGGGACGACCTGTCAGCATACCTACAGATATAATTCTGTTAGCCCGCTTCTTCGCCGAACTCTATAAAGGTTCGTTCGAGCACTTACTAAAAATGCCACGTGGAAGCCTCTTGTTGTCCTTCACGGAGTCAGCAAGCTGGGCCCGAACATCCTTCATTTCAATGTCCAGTCGGGTATTCGCATCCTGGAGATTATTTTTCTCCCGTGTAACCTTTGTAAGCACACACTCGCCAGCCTTTAGCTGTCGTTGAGCATGTTGCCCATCCCCCGGTACGATCCCCGGATTACCTTCGGGATTGTCTGCAGAATCTATTCTTAGATTTGCATTCATGCCGAATACTAACTGGTACATGCCATTACATTCTTTTCGATCAAGACAGGTATTACCAGATGGGGCCTTCATGGACTCCTCCATTCCGGCAACTACGGCCCATAGCTGGGCTTTGCATTCCTCTAGCTCCTGAGTCAACTGGGTATTCTTCTCCGTAAGAACCTATGCATACAATGATCCTTAAATCAGTTGTGCCAACTGTTTCAAGTCTCAGGGGCTACTAATATACATATTTATCAGATTCTCTTACCCGAATATCCTTTACATACTGGTCCGTAGCTCTGGCAAAGCCATCTTGAGCAGCTTGGATGTATGCGTCTCCTGAGTTGAAGGCATTAAACGCCTCTTCGGAGAAAATAGGGTCGCGGAGTACGGCCCTGCATCGCCTGTGATTCATGGCGCTCTCCACTTCGGAATTCATAGCGGACAGTCTATCCGCATCCTCTGTAGGAGGACCATCCGGCGTTGTCCCCGCATTAGCCTCTGCCCCTAAGTCCAGCTCTGGAGTTCGGCTGGTGGAGGCGTGGCCAGCAGGCTCTCCGGACACAGTCCGGCGAGCGCTTTTTCTGCCAGGAACCACGGGAATTATTATATTTTAAAGACGATGGTCACGGAGCAGGTTTTTAGTCATACCTCTGCGAGGGGGTCTCGGTCCTGACTGTCTTCCTTTTGATTCTACCCGGCTTCGGTGGCACTTGTTGACGAGTCACCACAGGTTCGGCACGGCGCCCCGATGACCTTCTCTGTAAGATGCAATACGTGCGCGGTGGGTAAGTTGCAAAGAAGGGATCCTTCTCAGAAGTCGGGACTCCAGTTTTACTTACATGCGATGCTGGGAGTAGGCCAGGGTAATCGGCTATGATGGCCACTAAGGCACCATCACAGCTTAGCTGATAGAACGTCCTGTCGACGAGCTCCACAAATATGTCCGGATCTTCTTCGAGTCCAGGGTCAAGGGCCCGGTCAGGGTCCTCTGGCTGTGGATATGGGTTGTTGACCTCCCTCACAGCTTTTCGCAGTTCCTGCTATGAATTGGCAAGATAAATATTTGTACGGAAGAATGCGGGAATGAATGGAGTTGATTAAAAGATAGCAGCTCACCCAGCTGAGAAAAGCAAGTAGGCCTCGGTTTTGGTATTCTCCAAAAACAAAAAAACTAGGCTAGCCATTTTCAGAAAGAAAAAATATATCAACTGGGTTCGTCATGTGCTTAATAAAAGCGTAAGCGTGGGCTAGATGGGCCACAGCCCCCGCATAGCGCGTAGTTGAGCTCCGTCTCTTAAACTAAAAAACAACTGGGCGAGCTGCTGGGTCCCTGGTGTTATCCGCTCGTTGTGTAATTTTCTCGTTTATTGACTACATTGACAATGGTGTGGGACCTAGTTGTCAAACAATTAAGAGGAAGTATTTTTTTGGCTTGTAATAACGAGGCACCTGCTATAAATGCAATGACCTGGTGGGTCCCTCATCGTCGACCTCTCCACGTGCAGTCATCTCCTGATTCCTCTTGGTTATTGACCATGTTAACAACGCCAGACGGTGGTGGGCACAGCGAGCGAACCAAGGCGGAGAACGACGGCGAGGGCTCGGACGGGAACGAACAACAGCCATGGAAGATGCGGTAGTGTAGTGGCAGGTGGAGGGGAGTACGAGGGCAACAACATGCAACTCAAGCATAAAAATGGTACAAAAAGCCCAAGGATTAATTGTTCATCAATTTTTTAGGCAAAACCCAGATTGAACATGACAGTAACATCTAACCCAACCACCCTTTTTTGCAGTCACAAACAAATGGATCGGTTTGATCCATAAAATGAACATCCTGTGCAAAAAAAATTATTTCAGGATGACTACAACTTGTTGTAAATAGAAGCCGAGCACGTTTAGAAGCCCATATGTCCACCTGAATCTTCTTATTTTTCTGCTCAACATGTCCATCTTTGAGAAATCTCTTGCAGTAAAAATTAAGCCTTATGGACAATAGTAACCTCACATTCAACAGGAAGAATGTGACAAAGCTTATGTTTGCCTAGTTGGATGCATATCGTTTCATCGTTATTGTCCTCAAACGAATGTAATGAGAACTAAGAAAATCCTGGTGCTTATTACGCCACCGATTGGTTATATGTTCTGCTCCATGTGAATCTACCTAAGTCGACATCAAGATTGAACACAGTTAAGGCGTGAAAAAAGAGTATGTCGAAAGAACGACAGCTGAATAGTTAATTCTAGTACAATATATACGGGCTTTCAATGTGCATGAAATAATCACCTCTATATATAAATTCTCCAGAGATCAAAAGCATCGCAGCAAGCCAATAATTATGTTCAGATCAAAACTAAACATTCTGATATACATGATCTTGACAGAATCCAGCAGCATTAATAGGCTATCAATGGACGAACTCTTCATTGAGCATATAACATAATATTAGTACCCAAAGTGTACTCCAAGATGATATATAACTTATGCGCACAAATGAAAAATGCAGCTTATGATTACAAATGTGTAGATGATAAATACGGTACCTGAAAAAGTGAGGAGCAAAACACCAACTCCTTGTGATCATTAATCGAGTCATGAATTACACCCAAGGTCTCCAGTTTTGGCGCAGAGACGACAGTTATTTGTGAAGGTCTATAACAATTATCAAGGAGCAACCTTTGAAGTGAAGGGGCATCTTCGATGATGAGCTACTGTCCTTCAAAACAAATTCCAATGCTTTTAAGGTGAGGCGACTTTATTTGGAGACAACTGATACGGATTTCTATTCCCAAAACAATCAGCAAGCGCTTCAGGGCAGGGCAACTGGAGTGGATGATGTTGTGCAGTGAGGCCTCCGACAGATAAACCACCACAAGTGAAAGTTTTTTTAGCAGTGGGAGTTGAAGCATTTGTACGAGATCGTCTAGTAGATGGCACCGGGCGAAGGTGGCAGTGTGGAGAGAGGAGGAAAACTGCGAGACGGACAATGGTGGTGTGGGCACGAATTCTTGGCGTGTTCATGGTATGAAACTTTTGCGGTAATGGTACAACTCAAACTTCTGGAGTTTTCCGAATTCAGGGGATGTCAGCCAAGCGTTCATCATGCCGGGTATGGATAACAGGTAGCGTGTCAGGATGCAAAGGCATTGAACCAGGCCCTGCTGGTGAGAAGAGATGATTGCTCTGAGGAGCTCAAATTCAGGAAGGACAGACATCTAACGATAGTCGAGATTGAGGGGCGCGGTGCGCCAAAGTGGGCGCCACCGAGTTGAGTGGACTTGTGTGCGGCAGCAATCCTTAGTGGGGAGAAGTGAGATGATCTTCTCAAGGATGACGTCCGGGAGATCGCTGATGTGGTCCACTGGAGATTCTACCAGTTCCTCAGATCCGGGTGGGGGGGGGGGCTTGCCGCTTCTCGCCGCGCTACCGGGTGCGGGATATATAACCGGCATCGCCGCTAGCGGGAGCCTCATCTTCTCGGCGCTGGGGCCAGCCGACTCCATTTTCCTTGTGCGCATCGCGCCGAGTTCACAGGTTTGTGCAGAGTAGCCAGAGACGAGCCTAGTGGCAGTGCGAGTGGGGAAGAAGGAGGGCTGGAGATTTCTGTAGGAGTGGAAGAATAGGAGCAGGTGTTTTCTGTAATAGTGAGGAAGAAGGTGAGCGGGGGTTTTCCGGACGAGTGAGGAAGATTGGGATGCGAGGGGAATTGGGGGGAGATGGAAGCGGGAGAGTGAGCTGTTTGTGTTTATAAGGCCCGCTGCACTAACTACTCTCTTTTTCCCAAGAACTGATCTCTTCTTTTGCGTTGTTGCATTGGAACTGGCGCATGGACTTGGCTGACTGGCCATGCATGCAGGATGCATGTGCCCGCCGGCCACTGCATGCGCCTGGTTTGTTACTAGGCCTACTTAATAGGATGGTTATGGAGTAAATTAAGGAGATTTATTTTCTCTGTGTGCATCATCTTTTTTTTAATTTTTTGAGCGAATCTGTGTGCATCTTCTTTTTTTTATTTTTCTGAGCGAATCTGTGTGTATCTTCTTGGTCTTAGCAATTGGCTCATGGGCCTAAACCCGGACGAAGGGAGTAAGTGGAAGCGAGGAGGAATGAGGGTTTTTCTGGGATCGCCCCCTCTTCAAGAAATATGGGCTTCTCCTCGCAAAAAACAAAAACAAATGGGCTTTAAGATGGATAGGCTTTTGTATCGGCCCAATCGGCTGCCCATTTTCGTACTGGAGAGCCTTGTGCTAGAGGCAGCCCGAGACACTCTCTAGCTTATTGCCCATTCGAAATAAAAAAAGAGACGCCTCCAACTTATGGCTACTCACCGGTAACCTTTTTCAACTTGGCATCCACCAAATTAGAGGATGCGGTACTGGATGCAGACACTCACATTAAACTAAGCTTCAGAAGATACGGTATGCATACTAACATTCAGAAGAACAAAAGTTCAGCATGTTTATGCATCTCAATGATTCACCGTACTACAACCAATACAAAGCCGTGAGAAGGTGTGGAAATAAATTTCCTGGGCATGCTTGTTTCTTCTCAATGTTGCGAGCACTTTGAGCATGTTGGCAACTCTACAGCTAGCTAGCTGCCTCATCTTGTAATTGATGCTGACACATTTGCAGCAAACACATGAGGCAATAGAGATGACTCAACATGAGTCCATATTGTGCAGTTCCCCTGAAATCATTTTTCATTGTCCAGAATCTGAAAAGATAGGAAAACAGTAACTATACTTAAACGGTGTTGCAAAACAGTAGCACATATCAATAGCTCGGCATGGCAAAACATGATCATCTGGATGAAGGGGATACTGACCTGCCTGAGGAAGATTATATATAATTTCGTAAGTCCTTGGTTGATTTCCACCTTCGGCTGCACTGCTTGTTTGCTCCTCCACACATGACAGTATCGTTCCACACTGCATTCAGCAAGTCAACATACGAATAAGCTAATTTCATCTTGCGTTGGTCATTGTACCTAGTTACGAATGTAGGAAAACCTGGAGCACCATGAGGTTAGCTGACAGCAGGTAGATGCACCCATATAAATTTTGTGCGGTGCTACCAAAATTGAGGATTGTATCCCTTCCCATTATGAGAATTCTTCTCGAAGTTGCTAAAATGTGACAGCTTGTTCTTTGCATCAAACTTGCCTTTCCCTTGAGATTTGTTCTTGTTGTTTTGGGGCTGGTTGGGCTAGAAGTTCTTCTCGTGTACCATGTGGGCACTAAAAGCTCCCTCTGTGAACCGAGCACGTGTGTCTTTTGCTCTCGCCTTCTCCTCAAAATCAAGAGTGCTAATGAGATCCAAAACAGAAAACTCATGTCTCTTGTTTTCCAGAGAAGTAGCAAAATCGTTCCACGAAGGTGGAACCTTGGCAATGATGGTCCCAGAAACAAATTTGTCCGGCAACACACACTTAAAGTACTCAAGTTCCTTAGAGAGTGACTGTATCTCATGAGTCTGTTTAACAACAGAGTGCTCATTAGTCATCTTGTAGTCACAGAATTGCTCCATGACGTACAACTCGTTGCTAGCGCCCGAGGGCCCAAACGTGGCCTCAAGCATAGCCCACCTGTCTTTGCCCTGTCAAATGACATATACGAATCCACAATGGGATCGTCAAGAACACTCAACAGGGTGGCTTTGAACAAGGTATCCATGTTCTCAAAATCTTCCTACTGTGTAGGATTAAGATCGCCCTCAGGCTTACCCTTAGTGGCGTCATAGCAGTACATGATCCGAAACCAATATACTGCTCTTGTGCGCCACCTTTTATATTGCACCCCTTTAAAAGTAGGCGGCTTCAAAAGTGCAGCAAAACCACTCGGAGTAAATTGCCTATAATCAGGTTTTTGGATTGGATTATTGAATATATGAGAAATTTACTATGAGATTTAATCTGAATTAGCAGTAAATAGATCATGACGACAATTGAAAACATCAAAGTAATGATGCAGACTATACCAGGAGGACAGAATCACATACTGTGCAGCGGGAGCAGAACCGCTGTGGTTGATGTTGTCACTCATGTCATTGATGAAGAGGTTACCGAGGTCAGGGAAGAAGTCTGTCGTTGAGGAAGTCGTCGCTGGCAGCAGTCACAGGAGTGTGCTCCCCAAAAACCTGATCGCTCCTCTCCTGTACAGGATCACGAAAGGCAGGGTTCGTAGGACTGCTGTCCCTTCTCGCGGTGCACGCCGGAAGGAGGGCTCGAGAAGAATTTTGTGGTGGCGCTAAGATCTGGAATGGTGCGAAACCATATGATACATCGGCAGCTAGGGTAGAGCATGCCAGGTCGGTCGTGCGAGTAAGACCAAGTATAATAGTAGGCCTTTGGCCCCCAAACCCCACGTCCAAGTCAATAATAGCCCCACAAAGGTTTTCTCCAAAAAGATGGAGTAATTAAGGCGTCTATTAGTCCCTTTAGTATAAATACTATATCATTAATAATGGCCCCACCTTTTGTCTCACAAAGTATGTTGGGGCTCCTGCTACAACCTGCTACAAGTTTACAATCCGCTTCGCTTCTCTCTCCTATTCTCTCTCCTTCAACTAAGCACAAATACTATATTTAAATCCTTATAGCCTGCTTATATCATCTAATTGTAGTACTTGCTCTAAAGTTACTCTCCACTGTGTAGTCTGAAATGTTGGGCGTGCAGCGGGCGGTGCCCTCGGTCGGCGCGCCGCTTCAACGGCGGAAGCAGTGAGAGGTCGCATCGCCCTGACTTGCCATCAATGTGGAGCGGAGGGCTCAGCTGGCGCCGGGCAGGAAGCACGCGTGGGAGGGGGAGGGGTTTTTGTTGGGCCAAGAAGGTGAGAAGCCAACTTGGGATCGATCCGGATGGGGAAATAGCATGTGCTCCCATACTCTGCATATGACACTATTCTATGTTACTACTCCCTCCTTTCCGGTTTATAGAGATGTTTAGAGTAACATAGTAATATGTTACAGTGTAAGTTACTCCCACTATGACCAGCCTTGGCCTCTCCCAGTGCTCCACCATGTATAGCTCCTAAGCCTGCCACGTAGGCATAAAATATGATATGGCAAGTTAATTAAGAAGAGAGAGACTAGTTTGGTGATCGTAGGAAGAAACGGTGGAAAGACAGTTTTGAGTCTATAGCTAATTAAATGAAGCAAGCTTAAAAACAATAAACTAAGCACCAATGCATTGAAGACTTGAGTTACTAAGCCATTTAATGCACTTAGCCCCTCATCTAAGCACATCTAAGCACTTAGCACTTAGCACCCCCTTGACCATGGACCTTAACGGTGTACGTCACCTTGTGTCTCATAATTTTCCTCGTCATCATCTGAGTCCTAGAAGATCTCACCAACATCATCATTATGCATGCAGCCGCCTTGATAGACAATGTGCACAGAAGGAGTAGAGGCAACTGGGGACGTACCACGTCGTGGGCACTCCGTACGTGCTCGTGTGCATGCAGCATGTGTGTTTTTCCATCAGTGCTAGCTCTAAGGCCGAGGCTGCGGTTGTCTTCATCTCCCACTAGTCGTTGAGCAACAACGGCAAATAGGTGCTGCAAGAGATGCGTAGGCACCGTTGTGTGCGAGATTCGCCGTAGCGCGACGAACCGGACGTCACCGCTGATGGCGCACACCTCCGTGCAACCGAGTGTGTGCGCATGCATGTGTTATTCACGTGCATTCCACGACCGAGTGTGTGTGCATGCACGTGTTGTGTACGTGCGTTGTGTGCTCCATGATGTGCGCGTATGTGCATGAGTTGGATTGGATGGAGTTAGTGTGTTGGCATGTGTACATGTGTGGCCGCATGCGTCCTGTACATGCATGGCTTGTTGCGTGGTTATCAATATAAGCTATAAAACATCTTCAACTTAGCATCCTCATGTATCGTTTCTAGTGGTTAGCAAAGAGTTCATGTTCTTTTATTTGTTTATAGGTGGGCAGGCAGCAAAAAACAACGGAAAATGTGCAAGGTTCCTTTTAGACGCTCCACCGCAAGGTTCCTTGTTCCTTCTCGGTCGTCGGGAATATATGTTCTTCAACTCTTTTCTTTTACATGAGCTTTGTTCGTCCTTTTGCCAACACGCGAGACATCTAGCATCAAGGTGCACGTGTCATGCAAGAAAATGGAGATAATCAAATAAGCAGTGCGTAAGTGAGTCGTGCACTTCAATGGCACCTACTACGCAATATTTTTTCTCCTCGATGGCATGTGAATAGTGCACGTACTCAACGACGGAGCACGGGATGGTAGCCATGACATGGTCAGCCCTTTTTTGGAGAGAGTATGTACTAAATAACTTTGATGTGTCCCGTCAACTCGCAGAATGACGAGAAGCTTGATTACGCCTTCAACCTCGCCAACGCGTGCACGGTGGCTCGCACCATGAGGTGAAACTTTTGCTTACAAGCGGTGGGCGTGCAACAATTCATTTGGTGTCAGATTGTCAGAAGTACTACTATAGAACCATCGACTTCCGGAAGACGCGAAGAGCCAAGCGCAAGGTCACCTACTAACCTTAGGCTAGGTGTAGTGGGAGTAACATCAGTAGGGGTACCTCCTTTTTTTATTCTAGAAACAACCACACGTGAATATCCAGGTGCTGGTTACATAGAACAAATTTCCTGGAGTCCATGCTCAGCCCTCCTCTATCTCTCTTCTCAGCCAGCCAGCAGACGGGCGGAGCCCATCGTCTGTTTGCTCATATGCGGTCCCACATGTCAGTGAAAATGCAAGAGGACCCAATGAAGCTGCACATCTTTCACCTCGACGTGCTGGTGGTGAAAAACAAATCCAATAAAGATCCTCGGTGGCCGCTTTTGGAGTTACTCAAGAGTAGTAAGATTCTATTTACAGTTTAACCCAAGATGCACATCACGTGGCTTCAACTACCACTCTATTTTCTTGCGTGACACGACCTGGATGCTGGATGTCCCATGTGTCGGCAAAAGGAGGAAGAACCCGACCAAATCTTCGGTTGTGCTCTCGAATTAGACTAGTTGTGCTAACTTAAAATTTTATTGTGTAGAATGGATGCATGTTTTGGTATTGGGAAGAAGAGTACATCGATATATTGATAGAGCGCAATTTAGTAGATGTTCTAGCACTTTTAGCTAGCATAGAGGCTAGAGATGTGACTAGTGCACTTGTTGATAGAATAGAGGCTAGACATTAGACTAGATGCGAGGAAGGAACGTCTACTTCTTTACACTCGAAGAAGAAACAAGCACCCAAGATCGAGCCTCCGCAGATCAACAATGAATTTATCGAGAAGGCACTAATCCAACTTACAGGAGCAGTTATGGAAGTTGGATATCTTCTAAAATTTATTCTTGTGGTTCTTGTTTTCTTTGGACTTTCTTTTCTAGTCAAATTTTGGTGATGTATTTCCTTGTACCAAAAAATAAATGATGAAAAAAATATATGTGTTTGCAAAGAAAAATGTACGGGGCCGGGATGCGTCTGTGCGTTCGGCGCACGGCCACCGCATCGACAAATGGACCGGACATGAACCTATTGCCCTACCCAAACGGACAGAATCCCGGCAAAACGGAGGTCTGTTTGGGGTCGTGCGCTGAAGTTGGACTTACAAGTGGGACCACAGTTGAGGAAACCAACTATCGGCAAACCCCCACCTCGCCCGCTGTGCGATGGCTGAGTTAAAGAAACGACGAGGTTGAAGAGATTGTTGTAGCACGGACTCCAAGAAATATGGTGTCAGATGGAAGTCGTGCTGGTGGAGTGTGCCATACTCCTGGACATGAATGCTTGTTTTGGCCCATGCCATGCTACTACTCCTACTACTTATAGTAGTAGAATCAAGGATTCAAGGTGCTGGTTACGTACAACGAACACATTAACATATGGCCCACACTGTGGCCAAAATTCCTAGAGTCTGTGCTAGGTTAAAAAGTGTTATTTTTTAGGGTGGCTGGCTGGTCTCAAGTTTTAAACTTGTTGTATTACTTATACGTAGATGTAGAGATAGTGCAACAGTTCTTAGAGTTTAAACCCAAACATCAGAATGTAATTTCTACTGGACTCATCCGAGGACCTAGGATGATGGGATTCGTAGCTACAGTAAAAAGACAGGCCCGACGCGCGAAGCATGTGAGGCTAGTAAAAATAGTGTACTACTATTGTTGATTAGCCTCATCCGATAACCTGTTGCAATGCACGTACAATTATGTATTCGGAAAATATTTTTTTGCCTCGTCGCGGCACTCACTTAGAGAAGAGACTCGAAAGCCATTCATAAATTTAGTAAGTTTATCAAAGGCATATCATTTTATTACATACAACAGGTCATGAACCCACATCGACAACGAGGATACATTATAAATACTAAAGTTTTCATCACACAACAAATAACAAGCAATGAAATGAACTTCAACTCAACCAATCCTCGGCGTTGGAAACTCTTGCTTTGAACCACAAGTGATTCTCTTGGAAGGGCCATCTATTGTCATTCTCGAGAACAACGCAAGACTGATCATCCAGGCTGAAGCGGCCTACTATATTAGTACCAGGGTAGGGAACCATTGAAATGTCCAAGGTATAGATACAGTTGTTTCTCATAAATGGTAGTAATGTTGTGTCAATAGCAGTTGGTTCGCCTTTCACCATCATTGGATAGTTTTGTCCAAGGAAGAGCGAGTTTTCTCCAAGACTATCAGTACTGTACCAGGGAGAAGGTGTTGGTGCTAGCACACTAGTATCCATCCCGAATACCATGCAACGGGTGTTGTAATAGGTCCGGAGAGTGCGACCATGGGACACAACACCTGCTTCCTTAGTAGTAACATCAGCAATGGGCTGTATATAGACAAGAAGGGGTGATCCATCGGAATAAGTTGCCAGGCGCCACTGAGTATATGGGCCCTACTCGTCCTCATGCTCATGATCATCACCATCGTCATCTCCTCCTTGGTTATAAAAATTTTCAAGTATAGGTGGTGGAATGTTCATAGGACCTTGGAAACACAAGAAGAAGGTTAATTAGTAAAGGGAAACTTGCTAACCCTCATGCATGTGGATGAACCAATTAAAATTACGGTGGAAGACAAACGTACCGAAACTACAAGGATCCCATGCAAAAAATAGTGCCATGAGTGGTGGAAGCAAACACAAGACCCTCGTATTGAATTGCATCACAGTACACATCCGTGTATAGAAACTGATTTTTGAGAAATATCCATCGAGTCGAACCACGAAGGACGGCAACAAGCTTTTCAAAGATAGAAAAAACTTCATAGTTCTTGTAATTCCAAGAGCTATTGGGAACTCGACAAATTGCTATCTTCCATAGAAGACAGTCAACATGATCGTATTTGAACGTGCGTAGAATGCCGGTGTGCTAACCTCTGGGCAGTCTTCTAAGATTTTTCGAAGTGGAACCCGGTGAGGAGTGTACACTTTCACAAGTTCCCACTTGCAGTTGTACCCAATATAAACAACCCAATCTCCATTTGCTTCTGCCCAATCCTTGCCCTCAAGGTATGGCATCTTAACATCATACGTATCATTATAAAGCGACATCAACTTGCACAAGGCGAGGCCTCCGTCGTCCCCGCGCCAGTTAGCAGGGTCACGGCGAAGAAGATAGGGGAGATAAAACCGCTCATGGACCCTTGGGTTCCTTGTAATGATGTTATTAGTTGAGTCGACAATGGTCTTGAATGAACCTGCCATGCTAGCCGAGGTGATGACGTCGCACCGATCAATGAGTTCCTCCACCACGTCATCTTTCAGAATGGGGCAAGAATAACGGGGTCGTTTCCGGCCTGTTCCCTCCATGGAGAAGATGATCAAACAATGGTAGAAGGAAGGGTGAAGGCAAATGGAGGAGGGAGGAAGAGCATGCGATAGCAGTTCCAAATCGAGAGGGAAAGGCGAAGAGTCGGTGGACGGTTGCCAATTTGCCACGGTACAGGAAGACGCGCCCCGGCCTACATGTCCGTTCGGAATACTGGTAGAAAAGGACTCGCCGTCGTCTCACTGACATGTTGGAACGGGACCACATGTCAATGAAACATGGTGTGTAAATTCTCGTGCAAAATCTGATCTGGCTACGTTTTGGCCCAAGGTTCCGCATTAGTTATCGACCTTTATTTTTTTTAACATACAATCTGAATGGATAGCTCCTGTGGTCATCACAAGTGAGCGGATATATAGGTAGGCTAGGTGGGCAGGCAGTTGAGTAGGCGGCACCAATCTGAGTGCGAAAAGAGTTGATCCAATGCTTGGTTTTGTTTGGATTTTTCAACTATGACCGTTGGATAGAGTGAATCAATGGCTTAATTTCAAAGTTATTCTCATACTATAGATTTTTTGATTCGGTTGCTGTGCTTCTACCATCCAACATTCGCGTGTGGTTGTTTCTAGAGTAAAAAGGGAAGTACTAGTACTTACCGTGGGAAAGGTGAAGTGTGGGGACCCCGACTCATAAGTCGTGATCGCCGAATGCACGTGTACAGTGATCCCAGAGATCAATGCTCACTGAACACACAGAAGCTGAATAACAAGAGTCTTACATCCATACATACCGTATTACACAAGTAGGACCATTATGGTCGAGCCTTGAGTACAACCAGCTGAAACTTCGCCGATAACTTGGACCCATGCCATCGCCTTTAACCCTACGGGCATTACATTGGAAGCGTCCTAGCTCGCATGCTCGTCACCAAAGTGTTCTTCATCATATCCGGTTCTTTCATGCCTGGTCAATGAAATAACCAAGGCAAGCCAATGAGTACTTTGAATGTACTACAAGCAACCCAGTTTTGGTTCAATGTACAAGAATGCATGACATAGGTAAAGTTTTGCATAAAGCTAGTTTTGAGTGCAAGGACATGTTCAACATCCTATAAAGCATGCATCAAGAGAATTCAAGTAACCACAAGAACTGGTCACAGATATCAACATAATTATAATGGGCACCAACCCATTTATCATAAGCAGAGAGGGCACCAACCCATCTCGATCGTGTCAAGTCCTCGACTTGATCCAAGACAACACCATCATCTCACACACACCGGTTTGAAAACAAGTGGGCGTAGCCCAAGAGCGGTTACCCAACTGTCCATGACCGTGGACACGGCTATTCAATAGTTTTACACTCTGCGAGAGGTTGCACACTTTACCCACTAGATCCGGGAACTTCCGTGTCATCCACGACCAGCGGTACCTCAAGTACCGGGTAAGCACCGATCACTATCTTTCCCTAGACGACACTAACATGGAGTCCACTCGATTAGTAGTAACCCCGTGCCAAACATTTCACATCATAAAGTCGCGGAGCCTCGCTCCCATATTCATCACATACCACAAGCACGGGTACCAGCGGTGTGTCCGGTGCCACTGTGAAACAGTCATGGCCGCCCTACATGGCACGACCCGTCCCAAGAGAGAGCACCAACTCTCCCCCGTCACTAGTAATGCGGGCTCCAAGCTAGTATCGGTCTAGGTACTCAACAATGCCCTTTCCCATATAAGGGTAGAGTGGTCGCGCATGTAAGGTTGGAATAACGGTCGCAACTCCGACCAATCCGTTTTCGAAAACAACACACACACTTGCCTCGGTACACCACTTCGTCATCAAGTGGTTACCCATCTCATCATCTCCCTCGGGCATAAGTGGCACCCGACGGGGTTTTCGAAAAGACTTTTGAAATCACTTTGCCTCTTTCTCCTTGCACAAACCCATCCCATTTGCGTAGCACCTACATTAGCATCCTATCTACTCCCACCGGCATAACCCTCATAAGAAGGTAGGGCCATGCACAATGCAAGTATCAACGAGGAAGTAATCGTGGCAACCAACCCACGTGGTTCACCATCTCATCATGATTCGATGCAACAATAGTAAGTGCTATATGACATGCATAAAAGGGTTTCATAGACATGGTCAAAGGGCTGCTTGCCTGTTCTCGAGTCTTCAAGTCTTCGGTCCTTCTCCAAGTACTCCGTCTACTTCGTCAACTAACGTCGGAAACAAACACAATGAGCAACACAACAAGGCAAGAATAAATGTGCTCTAAAAATATGAGTTGGACTTTTCTAAGATAACTCTGGTCATATGAGGTATGACCAAAGTGGTTTCATTTGGATTTGATGAATGGATACCTCTGAACATTTTGATATGGTGGAATCAAGGGTTTTATGGATTTGCAAGAAGTGTACAGAAATATATTTTTGAAAAATGAGCAAAGGCACCCCTTTAACAAAGGATGATTTTAGAAGCATCTAGGAATTGGTTTCACTGGATTTGGAGTTGAGATGATCTTCCTATGAATTTGCAAAGTTGGCTATATACAAAGAAATAGACCATTTGTTGAGGTGACACAGAAAGTATTAGTAGAAATGTTCAAAACTAAGTTTTGAACTTAGATGCATCTAGGAATTTGAATCATAGCATTTGGATCAATATTGAGCTCTCTGTGATTTTCCAAAGTTTATCACGAAATGGAAAAATAGGGTTTTGATAAATATTTGTGAAGAAAAACTTTATGGAAAAATGTGCAGATTGCACCTTGTGATAGATCAGAATTTATGAACTGTTAGAAATTTGAATCATCAAGTTTGGAGATAATATGAATATTCCATGGATTTTAGAAGTTCACTGGTAAAGAAAAAAAGAAAGGATTTACCTAAATGGGCGGATCTGGCGGCGGCAGAGCGACCGGCGAGGATAGCGGCGGTGCTCTTGGGCCGCCCAATGCTTCGCCACGGGCGCGAGTGGGGGTGGCGTAGAAGGCGGACTCAGAAAATCGCCTCCCTCGGCGGCGTCACGAGCAGATGCCGTGTTCACTTAACCCATGGGCCCGCCTTTGTCGCGTTGCTGACGAGGGGCCCACTGTCGGGTTCATCCCCAACCTCCCGCCGAACAGAGCAGCGGCGGGGCGGCGTTGACGGCGCTTGCCGGCGCTGCGAGGCATCTCCGGCGATGCTCGCCCACCGGTGTGCTCGGGGACCCAACCGCATCAACCGTGGGTGGCACGGTCGCCAGGGCACGGGTCGAGCAAGGCGTCGACCATGGGCGGAGGAGGTCGTCGGCGGTGGTGGTTCTGGCGCTTCTGACCCGGGAGGAGGGGGAGAAGCTCGGGAAGGGCTTGCAGTGATGGTGGCGATGCTCTAGTGCGGTCCAGAGGGGAGGAGAAGGAGAGATGGGTGCGGATTTAGGCGGAGGCCGACGGCAAGGCTCCGGCCATGCGGAAGGATGGAGGCCACGAGGAGGGGTGTTGGTTGGTCCAGAGGGACTCTAGGGGAGAGGGGGAGCAAACGGAGTGGAGAGGAGGCTCGGGGCTGGATTAAATAGGAGGCGAGGTGCACCACGGGACCGTCTTGGCCGAGGCTGTAGCCGTTGCTAGAGGCCACGGGGCTCGTGTGAGTATGTCCGGGGTGTTCGTGGGGTTGGTCCAGGGCCAGAGGAGGGAAGAGAAGGAGCGGGGGAGTGTCAGGGCGCCGCGCGTGTGAGCACGCCCATTGGAGCTCTCGGGCGGCCAGCGCGCGTGCGAAAGGAGGCAGCAGGAGGGAGAAGGAGGAGGGGGCCGGCTCGGTGTCGTGTTGCGGACGTCGAGGAGCATCTACTGGCGCGAGGGGGAGGCTCGAGGTGGCCGGGAGTGCGGCGGCAGGGCTCGGCCGCCACTGTAGCGCGCTCCAGAGCAGGCTTTTGGCCGGCATGAGTGCGCTTTGCGTGCTCTGCCGTGTCCACTTGTGTCTAGCGGCTGCTCAGGGGAGTAAACAATGTGGGAAAGGCATTGGATGCCATGGGTCTTGCCAGGAGTGAGAGAGAGGTGAGAGAATGGGAGAAAAACTGTTGTCCAGAGGGGGAAAGTGAGGGTTTCACCTCCAAATAATTGAGCTGTGGATCAGCCATTGCTCTTGAGCGTGCAAGGGGACTAGGTGGGGCTGTGGTAACAAATTGAGCTTATGGAGAATAGTGGAAGTGGTCAAAATGGCATTTTGGAAAAATGGCGAGAAGGTGTTTGATGCTAGTTTGGGCAAGCAAATTAATTCCACTTGCCATGAGAATTAACAGGATGGAATGACACTTAGAAATAGGGTGTGCCACCAAACTTGAGCTCATTTGGACAAAGTAGCCAATGCAACTTTTGTAAACCCTAGAAATCAGCAGAAATGGACTTGTGTAGATTTAGTTGAGCAAATCACTTCTCCTTGATGCACCACTTGGTGTGGTGGCCTCATTTGGTCATGTGATCATGCTCACAAAAGTTGGTGTCAAGGAGAGAAAGTTGGTAATGCAAAGTTGTTCAAATATGGTTCTGGACAGAAAGGGTTTTGGGGCACTTTGATCAAGTTAACTAGCTCTCCAACTTGTGCCATTTGGTCTAGATGAATTATTAGACCATTTGAGCAAGTTCACAAGGTTTGAGAACATTTGGACATGTTTGGCAATGTAAAGTTGCTCAAACTTCAAAATGGGCAGAAATGGTTTTGAGAGGTTTTGATGATGCTATCTTGTTCTCCAAGTCATGAGACTTGGCAAGATCACCAAATATGTCATATGTGACATGATAGAATTTTCTTGGAATTTTTGGAGAACATTTCCTTTGTAAATATTTCAAAAGCTTGAAATATCCAGAAAGGGGTTTTGAGGGATTTGACCAATATTTTGAACATGACCATGTGTTGAAACTCTTATATATGGACAATATATGTCCTATGAGTTTCCCTAAATTTTGTCAAATATTTTTGAAGCAATAAAATAATTTTTACCTATTAAAGACCATTTCTGGCCTTAAGAAAAAGCCTTTAAATAAAATAGGAAAATAACTTTTAAAATTATATTTCTGTGGTTTCTGGATATCCTATATCTAATAGGAGTCAAATATATTTTTAGAAAGATTTTTGCTGCCCTTAATTAAGTACTTGCAGTGCAAACCTCAATTCAGGGGTTTTTGGAAAACTAAATTTAGAAAATACTTTTTGGCCAAATTATTTTTGTAAGAAAATATTTTTATGTCCTATACACATGGCATGATCATTGGCTCAGAGGTTTGGAGCAAGGAGATGAAGTATAGGAGTTGGAGGATTTATTTTATTTTTAGAGCACTTGCAAACAGCAGACAAGAATCAAATCAAGCAAAGTCCAAAACACTCAAAAGTTTTTGTCAAACAACATTTTAGCATGATTAAAAGCTTAAGTGCTGTGCCATGAAAATCAGGGTGTGACAGACCTACCCCCCTTACAAGAATCTCGTCCCGAGATTCCTAGACTAAGCGCGAAAGGGATCTGAAACTTGTATCTGGGGTAGTCTTCAAGTCTTCATGTTATACCTTCCGTGTAGTGCTCCATTGAAGTACTTGATGGTGTGGCCGTGTATGGCGCTCTCGGTTGATCCAGTTCTTTGAGTCTCTTGCGTTAGGTCGGGTTGGACTAGGGTCGGTGGCTCGGTGGTCAACGTCCTTATAGAGATCGGGCAAGTTAGGGAGTTGGAAACACTTTCGGGGTTGGGATACATGGAAAGCGTTATGCACCCCAGGCAGCTCAGGTGGCAACTCCAGCTGGTAGCCGTCTACTCTACGTCTTGTAGAGATCTCGGAGGGGGTTGTTAAATCTTGGAGTGATCTCGAAGAAGGTCGATGGATCTTGGGCGAGCTTTCCTTTGACATGGAAGTGCTGGGTTCCTTTGAGAGGGGTGACCCGGAGATAAACATGGTCTCCAACCTGGAAGGTCATGACTTGACGATGTGGGTCAGCGTAGCTCTTTGGTCTTGGCTTGGTAGTCTTCAAACGCTCTCTGACAAGCTGGACTTGCTCTTCGGCTTCACGGGGAATGTCGGCCCAAAGACAAGTCCTTCAGTCTCTGACCAATTGAGGGTGTGCGGCACTTCCGCCCGTATAACACTTCAAATGGTGCCACCTGGAGGCTTGACTTCAAGGTTAGTTAAGAATCCTGGTGCTACCAGTTCCAACCCGAAGCTTTCAAGTTCTTCATACAAGGCGGGCAGCTTGTTCTTAAGCATAGCATTCAAGGAACAAGCCTTCCTGCTAACGCATCTGCTACCGCATTAGCCTTCCCAGGGTGGTATTGAACACTGAGGTCTTAGTCTTTGATCAACTCTAGCCATCTTCTTTGCCTCGTGTTTAATTCCCTTTGAGTGAAAATATACTTCAGACCCTTGTGACCCGTGTATATCTCACATCCCTTCCGTAAGAGGTAATGTCACCATGTCTTCAGGTCATGAACCACCACTGCTAGTTCAAGGTCATGAGTAGCATAATTTTCTTCATGAGGCCGTAGTTGCCTTTGAGAGGAGCGGCTCGCAGATATGCACGATCTTCAACGCGGAAGCTCACTCCTTGACGGCGGTGGTTGGTATAGTGCTTCCTCCTTAACCTGGCGGTCTTCGGATGTTCCCTAACCAGCTGATCAACTCTTCTTCCGTCTTCATGTGGACATTCATGTCCTCAAGTAAGGATAATGATCTACTTGCCCAAGTACTCTATGAAGTATTTGGGGTTCGCAGAGCGGGCTGAGGCAATGGTGAGGTCACGGTTGAGCATTGGTCGAGGTCTTATTGATCTTGAGCCAAAGCCCAAGGTCGATCCGACCATGTTGGGGCTTGGTAGGGCATAAGGGTTTCAAGGATTCTAGGGTGCGAATGAACATTTATCATCCTACCTTTAAGCACGGTTTCTGAGATGCCAATAGTCTATCTATTCCTCCAAACAGATCACCTCATACTATTGAAAGCATCATTCGTATAGGTCAACTCCAATCATCACTCGAGCTAATCATATCCACATGACTCCCAAGAGGAGATCTATCAACATCATATATGTCTACAATCCCCAAACTCATGTGTGTGCGGCCACCCTACAAATCCATGGGTAGAGCATACAAGCTTCCAAGCTGGAATAAACAGACAATCCAAGTGCTCAGCCTGGTTTCCCAAGGTCTATGATAAAGCATCTTTACCCTAAGGAAACACGTCGTAAGCCACTCCAAGATCTTGTTCCCTTCCTATGAATCAACTCCAACAGCCCCTTAACTACCATCAATCACTGCATAACCCATTAACTCTACAACTCCTATGCCGGTGCTCCGCATGATCTTCTAAAGTCTTTATAATCCCCAATACTTGAAAGGGCTGCCTTACTATAGTCACCCACCAATTCCCGTTATCAAGGTCAAGTAATACTCCAAGGTCAAGCTTATATAGATGCCTAAATAAACTCCGACAATTAGCCCAATCTCCTAGTTTATCGTCCACCGAGAATCATGGTATCATGATCGAGATCATCAGTCTAAATCCAATTTACTCCGAACCATGTAGACATACTCAGCGTCTATATTCAACTAGGATCACCTATTTAAACCCAAATCTTGCGTCTAATGAGAGATCCTACACTTTCCCCAAGTCATTATCGTAATATCAACTATCACCTATCATTACCATCTGTTCAAGTCAAATCCTTGCACTTCCAGGAGTTTCAGCTTGCGAACACAACTATCCTGCTAAATCCAACTTTACTCAGGGGTATTGAAAAGCTATGCTAATCTATACTTATGATCCCACCAAGTTCATCTACCAGCATCAAGGCCTCATAACCCACCAAATAGTCTCATATAATTCCTCAAGGTCACTGACATAAACTCACCAAGTCATCTGTCCTCAGATCCTACATCCTCAAACTGGTCTTCCTATGGCATCGTCAGTTTTAGTGCTATATTAGGATGACAATGTGCTCGTTCACTATGTCCACTAGTTCCATAATGAACCCAGTGTTGTGCAAGGTTTACTGTAGCTTAACTTGTCCTCTTGCGATTCCGTAGGTTAGGCTCAGGGTTAAGGTTTCGAGTTGGGTATCTCGTGAAGCCTCAAAGGGTCTAGGAATGGGTCTCTAATCTTGAGGGTTAAACATGATTCTCTGGGTTGCACTTGGTCGAGGAGGCTGCAGAAAAGTCATCAACGCTTGCTGGTTGCCGAGGTGAAATCCTTGGTGCATATTGTCTTGCTTGTCTTGGTTGAGGAGAGAGATGAGAGGGGAAGTAGCATAGAGGAGGGAACGCCTAAAGGGGTTCTATAGTGCAAGTCTTGAATCAACAAGTGCCAAAAGGGTCAAACACAAACAACAAAATAAGGCAGGTGATATAGTCGCGTACTTGTTGCCTAGGGCAAAAGGGCGTGATATCAAAACACAAACAAATAAAATCAAGCAACACACAATCATGGTTCTATTCAACCATCATACGGACTTGATCGCATAGGGGGTACACGACTCATCCTACCCTAGGGGTTCTCGGACTCCATAGTCGTGCCTTGTGCCTCGTGCAGTCTTCCGGGTTTCCCTCAGGTGTTGCTACGCTTCTTGTAGTTGTTCGACGAAAACGATCCCGTTGAGCTTGAAGAGTCTTCAACAGCTTCTCGCTTTGTTGAAGTGATGGGGTGAAGGTGGCTTCTCATAGCGAGCATTGACTCGGTCTTGTTGTCTTCTAAGCCATCGATGGTACCGTAGGTAATCCTTTATGCAATGACATGATCAAAGCATAACAGAGGTCCATCATGTCGGTTCGTTGATGATAACATCGACACCAAGAGCGGGAATGAGGAGAACCGTTTTCCTGCTCACTATGGTGAGGCGGACCAAATGGCTAGGTTCTCATCCATCGGTGGTTGCCGATACAACAACGGTAGTGACATGGTTACTCTATTAGCGATCATGATCTTGCATATCCTATGCCCTGATCATCGCGCTAAGGTTGCATCATCTTGGGGCGATGTCAAGGGTGTCACCATCTCCTGGGTCCCTAGGTCCTTATTCCTCGAGGATATATCTTCTGTTGGTATCGTCTTGTTGTGATGTCGCCTATCTTGTGTTCAGGAGATGTGGGTGAATGTCTGGCAAGGCATCATCCTTCCATATTATCCACGAGGATTACAAGGAATCCTGTGGTCAGGGGCATAAGGGTTCTAGCGACCAGAGGTTTTGAAGGGGAAAAGACTAGTAAGGAAAATATACCTTAGTTTTCGAAAATCTGAGAAGGGGAGAGAAGTACAGATAATTTTGAAAACTAGTAGTAGTTTTGGAAATAGTTTTACCCTATCTAACGACCATGCTAACTAAGGTTTCCTACAATCGGGATGGCTCGATACCAGCTCTGTGGGGACCCGACTCATAAGTCGTGATCGCGAATGCACGTGTCTGTGATCCCGAGATCAATGCTCACTTGAACACACGAAGCTGAATAACAAGAGTCTTACATCCATACATACCGTATTACACAAGTAGGACCATTATGGTCGAGCCTTGAGTACAACCGCAGCGAAACTTCGTCGATAACTTGGACCCATGCCATCCGCCTTAACCCTACAGGCATTACATTTGAAGCGTCCTAGCTCGCATGCTCGTCACCAAAGTGTTCTTCATCATATCCGGTTCTTTCATGCAGGTCAATGAAATAACCAAGGCAAGCCAATGAGTACTTTGAATGTACTACTTAAGCAACCCAGTTTTGGTTCAATGTACGAGAATGCATGACATAGGTAAAGTTTTGCATAAAGCTAGTTTTGAGTGCAAGGACATGTTCAACATCCTATAAAGCATGCATCAAGAGAATTCAAGTAACCACAAGAACTGGTCACGAGATATCAACATAATTATAATGGGCACCAACCCATTTATCATAAGCAGAGAGGGCACCAACCCATCTCGATCGTGTCAAGTCCTCGACTTGATCCAAGACAACACCATCATCTCACACACACCGGTTTGAAAACAAGTGGGCGTAGCCCAAGAGCGGTTACCCAATGTCCATGACCGTGGACACGGCTATTGAATAGTTTTACACTCTGCGGAGGTTGCACACTTTACCCACTAGATCCGGGAACTTCCGTGTCATCCACGACCAGCGGTACCTCAAGTACCGGGTAAGCACCGATCACTATCTTTCCCTAGACGACACTAACATGGAGTCCACTCGATTAGTAGTAACCCCGTGCCAAACATTTCACATCATAAAGTCGCGAGCCTCGCTCCCATATTCATCACATACCACAAGCACGGGTACCAGCGGTGTGTCCGGTGCCACAATGAAAACAGTCATGGCCGCCCTACAGCACGACCCGTCCCAAGAGAGAGCACCAACTCTCCCCGTCACTAGTAATGCGGGCTCCAAGCTAGTGTCGGTCTAGGTACTCAACAATGCCCTTTCCCATATAAGGGTAGAGTGGTCGCGCATGTAAGGTTGGAATAGCAGTGCAACTCCGACCAATCCGTTTTGAAAACAACACACACACTTGCCTCGGTACACCACTTCGTCATCAAGTGGTTACCCATCTCATCATCTCCCTCGGGCATAAGTGGCACCCGACGGGGTTTTCGAAAAGACTTTTGAAATCACTTTGCCTCTTTCTCCTTGCACAAACCCATCCCATTTGCGTAGCACCTACATTAGCATCCTATCTACTCCCACCGGCATAACCCTCATAAGAAGGTAGGGCCATGCACAATGCAAGTATCAACGAGGAAGTAATCGTGGCAACCAACCCACGTGGTTCACCATCTCATCATGATTCCGATGCAACAATAGTAAGTGCTATATGACATGCATAAAAAGGGTTTCATAGACATGGTCAAAGGGCTGCTTGCCTGTTCCTCGGAGTCTTCAAGTCTTCTGGTCCTTCTCCAAGTACTCCGTCTACTTCGTCAACTAACGTCGGAAACAAACACAATGAGCAACACAACAAGGCAAGAATAAATGTGCTCTAAAAATATGAGTTGGACTTTTCTAAGATAACTCTGGTCATATGAGGTATGACCAAAGTGGTTTCATTTGGATTTGATGAATGGATACCTCTGAACATTTTGATATGGTGGAATCAAGGGTTTTATGGATTTGCAAGAAGTGTACAGAAATATATTTTTGAAAAATGAGCAAAGGCACCCCTTTAACAAAGGATGATTTTAGAAGCATCTAGGAATTGGTTTCACTGGATTTGGAGTTGAGATGATCTTCCTATGAATTTGCAAAGTTGGCTATATACAAAGAAATAGACCATTTGTTGAGGTGACACAGAAAGTATTAGTAGAAATGTTCAAAAACTAAGTTTTGAACTTAGATGCATCTAGGAATTTGAATCATAGCATTTGGATCAATATTGAGCTCTCTGTGATTTTCCAAAGTTTATCACGAAATGGAAAAATAGGGTTTTGATAAATATTTGTGAAGAAAAACTTTATGGAAAAATGTGCAGATTGCACCTTGTGATAGATCAGGAATTTATGAACTGTTAGAAATTTGAATCATCAAGTTTGGAGATAATATGAATATTCCATGGATTTTAGAAGTTCACTTGGTAAAGAAAAAAAAGGATTTACCTAAATGGGCGGATCTGGCGGCGGCAGAGCGCAGGCGAGGATAGCGGCGGTGCTCTTGGGCCGCCCGATGCTTCGCCACGGCGCGAGTGGGGTGGCGTAGAAAGGCGGACTCAGAAAATCGCCTCCCTCGGCGAAAGGCGTCGGCGAGCAGATGCCGTGTTCACTTAACCCATGGGCCCGCCCCATGTCGTGCCGCTGATGGCGGGGCCCACTGTCGGGTTCATCCCCAACCTCCCGCCGAGCAGCAGAGGCGAGGCGGCGTTGACGGCGGCTTGCCGCGCTGCGAGGCATCTCCGGCGATGCTCGCCCACCGGTGTGCTTTCGGGGACCCAGCCGCATCCAACCGTGGGTGCACGGTCGCCCGAGGCACCGGTCGAGCAAGCGTCGACAGCGGCGGAGGAGGTCGTCGGCGGTGGTGGTTTCTGGCCTTCTGACCCACGAGGAGGAGGAGAAGCTCGGGAAGGGCTTGCGATGATGGTGGCGATGCTCTAGTGCGGTCGAGAGGGAGGAGAAGGAGAGATGGGTGCGGATTTAGGCGGAGGCCGGCGGCAAGGCTCGGCCATGCGGAAGGATGGAGGCCACGAGGAGGGGTGTTGGTTGGTCGGAGGGACTCTAGGGAGAGGGGAGCAAGCGGAGTGGAGAGGAGGCTCGGGGCTGGATTAAATAGGAGGCGAGGTGCACCACGGGACCGTCTTGGCCGAGGCTGTAGCCGTTGCTAGAGGCCACGGGGGCTCGTGTGAGTATGTCCGGGGTGTTCGTGGGGTTGGTCCAGGGCCAGAGGAGGGAAGAGAAGGAGCGGGGGAGTGTCAGGGCGCCGCGCGTGTGAGCACGCCCATTGGAGCTCTCGGGCGGCCAGCGCGCGTGCGAAAGGAGGCAGCAGGAGGGAGAAGGAGGAGGGGGCCGGCTCGGTGTCGTGTTGCGGACGTCGAGGAGCATCTACTGGCGCGAGGGGGAGGCTCGAGGTGGCGGGAGTCTTGGCGGCGGGCTCGGCCGCCATCAGAAGCGCTCAGGCAGGGCTTTGGCCGGCATGAGTCGCGCTTCGTGCTCTGCCGTGTCCACTTGTGTCTAGCGGCTGCTCGAGGAGTAAACAATGTGGGAAAGGCATTGGATGCCATGGGTCTTGCCAGAGAGAGAGAGAGGTGAGAGAATGGGAGAAAAACTGTTGTCGGAGGGGAAAGTGAGGGTTTCACCTCCAAATAATTGAGCTGTGGATCAGCCATTGCTCTGCTGAACGTGCAAGGGGACTAGGTGGGGCTGTGGTAACAAATTGAGCTTATGGAGAATAGTGGAAGTGGTCAAAATGGCATTTTGGAAAAATGGCGAAGGTGTTTGATGCTAGTTTGGGCAAGCAAATTAATTCCACTTGCCATGAGAATTAACAGGATGGAATGACACTTAGAAATAGGGTGTGCCACCAAACTTGAGCTCATTTGGACAAAGTAGCCAATGCAACTTTTGTAAACCCTAGAAATCAGCGAGAAATGGACTTGTGTAGATTTAGTTGAGCAAATCACTTCTCCTTGATGCACCACTTGGTGTGGTGGCCTCATTTGGTCATGTGATCATGCTCACAAAAGTTGGTGTCAAGGAGAGAAAGTTGGTAATGCAAAGTTGTTCAAATATGGTTACTGGACAGAAAGGGTTTTGGGGCACTTTGATCAAGTTAACTAGCTCTCCAACTTGTGCCATTTGGTCTAGATGAATTATTAGACCATTTGAGCAAGTTCACAAGGTTTGAGAACATTTGGACATGTTTGGCAATGTAAAGTTGCTCAAACTTCAAAATGGGCAGAAATGGTTTTGAGAGGTTTTGATGATGCTATCTTGTTCTCCAAGTCATGAGACTTGGCAAGATCACCAAATATGTCATATGTGACATGATAGAATTTTCTTGGAATTTTTGGAGAACATTTCCTTTGTAAATATTTCAAAAGCTTGAAATATCCGAAAGGGGTTTTGAGGATTTGACCAATATTTTGAACATGACCATGTGTTGAAACTCTTATATATGGACAATATATGTCCTATGAGTTTCCCTAAATTTTGTCAAATATTTTTGAAGCAATAAAATAATTTTTACCTATTAAAGACCATTTCGGCCTTAAGAAAAAGCCTTTAAATAAAATAGGAAAATAACTTTTAAAATTATATTTACGTGGTTTCGGATATCCTATATCTAATAGGAGTCAAATATATTTTTAGAAAGATTTTTGCTGCCCTTAATTAAGTACTTGCGATTGCAAACCTCAATTCAGGGTTTTGGAAAACTAAATTTAGAAAATACTTTTGGCCAAATTATTTTTGTAAGAAAATATTTTTATGTCCTATACACATGGCATGATCATTGGCTCAGAGGTTTGGAGCAAGGAGATGAAGTATAGGAGTTGGAGGATTTATTTTATTTTTAGAGCACTTGCAAACAGCAGACAAGAATCAAATCAAGCAAAGTCCAAAACACTCAAAAGTTTTTGTCAAACAACATTTTAGCATGATTAAAAGCTTAAGTGCTGTGCCATGAAAATCAGGGTGTGACATGAAGTGATGGTTCACTCGCCCGAGCAACTTATTACTGTGGGAATATGGGATTACTAGCGTGTCGGTGTACAAAAGTAGGGGCCCTCTTTGTACCCCTTTACTTGTGCCCGGGCAGTCAGGGCCGCACCTGTGGCCATGCTCAGCGGGGAAGAGGAAGGAAGAAAAAGTACAAGACTACCGAAGCGGCGCTCAAACCAGGGGTGCAAAAGGTAAAGCGACAAGATGGGCTTCCCCCGGAAAGACCCTTGTCGGGGCGGCCTACACAGCCCTGGCAAGAGCCTTGTCGGGCCAACTTACCCAACGCCAGCAAGGCCACCACCCTTGAGCCTGAGAGTTCCGACACCATCGACAATATTGGAACCAAAGCTCGGGAAGGGGGCCTTCATAGTGGCATGCAGATCTTTGTGAAGACAAAGGGCCTGCGAGGCCTAGATAGGAACTAGAAGACAAAACACCAGCAAGGCTCCTTGCCGAGGATGCCCACGAGGCCCCGGCAAGGCTCCCGCCGAAGATACCAATGAGGCCCCAGCAAGACTCTTGCCGAGGGCGCTTGCAAGGCCCCGGCAAGACCCTTGCCGGGAATATTAGCAAGACCACGGCAAGGCTTTGTCGCCCCGTCGCCGACCCAGCTCAGCGACCGACGCACCAATTAAGCAAGTAACCACATGGCAGTACGTGGCTCCTAAGCCAACCAGTCAAGCACCTGCGTGGTGGCATGTAGATCTTCGTGAAGACCCTGCCACCACACCAGCTCAGCAGCCTGCCAGCTTACATGGCGCTGCATGCCTCGTTGGCCTGGACGCGTGTCGAAGCAAGGCGAAGCGGCGACGGATGGGATGGGCTTCGTTGCCGTCCCCGATAAAGCAAGAGGACATCTAAGTAGCACATTTAATGTGTTTTGTCATGTGATGTCAGGCGATAAGCTTATACACTGTATACACATTCCACCTCCTGTGTGCCACTGTAGCGTCCCCTTTGAACTATAAAAGGAGGCCCTAGGCATGTTGAGAGGGGATTCGGATCTTTTGAACAAGCCATGTGCTGTAGCTTGTTCTAGAACTCAAGAACACTCAAATATACACCAAAGCAGGACTAGGGTATTACGCATCCTCGCGGCCCGCACCTGCGTAAATGATCTTTGTGCTGACTCCTAGACCCCGCTCTTTCCACAACCTCGTGCCCGCCAACCGTAGTAGGGATTCCAGTGATCCCATAGGTGTTGTTTTCCACTGACATCTTTGGCGCGCCAGGTAGGGGGGCGCAGCTGTCAGAATCTAGTTTAGTAGTTAGTTTAGCAGTTCTTCATCGCCATGGCTCCCAAGAAGAAGACGACGACAGCAATCGGTTCATCCAGAGCCGGGCGGCCCGTACTAGTGTGGGCAAATAGCGTTGCGGTCGTGGTTGGAAGCCGAGGCGCGGCCCGCGAACACCCACATCGCTCTGGCAGTCAAAGCCTGGCGAGCGGCGTCGTTCGTGCGCGAGACGACGGGCCGCACGCCGCCAAATCCAGAGACGGAGCTAGGCCCCCGCAGGCGGCACGGGTCCCTCCAAGGGAGGCGCTGTGTCACCTACCAGCGGCGCGGCGACCTCCAAGAGACCTATGCCGGCGCCCACGATGCGATCTTCCCAAGTTGTGCGCGATGAGCAGCATCACCATGCTAGTGACCCCGGGCGCCGCCGTGGGAAGAGTCATGCGCATCATTCGCGGGATGAAGGAGGCCAGCATGCACGCTGAAGTGCTGGCGTAAATGGCGTACAACCGCAAGGCCGTGAGAGAGCTCCTTCTAACATGGTTAGAAGTCGGAACTGCGTCACGGTCCATGCAGCTTTTGCCGCCGCTTACGCCAGCAGAAGCTTTGGCGCACGCGCAACTGCTCCTCGACTTTCCTCCTGCTGCGAAAATGCTCGGCGAGTGGAGAGCCACCATCCGGAGCTTCGTCGTCGTCGCGAACAAAGATGAGCCATGACCAGCGGGGCCCTTAGGCCGATGCTTCGTCTAGCCACCGCATGCTAGTGGTGGAAGGGATGGAGGTGATGCAGCCACGGTGCACTCTCCTCCCCCACGCCAGTTACCGCGGGTGTCAGTCCGTCGTGATGACGCATGTGATAACATTTCCATAGCGTCGTCCGACCCACGGACCCACCGCGATCAGCGCCAAGTTCTTTGGGAGAGAGCCCTTGAAGACACTCGAACCACCATCGAATGCCGGCGTGAAGCGCGCCACCAGTCGGATAGGCGGGCAGTGTCGGATGTTGGGTTCCCGCAGACCCTTAAGGTTGGAACTCTGGGGTGCACGTGAAGATCTTCCCCCTACCTATCCGCGTCTGATCACCTCGCGAGAATCTAAGCTAAAACGATGAACAACACGAGGGACACAAGATTTATACTGGTTCAGGCCACCGTTGTGGTGTAATACCCTACTCCAGTGTGTGGTGTGGTGGATTGCCTCGGGGACTGATGATGAACAGTACAAGGATGAAAAGCCTCGCGAGAGGTGTTCTTGAGCTGGTGCGTTAAACTACTTGGGTGAGTTCGGCCACCTATGGATTTGATGAGGACTCGGTGAGATGCCCCCTCTTTTGTGGTGGCTAGCCCTATTTATAGAGGACCTGGTCCTCTTCCCAAATATTGAGCAGGAAGGGCGCCAACGACGGCCATTTTGAAGGGGAACATCTAGTACAAGTTATCCTGACTAAAGTTGGTCTTCGGCTGCCAAAGGCACTAGCGATGACGCCATCTTGGGCTCCACAGTGACCTCCATCCTGCCGCTCTGCTGGTCTTGGTCTCGTTGCACTGAAATGACAACCCTTGCCTGATGCCTTGGTACTCCACGCCTGTGCTTGCCCCCTTTGCACCAAAGGGGAAACAAGGACACCGCGCGGGCCGGCCCCCGCCTGGCGCCCGCCTGGTCTTGATCGTCACGGCTTGCGTCACGAGCACCTCGCGAGGTACCCCTGCCTTGATCTCTTCGCCTCCTCGCGAGCCTGCCTGGCGAGGCCGTTCCTGAGGAAGCCTCGTGTCGTCCGCTCCGTGAGGATTGGCCCCTCGCGAGGGTCTTGAGTCTTGCGTTGATGAAGATGGGCCGTACCGGGCCACCACTCGAGCCATGCCGCAGGCTGCAGGCAGGAAAGTCTGGAGACCCCTGATAACCCGCAAGTATACAAGATAGTTGTAGCCTCTTTCTATAAGTAAGAGTGTCGAACCCAACGAGGAGCTAAAGGTAGAACAAATATTCTCTCAAGTCCTATCGTCCAGTGATACGACTCTACGCACGCTTGACATTCGCTTTACCTAGAACAAGTATGAAACTAGAAGTACTTTGTAGGTGTGATAGGATAGGTTTGCAAGATAACAAAGAACACGTAAATAAAAAGTAGGGGCTGTTTAGATAAAGATGCAATAAAGTAAATATAGCGAGTGTAGAAAAGTGGTGGTAGGAGTTGTGAAATTGTCCCTAAGCAATTGACTACGTTACTAGACTGGTAATCACTATTGCAATTCTATTTGAGGGACAGGCATAAGCTAACATACTTTCTCTACTTGGATAATATGCACTTATGATTGGAACTGTAGCAAGCATCCGCAACTACTAAAGATTCATTAAGGTAAAACCCAACCATAGCATTAAAGCATCAAGTCCCCTTTATCCCATACGCAAACAACCTACTTACTCGGGTCTGTGCTTCTGCCACTCACGCCACCCACCATAAGCAAATCATAAATATATTGCAAACCCTATAACGGGAATCCCTCATGCTTCGCGACGCGGAGGGCGCAATAGGACAACACCAATAATAAAACATGCAACTCAAACCAATCATAGCAATTCATCAATCACCAATAGGACAACAAAAATCTACTCAGACATCATTTGATGGCAACACATCATTGGGTAATAATATGAAGCATAAAGCACCATGTTCAAGTAGAGGGTACAGCGGGTTGAGGGAGAGTGGACCGCCGAATATAGATGGGGAAGGTGATGGAGATGTTGGTGAGGATGGCGGAGGTGTTGGTGAAGATCGTTGTGATGATGATGGCCCCCGGCAGCGCTCCAGTGCCACCGGAAGCAAGGGGGAGAGAGCCCCCCTTCTTCTTTTTCTTCCTTGAACTTCTCCCTAGATGGAGAAGGGTTTCCCTTCTGGTCCTTGGCTCCCATGGCGTGGGAGGGGCGAGAGCCCCTCCAAGATTGGATCTATCTCTCTGTTTCTGTGTTCTGTAATTCTGCCCTGGCACCGTTTCTTTTATATCTGGAGATCCATAACTCCGATTGGATTGAAACCTTCGCCCAGCTCGTTTTCCAAAAATTAGCTTTCTTGCGGCCAAAGAAGGGCATCAACCGCCTTACAAGTGGCCCACGAGGGTGGGGGGCGCGTCCACTTTAGTGGGTGTGGACCCCTATCTCGTGGCCACCTCAGGCATCACATCGCGTTGATTCTTCC
This sequence comes from Aegilops speltoides, assembly GCA_021437245.1. NCBI lineage: Eukaryota > Viridiplantae > Streptophyta > Magnoliopsida > Poales > Poaceae > Aegilops > Aegilops speltoides. The sequence goes on along the minus strand of CM038141.1, from coordinate 218,384,477 downwards.
TCCCAAAAATCACAAATATTCCAAAATAATTCTTCGTCCGTTTTTATCCCGTTTGGACTCTGTTTGATATGGGGTATCTGTGAAACATAAAACATGGAACAGACAGGAACTGGCTGTCACATCCCTAGTCCTGGTATGCAGTAGGCTAGCCCTTCATGTGTGCATCATGTTTAACTTTTCAAATGAACTTGAAATGGGGACTCATCAAACCCTAGCACCAGATCAAATCAAACAGGTTCAACATAAAATCATTTTCAATGAACCTGAAATGCCCTTCTAAAATGTTCATCATCTTTGCCTTGGTCTTAAACCCCTGACAAAAATGGTGCACAATTTTCTAGGTCAACCTAAGGTCACTGAATTAAATCATAGTATTTGAATTTGGACATTTAAATTCTATAAAATATTTTAAATGTCCAAATACTCCTAAACCGAAATGTTCCATGTTGGATATATTCTATACAGTGGGCATGTGCAGTTTAGTGATTTTGAAAGGGTCTAGGTATTTTTAGAAAAGCCCTAAAGATTACAGAATAATAGAAAACAGAAATTCAAATAGAGAAACTAGAGAGAGAGAGAACTTACCTGGCGCTCACCTGGCAGCCCAGCTGGCCCATCACTGTAGCTGAGGCCCAGCCCACCAGGGCGAAGCGGTCGTCTTCAACCTCTTCTAGTAGGCAGAGGTGTGTCGATGCCAGCGCGCCCGAGGACTCCACCTCCTCCCTCCCAGCCTGCCTGGCTCCTCCTCGATGCACCAGGCGACGCCACACAGCCCCTGGCCCCCTCTCACTATCTCCCGTGCCTCTCCTGTGCCTCTCCCCTCCTCTGCTTTCTCTCCCTCTCGCGCCCGAGCGCAACCGCCGACGCCGCTCGCCACCACCGCAGCCATCGCCTCTCCCTCGCCCCCTGGACCGGCCCAGAAGCTCCGCCGCATCTTCCTAGTCCTCTCCACCGAGCTACACGGCGCCGGAGGCCTTTTTCAACACCACCGTCGTCGATTCGCCGCACGCAGAACGCCCCCGAGCCCGCCAAGCTTCTCTTCGACCTCGCAGTGAGCTCCTGATCCGAACCTCTCTTTTCTCCTCGCGTTTGCGACCCCCAGGATGCATCTCCGCCATGGCTGAAAGCTCGGCTCCGCCACGCATGTCGTCGTCGCTGTTCTAGCCGCCGCCGCTTGCGTCCGAGCCCACCCTCGTGCTTAGCAATCCCCCAGGAGCTGAACACACCCACTCACCTGTCCGCGCCTCGTAGCGCCGTCTCAAAGTACCTCCTAACTCCGGCAGCCACCCAGCTTGTCGCCACCGCTGCTACACACACCCACAGCACACCACGCGGCCACCACCAGATGCGCCGCACTGCCAGCAACTCATAGCCGCAAACCGCGCTCGAAACTGTCCCCTGTAGCGCCTTCCGGCAGCGTCTCCGTCGTCGGTTTTGGTCGCCGCCGGCCGAACTCCAGCGATGTCGACGTGGCCCGTCATTAGCCACTAACAGCCCCACTAATTAAGCTTAGAGACACTGACAGCTAGGCCCCACTGTCTAACTAAACATAGCTTAATTTCTGTTTAGTTTTAATTAACCTCAGTGGGTGCATGCGTCAGCTTTGACCAAGCTGATGTGGCCGTTGACTGGGCCCACATGTCAGCGACACAAACCGGCCTGAGACACTGCGTGTGGACCCCATTGGTCAGGTTTGACCTGGACCGGTCGATTGACTGCTTGGCGTCCGCGATGACGTAGTCTTGGCGCTATAACTCATTTTCTGGATTAATTTTAATTCAGGAAATTTCAGAAAATAGTCAAAAGTTCTAAAATTCATAGAAATTAAACCGTAACTCCAAATTAAATAATTTATATATGAAAAATGATCAGAAAAAATCCAATCTATCCATCTGTGCCATTTTCGTGCATGTTAGAACAACTTATAGCTGCTGTTTAGGACAAATCATATGAATGACATTTAAACCTTCACATATGGAGTTTGAATTTGAACCTAGTGTTCAAACCAACCCCATTTAACTTGCTGCTAGTTGCATTAGCTCAAACCACAGCATATTGCCATGTCATGATCATGCATCATATTGTGCATTGCATTGATGGTGTTTCCTTCTGTGTTGCAAGTAATTGCCCCCTCTCGATAGACGCGTTTCGACGATGTGATCAATGACACCAATGAAGAACTATACTATTTTCAGAAGTGCCAGGCAAGCAAAACCCCCTTGTTCATTCCGATACAATCCCAGTCTCTCGCTCCTGCTCTCTTTTACTGCATTAGGACAACAACGATTCAACTCTTACTTGCTGCTGTAGTTGAACCCCTTTATCCTCTGCATGACCTGTCATTGCCACAGTAAATAGATGAAACCCACTAGCACGAGTAGGAGTTGTTTGAGCCCTGATGTGCCTACTCATTCATGCTTGTTTGTCATGCCTGCTATTTCTTAGAGTTGTATTAGGTCTGATTCATCGGGGATGAATTGGAGGTGTGTGAACATGTCCTACTGTTGAGAGCTAAGTGTGTGAACACGATTTGGTAAAGGTAGCGGTGAGAGGCCATGTAGGAGTACATGGTGGGTTGTCTCATTGCAGCCGTCCTCAGGAACTGAGTTCTGTGTTTGTGATCCATGAACAGCTACTACCACACATTGGGATCCTTAATTGACTCTCTCGACTTATTTTACTGACTTGATCTCTGTCTAGGAGTCGCAACTAGTTTCTGGTGTTTGTAGGTAGTGTTAGTAGTCTACCAAGTGGCACCCGGTACAGGTGGGCTTGGGACAGACTAGGCACATGTACGGTGTACCAAGTGGCACCGGATGGTGGGCTTGGGAACCTGCTCACATCGTTTGGGGCCGTGGCGACACCCGGCGGATCTCCTTGCGGGTGGAACCCGAATAGGCGATAAACCTGGACGAGAGACTTGCGTGGTTAGTCAGGTCGTGGCCGACTCCCTCGCCAGGCTTCCGCTTCTAGGTTGCCGAGATACACGAGGTGTACATGGCGGTAAGTGGCGAGAGCGTGTGTGAAGAAGTACACCCCTGCAGGTTTAATATGATCTATTCGAATAGCCGTTTCCGTGGTAAAGGACTTCTGGGTTGCATGTACATCTCATAGACAAGTGAAAGTGGATACTTTAAAATGCACAAGATAAGCGTGAGTGCTATGGATGGCGTTCTCGTAGGGAGATGGGAGCGGATCCATAGTGGTGTATTGATATGCTGAATATGTGGACTCGTGTGCGCCACCTCAAAAGAGTTACTTGCAGTCATAGTTTAGGATAGCCATTGAGTCAAAGCTGGCTTGTTGCAGTTAAACCCCACCATCCCCTTTGTTGATAATGATGCATATGTAGTTAGTTCTAATGTAAGTCTTGTTGGGTACATTTGTACTCATGTTTGCCTATTTTATGTTTTTGCAGAGACTTCCGTCTCACTAGTAGTTCCGCGTGGACTTCGACGTTTAGCTTGTTACCTCAGCTACGATCTTGTGCCCTCGGCAGGATCTGGTAGTTAGTCAGACTTCTCAGCCTTTTTCATTTGTAGTTGTCTGTACTCAGACTTGCTAAGCTTCCGCATGTGTTTTGACTGGTATGCTCTGAATGATGGGTCGAGAGACCCATGTTTGTAATATCTCGCTCCTCGGAGCCTATTGAATAAAATACTTGAGTTGTAGAGTCATGTTGTATTTGCACATATCGAGCATATTGTGTGTATGTTATTGAAATGCTTGGTATGTGTGGGATCTGACTATCTAGTTGTTTATCCTTGGTAGCCTCTCTTACCGGGAAATGTCTCCTGGTGCTTCCACTGAGCCTTGGTAGCTTGCTACTGCTCCAGAACACTTAGGCTGGCCGGCATGTGTCGTTCTTCATTCTTGTGTCTGTCCCTTCGGGGAAATGTCACGCGGTGTCTACCAGAGTCCTGCTAGCCCAGTTGCTACTGCCCGAATTCACTCGCTGATGACCGACACGTTCGTTGCTGGGTCATGTATGCCTGTCCCTGTAAGTTAGTGCCACTTTGGGTTTACAACTAGCCATGTCAGCGCGGGCTCCTTATCATATGGATGCTAGCGACACTATCATATACGTGTGCCAAAAAGGCGCAAACTATCCCGGGCAAAGGTAAGGCGACACCCGTGGGAATACCGTGCGTGAGGCCGCAAAGTGATATGAGGTGTTACATGCTAGATCGATGTGGCATTGAGTCGGGGTCCTGACAGCTTTGGTATCAGAGCTTGACTGCCTGTAGGATTACCAAGCCAAACTGGTCGAAGTTGAGTCTAGAAATTCTTTAGTTATATAAGGGAATTGATTGTGGGAGGGAACGTAAGGAACTTTTTACTCCTTATACGTCATGGCCATCTGATCTGAGTCATCCTATTCTCTTCTACGGGGTTTAAGAACTAGGCTTCTCGTCTATCTATCAGGATGACGTGTTACTAATCCATAGACCTTTAAGATTGTTGCTTTTAAGCCCCAGTTCAGTTTCTACTACCTCTGTGTGTTCATAGTTGGTCTCAGAACCTTGATTTTGTGCTTCTGAGTGGTTATGCCACCATTTTTGCAGGATGTCTCAAATCATTTTGAGCATTTACAGCCGTTATGCTGTCCGAATCATCCCAGGTCTCTAAATAGTCTGATGCATTTGCAAATCCTTTCCTTCCATTCTCGATGTCCTTTTGGGTTACAATAAGCACACTAACCGGTGCGTGGAGGTACTCTATTGCCTCGGTATATATGTTGGAGCTAGTATTATGACCCTAGGTGTCTTAGAGAACCACCTAGTAATCTAGCCATGTTTTGTGTTCTCGGTGTGATAATTCTGGCCATCATTCTCGAAAAGCATCCCGTGATGCTACTTAGTTAATAGTATTCTATTCCTGGGTTCTTGAACCCGAGATTCACTCTACTTACCTCCTGTTGATAGTGTTTGCTAGTTCCTTTAGGATATTAGTAACCTTTGCAATAGTCTTCGAGGTTCGTGGTATTTCTTCTTCCAAATACCATGAACTACTTATGGCAGAAGTTCCTCGTTGAACTGAAAGATCACAACCAGAGTACTCTTGGCGAGTTCTCCATTCTATATTGTGGCTCTACCAGTCCTACCTTTCTGCATGGGTTATCCGGAAGAAATATGTTGAACTCGTTCGACATGCTAATCTATGCACCCACAACTCAGAAAATCATATGTTCCTTTGAGTTGTCCCTCTTTAGTTGTCTTCTGACCTTCATCTATCCATTGATAGTCAAGCGTATGTATGCATTCGTTCATCGATGCTTATTACCCTTGTGGTCCGTCAAACCATTCTATTCCGGAATGACTAGAAGAAACAAACTCCAGTACCTCATCCATATCCAGGATTGGGTCAAAGCAGTTGTGTTCCACAGATCAAGATGCAATCCAGCTTCTGGTCTGTTCTACCTTGAAGTATTGCCATTTTTATATCAAGAATGTCATGAGAATTGCATCACCTCTTATGAATTCTCGATTTAGTGATACTTCTCGCCCTCATTCTTCATTCCTCGGTTCCTGTGTTGTTGTAACTAGAATGTCGACAAGTGAACCATGATGTGTGAATTCAATACTCCTAGCAACCTTGTTGCTTGGTAGTTAATGGACAATAATTTCATTATTAGTGTGTTGGTTTTTGAATCATCGTTCTAAGATAGATCGTGCTACCTAGTCCTTATTTCTGGTACAATCCTCGATCAAGGAGTTAGGATTGTGCCAATCCCTCGCTCTTTTGATCATCTCGTCTTGCTCTAGAAAGCAAGATTGCTCCCGAGCTTAATAACATTTTGGTGGTTCGTGATTTTCTGAATATCTTCTCGGAAGTATCACCAGGTTGTCACCTGACTGTTATGTTGAGCTCGTGATCAAGTTGGTTCCTTGTAACCACCCCTTCTCCAAGAGTCTGTGTTGGATACCCTAAGCTAGTTGGTTAAGCTAAACAACAACTTGGAGAGTTGGAAGATTAAAGCTTGTCCGACTTAGTTCATTTTAAGGGATATCTTGTGTGTGTGTGTGTGTGTGTTGAAGATAGATGATATCTTCCTTGATTGAACCTCATGGTCAATTATTGGATCTATTGTCTTGTCAAAACTTTGATTTGAGTATGGGCTATCCTCAAATCAAATCACAACCAACGATGCTCTTAATGTTGTCTTACTCTTGGTTGATCCCTCGAGCATACACCATTACATCCTTTGGTTTGACCAATACTATCACTTGTTCACATAATTATGGAACTCCATCTTCATGGAAACCTGGATGAATTGTTGTTGAGCCCATCAGCAACATTTTTATCTTCTCCATGATTTTGTTGAGCATTAAGCTAGTGTTGGAAACTTTTGAAAGCATTTCTTCATGCTAGCCCATGAAGCATATGTTCGGACGTAAGAAGTGACTTCCTCCAGTTCATGTGCATTTGATGCAAGTTACCGTCGTGAATTCGAGAAAGTCAATGTTGTTTCCTTTGAATCGTCCCAAATCAGTCATGCATACGTGCGAAGTATTCTGTGGTTTAGAGATTTGCAACCTTCATTCTATATGTGTCCCTAGCACACCAAGCCACTGATTGATTTGTTCAAGGTTAATAAGTTCTAAGTGCTAGTCCCGAAGGTACCAGACGGATTTGTACAAGATTTCGTTATCCTCGATGATGGTTCCCCACCTGCACTCGGTAGTGTGTTATTATAAGACTACTATGTGGCCATGCTTGTCTGGGACAACGTGTTCACATGTTTGTAGCAGAACCAGCTCATGTTTTGGAGCTTACTACCGTAGTCCATTTCTCGAGAATCTCGCAACGTCGCCTCCTCGATTTGTGTTGCGAACTTTCATTCTTCTTTCTAGACTCGATGAGTCTGGAATATTCTGACACCAACCAGATCTAAATCTCAGGCAGATATGATGGTTGGAACATTTCCCAAGAACTATAATATTGGTCACTCGATAACCGGTAAAGTGGATGTCGTGGCCAACACACCCAGCCGGAAGACCTGTTATTGTAATATCTTGATTGAAGAAGTTGGCCACCTCCCCATAAGGACTTCGTATGACTCCCTAGTTGTGACTTATGATTTTTGAGTTCCGAAGTCCGATATTTTACTTGATGTTCTAGATGTCCAACCATCTCTATGAATGGGTTACGCTAGCACATCAAGGAGAACATTAGAAGCGGAGTGCTAAATGTCTCTCGGTTGATCATCCAGATTTTGTTTCCTTGGCCCCGCCAAGGTGAAATCTGAGAAGATGTTGTAATCCTTTGCATCTGCATCGTCCATCACTATTCATCATGGTAGTATGTTGTGTTACCAAGATCCTTGACACGGACGTTGCTAGAACCTTGATGAATATGGAAATGCTCAAGTTCTTGAGAGCACGCGCAAGCAAAATCCTCCCTTGCGTTGTCTTCAACAAGGTAGTCCACATCATCCATTCTAATCCGAGTATGCCATTCTACCAAACCCCTCCAAACGATCGCTCTAGAATTGCCTTAGGCTGGTATAAAGGGTTTCGATGATCTCTGAATCAAAGGTAATTGTTTTTGCCACTTAAGGGATGATTCTACGAGTCACCTCCTCTAAGATGTCTCGTTATGGTATCATGGCAAGTCAACTCCTCGCTACGTTGACAACTGTTCACCACCTTCTTAAGTGTGAAATTGTTGTCCACCTGGTGAACCTTCCTCATCTGTTTCAGCCCATCCCTTTGGATGTTTGCTTCGTGTCTCAGCCCACGAGATGTTTCAATGTCTCATCCCGTGAGTTGATCCTAAGTTGTATGATCTTCAAGAAGATCGATCCTTTTAGAGTCTTTCCTTTCCTCTCGTTGTCATGTTAGTTGGGGTTCTCAGAGCAAGACTTCGAGACAATGAGGGTGATCGAATCAACGTTCTTATGAAGTGCAACCTGGATCGTGAAGATTATGTTAGTTTGCGTTCCCCCTTCTTCCTACCCTACGCTTGAATCTCGGGACGAGATTCTTGTTTAGTGGGGGCGAGTTGTCACATCCCTGGGCCTGGTATGCAGTAGGATAGCCCTTCATGTGTGCATCATGTTTAACTTTTCAAATGAACTTGAAATGTGGACTGATCAAACCCTAGCACCAGATCAAATCAAATAGGTTCAACATAAAGTCATTTTCAATGAACCTGAAATGCCCTTCTAAAATGTTCATCATCTTTGCCTTGGTCTTAAACCTTTGACAAAAATGGTGCACAATTTTCTAGGTCATCCTAAGGTCACTGAATTAAATCATAGTATTTGAATTTGGACATTTAAATTCTATAAAAATATTTTAAATGTCCAAATACTCCTAAACCGAAATGTTCCATGTTGGATATATTCTATACACTGGGCATGTGCAGTTTAGTGATTTTGAAAGGGTCTAGGTATTTTTAGAAAAGCCCTAAAAATTATAGAATAGTAGAAAATAGAAATTAAAATAGAGAAACGAGAGAGAGAGAGAACTTACCTGGAGCTCACCTGGCAGCCCAGCTGGCCCAGCACTATAGCTGAGGCCCAGCCCACCAGGGCGAAGCAGTCGTCTTCAACCTCTGCCAGTAGGCAGAGGCGTGTCGATGCCAGCGCGCCCGAGGCCTCCACCTCCTCCCTCCCAGCCTGCCTGGCTCCTCCTCGATGCACCAGGTGACGCCACGCAGCCCCTGGCCCCCTCTCACTCTCTCCCGTGCCTCTCCCCTCCTCTGCTTTCTCTCCCTCTCGCGCCCGAGCGCAACCGCAGCCATCGCCTCTCCCTTGCCCCCTCGAGCAGCCCAGAAGCTCCGCCGCATCTTCCTAGTCCTCTCCACCGAGCTACACGGTGCCGGAGGCCTATTTCATCGCCACCATCGTCGTCTTCGGCCTCGGCCGCCGTGGATCGCCGCCGTCGATTCGCCGCACGCAGAACGCCCCCGAACCCGCCAAGCTTCTCTCCGACCTCGCAGTGAGCTCCTGATCCGAACCTCTCTCTTCTCCTCGCATTTGCGACCCCCAGGATGCATCTCTGCCATGGCCGAAAGCTCGGCTCCACCGCGCATGTCGTTGTCGCCATTCTAGCCGCCGCCGCTTGCGTCCGAGCCCACCCTCGTGCTCAGCAATCCCCCAGGAGCCGAACGCACCCACTCACCTGTCCTGCCGCGCCTCGTAGCGCCGTCTTGAAGCACCTCCGAACTCCGGCGGCCGCCCGGCTCGTCGCCGTCGCTGCTACACACACCCACAGCACACCACGCGGCCACCACCAGATGCGCCGCACTGCCAGCAACCCATAGCCGCACACCGCGCTCAAAACCGTCCCCTGTAGCGCCTTCCGGCAGCGTCTCCGTCGTCGGTTTTGGTCGCCGCCGGCCGAACTCCGGCGATGTCGACATGGCTCGTCATTAGCTACTAACAGCCCCACTAATTAAGCTTAGGGACACTGATAGCTAGGCCCCACTGTCTAACTAAACATAGCTTAATTTATGTTTAGTTTTAATTAACCTCAGTGGGCGCACGCGTCAGCTTTGACCAAGCTGACGTGGCCGTTGACTGGGCCCACATGTCAGTGACACAAACCAGCCTGAGACACTGCGTGTCGACCCCCATCGGGTCGAGTTTGACTGGACCGGTCGATTGACCTCTTGGCGTCCACGATGGCGTAGTCTTGGCGCTATAACTCATTTTCTGGATTAATTTTAATTCAGGAAATTTCAGAAAATAGTCAAAACTTCTGAAATTCTTATAAGTTCCATAACTCCAAATTAAATAATTTATATATGAAAAATGATCAGAAAAATCCAATCTATCCATCTTAGCATTTTCATGCATGTTAGATCAGCTTATAGCTGCTGTTTAGGACAAATCATATGAATGACATTTAAACCTTCATATATGGAGTTTGAATTTGAACCTAGGGTTCAAACCAACCCCATTTAACTTCTTGCTAGTTGCATTAGCTCAAACCACAGCATATTGCCATGTCATGATCATGCATCATATTGTGCATTGCATTGATGGTGTTTCCTTCTATGTTGCCGGTAATTGCCCCCTCTCGATAGACGCGTTTCGACGATGTGATCAATGACACCAATGAAGAACTATACTATCTTCAGAAGTGCCAGGCAAGCAAAACGCCCTTGTTCATTTCGATACAATCCCACTCTCTCGCTCCTGCTCTATTTTACTGCATTAGGACAACAACGATTCAACTGTTACTTGCTGTGGTAGTTGAACCCCTTTATCCTCTGCATGACCTATCATTGCCACAAAAATAGATGAAACCCACTAGCATGAGTAGCAGTTGTTTGAGCCCTGATGTGCCTACTCATTCATGCTTGTTTGTCGTGCCTGCTATTGCTTAGAGTTGTGTCAGGTCTGATTCATCGGGGATGAATTGGAGGTGTGTGAACATGTCCTACTGTTGAGAGCTAAGTGTGTGAACACGATTTCGTAAAGGTAGCGGTGACAGGCCATGTAGGAGTACATGGTGGGTTGTCTCATTGCAGCCGTCCTCAGGAACTGAGATCTGTGTTTGTGATCCATGAACAATTACTACCACACATTGGATCCTTAGTTGACTCTCTCGACTTATTAACCGACTTGATCTCTGTCCAGGAGTCGCAACTAGTTTTTGGAGTTTGTAGGTAGTGTTAGTAGTCTACCAATGGCACCCGGTACAGGTGGGCTTGGGACAGACTAGGCACAGTGGCACGGTGTACCAAGTGGCACCCGGATGGTGGGCTTGGGAACCCTGATCACATCATTTGGGGCCGTGAGTGACACCCCGGCCAGATCTCCTTGCGGATGGAACCGAATAGGCGATAAACACGGGCGAGAGACTTGCGTGGTTAGTCGGTCGTGGCCGACTCCTCGCCGAAGCTTCGCTTGAAGGTTGGCGAGACACATGAGGTGTACATGGCGGTAAGTGGCGAGAGCGTGTGTGAAGAAGTACACCCCTGCAGGGTTAATATGATCTATTCAAATAGCCGTGTCCATGGTAAAGGACTTCTGGGTTGCCTGTACAGTTCATAGACAAGTGAAAGTGGATACTCTAAAATGCGCAAGATAAGCGTGAGTGCTATGGATGGTGTTCTCGTAGGGAGACGAGAGCGGATCCATAGTGGTGTATTGATATGGTGAATATGTGGACTCGTGTGCGCCACCTCAAAAGAGTTACTTGCAGTCGTAGTTTAGGATTGCCATTGAGTCAAAGCTGGGTTGCTGCAGTTAAACCCCACCATCCCTTTGTTGATAATGATGCATATGTAGTTAGTTCTGATGCAAGTCTTGCTGGATACATTTGTACTCACGTTTGCCTATTTTACATTTTTGCAGAGACTTCCGTCTCACTAGTAGTTCCGCGTGGACTTCGACGTTTAGCTTGTTACCTCAGCTACGATCTTGTGCCCTCGGCAGGATCTGGTAGTTAGTCAGACTTCTCAGCCTTTTTCATTTGTAGTTGTCTGTACTCAGACATGCTAAACTTCCGCATCTGTTTTGACTGGTATGCTCTAAATGATGGGTCGAGAGACCCATGTTTGTAATATCTCGCTCCTCGGAGCCTATTGAATAAAATACTTCAGTTGTAGAGTCATGTTGTATTTGCACATATCGAGCATATTGTGTGTATGTTATTGAAATGCTTGGTATGTGTGGGATCTGACTATCTAGTTGTTTATCCTTGGTAGCCTCTCTTACCGGGAAATGTCTCCTGGTGCTTCCACTGAGCCTTGGTAGCTTGCTACTGCTCCGGAACACTTAGGCTGGCCGGCATGTGTCCTTCTTCGTTCCTGTGTCTGTCCCTTTGGGGAAATGTCACGCGGTGTCTACCGGAGTCGTGCTAGCCCAGTTGCTACAGCCCGAATTCACTCGCTGATGACCGACACGTTCATTGCTGGGTCATGCATGCATGTCCCTGTAAGTTAGTGCCACTTTGGGTTTACAACTAGCCATGTCAGCCCGGGCTCCTTATCATATGGATGCTAGTGACACTATCATATACGTGTGCCAAAAGACGCAAACGGTCCCGGGCAAAGGTAAGGCGACACCCGTGGGAATACCGTGCGTGAGGCCGCTAAGTGATATGAGGTGTTACATGCTAGATCGATGTGGCATTGAGTCGGGGTCCTGACACTGGCACTAGGCACTGGATCAATATGTTAGTCCCAAAAAATAGTATAAAAAGTTGCCAAAACTATATTAAAGTTGTAGAATAATGGCATGGAACAATCAAAAATTATAGATATGACGGAGACGTATCAACCCCCGTTCCCAAAACGCCGACAGTAGCCCCCGGGCCCAAGGCGCACTCGGACTTGGCTTAGCAGAGAAGCGAAGGGGCAAGTGCGGAGCGCCACGGGCCCCATCAGCCTGCAGCCTTGGGCATCGCGTGGCGGTTGATTGGACGTGGGCGCCTCTACTTCCCCATGCCACCTCGCCAACTGCTCGACTTGACAAGTCCCTACATGCAGAAACGAGTCATGATTACATGTGATCGTGGAGGCCGACGGTTGGCCTCCTCCGGACTATAACGGACGGACGAGAGCCCTCGCAATCCATCTCTTCCTGCTTCTCTCTTTCTTTGTCTTCCTCGCCCTTGCTCCACTCTACGACAATGGCACTGATCCGCCGGTTTTCAGCGGAAGAGAAGGGGAAAGCCCGCCGAGAGGGTCCCGACCCGCTTCCGCCGAAGAAACGTCCGGTCCCCGGCCGCTGCGACGTGGTCGCATGGCAGGAGACGTCGAGGCCCTGGTACGAACATCCGCCGCCTGGGTTTCCGCTGCCCTTGTACGCCGGAATCGAGTGTCCTGGAGAAGAAGACGTCGAGCGACACCGACGGCGCCGTCGGCGACGCCGACGAGTCACGGCGGTGCGCGTCGTCACCCCTGGAATCCATGTCGAGGGCTCTTCTCACGAGCTTGTGCTTCATGCCGCCATGCCTCCATGCTCTTGGATCCGCCTTCCTCCCTCCTTCACCTTCGATATGCCGCCGAGGGGGCCTTTGGAGCTCTGGCTGCAGCATGCTGACTGCAGCACCCTTGCTAACGGAGCGGAGGTCGAGGTCGTCGCTCCGGGCAAGGTCTACATGACCCGGGGCTGGGGCGAGATTGCCCGGGTCTGCCGGACAGGGGGTGCCCTCGTAATTCATCTTGAATACGATGGCGCCTCCATGATGTTCTTCAAGGTCTTCGACGCGGAAGGACACCGACTGGAGTGCTGCCCCAAGGAAGGCGGCCGGGGCATCAAAGTGGCAAGGACCAGGCATGTCGACCGCTTACCCAGCAGCTCCTCTGGTAGCAGCGAAGAAGCCGGAGGGTCCAGCAACTCACCCGAGCTTCACGTGACTCCGGAGATGAGTGACGACAGCTACGAGCCTCCAAGATCGCGTCGCGCTCGGAGCAAGGCAGCTGCGTCTGGCCGCCGACACCGCTGATCTGGATGGGGTTGGCACCGGCGCTTGGTGGCCCACTGTTGATGATGGCGTCTCCCGCGAAGGCGCGCGTAGTTAGCGTTCCTGAAAGTGCAACTAATCCCTAGGTGGTTTTGGTAATTAATAACAACATATATATCATTGAACTAATCATTTCTTGAGAATATTTCAGAAAGTTCAGTGATATGGGCATGGCAATGACTGATGATGTGGACCCCTCAAAATGCTAAGGAAAACATTGGCAAAAGCTCAAGACTCTATTTTTGGTTTAGTGATCCAAGATCACATTGAGTCCATAGGAAAGCCAATACTATTAAAAGGGGATGAGGTTATGATGATGATCTGGTTGCTCTAAGTGCTTAGTGATTTATCTCTTAAACTATCAGCAATCTTTCACTCCAACATGAACCCATAAGTAATCTCGGTCCCACCGATTCCAAACTCAGTCACACCGAGATGAACCACCTCAGCCATATACCCAAACCCTAAGATTCTCGGATTTTCCAATTCCAAACTCGGTCATACCGAAATTGGTGTTGCCAAGCTTCTGTAACCTTCTGTACTCAAATCGGTGTCACCGAGATGAGAAAGTCGGTCCCACCGAGATTGGCAAACCCTAGACTTTGGAAGAATCGGACTAACCGAGAATGTATTTTCGGTCCCACCGAAAATCCCAACATTCACAAGATTTGAACTTTCGGTCCCACCGAGTTGTCAACTTCGGTCTGACCGAGATTGGTCAAATGTGTGTAACGGTTGGATTTTGTGTGGAGGCTATAAATACCCCTCCACCTCCTCTTCATTTCTGAGAAGAAAACTACCTACCCTTGTGTTGAGATCAAGTTGCTCCACTCCCACCATATGGAACTTGATTTCTAGCCTTCCCAAGTTGCTTTCCACTCAATCCCTTCCTCCACCACAGCCAAATCAGTGAGGAGAGTTGAGTGTTGGGGAGATTATCATTTGAAGCACAAGAGCAAGGAGTTCATCATCACCAACACCATCTATTACCTTTTGGAGGTGGTGCCTCCTAGATTGGTTAGGTGTCGCTTGGGAGCCTCCGTCAAGATGTGGAGTTGAACCAAGAAGTTTGTAAGGGCAAGGAGATCGCCTACTTGTGAAGATCTACCCCGAGTAAGGCTAGTCCTCCGTGGGCATAAGCCATGATGGCATAGACAAGGTTGCTTCTTCGTGGACCCTTCGTGGGTGGAGCCCTCCGTGGACTCTCAGCCGTTACCCTCCGTGGGTTGAAGTCTCCATCAACGTGGATTGGCGATAGCACCACCTATCGGAACCACGAGAAAAATCTCCGTGTCTCCATATTGCGTTTGCTCTTCTCCACCTCTCATTTACTATCGTGCAATTTACTTTCCGCTGCCACAACTCTAGAATTGCATGTGTAGGGTGATACTTGACTTGGTTATCATTGTGAACTTGCTAAGAATCTACTCCAATCAAAAGGCTAAGTTTTTAAGTTGTCAAGTAGTCTAATCACCCCCTCTAGACATACTTCCGATCCTACAAGTGGTATCGAGCTTTGGTCTCCATTGGATTGGTTTCCATTGCATTGGACTCCATAAGCTTGGTTTCACAACCTAGGAGAGTATGGCGTCTAGTGAGGTAATTTCCGTAGAGGTCCTTACTTTGATGGTTCAAATTTTGCTAGTTGGAAGCACAAAATGAAAATGCATATTCTTGGACATAACCTCGCATGGGGCATTATTTGTGTTGGCTTGCAAGGTGAGTTCTTGAGGAAGGAAAAGTTCGGATCGCGAAGCTCTGCGGATGAGTTGCGGATGTTCTGAAACAATGCTCAAGCTTGTGACATTCTCTTCAATGCTTTGTGTCGAGGAGTTCAACAAGATCAGCCGTCTTGAGAATGCAAAAGAGATTTGGGATACTTTGGTGAAATGCACGAAGGTCTTGAGTCCGTGAAGGAATCAAAGCTAGATGTTCTTCAAGGTCGACTTGACAAGTTCAAGATGAAGGAAGGTGAAGGAGTCGCTGAAATGTACTCTAGGCTCGCTCTCATTACCAATGAGATGGCAGGCTTAGGAAGTGAAGAAATGACCGACCGATTCATCATCAAGAAGATTCTCAGAGCTTTGGATGGAAAGTATGACACCGTGTGCACTTTGATCCAAATGATGCCAAACTACAAAGATCTCAAGCCTACCAAGTCATTGGAAGGATTGTTGCTCATGAGATGACACTTAAAGATAAGGAAGAGCTTCACAACAAGTCAAGTGGTGCTTACAAAGCTGCAGTTGAAGCTCCCACAACCTCAAGTGACAAGCTAGTTTCCAATGAAGAGATAAGCCTAATGGTGAAGAACTTCAACAAATTCTACAAGAGTAGAAGCAAGGAAAGAAGCTCAAAGTCTAGATCATATGATGAAAAGAGATCTTCTAGTCGTGATCGAAACTGCTACAATTGTGGAAGACCGGACACTACTCAAATGAGTGTTCAACTCCCCACAAGAGAAGAAAGAATCTCCAAGAAGAAGAAGCTCAAGAGAAGAGTCGCCTCGAAAAGAGAGAAGGAGTAGAGATGATCGTTATGAGCGAAGATCCTCTCGGAGAAGCAAGGATTCGGAAAGGAAAGACAAGTCATCAAGGAGCTACACAAGAAGAAAACATCAAGCTCATGTTGGTGAATGGGTCTCGGCTCCGACTCAGACAATCACTCGAAAGAAGCTATCACTCCAACTCGAATATAGTCAAGATGAAGGTGTTGCGGTCTTGCTCTCGTGTCCTCCAACTCCAACTCCTATGACATATTTGATTCACCAAATGAGGGAATTGGAAGATGCTTCATGGCAAAAGGCCCCAAGGTATCACACCCTGAGTTTATTGACTTTGATAGTGATGAGGATGACTTACTTGGTGAAGATGAGCTTTTACATGATAAATCTAGTGAGCTTAGTAATGATGAACATGCTAATAGTCTTTATAGTCGAGAAGAGTCGAATGACAAGGCTATGAAGGAGATTGAGCGTCTAACTAAAGAACTAAACACTCTTAAGTTAGCTCATGAAACAACTCAAGAAGATCATAGAGAGCTCCTAAGATCTCATGAGAAGCTACGCTTCGAGAAGCTCAATCTAGAGCAAGAACATTAGTTTCTAAAAGCTATCAATGACGATCTTCGAAAGAAGAGTTCTTCATATCTTGCCAAACGACTTCTCTTGTCTAATTTCTTGCCACCTATCAAAACTAAGCATGACAAGCATAAGAAAAATTCTTCCTCTAGTAGTAACAATAATCATGCTAAATCAAATGTTGTTACTTCTAGTAATTCTCTTGATTCCACTAACAATGTTTCAAGCCAAGTTTCACTTGAGCTAGAAAATAGTCTATTGAAAGGGATTATAGAAAGGTGTCTACAAGAGTCTTGCGGAAGCAAGAGCTTTGAGAAATTGTTACAAAGCAAGGAAGACACGGAAGAATCAAGGAATTGGTTTTGAGCGAAAGTTCAACGCCGAGGGTGTTGAATGGGAAGAAGGTCAATATCCCACTCCAAAGTTCGTTTCTCAAGAGGAGAAGTATGAACCTACTTCTTCCAATGTGGAACAAGCTCAAGATGACCTTCCACCACAAGACCACAAGCTAAAAGGCAAGGACAAGCTTCAAGAGGAGATTGATGCATTCATTGAAGCACCCAAGGCCATGGTCAAGTGGGTTCCCAAGGCTACTTCAAGTTCTACTTCGACAAGCTCAACTACTACCCCAAGGATTCCCATCAAGATGATGTGGATCCCGAAGAAGAAGAACTAGAAAGTTCTTGAGGGTGACTCCGCCAACATACTTCACTCACATTCATTTTGGCAAGGACTTGTGCAATCAACTTCCACATCTTGCACTAGTTCATGGAGTCACAAACCCTCATGTTGGTAAGTCAAGGGACAAGGTAATCATTGCTTTCATGGACATCATCTATTGTGTACTTCAATCTATGTCCATGGATATCCTTGTTTGTTCCTTGTGGGACTAACCCATGTAGGTATTGAAAGTGCCGAATCCAAAGGATTGCTCCCAACTCTTGATGATCTTCATCAACATTGAGCATCCACATCTTCAACATCTACATGAAGTCTTCAACGACAACCCAAGGTTAGTTTGACCCTTTAAAGGGTTCTCACATCAAGGGGAGCTTTGCTCTAAAGAAATGAGCTAAAGCATCTTCTAATGATGTGAACACATTAATGCTTTATGGAAAAGTGGTAACCCCACTTGTGCTTAAGCGATGAGTATGACCTATGATCAAATGTTCTCATTTGACTCCTAAGTCAATATACTCATATATAGATGACCTAGTCATCGCCAAATTGTGTGCTAGTTGCTAAGTGTTTTGTTTGTGCATGTTTGACACATATTTCATTTGCTATCTTATTGTGTGAGCATGTTGGATGCATGATTTTATCCATTCGAGGACATCCATTTGTTGCTTTGGTCTTTTGGTTTTTTTCTTTTGACCAAATGGATGGACAAGAATGCCTAAGTTCCTCCCTAGCTATCTATGCTTTCTTGTCTCAAACTCTATTCATGCTTATATCACAAACTTTGAACAAGACTTTTTGGACGGACCGAGTGAGGAGCACTTTCGGAGCCACCGATCCGTCAAAAGCCTAAACTTCCAAAACCTTCTAAGTACTTTCGGTCAAACCGATATACTCAAATCGGACGATCCGAAATCACTTGGATTGATCTAGGTTTTCACCTCGGTGAAACCGAGTTACAAATTCGGCGTGACCGATGTGAGTGCTCGCACGCATTAGCCATCTCGGTCCCACCGAGTTTTCAACTTCGGTCCCACCGACAACCGAAGGTATATATACCCGAGGACAGCGCTGATGATTACTTCTTCAAACGCTCCGCCCTCAAACCCTTATTTGCCGTCGCCTTGGTCTCCGGATCGTCTCCGCCGTCACTGTCGCCCTCGCCGCTGGTCTCCATCGCCGTCAGCGGTCTTTCTCATCGCGCCGTTGCGCCGTGGTGAAGCTCCACCGCATTGGGTGAGTTTCATCCTCTCGTGCTTCAAACCGCTGATTCAATGCACGATAGGCTTTGCCTAGTTTCTTGCCAAGATTGAAATCCTTCTATCCAGCAGATTAGATCATAGAACAAAATTCGAGTGAAAATTTTAGGGTTAGGTTTCCGCGAACACATCTCGGTGTGACCGATTCTACATTTTCGGATGACCGATTTGGCCTCTGGTCATTGCCTTTGCACTTTTCGGTGAAACCGAGTTGTACCGTCGGAAAGACCAAGTGAAGATTTAGTGAAACCCTAGTGGTCTCGGCGGACGAAACCCATTTCGGTCCAACCGAAAGTGGGGTATATAGTCTGTTTAGACACTTGGATTCACGAATTTATAGACTTCGGTCGAGACCGAAATGTATTCTGTGAAAACCTAAAACTAATGTTTGAACTCATTCTTTTGCAAAATCCTCTGCGTTTGTGATAACTCTTCTATTCTGCCTATACCTAATCTATTCACAGGTTGTCGGTCATATCGATGGAAGTGACAGCGAACAGTCTGAATTGCAGTTGAGATTCCAGAGGCAGCTACAAGTCCTGAAGAGAGCAGTTTTTCAGATGATGGAGAGAGAAGCACTCCAAGTGGACTGCCTGCAGCTGCCACCAGGGCCAGGAGGAAGAGGAATTCTGATGAGGAGGATTCTGACTTTGTTGCAGATGAGGAGATAACATCAAAGCCAAAAAGGCAAGTGGTTGCCAAGGGCTATCAAGGGAAGCAGACAAAGAAAGGCACAAGCAAGGTGAAGAAATCCACTGTTACACAGAAGCTCAGCATGGAAGAAGAAACCTCCAGCAAGATCAAGAAAACTTCCAAGAGGAAGAGGCTAGTTCATGAAGAAGCTGATGATGATGATTCGGATGAGGAAGCACCTCGGCCTCCTCGAAGCGAAGTTGATGGGAGATGCCATCGAGGCAGGAGCACCCACAAAAGCTAAGCCATCAGCTCAAGCAAAGGCAGCCCAAGCCAAACCTGCTGCTAAGCCAAAGAAGACTGTGAGGAACATACCCTTGAGAAGAAGAAGGACAATGTGCCACTGCAGAATCGATGATGAGGACATGTTTTGCTAAAGCTCGAGACGAAGTTGCCGAGTTCATAATGATGCTCATCCTCGAGCTGAAAATATGAAGGAGAGAAAGGACAAAGGTCTCGAGCTATGGAGGCAAGTTGATCCATATGCCACCAGGAGAAGGACAGCAGATTGACCCAAGATTCCACACCGAGAGCAACAAGACTTTTATGAGGCAGTGCTCATGGATAAGAAGCCAATTATCGCCGACACGGATATGTAGATGGGACTACATCGACGTGAAAACACAGAGACTATTTCCCACATGTGCATGAGAGCTTCACCGCTTGTGGGATTGCAGAGTTTGTTGGTCGAAACTGATCGCTTGGAATGATGAGATGATCATGCGGTTCTATGCCACCGCACACTTCTATCCAGATGGCGAATTGTATGGATGATGAAAGGCGAAGATTCCATTCAACTGTTGAAGAATGGAGAGCATTGCTGAATGCTCGATATCAAGGGATGATGATGTTGATGTCTATGGCATTCGAAGAAAAATCACGAGTCTATGAAGAACATGTACAATGAGGTACCCGACAAGGATGTTGAGTTGGAAGCTTGGATCAGTTTATCACCTTGAGCAGGTCTCCCAACCACCAACACCATTACGAGGCATACTTTGATGCCTAAGTCGAGAGACCACCGCATGATAAGAGGTATTCTATCAACATGCTGCACATTCTAGATCGAAGGCACCTTTTAAGGTGATGGACACGATAGTTGAGACTATCAAGAGGACAAGAACGGACCTGACGAAGAGGTCGTGTGGGTATGCTCCGCATATTCAGATGCTCATAAATGCCAAGTTTGGCACGGACACCTACCTGTTGGATAGACCCCACTTGCCACTGCAGCCTGAACACGAAGATAATGAGGTTGTGATGACTGAGGATGCTCCCACATCTGTCGAAGGACATGCTAAGTCTGAAGCTGCTAAACAAGCTAAAGCTGAGAAGGAAGCAGCAGCAAAGCCCAAGAGCATTGCAGAACAACTTCTTGAAGCCACTCAGAGGATTGAGCTACGCC
Source organism: Aegilops speltoides (assembly GCA_021437245.1). Classification (NCBI taxonomy): domain Eukaryota; kingdom Viridiplantae; phylum Streptophyta; class Magnoliopsida; order Poales; family Poaceae; genus Aegilops; species Aegilops speltoides. Next base: position 218,363,936 of record CM038141.1, on the reverse strand, counting down.
TGGCCAGCATAGTGCAGTCTCAAGAGAGCCTTGAGAGGATAGTTGAAGATAAGTTCCATGCTCGACGCGTCAAAGTGGATGAAGTGCAGTCACCGTCAACAAGCTTGAGGCGGACATCGAGGAAGCGAAGAGGGAAAAGGCAGAGCTCATGAAGGAGATGGAAGATGATCTAGTCCAGATGACTATGAGCAGCTGCTGCAGTGCCCACAAAGCCCAGATCAGCTGCTATTCGATGGATGAACCCGGGCTACTACATCAAGCACCTCCTACAGCTCCGTCGGTTCAAAGACCAGCTCCAATATCCACTCCTCCAGCTCCACAGACTTCAGCGAAGCTTTTGCAGATGCAGCTATCTCCACTCCATCGACGCAGACAAGAGCCGCCAAGCAGAGTCCCGAGTGGCGATTAGCTCTATACCTTCGAACTTTTGGTAACTTGTTGCCAAAGGGGAAAATGTATAGATCATAGGGCTTCGAGAGAGTGCTCGTTTTGCTCTTTCGTTTGCGGTTTTCCTTGAGATACTTTTGAGTTCTTTGAGACATTTCGTGTGTTTGATACTACGTTTGCTCGATCTTGATGAGTGCTTGATCATACTATGCTTAATGTGTGCTTAATGTCTATCATATCCCATTCATATCCTGTATGATCACTTACTCATGTCTTGGTGATTGGGTGCATGTAATTCATTCTTATCATTTTGTGCGCTCCACCAAGATGTATGTGACATGGAAGAGTGACCCATGATCCTAATCGATTGTGCATTTGCATTCAAGCATAAATCTTAAATAATGCACAAATTTAGGGGAGCTCTTGCTTATCACATACTTCTCAAAGCGACGATGTTATTCTTTGATTATATCATTTGTCGAAGCTTTGATCTATATGTTGTCATCAATTACCAAAAGGGGAGATTGAAAGTGCAACTAATCCCGGTGGTTTTGGTAATTAATAACAACATATATATCATTGAACTAATCATTTCTTGAGAATATTTGAAAGTTCATGATATGGGTATGGCAATGATGATGATGTGGACCCTCAAAATGCTAAGGAAAACATTGGCAAAAGCTCAAGACTCTATTTTTGGTTTAGTGATCCAAGATCACATTGAGTCCATAGGAAAGCCAATACTATTAAAGGGATGAGGTTATGATGATGATCTGGTTGCTCTAAGTGCTTAGTGATTTATCTCTTAAACTATCAGCAATCTTTCACTCCAACATGAACCCATAAGTAATCTCGGTCCCACCGATTCCAAACTCAGTCACCGAGATGAACCACCTCAGCCATATACCCAAACCCTAAGATTCTCGGATTTTCCGATTCCAAACTCGGTCATACGAAATTGGTGTTGCCAAGCTTCATAACATACGTACTCAAATCGGTGTCACCGAGATGAGAAAGTCGGTCCCACCGAGATTGGCAAACCCTAGACTTTGGAAGAATCGGACTAACAGAGAATGTATTTTCGGTCCCACGAAAATCCCAACGTTCTAAGATTTGAACTTTCGGTCCCACCGAGTTGTCAACTTCGGTCTGACCGAGATTGGTCAAATGTGTGTAGCAGTTGGATTTTGTGTGGAGGCTATAAATACCCTCCACCTCCTCTTCATTCGTGGAAGAGCCATCGAAAGAACTACCACTCCTACCTTACATTTACGAGAAGAAAACTACCTACCCTTGTGTTGAGATCAAGTTGCTCCACTCCCACCATATGGAACTTGATTTCTAGCCTTCCCAAGTTGCTTTCCACTCAATCCCTTCCTCCACCACAGCCAAATCGGTGAGGAGAGTTGAGTGTTGGGGAGATATCATTTGAAGCACAAGAGCAAGGAGTTCATCATCACCAACACCATCTATTACCTTTTGGAGGTGGTGCCTCCTAGATTGGTTAGGTGTCGCTTTGGAGCCTCCGTCAAGATGTGGAGTTGAACCAAGAAGTTTGTAAGGGCAAGGAGATCGCCTACTTCATGAAGATCTACCCCGAGTAAGGCTAGTCCTCCGTGGGCGTAAGCCATGATGGCATAGACAAGGTTGCTTCTTCGTGGACCCTTCGTGGGTGGAGCCCTCCGTGGACTCTCGCAGCCGTTACCCTCCGTGGGTTGAAGTCTCCATCAACGTGGATTGACGATAGCACCACCTATCGGAACCACGAGAAAAAATCTCCGTGTCTCCATATTGCGTTTGCTCTTCTCCACCTCTCATTTACTATACGTGCAATTTACTTTCCGCTGCCACAACTCTAGAATTGCATGTGTAGGGTGATACTTGACTTGGTTATCATTGTGAACTTGCTAAGAATCTACTCCAATCAAAAGGCTAAGTTTTTAAGTTGTCAAGTAGTCTAATCACCCCCCCCTCTAGACATACTTCCGATCCTACAGTTCCTTAGGATTAGCACCTTTTGTTCCTTGAGAGGAATCGAAGTAACACCCCGCGGGGATATGTAAGGCCTCTGCCATGTCTTTTGTGAATATTATCCTTATTATGAATCGATGCGAGATGCTTGTCCTGTCTCGGCTCGGCTCCCCCTTTCTATCCTCGCGAGGGCTTACGCTGAAAGGTCCCGGTCCCCAGGAAGGCTTCAGCCGTCGCTAGTATGCCAGGTCGCGATCCCGTGGTAAAGGCAGGAGGTGAGGGGCCCAAGGTCCAGTAAGAGCCCCTGAGGCGCGATGCTTGGGAGGTCCCCTTTAGCGCTCAAGCAGCCTTCGCTAGGCAAGAAAGGAAGGCAATGTCGCCGTGAGAGAGCCGCATTAGGAGAGGGTTTAGAGTCGCGTTGATTTAGCTTTTCCAGGGTGTGACTTATCTCGTGAGCTTGGAGTCGTTCTTCGGCGAGGTGCCGGGTCTGCGTGCCGGCAGCTAGGGTGTTGCTGGGTTAGGCCCTCATGAGCGTCTCCCCTCTTCCCCGCACTTTCCTTCATGCTCTACGTCCTCAGGTCCCGGCCCTCAAGCGAGCTCAGCTTTCATTGGTATGACAGGTCGCGATGCCGTGGGTCAAGGCCAGGGGTGAGGGCTGGAGAGCCAGTAAAAACCCCTGAGTCGCGATGCTCAGGCGCCCCCCTTTTAACGTGCAAGCGGATCATACAAGAGAGAGAGAGAGAGCTCACGATGCCCCCCACGTTGTTCCGTAGGCGAATCCTGTACGCCAGCACAAGGAAAACAAGGACTGCCATTATGGTTGCCAGCCAGCCATTGGTTGCTCCGAGGGAGTGATTGAGGCACTAAGGGCCTGGTGAGGTAGCGCTATGCGGGGCTGCCGCAGCCAAAGCTCGACCACTCAGATTTGTCGACATTGCAGGGATGGACCCATGCGCAAGCGCCGTGCCAGAGCAAGCGGCTCCAAAGGTAGGTGTCAATCGAGCAGGCGATTATCTCGAGCAAGTTAAGCATGAATAAGAAAATCAACTTAGATAGATGCAGAGAAAGGCAACCGCCACTGGGTCAGGCCCGAGCGGCTTGGGGATGATGCAGCCCGAGGGGACAGACCCATGCGACCTGGGAATGATGCAGCCCTGAGGGCGCTCCCAGCCGAAACGAAACTTGAGAGAAGTCACCTGATACCATTGCAGAGCGAGTGTCGGAGTAGCTAACGATGCATGGTGAAGAAGCCAGTCCTCACTAGCCCTCGGGGCTCCGAGCCTCGGGGGGCTCAGGAGGACCTGGCGGCTCGGCGAGGTCCACCTCCAATTCCTCCAGGAGCGCGTGATGCTTGGCCACCTGAGCTTCCAGAATGCTTCTCATCAGGCACTGGCGAGCAGCAGCTGCGTTCGGCAGGCCGAAGGGCATGCGAATTTAGTTGTGGGGTGGGCCCTTGCAATACCCTACGTGCGAAGGCCAGAAGCACTCATGAGAAGCAACTCGATTAAGCCCTGGGTAGTCAATGCAGACGCGCAGCCCGCCATGCTCGCCTGGATGGGGAGCCATGCTGGGCAGGTGGCGGTTGCCGCACATGACTCTCGATTCCTGCAACTTCTGAGCAACCTTGGTGATGAACTCCTGAGGGTTGGGTCCTCCTTGCCTTATGCTTTCCTGAGGGAAACATGCCGCGAAGCATGCCTCCAAGTGGTACCCGAGCGCCTCCCTCGTGATCTTGGCAAACTTAGTGGCTCCCTAGGAGAGAGCCCCCGAGCCTTGCCCAAGGAGGGTGCCGGGCGCGCCTTCCTACGCAATGGAGTGTGGCGCCCCTTGGATGGGCGCATGTCCAGATGTGGCGCCTCCAGAGGTGCCTGCCTCCTGAGGCCTTGAGCCAGGTGATGTCTTCTTCTTCTTGGGAGCTGCTTCGGGAAGGTTTCTACTCTTGCTGTTTGGGTCCTCGATTGACGCGGCTTGGAAGGCGCGCTCGAGAGAGCACACCGCATCCTTCTCTTCGTAGGGGACCGTGATGAGTCCGCCACTTCCTGGCATCTTGAGGACGTTGTAGCCATGGTGATCCACAGCCATAAACTTGGCCAGGGCGGGGTACCCGAAGATTGCATTGTATGGCAGGCGAATGTGGGTGACGTCAAAGTCAATGAGCTCGGTATGGTAGTTCTTGCACTGTCCAAAGGTGACAGGGAGCGGACCTGCCCTATCGGGACAGTGGAACCATCAGTGACTCCTGAGAAGGGCTTGGTTGGTTGAAGTTGATCGTATGGCACTTGGAGATTGTTGAACGTCTCGACGGACATGACGTTGAGCCCTGCCCCACCGTCGATGAGGATCCTGGTGCCTTGCACAGTGCTGATGACAAGGGAACAGAGCATCGGGAGGACACCGGCCATTGCCGCGCATTTGAGCTGATCCGCTGACCTGAATGTGATGGCGCACGCAGACCACCTGAGAGGGCGCGTGGCCTCAAGCTTGGGGAGGACTGCATTCACCTCACGAGCAAACTGCTTGAAGATGCATTGAGAGGCTGGGGCCTGGGCACCGCCCAAGATACAAGTGATTGCACGCGGCTCCTCGAAGCCCCCAGCCCCCTCGTCCTGATGATGGTCGTCAGTCCTTCTTGGTGGTGGTGGCAGAGCAGGAAGTCCTGCGTTGCCTTGCGGGCGATCCTCACGAGGCTAATCTCTCCAAGCCCCCTCGTGAGGCTGGTCCTGCCAGCGGACCTCACGAGGCCGATCACGCCATCCTTGGCGAGTGAGGGAGTCCTGGACTAGGGGGTGTCCGGATAGCCGGACTATCATCATCGGCCGGACTCCAAGACTATGAAGATACAAGATTGAAGACTTCGTCCCGTGTCCGGATGGGACTTTCCTTGGCGTGGAAGGCAAGCTTGGCGATACGGATATGTAGATCTCCTACCATTGTAACCGACTCTGTGTAACCCTAGCCCTCTCCGGTGCCTATATAAACCGGAGGGTTTTAGTCCGTAGGACACACAACCATTACAACAATCATACAATAGGCTAGCTTCTAGGGTTTAGCCTCCTTGATCTCGTGGTAGATCCACTCTTGTACTACCCATATCATCAATATCAATCAAGCAGGAGTAGGGTTTTACCTCCGTTGAGAGGGCCCGAACCTGGGTAAAAACATCGTGTCCCTTGTCTCCTGTTACCATCCGCCTAGACGCACAGTTCGGGACCCCCTACCCGAGATCCTCCGATTTTGACACCGACATTGGTGCTTTCATTGAGAGTTCCTCTGTGTTGTCACCGAGAGGCTTGATGGCTTCTTCAATCAACAACAACGCCGTCCAGGGTGAGACTTTTCTCCCCGGACAAATCTTCGTGTTCGGCGGCTTTGCACTTCGGGCCAATTCACTTGGCCATCTGGAGCAGATCGAAAGCTACGCCCCTGGCCATCAGGTCAGGTTTGGGAGCCTAAACTTCACGGCTGACATCTGCGGAGACTTGATCTTTGATGGATTCGAGCCAAAGCCGAGCGTGCCGCACTGTCACGATGGGCATGATCTAGCTCTGCCACGGACGAGTACCTTGGAGGTCGCTGCGAATTCGCTCCGACCCATAGTTCGGAGCCGACTGCGCAGATCGAGGACCGATGGCTGGACACCGCCTCGGGAGCTGCAACTGCTATGGCGATGGAGCCGAATACCGACCTTGTCCTTTGCAAAGCTCGTGACTCCAAGGTGCCGGACTCCTTGCCGGACTCCGAACCTCATGCGCCCCTGCCAACCGAATCCGATTGGGTGCCGATCATGGAGTTCACCGCTGCGGACATCTTTCAGCACTCGCCCTTTGGCGACATCTTGAACTCGCTAAAGTATCTCTTGTTATCAGGAGAACCCTGGCCGGACTGTGGTCAGGATGGTTGGGATGCGGACGATGAAGAAATTCAAAGCCCACCCACCACCCACTTTGTAGCCACTGTCGACGATCTAACTGACATGCTAGACTACGACTCCGAAGACATCGACGGTATAGACGATGATGCCGGAGACGATCAAGAACCAACGCCTACAGGCGCGGAAGACCACCTCGTCATCACGACATATACATGGTGGACACCCCAAAGGATGGGGACGGCGAAGAAAGCGGCGGAGCAGATTCCTCTAAGAAACAGCCCAAGCGCCCGGCGTCGGCGGTGCGCTCTAAATCCACCACAGCAAGAATGGAGATTCCGGCACGAAGATAATAACACCCCGAGAGTGCGGAGACAACCCCTCGGCAAGATTCAGCCACAGGGAGGGCGGGAAGCCAGCCCTCAAGAGAGGCGGCGACGAGGAGGATGAAAGTTACATGCCTCCCTCCGGAGGCGAGGCAAGCCTCAACGACGGCGAATTAAATCGTGCCGAGGATCCCGTCAAACAAGAGCGTTTTAAGCGCAGGCTAATGGCCATGGCGAACAGCCTAAAGAAAAAGCAACAACAACTTGAAATGACCAAGACCTGCTTGGTGACGGATGGACCGAGGTCCTCGTGGCGAAGAGTATGAACTTCATAAGTTTCTCCCCGACTAGAGGAGGAAGCATACAAACCTTCATCACCAGCGCTGTCTGGCGGACCGACCACCTCGTGACCGTGTGAGAGAGGCATCTAGGCCCTCCGCGAACCGTACCCGGCACCGCTCGGCGAAGCCACGGGGAATCGCCGGACTTGCGGGATATATTGGAGGACAAGGCAAGACAATCCAGATCTATCTACGGATCACGCGGGCGCCCACGACCCAGCGACTACCGTCGCGCGGATCTGACAACTCCGGTCGGGTCGAACACAGCAGACAAAGCTCTCTTGAGCTACGTCGTGATATTGCTCAATATAGAGGCGCCACACACCCACTATGCTTCACAGACGAAGTAATGGATTATCAAATCCCTGAATGGTTTAAACCCGTGAACATTGAATCCTACGATGGCACAACAGACCCCGCGGTTTGGATCGAAGATTATCTCCTTCATATCCATATGGCCCGCGGTGACGATCTCCACGCCATCAAGTATCTCCCACTCAAGCTTAAGGGGCCAGCTCGGCATTGGCTTAACAGCTTGCCAACAGAATCAATTGGGTGTTGGGAGGACCTGGAAGCCGCATTCCTTGACAACTTCCAGGGCACATATGTGTGACCACCAAACGCCGATGACCTAAGCCACATAATTCAGCAGCCAGACGAATCGGCCAGACAATTCTGGACACGGTTCCTCACAAAGAAAAATCAAATCGTCGACTGTCCGGATGCAGAGGCCCTTGTAGCCTTTAAACATAACATCCGCGACGAGTGGCTGGCCCGGCATCTAGGACAGGAAAAGCCGAAATCCATGGCAGCCCTTACATCACTCATGACCCGCTTCTGTGCGGGAGAGGACAGCTGGCTAGCTCGCAGTAACAACCTCAGCAAAAATTCTGGCAGTCCGAACAGCAAGGACCGCAATGGTAGGTCGCGTCGCAACAAAAACAAACGCCGCGTTAACGGCGATAACACTGAGGATCTGGCGGTCAATGCGGATTCAGAGCTCTAAACCGGTCGTGGAAAAAGCCATTCAAAAGAACTACTCGGGTCCGTCCAATTTGGACCGAATACTCGACCGCTCTTGCGGATACATGGCACCACCGAAAAGCCAGCTAACCACACCAACAGAGATTGTTGGGTATTCAAGCGAGCAGCAAGTTAATTGCCAAAAACAATGACAAGGGCTGCATAGCAATGGCGAGGAGGAGACCGGCCGCCGAACGATGAGAGGACGAAGGTTTCCCCCACAAATGCGGACGATAAACATGATATCGCAACCCACATACCCAAGAGGGAGCGAGCGTGCACTTAATGCGGACGTATATGCGATGGAGCGATCGCCCGAAGTTCAACCCATGGTCCTCTTGCCCGATCACTTTCGATCGAAGGACCACCCACCAATACCCACCATGGCGGATTCGCGCATTGGTTTTAGACCCAATCGTCGATGGATTTCACCTCACTAGAGTCGATGGGCGGCGGCAAAGAGCTTGAACCTGCTTTATCGGGATACGGTCGCGCAAGATGGGCATAGACCCTCAAGGATTAAACCTACAAAGGCGACCTTCAAAGGCGTCATACCAGGTGTTGAGGCCAATTATGCAGGCTCGGTCCACACTGGATGTGGTCTTCGGATCACTGGATAATTTCGAGCGAGGAGTTAATCTTGACATAGTCCCATTCGCGATGGCTATCACGCTCTGCTTTCGGACGAACGCGTTTGCAAAGTTCAATGCGGTGTCGCATTATGCATACACGAAGCTCAAGATGCGAGGCCCTCGTGGAGTCATCACGGTCAGCGGAAACATCGAGCGCTCCCTCGAGCGGAGGAACACACTGGCTGCTCTCGCGGCGGAAATCTGAGCAGCCTCTTAAGGCAATTCTCGAGTCCGGCTGTTAAGCGACCGAACATGACTAAGCGCGCCCAAGTAACATACATCAAAACCACATGGCACGTTCCGAGCACGCATAGCAATGCGGCCCCAACCCAGCCCTTGCATGATTGCAAGGCGAGCTCTTCAGTACATCATTATGCTCTCAAGATACCATGGGCATAGGGGAGGGGCACGACCACGATAGGCCCAGTGCGGCTCAGCCACACGGGGGCTCCCGTGTGTCACTTTCTTTTTTTCCTTTTTTTCCACAGGACTCCGTTTACCAGAGGCCCTGTCCGGCAGTAGATCTGCCGAACTCACGATGCAACAGCCAGGGAGGGACAATGGCTACGACGAACGCTCAAGTGGTCTCCATTATGAGCATTAAATCTGTTTAATACACCATTCCGCAGCCTACCCCTGGAGGGGGACATGTCTAACAGTCCAAACCCTTGCTTACCGCACTATTTGTATCGTTCTGCACTCATAGCAGAATTCCTTGAATAAACAATACATCACTTTTTGTTTATAATTGCATTCCTTTTTTTATTGTATGTTCATTTATGACATCTTGCATCCGTACACTTTGGTACGGCCGAATAGACCAGGGGCTTATGTTCCCCGCATTATGGTGTGATAAGTCCGAACACTTTCACAAGTGCGGCACCCCGAACTTATAGCATTATATGCATCGGCTCCGAATCATGTCTTGGGTCAATAGTTGGGTTTGCCGGCTCCCATGTTTTGGTACCTTCGTTCCGTTCTATTGGCTAAGGTAGCACTGGGAGAACCACTGCGATTGCACCCCGGTTGAGCTGGGCGAGTGCCTCAGTGGAGAAAGCTAAAACTGACCGTCGTGATAAGGCGAGAGCTGGTCGCTGTTCGAGAGGTCTTTTCGAGTCCCTAAAGACTTATGCCGCTTAGAGCGAGGAACCGGCTGTGTCCGGCCCAGGCATGGATAGCGCCCCGAATTCGGTCTTCCGAACACTAGGGGCTTCGCCAACATTTAAAATTATAGAATTCTATGGCTAAGTGAGAGTGTTCAAGCATTATAAGTCCGGTTGCCTTGTTCGTTGTGTTGAGCGCCTCCCTAGATGGACCCAAAAATGGGAACAAGAGCGCTCAAGTTTATCTCGAACACCCCAGCACTCGTGGCATGGGGGCTGAAGCCAACGATTTGCCATCTCTCAGATCTTATAAACGGCCGCACAGAAGGTAATATTTTAAATTAATAAGCGTTGCTTAGCGCATATGAACGAAGTGTTCAGCGCACAGGATAACACATTGTGAGTCTACTCAAAAATTACATCTTTGAGGCACTCATCCGCAATCTTGCGGGCACCCTTCAGGACACTCTTATAGTACATTTCAGGCGTACGACACTCCTTGCCCACCGGCGGCGCGTCCTATATAAGCCTCTCAGCATCCAGCCTGCCCCAGGGCACCTTTGCGCGGGCAAGGGTCCGACGGGCACCTTCAATGCAGGCGGAGCGCTTGATGACTTCTACCCAGGGGCACGCATCCACCAGCCGCCTGACGAGGCGAAATAGCTCCAGGCATGGCCTCTTGAGCCACAACCGGACTATGAGGCCCTTCATGGCCTGCTCGGCTACCTTGTGGAGCTCGACTAGCTGCTTCACCGTGGTCGCTAAGGGCACGGATGTCCGCCTCGGCATCTTGAGACCAAGACCTTCTCTGTCGAACTCCCCTCCTCAGCCCGATAGAATGCGGCGGTATCGGACATGCTGCAAGGCAGATCTGCAATTGCTCCTGGAGAGCTCCGAATTCGGGTAAGTAACAGGTAATTCACATTCACATGCTTGCTTTGCATGAAAAATGCCTTACCCGCCGCTATTTTCTTCACCGCCTCAATCTCCTGGAGGGCCTTATGGGCCTCGGCCTTAGCGGCGTTGGCACTCTCAATAGCCGAGGGAAGCTCGGACTCTCGAGTCTTCGAGTCGCGCTCCAAACTCTCATGCTTTTCCATGAGAGCCTGGAGCTCTTGCCGCACCTCCGCCACCCGCGCCTCCTGCTTCTCTCGCTCCGCTCGTTCCGCGGCCGCATTACTTTCGGCCGCGGACACGGCCTCCTTCAGGGTTGTCACAGCCCTAGATCTTTGTTTGCAATTAGTTGCATCTTCATCCATGTCATCATGTTTATATTTAAATGAACTTGAAATGGGGATGCTTAAACACTAGCACCAAATGAATTCAAGTAGGGTCAAAATAAAATCTTTTCCATTGAACTCAAAATGCCCTCTAAAAATGTTCAACATTTCTGGTTTGAGGTGCAAGCATCTACCAAAAATGGTTTATATTTTTGCAGGACATATTGGGCTCTGAATTAAATCATACTCTATTTGCATTTGGGCATTTAAATACTACAAATATTTTAAATTCTCAAATAGTCATAAACTAAAATGTTCCATGGTGGATATATTCTATACAGTGGGCATGTGCAGTTTAGTGATTTTTGAAAGGGTCTAGGTATTTTTAGAAAAGCCACAAAGACTACGAATAATAGAAAAGCAGAATGAAATATAAAACAAAGCGGCGGGACTTACTGCACCCACACATGGCTCACTCTGTAGTCACTGGCAGCCCATCTGGTGGCCCAGCTCTCTTGTGACCCGTTCTTGTGCAGCCCAGCTGCCGATCATCTTCCTCCCCTCGCCCAAGCAGGCTGCGTCTTTGGGCCTTTGCAGCGTCGGCGCCGCGGCCACCTCTGCCTTGCTTGTTGGCGGCTCCTCCATGCCTCGATCGCGTGCAGGAGACACCCGAGGCCCCCTCTCGCTTTCCCTCACTCTGCTCTCTCCCTCGCCCTCTAGCCCCTCTCCCGAGTAGACCCGAACGCGGCCGTCGCCACCATCTTCGTTCACCGTGGCCACCGGGCCTTCCTCTCCCCTCCTCCATGCCCACGAGCTCAGAGACGACCCGATGCTCCTCCAAGTCGAAGCACACGAGCTCAGAGCGAATCATAGCGACGCCATCGACCGTCTTCTCCGCGCCGCGGCTGCGGATCGCCATCGCCGTTGCGTGCCGTCCGTGCTTCCCGAGCCCACTTGATGCCCCCTACAACGCGGTGAGCCACTCGCGAACCCTCTCTCCCGTGCTCGTTTACCCCCTCGGTCGTCGCTTCCGTCAAGCCGAGACCTCACTTGCCGCCCGACCATGGCGCCGCCATGCCACAGCCGCTACCGCTTCGCGTCGAAACCCATCGGTCGCTCGATACACTCCCGGCGCCGAGCACAACCACGAGATCCTCCTCCCGTCTGCGATAGCGTTGAACCCGACCGCTCCGTGCTTCGCCGCCGCAAACCTCGTCGCCGGCGCCACTCCGGCCACTCCCGGCGCGCCACCTGCAGTTGGATGCGACGGCGTCCGCATCCGTAGCGTGCTCCAGGCCAAAGCGGCGCCAGAGGCGAATCGCGCCGCCTCGCGCGTCTGGACTCGCCGGCGGCTAGACGCCGGCGGGTTTGACCCCTGACGTGGACTGGGTGGGCCCAGGTTGACTCCTCTGAGTCATTGACAAGTGGGCCCAGAGCCCTGCTAATCTAGTTTAGTACTAATTAACTTTTAGTTAGCCAGCTAAGTCACTGACATGCGGGCCCACGCCCTAATTAACTAAGGTTAGCATTTAACTTAGCACTAATTAACTCCGTTAATTAGCTGTGACACTGACCAGTGGACCCCACTGGTCAGGTTTGACCTGGGCGCCTAGTTGACCTGCTGACATCATGATGATGTCGGTCGACGATAATTTATTTTCTGGATTTATTTTTATATAGGAAATTCCAGAAAATAACCAAAACTTCTAAAATTTATAGAAATTGAACTGTAACTCCAAATGAAATAAATTATATATGAAAAATGATCAGAAAAATCCAATCTATCCATCTGTACCATTTTCATGCATGTTAGAACAACTTACAGCTGCTGTTTAGCACAAATCATATAAATGGCATATGAATATCTACATATGGAGTTTGAATTTGAATCTTGTATTCAAACCAACTCCATTTAATCTGTTGCTAGTTGCATTAGCTCAAATCACAGCATATTGCCATGTCATGATCATGCATCATATCGTACATTGCATTGATTGTGTTTCCTTCTAAGTTGCCGGTATTTGTTCCCTCTCGATAGACGTGGTTCCGACGATGAGTTCGATGACACCGATGAAGAAGTATAATATCTTCAGAAGTGCCAGGCAAGCAAAACCCCCTTGTTCATTCCGATACAATCCCACTCTCTCGCCCTGCTCTCTTTTCTGCATTAGGACAACAACGATTCATCTCATTACTTGCTGCGGTAGCTGAACCCCTTTATCCTTTGCATGACCTGTCATTCCACAGTAAATAGATGAAACCCACTAGCATGAGTAGGAGTTGTTTGAGCCCTGTTGTGCCTTCTCATTCATGTTTGTTTGTCATGCCTGCTACTGCTTAGAGTTGAGTCAAGTCTGATTCATCGAGGATGAATCAGAGGTGTGTGAACATGTTCTGCTGTGTGTGTGAGCAAAGAGTGTGAACACGATTTGGTAAAGGCATCGGTGAGAGGCCATGTAGGAGTACATGATGGGTTGTCTCATTGAAGCCGTCCTTAGGAACTGAGTTCTGTGTTTGTGATCCATGATTCAGCTACTACCATGCATTGGGCCCTGAAATATGACCCCGCTCGACTTCTTATTCACTCTTGTCCTCTGTCCATGAGTTGCAAGTAGTTTACGGTGTTTGTAGTATCTTTGGAGGCCGTGCTGCGCAGTTGACCGTAAAGGGTGGGCTGTGATCACGGTAGGCACGCGTGGCAGATAAACCGGCGCCCGTTTGGTGTCACGGAACCTGTTCACATCGTTTGGGGCTGTGGCGAAACTTGGCGGATCTCCTCATGGATGGAACCGAATAGGCGATAAACTGGACTAGAGACTTGAGTGTTTAGGTAGGTTGTGGTCTACACCCACGTCGGCTTTAAGCTTGAAGTCTGCCGAGCACATGTCGTGTCTGCGGCGCTAAGTGGTGAAACATGTATGAAGAAGTACACCCTGCGGGGTTAATATGATCTATTGAATAGCCGTGTCATGATAAAGGACTTCAGGTTGCCTATAACAATTCATAGACAAGTGAAAGTGGATACTCTAAAATCGCAAGATAAGCGTGAGTGCTATGGATGGCGTTCTCGTAGGAAGGCGGAGCGGATCCATAGTGGTGTATTGATATGGTGAATATGTGGACTTGTGTGCGCCACCTCAAGAGTTACTTGCGATCGTAGTTTAGGTTAGCCATGAGTCAAAGCTGGCTTGTTGCTGATTAAACCCCACCATCCCCTTTGTTGATAATGATGCATATGTAGTTAGTTACGATGTAAGTCTTCTTTGGGTACATTTGTACTCACGTTTGCCTATTTTATGTTTTTGCGAGAGAGACTTGGTCTCGCTAGTAGTTCCGCTTGGACTTGACGTTTAGCTTGATACCTCAGCTACGATCTTGTGCCCTCGGCGGAGATCTCGGTAGATAGTCGGGCTTTTAAGCCTTTTCATTTGTAGATGTCGTACTCGGACATGTTAGCTTCGCTTGTGCTTTGACTTGTATGCTCTCAATGTTGGGTCATGAGACCCTGTTTGTAATATCTCGCTCCTCGGGCCTAATGAATAAATACTTGAGCCGTAGAGTCATGTTGTGATGCCATGTTGTATTTGCACATATCGGGCATATTGTGTGTATGTTATTGAAATGCTTGGTATGTGTGGGATCGACTATCTAGTTGTTTATCCTTAGTAGCCTCTCTTCATCGGAAATGTCTCCTAGTGATTCCATTGAGCCATGGTAGCTTGCTCTTGCTCCGGTACACTTAGGCTGGCGGCATGTGTCCTTCTTCGTTCTGTATGTCGTCCCTTGGGAAATGTCATGCATTGAGTACGGAGTCTGTTAGCCCTTCTGCCCGGTTTACGAGTCTGCTAGCCAGTGCTACAGCCGGAACTTACTCGTGATGACCGAACACGTTCGATCTTTGGGTCATGGATGCTGTCCTGTAAGTCTGTGCCACTTTGGGTTTACGACTAGCCATGTCAGCCGGGCTCCTTATCATATGGATGCTAGCGACACTATCATATCGTGTGCCAAAAGGCATAAACGGTCCCGAGCAAAGGTAAGGCGACACCCGTGGGAATACCGTGCGTGAGGCCGCAAAGTGATATGAGGTGTTACATGCTAGATCGATGTGGCATTGAGTTGGGGTCCTGACAGCTTTGGTATCAGAGCCTGACTGCCTGTAGGATTACCAAGCCAAACTGGTCGAAGTTGAGTCTAGAAATGCTTTAGTTATATGTAAGGGAATTGATTGTGGGATGGAACGTAAGGCTCTTTTTACTCCTTATACCTCATGGCCTTCTGATCTGAGTCATCCTCTTCTCTTCTACGGGGATTAAGAACTAGGCCTTCTCATCTATCTATCAGGATCACGTGTTACTAATCCGTAGACTTATAGGATTGATGGATTTAAATCTCAGCTCAGTTTTACCACTTCCGTATGTTCATAACTGTTGGTCTCGAAACCTTGATATTGTGCTTCGGAGTGGCTAAGCCACCATTTTTGTAGCATGTCTCCAATATTTTTGAGCATTTACAGCCGTTATGCTGTTCGAGTCATCCCAGGTTTCTAAACAATCTGATGCACTTGCAAATCCTTTCCCTCTGGTCTTGATGTTCCTTTGGGCCAGGTTAATCACACTAATTGCTGAGTTGAGGTATTCTATTGCCTCGACATATATGTTGGAATTATTATTATGACCCTAGGTGTCTTAGGGGATCATCTAGTAATCTAGCCATGATTTGTGTCTCAGTGTGAAGATTCTGGCCATTATTGTCGAAAGCATCTCGTGATGCCATTTAGTTAGTAGGTATTCTACTTCTGGGTTTTGAACCCGAGATTCACCCCACTTACCTCATGTTGATAGTGTTTGCTAGTTCCTGTAGGAAATTAGTAACCTTTGCATTAGTTCTCGAGGTCCATGGTATTTTCTTCTTCCGAATACAATGAACCATTAAGGCAGAAGTTATTTAAACCAAAAGATCACAATCAGAGTACTCTTGAGGAGTTCTCCATTCATAATCGTGACTCTGCCAGTTCTACCCTTTCCGCATGGGTTATCCGGAAGAAACATGTTGAACTTGGTTCGACATACTAATCTATGCATCCACAACTCAGAAAGTTATATGTTCCTTTGAGTTGTTCTCTTTAGTTGTGTCCTGACCCTCGTCTATCAATTGATAGCCAAGAGTAAGCTTGCATTCGTTTATCGATGCATATTACTCTTGTGGTTCGTCAAGCCATTCTATCCGGAATGACTTGGAGAAACAAACTCCAGTACCTCATCCATATCCAGGATTGGGTCAAAGTAGTTGTATCTCGCAGATCAAAATGTCTACCCAACTCTTGTTACATTTCTACCACAGGTATTACCATCCTTATATCAAGAATGTCATGGGAATTGCACGCCATCCTATGAACTCTTGACACAGTGATACCTCCCACTATCATTATTCATTTCTCGGTCCCCATGTTTTTGCAACCGGAATACCGACAAGTGAATCATGATGTGTGAAATCAATACTCCTAGTAACTCTGTTGCTTGGTAGTTAATGGACAATATTCTCATTCTTAGCGTGTTGGTTATTGAATCATCATCCTAAGATTGATCGTGCCACCTAGTCCATTTTTCTGGTGCACTCTTCGATCAATGAGTTAGGATTATTCAATCGCTCGCTCATTTGATCATATCGTCTTGCCCTGAAAAGCAAGATTGTTCTCGAGCTTAGTAACATATCGGTGGTTCGTGATTTTCTGAATATCTTCTCGGAAGTATCACCAGGTTGTCACCTGACCGCTATGTTGAGTTCGTGATCAAGATGGTTACTTATAAACCATCCCCTTCTCCAAGAATCTGTGTTGCATACCCCTGAGCTGGTTGGTCAAGCTAAACAACAACTTGGAGAGTTGGAAGATGGAAGCTTGTCCAATTTAGTTCATCTTAAGGGATATCTTGTATGTGTGTTGAAGAAAGATGATATCTTCACCAATTGGTCCTCATGATCAGTTGTTGGATCTATTGCCTTGTCAAAACTTTGACTTGAGTATGGGTTATCGTCAAGTCAAATCAGAACCAACGATGTTCGTAATATTGTCTTACTCGTGGTGGATCCCTCGAGCATACACCATTACATCTTTTGGTCTGACCAATGCTACCACCGTGTTCACATGATGGTGGAAGTCCAGTGATATGGAAATTCCGATGATTTGCCGTTGAGCCCATCAGCAGCATTTTGTCTCCCCCATGATTCATGTTGAACATCAATCTAGTGTTGGAAACTTTGTAAGCAATGCCTTCGTGTTTCGTTCATGAAGCTTATGCTTGGATGAAATAAGTGACTTTCTCCAAGTTCACGTGCATTAGGTGTAACTTTCCGCCATGAATTTGAGAAAGGTTTGTTTTGTTTCCCATGAAATCATCCCAAGTCAGTCATGCATACGTACGAAATATTCTATGGTTTGGTAGATTGATTACCTCCACTGCATATGTATTCCTAGCACACCAAGCCACTGATTGATTTGTACAAGGAGAAGAAGTTCCTTCGTAGGCTCGAGACTTATGCAAGGACTTCGATATCCTCGATGATGGTTTCCCTCCTGAACTCGGTAGTGTTTTATGATAAGACTACTGTGTGGTCATGCTTGTCTCGGACAACGTGTTCACATGTTGTAGCAGAACCAGCTCATGTTTTGGAGCTTGCTATCGTAGTCATTCTCGAGAATCTCGCAACGTCATCTCGTCGGTTTATGTTGCAAACTTTCATTTTTCTTTCTAGACTCGATGAGTCTGGATTATTCTGACACCAGCCAGATCTGAATCTCAGGCAGATATGATGGTTGGAACTTTTCCAGGATCTATGATGTAGGTCCCGACAAGGTTGATGTTCTGGCCGACGCACCTAGTCGGAGGATCTATCACTATAGTATCTTGATTGGGCAATTTGTCCATTTCCTCCATGAGGATTTCGTAGTATTTACTCCATAGTTATTCCTTATGGATTCTTGTGCTCTCGAAGTACGACCTTTACTTGATGATCTAGATATCAAACCATATCTATGAATGGGATACGCTAGTACGTCAAGGAGAACATTAGAAGCGGAGTGCTAAATGTCTCTCGGTTGATCATCCAGATTTTGTTCCCTTGGTCCCGCTAAGGTGAAATCTGAGAAGGTTATCTTCCTTTGCATCTGCATCGTCCATCGCTATTCATCATGGTAGTATGTTGTGTTGTCAGCACCCTTGACACGGTTGTTGATAAAACCTTGATGTATATGGAAATGCTCAAGTTCTTGAGAGCACGCACAAGCACTACGTGTTATCATCAGCACTAACTGGGATTGCTCTCAGTTTCCTCGGTTATGCTATAACCATTCCAATAGTGGAATCACTCTCTGCTGTTGGGTTTCTCCCCAGTTACTAGAATCATTCCCAGCATTTGTGTTTTGTTCCCAGCTTGCACCGTCATTATGCCATCCTATCTTAGGTCCCATCCATTTCCGATGATAAGCAAAATCATCCTTTGTATTGTCTTCAACAAGGCAATCCACATCATCCGTCCTGGCCCGAGAATGTCATTCTTTCGAACTCCTTCAAATGATCGCTTGAGAATTGCCTTAGGCTGGTATAAAGAGTTTCAATGATCTCTAAATCAAAGGTAATTCTTTTTGACACTTAAGGGGATATTTCCACGGGTCACCTTCCCTAAGGTGTCTCGTTGTGGTATCATGGCAACTATTTTCCTCGCTACTTTGAAACCTCATCAAATTGTTTCTTCTGCCCTTCATGATGAGTGTTTTGCCTCTCAGCTCAAGAGATGTTCTACATCTCATTCCGTGAGTTGATCTTGTAATCATTAAAATGGTCCATCCTTGTAGAGAGTTTCTGTCCTCGTGTTGGATGAAGATCTCAAAAGCAAAGACGTCAAGATCAATTGGAGCACTGAATCGGCATCCTCGAGAAGGACAATTGGATCGTGAAGTTTGAGCTGGCTTAGTGTCCCCTTGTCTTCTTACCTCACGTCTTGAATCTCGGGACGAGATTCTTGTTTAGTGGGGGTGAGTTGTCACAGCCCTAGATCTTTGTTTGTAATTAGTTTCATCTTCATCCATGTCATCATGTTTATATTTAAATGAACTTGAAATGGGGATGCTTAAACCCTAGCACCAAATGAATTCAACTAGGGTCAAAATAAAATCTTTTCCATTGAACTCAAAATGCCCTCTAAAAATGTTCAACATTTTTGGTTCGAGGTGCAAGCATCTACCAAAAATGGTTTATATTTTTGCAGGACATATTGGGCTCTGAATTAAATCATACTCGATTTGCATTTGGGCATTTAAATACTACAAATATTTTAAATGCTCAAATAGTCATAAACTAAAATGTTCCATGTTGGATATATTCTATACAGTGGGCATGTGCAGTTTAGTGATTTTTGAAAGGGTCTAGGTATTTTAGAAAAGCCACAAAGACTACGAATAATAGAAAAACAGAACAGAAATATAAAAGCAGAGCGGGACTTACTGCACCCACACATGGCCTGCTCTGTAGTCACTGGCAGCCCATCTGGTGGCCCAGCTCCTGCTGTGGCGATTCTTGTGCAGCCCAGTGCGATCATCTTCCTCCCCTCGCCTCGGCAGCCGTCTTTGGGCCTTGCAGCGTCGGCGCCGACCACCTCCTGCCCTTGCTGGCGCGGCCGCTCCTCGCCATGCGATCCGCGTC
This sequence comes from Aegilops speltoides, assembly GCA_021437245.1. Classification (NCBI taxonomy): domain Eukaryota; kingdom Viridiplantae; phylum Streptophyta; class Magnoliopsida; order Poales; family Poaceae; genus Aegilops; species Aegilops speltoides. Next base: position 218,344,366 of record CM038141.1, on the reverse strand, counting down.
TGGAGACACCGGGGCCCCCTCTCGCTTTCCCCTCACTCTCTGCTCTCTCCCTCGCCCTCTAGCCCCTCTCCCGAGCAGACCCGAACGCGGCCGTCGCCACCACCGTCGTTCACCGTGGCCACCGGGCCTTCCTCTCCCCCCTCCATGCCCACGAGCTCGAGAGACCACCCGATGCTCCTCCAAGTGAAGCACACGAGCTCGGGCAGATCGTGGCAGCGCCATCGACCGTCTTCTCCGCGCACGGCTGCTGGATCGCCATCGTCGTTGCGTCGCCATCTGTGCTTCCTCGAGCCCACTTCGACGCCCCCTACAACCGCAGTGAGCCACTCGCGAACCCTCTCTCCCGTGCTCGTTTACCCCCTCGCCATCGCTTCCGTCAAGCCCGAGACCTCCTTTGCCGCCCGGCCATGGCGCCGCCATGCCGAGCAGGCCGCTTCGTGTCCGAGCCCATAAGTCGCGCGATTACACTCCCGAACGCCGAAACACAACCACGAGATCCTCCTCCCGTCTGCGATAGCGCGAACCAGCTGCTCCGTGCTTGGCCGCGCAAACCTCGTCACCGGCGCCACTCCGGCCACTCCGGCGCGCCACCTGCAGTTGGATGCGGACGGCGTCCCCATCCGTGGCGTTGTGCTCCAGCGCCAAAGCAGCGCCATAAGGCGAATCGCGCCGCTCCGCCGCGTCTGGACTCGCCGGCGGCTAGACGCCGGCGGGTTTGACCCCTGACGTGGACTGGGTGGGCCCAGGTTGACTCCTTTGAGTCATTGACAAGTGGGCCCAGAGCCCTGCTAATCTAGTTTAGTACTAATTAACTTTTAGTTAGCCAGCTAAGTCACTGACATGCGGGCCCACGCCCTAATTAACTAAGGTTAGCATTTAACTTAGCACTAATTAACTCCGTTAATTAGCTGTGACACTGACACGCGGACCCCACTGGTCAGGTTTGACCTGGAGGCGCCCAGTTGACCTGCTGACGTCATGATGATGTCAGGCTGACGCAGTAATTTATTTTCTGGATTTATTTTTATATAGGAAATTCCAGAAAATAACCAAAACTTCTAAAATTTATAGAAATTCAACCGTAACTCCAAATGAAATAAATTATATATGAAAAATGATCAGAAAAATCCAATCTATCCATCTGTACCATTTTCATGCATGTTAGAACAACTTACAGCTGCTGTTTAGCACAAATCATATAAATGGCATATGAATATCTACATATGGAGTTTGAATTTGAATCTTGTATTCAAACCAACTCCATTTAATCTGTTGCTAGTTGCATTAGCTCAAATCACAGCATATTGCCATGTCATGATCATGCATCATATCGTGCATTGCATTGATTGCATTTCCTTATGTGTTGCCGGTATTTGTTCCCTCTCGATAGACGTGGTTCCGACGATGAGTTCGATGACACCGATGAAGAAGTATAATATCTTCAGAAGTGCCAGGCAAGCAAAACCCCCTTGTTCATTCCGATACAATCCCACTCTCTGGCCCTGCTCTCTTTTACTGCATTAGGACAACAACGATTCATCTGTTACTTGCTGCGGTAGCTGAACCACTTTATCCTTTGCATGACCTGTCATTCCAGAGTAAATAGATGAAACCCACTAGCATGAGTAGGAGTTGTTTGAGCCCTGTTGTGCCTACTCATTCATGTTTGTTTGTCATGCCTGCTACTGCTTAGAGTTGAGTCAGGTCTGATTCATCGAGGATGAATCAGAGGTGTGTGAACATGTTCTGCTGTGTGTGTGATCAAAGAGTGTGAATACGATTTGGTAAAGGTATCGGTGAGAGGCCATGTAGGAGTACATGGTGGGTTGTCTCATTGAAGCCGTCCTTAGGAACTGAAATATGACCCCTGATTCAGCTACTACCATGCATTGGGCCCTGAAATATGACCCCGCTCGACTTCTTATTCACTCTTGTCCTCTGTCCAGGAGTTGCAAGTAGTTTACAGTGTTTGTAGTATCTTTGGAGGCCGTCTTAGCAACGCTGACCGTAGGGGTGGGCTGTGATCACGATGAGCACGCGTGGCAGATAAACCAGGCGCCCGTTTGGTGTCACGGAACCTGTTCACATCGTTTGGGGCTGTGAGCAAAACTTGGCGGATCTCCTCATGGATGGAACCCGAATAGGCGATAAACACGGACTAGAGACTTGAGTGTTTAGGTAGGTCGTGGTCTACACCCACGTCGGCTTTAAGCTTGAAGTCTGCCGAGCACATGTCGTGTGCAAACGCTAAGTGGTGGAAACATGTATGAAGAAGTACACCCCTTGTCGATTGTCAAACCGGCGGATCTCGAGTAGGGGGCCCGCGTGCGTCGGCGGATGGTAACAAGAGGCGAGGACACAATGTTTTACCCAGGTTGGGCCCTCTCGATGGAGGTAAAACCCTCGTCCTGCTTGATTAATATTGATGATATGGGTAGTACAAGAGTATATCTACCACGAGATCAAGGAGGCTAAACCTAGAAGCTAGCCTATGGTATGATTGTTGTAATGTTGTGTCCTCGGACTAAAGCCCTCCGGTTTATATAGACACCGGAGAGGCTAGGGTTACAGTCGGTTACAATGGTAGGAGATCTACATATCCGTATCGCCAAGCTTGCCTTCCACGCCAAGAAAGTACCTTCCGGACACGAGCGGAGTCTTCAATCTTCTATCTTCGCGATGCAGGAGTCCGAGCGGATATTGATAGTCCGGTGTCTGGACACCCCTAGTCGAGACTCCCTCGGTAGCCCTGAACCAGGTCTTCAATGGCGATAAGTTCGGCATGCATGATGTTCGGCATTGCGGCGGGTTCTTCCTTGAATAATTCGAGAGAAATAATGAACACCGGGATAGTGTCCGGCTCGCAAAATAAATTCCACATTCCAGCGTAGAGAATAAAACACATATCTTGATCAATCTGGACATATTATGCGGCGTGATATCCTGCGCCATCAAGCCTTTGTTTGAATTACCATACCACCTCGGCGTTTAGCGGCGGTTTCTTAACACGTCTGTCGAGCGGAGATCGTGTTCCCCTTATTCGGATTCTCATCAATACGTGCGTGGGTAACCCAACGCGCCTATTGATGGTGGCGCTTGGGAGATAGCGAGTTTTACCGGGCGGTGAAGGGCGCATATTTTAAATCGCCTATATATAAGGGATAAGGATTTACCTTCTCACCTACGCCTTCTTCCTCCTTTGCTCATTCACCCCTGCGAACTCAAGGTCCAACGCCTAAGCTCGCGCATCCCGCCTCGACCCTTCTCCGAACATGTCCGGAGGGGGAGGCAAATGGATGGCCTCCACCGCCAAGGAGGAGGACATCACCAAGCTGCGCGATGCTGGATACCTTTCCGGCGACATCGCGCATCGGCTGCCCGACGCGGGACAGCTCATTCCTACCCCCGGGCCTCATGAGAGGGTTGTTTTCCTTCCCCACTTCCTCCGCGGACTGGGCTTCCCGCTCCATCCATTCGTCCGGGGCTCATGTTTTACTCGGCTGGATTTCCACGATCTGGCGCCAACCGTCCTCAACATCTCGGCGTTTATCATCGTGTGCGAGGCCTTTCTCGCATCGGCCCCGCCCGACTTGTGGCTCAAGACCTTCAACGTCAAGCGAAGGTTGTGAAGGGGCATAAGCGGAATCTTGGGCGCCATGTTGGGCAAGTTTCCCAACGTCCCTTGGCTAGAAGGGACCTTCGTGGACTTCGTCAAGGGGTGGCAATCGGGGTGGTTCTATATCACCGAGCGCGCAAGCCCACATGGGCGGCGGCCCCAATTAGATCTGGAATCCTCGCAGCTCACCTCACGGAAGAGAAGGGCTTGCGGTGGGGTGATCGATGGAGGTGACGGACTTGAGCCTGCATCAAGAAGCTGGTGAGCAATAGGCTCCGGCTCGTCGGCGTGGTCAGTCATGCTCCTCCGGAGGATTCTCCCATGCCAAGACGGGCATTTAATCTGTGGGAGTTTAATCCGGAACAGCACGGACATTAAGCGCGCTCTTGACACTGCGTCTGAAACGCGCTGGAGGGTGCTGTTCAAGGGCGCCAAGCCCCGCATCCACGGCGAAGATCGCGGATTCAGCTTGCGATCTCCGGTGGCGAGGTAAGTGATTCACCCCATTGCGGGACACTTATAGTAGCTAGATTGACTCTAGCGAGGTTTTTAATCTACCTCTTCCTTTGGCGAGACTGGATGGAAAAGGCCCGGCTGCTCATCGGCCCGGCTCCCATGCGGAAGAACCGATGGATGCCCGCTTAGCAAGGCTGCTGGTTCTGCACGTCGTGGTGCCGGAGAAGAAGGCCAAGAAGGTGGCGCGGGGACTCGCAAGAGTTCCCGCAATCGAGCGTCTGACGATGACGGCGAGGACTCCTCCCGAAGGCGAGGAGGAGGAGGAGGAGTACTCCCTCCGGAGGAGGAGAGAGGAAGAAAAGGCCTCCCAACCGGGCGGCGAAGGGTCAGAGAGGAGAACTATCCCCGGACAGTTTGCCAACATCAACATTGGCGAGGACGAGTGGCCTCCAAGGGCCCGGCGTCCGGCAGGATCGTAAGTATTCGGATCATTCATATGCCGTATATTGTATGTCACGTAGTGTCCTTCTAATGCCGCATTGTTCCTTTAGTCCGGCCGTTGACGACTTTCCCGACTCGATGAGCAGGTCGTTGGCGCCGTCGGATGTAAATTCCATCCCGACTGCCTCTACCCCACGCGTCGAGGACGACGAGGCGGAATCCCATAGGGGGACACGCCAGGAGGAGGCTCCGGAGGTGCCGTCGAGCAACCCCGGACTTTGTGCGGACTCTACTCGGAACCGTGGCGGTTTGAGTCCGGCAAGCAGCCCCTCGTAGAGAGGGGGGATATGACGCCGGCGGCCTCCGTCCAACCAGAGGCACGGATAACCTTTGAGGCGCTCAAAGCGCCTCCATCGAGGAAGAACACCGCACTCTCATGAGTGCGGTGATTGAAAGGTCCAGCTTCGCCAAGGGAGGGCTGACCGAAGCCTGCAACATCCTTCTAACAGGCTTTGAGGTAAGAAGGTTAAAATTAAGTAATATAATACCGCATAGACGGTAGCCTGATGCTTAGTCCGTGTTGGAAAGAAAAGCCGGACTAAGGATCTAACAAGATATCTGTGAGGTTGTTTTTAAAAAATATGTCGATATGGGTTTGCAGGCTGCGCTCTTGACCTCTGCCGCGTGCTTGATGGAGAGCAGGCGCTGAAGAAAGATCTTGGCGGCGGAGCAAGAGCTCGGCCATGCCAAGAGGCAGCTCAAGGAAGAAGAAGGTGAATAACACCACTTTAAATAAGTACCTTCTGAAAAAGGGTTTTGGTTGCAAACAAGATTAACAAGGATAATAGATGTAATGCAGGGCCACTAACGAGGTGGCAGCCACGAAGGATGCCGTGTCCGTGGCTGAGCATAATCTGACCCGCAGAGCGGATTGGCGAGAAAAGCAAGCGGCGCCGGTGGCGGAAGTTCAAGCAAGAGCTCCGGGCTCTCATGGAAAAACATGAGAGTTTGGGCGTGACTCAAACTCGAGAGTCCGAGCTTGCCTCGTCTCTCGATAGGGCCGAATCCGCCAAGGCCGAGGCCGAAGGCCCATATGGAAGTAGAGGACATGAAGAAGATAGGCGGGTAAGGCGTTTTCATGCGAGCAAGCATGTTAATGTAAATTACGGATACTTACCGGTCGGAGCTCTCCAGGGCATTTGCAGATCTGCGCGTGGTGCGTCGATGCCGCTGCATTCTATCGTGGCGAGGAGGGAGCTCAGCGGAGAAGGTCTTCGGTCTCGATCTGTTGGCCGGCCGTCAGTGCCCCTAAGCGACCAGTGAAGCAGTGGTCGAACTCCTAAGGTAGCCGAGGAGGCCATGAAGGGCCTCACAGTCCGGTGTGGCTGGCAGGCCATGCACGGCAGCTACTTTTGCCTAGTCTGGCGGTGCCCGGGCTGGATGTGATCAAGCGCTCCGCTTTGCATTGAAAGCGCTCGTCGGGCCCTTGCCGCATAAAGGTGCAATGGGGCAAGCTGGATGCGGAGCTTCTCACGGATCCGCCGCCGCCCGGGCAAGGAGCACCGTCTGCCGGGCGATATTATAAAGTTGTCTGAAGGGAGCCCGCGATATTGCGGATGAGTGCCCCTTAATGTAATCCTTGAGTGAACTTCGCTGTGTTTATCCTCACGTGCGCTGAAAACTTCGTTTATATGCGCCATGAGCAACGCTTTGTTGAATTTAAAATATTACCTTCATGCGGCCGTTTATTAAATCGAGAGATGGCAAGTCGTTGGCTTGACCCCCAAGCCACGAGTCTTTGGGGTGTTGGTGATAAACTTGAGCACTCTTGTTCCCATCTTTGGGTCCATCTAGGAGGCGCTCAACCACGACGAACAAGGTGACCGGACTTATAATGCTTGAACACTCTCCTTAGCCATAGAATTCTATAATTTTAAATTTGGTGAAGCCCTGGTATTCGGAAGACCGAATCAGGGGCGCTATCCACGCCTTCGTCGGACATCATCGGAACTTCGCTCGAAGCGGCATGAGTCTTTAGGGACCCTAAGAGACCTCTCGAACAGCGACGATCTCTCTCGCCTTATCATGCCGGTCAGTTTTAGCTTTCTCCTTTGGCGTTAACCCGGCTCAACCGGGCGCAATCGCGATGGTTCTCCCGTGCTACCTTAGCCGACAAAAGCGGGCGTAAGGTACCAAACATGGGAGCAGGGCAAACCCAACTATTGACCCAAGACATGATTCGGAGCTGATTCATATAATGCTATAAGTTCGGGGTGCCGCACTTATGAAAGTGTTCGGACTTAATCACACCATAATCTGGGGAGCAGAAGCCCCTGGTGTATTCGGCCGTACCAAAGTATCTGGTGCAAGATGTCATATAATGAACATTTATAAAGATAACATAATTGCAATGAAAAGGTAATGAACTTGCAAAAAGGAAGTGCTGCATTATTTATGAAAGAAGGTGCGCTAATAAAGCGGTGATACAAATAGTCTTGTAAGCAAGGGATTTGGACTAATTTGACATGTCCCCCTCGAGGATAAGCTGCAGACTTGGTGTATTTAATTGAATTTAGTGCTCGTAATGGAGACCACACGAGTGTTAAATGCAGCCTTCTTTGATCCTGACTATTGCCTCGGGAGTTCGGCAAGTTCGCCGTCGGACGGGGCTTCATTTAGTGGAGTCTGTATATAAAAAAGAAGAAAATATAAGAATAAAACCAAGGCGCTAGCATGAGCCTGGTGTGGTCGAGCCGCACTCTTTAATCCTTGTGGTTAAGACCCTCCCTGCGCCCATGGTATCTCCAAAGCGTAATGATGTACGCGAGTGTTATTCTTGTGATCATCTTGGGGGTGAGGTGGGGGCGCATTACTCGCATGCTCGATCGCGCCAGTGGTCTTGGTTAGTGTTGCTCGGCGCTTTGATGCATCCGGCTTTTATTTGCGGACTAGAGAATTGCCGTGAAGGCTGCTCAGTACTTACGCGAGAGCATTGTATGTTCCTCCGTTCGGAGGGCGTTCCGTATTCCCATTGACCGTAATGACTCCGCGAGGGCCGGCATCTTGAGCTTTAGGTATGCATAATGTGGCACGCGTTGAACTTTAAAGCGCGGTTCGTCCGGCGGGGCATGATAGCCGCTTCTGAGCGGGACTATATCGAAGATTAACTCTTAACCGGAAATTATCCGGGGATCCGAAGACCACTTCGGTGTGACGAGCACTGTCAGATTGGCTTCCTCTCACAGGATGACACCTTTAAAGGTTGTCTTAGTAGGTTTGATCTGGATGGGTCTATGCCCATTTTGCGCCTTGTGTCTGGTAAAGCGAGTTCAGGCTGCTGCCGCCGTCCATCGGGACTCTTGTGAGGTGAAATCCATCGACGATTGGGTCTAGGACCAATGCGGCGAATCCGCCATAGTGTATGCTGGTCGGATGGTCTCGTCGATCAAAAGTGATCGGACGGGAGGACCACGGATTGAACTTGGGCGATGGCTCCATCGCATAGGCGTCCGTGGTCGCGCTTCCTCTCCCTCTTGGGTATATGGGTCGCGTAAATCATATTCACCGTCCGCGCTTGTGGGGAAACCCTACATCTCTGTTGTTCGATGGCGGGTCTCTTCCTCGTCGTCGCTATTTAGCCCATTATCATTGTGTTGACAATTAACTTGCCAGCCTGTGAACACCCAACGATCTCTATTGGTGTGATTAGCTGGCTTTTGAAGTGCCATGTATCGGCATGGCGGTCAAGTATTCTGTCCAGATTGGGCGGGCCGGAGTTGTTCTTTTAAATGGCTTCTTCCGTTGACGGGTTTGGAGCCTCGGAATCCGGCATTGACCGCCGTATCCTCTTTGTAAATCGCCGTTATCTGGCGTTTGTTTTGATCGGCGTGACCTGCCGTGATTGTCCTTAGTGTCCGGACTGCCATAATTTTTGCGGAGATTGTTGTTGCGGGCTAGCCAGCTATCCTCTCCAGCATAAGCGGGTCATTAACGATGTGAGGGCTGCCATGGATTTGGCTTCTCTGCCCGGTGTCGGGCTAGCCATTACGTCCCGGATGTTATGTTTGAAGGCTGCAAGGGCCTCCGCATCCGGACGGTCGGCGATTTGATTTTTCTTCGTCAAGAACCGTGTCGAGTAATTATCCGGCGATTCGTCTGGCTGTTGAATAATGTGGCTTAGGTCATCGGCGTCGGTGGTCGCATGTATGTACCTTGAAAGTTATCAAGGAGCGGCCTCCAGTCTTCCCAACACCCAATCAACTCTGCGGGCAGGCTGTTAAGCCAATGCCGAGCTGGTCCTTTAAGCTTGAGTGGAGATATTTGATGGCGTGGAGATGTCGCCATGGGCCATATGGATGTGGAGAAGATAATCTTTGATCCATACGCGAAGTCTGTTGTGCCATCGTAAGATTCGATATTCACGGGTTTGAACCCTTGAGGATCGATGATCCATTACTTCATCGATGAAGCATAGCGGGTGTCTTGGCGCCCTGTATTGAGCAATATCGCGGCGCAGCTCGAGGGAGCTATGCTGCTATGTTCGACCCGGCGGCGTTATGTCCGTGGCGACGGTATTCGTCGTGGGTCTTAGGGCGCCCACGTGATCCATAGATGGATCTGGATTGTCTTCTTTGTCCTCAAGATGTCTATAAGTCCGGTAGCGTTCCTTTTGGCCGTACTCTTGGATCGATGTCGGGTATGGTCTTGGCTGGGGTCTGAATGCCTCTCATGGCGACCACGGGGTGGTCGGTCGAGCCATGTCGTCTTGCTGGTGATAAAGGTATGTATGCTTCCTCCTCTAATCGGGGAGAAGCTTGCGTCTTAGGTAACTTTTGGAGGGAGTTCGAGTTTATACTCTTGACTGCGAGGACCTCGGTCCATCGATCGGCTAGCAGATCTTGATCAGCTTGAAGCTGTTCTGCTTTTCTTTAGGCTATTTGCCGTGGCTATGAGCTGCGCTGAAGCGCTCTTGTTGACGGGATCCTCGGGTATGGCGAATTCATCATCGTTGAGGCTCGCCGTCTTGGAGGAGGCATATAGTTATCATCCTCAACCCCTTAAATGCGCATACCTGTCGCGAGGGCTTGCCTGCGTCCTCTGTCTTTGAGTCTTGCGAGGAGGATCGTCTTCGACACTCTCCGGTGTTATTATCTCCGCGCGAATCTCCATTCTTGTTGTGGCGGGGTTTAGGCGGCGCCCGTTGCCGCGTCGTTTGGCTGCTTCTTTAGAGAATCTTCCGCTGCTTTTTCGCCCTCCCTTCTTTTGGGGTATCCACCATGTAGGCGTCATATGACGAGGTGGCCTTCGGTGCCTGTGGTATTGGTCTGATCGTCTCGGCATCATCGTCCATAGCGTCGATGTCGCCGGAGTCGTAGTCTAGCATGTCGGTTAGATCCTCGGCGATGGCTACAAAGTGGGAGGTGGGTGGGCTCTGAATTTCATCGTCGTCCGAACTCCAACCGTCACGGCCATAGTTCGCCGAGATTCTCGATAGCGAGAGATGCTTGAGAATTCAGGATATCGCCAAAAGCGAGTGCTGAAAGATGTCCGCGGCGGTGAAATCCATAACGGCGCCCAATCCGGTTTAATTAGCGGTAGCGCGGAGACTCGGAGTCCGGCGAGGAGTCCGGCGTCTCGGGATCACGAGTTTCGCAGGGGACGAGATTGGTATGCGGCTCCATCGCCGTAGATGTTGAAGCCCCCAGGGCGGCGTCTATCCACCTGCCCCCGTCATGGACAATCGGCTCCGGGCTAGTAGCCGGAGCGGGTTAATCTTGACCTCCAAAGCCTTGTCCGTGGCAGAGCTAGATCATGCCCATCGTCCACGGTCGGCGGCGCTTGGATGTGGCTCGAGTCCGTCGAAGATCAGGTTTCCGCGGTCATCGGCCGTGAAGTTCAAGCTTCAAATCGACTGACGGCGGGCGTAGCTTCGATCTGCTCGGATGGCCAAGAGAATTGGCCCGCGATGCAAAGCCGCCCGAATCGAAGATCTGTCCGGGAGAGCGGTCTCACCACGGACAGCGTTGATGGTCGAAGGAGCCATCGAGCCTATCGGTGGCGACACGAGGAACTCTTAATGAAAGCACCAATGTCGATGTCAAAACGGCGGATCTCGGGTAGGGGTCCCGAACTGTGCGTCGGCGGATGGTAACAAGAGGCGAGGACACAATGTTTTTACCCAGGTTTGGGCCCTCTCGATGGAGGTAAAACCCTCGTCTGCTTGATTAATATTGATGATATGGGTAGTACAAGAGTAGATCTACCACGAGATCAAGGAGGCTAAACCTAGAAGCTAGCCTATGGTATGATTGTTGAGATGTAATGTTGTGTCCTCGGACTAAAGCCCTCCGGTTTATATAGACACCGGAGGGCTTGGAATTACAGAATCGGTTAAAATGGTAGGAGATCTACATATCCGTATCGCCAAGCTTGCCTTCCACGCCAAGGAAAGTACATTCGGACACGGCCGAGTCTTCAATCTTCTATCTTCGCGATGCAGGGAGTCCGGCGGATATTGATAGTCCCGCTGTCCGGACACCCCTAGTCCAGACTCCTCACCCTGCGGGGTTAATATGATCTATTGAATAGCCGTGTCAGCGGTAAAGGACTTCTGGTTGCCTATAACAGTTCATAGACAAGTGAAAGTGGATACTCTAAAATCGCAAGATAAGCGTGAGTGCTATGGATGGCGTTCTCATAGGAAGGCGGGAGGCGGATCCATAGTGGTGTATTGATATGGTGAATATGTGGACTTGTGTGCGCCACCTCAAGAGTTACTTGTAGTAAGTAGTTTAGGATAGCCTTTGAGTCAAAGCTGGCTTGCTGCAGATTAAACCCCACCATCCCTTTGTTGATAATGATGCATATGTAGTTAGTTACGATGTAAGTCTTCTTTGGGTACATTTGTACTCACGTTTGCCTATTTTATGTTTTTGCGAGAGAGACTTGGTCTCGCTAGTAGTTCGCTTGGACTTGATGTTTAGCTCGATACCTCAGCTACGATCTTGTGCCCTCAGCAGGATCTGGTAGATAGTCAGGCTTTTAAGCCTTTTTCATTTGTAGATGTCGTACTCGGACATGTTAGCTTCGCTTGTGCTTTGACTTGTATGCTCTGAATGTTGGGTCATGAGACCCTGTTTGTAATATCTCGCTCCTCGGGCCTAATGAATAAATACTTGAGTCGTAGAGTCATGTTGTGATGCCATGTTGTATTTGCACATATCGGGCATATTGTGTGTATGTTATTGAAATGCTTGGTATGTGTGGGATCGACTATCTAGTTGTTTATCCTTAGTAGCCTCTCTTACCGGAAATGTCTCCTAGTGATTCCATTGAGCCATGGTAGCTTGCTACTGCTCCGGAACACTTAGGATGGCGGCATGTGTCCTTCTTCGTTCTGTGTCTGTCCCTTGAAATGTCACGCATTGAGTACTGGAGTCCTGTTAGCCCTACAGCCCGGTTTACCGAATCTGCTAGCCCGTGCTACAGCCCGAACTTACTCGCGATGACCGACACGTTCGATGTGGGTCATGGATGCTGTCCTGTAAGTCTGTGCGACTTTGGGTTTACGACTAGCCATGTCAGCCGGGCTCCTTATCATATGGATGCTAGCGACACTATCATATACGTGTGCCAAAAGGCGCAAACGGTCCCGGGCAAAGGTAAGGCGACACCCGTGGGAATACCGTGCATGAGGCCGCAAAGTGATATGAGGTGTTACATGCTAGATCGATGTGGCATTGAGTCGGGGTCCTGACAAGGGTCACCACCTCGTTCGTGGCCCCTGCAGTGCCCACGTTATCCTGGTCATTTCTATTGCAACCAAAATCCTTTTTTGTAAGGTACAAATTTAATACGGTGTTACTCACCTTCTTTGTCCTCGAGTTGCTTCTTGGCAAGGCCGAGCTCGTTCTCGGACCGCTCGAGGTTCTACTTCAAAGAACCGACCTCCATGATCGGTCTTGGCAGAGGTCGGCAGAGCTTGAGCCTGCAAAGCCATATTGACATAATTTTTAGAACTCCTGCGTATATCTTTTTAAGATCCTCAGTCCGGTTTTTCTTTCCGAACACCGAACCGAGAATCAGGGGCTACTGTCTATGTGGTATTACATTACATATTTTAAAACTTCTTACCTCAAAGCTTGTGAGAAGGCTGCTGCGAAGCTTCAGTCAGCCCCGCTCTTGGCGAAGCTGAACCTTTTCAATCACCGCACTCATGATAGTGCGGTGTTCTTCCTCGATGGAAGCGCCGTTGAGCGCCTCCAACAAGTTGTCCGGCGCCTCCGGTTGGATGGAGGCTGCCGGTGTCACGGACTTGCCCTTCTTACGAAGGGGCCGCCTGCCAGACTCCGGAACCACTGCAGGTTCCGGCGCGGTGTCCGGCATGAAGTCCGGGAGGTTGCCCTGTGGCACCTCCGGAGCCTCCCCCTCTTGGTGGGTCCCCTCCTGGGATCCCACCTCGGCGTCCTTAGCATCGCGAGGGGTGGAGGCGGTCGGAATGGAATCTACATCCGACGGAGCCAAGGACCCGCTTGATGAAGCGGGAAGATCATCCTCGGCCGGACTACAGGTAGTGTGCTGCATTAGAAGGACACTATGTGGCACAAAAGAGAAATTATAAATCATTCAGGAATCCGGATACTTACAATCTTGCCGGAGGCTTGGCCCTTGAGGGCCACCCTTCGTCGCCAACGTTGGCGTTGGCGGAGTTGTCCGGAGGAAGGGTCCTTCCCCTCTTTGTCCCTTCGGCCTCCCCTGTTGGGGAAGCCTTCCTCTTCCTCTCTCCCCCTCCTGGGGAGAGTCCTATTTCTCCCCCTCGTCTTCGGGGGAGGAGTCCGCCTCAGAGCCATCGGACGATGAGTCCGATACCACCTGGCGCCGGGAACTCCTTTGGGTTCCCGTGGCCTTCTTCTGAGCCTTCTTCTCGGCACCACATAAAGTGCGGGACTAGCAGCCCGTTAAGCGGGTATCCGCTGGGTCTTCGGGGAAGGGAGCCGGACAGTTAACCTGTCCGGACGTCCTCTGCTAGTCCTGTTGAAGGCATTGGGAATTTCAGATCCCTCAATAGAGTCAAACTATGAAAGAAATAAATGTCCCATAAAGGATAACATATCTTACCACACCGGCCGGGCGTTTCGTGCTGAATCCGCGATCTTCAGTTGCGGATGCGGGGGCTTCTCCGCCCTTGAACAGCACCCTCCAGGCAGCTTCTTACATTGTGTCGAAGAGCCCGCTAAGGGTCCGGTGTTGTGCCGGATCAAACTCCCACAAATTGAAGGCCCGTTGTTGGCAGGGGAGAATCCGGCGGACGAGCATGACCTGGATCACGTTGACAAGCTTGAGCTTCTTGTTCACGTGGTGCAGAGACAGGGGCGAGTCGGTCGGCTCCTCCGAACTGCCCCATAGCAAGCCCTTCTCTTTCCAGGAGGTGAGCTGCATGGGGGTACCAGATCTGAACTCGGGGCCGCTGCCCATTTAGGGTCCCGCGGCTCGGTGATATAGAACCACCCCGATTGCCACCCTTTGATGGTTTCCACGGCGCCCTCGAGCGAGGGGCGTTGGGCATTTGCCCACCATGGCACCTCCGACTCCACCTGGCGCCCTTCACTACCTTCAGCAGCGTTGAAGGTTTTAGCCACAAGCAAGTGGGGCTGGATGCGAGGAAGGCCTCGCACCGCCCACGATAAATGCCGAGAAGTTGAGGATGAAATTTGGCGCCAGATCGTGGAAGTCCGTGCCGTAGTAGTACATGAGCCCCTGGACGAAGGGATGAAGTGGGAAGCCTAGTCACAGAGGAAGTGGGAAGGAATCGACCCTCTCATGGGGCCTGGGGTGGGGATGAGCTGCGCCTTGTCGGGCAGCCGGTGTGCGATGTCGCCGACAGGTATCCGGCGCGCCACAGAAGCTCGATGTGCCCCTCCGTAACGGAGGAGGCCATCCACTGCCTCCAGCTCGGACATGGTGGAGAAGGTTGAGGCGAGATGTGCGAACTTGGGCGCTCGAGCTCAAGTGCGCAGAGATGGATAAGCAAAGGACGAAGAAGCCGTAGGTAAAAAAGGTGGATCCTTATCCCTTATATATGGGCGGACAAGACTATGCGTCCCCACCGCCTGGTAAAACTCGCTTATCTCCCAAAGCGCCACCATCAATGGCGCGTTGGGTTACCCACGTCCGTATTGATGGGAATCCGGAATAAGGGGAACACGATCTCTGCATCGACAAGGCGTGCCAAGGAAACCGCCGCTAAACGCTAAGCGAGGTGGTATAATAAAAACGATTCAAGTAAAGGCTTGGTGGTGGTATGATGTCATGCCACAAAATGCGTCAGTAGATCGAACTTTTGTACATATTATTCTCTCTACGCTGGAATGTGGAATTTATTTTGCAGAGCCGGACACTATCCTGGTGTTCACAATCTTCTATGAATTATTCGGAGGAGGAACACACCTTGCAATGCCGAACAATATGCGCGCCGGACTCATCGTCATTGAAGCCTGGTTCGAGGGCTACTCTTGAGGAGTCTGGACTAGGGGTGTCCGGATAGCCGGACTATCATCATCGGCCGGACTCCAAGACTATGAAGATACAAGATTGAAGACTTTGTCCCATGTCCGGATGGGACTTTCCTTGGCGTGGAAGGCAAGCTTGGCGATACAGATATGTAGATCTCCTACCATTGTAACCAACTCTGTGTAACCCTAGCCCTCTCCGGTGCCTATATAAACCGGAGGGTTTTAGTCCGTAGGACACACAACCATTACAACAATCATACCATAGGCTAGCTTCTAGGCTTTAGCCTCCTTGATCTCGTGGTAGATCCACTCTTGTACTACCCATATCATCAATATCAATCAAGCAGGAGTAGGGTTTTACCTCCGTCGAGAGGGCCCGAACCTGGGTAAAAACATCGTGTCCCTTGTCTCCTGTTACCATCCGCCTAGACGCACAGTTCGGGACCCCCTACCCGAGATCCGCCGGTTTTGACACCGACAGCGAGGACCACGGTCGTCCCATTGTCCTCCACCTCTTGCTCCGCCTCGGCCGTAGCCTCGATCGTTGCGCTCGGGGCATCAACCGATACGGCATTCTCGCACGGCCCTGAGCTCTTGGCATTCGTTGGTGTTGTGGGTATGGAGATCATGGTACACACAATACCGGCTTCCCTTGGACGACTCCGGCTGATCCCTGCCATGCTTCATGTCCGGCTTTGCTGCGAGCACTGCTGCTCCCTTGCACTTCACATCCTTGGCCTTGACTTTCTTCTCTTCTGGGTCTGCTGCTGGGAGCTCGAGAAGGGAAAGGCCTCCCTCCTCAGCCCTTGTGCACTTGGTCGCCAGGTTGAACAACTCTAGAGACGTACATATATCTTCGTGGATCGCCAGCTCCTCCTTCATCTTGACGTCGCGGACGCCATCAGAGAACGTCGAGATGATGACCTCCTCGGTCACCTTGGGAATCTTGAGGCGAGCGTTGTTGAAGCGCTGGATGTACTTCTGTAAGGTCTCTCCGTGTTGCTGCTTGATGCGGCGCAGGTCACCCACGGCCGGCGGAAGGTCGCGAGTGCCCTGGAAGTTGGCAATAAAGCGAGTGCGCATCTCATCCCAGGAGGAGATCGTGCCAGGAGGCAGGTTCAGGAGCCAGGTGCAGGCACCGTCCTTGAGTGCCATGGGAAACTAGTTCGCCTTGACCTTTTCGTCCCCATTGGCGGCTTTGATGCCTAGCTCGTAGAGCTGTAGGAACTCCGCGGGGTCGGCAGTGCCGTCGTAGCGAGGGGGCAGGTTAGGTTTGAACTTGCCGTGCCAGGCGGCATTGCATAGCTCGGTGGTGAAGGCACGGCAGCCTGCGGTGGCCACCGGAGCTCTCTGCTGATGCGGGGCTTGCTCATGGGGATTCCCATGCGCTGCTGCCTGGAGCAGTGTGGGGTCTTGACGTGCTGGCGCAGGAATGCGGTCATGGCGCACCGGTGCCGGGAGCACACGAGCACCTTCTTGGGGACGAGGGATTTCTTGGCAGCTCCTTCCTTGGCGCGCGAGCGCCGGACGCGATGGATCTCGTCCTAGGGCCGGCGCCTTGGAGCCAGGGAGCCTTCTTGGGGAGGAGGTGGCGGAGGCACCTCCTGGGCCGCACCACCCGTGCAGGACGGAGGGTGAGGCAGCAAGAGGGACGGGGCAGGGGAGCCCCCTACGGTGCTGATGAGCTCGGTGATGCGAGCGAGCCACTCCTCGTAGAGGTCGTCGACGAGACGGTAGTGCAGGAGCTCACACGCCAGGAGCAACACGGCATCCGCGTCCATGGGGGCGCGACGGGCGTGGGACGACGAAGCAGCTAGAGTCAGCAATGGGGTGGCGGTGCAGCCTTCCCGCCGCACCGAAGGATGCAGCGATGAGGCCTGCTGCTCATTCCCCGCCGAGTCGGTGGCGGCGTTGGCGGCAGGCGACGGGGAACGACGGGGACACCCACCGACGGAGCCGCTCAGGCGGCGCAGAGGCGCGAGTGCAGCCCGACGCAGCACGAGCCCGCGAAGTCCACCATGGACACAACAAAAGATCGAACGCAAAACAGCGGAAGAAAGATTCCGGCGCACCCCTACCCGGCGCGCCAAATGTCGGATGTTGGGTTCCGACAGACCCTTACGGTTCGAACTCTAGGGTGCGCACGAAGATCTTCCCCCTACCTATCCGCGTCTGATCACCTCGCGAGAATCTAAGCTAAAACAATGAACAACACGAGGGACACAAGATTTATACTGGTTCGGGCCACCGATGTGGTGTAATACCCTACTCTAGTGTGTGGTGTGGTGGATTGCCTCGGGGGCTGATGATGAACAGTACAAGGATGAACAGCCTCGCGAGAGGTGTTCTTGAGCTGGTGCGATGAACTACTTGGGTGATTCGGCCTCCTATGGATCTGATGAGGACTCGATGAGATGCCCCTCTTCTGTGGTGGCTAGCCCTATTTATAGAGGCCCTAGTCCTCTTCCCAAATATTGAGCGGGAAGGGCGCCAACAACGGCCATTTTGAAGGGGAACATCTAGTACAAGTTATCCTGACTAAAGTTGGTCTTTGGCTGCCAAAGGCACTGGCGATGACGCCGTCTTGGGCTCCACAGTGACCTCCATCCTGCCGCTCTGCTGGTCTTGTTCTCGTTGCACTGAAATGGCAACCTTTGCCTGATGCCTCGGTACTCCACGCCTGTGCTTGCCCCCTTTGCACCAAAGAGGAAACAAGCACACTGTGAGGGCCGGCGCCCGCCTGGCGCCCGCCTCGTCTCGATTGTCACGGCTTGTGTCATGAGCACCTCGCGAGGTACCCCTGTCTTGATCTCTCTGCCTCCTCATGAGCCTGCATGGTGAGCCCGTTCTTGAGGAAGCCTCGTGTCATCCGCCCCGCGAGGCTTGGCCCCTCACGAGGGCCTTGAGTCTTGCGTTGATGACGATGGGCCATACCGGGCCACCTCTCGAGCCACCCCACAGGCTGCACGCAGGCAAGTCTGGGGACCCCCGTTCCTAGAACACCGACAGGCAGGGCCCACTATGGACCACCCGGCACCGGGAGGCTATGGTGGCCTACCCTACGAGGTGGGTTGCCCAGCGTTTACCCGTGAGCTGTGGCAGGTCCAGTGGCCCTCCCACCGCATGTTCAAGCCCGACGTTGGCAAGAAGTACAATGGCAAGACTCACCCGTCGGAGTTCCTCAGCATCTACACCATCGCGATGCAATCTGCTGGAGTCCACGACGACAAGGTGCTTGCCAATTACTTCAAGTTGGCACTTAAGCCCAATGTCATGTCATGGTTCATGCAATATTCGGTGGATTCCATTTCTTCTTGGTCGGATTTATGTCATGAGTTCGTTGGCACCTTCACTAGGGGCCATCAAGCTCATGGCCAGCCAAGGATCTGCATATCATCCCCTAGAAGGAAGGTGAAAACCTGCGCAAGTACATACAGAGGTTCAGTCGGGAGTAGTACAACATCCCAGACGTTCACCCCGCTGCCGTGATCAGCGCAATCCATCAGAATGTGCGCAACCGCAAGATGCATGAAGAGCTGGCGATGAACAAGGTCAAAGATGTGACCGAACTTTATGTTCTCTCCAATAGGTGTGCTCGAGCTGAAGAGGGGAGGAAGTACCCCGGCGAGGACGCTGGTGCGGAAACTGACTCCACAGACGAAGACACCGCCACTCCGACAAAGAAGGGCCGACGCCGCAACAGAAAGAGCAAGGGCAAGGCCTACTTGCTGTAGAGGGATCCGACGACACTGGCGCTGCCAAGAAGGCCAAGGCAAACGACCCCGGCAAGGAAATTGCTGGGTGCACCGCTTGCCGGGCTTTGGCGGCTGCCGACAAGCCAGGAAGCTCCGACAAGCGCTACTGCAAGATCCACCGCACCAAGGGCCACGACCTCTAGAACTGCCGACAAGTTGAGCTGCTTGCTGAGAAGCAAAAAGCTGAGCATTAGAGGCGGGACAAGGAGAAGGGTCAGGACGGTGCCGAAGGATCCGACAAGAAGCGTGGCGGCCAAGGAGGCCTCCGCCACAAGGATAACTAGCAAGAGAGGCCCGCTCGGGACCGCGACAAGAAGCAGGAAGACCATGATCGAAACAAGGACAACGAGTCCGGCGAGCATGAGTTTCAGAAAGCTACGGAGGCCATGTGCATCGACGGTGGTGCCTCCCTGCACACCTCTCACCGCCAGCTCAAGCGGTGCGCACGTGAGATCACAGCGGCGGAGCCATCATTCGACACTCAGAAGCCACTGAAGTGGTCTAGCATGCCTATCATTTTTGACACCGGGGACCACCCTGATCGCCCAACTGCGGTCGGGTGTCTGCCGTTGTTAGTTTCACCAACAATATGCAGCCTCAAGGTGACGAAGATGCTAGTTGACGGCGGGGCCGGTTTGAACTTGATCTCGCCTGTTGTGACCAAAAGGCTGCAGATTCCTGATGGAGACATCAAAGAGACGGGCACGTTTCAAGTGGTCAACCCGGGAAGGAGTCAGCCGAAAGGTAAGGTCATGCTACCCGTGACGTTTGGAGGAGAGTTTAACTACAGGACGGAGAGGATTGTCTTCAATGTAGCCGAGATCCCCTTGCCCTACAACGGGATCCTCGGCCACCCGGCACTAGCAAAGTTCATGGCGGCGTCACATTACGCCTACAACACACTGAAGATGCCTGGGCCGATGACCATCACCACCGTCCACTACGACAAGAAGGACGCGCTTATCTGCGCTGACCAACTCTATCGGGAAGTAGTTGCGGCGACTGCCACCAAGGCACTTGCTCCTGCCGCCGAAGCCCCGGAAGGGAAGAAGACCGGCAAGACCTCTCGCACCCACTCCAGCAAGCGCACCTCTTCGGAGTGCTGTGCTCCCGTTGAGGACGTGCCAGAGAGCTCCACCGGCAAGAGCAAGAAATCCAGAGTTGCACCACCAGAGACCAAGAAGGTGTTCGTTAAACAGGATGGCACGGGAGGGGCTTTCCCCATAAGCTCCACCCTTGGTAGCAAATAGGAAGGCGCTCTCGTCACTTTCCTGTAGGCGAATGTCGATGTGTTTGCATGGCAAGCATCCGACATCAACGGCGTTCCCAGGGAGGTGATTGAGCACCATCTTGTTGTCTTCCCTCGTGTGCGACCCTTAAAGCAGAAGGTCAGGAAGCAAGCTTTGGAAAGGCAGGAGTTCATCACAGAAAAGATAAGGAAGCTAGAAGCGGCAGGATTGGTGAGAGGAGTACTCCATCCAACGTGATTGGCCAATCCGGTGGTGGTGCGCAAGGCAAATGGGAAGTGGTGGTTGTGTATTGATTACAGAGATATCAATAAGGCCTGTCCAAAAGACCCTTTCCCGTTGTCACGCATTGACCAGATTGTTGACTCCACGGCCAGGTGTGACCTGTTATCATTCCTTGACGCCAACTCAGGATACCACCAGATTTTCTTGACGAGAGAAGATGAAGAGAAGACAACATTTATCACCCCGTGTGGTACGTATTGCTTTTGACGGATGCCTTTCGGGTTGAAGAGTGCTGGCTCAATGTTTGCAAGAGCAGCCCAAATTGGTTTTGAGCCCCAGCTGCATAGAAATATGGAGGCTTATATGGATCACATAGTGGTCAAAACCAAGGACAAGGCAACACTCATACAAGATTTGGAAGAGACGTTTGCAAATTTGCACAACATCAACCTCAAGCTAAACCCTGAGAAGTGTGTCTTCGGCATTCCGTCCAGCAAACTTCTCGGGTTCTTTGTGTCACAGCGTGGGATCGAGGCGAATCCAGACAAGAACAAGGCCATTCAGCAGATTAAGGAGCCTAGGCGGATCAAGGATGTGCGTCGGCTCACTGGCTGCGTTGCCGCCATTTGTAGATTCATCTCCAAGTCTGTTGAGCGTGCCCTTCCCCTTTTCAAAATTTTGAAAAAGGCGGGCCCAATGGAATGGACCCCAGAGGCCGAGGTAGCGCTGCAGGATTTGGAGAAATACCTCTCCTCCACACCGATACTGGATGCGCCTAAACCACAAGAGCCGCTGCTACTGTCTCTAGCAGCAACGAATCAAGTGGTCAGCGCCGCGCTAGTGGCGCAGAGGGAGGTTGACGAAGGGGCAATGGCAACAAGCAGGATCATGGATGGAGAGCGATCTCCCAAGACGGCCTAGTACCGCAAGGCGAGGCCCCGGCGGTCGGACAGCAAGGGACAGGGCCCGCACAACCAAATGAAGTGGTGCAGAAGAAGAAGATGATGCAGCACCCGGTTTACTTTGTCAGCTCCCTCTTGTAGGGGGCTAGGTCAAGGTACTCCGGTGTGCAAAAATTGCTCTTCGGCCTCCTTATGGCCTCGAGGAAGCTGCATCATTACTTCCAAGCGCACGAGATCACCGTCGTCACCCACCTCCCGTTGCAATGGATACTACATAACCCGGATGCAACCGGGAGGATTGTGAATGGGCCTTGGAGCTGTCGAGCTTTGGTTTGAAGTTTGAAAGTACTTCGACGATCCAGAGCAGAGTCTTGGCAGAGTTCATTACAGAGTGGACTTCGACGCTTGACGAAGAGATCCAGGAGACCACTCTTCCTGGCAAGGAAACAAGTCGCAACTGGATTATGTACTTTGCGGGGCTTTCTCGCTGCAAGGCGCCGGTGCTTGTGCGCTGCTCGTCGCACCCACCGGAGAGCACCTCAAGTATGTAATCCAGATGCACTTTCCCAGGGAGATGTTGACGAACAACACTACTGAATACGAGGGGTCAAAGTTAGCATCAAAAAACGCATTAGGCCCTATTTAGATGGAAGGAGGGAGTAGCTTTGAATAGCATTTGTATAGTAAAACGGGGAAAGACTCTCTCTTTGTGTGGTGTGAATAGTTTTTTTCGTTTTCTTTTTGGTTGAGGGAAGTGCGAATTGATTTGGTACGTACAAGTACAATATTACACGTTAGACTTGTCCCTAAAATTCAACCCGCACCTTGTTATATCCCGAAAATTCAGATATCGTGCTCGTAAAACTGGCGCCTTCACAACCCGCGCCTTGCTATCCCGAAATTACAACACGTGTGAAAACTCCCTCCAGCTGCCAAACTCCCTCAAGCTGTCATGGTTCACCCCCTCCCATCGCCTCCTTTTCGCCATTCGAAATCCCCAGACACCATAACCTCTCCGCTCCAGCCGCGAAACCCCACCCTCCTCCGTGCCACCTCACCGCTGCCCAGTCGGAGCCTCTTCCCCGACGACGTCGTCCACCACAACAGCTTGACGTCCCTCGTCCACCTCCCCGGATGAGGATCCATCGTCCATCTCGTCGTCCCGCTGGTTCAGCCGCGCTGTCCTCCACCTCCAAGGAGCTGCTCCGACGATCGCCTCGTCTATCACGGCTACTCCATCCCCACAGTGCTGCCTTAACCTACTCAACCGGAACCGCAGCATCCTCACCAACCCCTCAGACGAAGCCGAGGCCTACTCGGCACCACCAAAGAGGTTGTACACTCATCGCATCGCACCTTCCCCTTAACTCGACCTCCCGGCGCCGATGGTACTCCATCCCGCACCCCATGGAGCAGCTACCTTGAAGCCGGTGCCGCGGGCAACATCTCCATGGTGGCTCTCCCCTAGTGCGGGGCCCCTTCGGCGACGGCATCTATACTAGCCGGATCTACTACTGCTGCTCCAGTTCTCGCTCGCTTGCTCGCGCTGCTACTGCTCTTCCAGCTCTCGCTCGATCGCTCGCTCGCCCAGCCGTTGCTGCTCTGGCTCTCGCTCGTTCGCTCACGCTGCTGCTACTGCTCTCCCCCTCGCTCGTGTTGTTGCTCTACTCTGATTTAGCTACACTTCAGTCGACTGAATCGACTTTTGGGTCAGTCGATTTTCAGGGGGTTGGGGGGCTCGCCGGAGTTAAGGAAGAACCACCCGCAGTAGGGACGGGCGCTCGCCGGAGAGGTACACCACTATCTATCTTAGGGTTCAGGGTGGGGGCGGGGGCCTAGAGGGCTGGCCGGGGCAGCGGACCGGCAGCGGGGAGTTGTTGCTGGGCGGCAAGGCGGCGCTAGGGCTGGTGGTTCGGCCGGTGGTGGCTGATACGCCTCCAACGTATCTATAATTTATGAAGCATTCATGCTATTTTATTATCTGTTTTGAATGATTATGGGCTTTATTATACACTTTTATATTACTTTTGGGACAAACCTATTAACTGGAGGCCCAGCCCATATTGCTGTTTTATTGCCTGTTTCAGTATTTCGAAGGAAAGAAATATCAAACGGGGTCTAAACGAAATGAAACCTTCGGCAGCGTGATTTTTTGGAAGAATATGATCCTGGAGACTTGGAGTTCACGTCAGAAGATACTCGAGGCAGCCACGAGATAGGAGGGTGCCCCCCCTGTAGGGCGTGCCCCCCTGTCTCGTGGGCCCCTCGAGCACCTCCCGACCGACTTCTTTCGCCTATATAAGCCTATGTACCCTAAAAACATCGAATATCAAGATAGATCGGGAAGTTCCACCGCTGCAAGCCTTTGTAGCCACCAAAAACCTCTCGGGAGTCCATTCCGGCACCCTGCCAGAGGGGGAACCCATCACCGGTGGCCATTTTCATCATCCCGGCGCTATCCATGACGAGGAGGGAGTAGTTCACCCTCGGGGCTGAGGGTATGTACCAGTAGCTATGTGTTTGATCTCTCTCTCTCTCTCTCTCATGTTCTTTCTCTTGCACGATCTTGATGTATCGTGAGCTTTGCTATTATAGTTGGATCTTATGATGTTTCTCCCCCTCTACTCTCTTGTGATGAATTGAGTTTCCCTCTTGAAGTTATCTTATCGGATTGAGTCTTTATTTGAGAACACTTGATGTGTGTCTTGCCGTGTTTATCTGTGGTGACAATGGGATTTCACGTGCCACTTGATGTATGTTTTGGTGACCAACTTGTGGGTTCCGCCCATGAACCTATGCATAGGGGTTCGCACACGTTTTCTTGACTCTCCGGTAGAAACTTTGGGGAACTCTTTGAAGTACTTTTATGTTGGTTGGATGAATCTGAGATTGTGTGATGCATATCGTATAATCATGCCCACGGATACTTGAGGTGACAATGGAGTATCTACGTGACATTAGGGTTTTGGTTGATTTGAGTCTTAAGGTGTTATTCTAGTATAAACTCTTGAATAGATTGATCCGAAAGAATAACATTGAGGTGGTTTCGTACCCTACCATAATCTCTACGTTTGTTCTCCGCTATTAGTGGCTTTGGAGTGACTTTTTGTTGCATGTTGAGGTATTGTTATATGATCTATCTATGTTATTATTGTTGAGAGAACTTGCACTAGTGAAAGTATGAACCCTAGGCCTTGTTTCCTATCATTGCAGTACCGTTTACGCTCACTTTTATCATTAGTTGCCTTGCTGTTTTTATATTTCCAGATTAGAAATACCTTTATCTACCATCCATATTGCACTTGTATCACCATCTCTTCGCCAATCTAGTGCACCTATACAATTTACCATTGAATTTGGTGTGTTGGGGACACAAGAGACTCTTTGTTATTTGGTTGCAGGGTTGCTTGAGAGAAACCATCTTCATCCTACGCCTCCTACGGATTGATAAACCTTAGGTCATCCACTTGAGGGAAATTTGCTACTGTCCTACAAACATGTGCACTTGCAGGCCCAACAACGTCTACAAGAAGAAGGTTGTGTAGTAGACATCATTGGCTGGCGGCTCAGGGGGGTGCAGGTTGAAGATGAACTGCATGCCCTCCCTAAACTACATGTCAAGTGCCTCTTTGCTACCATTGTGTTCAGTTTCAATAGTAACATTCAGATTCCACAGTTAATTTCAGTTTCGACAGTTAAGTTCAGAGTCAACAGTTTTTACCTCATCTGTTGTAGTCAGGTGGTTTTTGGTGATGTAAATTTTACATATATTTCACATCGTCTATTGGAGATGTTGTTAGAATCCCACTTGAGATTGACGATGTATGTCTTGTGCTGCTTCAGCCTTGATGTCTTACGACTCACCGGAGCTGCTCTAACGACAGAACGATCCATCACAATAGACCAGTGCCCTGGACGCGTCTACAGATTCCTCAGATCTCCCTCCACACCTCCGAAAGCCAACTCTGCCTCAACTACTTCAACGACCAACCCAATGATGCTAAGGTCGACACGGCTACGGCAAAGAGGTTGTACACTTGTTGCATCACTTATTATTATACATTCATGTCGATCCATTAGGGCTATTTTCGTTCAATGGAAAAACATAGCAATATGGAATTTTCCAATTGCACTCTACTATTCAATTATTCATGCATTTTGTTGAAAGGAATGAAGCAAAACATCCACCTGGACCTACTTTTCAAAATCCTATGCATGAAAACAAGACCAAGTGCATTAGTTGCAGAATAACATTCTAACTGTACATGCTTTCATATGGTTTCACTTTATTTTGGCCATGTTTCTTTGCATTCCTCTGCTCTTCCAATTCCTGTAAACCAAACACTCAAGTTGACAGAAATCCTGTGTTTACGAATTCTCTGTTTACCATGTGCATTCCTATTCTATTCCGGTGTTTTCCTATCCCTGCGTTTCTAGAATCATGCAAGCCAAATGAACCGTACAGAATTACTTCAGTTACAGGTAGGTGTCGAAGGGAACTTTGTGTGGTTTGTCCTGCTCCTACCGCGATGTCGTCCACCTCACCTGAGCTGCTCAATCGACAAAAGCATCCACCAAACCAGACATCACGACTCCTGACCGTCTTTCGCCGCCTCAGATCTCCTTCCTTGCTGCAGGCACCCACCACAACGGCATCACCATCATCGACTCAGCATATGAACCTGAGGAGTACACGGGTCCACAAGAGAGGTTGCACTCTTTTGCTTCTGCTTATGTTATGCATTGCTTAAAATTACCTGCTACTTTAACATCCTGTTCACCTCTTGGACTCCAAGTCAGGTCCAAATTAATGTTCAAACTTGAGTTCTAAATTAGTTGTGGGGCACATATCAGGGCAACAATGAATAGTATGTTTGTCTAATATCTGGTTCACCTTGGGTATGCCTATGTTGTTCATCTTGGGTGGGAAACAAATAGTAAAGCAATCATCATCTATCTTTTTGTTAAATTAAAGCAATCATCAGCCTGCTATCATTATTTTTGGATCCATCCACTGGTTGTTACCATCACTCTAAATTTCTACATGCTCTCCTTACATAATCTCACCATATTTTTTCGTATGCATGTCAGATATTGTACATAGTCATGCTGAACATGTAGAGAAAAATAGAAGAGTTTTGCGCGGCAATACAATGTCATGCGACATCGCTCCATGGTGGGTTCAATGGCAAACGCCCCACCCTCTCCGGATCGTAATCCAGAGGAAGATATCTGTTACGAGGTGGATCTGCATAATCACGACCACTCCTATTTACCCCCCAAGGTGTTTGCTCTACCTTGGCATGATGATGTTAGTCACATCATGCATATGTTGCCTTGCAGTGCCTACTTTTGACATCATATATGTCATCTGCTTAGTTTAGACATGTTCTGTAATGCCACCTATTTAGTGTCTATATCATATATGGGAATTATGCAGTCTCATGTCTTTTAGCCAGCCATAATATATGTGAAATGTGCAATGTCATCCTGTTTAACCAGGCATTATATATTTGAATGATATCTTGCCCATCCTTTTCTTCATTACATTTCCATTTGTCGACAATGTCTGTACATTAAACTACTCTTCCTGTGAATCAGCCATTTGGGTGGGAGATGGAAAAATCTGGAGTGAAAACAAACCTTCAGAGCAGACAGTGCTACCTGTCGAAGAAGATCTCTTGTTGGGTCCCGATAGCTCCTTAGAGATGGATTCAGAGACAGATGACCAGTCCTATTCCCTCACCGAGGTGTATGCTCTAACTTGGCACGGTTATACTGCTCATATCATGCATATGGTGTCTTGCATTGCATAGTTTAGACATCATATACACAATATTCAACACCATGTTCTTAGTTCAGACATCATATCGAATGCCCTCTGTTTAGCATATAAATCACATTGTGAATTAAATGATGCAATCCTGATTACTTAGATAACATGTAGGTGAATTATGTCATGCGATCCTGTGTAGTTATTCATCATATCTTTGAATTATGTTATGCTATGCTATCCAGTTTAGATAGGCATCATATATGTGAAATTATGTTATGCTATCCATTTTAGTTAAACAATATACATGTCAACTATTTCATGCCCTCTTTTTTCCACACTATCTATTGCATTTGTCTATCATAGAATGTCTATACATTCAACTATGTTTCATGTTTATCAACCATTTGAATTGGAGCAAGTGATGTCAGTATCTAGCGGACTAAAAACACGGCCTTCAAATAAAACAGTGCTACCTCTTGGTGGAGATAGCACCCCATTTGTACATGCACAAGAACCGGCCCTACCACACATAACCCAAACTCTCGCAGATTGTACCCCTACTGCGATGGACAGAGAACTAGCTTCACCCAATTTAACCCCAACCCCAGCAGATAGTAACCCAGTTCCTGTTGAGGCAGCACCATCTCCACCATAGAGCTCCCAAACAAGAGCAGTTAGTAAGGCAGCTCCAGTGCCCAAAGGGCCAGTACTACCATGGCGAACCCCAACTCCACTAGTTAGTACGCCTATTCCTGTGGAGGCAGCACAACCAGCTAGTCGTAGCTTAGCATCTATTGCATTTGATGTTGTTAAATCGTATGTGCGTATCTTCCCATCTTGGAAATATTATACTGAAGATGAAGGAAAAATGCGAGTTGCAGGTGTTGGTCCAAGAGTTATGTGTAAGTAATGTTATTCATGGCAATTACGTTGCTTTGTCCCATACATCCTACCTCCATGATGGTTATAATACAACAAATTTTCCCATTTTTCTCTATAGAGAAGGTCCAATTTGGAAACTCGGGATGAGGTAACCTATGCTAATACCTCTGCTATCTTCAAGAATGCTTGGTGGCAGTATCGAAATTACCTGAAGAAAACGTACTTCACCGGCAAAGAAACTCATCAAATTCCCTTACATTCTCATGAGACACATTTACTAAACGATGACTGGGAACGCCTTGTTCTGTACTGGTCCGGAACCAAGAATGTGGTAAGGTCTATGAGCTCATTTTCTATTTTTAAGTACTATATTCTTGCGTCTTACTGTACTTTGTTCATGTTGAACAAGTGCCTAAACCTGAAGAACAACTGTTCTAATTTAAGATTCCATTGCTATCATAGTTCAAAAAAGCACTAGGCGTTAATTGTGCGTTTTGCCACCGCCTTGCACTTTACTGACCAAAGCCCATGCCTATGCGCAGTTATGCACAGATTAAGCGTAGTTATGCGCAATGCGTTTTGCAACGCCTAGAGCCTAGGCGCACCTTTTTTAACAATGATTGTTATCGTGCATACTGCTTTTCTCTTGTATCACTGTATTTACTCATACAAACTTATTTTTAAATTGAAGGATCCAATCGAAACTCCAATGGCACAACACGTATGTTCACGCATGTTTCTTTAACAGGTTTTCTCTTATCAATAGCTCTGTTGATTTCAATTCAATTGTGTATACAGTTTACTTCTCATATCATGCACATTACTAGCATCACAACAGAGCCAATAGTGTTGTTGTACATGTAGACCCGTGGTACCCATCTGAAATCTTGTTGTGCTGTGTAGTTTCCCATGCTTTGTATTCTTTCACTGCTGCTTTGTCTTGAACTCGATATGATTTGAACCATGTCTCTCTTTTGATTTGGCAAGACAATGCAGTAACCATAGGACATAGATATATGTTTGTTTGATGCTTTTATTATGTACTAGTACTTGGCAATAGAAGACTTGGTAGTTTAATCCTGTCCACCTTACTAATTAACTGGTTCACCGAAATGAGTTTCATATACTAGTACATGCTAAACTTGTTATGTGTCTGCTTGTTTCTTCTTTTAGAATGCTAATAGAATATTGGGGAAGAGTGCCTTATTAAGCAATGGTAAAGGAAGTAATGCAGATAAGGTTCAGGATAGTGAGACATACTTGTTAGTCTCCAACAAAGCTGATAAAATAGCTAAGGAAGAGTACCTTGAAGACAGTGAGATAACCCCAAAGTCCTGTCTTGGTTTAGTGTTCGAGTTACTAGCCACTACCTCTTGCACAAGCTATTCAAACTCACTGTCTGAATCAGTTCGGTTTCTTGAGTCTCAACTACAAGCTAAAAGACGTCGATCAGCTGTGCTGCGACAAGAAGCGGAAGTCCCTGGAGCATTCAGATGCATACTTTCTGGTGCAATAGCAAGCGTTGGAGGATTTTAGCGCCAAACAGTACAAAGCAAATAAGCTTGCTAAGCTTATTGCCAGCATGGTGGATACCCAGGATAACGTTTCTTGAGCGCTTCTGAAGTTGTTTCAGTTATGCTCTTGTTTTGCTGTCGCATTTATTTGCACTGGTAGCCAATTTTGATGGCCAGTGTATGTAATATGCTGCTTTGTTCCCTATATTTGCACTGGTGGCAAACTTTGATGCCTAGTGGATGTAATATGTGTAATAGCAGTAATAGGCTAGCGTTAATTGCTTGCTTATTTATTTCCTTATTGTCTTGTTTAGTTGTTTGCTTGTAGTCACTGCAGTTCTTTTTCTGTGTTTTTCTAGGGCCACAATAACCTATTTTTGGAAACTAGGCCAAAATAATAGTGGCAACACATGGACTGTTGTAACCATGGGCCTCCTGCAGGCCGTATGATCCATGGGCCTTCTACAGGCCGTAGGATCCATTGGCCTTCTATACGGGTCGTAGGATCCATGGGCCTTCTATAGGCCGTAGGATCCATGGGCCTTCTATGGGTCGTACGATCCATGGTCCTGCTATGGGCCGTACGATCCATGGGCCTGTTACGGGCCGTACGATCCATGGGCCTTCTATGGGGCGTATCATCATGTTGCCAATCATGGGCCGCACTATTCGTGGACCATCACAGGCCGTTAATAGGCCATATTTGATAACTCCATGAAAATAGCCCAACGGGTTTTTTTGACATGAAAACGGCCCAGCGTATTAACGGGCCACAAATGGGCTGACTGTAACCATGGGCTGAATTTGGCCCACAAACAGAAAATGGCAGTAACGGGCCATAATGTCACAGCCCTAGATTATTGCTTGTATTAGTTGCATCGTAGAGCACTCATGCATCATGTCTAAATTTCTGAAACTTGGAATTGAGGAAAGTGGAAGCCTCAAAAACTTAAATAAAAGAAGGGCAAAGAACCCTGGAAATCTCATTCTTTGTTACCAAGATGTCCTTTTGTAATGTTTGATAATTTTGGCAAGAGCTATATATCAAACCAGAATTTAGGAACATTTTTAAGGATTTATTTTTGGGACTCTGAACTTAAATCAATAGCTATTTGAATTTGAGTTATATTCATATAACTAGAATATAATTTCAAATATCTTTGAAACATTTTATGTGCATTTGGAAATGTCCATTCTGCAACATAAAATTATTCAAAGGGTTTTGTCACTATTTTGAAATTGTTTTGAATTTTGAACAGTGGCAGAATATTAAACAACAGAAAACATAACAGAAAAATAAAACAGAGCAACCTTACCTGGCACTCACCTAGGCAGCCCACCTGGCCAGTCCACTTGGCGGGCCAGCCCACCAGGGGTACCACTGTCTTCAACCTCTGCCTACTGGCAGAGGCGTGTCGATGTGCCCGTGCCCGAGCCTCCACCTCCTGCTTGCTTGCCGCCTTCTCCCCGACGCGCCTACGAGCTCCACGCGACCCCCTGCACCTCTCCCTCTCTCTCCCTCGAGCGCCCTCCGTCCTCTGTCTCTCTCGCGCGCGTCCACTCGAACGCGCCTGTCACCGCTGTCGGTGTCAAAACAGGCGGATCTCGGGTAGGGGGTCCTGATCTGTGTGTCTTAGGCTGATGGTAACAGGAGGCAAGGGACACAATGTTTACCCAGGTTCGGGCCCTCTCAATGGAGGTAAAACCCTACTTCCTGCTTTATTGATATTGATGATATGAGTAGTACAAGAGTAGATCTACCACTAGATCATAGAGGCTAAACCCTAGAACCTAGCCTATGATGATTATGATTGTGATCGTGCCTCTAAGGACCAAACTCTCCGGTTTATATAGACACAGAGTGTGCTAGGGTCTACACGGAGTCGGTTACAAGGAAGGAAATATAATATCCGGATCGCCAAGCTTGTCTTCCACGCAAAGGAGAGTCCCATCCGGACACCGGACGGAGTCTTGAGTCTTGTATCTTCTCGCTCCGGACAAAGTATATAGTTCGGCCGTCCGGATACCCCCTAATCCAGGAATCCCTCAGTAGCCCCTAAACCAGGCTTGAATGACGATGAGTCAGGCGCGCAGTTTTATCTTCGGCATTGCAAGTAGGGTTCCATCTCCGAATAGTAATCATCGAACACCTGAATCATGTCCGAATCTGCAAGATGATCTTCGCATACTGCCGTAGAGAGCATAGCATAAATCTGCTCTGCTGGCCATTTTTGGTTCGTCGTGCTCCTGCATCATGGCCCGGCCCAACACAAACTGGTTTTTCTTAGCCCGCCTCGATACGCGTTGCGAGGCGGTTTTATTGGCATGCCCTGCCAAAGCAGAGATCGTGTTCCCCTTATTGCGGGATCTTCCATCAATAGGGGTATGTGCAACCCCGCGACGATTGTTGGTATGACTCTGTGTTTTTAGATAAGTCTCAAGCGGTCACGCCATGGACTCTTGATATTCACCACCTTTATAAAGGGGCCGAGGCCTATACCTCTTTTCCACCACCCTTGCGCCCTTTCATATCTCGAGTTCTAACACCCGAGACCCAAACTCAAACACCCCAGATCCTTCAATATGTCCGGATCAACCTTCAAGGCTGGTGGATGGCCTCCTTGGTCAAAGAGGAGGATATTGTGAGGCTTAGGGAGGTCGGATATCTGACTGCCGACATCCAGCACAGGCTTCCTGCTCCAGGGCAGGTAATCCCAACTCCCGAGCCTAATGAGAGTGTCGTATTTGTTCCCCACTTCCTCCGCGGCTTGGGCCTCACCCTTGTTCCCTTTGTGAGGGGGCTCATGTTCTATTACGGGTTAGATTTTCACGATCTAGCTCCGGATGCTATCCTCCATATCTCGTCATTCATCATTGTGTGCGAGGCTTTTCTCCACGTCACTCCACACTTTGGCTTATGGCTCAAGACGTTCAATGTGAAGCCGAAGATGATCGAGGGGCGACATGCGGAGTGCGGAGGTGCCATAATAAGCAGGAACGCCGCTGCCCCATGGCCAGAGGGTTCTTTCCCAGAGGTATCCGATTTGTGGCAGCGGAGGTGGTTTTACGTCACGGCTCCCAGAGGCACAAAGTGGGTGGCTGCCCCTGACTTCCGCTCGGGCCCTCCATCGTAACTGGCGTCATGGACCAACGTAGGATGGGATTGGGGGTCTGCTAGTGATGTACCAACACTGTAGAGCCGCATCCGGGAGCTTCTTGAGAGCGACACTAACCTTGTCAGCATAATTTAGGTAATGCTAATCCGACGGATGTTGCCGTGCAAACGCCGGCCTCTCCGGATGTGGGAGTTCAATCCAGAGGGTCCGCGGACTATTCTGCACTTCTTCGACCCGACGTCAAGGATGTGTAAATTATTCTTCGGACCACAAGTAAAGTGTCCGGACACCACCGAGGATGTGGGCCTAAGCTGCAATCGCCTAGATACCCAAGTAAGTAACCCTGAAACCGGAGACTTCGTATATATTCGTCATAATCATTATTCTGAAAATCCTCCGTGGCTAGGAATGGCTCATCAAGCCGGAGAGAATCAGGTGTCCGGCGCCACTTCCTGAAGGAGCGCATAGTCCCACCATAACCAAGATGCTTGGCCGGGTGCTGAGCAAAATGCCCTCAGGGAAAGACGAAGGGAAGAATAGAGAAGCCAAACTTCACACACTGTGCATCCAAGCCGGGGGAATTGCTACCTCCTCAAAGGAGGATAGTCGGGGAGAGGAATGTAAGGCATCCTCCCCGCGCGGGAAGAAAAGGGCCGCCTCCAAAGACTTGGAGATGGAGGTGCCCAAACAAGGGAAGAAAGCATCACCAGGGGGCCCTGCCCCGAAGGGCACCCTCACCGCGTCATGCCCGCCAACGGGCCAGCCCTCAACCGAGCTGTAAGTTAATCATAAATTCGAAGGCACTGCATTTCTCTGAGAACAATAACCAGGATTCATTTTTTGCAGTCCGGCTAGCAGCTCTTCTCGACAGAGTTCGTCTTTGGGTGATCTCCCTCTGGAGATGATGGAGAGTGAGACCCCACCAACCTCCCCGCCTCGTGAGGCGGGTGACCCCGAGGAGTCGTCACAGAGGGGTCCGGATCTGCCGAAGCCAGAATCTAATCCTTCAGCCGCCTTGAGCCCGGAGCGTTCGGCTCCTATGGGGGGCGATGAGAAGGGTCCGGCACAGTTAGGTGTCCGGCCGGATATACTGACGGGCCTTCTAGAGTGAGCTGCACTCTCGGAGGAGCACCGCTCATTAATGAGCACAGTGCTCAAGAAGATTTCATCCGCCACAAGTGGTTTGAATGAAGCATTTACGAGCCTGCTCAGAGGCTTTGAGGTATTTAATGAAAAATACATGATTTTTTGGCTGTGAGGCACATGCTAGGTGTGCTCCATATGGATAGTAGCCCCTGAGACTCTGGTTGCCTACCCTAGGCGGTAAACGGAGGATCATATTGTGTAAGTAATGATTGCACTATATATATGCGCAGGTGTCTAAGGATCTGGCAGCCAACCGGTCCACTGAAGTTGCCGAACTAAGGAGGCAGATTGGAGCTATTGATGCTGATATCACGCTGGTGAACGAGCGGCTTAACGAGTCACAAGGTATGTACTCTGCTTTCCTTATTATGTTATATAGGGAAAAATTGAGAGGAGCATAATATTAATGCGATATGCATGGACTGCAGACGGTGCTGCTGCCGTGGAAGCCCTAAGGGCGGAACTTGCCCAGCACTGTTCAAGATATCTTCCGATATTCTGATAAATCGGCCGATTTATCGCTTATCGTTGTCTGAACAATAAGATAAATCAGCCGATAAATCAGCCGATATGGCGATAAATCGGCCGATATGCCGATAAACTGGCCGATTTACCCCTTATCATGGGTCGGCAGGTAAGTTCCCGATAAGCGATATCCCCAACATTGGCCCAGGCCAAGGAACAAGCTCGTGCTAGCAAAGCGGCTGCCCTAAAGGTGGCCTAAGATTTGAGAGCCGAACAGGCTGCTCATCGCCGAAGCGAAGACAAGATAGCCGAAATGGCTGTGGAGCTGAAAATGTCGCCGATCGGTATGAGCTACTGGAAAAGGAGAATCAGGTTAATTCGGCTGACCTGAACAAGGCACTTAACGCGGCCAAGGAGATGCGGACCGAAATCAGGGATGTGCGGGAGGAGCTTCGATAGGCCGAAAAGATCGCGGCTGGAAACCCCTACCTATTGCGGATGAAGTTTTTGGATCCAAAGTATGCTCCCCTAGATCGACGCTAGAGTCCTGCAGACGTGTATGCGGACTTGGCGAAGAGTACGGCTGATGCGGCCAAGTTTTTCGAGGATCAAGGTGATAAAGAAGTGGAGAAGCTGTTCTGGTCGCAATTCAATGCTCCCGCGCGCCCGTTGCCGTTGAGTGAGAAGATGGCTGCTATGGTGTAGCTTCATAGGCTGTCCAGGCTTGCAATGCGGTCTGTAATAGACCATCTTTGGCCGAAGGGGCCTAAGCCAGACAGTTATTTTGGTTTGGTGCAATAGTTCCTTGGTGCTGTATCTCAGATCGATGTTATGAGGAGGTCGACATGTATAGAGGGTGCACGGATGGCACTTGCCCGTGTTAAAGCATATTGGATGGATATGGAGGCCACCATCATTGCGACCCAGAATCCAGCGGGAGGCCAGGATCCGGCCGAACACTACTTGGAGCAGTAATGTATACGCCCGCTAATAGTGGCACGATTAACCTAACAATGTCCTGTTCGAGTAACAAATCGTGTCATTGTAAAAACAATGTTATTTTGATTACAAGGCTATATTTATACTTTTTGCCCAAAAGTATTATTGTGTCTCCTGTGTGGCCGTTTTTATGTATCTGTGTAATATGAAAGTTAGCAGTCGTTGGCTTCAGCCCCCATGCATACAATGCGGGGGTGTTCACAAAAAATATGCGTAATCATGCTTGATCCAACGTCTTGGTCCATTAAGGAGGTGATCGCACGTCGAACTAGGCAACCAGACTATATAGCTGTAATACTTTCACTTAGCCATGGGAGTTTAACGATGGGGCTACTATGTAGCCCCTGGTACCTTCGCGTGCATCCGAATACGGGCGCGTGTGTACATGACTGGGAAACGGTCCTTCGTTAATGTGGAGGAATCCTAAAGATTCCGGTAAGTCTTCGAGTGGTTGAACAGTCTCTCGTTGTATCATGATAGTCAGTTTTCCGCTTTCCCTACTGAGGTGCTCATCCGGAATAACCAGGGCACAATCGCAGTAGTTCTCCTTTGGCCGCCTTAACCTATAAGAATAGAACGTAAGGTGGCAAACCTAGGAGCCGGGCAAACCCAACATTTTACCAAAGACATGATTCGAAGCTGATGCATATAAGGCCAAACTCGTGACGCCGAACACTCCCGAAGGTATTTGGACTTTGCAACATAAAATGGGCTGAAGAACGCCCTTTCATTATGAACCCTGTAGTTCCAGGTACGTGCATTAATCTGTCGTGGCAAAATGCCAATAACGACAGCACCCTCTGTGGGTATAGTACCCATGGGATGTGGAAACAACAAGAGACAATAAAAAGGTTTACACAGGGGCTTGATCTAAAGAGAAACCTGTGAGCGGGGCCCTGCTGCACGTCTGCGCCTTTGTCTCCGTTGTGTCGTTTTCCTGGAAGGGTATCGCACGAATTGTGTCTGTAAAAAAGAAAAACTCGTATAGAAGAGTATAACGTAAGCATGCAATGGATAGTAAAAGTGTAAGACATTGGCTTGCCAATAAGGTCAAGCCAGGAGTGGGGCTGTATTAAATATATATAGCCCCTAGTATCCTCTATGGGATTACGTACATGGCGCCCTGGATCAGTTT
Source organism: Aegilops speltoides (assembly GCA_021437245.1). Lineage (NCBI taxonomy): Eukaryota > Viridiplantae > Streptophyta > Magnoliopsida > Poales > Poaceae > Aegilops > Aegilops speltoides. Next base: position 218,308,180 of record CM038141.1, on the reverse strand, counting down.
CATCCGGGCTGCCGGACTCGTCTAACCGCGTTCGTGGTCTTAACGACCAGTCATACTTTCTGGTATTTGGAGGTTGCTTAGAATCCGGCCACCGAAGCCGCCGCGTATTCCTCCGCACGTGAAGAGCGCTCTGTGTCTCCGTTAACGGTGATGACGCCTCGTGGACCGAGCATCTTGAGTGTGAGGTAGGCGTAATGCGGTACTGCGTTGAAGCGGGTGAAGGCTGTTCTCCCAAGCAATGCGTGATAGCCGCTCTAGAAGGGTGCGATGGTGAAGAGTAGTTCTTCGCTTCTGGAGTTGCCTGGGGAGCCAAATGTTACCTCCAGTACAACGGAGCCCCTGCCGTAGGCTTCAACGCCTGGTATCACCCTTTCAAAGGTGGTGTTGCTTTTGTTGATTCTAGATGAGTTTATCCCCATCCTACGGACAGTTTCCTGGTATATTAAATTGAGACTACTGCCGCCGTCCATGAGGACGCGAGTAAGATGGTATCCGTCGATTATTGGGTCGAGTACCAAGGCATCTGACCCTCCGCGTTGAATACTAGTCAGGCAATCCGTGTGATCAACGGTGATCGGACAAGCCGACCAGTGGTTAGGTGTGGGTACGACGGGCTCTATAGCGTATGCGTCTCTGAGCGCGCATTCTTGCCTTGTCGTGGATGTGTGAGTCGCGTGGATCATGTTTACTGTTTTTACCTCTAGTGGGAATTTTTTCTGTCCGTCAATGTTCGGCTGGCGAGGCTCATCCTCGTCTTCACTTGGTGTTTCCCTTCCCTTGTGTTCGGCGTTTAATTTGCCAGCTTGCTTAAAGACCCAGCATTCTCTGTGAGTGTGGTTCGCAGGTTTGTCGGGGGTGCCATGAATTTGGCATAGTCTATCCAGGACTCTGTTCAGACCGGGCGGTCCCTCTTTGCTGCCTTTAAATGGCTTCTTTTGTTGACCGGGTCGAGAGCCCCTGAATCCGGCGTTGACCGTTATGTTGTCCGGGCTCTCTTCCTAGTTTTGACGTTTGCTTTTATTGCGCCGTGGCTTCCCATTGCCATCCCTTATTTTGGATGTGCTTGGGTCGCTGGTGCCTTTACGGGCCAGCCAACTATCTCCGCCCGTGCAAATACAAGTTATAAGGCTTGTTAAGGCTGCCATTGTCCTCGGCTTTTCTTGGCCGAGGTATCTGGCGAGCCACTCGTCACGGATGCTGTGTTTGAAGGCCGCTAAGGCTTCGGCATCCGGACAATTGACAATTTGATTCTTCTTAGTGAGGAATATGTTCCAAAGCTTGCAGGAGGACTCTCCGGGCTGTTGGATTATGTGACTTAAATCGTCCGCATCCGGAGGGCGGACATAAGTCCCTTGAAAATTGGCCCTGAAAGCGTCCTCGAGTTCCTCCCAACTTCCAATTGAATTTTCGGGGAGGCTTTTCAACCAGTGTCAATCTGGCCCCTTCAACTTGAGGGGAAGGTATTTGATGGCGTGGAGGTCGTCTGTAACGCCCCGGATCCGATGCGCCAGGTGTCCGCCAGTTATTTGCCGTTGTTGCCATGTCATTGCTTGCGTGTTGCATTTCACCATGTCATCATCTGCATTTCATCTGCATGTTTTTCAAAACTTGCATCCGTCCCGGTCTCCTCGTTCCGTCCGTTGTCCGCTCGAGCCTGCACACACTTGCACGCCGCGCATGACATGTCCGAAATATTATTTTATAAGTGGCCTAAAAATGTTCTCGGAATGGGTTGCAACTTGTCGTGCGGTCTTATTATAGTGTAGACAGGCCGCCTGCCAAGTTTCGTCGCATTCGGAGTTCGTTTGATAGCCCAACCGTTAAATATACAACCGCAATATAGTCGGTCTATCGTCGGACGTTTTCGGTCTCCGGAAACAGTTGTCGGGCTGCACTTCCCTTCTCTCTCCTCGGCCCTACTCGTCTTCACAGCCCACTAGCCCTCCTACCATACCCCTCCTCGCGTCCGGTGCCGTCCGATCAAGATCGGAGGGCTCCGAAACCCCTCAAACCCCAAACCCTAGCCTCTTTGGCTATATAAAGACCCCTTCTCTCCATTTTTGGCCTCCTACCTACCTCTAGCCCTCTCCCTCCTCAAATTCCACGCCGGCCTTCTTCCCCGCCGCCACTTGTCGCCTCCTCCTCGCCTGCACCGCTGCCCTCCACCTCACGGGCGCCACTTGGCGCGTAGCCATTGGCTGCGCCGCCACCTGAGGCGTCGCCCCGGCCAACCGGGCGCCGCCACATCGCCTCCCCCGCCTCCACGTCGCCTCCCGCGGTCCTCGCGGCCCGCACCAGGCCCGCCCCGGGCCGCGACCGGACCCAACCCCGAGTGCCCCGCGCCTATCGCTCTCGTTCTGGATCGAGAGGAGGAGCCCCTCGATCCCGAGCTCCCCGTCGACCCGCCGCCGGCCATCGTCTGCGTTGCCTCGCCGGAAGGCTGTGGCCTCGCCGGAACCCAGATCCGTCATCGCCCGGGCACCCCGCCGTTGCGCAGCCTCACCGTCGCCCCTCGGTGTCTCTTCGCTGCCGCCGTCGCCAACCTCTGTGGTTGCCATGGAACTCCGCCGAGTCGCCGTCCCTCTCTGTCGGCCCTCCTTCCAGCCAGATCCGGCCGAGGCTCGGCCTCCGGCACCCGTCCCCGGCGAGTTCCGTGCCTCCCGGCGTCCTCCCCGCCTTCGCGCAGCCACGCGGGGAACCTCCGCCGCCGCCGCCATGTCCACTCGGGAGCGAGCAGAGGAGCCGCTCGCTCCCTGGTGCCCGTTGACCACGCCTTCAGCGCGCCGGCCTCCAAGGCCCAGCCAGATCCCTCCGCCCAAAGAGCCCCATCGCCTGCCCAACAGCGCCCCTTCCTGCCAGGCCGCCTCCTCCACAGATCTGGGCCAAGCCCATGGTGAGCGCCCCAGCGCCCAGCAATTGCGGCCTGTTTAGGTTTTTTTTTCTCAGTCTGCGAATTTTGCTAATTATCCAGAGTTCCCAGTTTTACAGATTAGACCCTCATTATTCATGCATTTAATAACTCCACAACCGTGCATCGGATTAAAACAACTTATATATGTAAAATGCTTAGTTTTTCATCTAGTTTCACAATATGCCACTTTCATCCATGTTTAAAATATTTAAAATGATGTTTGCTTAAATTTGCTCAAATGCCATGTTAAAATGATTCTATTCATAACTAAATAACCGTAACTCCGATTTTAATAAACTTTATATGTAAATGGGGTGGAAAAATGCCTAGATTAACGTGGTTCACTTTATTTTCCTGTTTAACAACTTTAAAATATGGTTTAGGACAGAACAGTACCGAATCTAAAATATGCACATGAGGATTTTCCGGACTTGTTGTTTGTTATTCCCGGCCTCATTTAAACTTGCCTAGATAGGTAGTTTTGTCATGCGTCACCTCTTGCCATGTTTAACAACATTTAACATTGTTGTGTACCTAAACGAGAGCGAACTAAATACTCGAATGTGGTGTTTCGTCAATATGCAACTCGTTGCATATTGAGCTCCACTTAATTTGTAGTGTTGTTTGTGCATACTGCCATGCCATGCCTCATTAAACCGGACATGCATCATACTTGGTTGTGCATCATGCCATGTTGATGCGATGGTTGTTTACTATATTGTTTGCTTCTTTCCGGTTTGCTTCTCTTGTTAGCTTCGGTTTCGTTCCGGAGTTGTGAGGGTTCGTTCGACTACGTCCGTTTGTCTTCTTCATGGACTCGTTCTTCTTCCTTGCGGGATTTCAGGCAAGATGACCGCTACCCTGGATCTCACTACTATCATTGCTATGCTAGTTGCCTCGTTCTTTCGCTATGCTGCGCTACCTATTACCTGTTTGTCCAGCCATCCCAAATTGCCATGAACCTCTAACCGTTGACACCATTCCTAGCAAACCGTTGTTTGGCTATGTTACCGCTTTGCTCAGCCCCTCTTATAGCGTTGCTAGTTGCAGGTGAAGTTGAAGATTTCTCCATGGTGGACAGGGTTTTGTTGGGATATCACAATATCTCTTATATTATTAATGCATCTATATACTTGGTAAAGGGTGGAAGGCTCGGCCTTATGCCTGGTGTTTTGTTCCACTCTTGCCGCCCTAGTTTCCGTCATACCGGTGTTATGTTCCCGGATTTTGCGTCCCTTACGCGGTCGGGTGATTTATGGGACCCCCCTGACAGTTCGCTTTGAATAAAACTTGTCCAGCAAGGCCCAACATTGCCTTTTACCATTTGCCTCACCACCACCTACTTTTCCCTTGGGAGTAATTAACCCAAGGGTCATCTTTATTACAGCCCCCCCGGGCCAATGCTTGTCTAAGTGTTGGTCCAAACCAGAGCCACTTGCGGTGCCGCCCCTAGGCAACTTGGGGTTTCGTCGGTTGCCGTACGTAGTGTTCATCCGGTCGTGGCCTGAGACGAGATACGCGCGGCTACTATCAGGATGTCGGCACGCCGGGAGGTCTTGCTGGTCTTGTTTTACCATTATCGAAATGTCTTGATGTACCGGGATACCGAGTCTGATCGGAGTGTCTCGGGTGAAGGTCTATTCCTTCGATGATCGCGAGAGCTTGTCATGGGCTAAGTTGGGACACCCCTGCAGGGTATAAACTTTTGAGAGCCGTGCCCACGGTTATGTGGCAGATGGGAATTTGTTAATGTCCGGTTGTAGACAACTTGACACTTGATCTGAATTAAAACGCATCAACCGAGTGTGTAGCCGTGATGGTCTCTTCTCGGCGGAGTCCGGGAAGTGAACACGGTTTCTGTGTTATGTTTGACGTAAGTAGGTGTTCAGGATCACCTCTTGATCATTGCTAGCTTCACGACCGTTCCGCTTGTTTCTCTTCTCGCTCTCATTTGCGTTGGTTAGCCACCATACTTGCTTAGTCGCTGCTGCAACCTCACCACTTTACCCCTTCCTTTCCCATTAAGCTTTGCTAGTCTTGATACCCATGGTAATGGGATTGCTGAGTCCTCGTGGCTCACCGGATACTTCAAAACTAGTTTGCGGTGCCTATGTTTCCGAAAGCGGTGACACAATCAAGCTCAAGGAGGAGCTCGATGAAGATCTTGCCCTTTGTGTTGTTTCGTTCTAGTTGATCAGTAGTGGAGCCCAGTTGGGGTCGATCGGGGTCCTTTGTCGCATTTGGGGTTCTTCTTTTATTTTGGTTCCGTAGTCGGACCTTGATTGTATCTGGATGATGTAATGCTTTATTCATGTAATTGTGTGAAGTGGCGATTTTAAGCCAACTATGTATCTCTTTCCCTTATGTATTACTTGGGTTGTGTGAAGATTACCTCACTTGCGACATTGCTTTCAATGCGGTTATGCCTCTAAGTCGTGCTTCGACACGTGGGAGATATAGCCGCATCGAGGGCGTTACAAGTTGGTATCAGAGCCATCCCCGACCTTAGGAGCCCCATTGCTTGATCGTTTTTAGCGGCCGAGTTGTGTCTAGAAAAATGTTTTGAGTCATTTAGGATTATATATATCGGAGAGTTAGGAATTCTTTTTACTCCCAGGTCCCTTCGACCTTCCGGTGAGGTATCCCGACGTAGAGTTTTGACTCTTCTCTTCTCAAATTTCACTAAAAAATTTTAGGATCACGCTGGTATCTTAGAATCGTTCGATGGTTTTATGATGACAACATTGTCTTGGTTGCCTCGACATTTAGGGGTTGTGGCGGTGTCCCGGGAGTTGAGCTCGAGGTGTTGTCGTCATAATTTTATCGTTGCAGTTCGGAATACCGAGTTTAGTACGCCGACATCGAAAATCTCTTTTATGCGCTTGTTGGTGAGATAACCCGCTAACCCAATCTCGAGGTGAGTACGGAGTATTGCCATGACTCGTATAACGGATGCTTTTCAAGGTTGAGGTAGACGATTTCGAAGGTTTCTTGGTTATGTGTTGACGGATGGATACAATTGGATGTAGGGATTGTTAGTTTGAGTGATATATATTGCTCCCTGTATCCCCAACACCAGATTGCATAACCGTAAAATTTCGGAGTTTCATAGGTGGGAATTCAAGTAGCTCTTAGGATATCTTTCCGACGGATGTATGATATGAAATTGGGGTTCGACGTCTAGTGGTCCGCCTATTCACGGTTGGTTTTACATGGTCTCGTTGTGTCTTAAAGAGTCCTTGGCTATGCCGACTGGGGGCGCTTCGTATGTCATGTGCCTTGCCTTGTACATGATGGTGCTGTACGATCGAGCCTGTGTAGGCCCCACCACGAAAACTTCGGACGAAATCTCTATCATATGTTTGTTCCGGCTTATTCTGCAAGCCAAATCCTTTGTTTTGTTTTATTTGTGGTATTCGAGTTGCTTCGAAGTCAAGTGTTGAATCCATACCTTTCCTAAACGGTGTTCTCATATTGCTATGTGAACACTAATCCTTTTTGATCATCGAGATTGTCATGTCAATTCTTTCCAACCGGCGTGTTTCTCTTCAAGTGCATCCGATCATTCTCCCCATCCGCAAGATAAATTCTAAGTTTTCTCAACGGTGTATGTTTCGTTCATCCCAAGTTGTCTTTGTTTTTCCCCACCCTCCCACCCTTTTTCTTCAAGGACATAGATTTCTTAATCAAGTATCCATTTATTCATGTGAAGTCTCTTCATTCTTTTCTTTCAATGTTCTGATCCGGTGATCCCTCGTGAAGATGCTCACGAGCTTTCAAGTTCATCATACGTCATTGTTGTTTCTTCTTCGGTGGATTTAATTCAAGCTTTCAGTGTTGATCATATTCTTTTCCTCGTGTCAAATGCTTTCTCATATCGGTACACCTCATTATCATTCTACTTCTCGCTATTTGTTATCCCGGAGTGCTCAAGATATCTCGAAGATTGTGTTTCCATTCTTAATCCATTCAAGCCATTTGGAGATTGTTATCTCATTCTAGCCATTTAATTCTACCGGTGCAATCTCTATTTCAAGCAATCATTTCAACGGTGTTCTTTTGAGTGGGCCCTAACCCACAGGTCTTTTCCCAGGATCTTACCTGACTCTTCTATTTTCCCAGAGCTAACCTAAATTCTTCTCCAAGTTTGACGTAAGAATGAATTTCATCAGTCACTTGCCTTCTCCAAGATCTCTTCCAAATTCTTTTCATAGTTGGCTCAACCTCTTCGCTTTTGATTCTTCCGGTGTGCCTCAATAATTCTTGGTGGTGTTTCTCGTTGTCATTCTCATCATTTGAAGGCCGAAGAAGAGTTTCTCTTAAATCTTGGTCCATTCTCTTGAAGATGCGTGGTTCTAGCTTGATGCCATCCTCTTATAATTGTTTTTCGATTGTGGGAACTCTTTTCTTACCATCCGGAGCATTTCACGAGTTGTTTCCATTTCTTTCTTCCGAAGGCCATCATGTCATAATTCTTTATTCTCAGCGTGTAGCTATCATTCTCCAAATCTTACCGGTGCATCGTTCAAGTTTACTCTAGTCAGCTCAAGATCTCTTTGTTCTCTTATTTCTAAATTATGTCAAATATCTTCTTTCGTTTTCCAATTCTTCCTGGTGAATGGTGCCTTTGCTACTTTCGTTTTCAATTCTTACGGTGGTTCGTTCAAGATTTCTCTTCCTTCGTCATCGTATCAATTCATTCATTCATTTGTTGTTCCAATCCTACCGGTGGTTCGTTGAAGACCTTCTCAAGTTTTAATATATCTCTTTTAATCCTTTCTACGGGAATAAGTAGTATGCCAAATCCGTTGCTTGTCATCAGTTAATTGGTGAAGGATAGGCATAACGTAATTCTTATTATTGTTTCATCCAAGTGATTAATTCCTTCTTTCGGAGTTTATTCATGATGAATAAATTCTCGGTTTCATTTGTTTCATCTTCTCTTTTTCCGGAGTTCCAAGCTCTAATTATCACGGAGATCCATCTAAATCATTGCAAGGTTTCACCTTGTGTTTTCAACTTCTCTTTCTTTCTATCACCCTTTTGTTTACCGGAGTTCTTCATGGAGGCTCTACATGGTGGTTCATCAAGGATTTCTTTCATTCTTTAATTGTTCTTCAAGATTTCTCTTGAAGTTATGATCCGCCAAGCCATACTTCAAAATAAACATGGTGCTCAACACTTGTTTTGTTTTGAGAAGCTCAAGTATTCTCCGTCTTGCATTCCAAAGTGCAATTCTTTCTACCTTATCTTTTGAGGTGGTGTTATGTCACTCTTGACAATTTCCTTCATGTTTCATGAGTCATATGTTGTCAAGAATGAGATATTTAAATCAATCAGTCTCTTCATTGGAATTATCTTGTGTCATGTTTTCACCTAAAGCCTTCCCTAAGGAATGTTGCTATTATGGTGCTTATCAATGATCCAAGTTATCTCTTTTCCGTCTTGATGGAACAAGCTTTCATCTTTTCGTTGATCTTAAACAAGCAATTGTTTTTCGTTAGTGGCAGAATTTCACCTCAAGTGTTGAGATGTTTCCATAAGCCCACTACAAGCTTATTCTTTTCGTTGTTGGTTTACCAACAATTCCGTTCTAACCTTCTTGGAAGGATGCTTTCCAAGTTCACTTGTGGCAAAAGTTGTCATTTTATTCTCCGTCCCTTTATCCCAACGATCTAACTTCTATTCTTTCATTATGGAGGCATTGTGATGTTGTGCTCTTCACTCATCATCTCGAATTGTGAGGATCGCGTTCTTTTCTTGCTTATCCATTTAACCGGAGTGTTGTATCATCTCTTCAATATCTTTTCATCTCATCAAGTTTTCTTCTCTTTTCTACCGGAGTGCTGTCCAAATTCTGTCATTCTTGTTCCTTGGCTATCTCATTATAACGAGGTGGTCATATTCTTTTCGATCGTGAAACTCTTGATTCATGTCTTGGCAACCTTCAAGTTCTCGTAATACTCCTTGTTCATCTTTTCTAACGGATTGTTTGCAATCTCGTTCATCTCTGTTGCACTCTTTCTTTTAAATTGCTCAACCTCTCAAGGTTCATGGTTTTTACTCGTTTGTCGAAGAAGCAACTTTGTTTTACCTCTTCTCTTCCTCTTCCTTTTCCCTCCGGTGCCATCCTAGATCTCGGGACGAGATCCTCTCGTAGTGGTGGAGTGTTGTAACGCCCCGGATCCGATGCGCCAGGTGTCCGCCAGTTATTTGCCGTTGTTGCCATGTCATTGCTTGCGTGTTGCATTTCACCATGTCATCATCTGCATTTCATCTGCATGTTTTTCAAAACTTGCATCCGTCCCGGTCTCCTCATTCCGTCTGTTGTCCGTTCTGAGCCCAGACACACTTGCACGCGCCCGCGACATGTCCGAAATATTATTTTATAAGTGGCATAAAAATGTTCTCGGAATGGGTTGCAACTTGTCGTGCGGTCTTATTATAGTGTAGACAGGCCGCCTGCCAAGTTTCGTCGCATTCGGAGTTCGTTTGATAGCCCAACCGTTAAATATACAACCACAATATAGTCGGTCTATCGTCGGACGTTTTCGGTCTCCGGAAACAGTTGTCGGGCTGCACTTCCCTTCTCTCTCCTCGGCCCTACTCCTCTTCACAGCCCACTAGCCCTCCCACCATACCCCTCCTCGCGTCCGGTGCCGTCCGATCGAGATCGGAGGGCTCCGAAACCCCTCAAACCCCAAACCCTAGCCTCTTTGGCTATATAAAGACCCCTTCTCTCCATTTTTGGCCTCCTACCTACCTCTAGCCCTCTCCTCCTCAAATTCATGCCGCCTTCTTCCCCGCCGCCACTTGTCGCCTCCTCCTCGCCTTGCCGCGCCGCCTCCACCTCCACGAGCGCCACTTGGCGCAGAGCCATTGGCTGCGCCACACTGAGGCGTCGCCCGGCCAACCGGGCGCCGCCACATCGCCTCCCCGCCTCCACGTCGCCTCCCGCGGTCCTCGCGCCCGCACCAGAGCCCGCCCGGCCAGCGACTGACCCAACCCCGAGTGCCCGCGCTTATCGCTCTCGTTCGATCGAGAGGAGGAGCCCTCGATCCCGAGCTCCCCGTCGACCCGCCGCCGGCCATCGTCTGCGTTGCCTCGCCGGAAGGCTGTGGCCTCGCCGGAACCCAGATCCGTCATCGCCCGGGCACCCCGCCGTTGCGCAGCCTCACCGTCGCCCCTCGGTGTCTCTTCGCTGCCCGCCGTCGCCAACCTCCTGTGCTGCCATGGAACTCCGCCGGAGTCGCCGTCCCTCTCTGTCGGCCCTCCTTCCAGCCAGATCCGGCCGAGGCTCGGCCTCCGGCACCCGTCCCCGTCGAGTTCCGTGCCTCCCGGCGTCCTCCCGCTTTTCGCAGCCGCCACGCTGGGAACCTCCGCCGCCGCCGCCATGTCCACTGGGAGCGGCAGAGAGCCGCTTCGCTCCTCGGTGCCCGTTGACCACGCCTTCAGCGCGCCGGCCTCCAAGGCCCAGCCCGCATCCCCTCCGGCCCAGCAGCCCCATCGCCCCGGCCCAGCGCGCCCCTTCCTGCCAGGCCGCCTCCTCCACAGATCTGGGCCAAGCCCATGGTGAGCGCCCCAGCGCCCAGCAATTGCGGCATGTTTAGGTTTTTTTCTCAGTCTGCGAATTTTGCTAATTATCCAGAGTTCCCAGTTTTACAGATTAGACCCTCATTATTCATGCATTTAATAACTCCACAACCGTGCATCGGATTAAAACAACTTATATATGTAAAATGCTTAGTTTTTCATCTAGTTTCACAATATGCCACTTTCATCCATGTTTAAAATATTTAAAATGATGTTTGCTTAAATTTGCTCAAATGCCATGTTAAAATGATTCTATTCATAACTAAATAACCGTAACTCCGATTTTAATAAACTTTATATGTAAATGGGGTGGAAAAATGCCTAGATTAACGTGGTTCACTTTATTTTCCTGTTTAACAACTTTAAAATATGGTTTAGGACAGAACAGTACCGAATCTAAAATATGCACATGAGGATTTTCCGGACTTGTTGTTTGTTATTCCCGGCCTCATTTAAACTTGCCTAGATAGGTAGTTTTGTCATGCGTCACCTCTTGCCATGTTTAACAACATTTAACATTGTTGTGTACCTAAACGAGAGCGAACTAAATACTGAATGTGGTGTTTCATCAATATGCAACTTCGTTGCATATTGAGCTCCACTTAATTTGTAGTGTTGTTTGTGCATATTGCCATGCCATGCCTCATTAAACCGGACATGCATCATACTTGGTTGTGCATCATGCCATGTTGATGCGATGGTTGTTTACTATATTGTTTGCTTCTTTCGGTTTGCTTCTCTTGTTAGCTTCGGTTTCGTTCGGAGTTGTGAGGGTTCGTTCGACCACGTCCGTTTGTCTTCTTCATGGACTCGTTCTTCTTCCTTGCGGGATTTCGTGCAAGATGACCGCTACCCTGGATCTCACTACTATCATTGCTATGCTAGTTGCCTCGTTCTTTCGCTATGCTGCGCTACCTATTACTGTTTGTCCAGCCATCCCAAATTGCCATGAACCTCTAACCGTTGACACCATTCCTAGCAAACCGTTGTTTGGCTATGTTACCGCTTTGCTCAGCCCTCTTATAGCGTTGCTAGTTGCGGTGAAGTTGAAGATTTCTCCATGGTGGACAGGGTTTTGTTGGGATATCACAATATCTCTTATATTATTAATGCATCTATATACTTGGTAAAGGGTGGAAGGCTCGGCCTTATGCAGTGTTTTGTTCCACTCTTGCCGCCTAGTTTCCGTCATACCGTGTTATGTTCCCGGATTTTGCGTCCCTTACGCGGTCGGGTGATTTATGGGACCCCTTGACAGTTCGCTTTGAATAAAACTTGTCCAAAGAAGGCCCAACATTGCCTTTTACCATTTGCCTCACCACCACCTACTTTTCCTTGGGAGTAATTAACCCAAGGGTCATCTTTATTACAGCCCCCCCGGGCCAATGCTTGTCTAAGTGTTGGTCCAAACCAGAGCCACTTGCGGTGCCGCCCCTAGGCAACTTGGGGTTTCGTCGGTTGCCGTACGTAGTGTTCATCCGGTCGTGGCCTGAGACGAGATCTGCTGCGCTACTATCGGGATGTCGGCACGCGGAGGTCTTGCTGGTCTTGTTTTACCATTATCGAAATGTCTTGATGTACCGGGATACCGAGTCTGATCGGAGTGTCTCGGGTGAAGGTCTATTCCTTCGATGATCACGAGAGCTTGTCATGGGCTAAGTTGGGACACCCCGCGAGGTATAAACTTTTGAGAGCCGTGCCGGTTATGTGGCAGATGGGAATTTGTTAATGTCGGTTGTAGAAAACTTGACACTTGATCCGAATTAAAACGCATCAACCGAGTGTGTAGCCGTGATGGTCTCTTCTCGGCGGAGTCCGGGAAGTGAACACGGTTTCTGTGTTATGTTTGACGTAAGTAGGTGTTCAGGATCACCTCTTGATCATTGCTAGCTTCACGACCGTTCCGCTTGTTTCTCTTCTCGCTCTCATTTGCGTTGGTTAGCCACCATACTTGCTTAGTCGCTGCTGCAACCTCACCACTTTACCCTTCCTTTCCCATTAAGCTTTGCTAGTCTTGATACCCATGGTAATGGGATTGCTGAGTCCTCGTGGCTCACCAGATACTTCCAAAACCAGTTTGCAGGTGACTATGTTTCCGAGCAGGTGACACAATCAAGCTCAAGGAGGAGCTCGATGAAGATCTTGCCCTTTGTGTTGTTTCGTTCTAGTTGATCAGTAGTGGAGCCCAGTTGGGGTCGATCGGGGTCCTTTGTCGCATTTGGGGTTCTTCTTTTATTTTGGTTCCGTAGTCGGACCTTGATTGTATCTGGATGATGTAATGCTTTATTCATGTAATTGTGTGAAGTGGCGATTGTAAGCCAACTATGTATCTCTTTCCCTTATGTATTACTTGGGTTGTGTGAAGATTACCTCACTTGCGACATTGCTTTCAATGCGGTTATGCCTCTAAGTCGTGCTTCGACACGTGGGAGATATAGCCGCATCGAGGGCGTTACATCGTCCCCACGAGCCATGTGTATATGCAGGATAAATTCCTCGATCCAGACCCCTGGGTCTATCGTTCCGTCGTATGCCTCTATGTTCACAGGTTTAAAACCCTGCGAAAATTCGTGGTCCAGTACTTCTTCGGTGAAGCGCAGGGGATGAGCAGCCCCTCTGTGTCTGGACGTGCTGTTGCATGTCGTCGGCTGTTGTTGTGTCAGGCGTTGATTCCAAACTGGTATCCAATCAGTATGATCGTTTTGGTGACCGTAGTCCTGCGCCGGGGTGTGTCCTTTATATCCGTAGATGGACCTGGTCGCGCCGGCCTTCTTATCCAGGAGCTCGCGTAAATCGTGTGCAGCGTCGGTAGTTGCTCTGTTGCGGTTAGAAGTGGTTTGTCCGGCCTCCTGGCCATGTTGTTCTTTGGTGGAACGGCCTCGTCGTCGAATTCTGGCAGCAGCTTGCGTTTTGGATAGCTCTTTGTATGGCGATCGTCATCGTACTTTTCTTCAGTGTCTAGCACTTTATTCCATCTACGATTGAGCGTTTCCTGTGCAACCTTTAGTCATTGCTTCTGCTTCTTTAGACTTCTCGCAGTGTCCATAAGCCTTCTGTGGAGGTTATCTCGTTCCAAGCGTGTTTCCGGGATGATGAATGCATCGTCGTCCGGACGGTGTTCTTGTCCTGGGGCGGTTTGTTGAATTCGTCCCTCGGGATCATTGTGATCGGGTGTCTGCTCCGAGCTATGTTCGGCGTGACCTGGCTCATCCAGGTCCATTGCTGGGTCCATGTGGTCGTTGTTGCCTTCGGAGTTGACCGGGGTGTCGATTTTTCTGGCGCTCTTGTCGCTATTTTCACTGTTGCTTGACTAGGAGCGGCGTTTGCGACGTCGTTTTGGCTTTTGCCCGAGGGTTTTATCTTACGGGTTGTCGTCGTCGTCCTCCTTAGGCGTATCCACCATGTATATATCGTATGACGAGGTGGCAGTCCAGCGCCCCAGTGATTCTGAATCTTCTCCTGTGCCGACGTCCATACCGTCGGTATCATCAGAGTCAAAGTCGAGCATGTCTGATACGTTGTCGACAAAGGCTATGAAGAACGAATTTCTTTATCGCCTGCTTCCCCCTCAAGCAGGACATAGTTCGGCCATGAGTCTCCAGACAGAGAAAGAGACTTTAACGAGTTCAGCACGTCGCCAAGGGGCAAGTGCTGGAAGATATCCGCAGCGGTGAACTCCATCACCGGAGCCCAACCAGCCTCGATGGGCTCGGGAGCGCGCGGACCGGAACCTACAGCCAGATACGAGTCCGGGGGTCTGGCGTCAGAGGCTTCTTTAGGGGTGAGGCCTGTGTTCGGCACTACCGCCAATGAGTGTGCGGCCTGCGAGGCAGGGTCCATCCACCCGTCCTTGGGTGACGCAGTCTCCTCCGGATTTAGGTCTGGGGCCACTGCAGGGGTGATATCCCGAGCATTGTCCGACAACAGGTCTAGGCCGTGCTCATCGTGACTGCCTGGCGCTCCCGGCACAGGCCCGAATCCGTTGAAGATCAAGTCTCCGCGGGTATCTGCCGTGTAGTTCAGGTTTCGAACTGACACGGTGGCTGGGCGAGGTGTCGATCTGCTCCGGTTAATGCCTTAATTGGCCGCGATGACGAAGCCGCCGATCACAAAGATCTTTCCAGGGAGAAAAGTCTCACCCTGGACCGTGTTGTTGACGATTGAAGGAGCCATCAAGCCTTGCGGTGACGACACAGAGGAACTCCCAATGAAAGCACCAATGTCGGTGTCAAAACCGGCGGATCTCGGGTAGGGGGTCCCGATTTGTGCATCTTAGGCTAATGGTAACAGGAGGCAAGGGACACAATGTTTACCCAGGTTCGGGCCCTCTCGATGGAGGTAAAACCCTACTTCCTTCTTGATTGATATTGATGATATGAGTAGTACAAGAGTAGATCTACCACGAGATCGTAGAGGCTAAACCCTAGAAGATAGCCTATGATGATTATGATTGTGATCGTCCCTCTAAGGACCAAACTCTCCGGTTTATATAGACACCGAAGTGGGCTAGGGTTTACACGAAGTCGGTTAGAAGGAAGGAAATATAATATCCGGATCACCAAGCTTGTCTTCCACGCAAAGGAGAGTCCCATCCGGACACGGGACGGAGTCTTGTGTCTTGTATCTTCACGCTCCAACAGTCCGGACAAAGTATATAGTCCGGCCGTCTGGATACCCCCTAATCCAGGAATCCCTCAGCCGCCGCTCGCCACACCGCAGCCACTGCCTCCCCCTAGACCTTTTGAGCTGACCACGAGCTCCGCCGCTCCGTCCTCGACCTCCTCACCAAGCCAAGCTTCACCGGACACGCTGCAATGCCAACTAGGCCATCGTCCTTGTCCTCTGCATTTGTTCACTGCCCATGTCGATTCATCGCTGCAGAAACTTCCCCGAGCCTCTCAGCCGCTCTGCTACCCCGCTGTGAGCTCCTAATCCTCCCCCTCGCTCACCCCTCTGTTCCCCTCCGCTAGCCGCCGCCCCGTGAAACCGAGCTCTGGCCGCCGCCGCGGACTTGCTACCGCCGAGCTCTGGCCGCCCCAAGGCCTTCCACGTGCCTCCCCTGGATGCGCACGAGCAAGGGCAACCCCCTTGTGCACTTGGCCTGACCTATTGCCGCCCGTCTCACCGCTTCGGTGATCCTCCGCCGCCTGAATGTTGCCAGCGACTAACGCCGACGGCTGCCGACGTGGCCTTGTCATTAGCAGCTAATGGCCGCGCTAATCACCCTAGAGCCACTGCCATGTGGGCCCAGCGCCCGTTTAGGTTAGCCTAATTTTTCTGTCTAGATTAGTGCTAAGCATGTGGCCCCACGTGTCAGCTGGACTTTGACTTAGTCAACGTTGAACGGGCCCACCTGTCGGCGACCTAACTAACCAAGGGTCATTGACCAATGGGTCCCGCGGGTCAGGTTTGACCTAGACCACCCCTTTTGACCTTCTGACGTCACACCGACATCATGCTGATGCAGTAAATGTTTCTGGCGTTTTTATTAATCCAGGAAATTCCAGAAAATAGTTAAAACTTCTAAAAATCTTATAAAATCAACCATAACTCCAAATGAAAAGTTTTATATATGAAAAATGATCAGAAAAAGCCAAAGAATCTGAATATGGCATTTGCATGCATGTTTGAACAAGTTAACCTAACTGAATAGGACAATTCATGATTATGGAATAAATGGTAATTAGTTTTGGAGTTGGAATTTGCTATAGGTTTGAATTCCACTTCAATGAATATGATTAACTGTTGCACTAGGTCAACTCAGTACTTTAATATGACATATCATTCATATGAATGTGCATTGCATTGAGTTTGGTTCCTTTTGTGTTTGCCGGTGGTTGTTCCCACTTAGTAGACGATGTTTTCGACGACGTGATCGACGACACCGATGAAGAGCTATACTATATTCTAAAAAGTGCCAGGCAAGCAAAACCCCCTTGTTCATTCCGATACAATCCCACTCTCTCGCTCCTGCTCTCTTACTACTGCATTAGGACAACAACGTTTCAACTGTTACATGCTGCGGTAGTTGAACCCCTTTCCTCTGCATGACCTGTCATTGCCACAGTAAATAGATGAAACCCACTAGCATGAGTAGGAGTTGTTTGAGCCCTGGTGTGCCTACTCATTCATGCTTGTTTGTCATGCCTGCTATTGCTTAGAGTTGTGTCAGGTTTGATTCATCGGGGATCAGTTGGAAAGTTGTGAACATGTCCTACTGTTGAGAGCTAAGTGTGTGAACACGGTTTGGTAACGGTAGCGGTGAGTGGACATGTAGGAGTACATGGTGGGTTGTCTCATTGCAGCCGTCCTCAGGAACTGAGTTCTGTGTTTGTGATCCATGAACAGTTACTACCACACATTGGGTTCCGGTAACTCGACCCCTCTCGACTTATTAATCAACATGATCTCTGTCCAGGAGTTGAACTAGTTTCTGGTGTTTGTAGGTAGTGTTAGTAGTCTACAAAGTGGCACCTGGTACAGGTGGGCTTGGGATAGACTAGGCACCGTGGCCGGGTATGCCAAGCGTCACTCGTTTGGTGGGCTTGGAACCCTGTACACATCATTTGGGGCCGTGAGCGACACCCCGGCCAGATCTTCTTGTAGAGGGAAACCGAATAGGTGATAAACCTGCACGAGAGACTTGTATGGTTAGTCAGGTCATGGCCGACTCCCTCGCCAGGCTTCCGCTTGAAGGTTGCCGATATACACGACGTGCACATGGTGGTAAGTGGCGAGAGCATGTGTGAAGAAGTACACCCCTGCAGGGTTAACATTATCTATTCGAATAGCCGTGTCTACGGTAAAGGACTTCTGGGTTGCCTGTACAGTTCATAGATAACTTGAACTGGATACTCTAAAATGCGCAAGATAAGCGTGAGTGCTATGGATGACGTTCTCGTAGGAAGAACGGAGCGGATCCATAGTGGTGTATTGATATGGTGAATATGTGGACTCGTGTGCGCCACCACAAAGGAGGTACTTGAAGTCGTAGTTTAGGATAGCCACCGAGTCAAAGCTGGCTTGCTGCATTTGAACTCCACCACCCCCTTTGTTGATAATGATGCATATGTAGCTAGTTCTGATGTAAGTCTTGCTGGGTACATTTGTACTCACGTTTGCCTATTTTATGTTCCTGTAGAGAGAATTGAGTCTTGCTATTAGTTCCACGTGGACTTGGACGGTTAGCTTGTTACCTCAGCTACGATCTTGTGCCCTCGGCAGGATCTGGTAGATAGTCAGGCTTCTCAGCCTTTTTCATTTGTAGATGTCTGTACTCAGACATGTTAAGCTTCCGCTTGTGCTTGACTTGTGTGCTCTGAATGTTGCGTCATGAGACCCATGTTTGTAATATCTCGCTCCTCAGAGCCTATTGAATAAATACTTTGAGTTGTAGAGTTTTGTTGTGATGCCACGTTGTATTTACACATATCGGGCATATTGTGTGTATGATTGAAATGCTTGGTATGTGTGGGATCCGACAACCTAGTTGTTTATCCTTGGTAGCCTCTCTTATGGGGAAATCTAGTCTAGTGCTTCCACTGAGCCATGGTAGTCTGCTATAGCCCGGTTTACCGGAGTCCTGCTAGCCCAGTTACTACTGCTCCAGAACACTTAGACTGGTCGGCATGTGATCCACTTTGTTCCTGTGTCTATCCCTTCGGGGAAATGTCACGCGGTGACTTCCGAAGTCCTCCAAGCCTGCTACAGCCCGGGTTCCCGGAGTCGTGTTAGCCCAATTGCTACAACTCAGATTCACACGTTGAGTCTAGAAATTCTTCAGTTATATAAGGGAATTGATTGTGGATGGGAACGTAAGGCTCTTTTTACTCCTTATACCTTATGTGATGAGGAGCATCCCACGTTCATCCCCATGTACACTCCGACTACTCTCCAAACCCCAAGAGGACATATGACGAGACATCGAACATACGCCATTGGACACAAGGTGAACTCGCTCCTCTCCAAACATTCACTTTCTACATGTGAGACATGGCTACTACCTCCAACGTGTGTGCTATGCCTGATCAGGTACTTAGAGGAAAGCAACAGAACCACCACATCCAACGGAAGAGCTAGCAAGGACGACAGGTACAAGGACCAAGAGAAGGAGCTGCCCAAAGCTACAGCCACCGGACGACCGGCCCAGCCCAGACGTCTGGCCCCTAAAGGTCACGCTAGCCCAAGGAAACCAGGCCAATGCATGGTACAGCGGCCGGACGTCTGACCAGGACCGGACGTCCGACGACTCCCAGGCCCCGGATGACCGAACCCCTCCGGACGTCCGGTACTTCTCCACCCGAGCCAAATCTACAGAACTCCGACGATCTACGGATTTCCGGACCGTCCCGAAGCTCCGACGACCGACGTCCTCCGGACGTCCGACGCCTGTGCGTCCGCCCGTGTGTTGGGCCGAAGCCACTTACCCTTTCATTCACCTAGACTATATATACTCCTCCACCGCCTAGCAAATAGGATAGCTCATTCTTAGGTGAGCTTTGCTCCTACCTTCTCCTCTTGAGAGAGAGAGAGACCACTCCCATGGAGTTCAAGGCCTCCATGTGAGAAGATCCACCTGTGGATATCAAGACCTCCTCTTGGAGATGACAATCATCAAGACCTCTCTCCTCATAGGATTGGGATGAACTAGTACTTTGTATCTTTCCTTTGTTGCTCTTGGATCATTGTATCTCTTGTGTGTTCTTGGATCTAGCATATGTGTGATTGGATCAAGTCAATTTGAGTATTTCCCATCTCTTGTGTTCTTTGTGTTCATCCTGTTCTTGGGGATTCCCCCTCCAATTCGTGAAAGATCTCCCCATAGGCTTCCACCCTACATCATCTTGGTATCAGAGCCATGATTAATCACGAAATTGGAGCCCCCCTCTATGTTTTCTAGCCTAGTTTTGTGTGATTTTGTCCTAATTTCAAAAATTCCCCACCAAAAATAGCCCCAAATTTTTTTGTGATTTGTTGGTTTGATGATGTTCTGTTGATTTGATCCATGGATTTGCTTGGTTTCAAGTGGATCTAGCATTTCCCCAAGTTTCCCCATCTTCCATCCACGAAATATCATCAATTTTGACCCCGAAATCTCCAATTTCCGCCCAAAATCGCGTCACGGATCTGAAATTTCGTGTTGACCCCAACCCACCGGACGACCGGCGATTTACGAACGTCCGGACCCCCACGAAGTACCGGACGTACGACCTTTCCCGCACGACCGGAACCCCTAACCCGAGCTGAATTTACAGATTTCCGACCTTCCCGGACGTCTGACGACCGGACATCCGACCTTTCCCGGACGTCTGTAACCTGTAGTTTCAGACTTCGACTGATTTTTGTTTTGTCCATAACTAATTCATCCGAACTCCGATTTTGACGTTCTTTAGCTCGTTTTGAAGCTATTGACATCCCCCATCCCACAAAATAACTACCAAAACCATTTGACTCCATCAAATTTTCCAAAATTTGGCAAGTTTGCCTAGGCCTTCCACCATATCATCCGCATAGCCACCACCGACTTCCGCAACCTAACCCATTTTGTTCACCATAGCATTAGTGGTTCCTTGAGTAGTGATTCGAGTCTCCTAAGGTGTTTCGGATACTTACAGACGATTGCTTCTTCATCAACCACCACCACCACTTCCGCATTGCCAAGTGCAAACCACCACCGCTTTCCGCTACCACCATTTGACATTTGTCATTTGAGATTTTAAGTTCGCGGTTTTTCCGTTTCCTAAGGTGTTTCGGCTACTTAGAGACGAGTCTCCATCATCTTGTTATGTACATCAAGAACACCGCCACTCATCATTGCAAAGCACGGTAACCTCGACGACACCATTGTATATTCCACTTGCCATTGCATTGTTAACCTCTAGCCCATTTTGCGTTACTTGCCTATCGAGACTAGCCATTTGAGTATTGCCGGCAACGTTACTTGTGCACATTAGTGATCACACTTCCCATAGCATACATACCATATCATCGTGGTGCATATATTGGTATCATATCTTGTGTCACAAGTTTGTTCCCACATATACACAATTGCTATCTTGGTTTGTGCATTGTGCAAAAGTGGCCATAGAAAAAAAAGAAATAAAGCTTTTAAGCAAAAGAAAGAGAGCAAAGAAGCTTGTAAGCAAGTGCCATAGCATCATACAACATTGCATATAAGATTGTCATATCCGATCATCTTGGATCATCTTGAGAGAAACACCGGGAACCATACATACATAGCATACTTGGGATAGAAAGTCTATCCATTTTGCATCTTATAGGTTGTGCACAAGTGTCGTATCCGCCTATTGAGCAATCGTGCTAGCGTCTCTCTTGAGTTGTGCAACATGAGCATTTTCCGTGGAATCCACATTTTGTGCTCATTCCTTGGTTGCACGACCCCATTTATCTATCCGTGTGTGTGTTTCCGTGTACCACATTTGCTATTGGTCTACTTGTTTCACTTACGAATTTGTGAATCTTTTCCAACATTATTGACTCTTGCTAACATTTTGCATCAAATTTGTGCCACTATCGTCACCGAGCTCTACCATAAGCCTTAGCTGTGTAGGTGTGAGAATTGACAAGATCTGGTACCAATTGTGCTATTTCCTTGTTACATTATTGAGTGATCATTGATCCATCTTCAACATTGGATAAGGTACATTGGTCTAGTTCTTTCCTTTCTTCCACTCACATTTGCTCGAGTATTGTGATGGATAAGCAAGGCATTTCATCTCCGGTATTCCACGACAACGACGACGGCGTGAAAAACTACATCACCAAAGCATCCATCTTCGATCTACAACGACAAATGCAAGGCGCACAATCAAGATTGCGAGAGCGCATAGTGAACATCTCCATCGACATTCGTCACTCCGAAGCAAGGAAAAGGGACTACATCGACAAGAAGCTGTCCGCACATAAAAAGGAGCAAGATGCAAGGATGGAGGAGATTAGAACCTTGATCAAGTCTTCTTCCCCTTCGTCATCTTCAAGGCGGCGACATTAAAGCCGCAAGTCTTCGGAGCGCGGCCACGATGCAAGTGCAAATCGTCCTCGTCCACATCTACATGGCGACCACCATCACTTTCCTGATCAACATCATCATGAAGGGCAAGTCACATCCAAGCATCATGTGCACGACAACGACGAATGACATCTACTACGAGCTCAAGCATGACAACGACATCATCATCATGAAGATGCTCCACAAGCGCAAATGCACAAGTCCCAACAAGCCCTACTTCACGCCAAGTCCAAGCTTCAAGAGCACAAAAGAAGACCGCGAGACGACCACCACCAAGACGGCGCTATGGCTACACCAACCACTTTGGCATCTTCGCCAAGTGCTATCAAGGCATCTTCGCCTTTGGACGTACGGCATCTTCGCCTACTTCCCACGAGTACGCCTACAACAACTTCATCAAGTCCAAGGACATACGAGCGAGGGCGACACTTCCATCTTCGGAAGCCCCTCAAGGACGATGGCCGAACATGGGAAACTCCCTTCGGTCATGGAGACGAGCTACGAGGTGCCACATCATATGGGCCTCCAACACCAAGAAGGCGACAAGACGGTCGAGTAAGGGCCATCCCTTCGACCACGGCGATAGGAGTCGACCATGGAGACATTTGCACCTACATCTCTCCGACACCCACATATGTCGAGATGCCCCAAGTGCCATGTGAGTAGAGCCACTACAACATGAGTGACACGAGTGACTCCACCATACGTGACATTGAGAGCATTTCCTATGAGAGGATGAGTGTGACCACAACTAGCCCCACACATGAGAGCATGCCACACATCCTATGTGAGGTTGAGCGCCATTTGTGTGACTCCTCCAACCATATGAGTGAGATCATCCTTGGGGGAGTGAGTGAGCCACAACACTTAGTGAGTGAGGTAGTTGACACGACACGTGAGGCCACCATGATTTCTAATGACTTAACCTCTACTCCTAGTGCGTTTTCTTCTTTCGTGCTAGGTCTCCAACATGACGACATGACTATCCTCGATGAGTCCATCCCTCCAATGGACAAAATGATGGCCATGGTGGACGATGATGAACCCCCCCACATGGTTCCATCAAGATGAAGATGACAACGAGACGATCTTTAACATCTCACCTACAACACATGAGCGCCGCTCCAAGGGTAACATAGGTGATGGTGCTTCTCTTGTCTCACTAGTGGACTATTTTGACATCAATTGCTCCCATGATGTTAACCCACCTATTACCATGCTTCATGCTAGTGAAACTTCTTCATGCCTTGACTTACCTATTTATGATGAATATGATGATGAGCATGTTGAGTTGCCTAGTTATGATGCTATGCTCCATAGGATATCATGTGAAAATTCTTTTGGTCACATTATGTTTGACAACCCATTGAACTTGTCATATGCTATGAGTGAGATCTCCCATATTGCATCATTACAATCTCAACATAGTAACTATGCATGCCCCATTAAAACAATCCCATTTGCACTAATGGCATAGATGACGAGATGATGATCATTGGCTTTTGCTTTTCATGTGATGATATTGACATGCTTCCTTTTCATGATTTGCGCAATTCATCTACTATGCCATGCCATGATCACATTGAACCAAATATGCATTGTTTTGGATGTTGTCAATATTCTCCACGTGATGTTTCTACTCTTGCTCATGAGGAGACCCCCATAGTTTCCTCATACATATTAGGAGATCTTGGTGCATTTCATACTTTGCATGATTCCCATGATAGTGTACACCATATGCATTCCATGAATAACAATGCTCTAGATATTTCTCATGACACATTACATCCTTTGAGTATCCATTATGCCATTCATAACAACAAACCTATCATGATGGATGACATGTTTCTATATCACGCATCTCATTTATTTGAGCATTGGCTATTTTGTGCTAACCGACACATGCATGTGCGCATCATGATGGATGATGTGTACATATACCATGCACACACTATTTTTCCTTTGTCTTTGTTTTGTGTAGGTACTCATGTATACTCGTCAACCTCTCAATCCCAAGAGTTGTCGAAACAAGCTCTCGGGAGCAACGACGCTTTGGGATCACGTGAATTGTCCTTACAACCATTCCCTTCGCGCAATAACTATGCGCATCTCTTCTACTTGGCTCTCACACAGCTATGGGCTATTTACCACTTGTCACCTTATGCCCATACTATTGTGTTCACTTTGCTTGTTATGCTTGCTCCTATGCCTTTGCCATGCAATTGTGACCCTTGTTTGCATCTACCCATGATTCACCATTATGACATTCCTATGTGTATTTGCATGCTTGGTGGAGATCCTTGTTCCTTTTGCCATGTTTATCATGTGCCCCATGCTATTGATGCTTATTGTGTTGGGAGAGTCATGATGCCCCATTGCTATTTACATATGGCCTCTCGCCAATACATTCATGCCAATCTACTCAAATCTTGCTTTCATGCTTATGATATATCATGTGCATTATTCATGCCCACTATTTGCACACACGACATGCTTGCCATGATTCCTTCTAGTATGTTGCATCTTCGCACTACTAGCATGCTTGAATTGATCGCTATGATTGCTTGCTATGTTGCATCACCCATGTTCCACTATTACTTGCTTTCTTGGGTTGATGACATATATGTTCATGCCTCTCACTTGATTTGTCATGATCATTGTCTCTTGTCTCCATTAGTTGCATATCTCATATCACCTTGTATTGAGTGCAACCATACTATGCTTATTGGTTATGTGAAGGCATACATGATGTACAACTCCAACATCTTTGGGAACTTTCTTGAGGTGAACTCCTTCTCTTTGAGCCATCCTCAAATACGCATATTGGATGGGTCAATCTTTCATTGTTGTTTCCTTCTTGTTGTCTACATGATACATCTCATGAACGGAGGAGCGACATTGGAGATTGGCTACATGGACCTTCACATTGAGGAGCGCCCGCACTTATTGGATGCACCTTCGGAACTCCACTCATGCCTTGACTTCGAGCTTTGGTACACCAACACCTCCATATTTGTTGATTGTGCTCATACATGTCATGCTCGATGGACATATCATAGTCACCTCGAGTTTGCACCCCATGCATGGATTGACTCTCATTATGCTTGTCTTGTTGCATCTATTTCCATGTCATCCATGATATATGAGCTTGTGCACTTCCTTAGCAAATTTGTTGTGCTCTACCTTGATGGCATATTCATACATCATGATCATTTTGTCCACCATCGATTGCATGATAACATACACATGTTGAGCATCCATTGCCATATTCATGCTATAGATAAACAGTCTCACTATGACATCATTTTGCACCGTGGTTGCATTAATCATATTTACAACACATTTGTGTGCACAATGAGTGCATTTCCTCCCATGAATGCTTTGCATCTCAGTCAAGATCATCTTCATAAGCTTCATGCGCTTTGTCACGACCAATCTTGCCGCACGGACTCATTCTTACATGATGGACACTTTGTGTGCGCTAACCATTGTATTTCCGAGTGTTGCTTGTGTTTGCTCTTTTTGCATGTCTATCACTCCAGTGACACCTTGGACTACTTGGATTGCGCCATGTCTTCAACTTCGTCCAACTACAAGTCCGTCTACAACAATCGTTTCCATGGTGATGAGGATCACGATCCAAGGTCGGATCTTTCCCAAGGGGGGGAGATGATGTGGAGCATCCCATGTTCATCCCCATGTACACTCTGACTACTCTCCAAACCCCAAGAGGACATATGACGAGACCTCGAACATACGCCATTGGACACAAGGTGAACTCGCTCCTCTCCAAACCTTCACTTTCTACATGTGAGACATGGCTACTACCTCCAACGTGTGTGCTATGCATGATCAGGTACTTAGAGGAAAGCCACGGAACCACCACATCCAACGGAATAGCTAGCAAGGACGCCAAGTACAAGGACCAAGAGAAGGAGCTGCCCGAAGCTACAGCCACCGGACGACCGGCCCAGCCGGGCGTCCGGCCCCTGAAGGTCACGCCAGCCCAAGGAAACCAGGCCAACGCATGC
Source organism: Aegilops speltoides (assembly GCA_021437245.1). NCBI lineage: Eukaryota > Viridiplantae > Streptophyta > Magnoliopsida > Poales > Poaceae > Aegilops > Aegilops speltoides. The sequence continues at coordinate 218,282,616 of CM038141.1, read as the reverse complement.
TACAGCGGCCGGACGTCCGACCAGGACCGGACGTCCGACGACTCCCAGGCCCCGGACGACCGAACCCCTCCGGACGTCCGGTACTTCTCCACCCGAGCAAAATCTATGGAAGTTCGATGATCTACGGATGTCCGGACCGTCCCGAAGCTTCGGACGACCGACGTCCTCCGGACGTCCGACGCCTGTGCGTCCGCCCATGTGTCGGGCCGAAGCCACTTACCCTTTCATTCACCTAGACTATATATACTCCTCCACCTCCTCCTAGTTAAGGTTAGCAAATAGGATAGCTCATTCTTAGGTGAGCTTTACTCCTACCTTATCCTCTTGAGAAAGAGAGAGAGACCACTCCCATGGAGTTCAAGGCCTCCATGTGAGAAGATCCACTTGTGGATATCAAGACCTCCTCTTGGAGATGACAATCATCAAGACCTCTCTCTTCATAGGATTAGGATGAACTAGTACTTTGTATCTTTCCTTTGTTGCTCTTGGATCATTGTATCTCTTGTGTGTTCTTGGATCTAGCATATGTGTGACTGGATCAAGTCAATTTGAGTATTTCCTATCTCTTGTGTTCTTTGTGTTCATCTTGTTCTTGGGGATTCCCCCTCCAATTCGTGAAATATCTCCCCATAGGGTTCCACCCTACATCATTATGCCCTCTGATCTGAGTCATCTTATCTTTCCTGTGGGGTTAAGGAACTAGGCTTTCTCTTCTTTCTATCAGGATCATGTGTTACTAATCCGTAGACTTATAGGATTGATGGTTTCAAGCCTCAATACAGTTCCTACTACTTTCGTGTGTTGGTAGTTGAACTCAGAACCTTGATATTGTGATGTTAAGTAGTTATGCCACCTTTTTGTAGGATGTTTCAAATCTTTTCGAGCATTTACAACAATTATGTTGTCCGAGTCTTCCCAGGTTTCTAAAATAGTCTGATGCATTTGCAAATCCCTTCTTACCATTCCAAAGTTCCTTTGTACCAGATCAACCACACAAACTAGTGTGTTGAGGTACTGCCTCGGCATTTATGTTGGAGCTATCATTATGACCCTAGGTGTCTAGAGTATCACCTAGTAATCTAGCCATGTGTTGTGTTCCCAGTGTGATGGTTCTGGCCTTCATTCTCGAAAGCATCCCGTGATGCCACATAGTTAGTAGGCATTCCACTCCTGGGTGTCTTGAACCCGAGATTTCCCTACTTACCTCATGTTGATAGCGTTTGTTAGTTCCTTTAGGTTATTAGTAACCTTTGTGATAGTCCTCGAGGTCGATGGTATTTCTTTCTTCCAAATACCATGAACCATTCTTGGTAGAAGTTCTTTTGAACCGAAAGATCACAACAAGAGTGGTCTCGATGAGTTCCCCTTCTATATTACGATTCTGCCAAACCTACCTCTCTGCATGGATTGTCCAGAAGAAATATGTTGGATTCGTTCGACATTCTAATCCATGCGTCCACAACTCAGAAAATCGTATGTTCTTTGAGTTGTCACCCTTAGTCGTCTTCTGACCCTCGTCTATCAATTGATAGTTAAGAGTATGTGTGCGATCGTGTTCATCGATGCGTAATTATTCCTGTGGTCCGTCAAGCCATTCTATTCCAGAATGACTAGGAGAAACAAACTCCAGTACCTCATCCACATCCAGGATTGGGTCAAAGTAGTTGTACCTCGCAGATCAAAATGACAACCAGGCTTTTGTTCTGTTCTACCCTGAAGTATTACCCACTTTATGTCAGGAATGTCATGAGAGTTGCACCTTCTCATTGGATTCTCGACGTAGTGATACTTCTTGCTATCATTATATATTCCTCGGTTCCGTGTTGTCACAACCATAGTGCCGACAAGTGAATCGTGATGTGTGAAATCTATACTCCTAGCAACTGATGTCTACTACACAACCTTCTTCTTGTGGACGTTGTTGGGCCTGCAAGTGCACAGGTTTGTAGGACAGTAGCAAATTTCCCTCAAGTGTATGACCTAAGGTTTATCAATCCGTAGGAGGCGTAGGATGAAGATGGTCTCTCTCAAGCAACCCTGCAACCAAATAACAGAGAGTCTCTTGTGTCCCCAACACACCCAATAAAATGGAAAATTGTATAGGTGCACTAGTTCGGCGAAGAGATGGTGATACAAGTGCAATATGGATGGTAGATATAGGTTTTTGTAATCTGAAAATATAAAAACAGCAAGGTAACTAATGATAAAAGTGAGCGTAAACGGTATTGCAATGAGTTGAAACAAGGCCTAGGGTTCATACTTTCACTAGTGCAAGTTCTCTCAACAATAATAACATAGATAGATCATATAACAATCCCTCAACATGCAACAAAGAGTCACTCCAAAGCCACTAATAGCGGAGAACAAACGTAGAGATTATGGTAGGGTATGAAACCACCTCAAAGTTATTCTTTCGGATCGATCTATAAAAGAGTCTGTACTAGAATAAAACCTTAAGACACAAATCAACCAAAACCCTAATGCCACCTAGATACTCCATTGTCACCTCAAGTATCCGTGGGCATGATTATACGATATGCATCACACAATCTTAGATTCATCCAACCAACATGAAGTACTTCAAAGAGTGCCCCAAAGTTTCTATCGGAGAGTCAAGAACGTGTGCCAACCCCTATGCATAGGTTCCCAATGTCACAAAACCCGCAAGTTGATCACCAAAACATACATCAAGTGGCACATGATATCCCATTGTCACCAGAGATAATCACAGCAAGACATACATCAAGTGTTCTCATAAAAGACTCAATCTCATAAGATAACTTCAAAGGGGAAACTCAATTCATCACAAGAGAGTAGAGGGGGAGAAACATCATAAGATCCAACTACAGTAGCAAAGCTCGGGATACATCAAGATCGTGCCATAGAGGGTACACGAGAGAGAACACGAGAGAGAGAGAGATCAAACACATAGCTCTGGTACATACCCTCAGCCCCGAGGGTGAACTACTCCCTCCTTGTCATGAATAGTACCGGGATGATGAAGATGGCTAGCGCTGATGGGTTCCCCCTCCGGCAGGGCGCCGGAAAGGGATCTCGAGAGGTTTTTGGTGGCTACAGAAGCTTGCTGCGGCGGAACTCCCGATCTATCTTCTCTTCTGGAAGTTGTAGGGTACGTAGGTATATATGGGTGCAAGGGGTACGTCGGTGTAGCTAAGGGGGCCCCACGAGGCAGGGGCGCGCCCCAGGGGGGAGGGCACGCCCCCCACCCTCGTGAGCACCTCCCGTATCTTCTGACGTGGAGTCCAAGTCTATCAAGTGGGTTTCCTTCCAAAAATAACTTCTCCAGTTGATTTCCTTCCGTTTTGACTCCGTCTGATATTCCTTTTCCTTGAAACACTGAAATAGGCATAAAACAACAAATCTGGGCTGCGCCTCCGGTTAATAGGTTAGTCCCAAAAATAATATAAAAGTTGATAATAAAGCCCAATATTGCCTAAAACAGTAGATAAAGTAGCATGGAGCAATCAAAAATTAAAGAGACGTTGGAGATGTATCAGGAATCCCCAAGCTTAATTCCTGCTCGTCCTCGAGTAGGTAAATGATAAAAAGAGAATTTTTGATGCCTAGTGATACTTTGGCATAATTTCAATGTAAATCTTCTTAATTGTAACATGAATATTCAGATCCGAAAGATTCAAGACAAAAGTTCATATTGACATAAAAATAATAATACTTCAAGCATACTAATCAAAGCAATCATGTCTTCTCAAAATAGCATGGCAAAAGAAAGTTCGTCCCTAAAAAATCATATAGTTAGGCTATGCTTCATTTTCGTCACACAAAGATGTTCCCAACTTCTATACCCCCAATGACAAGCCTAGCAATTGTTTCATAGTTAAATAATCTCAAACTTTTCAACTTTCACGCAATACATGAGCGTGAGCCATGGATATAGCACTATGGGTGGAATAGAATATGATGATGGGGATTGTGTGGAGAAGACAAAAAAGGAGAAAGTCTCACATTGACGAGGATAATCAACGGGATATGGAGATGCCCATTAATTGATGTCAACATGAGGAGTAGGGATTGCCATGCAACGGATGCACTAGAGCCATGAATGCTCAACAAAAGAAAACTAGTGGGGTGTGCATCCAACTCGTTTGCTCATGAAGACCTAGGGCATTTGAGGAAGCCCATCGTAGGAATATACAAGCCAAGTTCTAAAATGAAAAATTCCCACTAGTATAATGTCAGGACCCCGACTCAATGTCACATCGATCTAGCCTGTAACACCTCATATCACTTTGCGGCCTCACGCACGGTATCCCCACGGGTGTCGCCTTACCTTTGCCCGGGACCGTTTGCGTCTGTTGGCACACGTATATGATAGTGTCGCTAGCATCCATATGAAAAGGAGCCCGGCTGACATGGCTAGTCGTAAACCCAAAGTGGCATAGACTTACAGGACAGCATCCATGACCCAAAGATCGAACGTCTCGGTCATCGACAAGTAAGTTCGGGCTGTAGCATCGGGCTAGCAGACTCGATAAACCGGGCTGTAGCGGGCTAACAGATCCGTACTCAACGTGTGACATTTCCCGAAGGACGTATACAGAACGAAGAAGGACACATGCCGGCCAGCCTAAGTGTTCGGAGCAAGAGCAAGCTACCATGGCTCGGTGGAAACGCTAGGAGACATTTCCGTAAGAGAGGCTACTAAAGATAAACAACTAGATAGTCGATCCCACACATACCAAGCATTTCAATAACATACACACAATATGCTCGATATGTGCAAATACAACATGGCATCACAACATGACTCTCGACTCAAGTATTTATTCATTAGGCTCAGGAGCGAGATATTACAAACATAGGTCTCATGACCCAACATTCAGAGCATACAAATCAAAGCACAAGCGGAAGCTAACATGTCCGAGTACGTACATCTACAAATGAAAAAGGCTTAGAAGCGACTATCTACTAGATCTGCCGAGGGCACAAGATCGTAGCTGAGGTATCAAGCTAAACGTCAAGTCCAAGCGGAACTACTAGCGAGGCTGAAGTCTCTCTGCAAAAACATAAAATAGGCAAACGTGAGTACAAATGTACCCAAAGAAGACTTACATCGAAACTAACTACATATGCATCATTATCAACAAAGGGATGGTGGGGTTTAAGCTGCAGCAAGCCAGCTTTGACTCGGTGGCTATCCTAAACTACATTCGCAAGTAACTCTTTTGAGGTGGCGCACACGAGTCCACATATTCACCATATCAATACACCACTATGGATCCGCTCCGTCTCCCTCACGAGAACGCCATCCATAGCACTCACGCTTATCTTGCGTATTTTAAAGTATCCACTTTCACTTGTCTATGAACTGTTATAGGCAACCCGAAGTCCTTTACCGCGGACACGGCTATTCAATAGATGATGTTAACCTGCGGTGTACTTCTTCACACGCTCTCACCACTTACCGCCGTTTACACGACATGTACTCGGCAACCTTCAAGCGGAAGCCCAACGAGGGTGTCGACCACGACCTACCTAAACACTCAAGTCCCTAGTCCAGGTTTATCGCCTATTCGGGTTCCATCCATGAGGAGATCCGGCCGAAAAGTTTCGCTCACAGCCCCAAACGATGTGAGCGGGGTTCCCGAGACACGAAACGGGCGCCTGTACACGTGCCACGTGCCTACCGCATCACAGCCCACCCCTACGGTCAGCACAAGCACGGCCTCCAAAGATACTACAAACACGAAACTACTTGCAACTCTTGGATAGAGGACAAGGGTGATTAAGAAGCCGAGAGGGTCCATTGGTTTTGGGCCCAATGCGTGGTAGTTGCTGAATCATGGATCACAAACACGTAACTCAGTTCACGAGGACGGCTGCAATGAGACAACCCACCATGTACTCCTACATGGCCTCTCACCGCTACCTTTACCAAATCGTGTTCACACACTTAGCTCACACATAGTAGGACTTGTTCACACACCTCGATTCATCCTCGATGAATCGGACCCGACTCAACTCTAAGCGATGGCAGGCATGACAAACAAGCATGTATGAGTAGGCACAACAAGGCTCAAACAACTCCTACTCATGCTAGTGGGTTTCATCTATTTACCGTGGAATGACAGTCATGCAAAGGATAAAGGGTTCAGCTACGCAGCAAGTAATGATGAAACGTTGTTGTCCTAATGCAGTAAAATAGAGCAGGAGCGAGAGAGTGGGATTATATCGGAATGAACAAGGGGGTTTTGCTTGCCTGGCACTTCTGAAGATATTATAGCTCTTCATCGGTGTCATCGAACTCATCGTCGGAACCACGTCTATCGAGAGGGGACAAACACCGGCAACTGAGAAAGAACACAATCAATGCAATGCTACAATATGATGCATGATCATGACATGGCAATATGCTGTGATTTGAGCTAATGCATCTAGCTATGATTTAAATGAAGTTGGTTTGAATACATGATCCAAATTCAAACTCCATATATGATTATTTAAATGCCCTTTATTTGTTTTGTCCAAAAAAGAGGACAAACATTGTTCAAACATGCATGAAAATGGTACAGATGGATTCCTTGAATTTTTCTGATAATTTTTCATATATAACTTATTTCATTTGGAGTTACGGTTGAATTTCTATGAATTTTAGAAGTTTTGGATATTTTCTGGAATTTCCTGAATAAAAATAATTCCAGAAAATACTTATTTCGTCAGCATTGCGTCACTATGACGTCAGCAGGTCAACAGACGCTGCTGCTGGTCAAACCTGACCAGTGGGGTCCACTGGTCGGTGACTGCGGCTGGTTAGTGCTGCTGACGTGTGGGCCCAGTCAACGGCCACGTCAGCTTGGTTAAAGTGGACGCGTGGGCCACTGTGTTTAGATTAATCTTAATCTATTCCTGTTAGCTGGTTAGTTAGGCAGTGGGGCCCGCATGTCAGTGAGAGTGTGGGTTAATTAGTGGAGTCATTAACTACTAATGACGGTGCCACGTCAGCCACCGGCGTTTCGCCGGCGACGACCATGGCCGACGGCGGAGATGCACCGTGTGCTCGCTACGGAGCCCCATTCGACGCGTGGTTTGCTCCTACGGTTTCCTGGGAGTGTGGCGCATCCAAAGCAACAAGCGGCAGTAGCAGGGGTGGCCGGAGCTGACGGTGGCGAGCTCTTTTGCGGCCGCCGGAGTTCGGCCAACGGCGGGTTAGGCGATGCGGGGCGCTAGGGGAGGCATTGGTGTGTGCTACGTGCTCCTGGTGAGGTTTGGAGCACGGTGGTGTGCCCGGCTTTGAGCCACGGTGGCTCTGGCCACGGCGGCGACGAGGCACGGCGGCGGCGAGCTCTCAGGACCGGCGGAAACAACGGCTAGAGCGGCCAAATGGCACGGGAAGAAAAGGGGGACGGGTCAGCGGCTCACCGCGAGTCCAACGAGTGTGAGGGCGAGGCCGGGGACGCTCTGTGGGCGGCGAATCAAGCGATGGCGGCCGTCGGTGCAGAGGAGGTAAGGACGGGGACGTCACGGCGGAGCTCGGGGGCGCGTCGGAGAGGCGAGGGGGAGGCGGTGGCCGCGGTGGTGGCGAACGGTGGCGACGAACCCATTCGGTAGGCTGGGGATCGACGAAGGAGAGGGCAGTGGAAGAGCGAGAGGGTGCAGCGAGTGAGGGAAGAGGCAGAGGGGGCTGCGGAGCGTCTCCAGACGCGTCGGGGGCGCCTCGGTGGCAAGCATGAGGTGGAGCTTCGGTAGCCTGTCGACATGCCTCGCCATCTTGGCAGAGGTTGAAGACAGCATTTGTGGCCAATGGGCTGGGCCGCCACCGGAGTTGGGCTGTGGGCTGCCAGTGGGCGTCGGGTAAGTCTGGTGAGCCTCTGTTCTTTCCTATTTTTTTATTTTCTGTTATTTTGTTTTGATTTAGTTTGAGAACTAAATCATTTAAAACTTTCTGTAAATTTTATGTGAGCTCAGGAACTAGTCCAAGGTCACAGGAAACTTACAAAAAATATTTGAACTTTATTTCTTTTATAACAAAAATAAATTCAACTCAAATATGTCATTGATTTAAGTCAAATGCCCAAAATAAATATTTCTGTGATTCCAAAAATATTGGTTTGAATTTTACCTCATGCCAATATTTTTACAGAATAACATGAACATTTTCTTGGACTCATTTGATGAGATTTAAATGTTGGTTATTTTTAGAGGTTTTCTGAGGCTTTGAAAATTCCTCAATTCAAATTTCATTTGAATTTAAACATGATGCACACATGGAAGCTAGCATAGGTCAGGCCAGAACTAGGGATGTGACAACTCACCCCCACTAAACAAGAATCTCGCCTCGAGATTCAAGGCGTGAGGTAAGAAGACAAAGGGGACACTAAGTATCACAAACTTCATGATCCAATTGTCCTTCTCGAGGATGCTGATTCATTGCTTCAAATCGATCTTGACGTCTTTGCTTTCGAGATCTTCATTCAACATGATGACAAGAAGAAAGGGAAAACTCTAGAAGGATCGATCTCCTCGAAGATCGAACAACTTAGGATCAACTCGTGGATTGAGACATGGAAACATCTCCCAAGCTGAGACATGAAGCATACATCTGAAGGAATGGAGTGAGATAGTGACGATTCTACCCTTAAGAGGGTGGTGAATGGTTGTCATCGTAGCGAGGAGTTGAGTTGCCATAATACCATAGCGATGCACCTTAGGGAAGGTGACTCGTAGAAATAATTCCTTAAGTGGCAAAAAGAATCACCTTTGATTTAGAGATCATTGAAACTCTTTATACCAGCCTAAGGCAAATCATAATCGATCATTTGAAGGAGTCCGGAGGAATGACATTCTCGGGCCAGAATGGATGATGTGGATTACCTTGTTGAAAACAACACAAGGGATGATTTTAGTAACTGGGGAGAAGCTCAACAGCAGAGAGTGATTCCACTATTGGAATGGTTATAGCATAACCGAGGAAACTGAGAGCAATCCCAGTTAGTGCCGATGATAACACCTAGCGCTTGTGGGTGCTCTCAAGAACTTGAGCATTTCCATATTCATCAAGGTTTTACCAACATCCGTGTCAAGGGTGCTGACAACACAACATACCACCATGATGAATAGCGATGGATGATGCAGATGCCAAGGAAGATAACACTTTCTCAGATTTCACCTTAGCGAGGCCAAGGGGACGAAATCTGGATGATCGACCGAGAGACATTTAGCACTCCGCTTCTAATGTTCTCCTTGATGTACTAGCGTATCCTATTCATAGATATGGTTTGATATCTAGAACATCAAGTAAAAGGTCGGACTTCGGGTACACAAAAATCATAAGGCATAGCTAGGGAGTAAATCCTACAAGGTCCTTATGGGAAGGTGGCCAACTTCTTCAATCAAGATACTACATTAACAGGTCTTCCGGTTGGGTGTGTTGGCCACGACATTCACTTTACCGGTTACAGAGAGACCAATATTATAATTCTTGGGAAACGTTCCAACCATCATATCTGCCTGAGATTCAGATCTGGTTGGTGTTAGAATAATCTAGACTCATCGAGTCTAGAAAGTAAAATGAAGGTTTGCAATACAAATCGACGAGATGACGTTGCGAGAACCTCAGGGAATGAACTACGATAGCAAGCTCCAAAACATGAGCTGGTTCTGCTACAAACATGTGAACACGTTGTCCCAGACAAGCATGACCAAGTAGTAGTCTTATAATAAAACACTACCGAGTTCAGGAGGGGAACCATCATCGAGGATGTCGAAGTCCTTCCATAAGTCTTGCTCTTAAGAAGGAACTTCTTCTCCTTGAACAAATCAACCAGTGGCTTGGGGTGCTAGGGATACGTATAGAATGAAGATGATCAGTCTATCAGACCATAGAATACTTCGCACATGCATGACTGACTTGGGATGATTCCAAAGAAAACAAAAACAATCTTTCTCGAACTCACGGCGATAACTTGCACCAAATGCACGTGTATTAGAGAAAGTCACTTCTTTCATCCAAGCATATTCTTCATGAATGAAACACGAAGATAATGCTTATATAAGTTTCCAATACTAGCTGAATGTTCAACACGAATCATGGAGGAGATAAAAATGTTGCTGATGGGCTCAACAACAACTCATCTAGGTTTCCATATAAGTGGAATTCCACAATTATGTGAACAAGGCGATAGCATCGGTCAGACCAAAAGATATAACGGTGTATGCCCGAGGAAACAACCATGCGTAAGACAACATTACGAATATCATTGGTTCTGATTTGATTTGATGATAGCCCATACTCAAATCAAAGGTTTGGGGTCAGACAATAGATCCAACAATTGACCAGGAGGATTAATCAATGAAGATATCATCTTTCTTCAACATACATATAAGATATCCCTTAACATGAGCTAAGTCAGACAAGATTTTATCTTCCAACTCTCCAAGTTGTTGTTTAGCTTAACCAACTAGCTCAGGGGTATGCAATACAGATTCTTGGAGAAGGGGTGGTTTATATGAAACCAACTTGATCACGAACTCAACATAGCGGGCAGGTGACAACCTGGTAATACTTTCGAGAAGATATTCGGAAAAATCACGAACCACCGCTATGTTACTAAGCTCGAGAGCAATCTTGCTTTTCAGGGCAAGATGATATGATCAAAAGAGCGAGGGTTTGACAAGATCCTAACTCATTGATCGGAGAGTGCACCGGAAATAAGGACTAGATAGCACAATCATACTTAGGGTGATGATTCAAAAATCAACATGCTAAGAGTGAGGTTAATGTCCTTTAACTACTAAGCAACAAAGTTGCTAGGAGTATTGATTTCACACATCACGAATCACTTGTCGGTATTCCGGTTGTGACAACACGGAACCGAGGAATGAGTAATGATGGCGAGGAGTATCACTGCATCAAGGATTCATCAGAGATAGTGCAATTCTCATGACGATCCTGACGCAAAGATGGTAACACTCCAAGGTAGAACAGAACAAAAGTTGGATTGGCAGTTTGATCTGTGGAATACAACTGCTTTGACCCAATCCTAGATATGGATCAGGTTCTGGAGTTTGTTTCTCCTAGTCATTCCAGAATAGAATGGCTTGACGGACCACAAGAGTAATAGGTATCGATGAACAATCGCACGCATAATCTTGACTATCAAATGATAGACGGGGGTCAGAATACAACTAAAGAGGGACAACCCAAAAGGACATACGATTTTCTGAGTTGTGGATGCATAGATTAGTATGTCGAACCAAGTTCAACATATTTCTTCCAGATAACCCATGCAGAAAGGTAGAACTGGCAGAGTCACAACATAGAATCGATAATTCATCGAGAGCACTTTTGTTGTGATCTTTTGGTTCAACGAGGAACTGCTGCCATAAGTAGTTCATGGTATTTGGAAGAATGATATACCACGAACCTCGAGGACTATCGCAAAGGTTACTAATAACCTAAAGGAACGAGCAAACACTATCAACATGAATTGAGTAGGGTGAATATCGGGTTCAAAACCCAGGAGTAGAATACCTACTACTAAATGGCATCACGGGATGCTTTCGAGAATGAAGGCCAGAGTCATCACACTGGGATACAAATCATGGCTAGATTGCTAGATGATCCCCTAAGACACCTAGGGTCATAATAATAATTCCAACATATATGTCGAGGCAATAGAATACCTCAACTCAGCATTTAGTGTGATTAACCTGGCTCAAAGGAGCATCAAAACTAGAGGGAAAGGATTTGCAAGTGCATCAGACTATTTAGAAACCTGGGATGACTCGGACAGCATAACGGCTGTAAATGCTCAAAAGATTGGAGACATGCTACAAAAATGGTGGCATAGCCACTCCGAAGCACAATATCAAGGTTTCGAGATCGCAGCTTATGAACATACGAAGTAGTAAAAACTGAGCTGAGATTTGGAGCTAACAATTGCATAAGTCTATGGATTAGTAACACGTCATCCTAATAGATAGATGAGAAGGCCTAGTTCTTAATCCCCGTAGAAGAGAAGAGGATGACTCAGATCAGAAGGCCATGAGGTATAAGGAGTAAAAAGAGCCTTACGTTCCCATCCCACAATCAATTCCCCTACATAACTAAAGCATTTCTAGACGCAACTTCGACCAGTTTGGCTTGGTAATCCTACACGCAGTCAAGCTCTGATACCAAGGCTGTCAGGACCCCGACTCAATGTCACATCGATCTAGCCTGTAATACCTCATATCACTTTGCGGCCTCACGCACGGTATCCCCACGGGTGTCGCCTTACCTTTGCCCGGGACCGTTTGTGCCTTTTGGCACACGTATATGATAGTGTCGCTAGCATCCATATGAAAAGGAGCCCGGGCTGACATGGCTAGTCGTAAACCCAAAGTGGCATAGACTTACAGGACAGCATCCATGACCCAAAGATCGAACGTGTCGGTCATCGCAAGTAAGTTCGGGCTGTAGCACTGGCTAGCGTGACTCGTAAAACCGGGCTGTAGTGGGCTAACAGGATCTGGTACTCAACGCGTGACATTTCCCGACGGGACGTATACCAGAACGAAGAAGGAAACATGCCGGCCAGCCTAAGTGTTCCGGAGCAGTAGCAAGCTACCATGGCTCGGTGGAAACACTAGGAGACATTTCCGTAAGAGAGGCTACTAAAGATAAACAACTAGATAGTCGATCCCACACATACCAAGCATTTCAATAACATACACACAATATGCTCGATATGTGCAAATACAACATGGCATCACAACATGACTCTCGACTCAAGTATTTATTCATTAGGCTCCGAGGAGCGAGATATTACAAACATAGGTCTCATGACCCAACATTGAGCATACAAATCAAAGCACAAGCGAAGCTAACATGTCCGAGTACGTACATCTACAAATGAAAAAGGCTTAGAAGCCCGACTATCTACCGAGATCTGCCGAGGGCACAAGATCGTAGCTGAGGTATCAAGCTAAACGTCGAAGTCCAAGCGGAACTACTAGCGAGACTGAAGTCTCTCTGCAAAAACATAAAATAGGCAAACGTGAGTACAAATGTACCTAGCAAGACTTACATCAGAACTAACTTCATATGCATCATTATCAACAAAGGGGATGGTGGGGTTTAACTGCAGCAAGCCAGCTTTGACTCGGTGGCTATCCTAAACTACGACTGCAAGTAACTCTTTTGAGGTGGCGCACACGAGTCCACATATTCACCATATCAATACACCACTATGGATCCGCTCCATCTCCCTACGAGAACGCCATCCATAGCACTCACGCTTATCTTGCGTATTTTAAAGTATCCACTTTCACTTGTCTATGAACTGTTATAGGCAACCCAGAAGTCCTTTACCGCGGACACGGCTATTCGAATAGATGATGTTAACCCTGCAGGGGTGTACTTCTTCACACACGCTCTCACCACTTACCGCCGTTTACACGACATGTACTCGGCAACCTTCAAGCGGAAGCCCAACGAGGGTGTCGGCCACGGCCTACCTAAACACTCAAGTCCCTAGTCCAGGTTTATCGCCTATTCGGGTTCCATCCATGAGGAGATCCGGCCGAAGTTTCGCTCACAGCCCCAAACGATGTGAGCAGGGTTCCCGGGACACCAAATGGGCGCCCGGTACACCGTGCCACGTGCCTACCGCATCACAGCCCACCCCTACGGTCAGCGCTGCGCACGGCCTCTAGCATACTACAAACACCAGAAACTACTTGCAACTCCTGGACAGAGGACAAGGGTGATTAAGAAGCCGAGAGGGTCCATTGGCTTCGGGCCCAATGCGTGGTAGTAGCTGAATCATGGATCACAAACACAGAACTCAGTTCCTGAGGACGGCTGCAATGAGACAACCCACCATGTACTCCTACATGGCCTCTCACCGCTACCTTTACCAAATCGTGTTCACACACTTAGCTCACACATAGTAGGACTTGTTCACACACCTCTGATTCATCCTCGATGAATCAGACCCGACTCAACTCTAAGCAGTAGCAGGCATGACAAACAAGCATGTATGAGTAGGCACAACAAGGCTCAAACAACTCCTACTCATGCTAGTGGGTTTCATCTATTTACTGTGGAATGATAGGTCATGCAAAGGATAAAGGGGTTCAGCTACCGCAGCAAGTAACAGATGAAACGTTGTTGTCCTAATGCAGTAAAATAGAGCAGGAGCGAGAGAGTGGGATTATATCGGAATGAACAAGGGGGTTTTGCTTGCCTGGAACTTCTGAAGATATTATAGCTCTTCATCGGTGTCATCGAACTCATCGTCGGAACCACGTCTATCGAGAGGGGACAAACACCGGCAACTGAGAAAGAAAACAACCAATGCAATGCTACAATATTATGCATGATCATGACATGGCAATATGCTGTGATTTGAGCTAATGCATCTAGCTATGATTTATATGAAGTTGGTTTGAATACATGATCCAAATTCAAACTCCATATATGATTATTTAAATGCCCTTTATTTGTTTTGTCTAAAACAGAGGACAAACATTGTTCAAACATGCATGAAAATGGTACAGATGGATTCCTTGAATTTTTCTGATAATTTTTCATATATAACTTATTTCATTTGGAGTTACGGTTGAATTTCTATGAATTTTAGAAGTTTTGGATATTTTCTGGAATTTCCTGAATAAAAATAATTCCAGAAAGTACTTATTTCGTCAGCATTGCATCACTATGACGTCAGCAGGTCAACAGACGCTGCTGCTGGTCAAACCTGACCAGTGGGGTCCACTGGTCGGTGACTGCGGCTGGTTAGTGCTGCTGACGTGTGGGCCCAGTCAACGGCCACGTCAGCTTGGTCAAAGCTGACGCGTGGGCCACTGTGTTTAGATTAATCTTAATCTATTCCTGTTAGCTCGTTAGTTAGGCAGTGGGGCCCGCATGTCAGTGAGAGTGTGGGTTAATTAGCGGAGTCATTAACTACTAATGACGGTGCCACGTCAGCCACCGGCGTTTCGCCGGCGACGACCATGGCCGACGGCGGAGATGCACCGTGTGCTCGCTACGGAGCACCATTCGACGTGTGGTTTGCTCCTACGGTTTCCTGGGAGTGTGGCGCATCCAAAGCAACAAGCGGCAGTAGCGGGGGTGGCCGGAGCTGACGGCGGCGAGCTCTTTTGCGGCCGCCGGAGTTCGGCCAACGGCGGGTTAGGCGATGCGGGGCGCTAGGGGAGGCGTTGGTGTGTGCTACGTGCTCCTGGTGAGGTTTGGAGCACGGTGGTGTGCCCGGCTTTGAGCCACGGTGGCTCTGGCCACGGCGGCGATGAGGCACGGCGGCGACGAGCTCTCGGGACCGGCGGAAACAACGGCTAGAGCGGCCAAATGGCACGGGAAGAAAAGGGGAACGGGTCAGCGGCTCACCGCGAGTCCAACGAGCGCGAGGGCGAGGCTGGGGACGCTCTGTGGGCGGCGAATCAAGCGATGGCGGCCGTCGGTGCAGAGGACGAAGATGGCGTCGGTGACGGCGCTCCAGGGCGTCCGGCGTCTTGTGGCTCCATGGTAAGGACGGGGACGTCACGGCGGAGCTCGGGGGCGCGTCGGAGAGGCGAGGGGGAGGCGGTGGCCGCGGTGGTGGCGAACGGCGGCGACGAACCCGTTTGGTTGGCTGGGGATCGACGAAGGAGAGGGCAGTGGAAGAGCGAGAGGGTGCAGCGAGTGAGGGAAGAGGCAGAGGGGGCTGTGGGGCGTCTCTAGACGCGTCGGGGGCGCCTCGGTGGCAAGCATGAGGTGGAGCTCGGGCGCGCGCGCTGTCGACACGCCTCTGCCTACTGGCAGAGATTGAAGACAGCCGCTGTAGGCCAATGGGCTGGGCCGCCAGCTGGAGTTGGGCCAGGTGGGCTGCCAGGTGGGCGTCGGGTAAGTCTGGTGAGCCTCTGTTCTTTCCTATTTTTTTATTTTCTGTTATTTTGTTTTGATTTAGTTTGAGAACTAAATCATTTAAAACTTTCTGTAAATTTTATGTGAGCTCAGGAACTAGTCCAAGGTCACAGGAAACTTACAAAAAATATTTGAACTTTATTTCTTTTATAACAGAAATAAATTCAACTCAAATATGTCATTGATTTAAGTCAAAGGCCCAAAATAAATATTTCTGTGATTCCAAAAATATTGGTTTGAATTTTACCTCATGCCAATATTTTTACAGAATAACATGAACATTTTCTTGGACTCATTTGATGAGATTTAAATGTTAGTTATTTTTAGAGGTTTTCTGAGGCTTTGAAAATTCCTCAATTCAAATTTCATTTGACTTTAAACATGATGCACACATGGAAGCTAGCATAGGTCAGGCCAGAACTAGGGATGTGACATATAAAAAGACAACTTATGATACTCACTACATGAAGAACAAGGTGCTACTTTGAAGCACAATATATGAGACTCAATACATGAAGAACAAGGTGCTACTTTGAAGCACAAGTATGGAAAAAGAGATAGTAGCATTGCCCCTTTCTTTTTTTTTCTTTTTTTCTTTGGCCTTTCTTTTTTTTGGCCTTCCTTTTTTTGGCTCAATGCTCTAATAATGATGATCATCACACTTCTATTGATTACAACATAAGGATTACAACTTGAAACTAGAACAAGATATGACTCTATATGAATGCCTCCGGCAATGTACCGGGATGGTGCAATGAATCAAGAGTGACATGTATGAAAAAAATAATGCATGGTGGCTTTGCCACAAATACGATGTCAACTACATGATCATGCAATGCCAATATGAGAAAAGTAATGTGTGTCATGAATATGATGATGGAAGTTGCATGGCAATATATCTCGAAATGGCTATGGAAATGCCATGATAGGTAAGTATGGTGGCTATTTTGAGGAAGATATAAGGAGGTTTATTTGTGATAGAGTGTATCGTATCACGGGGTTTGGATGCACCGGCGAAGTTTGCACCTACTCTCAAGGTGAGAAAGGGCAACGCACGGTACCGAAGAGGCTTGCAATGGCGGAAAGGTAAAAGTGCGTATAATCCATGGACTCAACATTAGTCAAAAGAACTCATACACTTATTGCAAAAATTTATAAGTCAGCAAAACCAAGTACTACACGCATGCTCCTGGGGGGATAGATTGGTAGGAAAAGACCATCGCTCGTCCCCGACCGCCACTCATAAGGATGCACAAGCCAGGTACACACTAGTAGAAAAAGGGTCATACGTGAAGCCCAATAGTGCCGGTTTGAATTTCAGCCGGCACTAATGTGTACAATAGCACCGGTTCGTGGCGGCGATCAATAGCACCGGTTCCGTGGCGAACCTTTAGTACCGGTTCATGCCACGAACCGGTACTAAAGGGATGTGTCACTGCGGTCAAAGCTATGGCCCCACCATCACCATTTAGTGCGGTTCGTACCACGAACCGGTACTAATGAGGTTATGGCAAGCTGTTTTTAGTCCCACCTCGCTCCCCTAACAAGCCTTTTACCACCTTAAATATGTTATTTCTCAAACTATCACAAGCACTTGGTCTTCATTGAACTCTATGTGTAGAATTTGTGGCCGCAATATGAGTCTTCATCGGTTTATAAATCGTTGATGACTCATATTGACAATTCAGATTGTACGCACAAAGATCATTGATGATCAAAGTATTTTTGATGTTATAAGATCATATTGACAGTTTAGACTCTAAAGAAATATAAGATCGTGATATAAATGCTCTTATATTTTTTGCGTTCAGTATGAACCATTCAAAGCGACGCCATCAACTTTCAACCATTTATGCCTTCATTTGCTATTTTTCATGCATTCAATGATTTGTTTTGAGAACTAAATGGCCTGAAAATTGAAAAGCACTACAAATGAACTCTGAAAAAGTTGAAACTTGACATGGTATCATCATTTCACCCACATAGGTTGTTCAAAAAAGTAGAGAGGGTTACGGCAAAAACTGGATGCACTTCATTTACAAACTGGACAATCTCTTTCAAGTATTCGTGTTTCGATTTAAATTAAACTCATCTGTTACAAAGGCATTTCATTTTTTAAACTTATTACAACTCCAAACTTTTGTGCATTCAAGATGCACCATTCAAAGTGATGCCATCAACTTTCAACCATTTCGCCTTCATTTGCTATTTTTCATGCATTCAATGATTTATTTTGAGAACTAAATGACACGGAAATTGAAAAGCACTACAAATGAACTCTGAAAAAGTTGAAACTTGGCATGGTATCATCATTTCACCCACATAGATTGTTCAAAAAGTAGAGAGGGTTACGGCAAAACTGGATGCACTTCGCTTACAAACCGGACAATCTCTTTCAAGTATTCAGGTTTCGATTTAAATTAAACTCATCTGTTACAAAGGCATTTCATTTTTTAAACTTATTACAACTCCAAACTTTTTGTGCATTCAAGATGCATCATTCAAAGCGACGCCATCAAATTTCAACCATTTCGCCTTCATTTGATATTTTTCATGCATTTAATGATTTGTTTTGAGCTAAATGACACGAAATTGAAAAGCACTACAAATGAACTCAAAAAGTTGAAACTTGGCATGGTATCATCATTTCACCCACATAGATTGTTCAAAAAAGTAGAGAGGGTTACGGCAAAAACTGGATGCACTTCGTTTACAAACCGGACAATCTCTTTCAAGTATTCGTGTTTCGATTTAAATTAAACTCATCTGTTACAAAGACATTTCATTTTTTAAAGTTATTACAACTCCAGACTTTTTGTGCATTCAGTATGCATCATTCAAAGCGACGCCATCAACATTCAACCATTTCTGACTTCATTTGATATTTTTCATGCATTTAATGATTTGTTTTGAGCTAAATGACACTAATTAAATTTTGTGCAGGCAGCGCACCACCTTTAGTACCGGTTGGTGGCTCCAACCGGTACTAAAGGGTAAGCTGTTTTTAGTCCCACCTCGCCGAGAGAGAGGGAGTAGGAGCGGTTTATAAGCCCTGGGTGCAGAGACGATGAAGAAAAGGCTCAATGCTCACGTAGCTTAGCTTCAAGCCTTTAGGAATATGGTAGATTGCACGGAGCTATGCGCAGTGCAGTTTACACTATTCCAAAAGGCTTGAAGCAAATTAACGTGCATTGCACCTCTTTTTTATTTTTAATAACTTATTACAACTCCGGACTTCTTCTGTTATGGCAAAAGGAAGGAGGAGAAGAAGAAGAAGGAGGAGGAGGAGGAGGAGGAGGAGGAGGAGAAGAAGAAGAAGAAGAAGAAGAAGAAGAAGAAGAGGAAGAAGGAGAAGAAGAATAAGAAGAGGAAGAAGAAGGAGAAGAAGAAGAAGAAGAAGAAGAAGAAGAACGAGAAGGAGAAGGAGAAGGAGAAGAAGAATAAGAAGAGGAAGAGGAAGAAGACGAAGAAGGAGGAGAAGGAGAAGGAGAAGGAGAAGAAGAATAAGAAGAGGAAGAGGAAGAAGAAGAAGAAGAAGAAGAAGAAGAAATAAAGCAGAAAAGAAATAACTATATAAAAAAATTACTCAAAAATAAATAGAAGAAAATAAATAATGCAGAAAAGAAAAAAACTAATATAAAGCAAAAATATTCACAAACAAACTAAATACGGCAAAAAAACTACTCGAAATAAATAGAAGAAAAAATAAAGCGTAAAAGAAATAATTATATAAAAATACTCACAAATAAATAGAAGAAAATAAATAATGCGAAAAAGAAAAAACTAATATAAAGCAAAAATATTCACAAAGAAACTAAATACGCAAAAAAACTACTCGAAATAAATAGAAGAAAAAATAAAGCGAGAAAAGAAATAACTATATAAAAAATTACTCAAAAATAAATAGAAGAAAATAAATAATGCAGAAAAGCAAAAAAATTAAAAAATGTTAGGTATTTGCCGGTGGGCCTACAAGATAAATAATGCAGAAAAGAAATAACTATATAAAAAATTACTCAAAAATAAATAGAAGAAAATAAATAATGCGAAAAGAAAAAATTTAAAAAAATGTTGAGGCGCCGCCGGTGGGCCTAAAGACCTAGGGTGTGCAAATGCAGCCCAGAGGTCCAGGAGGCTCACCGGCAATGAGCCATAGTTAGCCCGAAGCACGCTATATAGAGGAGTTGAAAGGGCGGCCAGCGCTGGGTTTATAAACCAGTGCGGCTGCCCTTCGCTCGGCGAGGTGGGATTAAACATAGCGCACCGCGGGTGGCAGCACACGGCCTTTAGTACCGGTTGGTGGCTCCAACCGGTACTAATGCGTTGCCCTTTAGTACCGGTTGGAGCCACCAACCGGTACTAAAGGGCCTCGTTTCCCGCCGCTTGGGCTGGCCAAGATGGGCCTTTAGTACCGGTTGGTGGCTCCAACCGGTACTAAAGGCTCCCCCTATATATATGGCACTTACGAAAAATCAGTTATCGTCACCACTTCGTTCCACTTTTCTCGATCTCCGACGACGCCCTCGCCCTCGCCCTCGCCGCTCGTCGTCCTCGCCGTCCCCTGCCGCTTCGCCGCCCCTTCGCCGCTCGCCGCCGCTGCTGCTAAATCGTCGTCGTTATCGCCGCCCGCCGCCCGTCGTCGTCCCGCTTCGCCCGCCCGCCGCCTCTCTCGTCGCCATATCGCCGCCGCCGCAATCTCGTCGCTGTCCTGGCCGTCGCCGCCGTCTCGTCGCCGCCGTCGCCCCCGCCGCCGTCAATCGCTTCCAGCACCACCAGACACGCCTATATATATGTACACATGCATACACGTACATACACACACACACACACTACACACACACACACACACACACACACACACACACACGCACGCATACACACACTACACACACGCATACACACACATACACACAGACACGTACACACAAACACACACACACACACACGTACACACACACATATACACACACACACACATATTTTTTTACTTATTTTCTGTTTTCGATATATAATGTTTAGATGAATTAGAACTATCTAGTTTATTTTTAGATTGTTAGAAATGTTATCATCGATGAATTAATATAATAACTTGTTTATTTTTAGTAAATATAATGCTTAATTAGTTGAACTAGTTGAATTAATATATAGAACTAGTTTATTTTTAGAAGATGCTTAGTTGAACTTGTTGAATTAATATATAGAACTAGTTTATTTTTAGTAAATGCTTAATTAGTTGAACTAGTTGAATTAATATAACTAGTTTATTTTTAGTAAATGCTTAGTTGAACTAGTTGAATTAATAGATTTTTCTTAATAGATTTTTTTCTGTTAATAATTTTTTTCTGTTAATAGATTTTTTGGTGATATTATTATTGAATATGCATGTTTGGTGATATTATTGTTAATAGATTTTTTGGTGATATTTAGATTCTGTAATTAATTTTGTTCATAGAATTTTAATGATTTTTTTGTTCATAGTATTTAGAAAAAGGAAAAAAAGAAGAAGTAGTTTATATATAGTTGAACTAGCTAGTTGATTTAATAAACTAATTTATTTTACTATATATAGAAGTAGTTTGTTTTTAGTAAGTACTACTTATTTATTTAAAGTAAGTGCTTAGTAGTTGAACTAGATAGTTGACTTAATTAATAAAACTAAATTATGAACGTAGGCCGGAAATGTCGTACTCATCGGACGACGATAACCGCCTTAGGGAGTGCGATCGGTGCCACGACGACCGAGGTATCTGCGACAGTTCATTGAGCTGGACGAAGATCGGTGCTTCAGACATTAAGCTCGAGGAGACTGCGATGTTCATACGATGCTTAACAACGACAATAGTTTTTTTCGTAATTAAGCACGACTTCAACTATTTTAACGTGTATTTTCATCTTTTCAATTCGACTAGCTTATCCCATGCTTTGCAAGACGCTATGTCTTGGAGAGGATGGGTTTTGAAGACCATGAAAATTTCAAACCAAAAATTATCCTAAGTACCGAACATGGTGTGGATTTTCAAGTAAAGTCTGTACAATGCTCGAGTGTAACCCATTTTGGTTGCAAAAATTGGGATGCATTTTGCAAGATGTATGGTCTTGATGAGGGTATGCTTGTCACCATGGATCTTGGTGATCCTACAATCGAGCAAGAGACACCTTCGATTTGGGTCTTTGTGGATACACCTCCAGCTTCTTCCCTCATGTGAGCTAAACATAGTTATTAAGTAATTTATATTGTTTATTTCAAAATATAATGTTGACAACTTATCTCCATTGACAGCTTATTTTCATTCTTCAAAGAATGTGCGGAAGATGGTAGACGAACGCATTACTACTGAAGGCTCGAATTAACTTATCAGGAGAAAAATCATCCGGTCGGATTTTGTACTGATCTTGAGAATTACAATATCTACAATCAAACTCCTCAACATTATGGTCAATACGTGCCACTAGTGCGGTGTTGAACTACGGTAACTACCATGGAGATACCTGGTAAGATTATTTTTACTATTACAACATCCGTGCATCTTTTTGCACACTTCTAAAACTAGTACATCATTGCTAACTACAAAGTTATTATTATGTTTTTCAACAGATAATCCCGAATGATTGTGTTCCTCATCGATGTATACGCGTGGTAGCCTTCATGTTTTGAACATACGACCAGGTCGTCCTCTGAATCTCAACTGTCCATACCGGTTTCTAAAAGAAGCGGAGACATAACAATCAAAGAATGGAAAAATGTATGGACGGTCGTAAGGAGCTTCTTGGAAGCAATAAGCGTGCGAAAGGCAAGAATTGGAGACAGGATGATCGCCATTCTTCATAATGGAGAGTCGGGGTCTATATTGTTTTATGCTATTTTACCTTAAGGGTGTTTAGGTCCTACCGATCTTGATGATCATGTGCTAAGAACAATTATGTAGGGTTGGGTTCGATGACTATATATGAGGATGATGATCGTATGACTTATTATTAATAACGAGTAGAAGTTGTATGATAATGCATGATTAGTAGGACTTGTTATTATATATATATGATGATGTAATGATGCAAAGCATGCATGAGCATGTTATATCTGCGGGTGCAATGAACATAGCAGCAGCGTTGATAAACAAAGCATGCATGATGTATGATGCATAACGTGTACAATGTGTAGTATCGTAAAATACCAGCAAATGAAAAAGAATTAAAATGGAAACACAAAATTAAATGAAAAAGAAATCATAAAAATAAAAACCCACCAAACCTTATAGTACCGGTTAGTGTTACCAACCGGTACTAAAGGGCTCCAGGCCCCCGGAGCTGGCTCGTGCCACGTGGTTGCCCTTTAGCACCGGTTCATGCTGAACCGGTACTAAAGGGGGGTGGCCTTTAGTGACCACAATTTAGTGCCGGTTATGTAACCGGCACTAAAGGGCCTTACGAACCGGTGCTATTGCCCGGTTCTGCACTAGTGACACTTCATATTTTAAATTTGTTACACAACTTTAACCATAGGTGCATGCTACGGGACTTGCTAACTTCAACACAAGCACTCTTTGAATTCATAATCACCCAACTAGCATGACTTTAATATCACTACCTCCATATCTCAAAACAATTATCAAGTATCAAACTTTTCTTAGTATTCAACACACTCATAAGAAAGTTCACATATATTGAATACCAAGTATATTAATATTAAGCAAATTACCATGCTATTAATGACTCTCAAAATAATATAAGTGAAGTATGAGAGTTCATCTATTTGTTCAAAATAAAATTACCACCATGCTCTAAAAGGTATAAGTGATGCACTAGAGCAAATGACAAACTACTCCGAAAGATATAAGTGAAGGTCAATGAGTAGCTAAATAATTATGCAACTATGCGAAGACTCTCTCTCATTGAATAATTTCATATCTTGATACTTTATTCAAACAGCAAGCAAAGCTAAAGAAAACTACATTGCAAGGATAGCACAACTCATGTGAAGAAGCCAAAACTTAGGCTCAACCGATACTAACCGATAGTTGTTGAAGAAGAAAGGTGGGATGCCTACCGGGGCATCCCCAAGCTTAGATGCTTGAGACTTATTGAAATATTGTCTTGGGGTGCCTTGGGCATCCCCAAGCTTGAGCTTTTTTGTCTCCTTAATTCCTCTCATATCATGGTTTCTCTTTTTATCAAAAGTTTCATTCACAACAAACTCAACAGGAACTCATGAGATAGGTTAGTATAAATCAATGCAAAACCTTATCATTTTTTACTGTAACAAATCACTTAAATAATTATTCAACATTGCATACTAAATGCCTCTGCATATTTAATACTCATATCCTCAAACAGAATCATTAATCAAGCAAACATATGCAAACAAGGCAACCATAACAGCAATCTGCCAAAACAGTATAGTCTGTAAAGAATGCAAGAGTATCAATACTTCCCTGACTGCAAAAATTATGAACTAAAATTCCCACTGTAATAAATTTATCAGAGCTCAATATGCAAAAAGATTCAACATTATACCACTCTCTGAATTTTCGAGGGAATTTTTGCAAGAGCGGTAAACTTTCTGTTTTTCAAACAGCAACATGTATACTAGCAAAATAAGCATGGCAAAGGCTATCCTTGAATTATTTATTGAAACTAAAGATGCAAAATATTATTATAAATAACAGCAAGATAATACTAACAAAAGAAAATGACACTCCAAGCAAAACACATATCATGTGGTGAATAAAAATATAGCTCCAAGTAAAGTTACCAATGAACGAAGACGAAAGAGGGGATGCCTTCCGGGCATCCCCAAGCTTAGGCTCTTGGTTGTCCTTGAATATTACCTTGGGGTGCCTTGGGCATCCCCAAGCTTAGGCTCTTGCCACTCCTTATTCCATAGTCCATCGAATCTTTACCCAAAACTTGAAAACTCCACAACACAAAACTCAACAGAAAACTCGTAAGCTCTGTTAGTAAAAGAAAAGAAAACCACCACATTGGTACTGTAATTAACTCATTCTAAATTCATATTGGTGTAATATCTACTGTACTACAACTTATATATGGTTCATACCCTCCGATACTACTCATAGATTCATCAAAATAAGCAAACAACACATAGAAAACAGAATCTGTCAAAAACTGAACAGTCTGTAGTATCTGTATCAAACGTATACTTCTGAACTCCACAAATCCTACCAAATTAGGAAGTCCTAAGCAACTCGTGTGCTAATCCAGAGCAAAAAGAATCAGATCAGAATCACGTTTATGGGAATTAACAAAACTTATTTACTGGGTGCAAAAGTTTCTGATTTTCAGCAGATCAACACAACTATCACCGAAAGCCATCCTAAAGGTCTTACTTGGAACTTTATTGAAACAAAAGCTATAAAACATGATTACCACAGTAGCATAATCATGTGAACACACAAAAACAGTAAGGATAAGTATTGGGTTGTCTCCCAACAAGCGCTTTTCTTTAATGCCTTTCTAGCTAGGCATGATGATGACAATGATGCTCACATAAAAGTTAAGAATTGAAACGTAACGGGAGCATCATGAAGCATATGACTAGCACATTTAAGTCTAACCCACTTCCTATGCATAGGGATTTTGTGAGCAAATAACTTATGGGAACAATAATCAACTAGCATAGGAAGGTAAAACAAGTATACCTTCAAAACTTGAAGCACATAGAGAGGAAACTTGATATTATTGCAATTCCTACAAGCATATGTTCCTCCCTCATAATAATTTTCAGTAGCATCATGAATGAATTCAACAATGTAACCAGAACCTAAAGCATTTTTTTCATGATCTACTAGCATAGAAAATTTACTACTCTCCTCATAAGCAAAATTCTTCTCATGAATAGTAGTGGGAGCAAACTCAACAAAATAACTATCATATGATTTAAGATTAGGATCAAGATGACAAGTTTCATGGTTATCATTATTCTTTAAAGCATACGTGTCATCACAATAATCATCATAGATAGGAGGCATGCTTTCATCATAGTAAGTTTGCTCATCAAAGCTTGGGGGACAAAAAAATATCATCTTCCTCAAACATAGCTTCCCCAAGCTTGTGGCTTTGCATATCATTAGCATCATGGATATTCAAGGAATTCATACTAACAACATTGCAATCATGCTCATCATTCACATATTTTATGCCAAGCATTCTATGTAATTCTTCTTCTAGTACTTGGGCACAATTTTCCTTTCCATCATACTCATGAAAGATATTAAAAAGGTGAAGCGTATGAGACAAAATTAATTCCTTTTTTTGTAATTTTCTTTTATAAACTAGACTAGTGCTAAAACAAGAAACAAAAAGATTCGTTTGCAAGATCTAAAGATATACCTTCAAGCACTCACGTCCCCGGCAACGGCGCCAGAAAGGAGCTTGATGTCTACTACACAACGTTCTTCTTGTAGACGTTGTTTCGCCTGCAAGTGCACAGCTTTGTAGGACAGTAGCACATTTCCCTCAAGTGGATGACCTAAGGTTTATCAATCCGTAGGAGGCGTAGGATGAAGATGGTCTCTCTCAAGCAACCCTGCAACCAAATAACAGAGAGTCTCTTGTGTCCCCAACACACCCAATACAATGGCAAATTGTATAGGTGCACTAGTTCGGCGAAGAGATGGTGATACAAGTGCAATATGGATGGTAGATATAGGTTTTTGTAATCTGAAAATATAAAAACAGCAAGGTAACTAATGATAAAAGTGAGGGTAAACGGTATTGCAATGCGTTGAAACAAGGCCTAGGGTTCATACTTTCAGTAGTGTAAGTTCTCTCAACAATAATAACATAGATAGATCATATAACAATCCCTCAACATGCAACAAAGAGTCACTGCAAAGCCACTAATAGCAGAGAACAAACGTAGAGATTATGGTAGGGTACAAAACCATCTCACAGTTATTCTTTTGGATCGACCTATAAAAGAGTTCGTACTAGAATAACACCTTAAGACACAAATCAACCAAAACCCTAATGTCACCTAGATACTCCATTGTCACCTCAAGTATCCGTGGGCATGATTATACGATATGCATCACACAATCTCAGATTCATCCAACCAACACAAAGTACTTCAAAGAGTGCCCCAAAGTTTGTATCGGAGAGTCAAGAACGTGTGCCAACCCCTATGCATAGGTTCCCAATGTCATGAAACCCGCAAGTTGATCACCAATACATACATCAAGTGGCACATGATATCCCATTGTCACCACAGATAATCACGGCAAGACATACATCAAGTGTTCTTATAAAAGACTCAATCCGATAAGATAACTTCAAAGGGGAAACTCAATTCATCACATGAGAGTAGAGGGGGAGAAACATCATAAGATCCAACTATAGTAGCAAAGCTCGGGATACATCAAGATCGTGCCATAGAGGGTACACGAGAGAGAACACGAGAGAGAGAGAGAGATCAAACACATAGCTACTGGTACATACCCTCAGCCCCGAGGGTGATCTACTCCCTCCTCGTCATGGATAGCGCCGGGATGATGAAGATGGCCACCGGTGATGGGTTCCCCCTCCGGCAGGGCACCAGAAAGGGCTCCCGAGAGGTTTTTGGTGGCTACAGAGGCTTGCGGCAGCGGATCTCCTGATCTATCTTCTCTTCTGGAAGTTTTAGGGTATGTAGGTATATATGGGTGCAAGGGGTACGTCGGTGGAGCTACGGGGGCCCCACGAGGCAGGGGGCGCGCCCTAGGGGGTGGGCGCGCCCCCACCCTCATGAGCACCTCCCGTATCTTCTGACGTGGAGTCCAAGTCCATCAGGTGGGTTTCCTTCCAAAAATAACTTCTCTAGTTGATTTCGTTCCGTTTTGACTCCGTCTGATATTCCTTTTCCTCAAGCAATCGAAATAGGCATAAAACAGCAAATCTGGGCTGGGCCTCCGGTTAATAGGTTAGTCCCAAAAATAATATAAAAGTGGATAATAAAGCCCAATATTGCCTAAAACAGTAGATAAAGTAGCATGGAGCAATCAAAAATTATAGATACGTTGGAGACGTATCAGCAACCTTGTTGCTTGGTAGATAAAGGACAATAATTTCATTCTTAGCGTGTTGGTTCTTGAATCATCATTCTAAGATAGATTGTGCTACCTAGTCATTATTTTTGGTGTACTCTTCGATCAATGACTTAGGATTTTGGCAATCCCTTGCTCTTCTAGTCATATTGTCTTGCCTTGAAAAGCAAGATTGTTCTCGAGCTTAGTAACATATCGGTGGTTCGTGATTCTCTGAATGTCTTCTCAAAGGTATCACTAGGTTGTCACCTGACTGCTATGTTGAGCTCATGATCAAGCTGGTTTTTGAAACCACCCTTTCTCCAAGAATCCGTGTTGGATACCCTGAGCTAGTTGGTTAAGCTAAACAACAACTTGGAGAGTTAGAAGATAAAGCTTTGCCTAACCTAGTTCATTTCAAAGGAATATCTTTTGTGTGTGTGTGTTGAAGAAAGATGATACCTTCCTCGATTTATCCTTGTGATAAATTGCTGGAGCTATTCTCCTACCCAATCTTTGATTTGAGTGTGGGCTGTCGTCAAATCAAACCAGAACCAACGATGCTCGTAATGTTGTCCTACTCGTGGTTGTCCCTCGAGCATACACCATTATATCTTTTGGTCTGGCCAATACTATCACCGTGTTCACTAAATTGTGGAATTCCACCTATATGTAAACCTGGATGAATTATTGTTGAGCCCATTGACAACAATTTCACCTTGTCCATGATGCATGTTTAATATCTAAGTTAGTATTGGAAACTTTGTAAGCATTGCCTTCATGTTCCGCTCATGAGGTGTACGTTTGTATGAAAGAAGTGACTTCCTCTAATTCACGTGCACTTGATGTAAGTTGCCGCCATGAATTCCAGAAAGCTTGTTTTGCTTCCTCTGGAATCCTCCCAAGTTGGTCATGCACATGTGCGAAGTACTCTATGGTTTGGTAGGTTGGCCGCCTCCATTCCATATGAGTTTCCTAGCACCCGAATCCACTAATTGATTTGTTCAAGATAAAGGAGTCTGTTCTAAGGTGAATTTGTTGGACTTCCACGCGTGGAGACTTCGATATCATTAATGATGGTTCCCTACCTAAACTCGGTAGTGTTTTTATTATAAGACTACTATGTGGTCATGCTTGTCTTGGACAACGTGTTCACATGTTGTAGCAGAACTAGCTCATGTTTTGGAGCTTACTACCGTAATCCATTTTCCCGAGATTCTCGCAACGTCATCTCATTGATTTGTGTTGCAAACTTTCTTTTCCAGACATGATGTCTGAAGTATCCTGTTACTAACCAGATCTGAATCTCAGGCAGATATGATGGTTGGAACATTCCAACATTTGCATTTTGTTCCTAGCTTGCACCGTCTTTGTGCCATTTCACTATGGGCTGTCTTCTTAGTAATTCTTGTTCAGGATCATCCTCAAAAGTGGTCATACCATGGGGCCCATCCATTTCTGATGATAAGCAAAAAACATCCATTGCGTTGTCTTCAACAAGGTAGTCCACATCATCCATTCTAGTCCGAGTATGTCATTCTTTCGAACTCCTTCAAAAGATCGATTGTGATTGTCTTAGGCTGGTATAAAGAGTTTGAGTGATCTTTCTATCAAAAGTAATTCTTTTTGCCACTTAACGGAATAATTCTACGAGTCACCTCTCCCAAGGTGCCCCGTTATGGGATAATGGTAATTGTTTCCTTGCTACTTTGAAACCCTTGTCAAATTGTTCTTCCGTCCCTCCTGATGCATGTCTTGCCTCTCAGCTCCAGAGAATGTTTCAACGTCTCATTCCGTGAGTTGATCTTGTGATCATCAAGATGATCTAAGTTACTCGAACCTCAAGAAGATTGATTCTTCTAAAAATTCTCCATTTCTTCTCGATGGTCATGTTGGATGAAGTTCTCAAAGCAAGACGTTGAGATCAATATGATGCAATGAATCAACATCTTCGAGAGGGACAGTTGGATCGAGAAGAACGTGTTAGCTTTGTGTCCCCGCTGTCTTCTTACCTCACACCTTGAATCTCGGGACAAGATTCTTGTTTAGTGGGGGTGAGTTGTCACAGCCCTAGATTATTGCTTGTATTAGTTGCATCATAGAGCACTCATGCATCATGTCTAAAATTCTGAAACTTGGAATTGAGGAAAGTGGAAGCCTCAAAAACTTAAATAAAAGAAGGGCAAAGAACCCTGGAAATCTCATTCTTTGTTTCCAAGATGTCCTTTTGCAATGTTTGATAATTTGGGCAAGAGCTATATATCAAACCAGAATTTAGGAACATTTTTAATGATTTATTTTTGGGACTCTGAATTTAAATCAATAGCTATTTGAATTTGAGTTATATTCATAAATATAATTTCAAATATCTTTGAAACAGTTTATGTGCATTTGGAAATGTCCATTCTGCAACATAAAATTATTCAAAGGGTTTTGTCACTGTTTTGAAATTGTTTTGAATTCTGAACAGTGGCAGAATATTAAACAACAGAAAACATAACAGAAAAATAAAACAAAGCAACCTTACCTGGCACTCACCTGGGCAGCCCACCTGGCCAGTCCACTTGGCGGCCAAGCCCACCAGGGGCACCGCTGTCTTCAACCTCTGCCTACTGGCAGAGGCGTGTCAACGCGCCCGTGCCCGAGCCTCCACCTCCTGCTTTCTTGCCTCCTTCTCCCCGACGCACCTATGAGTGCCACATGACCCCCCTACACCTCTCCCTCTCTCTCCCTCGAGCGACCTCCCTCCTTTGTCTCTCTCGCTCGCGTCCACCCGAACGCGCCTATCGCCGCCGCTCGCCACCACCGCAGCCACTGCCTTCCCCTCGACCTTTTGAGCTGACCACGAGCTCCGCCGCTCCGTCCTCGACCTCCTCACCAAGCCAAGCTTCACCGGACGTGCTGCAACGCCGACTAGGCCGTCGTCCTCATCCTCTGCATCTGTTCACCGCCCCCGTTGATTCGTCGCCGCAGAAACTTCCCCAAGCCTCTGAGCCGCTCTGCTACCCCGCTGTGAGCTCCTGATCCTCCCCCTCGCTCACCCCTCCGTTCCCCTCCGCTATCCGCCGCCACGCGAAACTGAGCTCCAGCCGCCGCCACGGACTTGCTCCTGCCGAGCTCCGGCCACCCCTCAGCCTTCCACGTGCCTCCCCTGGATGCGCACAAGCAAGGGCAACCCCCTGGTGCCCTTGGCCTGACCTACCGCCGCCCGTATCGCCGTTCCGGTGATCCTCTGCCGTGCATGAATGTCGCCAGCGACTAACCTTGACGGCTGCCAACATGGCCTTGTCATTAGCTGCTAATGGCTGCGCTAATCACCCTAGAGCCACTGCCATGTGGGCCCCAGCACCCATTTAGGTTAGCCTAATTTTTCTGTCTAGATTAGTGCTAAGCATGTGGCCCCACATGTCGGCTGGACTTTGAATTAGTCAAAATTGACTGGGCCCACCTGTCGGCGACCTAACTAACCCAGGGTCACTGACCAATGGGTCCCGTAGGTTAGGTTTGACCTGGACCGCCCCTGTTGACCTTCTGACATCACATCGATGTCATGCTGACGCAGTAAATGTTTCTGGCGTTTTTATTAATCTAGATGAAAAGTTTTTATATATGAAAAATAATCAGAAAAATCCAATGAATCTGGCATTTTAATGCAAGTTTGAACAAGTTAACCTCACTGAATAGGACAATTCATGATTATGGAATAAATGGTAATTAGTTTTGGAGTTGGAATTTGCTATAGGTTTGAATTCCACTTCAATGAATATGACTACTGTTGCACTAGGTCAATTCAGTACTTTAATATGACATATCATTCATATGAATGTTGATTGCCTTGATTGTTGTTCCTTTTGTGTTTGCTGGTGGTTGTTCCCTCTTAGTAGACGATCTTTGCGATCACGTGATCAATGACACCGATGAAGAGCTATACTATCTTCTGAAGTGCCAGGCAAGCAAAACCCCCTTGTTCATTCGATACAATCCCACTCTCGCTCCTGCTCTCTTACTACTGCATTAGGGCAACAACGTTTCAACTGTTACATGTTGTGGTAGTTGAACCCCTTTCCTCTGCATGACCTATCATTGCCACAATAAATAGATGAAACCCACTAGCATGAGTAGGAGTTGTTTGAGCCCTGGTGTGCCTACTCATTCATGCTTGTTTGTCATGCCTGCTATTGCTTAGAGTTGTGTCAGGTCTGATTCATCGGGGATGAGTTGGAAAGTTGTGAACATGTCCTACTGTTGAGAGCTAAGTATGTGAACATGATTTGGTAAAGGTAGCGGTGAGAGGCCATGTAGGAGTACATGGTGGGTTGTCTCATTGCAGCCGTCCTTAGGAACTGAGTTATATGTTTGTGATTCATGAACAGTTACTACCACACATTGGGTTCCGGTAACTCGACCCCTCTCGACTTGTTAATCAACATGATCTCTGTCTAGGAGTTGCAACTAGTTTCTGGTGTTTGTAGGTAGTGTTAGTAGTCTACCAAGTGGCACCCGGTACAGGTGGGCTTGGGACAGACTAGGTGAAGGAAATATGCCCTAGAGGCAATAATAAAGTTATTATTTATTTCCTTATTTCATGATAAATGTTTATCATTCATGCTAGAATTGTATTAACCGGAAACATGATACATGTGTGAATGCATAGACAAAACAACATGTCACTAGTATGCCTCTACTAGACTAGCTTGTTAATCAAAGATGGTTATGTTTCCTGACCATGAACAAAGAGTTGTTATTTGATTAACAAGGTCACATCATTAGTAGAATGATCTGATTGACATGACCCATTCCCTTAGCTTAGCACACGATCGTTTAGTATGTTGCTACTGCTTTTATCCATGACTTATACATGTTCCTATAAACTATGAGATTATGCAACTCCGTTTACGGAGGAACACTTTGGTGCTACCAAACGTCACAACGTAATCGGGTGATTATAAAGGAGTACTACAGTGTATCCAAAGGCGATGTTGGGTTGGCGTATTTGAGATTAGGTTTTGTCACTCCGATTGTCGGAGAGGTATCTCTGGCCCTCTCGGTAATGCACATCATCAAGCCTTGCAAGCACTACAACTAATGAGTTAGTTGTGAGATGATGTATTACGGAACGAGTAAAGAGACTTGCCGTAACGAGATTGAACTAGGTATTGGATACCGACGATCGAATCTCGGGCAAGTAACATACCGATGACAAAGGGAACAACGTATGTTGTTATGCGGTCCGACCGATAAAGATCTTCGTAGAATATGTAGGAACCAATATGGGCATCCAGGTCCGCTATTGGTTATTGACCGTGAATAGTTCTAGGTCATGTCTACATTGTTCTCGAACCGTAGGGTCCGCACGCTTAAGGTTTCGATGATGCTTATTATGAGTTTATGTATTTTGATGTACCGAAGAAGTTCGAGTCCCTGATGTGATCACGGACATGACGAGGAGTCTCGAAATGGTCGAGACATAAAGATTGATATATTGGAAGCCTATGTTTGGAGTTCGAATGGTTCCGGCGAAAACGGAATTTACCGGAGTACCGGAGGTTACCGAACCCCGGGAGGTAAATGGGCCTCGATGGGCCTTAGTGGAAAGGAGAAGGGCAGCCCTAGGAGGCGCCGCCCCCCTTCCCTAGTCCTACTAGGACTAGGAGAAGGGCCGCCCCCTCTCTCTCTTTCCCCCTCCCGAATCCTAGTCCAACTAGGATTGGGGGAATCCTACTCCCAGAGGAGTAGGACTCCTGGCGCGCCTCCTCTTGGCCGCCGCCCCTCCCCCGGCTCCTTTATATACGGGGCAGGGGGCACCTGAACACACAAGTTGATCTTTGGATCGTTCCTTAGCCGTGTCGGTGCCCCCTCCACCATATTCCACCTCGGTTATACTGTCATGAAGCTTAGGCGAAGCCTCGCTACCGTGAAACATCAAGATCGTCCCACGCCGTCGTCGACGGAACTCTCCTCGACACTCGGCTGGATCGGAGTACGAGGGACGTCATCGAGCTGTACGTGTGTCAAGAACTCGGGCGCCGGAGTAACGGCGCCGGATCGGTCGGATCGCGAGGAGAACGTCGACTACTTCCTCTACATTGTGATCGCTTCGCTTCAGGTCTCACGAGGGTACGTAGACAACACTCTCCCCTCTCGTTGCTATACATCACCATGATCTTGCGTGTGCGTAGGAAATTTTTGAAATTACTACGTTCCCCAACAAAGGCATCCGAGCCTAGGTTTTTCTATGGTTTGATGTTTTGCACGAGTAGAACACAAGTGAGTTGTGGGCGATACAAGTCATACTACCTACCAGCATGTCATACTTTGGTTCAGCGGTATTGTGAGATGAAGCGGCCTGCACCGACATTACGCGTGCGCTTACGCGAGACTGGTTTCACCGCCACGAGCACTCGTTGCTTAAAGGTGACCGGTGGGTGCTGTCTCTCTCACTTTAGTTGAACTGAGTGTGGCTACGCCGGTCCTTGAGAAGGTTAAACGGAGTCTATTTGACGAAGTATCGTTGTGGTTTTGATGCGTAGGTGAGACTGGTTCTTGCTTAAGCCCGTAGCAGCCACGTAAAACTTGCAACAACAAAGTAGAGAACGTCTAACTTGTTTTTGCAGGGCATGTTGTGATGTGATATGGTCAAGACGTGATGCTATATTTTATTGTATGAGATGATCATGTTTTGTAACCGGTTATCGGCAATCGGCTGGAGCCATATGGTTGTCGCTTTATTGTATGCAATGCATCGCTTACGTAATGCTTTACTTTATCACTAAGCGGTAGCGATAGTCGAGAAGCATAAGTTTGGCGAGGCGACAACGATGCTACGATGGAGATCAAGGTGTCGCGCCGGTGGCGATGGTGATCATGGTGGTGCCGCAAGATGGAGATCATGAAGCACAAGATGATGATGACCATATCATATCACTTATATTGATTTGCATGTGATGTTTATCCTTTTATGCATCTTATCTTGCTTTGATTGGCGGTAGCATTATAAGATGATCTCTCACTAAATTATCAAGAAGTGTTCTCCCGAGTATGCACTGCTGCCAAAGTTAAATCGTGCCCGGACACCACGTGATGATCGGGTGTGATAAGCTCTCGTCCATCTACAACGGGTGCAAGCCAGTTTTGCACACGCAGAATACTCGGGTTATACTTGACGAGCCTAGCATATGCGATATGGCCTCGGAACACGGAGACCGAAAGGTCGAGCGTGAATCATATAGTAGATATGATCAACATAAGATGTTCACCATTGAAAACTACTCCATTTCACGTGATGATCGGTTATGGTTTAGTTGATTTGGATCACGTGATCACTTAGATGACTAGAGGATGTCTTTCTAAGTGGGAGTTCTTTAGTAATATGATTAATTGAACTTAAATTTATCATGAACTTAGTACCGATAGTATCTTGCTTGTTTATGTTTGATTGTAGATAGATGGCTCGTCTTTGTTGTTCCGTTGAATTTTAATGCGTTCCTTGAGAAAGCAAAGTTGAAAGATGATGGTAGCAATTACACGGATTGGGTCCGAAACGAGGATCATCCTCATTGCTGCCTGTAAGAGTTACGTCCCCGATGCACCGCTAGGTGCCGAACTCTTGCTAATGCAACTGCAGATGTTATGAACGTCTGGCGAGCAAAGCTGATGACTACTCTATAGTTCAATGTGCCATGCTTTACGGCTTAGAACCGGGACTTCAACGACGTTTTGAACGTCATGGAGCATATGAGATGTTCCAGAGTTGAAGTTAATATTCCACAGAATGCCCGATTGAGAGATATGAAGTCTCCAATAAGTTCTATAGCTGCAAGATGGAGGAGAATAGTTACATTAGTGAGCATATACTCGTAATGTCAGGGTACTACAATCACTTGACACAATTGGGAGTTAATCTTCCGATGATTGTGTCATTGATGAATTCTTCAATCACCGCCACCAAGCTACAAAGGCTTCGTGATGAACTATAATATGCAAGGGTTAGTAAAGACTATACCGAGCTCTTCGCAATGCTAAAGGCTGCGGAGGTAGAAATCAAGAAGGAGCATCAAGTGTTGATGGTCAATAAGACCACTAGTTTCAAGAAGAAAGGCAAAGGGAAGAAGAAGGAACTTCAAGAAGAACAGCAAGCAAGTTGTCGCTCAGAGAAGAAACCCAAGTCTGGCCCTAAACCTGAAACGAGTGCTTCTACCGCAAGCGACCGGTCATTTGAAGCGGAACTGCCCCAAGTATTTGGCGGATAAGAAGGATGGCAAGGTGAACAAAGGTATATGTGATATACATGTTATTGATGTGTACCTTACT
Source organism: Aegilops speltoides (assembly GCA_021437245.1). Classification (NCBI taxonomy): domain Eukaryota; kingdom Viridiplantae; phylum Streptophyta; class Magnoliopsida; order Poales; family Poaceae; genus Aegilops; species Aegilops speltoides. The sequence continues at coordinate 218,246,406 of CM038141.1, read as the reverse complement.
AGAGCTCGTAGTAGCACTGGTATTTGATACTGGTTACTTGCTAATATTTGCAACTCAAAGCAGGACTACGATTGCTTAACTCGCAAAGGACGAGGTGACGATGCGCGTGGGAATGGTTCCAAAGTCGATGTGATCGCGGTCGGCACGCTACCTCTACATCTACCTTCGGGATTAGTTTTAGACCTAAATAATTGTTATTTGGTGCTGCGTTGAGCATGAACATTATATCTGGATCTTGTTTGATGCGAGACGGTTATTCATTTAAAACAGAGAATAATGGTTGTTCTATTTATATGAGTAATATCTTTTATGGTCATGCACCCTTGAGGAATGGTCTATTTTGATGAATCTCGATAGTAGTGATACACATATTCATAATGTTGAAACCAAAAGATGCAGAGTTGATAACAAAAGTGCAACTTATTTGTGGCACCGCTGCTTAGGTCATATCGGTGTAAAGCGCATGAAGAAACTCCATGCCGATGGACTTTTGGAGTCACTTGATTATGAATCACTTGGCACTTATGAACCGTGCCTCATGGGCAAGATGACTAGAACACCGCTTCTCCGTACTATGGAGAGAGCAACAGATTTGTTGGAAATCATACATACAGATGTATGTGGTCCGATGAATATTGAGGCTCGTGGCGGATATCGTTATTTTCTCACCTTCACAGATGACTTAAGCGGATATGGGTATATCTACTTAATGAAACATAAGTCCAAACGTTTGAAAAGTTCAAAGAATTTCAGAGTGAAGTTGAAAATCATCGTAACAAGAAAATCAAGTTTCTACGATCTGATCGTGGAGGTGAATATTTGAGTTACGAGTTTGGTCTACATTTGAAACAATGCGGAATAGTTTCGCAACTCATGCCACCCGGAACACCAGAGCGTAATGGTGTGTCCGAACGTCGAATCGTCGTACTTTACTAGATATGGTGCGATCTATGATGTCTCTTACAGATTTACCGCTATCGCTTTGGGGTTATGCTCTAGAGACGGCCGCATTCACACCGAATAGAACACCGTCGAAATCCGTTGAGACGACACCTTATGAACTGTGGTTCAGCAAGAAACCAAAGTTGTCGTTTCTTAAAGTTTGGGGATGCGATGCTTATGTGAAAAAGCTTCAACCCGATAAGCTCGAACCCAAATCGAGAAATGTGTCTTCATAGGATACCCAAAGGAGACAGTTGGGTACACCTTCTATCACAGATCCGAAGGCAAGACATTTGTTGCTAAGAATGGATCCTTTCTAGAGAAGGAGTTTCTCTCGAAAGAAGTGAGTGGGAGGAAAGTGGAACTTGATGAGGTAATAGTACCTTCTCCCTTACTTGAAAGTAGTTCGTCGCAGAAACCGGTTTCTGAGACACCTACACCAAGTAGTGAGGAAGTTGATGATGTTGATCATGAAACTTCGATCAAGTTACTACGAACCACGTAGATCAACCAGAGTAAGATCCGCACTGAGTGGTACGGTAATCCTATACTTGGAAATCATGCTACTAGATCATGATGAACCTACAAACTATGAAGAAGCGATGGTGAGCCCAGATTCCATAAAATGGCTTGAGGCCATGAAATCTGAGATGGGATCCATGTATGAAAACAAAGTATGGACTTTGGTTGACTTGCCCGAGGGTAGGCAAGCAATAGAAAACAAGTGGATCTTCAAGAAGAAGACCGACGCCGACGGTAATGTTATCGTCTATAAAGCTCGACTTGTCGCAAAAGGTTTTCGCAAGTTCAAGGGATTGACTACGATGAGACCTTCTCACCCGTGGCGATGCTTAAGTCCGTCCGAATCATGTTAGCAATTGCCGCATTTTATGATTATGAAATTTGGCAAATGGATGTAAAGACTGCATTCTGAATGGGTTTCGGAAGAAGAGTTGTATATGATGCAACCGAAGGTTTTATCGATCCAAAGGGAGCTAACAAAGTGTGCAAGCTCCAGCGATCCATCTATGGACTGGTGCAAGCATCTCGAGTTGGAATAAACGCTTTGATAGTGTGATCAAAGCATTTGGGTTTGTACAGACTTTTGGAGAAGCTCAGATTTACAAGAAAGTGAGTGGGAGCTCAGTAGCATTTACGATATTATATGTGGATGACATATTATGATCGGAAATGATATGAATTTCTGGATAGCATAAAGGGATACTTGAATAAGAGTTTTTCAATGAAAGACCTCGGTGAAGCTGCTTACATATTAGGCATAAAGATCTATAGAGATAGATCAAGACGCTTAATTGGACTTTCACAAAGCACATACCTTGACAAAATTTTGAAGAAGTTCAAAATGGATCAAGCAAAGAAAGGGTTCTTGCACGTGTTACAAGGTGTGAAGTTGAGTCGACTCAATGCCCGACCACTGCAGAAGATAGAGAGAAATGAAAGATGTTCCTATGCTTCGCCATAGGCTCTATCATGTATGCAATGCTGTGTACCAGACCTGATGTGTGCCTTGCTATAAGCCTAGCGAGGAGGTACCAAAGTAATCCAGAGTGGATCATCGACAGCGGTCAAGAACATCCTGAAATACGAAAAGGACTAAGGATATGTTTCTCGATATGGAGGTGACAAAGAGCTCATCGTGGCGGTTACGTTGATGCAAGCTTTGACACCGATCCGGACGATTCTAAATCGCAGACCGGATACGATTTACACTAAACGGAGGAGCCGCCGGTTGGTGCAGTTCTAAACAAAGCGTCGAGCTGGATCTACATGTGAAGCGGAGTACATAGCAGCTTCGAAGCAGCTAATGAAGGAGTCTGGATGAAGGAGTTCATATCCGATCTAGGTGTCATACCTAGTGCATCGGGTCCAATGAAAATCTTCGTGACAATCTTGGAGCAATTGCCTTAGCAAAGGAATCCAGATTTCACAAGAGGACCAAGCACATCAAGAGACGCTTCAATTCCATCCGGGACTTAGTCCAGGTGGGAGACATAGAGATTTGCAAGATACATACGGATCTGAATGTTGCAGACCCGTTGACTAAGCCTCTTCCACGAGCAAAACATGATCAGCACCAAGGCTCCATGGGTGTTAGAATCATTACTATGTAATCTAGATTATTGACTCTAGTGCAAGTGGGAGATCAAGGAAATATGCCCTAGAGGCAATAATAAAGTTATTATTTATTTCCTTATTTCATGATAAATGTTTATCATTCATGCTAGAATTGTATTAACCGGAAACATGATACATGTGTGAATGCATAGACAAAACAACATGTCACTAGTATGCCTCTACTAGACTAGCTTGTTAATCAAAGATGGTTATGTTTCCACCATGAACAAAGAGTTGTTATTTGATTAACAAGGTCACATCATTAGTAGAATGATCTGATTGACATGACCCATTCCCTTAGCTTAGCACACGATCGCTTAGTATGTTGCTACTGCTTTTATCCATGACTTATACATGTTCCTATAAACTATGAGATTATGCAACTCCGTTTACGGAGGAACACTTTGGTGCTACCAAACGTCCACAACGAATCGGGTGATTATAAAGGAGTACTACAGGTGTATCCAAAGGCGATGTTGGGTTGGCGATTTGAGATTAGGTTTTGTCACTCCGATTGTCGGAGAGGTATCTCTGGCCCTCTCGGTAATGCACATCATCAAGCCTTGCAAGCACTACAACTAATGAGTTAGTTGTGAGATGATGTATTACGGAACGAGTAAAGAGACTTGCCGGTAACGAGATTGAACTAGGTATTGATACCGACGATCGAATCTCGGGCAAGTAACATACCGATGACAAAGGGAACAACGTATGTTGTTATGCGGTCTGACCGATAAAGATCTTCGTAGAATATGTAGGAACCAATATGGGCATCCAGGTCCCGCTATTGGTTATTGACCGTGAATAGTTCTAGGTCATGTCTACATTGTTCTCGAACCGTAGGGTCCGCACGCTTAAGGTTTCGATGACAGTTATTATGAGTTTATGTATTTTGATGTACCGAAGAAGTTCGGAGTCCCGGATGTGATCACGGACATGACGAGGAGTCTCGAAATGGTCGAGACATAAAGATTGATATATTGGAAGCCTATGTTTGGAGTTCGGAATGGTTCCGGCGAAACCGGGAATTTACCGGAGTACCGGGAGGTTACCGGAACCCCCCGGGAGGTAAATGGGCCTCGATGGGCCTTAGTGGAAAGGAGAAGGGCAGCCCTAGGAGGCGCGACGCCCCCCTTCCCTAGTCCTACTAGGACTAGGAGAAGGGCCGCCCCTCTCTCTCTTTCCCTCCGGAATCCTAGTCCAACTAGGATTGGGGGAATCCTACTCCCTGAGGGAGTAGGACTCCTGGCGCGCCTCCTCTTGGCCGCCCCCCCCCCCTGGCTCCTTTATATACGGGGCAGGGGGCACCTTGGAACACACAAGTTGATCTTTGGATCGTTCCTTAGCCGTGTCGGTGCCCCCTCCACCATATTCCACCTCGTTATACCGTCGCGAAGCTTAGGCGAAGCCTGCGCGGTGAAACATCAAGATCGTCACCACGCCGTCGTCTTGACGGAACTCTCCCTCGACACTCGGCTGGATCGAGTACGAGGGACGCCATCGAGCTGTCGTGTGTCAAGAACTCGGGGCGTCGGAGTAACGGCGCCGGATCGGTCGGATCGCGAGGAGAACGTCGACTACTTCCTCTACGCTTGTGATCGCTTCGCTTGGTCTACGAGGGTACGTAGACAACACTCTCCCCTCTCGTTGCTATACATCACCATGATCTTGCGTGTGCGTAGGAAAATTTTTGAAATTACTACGTTCCCCAACACTAGGCACCATGGCCGGGTATGCCAAGCGTCGCATGTTTGGTGGGCTTGGAACCCTGTACACATCGTTTGGGGCCGTGAGCGACACCCTGGCCGGATCTCCTTGCGGATGGAACCCGAATAGGTGATAAACCTGGACGAGAGACTTGTGTGGTTAGTCAGATCGTGGCCGACTCCCTCGTCAGGCTTCCGCTTGAAGGTTGCCGAGATACACAACGTGTACATGGTGGTAAGTGGCAAGAGCGTGTGTGAAGAAGTACACCCCTGCAGGGTTAACATTATTTATCCGAATAGCCGTGTCCGCAGGAAAGGACTTTTGGGTTGCCTGTACAGTTCACAGATAACTTAAAGTGGATACTCTAAAATGCGCAAGATAAGCGTGAGTGCTATGGATGGTGTTCTTGTAGGAAGACGGGAGCAGATCCGTAGTGGTGTATTGATATGGTGAATATGTGGACTCGTGTGCGCCACCACAAAAGAGTTACTTGCAGTTGTAGTTTAGGATAGCCACCAAGTCAAAGCTGGCTTGCTGCATTTAAACTCCACCACCCCCTTTGTTGATAATGATGCATATGTAGCTAGTTCTGATGTAAGTCTTGCTAGGTACATTTGTACTCACGTTTGCCTATTTTATGTTTTACAGAGAGACTTCAGTCTCGCTATTAGTTCCGCGTGGACTTCGACGGTTAGCTTGTTACCTTAGTTACGATCTTGTGCCCTCGACAGGATCTGGTAGATAGTCAGGCTTCTCAGCCTTTTTCATTTGTAGATGTCTGTACTCAGACATGTTAAGCTTCCGCTTGTGCTTGACTTGTGTGCTCTAAATGTTGGGTCATGAGACCCATGTTTGAAATATCTCACTCCTAGGAGCCTATTGAATAAATACTTTGAGTTGTAGAGTTTTGTTGTGATGCCATGTTGTATTTACACATATCGGGCATATTGTGTGTATGATTGAAATGCTTGGTATGTGTGGGATCCGACAACCTAGTTGTTTATCCTTGGTAGCCTCTCTTATGGTGAAATGTAGTCTAGTGCTTCCACTGAGCCATGGTAGTCTGCTACAGCCCGGTTTACTGGAGCCCTGCTAGCCCAGTTATTACTGCTCCGGAACACTTAGACTGGCCGACATGTGATCCACTTCGTTCCTGTGTCTGTCCCTTCAAGGAAATGTCACGCGCTGACTTCCGGAGTCCTGCTAGGCTGCTACAGCCCAGGTTCCCGGAGTCCTGTTAGCCCAGTTGCTATAGCCCGGATTCACACGCTGATGACAGACACGTTTGATGCTGGTTCTTGTATGGCTGTCCCTGTGAGTTAGCGCCACTTTGGGTTCACGGCTAGTCATGTTGGCCCAGGTTCTCTGTCATATGGATGCTAGCGGCACTATCATATACGTGAGCCATAGGGCGCAAACGATCCCAGGCCAGGTAAGGTGGCACTCGTGGGGATACTGTGCGTGAGGCCGCAAAGTGATAGGATGTGTTACATGCTAGATCGGTGTGACTTAGAATCGGGTCCTGACAACTTTGGTATCAGAGCCTGATTGCCTGTAGGACTACCAAGCCAAACTGGTCGAAGTTGAGTCTAGAAATTCTTAAGTTATATAAGGGAATTGATTGTGGATGGGAACGTAAGGCTCTTTTTACTCCTTATACCTTATGCCCTCTGATCTGAGTCATCTTATCTTTCCTACGAGGTTAAGGAACTAGGCTTTCTCTTCTTTCTACCAGGATCACATGTTACTAATCCGTAGACTTATAGGATTGATGGTTTCAAGCCTCAGTTCAGTTCCTACTACTTCCATGTGTTGGCAGTTGAACTCGGAACCTTGATATTGTGATGTTAAGTGGTTATGCCACCTTTTTGTAGGATGTCTCAAATCTTTTCGAGCATTTACAGCCATTATGCTGTCCGAGTCTTCCCAGGTTTCTAAAATAGTCTGATGCATTTGCAAATCCCTTCTTACCACTCCGAAGTTCCTTTGTGCCAGATCAACCACACAAATTAGTGTGTTGAGGTACTGCCTCGGCATTTATGTTGGAGCTATCATTATGACCCTAGGTGTCTAGAGTATCACCTAGTAATCTAGCCATGTGTTGTGTTCCCAGTGTGATGGTTCTGGCCTTTATTCTCGAAAGCATCCCGTGATGCCACTTAGTTAGTAGGTATTCTACTCCTGGGTTTCTTGAACCCGAGATTTCCCTACTTACCTCATGTTGATAGAGTTTGCTAGTTCCTTTAGGTTATTAGTAACCTTTGTGATAGTCCTCGAGGTCAGTGGTATTTCTTTCTTCCAAATACCATGAACCATTCTTGGCAGAAGTTCTTTTGAACTGAAAGATCACAACAAGAGTGCTCTCGATGAGTTCCCCTTCTATATTACGATTCTGCCAAACCACCTCTCTGCATGGATTGTCCGGAAGAAATATATTGAACTCGTTCGACATTCTAATCCATGCGTCCACAACTCAGAAAATCGTATGTTCTTTGAGTTGTCCCCCTTAGTCGTCTTCTGACCCTCGTCTATCAATTGATAGTCAAGAGTATGTGTGTGATCGTGTTCATCGATGCCAATTATTCTTGTGGTCCGTCAAGCCATTCTATTCCAGAATGACTAGGAGAAATAAACTGTAGTACCTCATCCCCATCAAGGATTGGGTCAAAGTAGTTGTACCTCGCAGATCAAAATGACAACCCAGCTTTTGTTCTGTTCTACCCTGAAGTATTACCCACTTTATGTCAGGAATGTCATGAGAGTTGCACCTTCTCTTATGGATTCTTGACGTAGTGATAATTCTCGCTATTATTATTCATTCCTCGGTTCTGTGTTGTCACAACTAGAGTGCCGACAAGTGACTCGTGATGTGTGAAATCTATTCTCCTAGCAACCTTGTTGCTTGGTAGATAAAGGACAATAATTTCATTCTTAGCGTGTTGGTTCTTGAATCATCATTCTAAGATAGATTGTGCTCTAGTCCTTATTTCCGGTGTACTCTTCGATCAATGAGTTAGGATTTTGGCAATCCCTCACTCTTCTGGTCATATCGTCTTGACTTGAAAAGCAAGATTGTTCTTGAGCTTAGTAACATATCGGTGGTTCGTGATTCTCCGAATGTCTTCTCAGAGGTATCACCTGGTTGTCACCTGACCGCTATCTTGAGCTCGTGATGAAGCAAGTTTTCGAAACCACCCTTTCTCCAAGAATCCGTGTTGGATACCCTGAGCTAGTTGGTTAAGCTAAATAACAACTTGGAGAGTTGGAAGATATAGCTTTGCCTAACCTAGTTCATTTCAAAGGGATATCTTTTGTGTGTGTGTTGAAGAAAGATGATACCTTCCTTGATTTATCCTTACGATAAATTCCTGGAGCTATTGCCCTACCCAATCTTTGATTTGAGTGTGGGCTATCGTCAAATCAAACCAGAACCAACGATGCTCGTAATGTTGTCTTACTCGTGGTTGTCCCTCGAGCATACACCATTATATCTTTTGGTGTGGCCAATACTACCACCGTGTTCACTAAATTGTGGAATTCCACCTATATGGAAACCTGGATGAATTGTTGTTGAGCCCATTGACAAAAATTTCACCTTGTCCATGATGCATGTTGAATATCTAAGTTATTATTGGAAACTTTGTAAGGATTGCCTTCATGTTCTGCTCGTGAGGTATATGTTTGGATGAAAGAAGTGACTTCCTGTAATTCACGTGCACTTGATGTAAGTTGCCGCCATGAATTCAAGAAAGCTTGTTTTGCTTCCTCTAGAATCGTCCGAAGTTGGTCATGCACATGTGCGAAGTACTCTATGGTTTGGTGGGTTGTCCGCCTCCATTCCATATGAGTTTCCGAGCACACTAAGCCACTGATTGATTTGTTCAAGATGAGTCTGTTCTAAGGTGAATTCTTTGGACTTCCACGCGTGGAGACTTCGATATCATTAATGATGGTTCCCCACCTGAACTCTGTAGTGTTTTTATTATAAGACTAATATGTGGTCATCCTTGTCTCGGACAACGTGTTCACATGTTGTAGCAGAACCAGCTCATGTTTTGGAGCTTACTACTATAATCCAATTTTCCCGAGATTCTCGCAATGTCATCTCGTCGATTTGTGTTGCAAACTTTCTTTTCCAGACATGATGTTTGAAGTATCCTGTTACTAACCAGATTTGAATCTCAGGCAGATATGATGGTTGGAACATTCCAACATTTGCATTTTGTTCCTAGCTTGCACCGTCTTTGTGCCATTTCACTATGGGCTGCCTTCTTAGTAATTCTTGTTCAGGATCATCCTCAAAAGTGGTCCTACCATGGGTCCCATCCATTTTCGATGAAAAGCAAAAATCATCCATTGCGTTGTATTTTTTTGTAGTGTTTGTACAATCCACATATGAATATAAGGGAAAAAGAGAAGTTTAGGTGTTGTTCAAAAAGTCCTCTCACGTCACTTTTGGACCAAGAAAAGATAGAGTCAAGGTCTCTCACGTTCTTGATTCAGATTCGGACTACACAGACATACCTGACTCAAAACGCCAAGAACTCTTTCATAGGGTCTCCGAATTGGGTGATTCTTTTTTTGTTGGAAAGTAGATTTCGTTCTTTTTCCAACCCAATTGGATTCACATTCAAATTCGTCCATAGCATGGAGTTATCGATGAAACAATCTGACGCTGCAGCAGAATCCGAGTCAAACTACAAGTCCAAAGGTGTTGCATCACCTCCACTTGGGCCCATGAGCATTGTACAACCTAGGGTTAGTTTTAGGCTGCCTTGGGACGTCCTCCCACCTCCTTGGCTGCCAGCCTTTGATCCTATATAAGTAGACCCATCTAGTAGCTTTTTACTCGGGATTTGTTTAGTTAAAAGTTAGCCATTGCAACTTCATGTACTTCATTTGTGTCCAACGACCAGACCAAGACCTCTTACGGATCCCCATTTATTAATACTTCATCTATATTTGTAGTATTCAGATTGCTTTATTGTATTCTTGCTTGTTCCTTGATTGCATACAGGAATAGACCTTCGTGGTCAGGCTGATCGTGCTTCTTGCATTGTCAGTAATCCCAGGAGATTGGTTTAGCGATTGCTAAGGCGCAACGTCATGCATGTTTGTAGTCGGATCGTCAAAGTCGTCTCCCCCAAATCGATAGTTATTGTCTCATCGAAAGATCGGGCCCCTTGCCTCTATCAAGTGGTACCAGTTTTCAGGTTGCTCGGTGAGAATTTCTGGCTTTTCATAGATTAGATTTATTTTCTTACATACTGTACAAGAAAAAGCAACAAAAAATTAGATCTATTCATCCTTTGTCCAAGCCAGTATAAGCCTTTGCACTTTTCTTTTCATTGCTTGCATAGTTGAATTATCGGTTGCATCATCGTGTCGAGTTGCTGGTCTTAGTGTCTAGTTTGTTTAGAGTTTCGAGTTCTGTTCACATTAGTCATGCCGCAGCTGCATCGTTATCCCTTCCGCTGTCCAAAAGCTCCATCCATTAATTTCCACCACGTGCCACCCATCCTTCAATTTCCTAATAATAGTTGAGGTTATTCGCATATTTGCTTGATTCAATCTTCATCTTATCTAGTTTATTTTGGAAAGAGGGAGACAAAAAAGTCAGAAAAAAGAGAGAAAAAAATTAAAAAAAAGTCAGAGAAAAAAAGGAGAGAAAGAAAAATAAAAAAAAGTGTGAGGGAAAAAATGAGAGAAGAAAAAAAATCTGGATGTATCTAGAGTCATTTTCGTAGCTGATTTTGGATTGGAATATATTTTCTGGACTGTTCAGTAAAATAGACATATCTTCCTCATACGAAGTCCGTTTTGGCTCCATAAGTTGTCAAATTAAAACTAGCGACGAGCCACATCTAAATAGTTGCAAAAGCTTGTTCCATATTTGACACCTCAAAATCGGCTTCTAAATAGGTCGTTTTGCCCTCCAAAGTTCGCGAACGCAGCTTGTTTCAGGTTTTCAGGCCAGTTTTAGAAACTTTTGAATCCTCATATCAACTCAGAATTGAGTGATTCTTATTCGTGTCTGAAAGCTTGAGTCAGTGCCATTCTTGAGAAAAATTATCAGAAAATTGGCACAAACTTTTCCAAAGGAAAGTTGGAGAGAAAGTTGTTGGTATATCCTACTTAACAGTTGTTTCACATCATTAGCTTTACTGCTATTGTGATCTTCACTTTTATCTTGCTGTCTAGAGCTACTTCATATCCTTTATTGATGCTAGTTTTGCTACACCGTGACCTCATTAGTGTTCTAGGCTCGCGTCTCTACTTCGGTCTAGCCTAGGACCAGCACAGTATCGTCGTTGAGCGTTTATTCAGCATTGCATCTCTGAATTGATTACTTCTAATCTTTTGCTACCATATATTTAAGCCTTCCAAGCTCCACATATTTCTACACCGTATATTTGTAGGTTCCCCTGGCAATCACTTTAATCAATCTTTGGAGTTATTTGACACCGCGGTTGCCTGTCACCACCTGCTGCATGGTAAGAACTGTAAGATATTGATATTTTCTAAAATGTGAGTGTTTTACCACCACATCCTTGTAGTTCATAGGAACATTATTTTCGGTTTTGTTTCTTATTTTCTACTAACTATGGTAGGTTTAAGAGTTGTTATTTCTTGGGCTTCCTCGATCGTGGGAGATTTTCTATCACCTAAGAAAATGCAACAACTATCACAAGAAAAGCAACAACATCAGAATTCACGTAATCAGGTTAATGTTTCCATGCCACCATTTACTGGTCATTTTAGGCCTAATTTATATATTGAATGGGAGTACGAAATAAATGCTATATTTGCTTCCCATAATGTTGATGAGCGTGGAAATTTCAAGGTGCAGTTAGTACTTTCAGTAGCTTTGCATTAGTTTGGTGGGGTGAATATTGTCGGTTAAACCCTGATTTTATACCTACTACTTGGGATGATTTAAAATTTGTCATGAGAGATAGATTCGTTGATGTTTATTATACTCATGGCATGATTAAAAGATTACAACATTTAAAACAAGGCACTGACACGGTAAGAAAATATTTTGATGATATACAAACTACTTTTGTGCCATGTCTAATTGCAGGTGTGTTGGACATTTGTACAATCCACATATGAATATAAGAGAAAAAGATAAGTTTAGTTGTTGTTCAAAAAGTCCTCTTACGTCACTTTTGGACCAGGAGAAGATAGAGTCCAAGCCTCTCACGTTCTCGATTCAGATTCGGCCTTCACAAACATACCTGACTCAAAACGCCAAGAACTCTTTCATACAGACTCCGAATTGGGTGATTCTTTTTTTTAGAAAGTAGATTTCGTTCTCTTTCCAACCCAATTGGATTCACCTTCAAATTCGTCTAGAGCGTTGAGTTATTGACGAAACAATCTGACGCTACAGCAGAATCCGAGTCAAACTGCAATTCCAAAGGTGTTGCATCACCTCCACTTGGGCCCATCAGCCTTGTATGACCTAGGGTTAGTTTTAGGCTGCCTTGGGACGTCCTCCCACGTCCTTGGCCTCCACCCTTTGCTCCTATATAAGTAGATCCATCTAGTAGCTTTTTACTTGGGATTTGTTTATTTAAAAGTTAGCCATTGCAACTTCGTGTACTTCGTTTGTGTCCAATGACCAGACCAAGTCCGCTTACGGATCCTCAACTTTATCAATACTTCATATATATTTGCAATATTCAGATTGCTTGATCGTATTCTTGCTTGTTCTTCGATTGCATGCAGGAATAGGCCTTCGTGGTCAGACTGATCGTGCTTCTGGCATCGTTCATAACACAGGCGATTGGTTTAGTGATTGCTAAGGCGCAACGTCATGCACATTTGTAGTCGGGTCGTCAAAGTCATCTCCACCAAATCGATACTTATCATCTTATTGAAAGATTGGGCCCCTTGACTATATGATCTTCGGTCTCCAAATGAACTGCACCAGGTCTGGTGACTCGTACTACCCGGTAAGGGCATTCCCACTTTGGCGACAACTTGTTTGTACCCTTGGCGGACTGAACACGCCTAAGGACAAGGTCGCCTTCCTCAAAACACCAGGCATGAACCCTATGGTTGTGATAGCGATGCAGGGCTTGCTGGTTGCATTTAGCACATGTAGCTTCGAGGCAAATGAGATCTTGCTTCCGAGGGCTTGAACATCTTGCATGAAGACGAGACTCGTGAATTGGGTGCCGTTGTCACTGATGATCCAGGCAGGGACCCCGAAGCGGCACACCAAATCTTTCTAGAACTTGATAGCTGACCAAGCAGTCACCTTTCTAACAGAAGCTACTTCCGGCCACTTTGTAAACTTGTCGATTGCAATGAACAAGAATTCAAAGCCCCTGGCAGCTCGGGGGAAAGGGCCGAGGATATCGAGCACCCAGACCAAAAATGGCAATGACAAAAGGATTGTCTGAAGTGCTTGGGCAGGCAGAGGGGCATTCTTGGAATGGAACTGGCATGCTTCACACTTGGTGACTAGCTCGACCACATCTTGGAGGGTTGTGGGCCAATAGAATCCTTGCCAGAATGTTTTCCCAACTAATGCCCTTGATCCAATGCGGGAGTCGCACATGCCTTTGTGTATTTCTACCAACAGTTCCTTTCCTTCTTCCCCGCAAATGCACTTCAATTTCACACCGTTAGGCCTTCTTCTGTACAGAGTGTCATCAACAAACAGATACATACTGGCCCTCCGGGCTACTCTTTCCGCTTCTTCTTGCTCTTTGAGAAGTTCTCCGGTTTGGAGGAAATGGACTATGTGCCTTGCCCAAGTTGGATCCTGAGGCTCGGCAACAAGGACTAGCGGCACCTCCTCCTTCGTGGGGGTGCATTCCTCGACTGTGGGGACTAGTGGCCCGGCAGGAGGGTGCGGCCCGGCAATTGAAGGGGAGTTGTTTCTGGCAGGGTCCCTGCTAGGAACCCTGAGGGGTTCTACCGGGAGAGGCTTACTGGAGTCAAATTTCCTCCTCTTTCGAGCCATTGTTGTCGGGGATATGGAGGGCTGAGTAAGATGGAGAAAAAAAGTTCCTGGTTCCACAGGAAGCTTCTGCCCAGCACACTTTGACAGATGATCAGCAATGCTGTTTTCTGCAACGGGCACATGCTCTGTTTGCAATCCATCAAAGTGCTCCTCCAATCTTCTCACTTCCTCGATGTATGCCTCCATCAATGGACTTTGGTAATCCTTGTTGACTTGTCTCACCATAAGTTGTGAATCTCCTCGAATGAGCAGCTTCTTAATTCCCTATTCTATGGCAATCCTGAGCCTGCCAAGATTCCCTTCCTACTCTGCTGTATTGTTGGTTGCCTCCACCCGGTGAAAATGCATCTAGACAACGTACATCAGGTGCTCCCCAGTGGGAGCAACGAGAAGCACGCCAGCCCCTGTACCTTGTAGGGAGAAGGCACAATCAAAATACATGATCCATTCTTGGGGTGATTCCTTGCCGGGAATAACTGTCTCCAACACTTCCTCATCAGGGGTTGGTGTTCATTCCGCAATAAACTCTGCCAATGCCCTGCTCTAAATCGTTGACGTGCTTTCAAACTCCAGGCCAAAGCTGGATAACTCCAATGCCCATTCCACTATTCTTCCGGTAGCCTCTGGGTTTCGAAGTATCCTTTGCAACGGGAAGCGTATGACAACCATGATCTCATGGGCTTGGAAGTAGTGGCGCAGTTTCCTTGAGGCCATGACAAAGCCGAAAATCAATTTTTGCTCACCAGAATACCTGGATCTAGCCCCCTGTAACAGGGAGCTGACAAAGTATACTGGGCGCTGCACCACTTTCTTCCTTGCCGCGTCCTGGGGTTGCCTTCGCTGTCGTGCTTCTCTAGCTCCTGATCCATATCTGACCTTGCTGAGTTGTTCTCTCTCTCTTCTCTTGGTGGGACATCTGTTGAGGCTACTGTCTCCTCCATTCCCGCTGTGCCACCAATGCCGCACTGAACACTTGATTAGTCATTGCCAGATATAGCAACAATGGCTCTTGTGGTTTGGGTGCAACCAAAGTGGGCACAGAAGACAAGTAGCTCTTCAAATCTTGCAGCGCTGTATCTGCTTCCGGGGTCCACTTCACAGGTCCTACCTTCTTCAAAGGTTTGAAGAACGGCAGGGCGCGCTCGGCAGACTTGGAGAGGAATTTGCTAAGTGCGGCAACACATCCTGTCAGACGCCTCACATCATTAATTGTCTTTTGTGCCTTAATCTGCTCGATGGCCTTAATCTTATCTAGTTTGGCCTCAATCCCATGGTGGGACACAAATAAACCAAGTAGCTTGCCGGAGGGAACGCCAAACATACACTTCTCCGGGTTTAGCTTCAAGTTGATCTTGCGTAGATTAGCAAATGTCTCTTCCAAATCTTGGATGAGGGTTGATTTTTCCTTGGTCTTGACCACAAGATCATCCATATAAGCTTCAATTTCCTGTGCAACTATGGCTCGAAACTAGTTTGGACTGCTCTTGCAAAAGTGGATCTGGCACTCTTCAACCCGAAAGGCATGCGCACAAAGTAGTATGTGCCACATGGGGGGATGAAGGAGGCCTTCTCTTCGTCTTCCTTGGACATGAATATCTGATGGTACCCAGAGTATGCATCCAAAAAGGAGAGCAAATCACACCCGAAAGTGCAATCCACAATCTGATCAACGCGCGGCAAGGGGAATGGATCCTTCGAGCATGCCTTGTTCAAATCCGTTAAGTCTATGTAAAGCCTCCATTTCCCATTGACCTTGCGCACAACCATTGGGTTTGCTAACTATGTTGGATGTAGTACTCCTTTGATCAAACCAGCTGCTTCAAGTTTCTTGATCTCCTCGGCAATAAACTGCTGCCGCTCCAAGGCCTGCTTCCGCACCTTCTGCTTGACGGGTCGGGCATGTGGGCAAACAGCAAGGTGGTGCTCGATTACCTCCCTAGGAACATCAGGGATATCAGATGGTTGCCAGGCAAACACATTGATATTCGCCCGCAGGAAGGCAACGAGCGCGCTTTCCTATTTGTCATCGAGGGTGGCATTGATAGTAAAAGTACCATCAGTACCGGCCAGCCCTGTCGGGACCTTTTTCACATGGGTGAAGCAGCCTTGGTCCTCTTGCTGTTGGAACTCTCCGGCACGTCATCAACATGTTCGTAGAGGCTCGCTTCCCAGATTCCTTGCCAGCGTCCCTACTATACTTTTTCTTTCCTTTGCTTTCCTTGGCGGGCACTTCGGCTTTAGTGGCCTCTGCCGCAACTGTGTCCTGGTACATCTTACACACGCAAATCATTGCTTCTTTCTTGTCTAACAGAATGGAAATGACACCCATCTGCCCTAGCATCTTCAAGGTGCTGTAGGCATAGTGGGATGCCTCCATGAATTTGGCCAAGTCCGAGTGCCCAAGGATTCCGTTGTACGGCAGGGGGAGGTCGACCACATCAAACACAATCTTTTCAGTCTGGAAGTTTAGCTCTCCCCCAAATGTCACTGGCAACATGATTTTTCCTTAGGACGACTCCTGCCAGGATTGACTCCTTGAAACGTGCCCGTGGCCTTAAGCTCTTCCTCTGCTATCTGTAGTTTGCTGATAACTTATGGAGAAATCAGATTCAACCTGGCCCCGCCATCAACCAACATCTTTGTGACTTTGAGGTTGCAGCTCGTTGGGGAGACCAACAACGGCAAGCACCCTACCACAGTGGTGTGGTCGGGTTGATCCTCTTCATAAAAGATGATTGGCATGCGTGACCATTTGAGCGGCTTCTGAGACCCTGCCGCTAGTTCCATGGCATTGACCTCACACGCCCACTGTTTAAGTTTGCGGTGAGAGGAGTGCAAAGATGGACCCTCGTCAATGCACAAGGCGTCAGTAGCCTTCTGGAATTCCTGCTCACTGGTTTCCTCTTCATTCCCTCCATCACTTTCATCATTGCAATCATCTTCTCTCGGCCACTGGCAGATTTCCCTTGGTTCCGAAGAGCCTTGCCGGGCGATTTGCTTCTCCGCCCCGGCCCTTTCCGCCAGTACTGTTTTAACCTTTTTCCTTATCATGCTTCTCATACTCAGCCCTCTGCTTCTTGACGATCTGCTCAACCTGATGACACTCCTAGAGATTGTGGCCCTTGGTCCGATGTATCTTGCAGTATACTCCATCACCTATCCCGCTTCAGAGTGACCGGACCTCAAATACCGATCTCGTGCATCGATGTCATCCCTAGATCGAGAATCTTGACACGCACAGTACTTGAAGGATTTATAATAGAGTAGCAATCACACACTTATTACATCGAATGTCTCCAAAGAGAACTTATTACAATAAATATGGCTTAAGGCCATCTAATAACGATAACAGCGGAAGGCTTGGAAGATAAGTGAGTCCATCAACTCCAACGGCATCACTGAGTATAGAACCACGATCCTAAGGCATCTTACTCGTTGTCTGAAAAGTCTGCAACATGAACGTTGCAGCCCGAAAACGGGTCAGCACATCGAATATGCTGGCAATGTAACACAAAGAGAGTAATAAAAGAATAATGCTATACTACATGCATATATGGCTTGGTGGTAAAGCTCTATGGTTAGAGTTTTACGTAAAGCCAGTTTTCCCTACTGCAAAGGAATAAATTTATTTAACTCTCATGGTGGTTGTTAAACATTGAGAATGGTTGACAGCATTCTCAATCCCAATTAAGTACCATCATCATTAAACAAACCCAACAGTATTAACTAAAGTAACATGATGAGATTCACATGATAATCCAAGTACTAGATACTCAAGATGTCCATAACCGGGGACACGGCTAACCATGATTAGTTTATACACTCTGCAGAGGTTTGCGCACTTTTCCCCACAAGACTCGATCTCCTCCATTGGTTTTCTCGCACTACATGATGTTTGAGAAACGGATGACCGAGACATAGTCTTTCAGAAGCACTAGCACCTTACGATGGGTAGACCTGTACACCTACTTCCCCCTACATCTGCTAGTCTACCACTGTAAGAGTTCGCACAACTTAATCAACTATGCTAGAGCCCATAATAGCATGTGGCTGCACACGGAAGTTTCTAGCATGAATAATCTCATGATCCCTTTGGGCCTGGGTGGCGGTCCATAAAGAAAACAGGCAATCGCTAGAATACCCAGGTGCCTCAATCCACCCAGATGTGTATTAAAGTTGCCACCTTAAATAAACCATTAAATTAACAATCTGACATCTGTCATGGATACACTCACCCAATCCACGTCTACTAGCATAGCATGGCATAATAAGCAAACGTAGAGTAACTCCCAAGGGTTTAATAATAAAACAGGTAATAGGTACTACCTCATATACTTCCCAAAACCCACATATTAATCAAATCCTAGTCATGCAATTGTCTGAGGATTGATCTAATGCAATAAAACTGGGTAGTAAAGGGGTATGATCAAAGTGTTACTTGCTTTGCGGATGATCCGCGAAACCTAGGGATTCGAAGTAGAAAGCGACGCAATCCGGGTACTCTATCGCAAACAAACAAGCATACAATAAGTACTCATCTAATGCACAGGTAAAACTCAAATAAGAGATCTAACCAGAAAGTTCAACTTAAGAACTCCGGTTTGCAAAAAGAATCAAATCAACGAAGCAACGAAAATCAAACGGCGAAAGAAACAAGCTTCGTTCACTAATCTGGATCTAAGTCAAATTTTACAGTAGCAAAAACTTGTTTGAGTTGATTATTCGGAAAGAGGGTTTAGAGATGAAACTATAGGCGCTTGAATCGCCTGATTCCGATAAACAAGCGAAAAGTTAAACTAAAACGAAAATCGGATCAAAAATCGCGATCAGAAAATCGAGGAATAAATCCGAGAAAAAGAAAAACGACGAACAGATTAATGAACGAACGTTCGTTATCTGGATCTAACCGATGAATGCGTTCGTTTGAGCGAACGAATGAGCGAACGCTTGCTAATTAACCTAAACCGAAAAAAACGATCTACATAAAAAACCAATCTAAAAAAACGACGGAAAAACCGAACGGTCTTTCAAAAAAACGGCGGCGGCGACGGGGTCAACCTCAGCGTGCGAGTCGGCGGTGGCGGCGGCTCCGGCGAGGGCGGTGGTGGTCGGGCGGTGTTCGGCGAGGTGGCGGCGGTCCGGTGGCGGCGATGGCGGCGCTAGGTTAGTGTTTGGGGGTGCGGGCGGCGGCTTGGGCTGGCGGCGGCGGCTTGGGCTGGGGGGCGGCCTGGGCGCGGTATATAAAGACCCCGGCCAGGCGGAATCCTGGCCGGTTACGGCCCAAGGTCGGTTCTGACTCTTCTTTTTTAAAATATTTTTTGCGCAGAAAATCACACGAATGAAATACTAAACGGACTCCAAAAATCCCGAAATAAATTTTCCCCGGCTTCTAAAATCAAGCCGATTTAGATGAATATTTATTTGGGGCCTAAATGCAATTTCGAAAAACACGCATGTTTCCTAAATTCAAATAAAATAGCAATAAAATCCAAAATAAAATCTTATTTGATTTTTTTTATTAAATCCTCAATATTTCTTTATTTTGGGAAAGTCATTTTATTCCCTCTATTATATTTTTATAATTGAAAAAGTTGAAGATAAAACAAATAAAATCAAATGATCCTATTTCCAAAATTTGAGAAAACTCAAATATGAAATTTACGAAATCCCCAACTGTCTCCGTGGGTCCTTGAGTTGGATAGAATTTCTAGGATCGAGGCAAAAATGTAGTAAATATGATATGCAATAATGATCTATTATATAAGATTCCAAATTGAAAATTTGGGATGTTACAAACCTACCCCCCTTAAGATGAATCTCGCCCTCGAGATTCGGGTTGGCTAGAAAATAGGTGAGGGTGGTCCTTCAGCAGATGTTCCTCTCGCTCCCAGGTGGCTTCATCCTCTGTGTGGTGGCTCCACTGAACTTTGCAAAACTTGATAACCTTGCTGCGGGTGACTCGGCTGGCATACTCAAGAATCTTAACTGGTTTCTCCTTATAGGTCAAATCACTGTCCAACTGAATCGCCTCTAGTGGCACTGTATCTCTTAGCGGTATATCATCCATCTCCGCGTGGCACTTCTTCAACTGAGATAGGTGGAACACGTCGTGAACTCCTGACAATCCCTCAGGCAATTCCAACTTGTAGGCAACTTCTCCCACACGCTCCAAAACTTTGTATGGTCCCACAAAACGTGGTGCTAACTTTCCCTTAACTCCAAATCGCTTAACTCCTCGAAGTGGTGATACACGAAGATAGACTCTATCTCCGACTTTCTAAATAGCCTCCTTGTGTTTAGAATCTGCATAGCTTTTCTGCCTAAACTGTGCTACCTTGAGCCTGTCGGGAATCAACTTCACTTTCCGTTCAGACTCCTGAATCAAATCCGGTCCAAACAACTAGCGGTCTCCAACTTCATCCCACGACAACGGGGTCCTGCACCTCCTTCCGTATAGGGCTTCGAAAGGGGCCATCTTCAAGCTGGATTGATAACTGTTGTTGTAAGAGAACTCTGCATATGGCAAATTTTCGTCCCAACTAGATCCGTAATCTAGCGCACAATCTCTCAGCATATCCTCCAAAATCTGATTGACTCTCTCGGTCTGTCCATCTGTCTGCGGATGAAAAGATGTACTGAACTCTAGCCTGGTACCCAAAGTTTCGTGCAACTAATTCCAGAACTTTGAGGTAAACTAGGTTCCTCTATCTGATATAATGCTCCTCGGAACTCCATGCAGACATACGATCCTGGTCATGTATATCTTGGCCAACTTAGCATTGGAATAAGTGGTCTTCACTGGAATGAACTGTGCTACCTTCGTCAAACGATCGACTACAACCCAAATCGAGTCATGGCCTAAACATGTCCTGGGCAATCCTGTTATAAAATCCATGCCTAGTTTATCCCACTTCCATTCGGGTATCGACAATGGTTGTAACAATCCTGCTGGCTTCTGATGCTCTACCATCACTCTCTGACATACATCACAAACTGCTACATATTCTGCAATATCCTTCTTCATTCCGGTCCACCAGAAAGTGTCCTTTAAATCCAAATACATCTTGGTATTTCCTGGGTGAATCGAATACGGCGAATCACGAGCCTCTTGCAAAATCATCTTCCTGATCTCCGGGTCATTAGGCACATAAACACGGTCTTCAAACCATAAGGTATCGTGCTCATCCTCATGAAATCCCTTAGCTTTTCCTTTGCTCATCTTCTCCTTTATCTCGGCTATTTCCTTGTCGGCCTTCTGAGCTTCTCCGATCTTATCCATCAAAGTCGACTAAATCTCCAATGCTGCTACATAGCCTCTCGGAACTATCTCTAAACATAGCTCACAAAGATCCTCGGCTAACTCCTTTGGAAAACCTGCGGTCATGAGTGTATTGACATGTATTGACATGGCTCTTACGGCTTAACGCGTCGGCTACTACATTAGCCTTTCCGGGGTGATACTGCAATCTCATATCATAACGCTTGATGAGCACCAACCATCTCCTCTGCTTGAGATTCAACTCCTTCTGCGTGAAAATGTACTTCAAGCTCTTTTGATCCATGTACACCTCACAATGATTTCCGATAAGAAAATGTCTCCACATCTTCAATGCATGCACTAAGGCTGCTAACTCCAAATCATGCGTGGCATAATTCAACTCATGAAGTTTAAGCTGTTGTGAAGCATACGAAACAACTCTCCCCTCCTGCATAAGCACTGCTCCTAGTCCTCTATGTGAAGCGTCGCAATACACCTCGTAGTCCTTGCTCTGATCTGGCAGAATCAACACTGGCGAGGTAACCAAACGTTTCTTCAATTCTTGGGAACTGGCCTCACATTCCTCAGTCCAAATGAACTTGGTATCTTTCTTCAACAATTCCGTCATGGGCTTTGCAATCTTTGAGAAATTCTCAATGAATCTCCGGTAGTATCCTGCCAGTCCAAGAAAACTCCGTATCTCTCCTACTGTTGTTGGGGCTTCCCAATTTGTCACGGTAACAACCTTGGTGGGGTCTACTGCTATTCCTTCTCCGGATATAACATGTCTGAGGAATCCAACTTCCTTCAACCAAAATTCACATTTGCTGAACTTGGCATATAACTGATGTTCTCTGAGCTTCTCAAGTACCAAATGCAAATGCTCCTTATACTCCTCTTCGTTCTTTGAGTAGACCAAAATATCATCAATGAACACCACGACGAACTTATCCAAGAACTGCATAAACACTTTGTTCATCATGTTCATGAAATAGGCAGGTGCGTTAGTCAGACCAAATGACATAACGGTATACTCATATAGCCCGTACCTGGTGGTAAAAGCTGTCTTAGGTATATCCTGCTCTCGAATCTTCAACTGATGGTATCCTGATCACAAATGAATCTTGGAAAATACCTTCGCTCCTTGCAATCGGTCAAACAAATCATTGATCATCGGCAGTGGGTACTTGTTCTTGATTGTTACTGCAATAAATCCTCGATAATCGACAACCATCGTCAATGATCCGTCCTTCTTCTCCACTAGAAGTACTGGCGATCCCCAAGGCGAAGAACTTGGGCGAATATAGCCTTTATCCAGTAACTCCTTGATCTGAATCTTAATCTCCTCCAAATCCTTTGCAGGCATCCTATATGGTCTCTTGGATATCGGCCCTGTGCCTGGCAAAAGCTCAATCAAAAACTCGATGTCTCTATCTGGTGGCATGCCTGGAAACTCTTCTAGAAATACATCAGAAAAATCCTTCACCACTGGTACTTCCTCCTGCACAACTCCTGATAAGGAATTTACGTGCATCCTCTTCGGCTCATGTCTTGATACATACTTGATCCTTCTTCCTTCTGGCGTTGTGAGCAAAATCGTCTTACTGGCGCATTCAATGTTCCCTCCATACTTCGATAACCAAGACCATGCCTAATATCACGTCCAATCCTTGTGACTCCAATACTATTAGGTCCGAAGGAAACACGTAGTTACCAATCCTTAATGGTAATCGACCACACCATAGACTAGCCATATATTCTGCTCCAGGCGAGGTTACTAACATGGGCGACCTAAGGGCTTGGGTTGGCAGTTTATACTTGTCCACAAATCCCCTTGATATGTATGATGCGATGCACTAGTATCAAAAAGAACGAGTGCACAACCGAAAACTTACCTATTACTGCATCTGGTTGGGCTTCAATCTCCTCCACATTAACGTGGTTCACCTGTCCCCGGTTGAAAGGGTTCGGCTTCTTCCCAGAGCTTCCATTGCCATTTCCATTCTGGCCTTCAGGACATTCATTGGCGTAATGTCCGGTCTTTTGGCACTTAAAGCAAGTGACTTGACTCAAGTCTCTCTTGGCTGGTGTTGAGGGGTTGGTACGGTTCTGGCCGTTGCTTCCTCCATTACCGTTACCATTCTTGGTACCATTATGGTTGTGTGAGCTACCACCTCCATGGGTATGCTGGAACTGTCCTCCCGATTTCGGGGTAAAACGTGGCTTCTGCTAAGCTCCAGAATTGTACTTCCCTTGTCCATACTTCCTCTTGCGGCTTTCGATCTGCTGCTGCTTCCCTTCAATCATGAGAGCTCTATCTACCAACTCCTGGTAGTTATTGAAACCTGCTACCATCAACTGCATACTCAGCTCATCATTCAGTCCTTCCAGAAACTTCTCTTGCTTAGCTGCATCCGTAGCAACGTCATCTGGGGCATAACGTGCTAGCTTACTAAAGTCATCCACATACTGGCCAACTGTATGTCCTCCCTGGCGTAGGTCGCGAAACTCACGCCTCTTCATGGCCATTGCTCCTGTTGAAACATGGGCAGTACGAAAAGCCTGCTGAAACTGATCCCGTGTGACAGTGTCTACTGGATAGGTGGCTGTGAAATTCTCCCACGCCAATCATCTTCAACAATCGGCTCGGTGCTACTGGAGAACACCGGAGGATTCAGCCTAAGAAAACGGGTTAAGTGAGCAACAGGTGGTGGTGGTGGTGGGTTGTTGTTGTTGTTCCCCTGATTTTGATTCTGGACTAATATCTACATCAATGCATTCTACTCCTGGATCAACTGAGTGAGCTCCGGCGGGAAAGCAAATCCATTGTCACGTCTCGGAGGCATCTCAGGGTTTAGAAAAGATGAGAATACATAATAGAATGAGGTCTAGAGGGAAAACACTACCCATATGCACATGAGACAAATTGCAATCAAAACACTTCATTCAAACAAGCAAGGGCATACAATGGTCTATCTATCATTACAAAAGTGCTCGGACTATACTAGATACATGGGGGAAAATTCTACTACTGTTATGATGGTCGACTAGAAAAACTGCTCCAATGAAGACTCCATGATATCTGCTCCAGCTTCGTCAACATAGTCATCATCACTATCGTCTGGGTCCGAGTCGGTGTCGTTGATGATGATGTAGTTCTCTGGACAAGTGCGATCTTCGTCTTCTCCCGCTGCGGGAAATCCCATAAACACTCTTAGCTTCTTCTTCAGATCATCATTCTTCTCTACTAGCGTTGCTATTTCCTCCTCATATCCATCGCGTGTAGACTTGATTTCTTCCTCCAGTTCCGTGATCTTTGTCATGGCCTTCTTCAGATCCATCATGCCTGCGCACATCTGGTTCTTCTGGCGTTGAATGTGCTGGTCTAACTCCTGGATGGAAGCTGCAATTGATCTGTCCTTCCTGGTGTTGATCATCTCCCATTGCTCATCTCGGCGCCCACAAATCTGGTAGATAGTATCCTTAAGCTCCTGGTGGTAAACTTCTCCAATACGTCCCATGGTGATTTGGGCTGCCATGCTCTTTCCGAGACTCCAGGTTGGTGCATCAAAGGAAAACTCTATGGGCTCAGTGACGGGCATGAACGTCCTTCCTGGAACTTGAACTTGAATCATCCAGCGCTCCTCTTCAGGTAAAGTGGCGTTGTAGGTCCCGGTGAAGCTTGGTACTCCGATGTTCAGGTATCTAGTGACTTCCTTCAGGTGTCGTCCAAAGGGTGTATCTTCATCCGGTTGTGTGAACTTGTTCCTTGCATTTGTCATCCTAAAAGAGAGTAGAAAAGCTGAGGAGTCATAAACGAGAAGAGAGAGTAGTGATCTAGGGCTTTAGCTTAGTGGTCGTGTCCTACAGTCAGCGTGTGCTCTGATACCATCTTGGAGCAACCAGACCTCAAACAGTCTGATCTCTGTGCATCAGTGTCATCCCTGGATCAGTAATGCTGACATGCACGGTACTTGAAGGATTTATAACAGAGTGGCAATCACACACTTATTACATCGAGTGTCTCCAAAGAGAACTTATTACAATAAATATGGCTTAAGGCCATGTAATAACGATAACAGCGGAAGGCTTGGAAGATAAGTGAGTCCATCAACTCCAACTGCATCACTTAGTATAGAACCACGATCCTAAGGCATCTTACTCGTCGTCTGAAGAGTCTGCAACATGAACGTTGCAGCCCAAAAATGGGTCAACACATGGAATATGCTGGCAATGTAACACATAGAGAGTAATGAAAGAATAATGCCATACTAGATGCATATATGGCTTGGTGGAAAAGCTCTATGGTTACAGTTTTGTGTAAAGCCAGTTTTTCCCTACTGCAAAGGAATAAATTTATTTTACTATCATGGTGGTTGTTAAACATTGAGAATGGTTGACAGCATTCTCAATCCCAATTAAGTAACATCATCATTAAACAAACCCAACAATATTAATTAAAGTAACATGATGAGATTCACATGATAATCCAAGTACTAGATACTCAAGATGTCCATAACCGGCGACACGACTAACCATGATTAGTTTATACACTCTGCAGAGGTTTGCGCACTTTTCGCCACAAGACTCGATCTCCTCCATTGGTTTTCTCGCACTACATGATGTTTGAGAAACGGATGACTGAGACATAGTCTTTCAGAAGCGCTAGCACCTTCGCCTGATTCCGATAAACGAGCGAAAAGTTATACTAAAACGAAAATCGGATTAGAAATCACGATCAGAAAATCGCGGAATAAATCCGAGAAAAAGAAAGCGATGAATGATTAACGAGCGAGCGTTAGTTATCCGATCTAAACGATGAACGCGTTCGTTAGAACGATCGAACGAGCGAACGCTCGCTAATTAACCTAAACCGAAAAAAAACCGATCTAAATAAAAAACGAATCTAAAAAAACCGACGGAAAAACTGAATGTTTTTTCAAAAAAAAATGGCGGCGGCTGCGGGATCAACCTCGGTGTGCTAGTCGGCGGCGGCGGCGGCTCCGGCGAGGGCGGCGGTGGTCGGCGGGACGGCGACAGGTCCCGTGAGGTGGCGGCGGCGTCGTCGTCGGCGGCATGGCGCGGCGGCGGCGGCGGCGGCGCCTTCTGATTAGGGTTTGAGGCGGCGGCGGCTTAGGCGGCGCATGCCTGGGTTTGGGGTCGGCCCAGCAGTATATAAAGACCCGGCCAGTGAGTCTGGCGATTCTGACAAAGGTCGGTTTGGACTCTTATTTTTTAAATAATTTTTGCGCAGAAAATCAAACGAAAGAAATAATAAATGGACTCCAAAAATCCCGAAATAAATTTCCCCGGCTTCTAAAATCAAGCCGGTTTAGATGAACATTTATTTGGGGCCTAAATGCAGTTTTGAAAAACACGCATTTTTCCTAAATTCAAATAAAATAGCAATAAAATCCAAAATAAAATCTTATTTGAATTTTTTTATTAAATCCTCAATATTTCTTTATTTTGGGAAAGTCATTTTATTCCCTCTCTCATATTGTTATAATTGAAATAGTTGAAGATAAAACAAATAAAATCAAATGATCCTATTTCCAAAATTTGAGAAAACTCAAATATGAAATTTACGAAATCCCCAACTCTCTCCGTGGGTCCTTGAGTTGCGTAGAATTTCTAGGATCGAGGCAAAAATGCAATAAATATGATATGCAATAATGATCTATTGTATAACATTCCAAATTGAAAATTTGGGATGTTACAGCTTCTTGGGCACCCACAGCCTCCCAGCAGTCAGCGCATGCAGCAGCTTCCTTGCCCGGGGCTTCGACTTTGGCCTTGTTGCCAGTACTAGGCATGCCCGATCTCTCAACGGTCATCACTGCCTTATCCTTGCACTTCTTGTTGTAGTTCTTGTTCTTCTTCTTCTGAATGGTGGTCTCGTCATCATCCTCCAAGTCAATGTTGATGTAATCTTCCTCTCCAGGTAGTTTCTTTCCCTCCTCCACCCGGCCACACTTATCCACTAAGGTATACAGCTCCTGCACAGTCTTGGGCAACCGTACGTTCATCTTGGAACGTACCTTGTGGTTCCGCAAGTTGGATTGGAAGGTAGCTATCACAGCTGCTTGGTGGATATCTGGGATATTTCTGTGGACTCCGCTGAATCTCTGCAAGTACTTCCATAGAGTCCCTCCCACTTTCTGCTAGACAAGTTGCCAATCGCTGGGCCGTCCTGGTTCTTGATGGCCGCTCGTCAAGGTGCCAATGATTTCATGGCACAGGTCAGTCTAGGTTGAAATGGAGTTCTCTGGCCGGTGCATCAACCAAGACCTCACATTTGACTTGAGTGCCAAAGGGAAGTAGTTGGTGAACACCTTCTCATCTCTTCCCCCGGCAGCCTGAACAGCGACAGTGTAGATGCTCAAGAACTCTACCGGGTTCAATCTCCAATCAGACTTCTCGGGTATATCTGGCTTGAATGTGCGAACGGACGGCCAACAGACTTGTCATAGCTCACGGGTGAAGGCAGTGCACCCAACCTCGAAAGGCAGGCACCCGCCATCTCCGAGCGCGGGCTCGTCGACGTCGGGGCTGTCGCACCCATCAGGCTGGCAGTGGTTATCACGACACCGCTTGATGACAACGCGCGCGCCTTCCCTCTGCCTGTCCTCCGGAACTCGTCGTTGGCCTTGGTGTGCTCGAGGGTCGGAAGAGGCCATCGAGCCGTCATCGGGCTCTTGGTTACGTGGCTCCCGTGCTACTTGCCGAGGTGGGGACTGCATCATGAGGGCAGCCCCTTCCTGTCGGATGTCAGGTTCCGGCAAAACCCTTAAGGTTCGAACATTGGGGTGCGCACGAAGATCTCTCCCTACTGAAAAATGCCCTCAGCCTCGCCATGTTCCCTAAGCTAGATCGATGAACAACACAAGAGACACAAGATTTATACAGGTTCGGTCCACAATTGTGGTGTAATAACCTACTCCTATGTGTGGTGGTGGATTGCCTCTTGGGCTGATGATGAACAGTACAAGGGAAGAACAGCCTCGCAAGGAGAGGTGTTCTTGTGATGGTGTGGTGTTCTACTTGGGAAGGATTCGATGAACAACACAAGAGCCACAAGATTTATACAGGTTCGGGCCACCGTTGTGGTGTAATACCTACTCCTATGTGTGGTGGTGGATTGCCTCTTGGGCTGATGATGAACAGTACAAGGGAAGAACAGCCTCGCGAGGAGAGGTGTTCTTGTAATGGTGTGGTGTTCTACTTGGGAAGGACTCGATCCGTCTCTCTAGATCAGATGCCTCTAGATGAGATGCCTTCTACTGTGGTGGCTAGCCCTATTTATAGAGGCCCTAGTACTCTTCCCAAATATTGAGCTGGAAGGGATCCAACAACGGCCATTTCGAAAGGGGACAACTAGTAAAAGCTATCCTGACTAAAGGTGGTCTTCGCCTGCCAAAGGCACTGGTGGTGACGCCGTCTTGCGCTCCACGGTGACCTCCGTCCTGCCGTTCTGTTGGTCTTGGTCTCGTTGTACCGTTAAGGAAACCTTTTCTTGATGCCTCGGTACTCCGCACCTGCGCTTGCCCCCTTTGCACCAAAGAGGAAACGAGGACACTACGTGGGCTGGCGCCCGCCTAGTGCCCGCCTGGTGTTGATCGTCATGGCTTGCGTCTTGGGCACCTCGCGAGGTACCCCTTGCCTTGATCTCTCCGCCTCCTCGCGAGCCTGCCTTGTGAGGCCTCCCCTGAGGAGGCCTTGCGTCCTCCGCCCCACGAGTCTTGGCCCATCGCGAGGGTCTTGAGCATTAGTTGATGAAGACGGGTCGTACTGGGCCCCTGGTTGAGCCACGCTGCAGGCTGCAGGCAGGCAAGTCTGGGGACCCCCGTTCCCAGAATGTTGACACTTCCGGACGGCCAGCCGCACGAGCCGTTGAAGGAAGGCTGTTTCGGGCCAGCTTGATGTGGTCCTCCCGCCTCGATGAAACCTATTAGACTTTGGATGGTGGCTCGCCACTCATCCATCTGATCTGCTACCGGCAGAAATCTCAACAACAGATGGGCCCACGCCATGGCCTCTAAGGCAATGATTGGCAAAGGTGATGATGATGTAGACTGTAGTTTGCTCGGCTCCTAACGATGCCGGTGGCAACCGCACCATACCCTCGCTGTTGCGAACCAGCCGCTTGGATGGCATGGTGACATAGTGGAAGGGCTTGAGGGCCAGCGGCAACATTGGGCACAGTGGCTGGGTCTGCCCATTCTGGGGGTGTCGTGTGCCCTGTGGTCGCACCCGCAGCGGGGGCGGCCGGGGGGTTGCAATTCGCCCTAGAACATGTGCCATCACTACGGTTGTGCCCTTCGGCGTGGAGGGAGGGTGCAAACAAAAATAATCCCTCTGTCCGTAGCTTTTCGAGCATGGCCACTTGGATGTTTCTGATGATGTCCTTCTTTGGTGCATCCCGCTTCCACTTTGGTCATGGGGGTAGTGGTGCCAACGCCGCCAGCGCCGACCACATCCCCTGCAGCGTCCACATCCTCACACGTCCCCGCATTTCCTGTGACGTTGGCAATCGCGGGAGGCGGAGCCTTCGAGGTGGATGGGTGATTCATAGCTCCGCGCTTCTACTTAGGCGCCATAGTCGATGACGCCGTCGATGATGAAAATGGCGATGAAGATGACGCGCAACCGATGCTCTCAGGTTCGCGCAAGTGACCCCCTACCTGGCGTGCCAAAGATGTCGTGGGGAACCACGTCCACCTATGGGGCTACGAACCCCTTTTTGGTTCAGCGGGGGGATGGACACGTTGCATAAAGAGCGCAAAAGCGTAGCGCAGCACGACAGAGATCACATGGGCAGTTTTACCCAGGTTCGGGCCGCCGTGAGGCGGAAAACCTTACTCCTGCTTTGGTGGATTGATGGTGGAAAAGGTGGTGGTGGGTGCAGCACGCTTGCCTCGCAGGGTTGCCTCGGAGCGCAAGTGGCTACAAGCGTATGGGTATGTGAAGGTCTGAGCTTGCTAGCCTCGCAAACCCTTTCTACAGTTGCCATGGGCCTCCTTTTATAGATTAAGGGGCCACCATAGTGGCAAATCAGTCTTTAAATACTGACTAGATAGCGAACAGTGCTATCATACCTAACTCTGCAGGCTGACAATCCGCATTAAATGCATAGTCTAGTGTCACATCATAGCGTGCCCGGCAACCCTTGCCAGGTTGTTTTGCCAGCTTCGTGCTTGCTTGCTTGACACATCTCAGGACGGGTGTCATATGGAGGTGTTTGCTGTAGGAAGTGGCTACCATGTGGCGAAAATCAGCCACTTAGTCACCTTGGGGCTTGACACCGCACTGATATATGACTTGCGTCGCTTGTGAGGTGAAGCACTGGAGTGGCCTGCCTTCGCATGCCCCGGCAGGCCTGCCGGGACGATCTGTAAGTTTGCTTCCGGGGCAAGCCCTACTTGCCAGGCTCGCCTGCCCGGCAAGGGAGGTTCTTTTCTTAGCGATATCTTGCTTCTATGCCTCATCTTTGTCTTCTTGTTCTGCTATTGGACCCTTCAAATAATTGAACCCTCTTGCTTGGTCTGATCTTGGTGTTGTAATATTGTCCTTGGGCCTGTGCATAGTCTGGGCAACGGACCCAGGGTTTGGTGCACCGACAATATATAGTCATCTTTGTTGTACTTATTATTATTCGAATCTAATGGGTTGGTTTTGAATCTTGTAAGTAGGCATTTTTAGTTATTATTTGAATCATATTGGTTGGTTCTGAATCTTGCAAGCTGGGAAACACGACATGATGATGTAGAGGACAACAACCATAACTAGTTGTTCAAACTTGGTAGTATCATCTGTGTGAAAGTGCGGCAAATGAGCTGATTGTTTGCGTCCTCAGAATAATATTTCTAATTTTTATGCATGTTGATCTTGTGGCACTGATAGAACGAGCCAATGCTTTGGTTGTTTTAAGAATATATTTCAATTAAAGCTAATAAAATTTATGTAAAGTGATGACTAACATGTGCTATTATAGTACCAATACAGACCCGCTCGTGAACTCGAGGGGGCATGATCAGGCATGCAACGGGCGAGGGAGGTGTAGTAACTGTTGTCGCCTATACACACCTAGTTTACTGTTGGATGCAGTTCCCGAAGAGCTGAAAAACAAAGTGTTGCCGCCAACTACCCACTCGTTCACCGTTGATTGCAGTTCCCCAAGATTGGAAAAACAAACTGCTGCAGCAGCGGTGCCGCCCCCAGTACCCCAGTACACACCGATTGTCTTCATCCCTCCTGTCCCTAATCCCCACAAACAAGAACGTCACATAAACTCTGTGTGAGAAGAGATTACAATGGCGATCCGAGGGGTGAGCCTGCTGGATATGGACTTTAGTAAGGAGTTTACCTTTGAGTTCGCCCTTCAGACCCATGGCAGCACCAAGTTGAATGTGATGTGCACCAATGACCCGGACTCGGTGAAGCTCTGCATCACCAAGTTCGAGCAGTACCCACAGGAGGAGAAAGCACAAGGTCGCGGGACTAGGCCTTGTGCCCATCAATTCGTCTCCTAAAAGGGACCAGCGGATCGCCTTCACCCAGGTTTGCATGCGGAATGAGGTTCTCGTCTACCAAATCTGTAGGGCCACCAGGGGTTCTAGAGCATCTGGTGCAACAGGCTTGTGAACATCTAGAAGCAATACAAGATCATCAGCAACAGGAAGGAGAAGGACTCCTCGGTTGACCTTGCCGCGACCATCATCGACCCCTGCTACACCAACATGAAAGAAGACGTCGATACCAAGAACCTGAACACGTGGGAGGTACCTTTAAATCTAGCCTACATAACCTACGCGGCCAAGGACGCATACGCATACTACGATATGTACAGGCGGATCTTGGACATGAGGGCGTGTCTGCTTCCCGTAACCGACAAGTACATGGACAACTGCAACGTCGTGATCAAACATGCCAGGAAGGTCAAGATGATGTACTTTATCTGTTTAAGTACCTTCTTCATCTCAGTGTTTCGTGCATTATCCTATGCGTCATAATTATCTATTTTGTCCGAAATATTTCATCTAAGAACCCATTAACCTGTTCGCTTTTTTTACTGGCTATTTGCTTATGTATGTAACTACTTCACTGGGCAGTCGTGCTTTGTATACCCTTCCTCCCAACATATTCTCCTTCTCAGGTGGACCCAACAGTTCTCGTACATAGACATCTGGGACCAACCACCTATCCATTTTTATTTCTTTATGTTGTTCAATCTTAGCCTATGCTGCTGGCCAGGCCATCCCTCTACTCCCACACATTCTCAGGCGGCGGCAGCTCCACCAGCCTACACTGCACCTGAACAAGTCAACCCTCACACTCCCCTCCGCCTGCCTCTTCCGCAACTCCGGTCCGTTTCGCCCGAGGTCTCGATGTTGTCCTCCGCCTTGGTGCTCTCGCCACGGCGCCGCCGTCTATCGTTCCTACCATGGTCAACAAAATGAGAGGAATCGGGAAACGACTATTCATCAAGAGGCTGACAATCCCGGGCCCACCAGGTCCATGGCCTAAGTTTCTTGTTTAACATGCGCAGCCCATGACCTGCAAACGGAGCTGATCCAACTCGTTTCAACTTCTTTGGGGGGTCCAGTAGGTATCAAGCGGCCTCTAGGCCTCCCAGCCTAGCTTGTCTACAACATCAGCAGCCCAAGTTATGTTTGTTTTTTCAAGACGATGCCCAACTCGGTTCTATTTTTCTATAAGAATGCAAAGTTGAACCTATGTTTTCCCTTTGATAATAGTATATATATATATTTATATTTATATTTATATCTTATTTATTACATATATATAGTAGAAACAACATAAGGTTTCGTTAAACCTGTTGTTCGTCCAACCATTGTATAGACCTTCCCACTTCCTTTATTTTTTGTTTTTGTTAATCCTATATCTGAATTTTCTCCCACTTTCTTTTTCGATGTAATGTGAGTTTTCTCCCAGTACTTTCCCTAGAACCAACTCAACTGTCCCACGTCTAGCCTAAAAAATAGTAATACCCCACATCCTATTAACACATCAAACTAAAATGATATTTTATTTTTTAAATTGAAAGTTCTTACAAAATAATAATAATAATAATAATAATAATAATAATAATAATAATAATAATAATAATAATAATAATAATAATAATTGTTTATATATAACTTGGCAAGTTAACCCCTGGTGATTGCGCACATAAGCTTGCAAAGATTTTACTGACCAATGCAGTAGTAGGCTGCTACTTCTTGAGCTTGCGTTGGTTTTTCCCTTGAAGAGGAAAGGGTAATGTAGCAAAAGTAGAGATAAGTATTTCCCTCAGTTAGAGAACCAAGGTATCAATCCAGTAGGAGGTACAAGCAAGTCCCAATCTATGCACCTACACAAACAATCAAACACTTGCACCCAACGCGATAAAGGGATTGTCAATCCCTTTGCAGTCAATTGCAATGGTGAGGTGATAGAGATATGTATAACAGATTGCTAGAATGGAAAACTAAATAAATTCCAGCAAGGTAGTTTTGGTTTTTAGATCTAAAAATATATAATGGAAAATAGACCCCGAGGCCATAACTTTCACTAGAGGCTTCTTTCTTGAAGGCAAATAATACGGTGGGTGATCGAATTACTGTCGAGCAATTGATAGAAAAGCACAAAGTTATGACGATATCCAAGGCAATGATTATGCATATAGGCATCACGTCCGTGTCAAGTAGACCAAAACGATTCTGCATCTACTACTATTACTCCACACATTGCCCACCATCCAGCATGCATCTAGAGTACTAAGTTCATAAAGAACGAAGTAACGCCTTAAGTAAGATGACATAATGTATAGGGATAAACTCAAGCAATATGATGAAAACCCCATCTATTTATCCTTGATGGCAACAATACAATACGTGCCTTGCTACCCCTACTATGTCACTGGGTGAGGACACTGCAAGATTGAACCCAAAACTAAGGACCTCTCCCATTGCAAGAAATACCAATCTAGTTGGCCAAACCAAACCGATAATTCGAAGAGAAATAAAAAGATACAAATCATGCATATAAGAATTCAGAGGAGATTCAAATAATATTCATGGATAATCTAATCATAAATTCACAATTCAATGGATCTCGACAAACAGACCTGAAAAGAAGATTACATCGGATAGATCTCCAAGAACATCAAGGAGAACATGATATTGAGAATCAAAGAGAGAGAAGAAGCCATCTAGGTACTAGCTATGGACCCAAAGGTCTGAGGTAAACTACTCATGGTTCATCGAAAGGGAAATAGGGTTGGTGTAGATGCCCTCCATGATCGCGTCCCCTCCGACAGATTGCCGAAAAAGGCCCCAAGATGGATAAGTATTTTCGTGGCTTCCCCTAAGGGTTTTGGAATATATCTGAATTTATAGGCCAAGGAAGGAGGTCAGGAGGTCTTCGAGGGGGCCACAAGCCCTAGCGGCGCGCCCCCTAGCTTGCCGCCTCCTCGAGGGTCTTCTGACTTGGACTCCAAGTGCCACGTGTCTTCTGGTCCAAGAAAAATCATCACGAAAGTTTTATCCCGTTTGGACTTCGTTTGATATTCCTTTTCTGCGAAACTCAAAAACAAGGGAAAAACTGCCATTGGGCTCTAGTTAATATGTTAGTCCCAGAAATAATATAAAATAGCATATTAATGCATATAAAACATCCACAACAGATAATACAATAGTATGGAACAATCAAAATTATTGATACGTTGGAGACGTATCATAGACGTGCGATCATGCACTACTAGGGAAAAGCCTAGCAGTAGCATGGTTTATTGGCATATCAGCAGCGTGGGTTCCCACGCTAGTGATACGGCGCTACAGCTAAAGCTTAGCAGTAGCGCCTTCTGGCACGCGCTACTGCTATATCTACATAGTAGTAGCGCTTTCCCAGACAACCGCTACTGGAAATTACTAGTAGCGCTTCTCTCCGCCCGCGCTACTACTATTTTTCCATATTCTATTTCTTTTTAATTTTAGGTCATATTCCTACACCTTTATACAATTTTTCATACAGTAGCAATTTAGAGATTGTGTTTACATTATAATGAGTTATTAAATCATTAGGTGAAAGAACCATAGATTAGTTTCAAATGGATGGATTAAGTGACCAAGTCATCGATTATCACGATAATCCATGACTTGATCACTTAGGATCCATCCACTTACAAGTAATCTGCGGTTCTTTCACCCAACGATATAATAACGTACTCATCATCATAATCATCATCATATTAATATAAAAACTCTTGCATCATATCATCACGAACAACACTAGCTAATAATCATGATAGTTATTACTACCAACACTATTTAATCATCATAGTCATAGCTAATCACCACCAACACTAGCTAATATTAATCATCATAGTCATCACCACCAACACTCATTCTAGCTAGCTAATCACTACTACTGCTCTGTCTCAGGTAAAATAGCATCGAACATGTGGGGCGCTCCCGATTCATCATATTAAAGCATGCAGATGAACCTGTCTCCTAATTGTGGGATGCGCTTCTGATTGCTGCCCCCAAGTACTTCTCCGTGATCCTTCACAATTTTGTTCCAGTCTTTGACTATTAAGACTTGCTCGCTTCTAGAAACCCTGAATGCACTCATGTGCAATGTAGGAAGTCTTGGCCGTATGCTAACCATGGACATGCGACCTTTAGCTAAGATTCACTGAGGCACAACTATCATCGGGAGTCCCTATTGAAGAACATCGTAGTAACGTACTTAGCAATGAAGTTTAGCTTAAAAAATAATGTATGCAAAAGATGCACTGAGGACAAATAGTAAAAATCTTACCATCTTTCCTAAATAGATGTGACCGTACTTCAGTATGAACACTATTGGTCGCATGTTTTGAGTACTAAGATTTCTAAGTCCAGGAAAATAATTTGTCTTGACAGTATGAAGATCCTCAAGCCATGAAACATAATGACTTGTCTCCTCACAGTTTAGTTCAGCCCCGGGACAGCGGTAGGTCCTGCCTACCAAGCGCTGGACATGTTTGCTTGAACGGAAATAAGTTGTCAATAGAAATTAGTTGTCCAATATTTTTTTATAAACAATATCAAACACATAAATATGGTTGAGAAACTGCACATCGACCCATATGTCGATATTATCTTCAATATCATCTTCTAGACGAATATCAAAGGTGATAAGCATATCAGGCTCAAATGCATAAGCCCTGCATAGTGCTCTCCATAGTTTGCATTAAAAATGGGTGAAGGTGTCTGTATTGTATAATTTTGCGGGAAAACTATAACCATGCTCGGTCCTCAAGTTAACTCTTTTTACCTCCATAGTTTCCATAGTAATGAAACCAACCTTATCCAAGACATATATTCTTGCATGGAAGGGGATACACTAGTAGAATAGTAAAAAAATTAAATTATAAGTTGAAGCAAAAGAAGCAGAAGTCATGCTTAATCACGAAAAAAGACTTGTCATTGTGACTTACTGTATCCACTTCGAAGGTGTCATCCCGCTTGATGCTGAAGCGCCTACCACCAACTAGGTGAGACATGTCGCACAGGCCGCGCTCGTCTTCACAGAATTCGCACATACCGAATTCCTTTTAGACATTTCCTATATTCATAGTTGAAATATTAATCAAATTGACCGAAGGCAACTACCAGGGAACTCAACACACAGATCACTAATACTCAATATGCCACGGGTTGACTTTAGGTCTGTCGAGTCTTCCTTCCTAAACTCTCATCTCACATATATGGTGGACACTCCCTCTGTGATATTGCAACCGTTGGTGATGGTCGCTACTCCTCCTTTCTTTAGTGCATTAAAAATATCTAGCACAAGGAAAAGAAGGAGAAGCGACCCCCATGACAACAGTCGGCATTCTTCTTCTCTCATATATGGTGGACACTCTGTTGTTGATTTTTCGACCATCGATGATGGTCGCTAATCCTTCTTCCCCTAGTGCATAACAAAGGTCTAGCACAAAGAGAACAAGGAAAAGAGACCCCACGACAACAGTCGGCATTCTTCTCTCATATATGGTGGAGACTCTCCCTCACCAATTTTTTGACAGTCATGTATGGAGCCCCAACAGACTTAAAGTCATCTCGGAATGTCGTTTAATTCTCTTTCTAGCAAATCTAAGGCACTCAATATTTCCTACATATTCTAGCACAAGTCATGCTTAAATTTACGGAAAAATCCAGCATGACCTTTGGTAAAATAGGACATATCGAGAGCCTGAAATTTGCCGGAACGGATATGAATCAACACTCCGGCAAAACATAGGTCACTTGCAAATGAATGAACACTTCGCACATGAGCATAAACTGATGCTCATTGCATTTCAATGGTACAATATTGACAAAAACATTTCAATATATCTTATAACTAAATACCCTAGTTCCGAAGTAGAGGAAGGTGGAGAAGGAGGAGGTGGACTTTTAGCTCACCGACTTGGGTGTAGAGGAAGTGGAGGTAGCTCGGATGACTATCACTCCAAGGAGATACGACTAAGCCTGCATATTCCACCGAGTAAAATTTTAATTAGATCATCAAATCTCATATAGCATTCTTTGATGACAAAGTGATAATGACATAAAAACACAAACTAGTTTTATTAATTTTCTTACTAAAAATAAACTAGTTATATTAATTCAACTAGTTCAACTTAACACTTACTATCAATAAAAATAAACTAGTTCTTACTAAAGATAAATTTGTTCTTACGAAAAATTAACTAGTTCTATTAATTTAACTTGTTCAACTAAGCAATTACTATAAATAAAAATAAACTACTTCTTACTAAAAATAAACTAGTTCAACTTGTTC
Source organism: Aegilops speltoides (assembly GCA_021437245.1). NCBI lineage: Eukaryota > Viridiplantae > Streptophyta > Magnoliopsida > Poales > Poaceae > Aegilops > Aegilops speltoides. Next base: position 218,208,550 of record CM038141.1, on the reverse strand, counting down.
TATTAATTTAACTAGTTCAACTAAGCAATTACTATAAATAAAAATAAACAAATTCTTACTAAGAACAATGGGCGGCCGGAGGAGGAGGGAGGAGTGGGCGGCCGGTGGAGGAGGGAGGAGGGGGCAGTCGGTGGAGGAGGGAGGAGGGGGCGGTCGGAGGAGGAGGGCGGTGGAGGAGGGAGGAGGGGCGCCCGATGGAGGAGGAAGGAGGGGCGGACGGAGGAGGAGGGCGGTGGAGGAGGGAGGAGGGGCGCCTGGTGGAGGAGGAAGGAGGGGGCGGACGGAGAAGGAGGGAGGAGGGGAGGAGGGAGGAGGAGGGACTACCTCAGTGGACGTGAGGCACCAGATCTCTAGCGACGGCGATGGCGGACGGGGGAGAGAGTACTTGAGTGAGAGGGAGAGTGAGGGGGTCTCTGTCGCGTGGGGAACGATAAGGTAGGGATAGTGGTAGTGTGTGTCGAAGAAAAGCGCTACTACTATACAGAATAGCAGTAGTGCGCTATCTGTATACGCGCTGCTACTAAGTGGGGCTAGCCATTATGCCCCAGTTCAAACTTAGCACCAGCGCGTTTCGCTAAAACACGCTGCTGCTAAAAGTATAGCAGTAGCGCGTCTAACTGCCACGCGCTACTACTAAGTAGCAGCAGCACCTCATTTTACCCTGCACTACTGCTAAGATTCTGTGTATAAGCTTTTCCCTAGTAGTGATGTGTTTATGTTTTTATAATATTTCTCCATCCAGCCCAACATGATATTTTTCACCCAGCCCAGCAAGTTCGTGAATTTTGAGAAAAATGCAAATGGGCTTTAAATTCTAACATAATATATAAACGGGTTGCATAGACGCTACATCATTGTTTCACCCAGCCCACCAAATGGACTAAAAAAAGCAAATGGACTGGCTGACATGTGGGCCACTAGGTCGAAGCCTAAGCACTTTCGCAAAAAATAAAAATACAAAGGTCGAAGCCTAAGCAAGGCGTTGTATTTACATCCAACGGCCGATATTCTTCTTCAATCTCTTGTCTTCTTCCCCCAGCGCTGCCGGGACCACCTGCTCTAGCCTCCGACGTCCAGCGGCGCTATTTTGCGCACCTCAAAGCAAAACGCTACCCCATCGATGGCCAGGCCATCCCTCCACTCCTCCACACCTCCTGTTATTATTTGTTGAGTGTAGGCCCACCCCGCAACCGTACCAGTCAAGTTTCCCACTCCTCTCCGTCTGCGACTCCACTGTCGCATCTTACCCATCTCTGGGGCGTTCCAATGTTGGGACTTGTCGTTGTCCACCGGCCTTGGTGCGCTCTGCATGGTGTGGTCAACATGGTTAACAAATGAGAGTCATCGGAAGATGACTGTACGTGGAGAGGCTGACAGTCGGGACGCACCACACCCATGGACCCATGCATGCAACTGCATCCTTTTTACCCTGAAAAAATAATGTTTTCTCCCCCTGTTAGTTGGGACCCACCAGCTACATCTTTGCACGCAAGGAAGTGCGTCCTTATTACGGGCAAAAAAATAATATTTCCCCCTGACACCTGGGACCAACTAGCTAGATCTTCACATGCAAGGAAGTGCATCCTTATCCTCCCTGACAGGTGGGACCCACCCGGCCGAAGCGTATGTAGTGTTGTCTGTCTGGTCGCAAACATGTACGTATATACTGGTCGACCGGTCTCTCTGCAGCGATGAACTGTGGCCGAGTAAGGAGCGCATGTATCATAGTAGAGGCGCGGATGTAGCACGTCAAACAGTCCCATCTATATCGTGTACACATACGTACAACCACGCTGCAAGAAAGTAAATATGGCTAAATACGTACATACGAGCATGGTCTCGAACGTGTACAGCGATGTCGTCCTGTTCAGCGGCAGCAAACCGGCTGGGTCGCAACGGATGAAACAGCGTCATGTTCATCAGGAGGCAACCTACTGGGTCGGAATACGTCGTGTTCATCGGGAGCCAACCGACTAGGACGGAACAGCCGAAACAAGGTCTGGCATACCGCAGAATGGAGGAAACGGCCTTCTATTCGACTGTGTACGGTCGAAACGGGGTCGAATTCACCAGGAAGGGTCTAGCGTACCGCAAAGCGGAGGAAACGAACTTGTGTTTGAGTTCCTATAGTCAAAGCAGGGTCCTGTTGATCGGGAGGGGTGTGGCGTACCGCAAAACAAAGGAAACCGACTCCTGTTGCAACGCCTACGGTCGAAATGGGGTCCTGTTCATCCACCGTCTACTGCCTCGCTCTAGCCTCCACGGGCTACTCTTCATCCACCGGCTAGTGTTCATAGAGGCTCCACGGGGTCCTGTTCATCTACCCCAATCCGGCTATGGTGCGGTGGCCTCCTCTTGGTCCTGTTCATCCAGCGGTAATGTCCTACTACCACGGGGTCCTGTTCATCCAACCCCCACCGGGAACTGTTCATCCACAGCCAACCAACCAGCTCGACTCACCATGTCTCGACTTGTTCTACGTACTGCGCACACGGTAGCAACGGTCGATGTTCATTGAGAGGCAACCCAACACTGGTTGGATACGTCTCGCACGGGGGCCTTATCGGGTTCAGTAAGCAATAGCAGTGATCGATCGCTCGGTTCATTTAGCAGCAGCCGCAAAGGAATCGCTCGAGTCAGTCAGCAGTGAATGAATCGCTCAGTTTCAGTTAACAGCCAAGGGATCGATTGCTTGGGTTTAGTAACATAGCTAGCAGTGTGATCGCTCGGGTTCAGTTACAGCTCAACGCCTCGCCGCACACACGCGCGTACGTGTACGAGGGAAAAGTGCAAACCTCCGTGCATCGCTCCGCCTCGGCCACCCACCGTAACCGGGAACTCTCCGATATTTTCCTCGCCCTCACTTCTACTATGATTTTTTCTGTTATGGACAGCCCAAAGAATGTAATGCAGATGCGTCCCTAGCCCGCCCAGAACGAAATGCCCATTTTCTGTCATGAATTTTTGTCATGGAAGTAGGAGCCCACGACATATATGATGATACATGCTTTTGTCACAATTATCGTCATAGAAGTGTCATAATCATGACAGAAAAAAATTATTCAGCCCAAAATGTCACGGATGTGTCTTTTTTTTGTATTGATGGGATGGTTAGAATGGCTCAGGGAGGGCTGCATTTATAGGCGGCAAGCAGGCAGAGCTAGAGGCCACTGGGGAGGGTTCTAGAGAGGCGAGAGGCGACGAGAGGGATCTTCCTCAATGGGATAGATCACCTGAGCTCGTCCAAGCACAGTGGACAGGAACGGCCAAGTAACAGGGCACGGAGTGGGACGCCTCGATCACCGCAGGCACTATACTCTCTACTCTGTCGATTCTGCATCCCATGCAGGCTGCCGGCGTCAGGGAGTGGCAGGGGGTAGTTGGGAGGATGTGGCCGAAGTTGCAAAGGATTCAGGACATGCGATGGTGGCGCGGAGTGAGCGGACGGCCTGTCGAACACCCTATTTCCATTCAGTCATCATGTGCACTTGTGCAACATGGTGTGCCAGGGCAGCAGACCTTGTCTAGGGCTTAGTCCTTTCAAAACTGAGCCTCTATATGCCCTTGGTTTGTCACCAGGTCGACCAGACACGACTGGAGATAGATGGCAAGTTTCTGGACAGAAACTGCTGCTGGGACTTGAGAGAAATCTATAGAGAGATAGAGTATGAAACTTGGAGGCTAAGCTTCTGTTGGAAGCTAGTCATGTGATAAAAATTTCAGCTCAAAATGATCAAACAAAAATGCACTTGCTTCACAAAGTGCCCTCACTAACTAGAAATGAAAACATTTTCTTGATCAAAATCTATCCACATGACTATGGAATATTTTTGCATAGGAAAGTGAGATATGACATAAAGAATATTCTGGAATTTATTACGGATTTTATGAGCAAGAAAAATGAGGGCTGCTTCATAGCAGAAGGAGAAAATACTCATTTTCACAGTGAAAATGAATATTATGCCATTTAAGAAAATTAGGCATAATCTTGGGAGGGGTAAAGTCCAGAGATGATTTGACAGTGCTAGAATCCTTTGGGAAGAAATCAAAAGATTTCCCAAGTGCCAAGTCCAAAAGAGTTGACTGGAATTCAAATGCAAAACTAAATATTCAATAAATCCCAGAAAAAGAAAAAATGGCAAAATCTAAGGTGCCACAAACCTCCCCCCTTAGGATGAATCTCGTCCTCGAGATTAGGTTGCTCGGAAAACAATTCAGGGTACGCAGTCCTTCAGAAATCCTCTCTTTCCCAGGTAGCTTCATCCCAAGAATGATGTTCCCACTGTTCCTTGTAAAACTTGACTGACTTGCTACGGGTGACTCTTTCCATCTCATTGAATATCCGAAAAGGTTTCTCTTGATAATTCAAATCCTTAGAAAGCTCTAGTTTAGTCAGGTCAGTCCATTTCTTTGGCGGTGAGATACACTTTCGTAACTATGACATGAGAAAGATATCGTGCACTTCGGATAACTCGGGTGGAAGCTCTAGTTGATATGCCACTGCACCAACTTTTGTCATAACTGGGAATGTACCAAGATATCTTGGTGCGAGCTTTCCTTGAGTTTGGATCCTCTTAACTCCTTTGATGGGCGTGACTCGAAGATAGGCATACTCCCCTGGTTAAAAGCTGATATGCTGGTGTTTGGAATCGTAATAGCTCTTTTGCCGAGACTTGGCTACTTGAAGTCTGTCCCAGATTTCCTTTACTTGCTTCTCAGCTTCCTTCATCAAATCAGTTCCAAATATGCGGTTGTCTCCGGTCTGAGACCAATTTAGCGGGGTATGGCACTTGCGCCCATATAGAGCCTCATAAGGTGACATCTTGAGGCTGGCTTGATAGCTATTGTTGTAAGAAAATTCTGCATAGGGAAAATTTTCTTCCCACTTAGGTCCTTGAGCAAGCGCACATGCCCAAAGCATGTCTTCAAGAATCTGGTTCACTCACTCTATTTGACCATCTGTCTGGGATGATAAGCAGTGCTATATTTCATACCAGTGCCCAAAGCTTCATGGAGACATGACCAGAATGCCGAGGTGAATAGAGACCCTCGGTCGAAAGTCATGGTTTTGGGGACTCCATGCAAACTGACAATCCTGGATAAATATAGTCGTGCAAGTTGATCTGCCCAGTATGTGGTCCTCACAGGGATGAAATGAGCCACTTTGGTCAGCATTTTCACCATGATCCATATAGCATTGTACCTCGAGACGTCTTGGGTAGTCCTATGATGTAATCCATGCAGACGTCGTCCCATTTCCATTGTGGAACGGTAAGGTGGAAGTAGTCCAGTGGGTTTCCAGTGTTATGCCTTTACTTTATTGTAGATGTCGCAACTAGCAATAAAATATGCAATTTCCTTCTTCATTCGGTCCCACTAGAATATCTGCCTTAGGTCTTCATACATTTTTTTACCCCAGCATGGATCGAGTACAATGACTCGTGGCCTTCTTTTAATATCCTTTGCCTCAGATCTCCGGATTCAGGTATACAAATTCGCCCTCAAAATCTCGGAGTACCTTGATTATCCACATGGAAGTCTTGAGTTTTGCTGGCTTGTATCGACATGGCTCTGCAGCAATGAATCCTCCTCTTGGGCCTTGTAGACCTCTTCTTCCAGAGTAGGGGTAACTTATAGAGTAGTTGTGCAGATGACTTCAGCAATAGTCAGACTGAGTTGAGCAATCTCTTCTTGCAGCTCGGGAGGCAAGGAGTCCATCAATGTGCTTAATGTGACTGGTTTATGGCTAAGATCATCAACAACCACATTAGCTTTCCCCGGATGGTAACTGATACCAACATCATAGTCTTTGACCAATTCAAGTCATTTTCTTTACCGGAGATTTAAGTATGGTTGAGTGAATTTGTACTTGAGACTCTTGTTATCGGTGAAGATTTGGCATCTCTTGCCGATGAGGTAATGCCTCCAAATTTTTAAGGCATGCACAACTGCTGCTAATTCTAAATCATGAGTGGGATAGTTTCCTTCATGTGGCTGTAGCTGGCTGGATGCATAATCCACGACCTTGCCATCTTGCATGAGTACGCATCCTATGCCTCTCCTTGATGCATCACAATACACGTCAAAGCTTCGTTAAATATCCGGAAGCATCAACACTGGTGCAGTGGTCAACCGAGTCTTTAATTCATTGCAACCTTTCTCACAATCTTCAGACCGTTAAAATTTGTGATCCTTTTTGAGTAGTTCTGTCATTTGGTTCACAGTCTTGGAAAAGCCATCAATTGATCAGCGATAAAAACCAGCAAGCCCCAAGAAACTCCAGATTTTGAATACAGTCGTGTGTGCTTCCAATTTAGTACTTCAATGACCTTTCTTGGGTCCATGGCTACTCCTTCAGTTGATGAATATGCCCCAAGAATCCTACTTGCTTTAGCCAAAATTCACACTTACTCAATTTTGCATATAAGTGATGATCGTGAAAGCCTCTGCAATACTGCTCGGAGGTGTTGTTTATGCTCTTCTTCTCCCTTGGAATATATGAGAATGTCATCGATGAATACCACCAGAAATTTGTCCAAGAAGTCCATGAACACTTTGTTCATCATGTGCATGAAGAAGGCGGGGGCATTGGTCAGACCAAAATACATGACCGTATACTCATACAGTACATAGCAAGTGGTGAATGTTGTCTTAGGAATGTCTTCGTTCTAGATTTTGAGTTGATGGTACCCAGTTCACAAATCAATCTTGGAAAATATTTGAGCTCCCTTACTTGATCAAACAAATCATCAATCTTGGGATGCGGGTACTTGTTCTTGATGGTGAGATCATTAAGCTGACAGTAGTCCAAACACATACGAAGACTACCATCCTTCTTTCCCACAAAGATAGCGGGTGAATCCCATGTCGAAGAGCTAGTGTGAATGCACCTCTTTTTGAGTATCTCCTCCAACTGTGTCTTCAACTCCATTAGCTTGGATGAAGCCATTCTGTAATATTTCTTGTATATAGGTGTTGTCTTGGCACAAGATCAATAGATAACTCGAGATCATGATGTGGTGTCATTCCAGGAAATTCTTGAGGGAATACATTTGGAAACTCACTAACCATTGGGATCAACTTGAGGCTACAACTATATAGATCATATCCCTTTTTTGGCATGGTTCTACGAGCCACAAACTGTGTTGCATGTCCTGACGGATTTATTAGTGTGACTTCCCGGGTCCATTCCCAATATAACATCCAGCTTTGTCGATTCAATTGACACCAAGGTGGCAGGGAAAATAACTCCATGGATGTTTATCTCCAGACCACGGCAGACCACATTTGTTTTGAGCATTGATCCCAGGGATTTTATCACCATAAATTTCTCAAGAAGAGAGCAAGAAAGCTTGTTTCGGGCAGCAAAACTCTATGAAATAAAAGAATGGGAAGCCCCTAGTCGAATAAAATTGTTGCAGGTATGTTGTTAACCACAAACATACCAATGACCACTTCTGGGTTTCCTTGGGCTTCTTCGGCGGAGATATGATGCACTTGCCCTTGAATGAGCTTGTGAGCTGGCAAGGATCCCATGTTGTTGACTTGTGGCTTGAGTGATGTAGTCGGCTTGCCATTCTTGGGACACTGTCTTGCATAGTGGCAAGTCGGTCCACAAGTGAAGCACGCGTTGTGATAACTGATACGTCCATTTTGCCTCATGTTTTCCTACTGTTATTTATAATGTTTTTATGCATAATAATGCTTCATGGAGTAATTCTAATTCCTTTTCTGATGCGGAGCATCCTAAGGACATCACCATGTCAAGAGTCCATTTGGCAAGTGACACATGCAACATCTACTTCATACATACAAAGGTGAATCATCTCCTTTACACGTGTCCACTTGTACCTTTCGAGGATGGTATACTACTTGACCCCTCTCGTGTGTGCATACATAGGTGTGAGTGGAGCTACACATTCATCGAGGAGGAGTTCAAGAAGAAGAGAACATCTACAACATCCAAGAGGGAAGCCTGGAAGCGGATAAGGAAGCGCCAAGAAGAAGGCAGCAGCTGCCACGCGACCCCATGCGCACGGGCCCCTCCGACCCCATGCCCACATGCCTCCCAGGCTAGCGGTCCTGAAGACACCATGCGCACATGCGTGTACCGTGCCCACGGGACCGCCGTGTCCATGGGCCTCACGGACCCCGCGCGCATGGGCTCATGGGTCAGGTCTCTGGATACCCCGTGCGCACGGGCTCCACTTACCATGTGCACACGGGGCCCCCTGAGTGTTGCTGCAGGCTTTGCCCATGTAATCCCCATTTTTCCCCTGCTTACCCCTTCATCTCCTAGGACCATATATACTCCTTCATCTCCTCCATTTAGACGTAGCTAAGAATAGATCTACACATTAGAGCTTAGCTCATGTATCTCCCCTTGTGAGTTTCCTCTTGAGGGAGAAGACTCTGTTGGAATATAAGACCTCCATTGGAGAAGAACCTTAAGGATTCATCAAGACCTCATCTCCTTCATAGGATTTGGGATGAACTTTACCATGTATCTTGTTTCCCTTTGATTGTTCATGTACCTTGTGGATCTTGTGTGGATGTGAGTCTAGTGGATGTGTGGCTGGACTTGTTCTTGAGTGTTCCTCTTGTGATTTCCCCCTGTGTTCTTCTTGTTCTTAGGGATTTCCCCTCTAATTCGTGAACCATCTTAGGGTTCCACCCTACAACATCTTGGGTATCTAGAGCCACGTTGATCACGAAATTGGAGCCTCCCCTCCTTGTTTTCTAGCCTAATTTTGCTTGTTCTTGCCCAATTTCGAAAATCCCCACAAAAAGAGACATACCAAATTTTTTGTGGTGAAGTTTCTTGTGAGTTTTTGTTGATTTCAATCCATGGATCTGGTGTATAGCAAGTACATCCACCTTCTATTGCGTCCCCATAATCCAACTTTTCTTCCCCCGCCCCTCAATTTTGGCCTAGAAATCGCGAAATTTCCGCCTACCCCGTGCCCACGGGCCCCAGACCCCGTGCGCACGGGACCCCAAAAAGTCTCTAGACACCCCGTGCCCGCGACTTGTACCGTGCGCACGGGACCCTGTGCCCATGGCCTATGACCCCGTGCGCACGGCCCTCCCAGAATCAACCACGTGCACTTTACGTTTTAGGCCATAACTTCCACTCCCGAACTCCGATATTTGTGTTCTTTGGCTCATTGAAAAGCTAGCTACGTGCCCGAGCTGCTCATCTTGGTTTTTCCACCATTTGAGTCCATAATTTTTTTTTCATTTTTGCATCTTTTGCAAAGTCCTTCCGCCATAATATCCGCACCACCACATAAAACTTCCGCAAACTAACCCATTTTGGTTCCTTTGGTATTTGTGGTTGTTTGAGTTGTGATTTGAGTCTCCTAAGGTATTTCGACTACTTAAGTACGGTTACATCTTCATCTACCACCGGTGACTTGTATCATTCCGTCAACTACATTCACCACGACATTCCGCATCGAGACGACCATCCATCCTTTGAGACCATCTTCAACTGGAAGCAAGGCCGGTTACCCCCCGACTTCGTGAAAGGTTAAGTATGACCGAAGGTATCCATTCCGTCATAAACTCTCCTTCCTTGCCATTACATCTTGATAACCCCACCATCTTTCCAAATACCTTCATACCTATTGAGACTAGCTATCCGAGTATTGCCGGGCTTCACGAAAACTTGTGCACCATAGTGATATGAAATCATGTTGTTGCATCCTTGCATATATCATATAGTGCAATTACTTCCTCCCATGCATATCTTGTGATACTTGTCCCATATTTGTGGTTGAGGCTTAATAAGAAAAGTGGAAAGGAAGAAAAGAGCAAAAAAAAGCTTTTAAGCAAGAAAGGAAAGATCATAAGCTTATAAGCAAAAGAGAGTTGAGCATGAAAAGAGATACTTGTGCATGAGGATACATGGAACATGAAACATTTTTCTTGCATGCATATAGGTTGGTGCCAAGTGGTGAATCGTGCCCAAGTGTGCAATCAAGCTAGTGCTCTTCTAGTGTTTGTGCAACACGAGCATGGTCTTTGTTAGGCAATTTTGTATTGCTCATCCCTATAGTTGCACAAGCCCCATTATCCCACCTTGTGCGTTTCTTTATTGCCCTCCTCTACATTTGTGAACACTCGCTTTGCATTTTGAGTCCTTTGGATTTATCTCAGCATTTATAATATCTTGGACTTCAATTTGCATGAAATTTGTGCCACTTGTCCTAACCAAGCCACTCGATAAGCTTTACTTTGTAAGTGTGAGTGAACAAGTCCGGTACAAATTCCACTATTCCACTGGTATGCGTCGGTGCTATACAAACGGTTTTTAACCCTTTTTCGCGATGGCACCTGGAACCGTCACCAAGTGAGTGTGGGCGATAGGGGAGTCCTTCCCACACAACCCAGAAACCATCGGGGATAGGGAGCCTTGATGCATACAGTTGCCCCTATATAACCGTTTTCGATGTCTCGCATATCCGAAATGCTTCATCCTTGCTACTCTTTGTGCTTGCATTGTCATCGCAGTCAGAGTTTTGTGGTGTTACCTAAAACCAGGCAGATTCCAGGCACGGGAGTTTTCTAGGCATGTACCAAACTGGCTCTACATTTATGATGCATGGCACATCACAAACAGTTCATGATTATAAACTGTGTACGATAGGTAGACATTCACACACATTTAGTTCCCCCGCATCGTATGTGATAGTGTCTGACATCACACACGCTTTGCAAACAGCAACTATGTGTATTGTTACACACGTTTCCACTCCATGAACCGTGTCGGATTATGATGTATATCGCACACGCTGTGCTTTATTAACCGTGTGCGCCGTAATGACCTGCACACCGTAATTTCGCCCTAATTTAACTGCTGCTATTTAAAATTGTACCTAATTTAAACTTGAAAGTAGGCTATAGCTTTATTCATATCCATCATGTTAAAACAACCAATTCATTATTCAATTCATATGTACATATGTTTAAGAATTACATAAGCACCAAATAAAGAATGATGAACCAGGGTTCTATACTTGTACTATTACAGATGGTAAAGAAAGAGGCGACATACATTCTGGTTGCTGAACAAGGTGAAGCGGAATGGCCCTATTGTGCTCTCCTGGATGCGGAAGGCACGCACGACTCTAGTCCAACCCCTTCAGGATCCATTGCAAAGGAAAAAGATACAGATATTGTCATCTAACACAACTCATTACACGCAGTAAAAAGTAGGCTACAGGGTTCTTACTTACCATCCTGCAGTTCACTCTTGTCCTGCATAAAGTGTAAACATATAGTTTGATTGACATCTTTTGACCCATTTTAATAACAATCTTTATTAGTTTCCTCACTTGATGTTGGTTCATGAATATCTCATTGCTCCATACGCAAAAATGGTCGAAGTGTGGATCTTTGGCAATGACATGTGTACCTAAAAGCACCAAGTTAATATTAGAAGCTAAACAACAATTGCAAAATGATGTAGTGCATCACTCCCTCTATCCCATCATATAAGATTTTATGCACGTATATCTAGACATCATCAGACCATTAAGGTAACACTCTTCCTTGTTGCTATGTAGCCTGGGATTGCATATTTAGTCATTCAGTACAATGCATGTTGCTATTTAGCCTCAGATATATTAAATATGGCCCTAGTTAACCTACTGATAAATGGGTTATAGATATATTCAGTGAAATGTCCAATTCGATGATTAATCCCTTATCAGCCCCCAAGCTATATGGTACCAGCTACCGAGATCCTGAACAATGAGGACATATAAGCAATGCGATGAAACTAACTTCGATGGAAAAAACAACACTGTTCTCAATATTCTCCTATATGAGTACATATAAAGGCATGTTAAGCACAGTAGGCTAAACATCAACCAAATATATCCATGGTAGATAACATAATCTACAAATGATAGCTTCAGTGTGTAGGCTTAAGCACGCTAGTTAAGCAAAACAAGAAGTGGAAAGGTGTGTTAACTGCATCAGGCATAACATTTATAAACAAGCAAATAGTCATTCAAACTGGTATTGTGCAGGTCTAAGGTACACTAGTTATTGTTAAAAAACGAAAAGGCATGTTAACTACAATATCCTTAACAACAACCAAATATCGTAATTCATAGTGGTATTGTTGAAACTGTTATTGATGAAATTGAATTGCACGGCAAATAGTTGCACATATAGAGCATCACATTGTGAAGAACTGAAATAAACAAGGCATAAGGCCATCTCTAGCCGATCCTTTAAAAGTTAAAGGACTGAAACAATTAGTGGTTATATATATATATATATATATATATATATATATACTCCAGCAATTTTTGGCCGTTTCTAGTCGATAGCCTAAACTAAATGTTGTATACTTCAATTTGATCAAGTTCAAAGCAGGTTCAACCGAAAGTAGCATGCATTCAAACATAAACATAGATAGTTTTGTATAAGCGAACATAAAACATAAATTTAAACTAAGCTAAACTACTTTCGATCGAAGTAGAGGTCGAGCCAATCCTTCCTCGTTAGGTATGGTGTGCCAGGAGCCGGGTCCGGGCCGGTGCCGTCATCAGGGTCATTGGGGACGACACTCCTCCACTCGTAGACGTTGATATCCTCGTCCTCGCCGCCCACCTGGATGCTCTTTGTGTCGTCGTTCTCGCCGCCTTCGACCTCGTCACCGGATGAGAGCGTGATAACCTCACCGCCCTCCGCACCGGCAAAGATCACCTGCTCCGCCTCCATGAGCTTCGGGTGCTGCCGGCGGAGCTCTTGCATGTAGGCCTCGTCAGCGGCCTCGGCCTCGAGGCGCTCCCACGCCTCGCGGTCCTCCTGGGCCGTAGCCGAGCTCACCACCTCTAGCTTCGGCGGAATGAGATGGACCGGACGTGTGCCGAAGGGGAAATTGAGCCTAGCCGTTGCGCCGTGGTAGAGGACCTGGCAGCGGTCGCACTCCATGGCCGCGAGCTCGGCCGTGTGGAAGCTACGGAGCCACCGGCGGGTGTGGGTCTCCCAATCTGTAATATCAGTGACCCACATCCCCCACAGCCGCTACCGGAGCCCGAGGTAGGACCTCGCCGGCTGCCAGAGTCGATGGGAGGACAGGGAAGTCCTCGAACCGGCGTAGGGGCGCGGCGGCGGGCGGATCGGGAGACTGGCGACGGGTCGATAAAGTGCCCGCGGAGGACGACGGGGACACCTCGGCGGCCACCTCGCCGGCGTTGGGCGAAGAGGCCACGATAAACCTTTCTTGGTGTCGGTGTACTAAAGTAGGGGTACCTTAGTACCCCGAACTTGGGCACGGGCAGTCACAGCGCCCCGTGGCAGGGCTTGCCGGGCGTCCGCCAAGATCCTTCGTCATTCATATTACTGCCATTCAAGAACAAAGTGTTAACTGAGAAGACAAGGCCCCGGCAAGAGAAGCTTGCCGGGAAGGACAAGACCCCGGCAAGAGGAGCTTGCCGGGAAGGCCAACCAAGGGGCTTCAGAAGACTTGCCGCGACGCACCGCGCGTCCCGGCAAGACCCGACGAGCGGCAAGCTTGCGGGTGCGACAAGACAGAGACCGCGGCAAGGCACTTGCCGCGGTGAAGCCACCACTCTGCGCCCACACTCCAGCGCACCCGACGACGTGTCGCCGCAGCATCACTCCTGGTGCACGTGGCGGGCGGCTGTGCAGCTAAGCGGTGCGAGGTGGCAAGTGAAGATGACAAGGAGGCCATCATGGCAATCGGTGGCGCCCCTAACGATCGCTTCCTGCACTGTTTGGACGACCGGATGGGCATTAAATGCCCTTGTCCCCTGCCGTCAGAGTTAGGTAGGGGCACTGTAGATAGTGGTTGTACCAACCCGCGTTTTTACCTTTTTACCCCTCTCTCTGCGTTGCCACCTGTCGGTGACCCCTTTAGACTATAAAAAGGAGGCCCATGCGCATGTAGAAGGGGTTCGACGCATTCGAAACCATAGCATACCCACGCTCTCAAGCAAGAACAAATACAAACACAAAGCAGCAGTAGGAGTTTTATCTCTTCGGAGAGCTCCGAAGCTGGGTAAAATCCCTCGCGTGCTCGATCTCGATCTGCTCTTCGTGCGCCCTCCGCTCCCTGCCGGACCGAAAAGGGGCCCTGCCCCATAGGTGCTCGTTTCCCCCACGACATCTCTGGCGCGCCAGGTAGGGGACGCCGAGGTTGTGCGAACCTGATCCGGTCTCCGCGCGTGCTACATCAACATCTTCATCGACATGCCACCGAAGAAGAAGACTTCGGAGGTGGCCGCTCCGTCTACGTCGATTCCACCGCCGCCGGAGCAAACGGGCGGTGGGGTAGACACCGGCGGAGGAGCGGGCGCCGACGGTGGGACTCACGTCGTCACCAGGTCCAAGAACAAGGCAACGCAACCTTCTGCGTCTGTACATCCACCGCACCCCTCCCAGGAGGTGCAGGATCGACAACGCCACGGTGCTCCTAGCACCGTGCTCGCGTTGGAACAAGGCTGCCGGGCGGACATGGGGCGCCAAGGCCAGCACGCACGCCAACACGCTGGCACCAGCGCAGTACGGTCACCTGGGCGAGATGCTGCTCCTTCTAAAGTTTGAGCATATCCTGCACCTCCTGTCGCTCGCCACCGCCGCCCAAGACTCCAGAGGAAGCATTGGCTCGAGCCCAACTGCTTCTAGATTACCCTCCAGCACCAGACAAGATCGACGACTGGAGGATCACCATCCAGAGCCTCATTGGCTTCGCCAACGGCGACAAGCCCCGGCAACCGAGCACATCGAAACCCTGGCAAGACGCCCGGGCGCAAGCCGATGCCGACAAGACCGCTGGGGGTGCCACCACCGCGCACTCCCCGCCTCGAAGGCCAAGATCGCCAGCTCGCCGGGCCAACCTCGACACCGATTCCACCGCGTCGTCGGACCCGCGAGCTCGCCGCGATCAACGCCAAGTTCTCCAAGAACGACGACACGAAGACGCTCGTACTCGCATCGAGCGCAGAAGAGAGAGCGCGGCGTCAATCTGACCAGCGCGCTGGGCCCACTGTCGATATGCATGCGCCAGGGGAACCAGGCGACTTGCCGTACGCGGTAGGTTGCCCTGCGTTCACCCGTGAGCTGCGGCAGGTCCAAAGGGCTCATACCAAGAACTTCAAGCCGACGTGTTCGAGAAGTACGACGGCAGATACATCCGTCGGAGTTCCTCGCCTACACCATCGCGGTGCAGGCTGCCGGGGACTCGACGAGAAGATCTCGCCAACTACTTCCGCGGTGCTCAAGCCTAACGCCGATCTTGGCTCATGCACTTGCCGGACAACTCCATCTCTTCGTGGCGGACCTGTGCCATCAGTTTGTCGGCGCCTTCACAGGCGGCCACAAACCCCATGGCCAGGAGAGCGATCTTCATTTGCTCGCCCAGAAGGAGAAAGAGCCCCTGCGCAAGTACATACAGAGATTCAGCCAAGTGCAGCGCAACATCCCAGACGTCCACCCTGCCGCGGTTATCAGCGCGTTCCATCAGAACGTGCGTAACCGCAGGATGAGGGAGGAGATGGCGATGTGCAAGATCAGAGATGTCGGCGAGCTATATGCTCTGGCCGACAAGTGCGCACGAGCTGAAGAGGGGAGGAAACTCCCCGGAGAGAACGCAGGAGCAGAAGGATCTGACAGTGAGGACGCCCCTCCGGCAAAGAAGAACCGAAGGCGGAATAACAGAAAGAGGAAAGCTAAGGATGTGCTGGTCGTCGAGCAGTCCGGCAACGGAGGCGGCGCCGACAAGGCCAAGGCTGGCGACTCCGGCGAGGCTGTGGTGGCCGCCGACAAGCAGGACGACCCCGGCAAGCAGTACTGCAAGATCCATCGCACCAAGGGCCATGACCTCCAAGCATGCAAGAAGGTTGAGCAGATGGCAGAACTACAGAAAGCTGAATATGAGCGTCGCGACAAGGAGAAGGCCCAGGAAGGTGGCGGAGGATCCGGCAAGAAGCGTCCCGCCCGGGGAGGGCGCCGCAGCAAGGCCAAGCAGTGGCAAGGAGACAGACCACCCCATGCCGCGACAAGGACAAAGACGAAGATGAGGATGATGAGATGGACGAGGATGAGACCGACGAGCAAGAGTTTCAGAAGGCAACAGAGGTTTTGTGCGTTGACGGCGGTGCTTCTCTGCACACCTCGCACTGCCAACTCAAGCAGTGGGTGCGGGAGGTAAATGCAGCAGAACCATCAGTCGAATCGCGCAAGCCTCTGAAGTGGTCCAGCACGCCCATCATCTTTGATGTTGAGGATCACCCTGATCGCATCACTGCGGTCGGGTGCTTGCCGATGTTGGTTTCGCCAACCATCCGCAACCTCAAGGTTACAAAGATGTTGGTTGACGGCGGGGCCGGCCTGAATCTGATCTCCTCTGCAGTGCTCAAGAAGCTCCGGATCCCCGACAGCGAGCTCGAAGAAACTGGTACCTTTCAAGGAATCAACCCGGGAAGGAGCAAGCCCAAGGGGAAGATCACACTGCCAGTGACGTTTGGCAGCGAGCTGAATTTCAGGACAGAGAAAGTCACATTTGACGTTGCTGATTTCCCATTGCCATACAATGGGATACTCGGCCGCCCAGCGCTTGCCAAGTTCATGGCAGCCTCTCACTACGCCTACAATGTGCTCAAGATGCCTGGTCCGATAAGTGTTACTTCTGTCCATGGCGACAAGAAAGATGCACTTATCTGTACCGACAAGATTTACCGGAAGCAAAGCAGCCGCAGCAGAACGCAAACCACTTGCCACCAAGCTCCCGGGGAAGAAGAAGACCAAGTCCGGCAAGAGTAGCTCTGATGCCCACTCCGGCAAGCGCACCTCTTCGGAGTGCTGCTACCGTCTAGGACGCACCATCAAGCTCCACCGGCAAGTGCAAGAAGACAAAGACAGCTTCACCAGAGACCAAGAAAGTGGCCGCCAAGGAGGACGGCACTGGTGGTACCTTCACCATCAGTGCCACATTTGACCCCAAATAGGAAAGCGCGCTCGTTGCTTTCCTGCGGGCGAATGTCGATGTGTTTGCATGGCAACCATCTGACATCCCCGGTGTTCCTAGGAAAGTAATTGAGCACCACCTTGCCGTCTGCCCTCACGCGCAGCCCGTCAAGCAGAGAGTCAGGAAGCAAGCGGTGGAACGCCAGGAGTTCATAGCAGAAGAGATCAAGAAGTTGGAAGCAGCAGGCCTCGTCCGAGGAGTACTCCATCCAACGTGGTTAGCCAATCCAGTAGTCGTGCGCAAGGCGAACGGGAAATGGAGGCTTTGTATTGACTTCACGGATGTTAATAAAGCTTGTCCCAAAGATCCATTTCCCTTGCCGCGCATTGACCAGATTGTCGACTCCACGGCAGGATGTGATCTGCTTTCATTTCTTGATGCATACTCAGGATACCATCAGATCTTCATGGCAGAAGAGGATGAAGAGAAAACCGCATTCATTACTCCATGTGGCACATACTGCTTTGTATGAATGCCTTTCGGACTAAAGAATGCTGGTTCAACATTTGCAAGAGTAGTCAGCCATGCTTTTGAGCCACAGTTGCACAGAAATGTAGAAGCTTACATGGATGACATAGTGGTCAAGAGCAAGGACAAAGAGACTCTGATCCAAGATTTGGACGAGACTTTTTCAAATCTGCGCAAGGTCAACCTCAAGTTGAACCCCGAGAAGTGCGTGTTTGGAGTTCCTTCCGGCAAGCTCCTCGGGTTCTTTGTGTCCCAGAGGGGGATTGAAGCCAACCCCGACAAGATCAAGGCCATCGAGCAGATTGAAGCCCCGAAGCGCATCAAGGATGTGCGAAGGCTTGCCGGCTGTGTTGCTGCTCTTAGTAGGTTCATTTCTAAGTCTGTATTTTGAAGAAGGCAGGTCCAATGAAATGGACTCCGGAAGCGGAGGCTGCGCTACAGGACTTAAAGAAATACCTATCCTCCACTCCAGTACTTGTCGCACCTAAGCCACAAGAGAAGTTGATGCTGTATCTAGTGGCAACCAATCAAGTGGTTAGTGCTGCGTTAGTAGCGGAGAGGGAGGCAGATGATGAGCCAGCGGCCGCGGCAAGCGAATCCAGCGACAAGCAGGGGGCTTCCCCGTCAAGTTCTGGTCCCGACAAGGATAGATCTATGCAGCTGCCGGAAGAAAAACAGAAGAAGATGGTGCAGCGCCCAGTTTACTTTGTCGGCCCTTCTTCGCAGGGGCTAGGTCAAGGTACTGGTGTGCAGAAGTTGCTATTCGGCCTTCTGATGGCCTCGAGGAAGCTGCGCCATTACTTTCAAGCACATGAGATCACAGTTGTCACTCGCTTTCCATTGAAGAGGATATTGCAGAATCCAGAGTCAACAGGCAGGATCGTCGAGTGGGCACTGGAATTGTCAAGCTTCGGCCTTAAGTTTGAGAGTACCTCAACCATCCAGAGCCGAGCATTGGCAGAGTTCATAGCAGAATGGACGCCAACACCCGATGAAGAAATTCCGGAGAAGAGCTTCCCCGTCAAGGAAGCAAGTAAAGAATGGATCATGTACTTTGATGGTGCCTTCTCGCTGCAAGGCGCCGGTGGAGGTGTGCTACTTGTCGCACCCACCGGAGAGCACCTCAAGTACGTAATCCAAATGCACTTTCCCAAGGAGCAAGCAACAAACAATACTGCAGAGTATGAAGGCTTGCTTGCCGGACTTAGGATCGCGGCAGAACTTGGGATCAAGAAGCTTATTGTCAGGGGTGACTCACAGCTTGTCGTCCGCCAAGTCAACAAAGATTATCAAAGTCCATTGATGGAAGCCTACATTGATGAAGTGAGAAAGCTAGAAGAACATTTTGACGGCCTGCAGATGGAACATGTTCCAAGAGCTCAGAATGACATTGCAGATGGCTTGTCAAAATGTGCCGCGCTTAAGTTGCCTGTGGAACCAGGGATTTTTGTGCTCAAGCTGACTCAACCATCTGTGACACCGTCAACTGGACAGAGCAAGAAGAGAAAGATGGTTACTGGCGACTACTTTCCGGCAGAGCTCCCCGAAGCCGCCGCCAAGAAGGTCCCAAGGATCAACACAAAGAGTGCTGAGGAGCAGTCTGCTCCGACAAGCCCTAGGGTTTGTTTCGTTGCAGCAGACGCTCCCGGCAAGCTGTATCCCGACACGCTTGCCGGGGAGCATCACGCTCTGGCTGAATCACAAATTCTTGCCGTAGAAGCGGATGTTCCCGCAGCAGCATTTGCGCCTTTAGTCCTTGTCGTTGAGCCACAAGCTCCGGCATGGGCACAGCAGATCGTCCATTTCCTTCAAACAGGAGAACTTCCCGAGGAACAAGAAGAAGCGGAAAGAGTAGCCCGGCAATCAAGTATGTACCAGTTTGTCGATGACATCCTGTACAGAAGAAGATTCAACAGAGTGAAATTGAAGTGCATTTCCCGGGAAGAAGGACAAGAGCTGTTGGCGGAGATACATGGAGGCATATGTGGTCACCACATTGGCGCAAGAGCACTTGCCGGCAAAGCCTTCCGGAAATGTTTCTTCTGGCCGACAGCCCTCCAGGATGCAACTGCACAAGTAACCAAATGTGAAGCGTGCCAGTTCCACTCCAAACAAATACATCAACCAGCTCAAGCTCTCCAAACAATCCCTTTATCCTGGCCATTTTCGATCTGGGGGCTCGACATTCTCGGCCCCTTCCCCCGAGCTGTCGGGGGCTTTGAGTACTTGTACGTTGCAATCGAAAAGTTCACAAAGTGGCCTGAAGTGGAACCAGTGAGGAAGGTGACAGACAACAAGGCGATCAAGTTCTTCAGGTCAATTGTTTGCCGTTTCGGAGTCCCTAACAGGATCATCATCGACAATGGCACACAATTCACGAGCCGCACCTTCATGCAGTACGTCCAAGATCTTGGCGCCAAGATCTTCTTCGCTTCTGTTGCTCACCCGAGAAGCAACGGTCAAGTGGAGAGGGCGAACGCTGAAGTGCTGCGCGGGCTCAAGACCAGAACTTTCGACAGGCTGCGCAAGTGCGGAAGAAACTGGATCGAGGAGCTGCCGGTGGTTCTTTGGTCGATCAGGACGACGCCGAATCGAGCCACTGGCCAGACACCTTTTGCTCTTGTCTATGGAGCAGAAGCAGTTCTCCCCACGGAACTCATGTACGGATCGCCTCGAGTGCTCGCTTATGATGAGCTCGAGCAAGAGCAGCTGCGGCAAGATGACGCGCTGCTCCTCGAGGAGGATCGTCTTCAGGCTGCTGTACGAGCTGCTCGATACCAGCAAGCTTTGCGCCGCTACCATAGCCGCAAAGTTAATGCCAGAAGCTTCGAGGAAGGCGACCTTGTTCTTCGGCGCGTTCAATCCGCCAAGAATTCCAACAAGTTAACGCCAAAGTGGGAAGGCCCTTATCAGGTGAAACGAGTCACTAGGCCCGGCGCTGTTCGCCTTGAGACCGAAGATGGCTTTCCGGTGAGCAATTCCTGGAACATAGAGCATCTTCGCAAGTTTTACCCATAAGGCGCGATTGCCGGAACCTGTTCTGGCAACCACCTTTTGTACAAGCCTTGCCGCTGTCGCATGTAACCCTTTGTACAAAGCCGGGCGCAGATCCCATGCATAAATAAAGTTCATGTGCTTCGCACATCTTGTCAAATTTCATGCCTTTTTCTTTTCTGCATGTATTATCTGACACTTTGTGCAGCACCTACACTCGGTAAGCAATAACGAGCCTTAAGGCTCCATACTTTATTTTCTCTTCTTTCTTTTGCTCAAAAAGAAGATTCCTCCGCCCACAAGTTCACCGGGGGGGAGGAGAATATAATATATGGACTAGGCGTCGTTCAAAGAAGCAAAGCCTTGCCGGGACACGAACGACAGAAAAGCTAAGTTGCCAAAGTTTGAGCATGATCAAGTTTTAAATTTTTAAGTTATATTCCTTGAACGACCGTGCCTTGTATGGAAAACCTGTGCGCGGAGGAACCAACTCGTGGCTAAGTTGCGCCCTTACTTTGTTTCGAGTCCGCTCAACAATGTAAGTGTGCTGCGACTAGTCCCGACAAGGTTTCTTGCCGGAGGCAACACCGCCAGCAAGCTGCTGATGTTCCGCACTCAGCGCTCGCGGCAAGCGTGCTTGCGCCGGCAAGTTTCCTAAAAGCGTAGGGTAAAAACATACAAGGAATGGGACCGAACAAAGGAAGTAACATAGCAGATAGTGCCCAGGATAAAGTTATATTACAATAAATAACTTGCCGCGCTCTAATGGATTGTTCCTATGACATATCTAGCAGCGGCAAGAAAAAGGGAGGAGAAGGGTGGCCTAATCCACGCGGTCGCCGTTGATCCTCCTGACCTCATTCACCTTGTCCACAATGGGTGCGACAATGGCTTTGAGATCGGCACCCGCCGGCAGCTTCTTGAGGACGCGGGTGAGGTCGAGATTCGGATTACGGAAGAGTATCTTCACCAACACCTTCTCCAAGACCTTGGCGCAGATTGCGCGCGACTCGTCCGCTAGCTTCTTCGGGATCCTCTCCCGGAGTTGCTGGAGGGCCGTCACCACGCCCTTGAAGAAGAGGGTAAGCTTGGCGCTGGGCTGGAGGTTTTCGTCGGTGGAGTACCTGAAGCCCGCCAAGTCCAGCTCCGCCAGCTCCTCATCGATGGATGCAGCGATGTTGACGAGGCCCTCCGTCCAGAGCTCCGCCATGGCCTTGAAGGTGTTCTGAGTCTCGGGGGCCCTTGTCAGCAGCTCCTCGTTGCCCTTGATCTCTTTCTTCAGCTCATCCTATCGCCCCTTGGCGGCGTCCAGCGTCTCCGTCAAGGTGGCCAGCTTCAGCTCCAGATCAGTGCTCGAGTCCTTGGCGGCGTTCAGTTCCTTGATCTTGTCGGCAAGTTGAACTTGCAGATCGCCATGGGCAAGAGCATCCTTCTCGCATTCGTGTTGGAGCGCGGCAAGCTCTTCATTCTTCTTTCCCATATCCGCCTCCAGTTGCGCCACCTTCACCTCTAACTCCTTCTTGGCGGCCTCACCAGCCGCGGCGGCATCCTTCGCCTCCTGGAGCGCCCCGCCAAGTGATTGCTCCCGGACGGCGAGCTCCTCCTTGTGGCTGTCCAAATCCACCTTCTGTATCAGCTCACCTTCCCGCTTGGACTGCTCCTCGGTGGCGAGCCTCTGCTGCTCCTCGGCTTCAGCCTTCTCCAGGATGAACGCCTTCTTCGCCTCGTCGAGCGGTGCCCTTTCCTCAGCAATAGACCGGAGGGCCTCCTGATTGCGGTTCCGGAGCTCCTGCGCGTGTTTCTCTATGTCAACTCCCGCCTGCGCGACAAGCGCTTCCCGGGACTCAAGCTTCGCTTGCCGGGCGTGGTAGAGTGACACCAACTTCCGGAGCAGCTCCTCCTCCTCGGACTCGCCACTGCTGCTGCTAGGCGCGTCAACCACTGCCAGCCCAGCAGAGGCAAGTACTTCCCCGTTAAACTCCTCTCCTTCGACCGGCGCCCTGGAGCTCGACGCCCAGGGAAGCTTGATGTATATGCCCTCGCCGGCCTTCAAGTAAGCGCCTGGCCGGGGCTCCACGGAGCCTGGTGCTGCATCAGCGACAGAGGGGTCGGCGGTCGGTGCAGCGCCTTGCGCTCCTGTGCCCTCTGGGTCGTCGGTGCGATCGCCGGACCCCTCGCCAGCTCCTGCGCCAGCAGCCTTGGCGGCTTCTTCGTCGGCGGGTTCATCAGTGCCGGCCTCTTCCTCGTCAGCGGCGGCGTTCTCGGTATTGCCGCGTGCGCCTTCCTCGCCGGTGGCCTCAATCTCCATTTGGTCTGTAAGAGGGGGATCTGAGGACAGGGAGAGGAAGGAAAAATTAAGCAAATATCCAAGAAAAGAAGATCAGAAGAAGAACCCAAGGGAAGATTTCCGACAAGAAAGGTTACCTGTGCTGGGCTCCGTGACCATGGGCTCCTCCACCGGGGACTCACTGGTTCCGTCCCTTGCCGGGGACCTCTCCCTTGCCGGGGAACGCTCCCTTGTCGGGGAATCACCGCTTGGCGGCGTAGTCGAAGCAGACAGCACCTCCGGAGTGGTTTCTGCTTGCTCCTGATGGGCCTGTTCTGCTCCTACACAAATAAATCAGCAATCAAGATGTCAGCAAAAGAAGAAGCACCCATGCGTGCCCCACAATAGAAAGTGAACCAAACACTTACGCTGGGGGCTGTGCTGGGGGCTGCTGCGAGGAGAAGGAATCGGGTCCGTCAAGGTGGTCTCGGATGTGTCTTCCGCCATCACAGCAGGATCGTCCTCGATGACAACCACGGGGACCTTGGCCCTCTTCGCCGCTCTCTCGGCCAGAGTCCTGAAACAGAACAAGGATCCAGGGAGAAGCAAATTAGATACAAGACAAACAACAGCAAAGATCAAAGAAAATCAAGAACAGTGAGAAGAAAGCCTTACTCCTCCTCCTCCTCCTCCTCTTCATCATCTTCGGAGCTCAGCGCGGAGAGGTCGAAGTCCGGTACCCTCTCTGCGCGGTGTGGCGGAGGAGTAGGCTCCCTTCGACGTTTGCCGGGGGCTGCGGCAGGATCAGGCGTGGCGGCACGGGAAGACCCCGCCTTAGTTGCCGGCACAGCCTGGGACCCTCCCGCGGCAACGGTACTTGCCGCGGTGGAGCGTGTCCCACGGAGCCGCGGTTGCTGGCCTGCCTGCCCCCCTGCCGTATCTCCAAATCGATGGAGGTGCCTTCTCGGTTGGAATTGGGGCTGCGCTGGGGGCTCCGCCTGCGGCAAGCTGCTCGAAGACGGTGGCCGCCGCGCCTTGCCGGGCTCGCCACTTGCCTCGGGCTCGCCAACGACCTCCCGGCAAGGTCCTCCCTGTCGGCAAGGCTTGCCGCCTCGGCCGCCTCTGCCTCCTCCAACGTGAAGCCAAATTCACCTGCGGCGGCGGCTGCTGCCGCCTCTTCGGCCATAGTGGCGATGTAGCGCATCTCGTCCTCGGTGGTATCGCGGGTAAGGAGCTTCTTCTCATCGGCATTGACTGCTACCTCCGTCAAGCCATCGAAGAATTGCTGCACGACGTCGTCGGCGGGCTCTATCCAAGTTGCGCTTATCCCGTGTGAGTCGCACTCTGGCATCATTGCGCAGATGCGATCGCGCTGGGAGTTATTGCACAACGGGATGACGCCCTGCGGCAGCCTGAACCACTCTGGATGGTTGGCGTCATGCTTGAACAACTCCCTCCGCATCCCATCAAGCTCCAGAACCGTGAAATTGAAATTGAGGCCTGGACGCAGCCTCATGATATCCGCCGGGCCGCCAAACATCCAGGCGGGCCTCCCCCTCTTCTGCAGAGGGGCGATGCGACGGCGAAGAAAATCCGCACCAATTGCCCCTGCTGTGAGCCCGGCAAGCCTGAGCCGGAGGATTCGGGTGGTGGCAATCTTCAGCTTGGCATCGTCCGGCGACAGAGCGCTCCAGTCGCCGCCGCGAACTACCCGAGCCTGGCGCAGGTTGGTGAATGGCTGCAGATTGGCATCACAGATCCAGCACCACTCCGCCCTCCACTCATCCCACTTGCTGCGGAGCTCGCCCGCCAGATACACCTCCTTCATGCCGAGTCGAGAGGTCCAGGAAATTCCGCCAGCCAATGGCTCTCCTTTTTCGGCTCGGGGGGTGAAATAATGGCGAAAAAGAGCAACACTTGGGTGGATGCCAACGAAGTTCTCGCAGAGGTGTGCGAAAACCGCCATTGTCAGAACGGCGTTGGGGGTGAAATCAAGAAGATGAAACCCGTAGGTATTCATGATGTCGCAGAAGAAATCGGAAAAAGGTGGGCAGAGCCCGCAGTAGAAGAACACCGGAAAGAAATAGTACCCTTTTCGGCACCGCTTCGATTTGGAAGCCTCGGCGGAGAGCACCGGCGTGCGCAGATGCGCCCGCGTCTCCGTCGACTAGAAGAGGTAGAACTCCTCCCGCAGCGCCTTCGGGGTGAGCTCGGCGGGGAAAAGCACTCGCTTCTTGCGCAGCGCCTCAAGCCGCAACGCCTCGGCCGACTTCGTGGTCTTGCCCGTCTTCGGAGCCATGGCGGAAGTGGCGGAGGAGCGCGGAGGTGTTAAGGGCGACGGCGGCGACGGGCGGCGGAGCGCTGCTCTCTTTCGACTTGGGAAGCGAAGGGGAGCGACGGAGCTTTCGGAAGAAGGAACTGCAAGTGGCGAAGGTGGGGGAACGGCCCTGTTCCTCTGCTTATAAACAGGGGAGGCGAACGTTACACATTTCCTGGATTAAAATATAGCCCATGATCTCTCCCACGATGCCGCGATTGACGCGTGCCGTTACGAGAGGACGCGGTGGATACGGAGTGGATTTGGCTTGGACCCAGGCCGCGTGTGCCGTGCCTGTTTTGGGCTCGCCCAACAGCGCTTCGGCACTGTATGGCGGCAAGGTCGGGGCACTGTCGGTGTACTAAAGTAGGGGTACCTTAGTACCCCGAACTTGGGCACAGGCAGTCGCAGCGCCCCGTGGCAGGGCTTGCCGGGCGTCCGCCAAGATCCTTCGTCATTCATATTACTGCCATTCAAGAACAAAGTGTTAACCGAGAAGACAAGGCCCCGGCAAGAGAAGCTTGCCGGGAAGGACAAGACCCCGACAAGAGGAGCTTGCCGGGAAGGCCAACCAAGGCGCTTCAGAAGACTTGCCGCGATGCGCTGCGCATCCCGGCAAGACCCGACGAGCGACAAGCTTGCGGGTGCGACAAGATAGAGACCGCGGCAAGGCACTTGCCGTGGCGAAGCCACCATTCTGCGCCCACGCCCAAATAAGACCCGACGACGTGTCGCGCAGATCACTCCCGGTGCACGTGGCGGGTGGCTGTGCAGCTAAGCGGTGCGAGGTGGCAAGTGAAGATGACAAGGAGGCCATCGTGGCAATCGGTGGCGCCCCCTAACGGTCGCTTCCTGCACTGTTTGGACGACCGGACGGGCATTAAATGCCCTTGTCCCCTGCCGTCGAGTTAGGTAGGGCATCAGAGATAGTGGTTGTACCAACCCACGTTTTTACCTTTTTACCACTCTCTCTGCGTTGCCACCTGTCGGTGACCCCTTTAGACTATAAAAAGGAGGCCCATGCGCACGTAGAAGGGGTTCGACGCATTTGAAACCACAACATACCCACGCTCTCTAGCAAGAACAAATACAAACACCAAGCAGCAGTAGGAGTTTTATCTCTCCGGAGAGCTCCGAAGCTGGGTAAAATCCCTCGCGTGCTCGACCTCGATCTGCTCTTCGTGCACCCTCCACTCCCTGCCGGACCGAAAAGGGGCCCTGCCCCATAGGTGCTCGTTTCCCCCACGACATTTGGGCCATTGGCTCCTCGAGCTCCAAGGCACATAGGCAGAGGTTGAGGATGGAGGCGGCGGCGATGGCAGTGACCTACCAATGGTTACGGGGGTGGTGTGTGTCAGTGAGTGTAGGTTTTGTGGAGTGTGTGGTGTGTGTGGAAGGGGGGCAAGGGGGGTTAAGGTGGTGTTTGTGGAAATACCGCGGCAACTTAAAATTTTACTAGGCAGGAGTAACAAGGCGGGGGCTAATGAAAATTTGGATCAAGGGTGAGCAAATATTTCTGAGATTGCGAGGGATGCAGAGGCGGGAGTATTTCGGGATCGAGCTAGTGTGCTTGACACGGCGGCTGTGGACTGTAGCCAACGCACCTTCACGCGTAAGCCATAGGCGTACTATACACCAACGGTGCTCCAGGATATTTTGTACTGCATCTCACACGGTTGGTGATAATAAACTTTGTGGGATCTACTTGATTCTTCATTTTTATTTGAATTACATAATTGGGTCACAGCAGCAACGGACAGTGTTTGAATTGCTAGACCTTTTATCTGCGTGAACGTGCAACTATATGTGTGTTGTAAAAAATTGGAATTATTCAGGGTTCGTTTGAAAATTTTATCCATTAAATTGGTTTTCTAGCAATTTCAGGTGCACAATTCAAAATCAAAGCACATGCTCCAGTCCATAAATCGGGTTGAAAAATCAAATGTTTCTCCTTGGTTGCAAGCTTAGGTCACATGCAAGAAATGAGAATGAATGTCAAACACCTTGACATTGTCCCTCAGCCGCTAACATTGATATACAAGGTTTTAAAATTCTAGTAAATCGAAAACTCGGTTGAAATTCATGAAACTTGACATGATATCTTGGAACGACATGGACATGCCGTGGTAAAAATATTTTTCCCATTTGGGGCAGGTTTGGGTATAAGCTTCTCGCAAACTAGAGCTTCTCTCACAACAAGCCAGATGGTTTCGGTAGGGAACGTGCCACCTTGGGGAACAAAAGATATATGTTACCTCTTCTTACTTTCTAAATTTTTCACGTGTCAACATAGAACAACACGAGTGTTGTGTCATTTTTTTGGAGATTTCGGGGTTCACTTGGACATTTTTATACATTAACTGAGTTTTCTATTCATTCATGTGCATAACTCAAATTTGAACTACATGCACATGCTCTAGTGCATATAAAGTGGTTCAGAATTGGAATGTGTGTCCTTGGTTACATGCTTAAGTCCCGTGCAAGAAATGAGAATGAATGTCAAACACCTTGCCACCGTTGCTCGACCGCTAACATTGAGATACTTGGTTTTCAAATTCTAGTAAATTGAAAATGCGTCTGAAATTTATGAACCTTGTCACGCTAGCATGGAACGACATCAACATGCAGTGGTAAATATTGTCCCATTTGGGGCAGGTTGGAGTATATAAGCTTCTCACAACAAGCCTCATGGTTACGGTAGGGAACATTTCACCTTTCTGGAGAAACAATATTCGTTGCCTCTTCCTGATTTCAATTCTTTTTCTAGTGACAACAAAGAACAACATGACTGTTGTGTTAAATTTTGGAATTTATCGAGGTTCGATTGGACATTTTTATGCATTAATCGACCTTTCAATGCATTTATGTGCATAATTCAAATTTGAGCTACATGCACATGCTCTAATGCATGTAAATTGGTTAAATATTCAAATTTGTGTCCTTGGTTGCATGCTTACGCCCCGTGCAAGAAATAGGAATGAATGTCAAACACCCTGCCATCGTCACTTGGCCGCAAACATTAAGATACCTAGTTTTTAAATTCAAGTAAAACCAAAACTCGTCTGAAATTCATGAAACCTGGCATGATATCATGGAATGGCACTCGACATGCCGTGGTAAATTTTATGTCCCATTTGGGGCAGGTTTGGGTATAAGCTTCTCACAAACCAGAGCTTCTCACGACAAGCCTGATGGTTTTGGTAGGGAACGTTTCACCTTTCTGGACGAAATGATAGCCGTTGCCTCTTCTTGATTTCAATTTTTTCTCTAGTGTCAACATAGAACAACATGAGTGTTGTGTTAAATTTTGGAATTTTTCGGGGTTTGTTAGCACATTTCTTATGCATTAATTGAGTTTTCAATGCATTTATGTGCATAATTCACATTTGAACGACATGCACATGCTCTAATACATATAAATTGGTTGAATCTTCAAACCGGTGTCCTTGGTTGCAAGCTTAGGTCCCATGCAAGCAATCGAAATGAATGTCAAACACCCTGCCACTATCACACGGCTGCAAACATTAAGATACCTGATTTTTAAATTCTAGTAAATCCAAAACTCGTCTGAAATTCATGAAACCTGGCATGCTATCATGGAATTCCACCCGACATGTCGTGATAAATTTTTTTGTCCCATTTGGGGTAGGTTTGGCTATAAGCTTCTCACAAACCAGAGCTTCTCACAAGAAGCTTGATGGTTTCGGTAGGGAACGTGCCACCTTTGGGGACGAAAGAATACCCGTTGCTTGTAATTGCGTTCAAAAAATTTCTAGTGTCATGGCGTCGAATGTGCTGGTTTAACTCCTGGATGAAATCTGCAATAGATCTATCCTTCCTGGTGCTGATCATCTCCCATTGCTCATCTCGGCGCCCACAAATCTGGTTGATAGTACCCTTGAGATCCTTGTGGTAAACTTCTCCAATGCGTCCCATGGTGATGTGGGTTGCCGTGCTCTTTCCTAAACTCCAGGTTGGTGCATCAAAGGAAAACTATATGGGCTCAGTGACTGGCATGAACATCCTTCCTGGAACTTGAACTCGAATCATCCGACGCTCCTCTTCTAGTAAAGTGGCGATGTAGGTCCCGGTGAAACTTGCTAGTCCCATATTCAGGTATCTAGTGACTTCCTTCAAGTGGCGTCCAAAAGGTGTATCTTCATCCGGTTGCGTGAACTTGTTCCTTGCATCCGCCATCCTAAAGAGTAGAAAAGGGAGAGGGGTCAGAAATGAGAAGAGAGTAGTGATCTAGGGCTTTATCTTAGTGCTCGTGTCCTAAAGTCCGCGTGTGCTCTGATACCATCTTGTAGCGACCAAGCCTCAAATAGTCTGATCTTTGTGCATCAGTGTCATCCCTGGATCGGTAATGCTGACATGCATAGCACTTGGAGGATTTATAACAGAGTAGTAATCACACACTTATTACATCGAATGTTTCAAAAGAGAACTTATTACAATAAATATGGCTTAAGGCCATCTAAATACGATAACAACGGAAGGCTTGGAGGATAAAGTGAGTCCATCAACTCCAACGGCATCACTGAGTGAAAGATCATGACCTAAGGCACCTTACTCGTTGTCTGAAAAGTCTGCAACATGAACGTTGCAGCCTGGAACGGGTCAGCACATGGAATATGCTGGCAATGTAACACATAGAGAGCAATGAACAGAATAGTGCTATCACTACATGCATATATGGCTGGTGGAAAGCTCTATGGTTACAGTTTTGCATAAAGCCAATTTTTTCCTACAACAAAGGAATAAATTTTATTTATCTATAATGGTGGTTGTTAAACATTGAGAATATTCACCCAACTCAATCCCAATTAAGCATCATCATTAAACCCAATCAAATTATATTCAGAGTGATGAGATCGACATGATAATCCAAGAACTAGATACTCAAAACGTCCATAACCGGGGACACATCTAACCATGATTAGTTTGTACACTCTGCAGAGGTTTGCACACTTTTCCCCACAAGACTCCATGACATGTTCTTTCGACAGAGAGAAGTGAAAGAACAAGTGCTCCCTAGGTGGTTTTGGTAATTAATGTCAACATACCTCAAGGGGGAGAGAGATCCTCAAGGGGAAGAGAGATCCTCAAGGGGAGAGACAGATCTTCAGGGGGCGAGAATACTTAAATAGAAGTATCTCAATGATCCCAGATGCTTGGTGTTCAAGAGGAGAGATGCCACATGTCTTCTTGAGGGGAGAGACATGTTCATATGATCTGTTGTGCTTATTTGCATTAGCTTGCATTAGCTCTGTTCATATCTTTCAGCTCTGATTTCCTATTCCCTATCTTCTCCCAGTATCCCATGCTAGATTCAGGGGGAGCAAGACATCTAAGGGAAAGAAATCATTTAAATTCATTGCATATCTTTACTCTTGGGGACATGTCTAATCCAATATGGTACTTAGTACTCACTCTCTACATGTCATCCCAGTCTTGGTATTCTTGTGGTCTCTTCTGTTTGCTCTGGCTAGTAGATGTACCCATGTTATCTAACCTTGTTTGCGCAGGTTCATTCCATCCCAAGCCAACTCAAGACTACGAGGTAAGTATATGCATCACAATCATGTGTATGAGGAATTCTTGCTGATGTACATACTGTTTGCAAGAAGGACTCATGGGCATGAAGGTATTCTCTTTAATATTCTTTGCTCTGACGCATATGGCCAAGATACATGTAACACATTGCTTACTCTATCATGGTTATGCTCTCACATGCTTCTATATTCCATATTCACATTATTGCATACATGTAGGGGGAACCTATGCCTGTTACATGTCTTTCCAAAGCTTTACTTGCTATTCTTTATATCTTTATCTAAAGCTTTGATGTATGTTGTCATCAATTACCAAAAAGGGGGAGATTGAAAGCACAAGTGCTCCCTAGGTGGTTTTGGTAATTAATGTCAACATATCTCTTGTTGGACTAACACTTTTATCTAGTATGTTTCAGATAAGTTCAACAATGGAGTGGCATGGACTAAAGGATGTGGGAACTCCTTCAAGATGCTAAGGACAAAGGATTGGCTCAAGCTTCAAGCTCAAGAATCTTCATTTTACATTTTAGTGATCCAAGATCACATTGAGTCTATAGAAAAAGCCAATACTATCAAGAAGGGATGAGGTGTTGCTTAATGAGTTTCTTGCTCCACAGTGCTTAGTGATATGCTCCAAAACCCTCAACTACTTTCCCACTTCCACACAAGTGCCCTGAACCTAAAGTCAAACTTGGCCCCACTGATTCTTTCTATCCAGCGCCACCGAGTTTTGATGTCATAGCCACTGCCACAAACCCTAGGCAAATCGGTCTCACCGATAGGGATCTCGGTCTCACCAATATGGGATTGTAATCTCTCTGTGTATGTCCATTACCAAAATCGGTCTCACCGAGTTTGAGCAATCGGTACTACCGAGATTACAATGCAAACTTCCTGGTTGACTCATTACCAAAATCGGTCCCACCTAGTTTGTGTAATTGGTCCAACCGAGTTTGCCTGACCAACTCTCTAGAAAGCTTATTACCAAAATTGGTCTCACTGAGTTTGTGTAATCGTTCTTACCGAGATTACGTTATGCCCTAACCCTAATCATATCGGTCTCACCGAGTTGCATTTCGGTCCCACCGAAAATCCTAACGGTCACTAGGTTTACTAAATCAGTCCGACCGAGTCTGTTGAATCGGTCCCACCGAGTTTGGTAAATTGTGTGTAACAGTTAGATTTTGTGTGGAGGCTATATATACCCCTCCACCTCCTCTTCATTCGTCGAGAGAGCCATCAGACTGAACCTACACCTCCAGCATACATTTTCTGAGAGAGAACTACCTACTCATGTGTTGAGGCCAAGATATTCCATTCCTACCATATGAATCTTGATCTCTAGCCTTCCCCAAGTTGCTTTCCACTCAAATCTTCTTTCCACAAGATCCAAATCCTATGAGAGAGAGTTGAGTGTTGGGGAGACTATCATTTGAAGCACAAGAGCAAGGAGTTCATCATCAACGGACCATTTGTTACTTCTTGGAGAGTAGTGTCTCCTAGATTGGCTAGGTGTCACTTGGGAGCCTCCGACAAGATTGTGGAGTTGAACCAAGGAGTTTGTAAGGGCAAGGAGATCGCCTACTTCATGAAGATCTACCGCTAGTGAGGCAAGTCCTTCGTGGGCGACGGCCATGGTGGGATAGACAAGGTTGCTTCTTCGTGGACCCTTCGTGGGTGGAGCCCTCCGTGTACTCGCGTAACCATTACTGATGAAGACATCGATACCATTGTTACACCCACAGCCCCTGCTGCTATTCATACTGGACCAATTACTAGAGCTCGCGCACGCCAACTAAATTACCAGGTACTTTCGTTTCTTGGTAATGATTCAAATGTTCATGAGAATATGATGCTGCCTAAATTGGATACATTTGTTTTGCTTACAAATGAAGGGCCTAGCTTGGGGAAGGATGGACATTGGAGCAAGAACAAGCATGGAGATGATGGCAAGTGCAAGGGGAACAAGAACGGAGTTACAAGTGATGATTTCAGGACTTTGTAGCCACCATAATGAGTGCATGAAGCCTTGGACGAAATATACAAGATGCCACTTCATAAAGTTCGTCCCGAGGCTATTCTAGGTGCTGCAACACCTTATTATTGGGCCAGGCCCATGTAATTTCAAAATACATAAGTATAGGCTATTTTTAGAGTCCGTATGTGTGGGGAAACAAGAGATAGGGTTGATTTCGGACCCCTCCACCAAGGGCCACGAAATTCCCCCCTCTTCCTCCATATATACAACCCTTAGGGCACCGTTTATACCTTGGGTTTTGTTTAGATTAAAGTTCGCCATAGCTGCAACTTCGCGTACTTCGTTTGTGTTCAACGACCAGACAAAGGCGTCACAGAACCCCACCTTGATCAATAAAGCTTTCATCTTATATTCGCAATATCCAGATTGCAATCTCAGTTTCTTTCTTGTTCTTCGTTTGCTCGCAGGAAACAGACCCTCCTGGTCAGGTTGATCGTGCTCCGGCGTGGTCAATAACCTCTCGGAGTTGGTTTAGCGATTGCTAAGGCGCGACGTCCTCGCACGTTCGTAGTCGGATCGTCAAAGTCGACTTCCACCAAAGCGATATCCATCATCTCATCGAAAGACGGGACACCTTTGCCTCTATCAAGTGGTATCAGATTTCCAGGTTGCTCGGTGAGATTTTACAGTTTTTCATAGTTTAGATCGAGTCTGTTCTTCATACCTACAGTCCACGAAAAAGCCACACAAAAAAATTAGGGTTAGTTCATCATATCCGAACTAATCTGAGCCTTTGCATAATCTTTTTAGGGTTTTGCTTTCTTGAATTTGCGGTTGCATCGTCGTGTCTAGTTGCTGGTCTTGGCGTCTAGTCTTTTAGAGTTTCGAGTTCTTGTCATAAGTTGTCACGCCGCCACCGCACCATCATCATCGCCCCTGCCATCTACCACCACCGCTTCGAATCCGTATCCATATACCACCACCAATCCGTATCCATATACCACCACCGATCCATATCCATATACCACCACCGCTGCCATATACCACCACCGCTGCCATATACCACCACCATATATCCACCATCAATCCAAGTTCCTTGCAGATTAGGTTTGTTTTCGAGATCCATCTAATTTCCGATTCGTGTATCCTTGTCTGAGTAGGTTTCGGATTCCAGCAATCTTTTGTCGTCCGTAGAAGAGGTTGGTTTCAACAAAAAAAAGTCCGCAAACCACCCTCCGTTTAGGCCCAAAATTTTCCAAAAATGCACTGGACAAAAAATTTTCTGGCTATACTATTTTTAGGTGTTTCTAAGCGTATTGAGACAGTCGCCGTTATAGAAAGTTTTTTTTGACCCGTTTCCAGTTTTTTGGGTCCGGGCAGTCGAAAAAAAAAAATTTGGTCGAAAAAATTTCTTGCCTATCCTGTTCTCTTGACTTGGGAAGAGTTTTGAGACACTCGCCATTATAGTGATTTTCGGCAAAAAAAAAGGACCGCAAAAAAAAAGAGCGCAAAAAAAAAGAGTGAAAAAAAAATCAGTGTGTGCTTCTCCCTTGTTTCCGTGCAGCGTCGTGATTTTGTTAGTGTTCTAGGCTCGCGTCTCTAGCACAGTCTAGCCTAAGACCAGCACAGTACCATCGTTGAGTGTTTATTCAACTTTGCATCTCTGAATTGATTATTGTGACCTTTTTTTCTACCATATTATAAGCCTTCCCAGCTCCACATACATCTACGTCATGCGTTTGACTCTCCCTGGTAATCGCTCTATCCAAGCTTTGAGAGTTTTGACAACAACGGTTGCCGATCACCACCTGCTGCTGGGTAAGAACTGGTAAGAATTTGAGATTTGCTTGAAGGATTTGTGACTCCCCACCACCACCATATTCCAGTAGTCTGTAGGATCATATACTTGTCTGTTTCTATTGCTGCTAACTATGGCAGGAACACACGCCGATGAGATTGACTGGGAGAACATGACGAACAAGGACCTTCATGATAAGTTTCATCAAATGTTGGGTCAACAGGTGGAAGACGTGATGGCCAGCTTTGGCAAGGCATTGGAGAGGATGGATGACATTGAGAAGACAATTGACACCAAGTTGGACGCCAAGTTCGATGAATTACTCAAACGTCTCCCACAACCAACGCCTGCTGCACCTATCGCACCTCTGCAACAACAACAACTACAACAACGCCCCCTTCCGAATCAGTATGGACGAGCACAGCGTGTTCCTATTGAGCCAGGACAAAATTCTGGTTCCGCTGCTACTGCTGTTGGTGCTTCTATAGCTCCTGCTGTAGAGGTGGAGGAATATTACGAGGATGAGGTTGATCAAAATCAGAACTACGTGCAGCCACCAGCACCACCACCAGCAGGTCGACCTCAGGTATATATTCGCAACGGTAGGCCTGCACTACCACCTCAGGTACGAGATAATGACCATATTCCGAAACTGAAATTGAATATTCCACCATTTGAGGGTAAATATGTTCCTGATATATATCTTACTTGGGAGTTAGAAACTGAAGAACGTTTTACATGTTTACAATATCCCGAGGAGAGACGGGTTGCTGCTACTGTTTGTGCTTTCACTAGTTTTGCATGTGTATAGTGGTCTCAACATTGTAGATTATATCCTATTCCAACTACTTGGGCAGCTTTGAAAACTGCTATGCGTACTCTTTGGGTTCCACCATATTATCAACGTGAATTGCTTCAAAAGTTGCAGCGTTTAAGACAAGGAAAAAATTATGTAGAAGAATATTATCAGGAATTACAAACTGGCATGATTAGATGTGGTATTGTTGAGGAGAATGAAGCCATGCTTGCACGTTTTATAGGTGGATTAAATAGAGAGATTCAGACCATTCTAGAGTATAAGGAGTATACTAATATCACTCGTTTATTCCATCTTGCTTGTAAAGCTGAACGTGAAGTGTAGGATCGACAAGCATTGGCGCGAACTAACTTTTCTGCAGGTCGACTTTCATCATGGACACCGCGTGCATCCTCTACTTCCACTACACCAGCACCTCCATCAACTGCTACCTCCAGCCGTGATACAAGAAAGCAGGCACAACCTCCACTATCTGCCAAGAGCGCACCTGTCGGGCCTACATAGAGCTCTTCTTCTTCCATGGCATCAACTGGGCACACAAGTGATATTATTTGTCGTCATTGTAACGGAAGAGGTCATTATGCGAGAGAATGCAAATCTCAGCGTGTGATGATTGCTACTGAGGATTGTGGGTATGAGTCCGCTTGTGACTATGTGAGGAGATGTTGGCTCTTATTACACGTGAAGAACACGGTGGAGATGATTCTGATCATGAGACGCAATACATGGCTCCTGAAGATGCTAGCAGGTATGAATGTTTAGTTGCTCAACGTGTTTTGAGTGTGCAGGTCACACAAGCTGAGCAAAATCAGAGGCACAATTTGTTCCATACCAAGGGAGTTGTGAAGGAACGTTCTGTGCGTGTCATCATAGACGGAGGGATCTGCAACAACTTGGCTAGCATGGAGATGGTGGAGAAGCTTTCTCTCACCACAAGACCACATCCACATCCTTACTACATCCAATGGTTCAACAACAGCGGCAAGGTTAAGGTAACACGTACTGTTCGTGTGCATTTTAGTATCTCTACATATGCGGATTATGTTGATTGTGATGTGGTACCTATGCAAGCATGTTCCTTATTACTGGGTAGACCATGGCAATTTGATAAAAATTCTGTACACCATGGTAGAAACAATCAGTATACTCTTGTTCATAAGGATAAAAATATTACTTTGCTTCCTATGACTCTGGATTCTATTTTGAAAGATGATATTAATAGAGCTAATAAAGCAAAACAGGAGAAGAATAAGACCGAAAATCAGATTGTGGCAAAAGAATTTGAGCAACAAATGAAGCCTAATAATAAACCATCTAGTGTTGCTTCCGAAATAAAATTGAAAAGTGCATGTTTATTTGCCACCAAATCTGATATTGATGAGCTAGATTTCAGCAAATCTGTGTGTTATGCTTTTGTGTGCAAAGAGGCATTATTTTCATTCGAGGACGTGCCTTCCTCTTTGCCTCCTGCTGTCACTAACATTTTGCAGGAGTTCGCTGACGTCTTTCCACACGACGTGCCACCGGGATTACCGCCTATTCGAGGGATTGAGCATCAGATTGACTTAATTCCCGGTGCTTCATTGCCAAACCGTGCGCCATACCGTACCAATCCAGAGGAGACGAAGGAGATTATGCGTCAAGTACAAGAGCTGCTCGACAAAGGTTATATACGTGAATCCCTTAGTCCTTGTGCTGTTCCTATTATTCTAGTGCCAAAAAAGGATGGTACATCACATATGTGTGTTGATTGTAGGGCATTAATAATATTACTATTCGTTATCGTCATCCTATTCCTAGGCTAGATGATATGCTTGATGAATTGAGTGGTTCTACAATATTCTCCAAAGTTGATTTGCGTAGTGGATACCATCAAATTCGTATGAAATTGGGAGATGAATGGAAAACAGCATTTAAAACTAAGTTTGGTTTATATGAGTGGTTAGTCATGCCTTTTGGGTTAAGTAATGCACCTAGTACTTTCATGAGATTAATGAACGAAGTTTTACGTGCTTTAATTGGACGATTTGTGGTAGTTTACTTTGATGACATATTGATTTATAGCAGATCTTTGGAAGAACATTTGGAACATTTACGTGCTGTTTTTATTGCTCTACGTGATGCACGTTTGTTTGGTAACCTTGGGAAGTGCACCTTTTGCACCAACCGAGTGTCTTTTCTTGGTTATGTTGTTACTCCACAGGGAATTGAAGTTGATAAAGCCAAGATTGAAGCTATTGAGAGTTGGCCGCAGCCCAAAACGGTCACACAAGTGAGGATTTTTCTTGGCCTCGCTGGATTCTATAGGCGTTTTGTGAGAGATTTCAGCACCATTGCTGCACCTCTCAATGAGCTTACAAAGAAGGATGTGCCTTTTGTTTGGGGTACCGCACGGAAGAAGCCTTCACGGTATTGAAAGATAAGTTGACACATGCTCCTTTACTCCAACTTCCGATTTTAATAAGACTTTTGAGCTTGAATGTGATGCTAGTGGA
The DNA here is from genome assembly GCA_021437245.1 of Aegilops speltoides. Taxonomy (NCBI): domain Eukaryota; kingdom Viridiplantae; phylum Streptophyta; class Magnoliopsida; order Poales; family Poaceae; genus Aegilops; species Aegilops speltoides. The sequence continues at coordinate 218,170,854 of CM038141.1, read as the reverse complement.
ATTGGATTAGGAGGTGTGTTATTACAAGATGGCAAACCTGTTGCATAGTTTTCGAAAAATTGAGTGGGCCTAGTCTGAATTATTCTACTTATGATAAAGAATTATATGCTCTTGTTCGGACTTTAGAAACATGGCAACATTATTTATGGCCCAAAGAATTTGTTATACATTCGATCATGAATGTTTGAAACATATTAAAAGTCAAGCTAAACTGAATCGTAGACATGCTAAATGGGTTGAATTCATTGAGACTTTCCCTTATGTCATTAAACACAAGAAGGGTAAAGAAAATGTTATTGCTGATGCATTGTCTCGTCGCTATACTATGCTTTCACAACTTGACTTCAAAATATTTGGTTTGGAGACCATCAAAGATCAATATGTGCATGATGCTGATTTTAAAGATGTCTTGCAGAATTGTAAAGAAGGAAGAACATGGAACAAGTTCGTCGTTAATGATGGATTTGTGTTCCGTGCTAACAAGCTATGCATTCCAGCTAGCTCCGTTCGTCTTTTGTTGTTGTAGGAGGCGCATGGAGGAGGACTAATGGGACACTTTAGCATGAAGAAGACGGAGGACGTACTTGCTACACATTTCTTTTGGCCAAAAATGAGACGGGATGTTGAGCGTTTTATTGCTCGCTGCACTACATGTCAAAAAGCTAAGTCACGACTCAATCCTCATGGTTTATATATGCCTTTGCCTGTACCTAGTGTTCCTTGGGAGGATATATCTATGGACTTTGTTTTAGGTTTACCTAAAACAAAGAAGGAGGATAGCATATTTGTTGTCGTGGATAGATTCTCGAAAATGGCACACCTTATACCATGTCATAAAAGCGATGATGTTTGTTAATGTTGCTAATTTGTTCTTTCGTGAAATTATTCGCTTGCATGGTGTGCCAAATACTATTGTTTCAGATCGTGATACTAAATTTCTTAGCCACTTTTGGAGATGTTTATGGGCTAAGTTGGGGACTAAACTGCTTTTAGTACTACTTGTCACCCCAAACCGATGGACAAACTGAAGTAGTCAATAGAACAATGTCTACTATGCTTAGGGCTGTTTTGAAGAATAATAAGAAAATGTGGGAGGAATGCTTGCCTCATATTGAATTTGCTTATAATCGTTCATTGCATTCTACTACTAAGATGTGCCCTTTTGAAGTTGTGTATGGTTTCCTACCTCGTGCACCTATTGATTTGTTGCCTCTTCCATCTTCGGAGAAGGTTAATTTTGATGCTAAACAACGTGTTGAATTGATTTTAAACATGCATGAGTTAACCAAGGAAAACATTGAGCGTATGAATGCTAAATATAAACTTGCTGGAGATAAGGATGGAAAACATGTTGTGTTTGCACCTGGAGATCTTGTTTGGTTACATTTGCGTAAGGATAGATTTCCTGATTTGCGCAAATCAAAGCTAATGCCGCGTGCTGATGGTCCCTTTAAGGTGTTGGAGAAAATAAATGATAGTGCATATAAACTTGAGCTGCCTGCAGATTTTGGGGTTAGTTCCACTTTTAACATTGCAGATTTGAAGCCTTATTTGGGTGAGGAACATGAACTTCCGTCGAGGACGGCTTCATTTCAAGAAGGGGAGGATGATGAGGACATCGATACCATTGTTACACCCACAGCACATGCCGCTATACATATTGGACCAATTACTAGAGCTCGCGCACGCCAACTAAATTACCAGGTACTTCCGTTTCTTGGTAATGATTCTAATGTTCATGAGAATATGATGCTGCCTAAATTGGATACATTTGTTTTGCTTACAAATGAAGGGCCTAGCTTGGAGAAGGATGGACATTGGAGCAAGAACAAGCATGGAGATGATGGCATGCGCAAGGGGAACAAGAACAGAGTTACAAGTGATGATTTCAGGACTTTGAAGCCACCATAATGGGTGCATGAAGCCTTGGACAAAATATACAAGATGCCACTTCATAAAGTTCGTCCTGAGGCTATTCTAGGTGTTGCGTCACCTTATTATTGGGCCAGGCCCATGTAATTTCGAAATACATAAGTATAGGCTATTTTTAGAGTCCGTACGTGTGGGGAAACAAGAGATAGGGTTGATTTTGGACCCCTCCACCAAGGGCCACGAAATTCCCCCCCCCCTCTTCCTCCATATATACAGCCCTTAGGGCACCGTTTAGACCTTGGGTTTTTTTTAGATTAAAGTTCTCCATAGCTGCAACTTCGCGTACTTCGTTTGTGTTCAACGACCAGACAAAGGCGTCACAGAACCCCACCTTGATCAATAAAGCTTTCATCTTATATTCGCAATATCCAGATTGCAATCTCAGTTTCTTGCTTGTTCTTCGTTTGCTCGCAGAAAGACCCTCGTGGTCAGGTTGATCGTGCTCCGGCGTGGTCAATAACCTCTCGGAGTTGGTTTAGCGATTGCTAAGGCGCGACGTCCTCGCACGTTCGTAGTCAGATCGTCAAAGTCGACTTCCACCAAAGCGATATCCATCATCTCATCGAAAGACGGGACACCTTTGCCTCTATCAATTACCCTTCGTGGGTTGAACTCTCCATCAACGTGGATGTACGATAGCACCACCTATCGGAACCACGCCAAAAACATCTGTCTCAAATTGCGTTTGAATCCTCCAAACCCTTCCCTTTACATTATTGCAAGTTGCATGCTTTACTTTCCGCTGCCCATATACTCTTGCATGCTTGCTTGATATGTATTGTGAATGTTAAACTTGTGCCTAAACTCCACTTAAACTCAAGGAAACTTAAAAACTACAACTTTGGTACTTAGTGTCTAATCAGCCCCCCCCCCCCTCGAGACACCTCTTCTCAAGGTCCTACAAGTGGTATCAGAGCTTTGGTCTCCATTGCCTTGGTTTAATCACCATTGGAGGAAGATGGATGAGTCTACTTTGGGGAGTCTTATACATAGAGTGCCTATTCTTGATGGAGAGTATTTTCATGAGTGGAAAAATGAGATGCTTGTAATTTTCAATCAATATCATTTGAACAAGTACATTGCTAGCCCTTGTGCACCTTATATTGATCCTATGCATCCTACCCATGATGAGTCAATTGACATGATTAGGAATCTTAGAACTGCCGAACTTATCATTAGAGGATTGCCTAGAAACTTGATTGGATGTTTGCCTACTCTTAAGTATGCCTACACTATATGGAAATTTCTTGAGGAATGCTTTCCAAATTATTCCTTGAAAAATCTTGATGAAATTCTTCATAAGTCTATTGCTTTGAGTAAGATGAATACAAGTGATCCTATGTTTGGTGATCGTCTATTTGAGCTTACAAACCTTATGCGTGCCAAAGGAGATGTTGGAATTATTAGTGATACTAGCACAAATGCCCGTGCGTTGCGACGGGAGAAGAAAAAAAACCATACTTCCTTAGCCCAATAGCTCAAGACCCTTCCCTCTCCTCCTCCTCCCACGACCGACTTCCAGACATGGTGACATCAGTAAACTCTTTGAAATCTTCCACACTGCCACATGAGAAACAACATGAAAAGATGTGTTGTGCAAAAATATAACCGTGAAAGGAATTCGTAAGTTTACTGTAGGTGTGTGCAATTTAAATCACAGAAATATCTACATGGTCGCGAGTATCTCTTCACGTATTTGTTGACGTTGCTTAGTGATGCCTCAAAATATCACACTATAATAAAAGTAGTAAAGTCTTAGTACAACATTCTAGCTTCACTTGGAGGCAACAAAGATTTTCATGAACCAGTGTTGGCTAGGTTTAGGACCGGGTAGCATAGCACTATTTGTGTCCATTCATATTAGAAGCATTTTTTGCGGGGCAATGATATTAGGAGCATACAAAGATCCTTCATCAGTGGCTAATATAACAAAGTAAAGTGCGGAGTTTGTGTCACACACAGTAGGGAGTCCGACTGCTTGTGCTATGGTGACCAAAATTATTTTTATTAGGAGCACTGGAAGAGTTTGTGATGGGCGCTAGTGTGTCGAGCAGAAAATAAGAGCAAAGATTTGTTTTTTCTTAGAAAAAATATTGTACATGACCAATATAGAATGAATCATGTTTATTATGATTTAGACATAGTATTTTTTTGCGCATGTTAAACAATTCCAACATAATTTGCTTTTGAGTTAAAATTTGATGTCAACAATTCAAATATAAAAAGTAGTTCAACTTGCCTAATGCCGTTGCTACTATTGGCATTCCATGCATGGAGACGTTAGTGCCATTATATCCCATTTGGAGACCCTCTCTTTCCTTTTTTTAGTTTTCTGTATTTTCCTTCCTTACCTTATTATGGGACAACTTCCACTTTCCATTTTTTTCTCTGTCTAGAGATGAAAGCCCTGCCCTCTTTCCTTCCTTATTCTGCCATAGGACATGAAATCCCCCTCCTCTTTCCACATGAAATATTCCTTTTTTATTGGCATTCCATGCATGGAGACGTTAGTGCCATTATATCCCATTTGGAGACCCTCTCTTTCCTTTTTTAGTTTTCTGATTTTCCTTCCTTACCTTATTATGGGACAACTTCCACTTTCCATTTTTTCTCTATCTAGAGATGAAAGCCCAGCCCTCTTTCCTTCCTTATTCTGCCATAGGACATGAAATCCCCCTCCTCTTTCCACATGAAATATTCCTTTTTTATTGGCATTCCATGCATGGAGACGTTAGTGCCATTATATCCCATTTGGAGACCCTCTCTTTCCTTTTTTTAGTTTTCAGTATTTTCCTTCCTTACCTTATTATGGGACAACTTCCACTTTCCATTTTTTTTCTCTGTCTAGAGATGAAAGCCCTGCCCTCTTTGCTTCCTTATTCTGCCATAGGACATGAAATCCTCCTCTTTCCACATGAAATATTCCTTTTTATTGGCATTCCATTCATGGAGACGTTAGTGCCATTATATCCCATTTGGAGACCCTCTCTTTCCTTTTTTAGTTTTCAGTATTTTCCTTCCTTACCTTATTATGGGACAACTTCCACTTTCCATTTTTTTCTCTATCTAGAGATGAAAGCCCTGCCCTCTTTCCTTCCTTATTCTGCCATAGGACATGAAATTCCCTCCTCTTTCCACATGAAATATTCCTTTTTATTGGCATTCCATGCATGGAGACGTTAGTGCCATTATATCCCATTTGGAGACCCTCTCTTTCCTTTTTTAGTTTTCTCAGATTTTCCTTCCTTACCTTATTATGGGACAACTTCCACTTTCCATTTTTTCTCTGTCTAGAGATGAAAGCCCTGCCCTCTTTCCTTCCTTATTCTGCCATAGGACATGAAATCCCCCTCCTCTTCCCACATGAAATATTCCTTTTTTATTGGCATTCCATGCATGGAGACGTTAGTGCCATTATATCCCATTTGGAGACCCTCTCTTTCCTTTTTTTAGTTTTCTGTATTTTCCTTCCTTACCTTATTATGGGACAACTTCCACTTTCCATTTTTTTCTCTGTCTAGAGATGAAAGCCCTGCCCTCTTTCCTTCCTTATTCTGCCATAGGACATGAAATCCCCCTCCTCTTTCCACATGAAATATTCCTTTTTTATTGGCATTCCATGCATGGAGACGTTAGTGCCATTATATCCCATTTGGAGACCCTCTCTTTCCTTTTTTTAGTTTTCTGTATTTTCCTTCCTTACCTTATTATGGGACAACTTCCACTTTCCATTTTTTTTCTCTGTCTAGAGATGAAAGCCCTGCCCTCTTTGCTTCCTTATTCTGCCATAGGACATGAAATCCCCTCCTCTTTCCACATGAAATATTCCTTTTTTATTGGCATTCCATTCATAGAGACGTTAGTGCCATTATATCCCATTTGGAGACCCTCTCTTTCCTTTTTTTAGTTTTCTGTATTTTCCTTCCTTACCTTATTATGGGACAACTTCCACTTTCCATTTTTTTTCTCTGTCTAGAGATGAAAGCCCTGCCCTCTTTCCTTCCTTATTCTGCCATAGGACATGAAATTCCCCTCCTCTTTCCACATGAAATATTCCTTTTTTATTGGCATTCCATGCATGGAGACGTTAGTGCCATTATATCCCATTTGGAGACCCTCTCTTTCCTTTTTTTAGTTTTCTGTATTTTCCTTCCTTACCTTATTATGGGACAACTTCCACTTTCCATTTTTTTCTCTGTCTAGAGATGAAAGCCCTGCCCTCTTTCCTTCCTTATTCTGCCATAGGACATGAAATCCCCCTCCTCTTTCCACATGAAATATTCCTTTTTTATTGGCATTCCATGCATGGAGACGTTAGTGCCATTATATCCCATTTGGAGACCCTCTCTTTCCTTTTTTTAGTTTTCTGTATTTTCCTTCCTTACCTTATTATGGGACAACTTCCACTTTCCATTTTTTTTCTCTGTCTAGAGATGAAAGCCCTGCCCTCTCTCCTTCCTTATTCTGCCATAGGACATGAAATACCCCTCCTCTTTCCACATGAAATATTCCTTTTTTATTGGCATTCCATGCATGGAGACGTTAGTGCCATTATATCCCATTTGGAGACCCTCTCTTTCCTTTTTTTAGTTTTCTGTATTTTCCTTCCTTACCTTATTATGGGACAACTTCCACTTTCCATTTTTTTTCTCTATCTAGAGATGAAAGCCCTGCCCTCTTTCCTTCCTTATTCTGCCATAGGACATGAAATCCCCCTCCTCTTTCCACATGAAATATTCTTTTTTTATTGGTTCCCGAGATGGCTCCTTGATACCGAGAAAACTCAAAGATGTATATAAATTACAAAGATTTAGTTTAAGGGAACGGTATGGGACTATTTAAAAGGTGAATCAACTGTCTAAATATAACACACATGAGCTATGCAAGTTGGTAGCGACTCGGTTATTGTATATGTGGTTCAAATTCAATTCAGCCCACCATCGAATACTTTTTTGCACCAGGCTGTGGGCCAGCTTAGCCCCGTTAGGTTGTGTGGCCTTCCTTCAGCAGGCTAGGCCGGAATAATGTGGCCTGGCGGCCGAAAGTCCTCCTGGCGTGATAGATTAAGAGGTTAATCCTTGTTCTTCTAAACATACAATTGGCTAGCTGAGTTGGTCGTTCGCTCTGTGCACTTTTCTGGCAACCCGCGTTTGAATCCTCAAAATGTCTACTTTTTCTCTGTGTTTTTTAAGGAAGCGACCATAAAAAAAAGAACGACGGAGAACCCGACGGAGTCATCTTGGATATAGAAAAAAAACTGAAAGCATAAATTCATGAGAAGAAGCGTATTGTGACGGTGAACCCACAAAGTGAATCCATACTTTATTATTAGGGAAAGATTATTATTATTATATAGGAAATATGCCCGTGCGTTGCAACGGAAGAAAATGTCACATAATTGTAAGCCCATAAGTATGCATCAATCCCTCCCCAACCCCAAGCAGGTCCACACCTTCTACTTCAACACAAAGCACTCAATGGCCTAGGCTCGAGTCATCTCTCCTTCTCGGTTTCTCCTTCTTTTTCTGTCCCCTCAAATGCGAATAAAAGTGAAGCCCAAATCAATCTTCCATCTTATTCGAATGTTTTTTTTGCATCAAACTTAAAAAGAAATCTGCCCGTGAATTTATGCATCAAACTTGCAAGTTTGTAAAACTGAGAATATTTCATGTCATGAAGTTTCAGATTTATTTCGCCAAAAAATTGAAGTTTCAGTTTTTTTATATTTTGTTTTCTATCTTTTTAAAGTTACTGTTCATGAATTACAAAACTCACCAGCCGTTTTTTATGTCACGAAGTTTCAGATTTATTTCGCCAAAAATATTACTGTTCATGAATCATGAGGGTGTCGGGATACCTGAGCTAAAAACCAATCTCTACAAACTCACCAAATTGTTTTGAGGACGGGCATATGTATATCAAACTGCATGATTTACACCATTGCATACATCGAGATATGCACCATGTGTATCCAAAGACAAAAATAAAACAAAAGCGGATGATAAAGCTTCCGCCGTCAAGTACTTGCTGTCACCTCCTTACATAGACGTGTAGAGAACAAACCAAAATAGGATGAGATGATGAAGATGTTGTCCACTCCGAGCATGCATGCTCCTAAGGTCAAAGAGACGTCGATCAACACCACGACGTAAGCATGCAACGCCATTCTTTCACAAGTACCGATGGAAGTTTTGGGTTGAGAGAGTTCCACTTGATGGTGGAGAGGGCACGGTTTTAGCTGCTCCAAAGATGGTTGTTATCGCCTCCTCGTCGTGGCGCCGGCGAACAGTCCACGGCGGCTCCGTGCGGCGAGATCAACACAAAGCTTACCATAGGATTGTAGGAACATGGCATACCACTACCTCCATCGCTCCACGTTGCCTCGCCGTCGGCGATCGTTGCCCAAAGTAGAAATGATCACAACAATGACGGAGATAAACAGCGCATGGATACTATATGTAGACAAACAAGCGCATCCGCATGGATGAGAATCAAGGCACTCAGCGGCACTGCATTTACGTATTTACCGCCAATAACAACGTAAAACTTGTAGAGGACTATTCGTAGTTGGAGAAGAAGAGCAATAATTGGGCCTCGAAGTGGCTTTGATTGGCTCGTGGCGGCCTTTAGCAATAATTTGTTGTCATCATCATCATCTTTGGGCGTCGATCCTGGGTGAGTGTTCCTCCTTCACAGCCAGACCAGCACAGGACGCGATGAATCCATGAAGCTCTCATGGTTCACCACCACCTCTAGTCTGCGGCTCTATACCGATCCAGCGCTTGGCCATGGAGCTCGATCGTTCCTTCCGCAGGTTTGGGATCGTGCTTGCCCCGGTTGCAGTCGAGGTAGGATCAAACCGAGCTTGCGGGGACTCGCGATGGCAGCCAAGCCGAGCCGATCGACGAACCCTAGTCTCTCGAGAAAAGAGGAAGGGAGCGAAGGATGAGACGAGGTCTCGGAAGAGAGGTCCGGGCAATTTGATCGTGGAGTCAGGTGCCCTAGTTTATATCGACGCAGAGAACCGGGTCTCTCCCGATTGATTGCATGAGTTCATTACTTATACGATTTGATGATGCAACCACACGCGAATCTTTTGTGATTACGCTAGCGGGGCAGGAGCTGAAGGCCCAAGTAGACATGGCCCAGTTGATGGTCGCAGGCCCAGCCAAGCAGCACACGGGCAGAACAAAAAGATAAAATAGTACCACCTCGGATGTAGAAAATAATATAGATGAAAAAAATTGAAAGCGTAAATTCACGGAAAGAAGCGTATTGTGACGGTGAACCCGGAGACCCAATCCGTGCTTTATTATTAGGGAGAGATTATTTCCGAAGCTATAAAAATTCATAAGCAAGATCATTGTCAAACTCACTCTAACGAATCACCCTCTCTAGGATTTGATCCACCACATGACGATGTTGAACATGGATACTATGATGAGGATGATGATAGTGACTTCGATCTTGATGATGCAATGAGACATTTTGGTCTTATGGCAAATCTTCGGGGATATATGTCAGGAGGAAAGGAATGGGTTCTTGATAGTGGATGTACCAATCACATGACCGGAGATAAAGACATGTTTCGTGAGCTTGCTGAAAATGATAGTCCTCGAAACTATGTCACTTTCGGTGACAACTCAAAGGGTAAGGTGGTTGGCCTCGGTAAGGTGGCCATATCACATGATAGCTCCATACAAAATGTCATGCTCGTTGAATCTCTTGGATACAATTTACTTTCAGTATCTAGACTTGCTGATTTCGGTTTCAATGTCCTATTTACTGAAGTAGATTGCCAAGTGTTTCATCGAGACAATCATAAAATGGTCTTTACCGGTGTGCGTAGAGGTGATCTATACATTGTTGATTTCACTAAAAAGGCTCAACCTAAAACTTGCTTCGTTGCTAAATCCTCAAAATGTTGGTTATCGCATAGACGATTAGGTCATGTTGGTATGCGAAACCTTGACAAGCTTATTAAAGGAAATCATATTCTTGGAGTTAACGATGTCATATTTGATAAGGATAGACTTTGCAGCGCTTGACAAGCAGGTAAACAGGTTGGAGGAAGGCATCCTGTGAAGAACATCATGACCACAAGGAGGCCACTCGAGCTACTTCACATGGATCTTTTTGGTCCCAACTCTTACAAGAGTCTCGGTGGAAATTCTTTTGGTCTAGTTATAGTTGATGATTTTTCAAGATTTACGTGGGTGTTCTTTCTCGATGATAAATCGCAGGTCCAAAAGATCTTCAAAAACTTCGCATGGAAGGCCCAAAATCAATTTGAAGTGAAGATCAAGAAGGTTCGCAGCGACAACGGAACGGAGTTGAAGAACGCAAATGTGGATACCTTTCTTGACGAAGAAGGTATTTCACACGAGTTCTCGGCTACGTACATACCACAACAAAACGGAGTTGTTGAGAGGAAGAACCGGATGCTCATCGAAGTGGCGAGAACGATGCTTGATGGGTACAAGACACCAAAGCACTTTTGGGAAGAAGCGGTTGAGACAGCTTGGCATGCAACAAATCGCTTGTATATTCACAAGCTACTCGGCAAGACGACATACGAGCTCCTCACCGGTAACAAACCCCAAGTTGGATACTTTCGAGTATTCGGCTCAAAGTGCTACATTCTTGATAAGCATCGTCGTTCTAAATTTGCTCCTAAGTCTCATCAAGGTTTCCTACTAGGTTATGGCTCAAACTCTCACACTTACCGTGTCTACAACAATTTCACCCGAAAGGTTGAAGAGACGGTAGATGTGAAGTTTGATGAATCTAACGGCTTGCAAGTAGAGCAATTGCCAATTGATGTAGGAGACAAAGATCCTTCGGAAGCAATCCAAGACTTGTCTATTGGCAAGGTCCGTCCAACGGAGGTGAAGGAGAGTACCTCGTCCGTCCAAGTGGAAGCTTCTACTTCACGACAAGGTGAACCAAGAGTTGATACCGAAGCATCCACAAGTGGGGCACACCAAGATGAAGAAAACGAGGAAGTGCATCAAGATGAACGTCAACAACCTCCTTCTCCACCACGACAAGAGAATGACAACGCCAACAATGAAGAAGGCCAAGAAGAAGAACAAGATGAAGAAGATGTTCAACAAAGACCCAAGCAAAAGCTTTCACGAGTTCGAGCAAGAATTGCTAAAGATCATCCCGTCGAGCAAATCTACAATGACATTCAAACCGGGAGAATCACTCGCTCTAAAACTCGTTTAGCTAACTTTTGTGAAAACTATTCTTTCATCTCTAGCATTGAACCTATGAAGGTTGAAGAAGCATTGGAAGACCCGGATTGGATAAATGCTATGCATGAAGAGCTACACAACTTTGAGAGGAACCAAGTTTGGACATTGGTTGAGAAGCCCGACAACAACCACAACATCATCGGTACCAAATGGGTGTTTCGCAACAAGCAAGATGAAGATGGACAAGTAGTTCACAACAAAGCATGTCTCATCTCCCAAGGCTACACACAAGTCGAAGGTATGGACTATGGTGAGACTTATGCTCCCGTTGCTAGACTTGAGTCCATTCGCATCTTACTTGCCTATGCTAATCATCATGATATCACCTTGTACCAAATGGACATTAAAAGTGCTTTTCTAAATGGTGAAATAGAAGAGGAAGTTTATGTTAAGCAACCCCCTAGCTTTGTCAATCCTAAGAAACACAATCATGTTTACAAACTTCACAAAGCTCTTTATTGTCTTAAACAAGCTCCTAGAGCATGGTATAAATGCTTGACCAAGTTCCTTATTGAAAAAGGTTTTGAAATTGGGAAAATTGATTCTACTCTTTTTACTAAAAGGGTTAATGGAGAACTATTTGTGGGCCAAATCTATGTTGATGATATTATATTTGGTTCAACTAACCCTCATTTTAGTGAAAAGTTTGGGAAGCTAATGTCGGAGAAGTTTGAGATGTCTATGATGAGTGAACTCAAATTCTTTCTTGGGTTGCAAATCAAGCAAACTAAGGAAGGTACCTTTGTTTCTCAAACGAAGTACACCAAGGACTTATTCAAGAAGTTCAATATGCAAGAATGCAAAGGTATGTCTACACCCATGCCTACTAGTGGACATCTTGACTTGACCAAAGATAGTGAACCGATTGATCAAAAGGTTTATCGATCTATGATTGGTTCATTGTTATATCTATGTGCTTCACATCCCGATATCATGCTAAGCGTGTGCATGTGTGCACGATATCAAGCTGCTCCTAAAGAATGTCATCTTAAGGCCGTGAAAAGGATAGTGAGATACTTAATCCATACACCAAATTTTGGCATTTGGTATCCTAAGAGGGCCTCTTTTGATCTTGTTGGCTATTCCGACTCGGACTATGCCAGAGACAAGGTTGATAGAAAGTCCACTTCGGGTACTTGTCAATTTGTTGGTAGATCTCTTGTGTCTTGGTCCTCTAAGAAACAAAACTCGGTATCCTTATCCACCGCCGAAGTGGAATATATTGTCGTTGGTTCATGTTGTGCTCAATTACTTTGGATGACCCAAACTCTTAAAGATTATGAATATATGTGAAACATGTTCCATTACTTTGTGACAATGAAAGTGCTATCAAAATTGGTCATAACCCTGTACAACATTCTCGAACTAAGCATATTGAAGTTCGTCATCATTTCATTCGAGATCATGTTGCCAAGGGTGACATTGATCTTAAGCATGTTCGCACCAAAAAATAATTAGCGGATATATTCACTAAACCTCTTGATGAGAAAGTGTTTTGCAAGTTAAGAGTTGAATTGAACATCATTGATGCTTCAGACTTGGAGTAGAAACTCCATTGGATACATGCAAGACATGAACTTATGACTACTCCTTGATATTACTCTCATGATGAAAATCTTATGTCTTGGATATATTTGCATCTTGCATGTTATCTAACCCATGCAGGTACTTGGTTGAATCTAATTCCATGAGATTGTAATCTACTCACATCTTGAGCAATCTCTACATCACCAAGTCTCTACACCATGGTGGTTGAAGACAAGGAAACACGAAACCATTCAAACATATCCTTTGACAAATTCTATGTTGAGCATCATGATTGTCATTTTTGGATACACAAGTGCTCTTCCTTGCAAGAACTAACCCATGTAGGTAGATGGACTCAAATTCCAAGTGGTGCTCCAAATTCTTGATGAGCTACATCAACCTTGAGCAACCCAGACAAGTTCAACTACATGGACACCACCACCAACCAAGGTATGTTATTCCATCTTAGAGAAGCTTTACTCCAAGACATGACCTAAAGCAACTCGACAAGATGTGAATACATCAAGATGCTTAAACGAAAAATGGCAACCCCATTTTGAGCTTAAACGATGAGTATGACCTATGATCAAGTGATCTCACTTGACTCCTAAGTCAATTTACTCTAACATAGGTGACTTTGTCGCCGACCAACTCTAGATGAAGCTCTCGTGTATTCTTTTCTGTGTTTTTGCATTTGTCTCATGCATATTTGTTTCCCCTTTCAAAAAAAACTTCATCTAGATTTCTTTTTGTTTGCTCTGCATTTTTCTGCATCCAATTCCTTGCATATCTTTCAGTAAATTCCTTGCAAATCTTTGTGAGATCTTACTAGTCTAGTGAGCTGAGGTGACAAGTGTTTTCTCTGCGATAAACTCGGTTCCACCGATTTGTTGTTTTCGGTCCAATCGAATCCTTACGGTACAACCAAAGCATACCACTCGGTGCCACAGATTTCACATCAGGAAAAACAGTTTGCCACATATTCTATGTTTCTTCTGATCCAGCTCCACTCAATGAATCTTGTCCTCTACAAGCATCACATTTTTATCATTGCTTTGTGCTGTGACTCAAGGACCAAACCCATTCGACAGATTCCAGAAAACCCTTCTTGGAAATTGATGTCAAAGGGGGAGAGAGAGATCACATCAAAGCTTATCATTCAGAGAGAGATCACATCAGAGAAATAGTTCATCACCTCCTCAATGGGGAGAGAGATCCTCAAGGGGAAGAGAGATCCTCAGGGGGAGAGAGAGATCTTCAGGGGGAGAGAATACTTAAATAGAAGTATTTCTCAAGGATCCCAGATGCTTGGTGTTCAAGAGGGGAGATGCCACATGTCTTCTTGAGGGGAGAGACATGTTCATATGATCTGTTGTGCTTATTTGCATTAGCTCTGTTCATATCTTTCAGCTCTGATTTTCTAGTACCTATCTTCTCCCAGTATCCCATGCTAGATTCAGGGGGAGCAAGACATCTAAGGGAAAGAAATCATTTAAATTCATTTCATATCTTTACTCTTGGGGACATGTCTAATCCAATGTGGTACTTAGTACTCACTCTCTACATGTCATCCCAGTCTTGGTATTCTTGTGGTCTCTTCCGTTTGCTCTGGCTAGTAGATGTACCTGTGTTATCTAACCTTGTTTGCGCAGGTTCATTCCATCCCAAGCCAACTCAAGACTACAAGGTAAGTATATGCTTCACAATCATGTGTATGAGGAATTCTTGCTGATGTACATACTGTTTGCAAGAAGGACTCATGGGCATGAAGGTATTCTCTTTAATATTCTTTGCTCTAATGCATAAGGCCAAGATACATGTAACACATTGCTTACTCTATCATGGTTATGCTCTCACATGCTTCTATATTCCATATTCACATTATTGCATACATGTAGGGGGAACCTATGCCTGTTACATGTCTTTCCAAAGCTTTACTTGCTATTCTTTATATCTTTATCTAAAGCTTTGATGTATGTTGTCATCAATTACAAAAAAGGGGGAGATTGAAAGCACAAGTGCTCCCTAGGTGGTTTTGGTAATTAATGTCAACATATCTCTTGTTGGACTAACACTTTTATCTAGTATGTTTCAGATAAGTTCAACAATGGAGTGGCATGGACTAAAGGATGCGGGAACTCGTTCAAGATGCTAAGGACAAAGGATTGGCTCAAGCTTCGAGCTCAAGACTCTTCATTTTACATTTTAGTGATCCAAGATCACATTGAGTCTATAGGAAAAGCCAATAATATCAAGAAGGGATGAGGTGTTGCTTAATGAGTTTCTTGCTCCACAGTGCTTAGTGATATGCTCCAAAACCCTCAACTACTTTCCCACTTCCACACAAGTGCCCTAAACCTAAAGTCAAACTCGGCCCCACTGATTCTTTCTATCCGGCGCCACCGAGTTTTCATGTCATAGCCACTGCCACAAACCCGATGCAAATCGGTCTCACCGATAGGGATCTCGGTCTCACCGAGATGGGATTGTAATCTCTCTATGTATGTGCATTACCAAAATCGGTCTCACCGATTTTGAGCAATCGGTACTACCGAGATTACAATGCAAACTTCCTAGTTGACTCATTACCAAAATCGGTCCCACCGAGTTCATGTAATCGGTCCAACCGAGTTTGCCTGACCAACTCTCTGGAAAGCTTATTACCAAAATCGGTCTCACCGAGTTTGTGTAATCGGTCTTACCGAGATTACGTTATGCCCTAACCCTAATCATATCGGTCTCACCGAGTTGCATTTCGGTCCCACCGAAAATCCTAACGGTCACTAGGTTTACTAAATCGGTCAGACCGAGTCTGTTGAATCGGTCCCACCGAGTTTGGTAAATTGTGTGTAATGGTTAGATTTTGTGTGGAGGCTATATATACCCCTCCACCTCCTCTTCATTCGTGGAGAGAGCCTTCAGACAGAACCTACACCTCCAGCATACATTTTCTGAGAGAGAACTACCTACTCATGTGTTGAGGCCAAGATATTCCATTCCTACCATATGAATCTTGATCTCTAGCCTTCCTCAAGTTGCTTTCCACTCAAATCTTCTTTCCACCAGATCCAAATCCTATGAGAGAGAGTTGAGTGTTGGGGAGACTATCATTTGAAGCAGAAGAGCAAGGAGTTCATCATCAACGCACCATTTGTTACTTCTTGGAGAGTGGTGTCTCCTAGATTGGCTAGGTGTCACTTGGGTGCCTCCGACAAGATTATGCAGTTGAACCAAGGAGTTTGTAAGGGCAAGGAGATCGCCTACTTCGTGAAGATCTACCGCTAGTGAGGCAAGTCCTTCGTGGGCGACGGCCATGGTGGGATAGACAAGGTTGTTTCTTCATGGACCCTTTGTGGGTGGAGCCCTCCGTCGACTCGCGCAACCGTTACCCTTCGTGGGTTGAAGTCTCCATCAACGTGGATGTACAATAGCACCACCTATCGGAACCACGCCAAAAACATCCGTGTCTCAAATTGTGTTTGAATCCTCCAAACCCTTCCCTTTACATTCTTGCAAGTTGCATGCTTTACTTTCCGCTGCCCATATACTCTTGCATGCTTGCTTGATATGTATTGTGAATGTTAAACTTGTGCCTAAACTCCACTTAAACTTAAGGAAACTTAAAAACTGCAACTTTGGTACTTAGTGTCTAATCACCCCCCCCCCTCTAGACACCTCTTCTCAAGGTCCTACAAGAAGCCTCCTCGCCTCGGATGATCCAGGATACGCACTTTATATGGTTCATGTGCCGAGCAGTTGCAAGATGTACGTCCACACATGCACCGAGGACCTCTTCTTCCTGAGGTTTGATTACATCTTCCAGATGTTTCAAATGAGGACACTCGACTTTACGTCCGTCCGCCTGTATGCGCTGCACATGAACTACATTGTCAGGAGAGAGCAAGTCACTGATCTTGCGGTTGCGGACCCGTACTACATGCATGAGGGCTTCTTGTCAATCAACGATGCCAACCGTCAATATGCGAGTCAGTACATCGAAGAATTCTTGGTCAGGAATAAGGACAAAGAAGCTATTCTCCTACCTTATCATCCCGGGTAAGTCATCCGCGAGTAGCACTATAACACATACATCCTTTCGATAATTACTTTGCATGCATGGAGGCTAACTTGATTGTGTATTTTGCGCAGCAGGGGGTGTCATGCCGTTCTCATCGTTCTTTACCCGCGTTACTCCTGCGCTATATATTTGGACCCGTCGAAGAACATACAGAAAAAAGATTACACACACATAAAGTATGTTCTGGACAGAGCTATGCTGGGCTTCAGCATGCGGGCTGGCTACATCCAAAGCAAAAAAACAAATAAGGTCGGGCTCTGTTTTGGCCACAAGACTGACTTTTGTTGCATTCAGCAACCGGCAAGAAGTGAGAACGATGGATTCAACGTCATCCATCTAATGATGGAGTACAGAAGGGATGTGCAATCACTTTGCATGAAATCTTCATCCGATATCCATATCCAGAGATGGGCCAAAGCCTTTGGAGCCGTGACGGATAATCTACTTCGAAATGATTTCTACCGGATCCAGCAGGAAATTGCGTCCATCATCATGAAAGATGTCCTCGAAGAGAATGGGATGTTCTACGGTGGCTCAATATCGCGAGCTGACATCCGAACCCGCATCTCCCTACAGCGTCAGGACATGACGCCTTTCACTAAGCTTGGGTTGATCCTCCCAGATATGGACAGATGGGAAGAGTGCACTGCTTAAAAACAATGTGTCTGTTTAGTTACTTGTTACTTTCTGTATGACGAAACTTCGAATGTCTCAGTACGACGAAACTATTAGATGTATGGTGTCGCGCTCTAGTTAATAACTTTTGGTACGATGAAATTTGTTAACTATGTTTTCTATATCTGTTGCTTCTATTTCATAACTGTTTCATTGAATTCACTTCATGATATATATATATATATATATATATATGTGTGTGTGTGTGTGTGTGTGTGTGTGTGTGTGTGTGTGTGTGTGTGTGTGCATCTCTGATAGGTATACAGATGAACGATGGCGAGGAAGTGGTATGCCGTGTATGTAGGGCATGTCCCGGGTGTGTATGATGAGTGGTCAGAGTGTCAGGCCCAAGTCTCTGGCTTCTCCGGCGGAAGCCTGAAATGTTTGATAGCAGAGCAGAAGCCGAAGCTAGTTTTTGAGATTCATAGCACAACAGGGGATTCAGAACCAGCGCCGCAAAAACTACTACACTACTGTCGGCGTTCTGGGAATGGGGTTCCCCAGACTTGCCTGCCTGCAGCCTGCGGCGTGGCTCAAAGGGGGCCCGGCGTGTCCCATCTTCATCAACGCAAGCTCAAGACCCTTGCGAGGGGCCAAGCCTCGAGGGACGGATGACAAGGAGCTTCCTCAGGAACGGCCTCATCAGGCTGGCTCACGAGGAGGCGGAGAGTTCAAGGCGGGGTACCTCGCGAGGTGCCCATGACACAAGCCATGATTTACCAAGGGCGCCCGGTCGGCGCCAGCCCAGCATGATGTCCTCCTTTCCTCTTTGGTGCAAAGGGAGCAAGCGCAGGCGAGAGCATCAAGCAAAGGCATCCATTTTGGTGCAACAAGACCAAGACCAGCCCAACGGCATGGAGGAAGTCATTGTGGAGCCCAAGCAGGCGTCACCACCAGAGCCTTTGACAGGAAAGGACCAACTTTAGTCAGGATAAGTTACCCGCTGTTCCCCTTCAAAATGGCCAATTGTTGATGCCCTTCCCGCTCAATATTTGGGAAGAGGCCCGGGGCCTTTGCCTATAAATAGGACTAGCCACCCCCAGGGTAGCGGGAAGAGAGATCAAGTACCTGGCATACATCTAGAATAGAGAGAGAGAGAGAGAGAGAATGACTGAACTCCTCCTAGCAGTTCATCGCACCAGCCAAGAACAGACCCTCGCGAGGCTGTTCTTCCTTGTATTGTTCATCATCAGCCCAAGAGGCAATCCACCACACCACACACTGGAGTACGGTATTACACCACAATGGTGGCCTGAACCAGTATCAACCCTATGTCCCTTGTGCTGTTTCTTTCGTAGTTTAGATCCAAGCGATTCGGCGAGGAGCAGGTAGGTAGATGGAGAAATCTCCGCGCGCACCCCAGTGTTCGAACCTCAAGGGTCTGCCGGAACCCGAAATCCAACATTTGGCGCGCTAGGTAGGGGTGCGCCGGAATTCGCCTTCCGTCGTCCTATTCTTCTTCGACCATCGCATCCATGTCTGACGCACGTCGGGCCCGCGCCGAGCGTCGAGCCGCCCTCGCTTCCCGCATCGTCCAGATGGCTCCCATCGGCGGGCGCCCTCGTCGTTCCCCGTCACCTGCCGTCAACGCCGCCACCGGCCCGGCAGGGAACGAGCAGCAAGCATCGTCCCAGTATCCATCCATGAGGCAAGACGGCCGCACTGCTACACCCTCGCTCACCCCTGCTGGTTCTTCGTCCCGCGCGCCCCGCGCGGCCATGGAGACTCGAGCTGCGCTCATCGCGGCAAACGAGCTCCTGCGCTACCTCCCAATCGATGACGTCTACGAAGAGTGGCTCGACCGAGTCGCCAAGCTCTTCCGCGCCGCCGGGGGCTCCCCCGCGCCGTCCTTCTCGCTGCACCGCGCCCCGCCCTACGCGGGCAATGAAGCTCCTGGGGCGCCTCAGCCGCCTCCCCCTCAAGAAGGCTCCCTGGCCCCGAGGCGCGCGGCCCCTGGGCGGAACCCGCTCCGTCAGGCGCCAGCGCGGCAAGAGCAGAGCTGCCAAGAAGTCCCTCGCCCTCGAGAAGCTGCCCGAGCGCTCCCTGCTCCAGCACGTCAAGACCCTGCGCTGCTCCCAACTACAGCACATGGGGACCCGCAGAACCAAGCTCTTCGTCGCCCAAGGACTCCTGTGGCCACAGCGGGCTGCCGCGCCTTCACCCCCGAGCTACGATGGCATGGCTGACCCCATGAAACTCAAGGACGGGGCCCGCACCTGGCTCCTGAATCTGGCTCCAGGCACGATCTCCTCCTGGGACGAGATGCATACCCGCTTCATCGCCAACTTCTAGGGTACTCACGACCGGCCACCCGCCGTGAGCGACATGCGCCGTATCAAGCAGCAACCAGGGGAAACCCTGTAGAAGTACATCCAGTGCTTCAACAATGCGCGCCTCAAGATCCCCAAGGTAACGGAGGAGGCCATCATCTCAGCCTTCTCCGACGGCGTGCGCGACATCAAGATGAAGAAGGAGCTGGTGATGCATGAAGACCTGTGCACCTCCTTGGAGCTATTCAACTTGGCGACCAAGTGCGCCCGGGCTGAGGAAGGACGCCTCTCCCTTCTCGAGCTGCCTGCCGCAGACCCGGAAGAGAAGAAGCCCAAGGCCAAGGACGTGAAGCGCAAGGGGGCTGCCGTGCTCGTGGCAGAACCAGACACCAAGCGGGGCAGAGATCAGCCCGAGTCCTCCAAGGGCAGTCGGTACTGCGTGTACCACGACCTCCACACCCACAACACCAATGAAAGCCAAGAGCTCCGGGCCGTGCGTGAAGGAAGGGTCGGCCGACGTCCCGACCGCAGCGACCGGGGCTACGGCCGAGGAGTAGGAAGGAACATAGGACGCTGGGAAGACCGCGTCCCACGCCAAGGGTGGCGCGACCAACCTCGCGAGGATCGCAGGCAGGACCCGCCTCGCGAGGGAGGCTAGAGGGATCAGGCTCGCGAGGATCGCCCGCAAGGGAATGCAGGCCTCCCTCCACTGCCACCGCAGCCAAGGAGAAATGAGGACCGTCATCAGGACGAGGGGGCTGGGGGCTTCCAGGAACCTCGTGCGATCGCCTGCATCAGATCTGGGCGGAGCTCAAGCCCCACCTCTCGGCGCATCTTCAAGCGATTCGCCCGCCGAAGTTAATGCAGTCCTCCCCAAGCTCGAGGCCACGCGCCCTCACAGGTGGTCGGCATGCGCCATCACGTTCAGCTCAGCGGATCAGCTCAAGTGCGCGGCCACAGCCGGAGTCCTCCCGATGCTTTGTTCCCCAATCATCAGCAACGTGGTAGTCACCAGGACCCTCATCGATGGTTGAGCAGGGCTCAACGTCCTGTCCGTGGAAACGTTCAACAATCTCCAAGTGCCCTACAATCAGCTTCAGCCAACCAAGCCTTTCTCCGGAGTCACCTACGGCTCCACGGTCTCGATCGGGCAAGTCCGCCTCCCTGTTACCTTCGGGGCACGCGACAACTACCGCACCGAGCTCATCGACTTTGACGTCGCCCACATTCGCCTGCCGTACAATGCCATCCTCGAGTACCCGGCGCTGGCCAAGTTCATGGCCGCAACCCACCACGGCTACAACATCCTCAAGATGCCAGGAAGTGGCGGGGTCATCATGGTGCCCTGCGAAGAGAGAGACGCAGTGTGCTCCCTGGAGCGAGCCTTTCAGGCCGCATCACTGGAAGACCCAGATCGCGGAAGTAGGAGGCTTCCCGAGGCCGCCCCCAAGAAGAAGAAGACATCGTCCGGCCCAGTTCCTTAGGAGGCAGGCCCCTCAGGGCCCGCGCCTGCTCAGGGGGAACCTCCTTCCATCGCATAGGGAAACGCGCCCGGTGCCCTCCTCAGGCAGGGCTCGGGGGCTCTCCCCAGGAGGGCCTCCGACCTTGCCAAGGTCATGAGGGAGGTGCTTGGGCACCACGTGGAGGCGTGTTTCGAGGCACGTTTCCCTCAGGAAGGAGCAAGGCAAGGAGGGCCAAACCCTCAGGAGTTCGTCAGCAAGGCCATTCAGGAGCTACAGGGGTCAAGAGTCATGAGAGGCAGCCGCCGCTTACCCGCTGTGGCCCCCCATCCAGGCGAGGATGGTTGGCTGCGCGTCTGCATCGACATACCAGGGCTCAACCAAGCCGCATCTCAGGAGCGCCTCTGGCCCTCACAAGTGGGACGCTGCGAGGGTCCGCCCCACAGCTACGTTCGCATGCCTTATGGCTTGCCGAACGCGGCTGCCGCGTACCAGCGCCTCATGAGGGCCATCCTGGAGGCTCAAGAGGTCAGGCGTTCCGCAGCCCTGGTGGAGATGGAGATGGTCCGCGAGGGGCCACCAGCGCCTCCGGAGCCTCCCGAGGCCCCTGGGCCTGGGGGCTCGTGAGGATCGGCTCCCGCAGCCCACCGAGTCTGCTACACCAACACCCCTTCGTCCCCAACATCATCAGGTGACATCTTTCAAGTTTCATTTCCAGCTGGGAGCGCCCTCAGGGCCGCATTATTCCCAGGCCGCGTGGGTCCGTCCCTGTGGCATGTATCCCTTTTTATTTTGTGTTCTTAGCAAACTTTATTGGGGGCGCCCCTCGGGCTGCATCATCCCCAAGTCGCTCGGGTCTGACCCAGCAGCGTGTACCCTTCTTGCGTTTATCTTAGGGCCATGCTTTCGACCCATCATGCTTGTTATTTGGTGCCTGTCCGTGGCACCTTTTCTTCCTGGATGTCGGAATCTTGCGTGTTAAAGGGGGGGTACCTGAGCATCGCGACTCAGGGCTCCTACCGGCTCTCCAGCCCTCACCCTCTAGTCTTGTCCACGGCATCGCGACCTGGCATACCAGTGACGGCTCAGACCAGCTCGAGGGCCGGGACCCGAGGACGTAGAGTTTCGACATCTAACCCAGCTTGTGCGTTAAAGGGGGGGTACATGAGCATCGCGATTCAGGGCTCCTACCAGCTCTCCAGCCCTCACCCTCTGGTCTTGTCCACGGCATCGCGACCTGGCAAACCAGCGACGGCTGAGACTAGCTCGAGGGCCGGGACTCGAGGACGTAGAGTTTCGACATCTAACCCAGCTTGTGCGTTAAAGGGGGGGTACCTGAACATCGCGACTCAGGGCTCCTACCGGCTCTCCAGCCCTCACCCTCTGGTCTTGTCCACGGCATCGCGACCTGGCATACCAGCGACGGCTGAGACCAGCTCGAGGGCCGGGGCCCGAGGACGTAGAGCACCGGCATCTAGCCAAATTTGAAGGAACACACTCCAAGATAAGGCCTAGAGCCATGCGCAACCCGCCTTGAGGTAGGGCCCCATGAGTCCCGCGCTGGCTCACGGGTGCCCAGATACACCTCGTCAAGCCCTACCGTGCCAGCCACGTGTCAGGGTGGGGCTGTACACGCCCCGGGGGTTCCTCCCGGAGGGGAGCCCCCTCCCACACACTAGTGGAAGCACCATGCTCCGCACTGGCTGACGATACTTCCGAGGAGCGGCTATGCCCGTACACATACGGAAGCGCTATGCTCCGTGCTGGTGATAAACAACTAAGGGTGGCCCCCGGGCCGCATCAACCTCAGGGAGCCCAGAGCTCAGTGTCTAGCCTCATCGCAACGCCTCCCCTCGGGAGTGCCGCGCGAGGGGGCTGGGCACGGGGGCTGCGCCTGGGTCACGCCCAGACGCACGCCACCCAGCTAGTCCCCCCGGGCCTGGTTCGTCGCACGTCCCTCCCCGAGTGGAGCCAAGGTACGAAGGCTGTTTGAGCGTCAAGGGGGACTCCTGAGCATCGCGACTCAGGAGCCTAACTCGTTACGTAGCCCCTCACTCCTTAGTCCCGAAAGGCTAACGGCGGTTGAGGTATGCGCGGGGCCGGGCTTTGCAGATGTAGAACGGTAGATCCACCCGCATATCACTCCCTAAGGAGTCATCCCCACATCTCACCTCCCTACTTGCTGTTCGAGCGCCAAGGGGGACTCCTGAGCATCGCGACTCAGGAGCCTAACTTGTCACGTAGCCCCTCACCCCTTGGACCCGTCCTGGTTTTCGGTTGGGGCCGGCGGCCGAGGTATCTTGTGAGGCAGACTCTGCCATGTAGAACATAAGCAAGTAGGAAGGAGTAGCGCAAATTTCAGGGAATTCAAAAGCAAATATTACAGTCCATATTGTTATCATAGCAAGTTTTAATGCCTCCCTGAGGCATGGTACATGTGCAAGAATTAAAAGCAGGACGGGAGCCACGACGGAGTCACTTGCCGGCGGTGGAGCTGCGTGAAGCGGGTTCGCCTTGTGGAGCAGCAGGGCTAGCAGCACTCCGCTTCGGCTTGCTGCTGAAGGCCCGGAACTTCCCCATCAGAGCCTCCGCACGACCCTTCACGGCCTTAGTAGCGGCAGCGGCAAGCTCGCCGCTCGCTAGCTCCAGCAGGCTATCGAGGTCGACGTTGGGGTCGCGAAGATAGATGTGGGTGAAGACCCGCGTCAGCACTGCAGAAGACAAGATGCGTGCCTCGGCCTCAGCCGTAGGGCCAAGGCCAAGGGTGACATCTTCAAGAGCACGAACCAGGAAGGGAAGCAGCTTGGCAGGGCCGTCCTCCTCGCCGGCCAGCGGGCTCTCCAGGCCGCTCTCATAAAGCGTCTTCAGTGAAGCGCGAGCCTTCTCCTCCATCTTCGCAAAGGCCACGCGATCCTCGACAAGAACCCGTGCCTTGCCGTCCAGCTCAACCTTCCTCGCCTCCAGCTCTTGCTCCAGCGCGCCTAGGCGGTCACGGCGCTTCTTGAGCTTGGCGTCCCGGTCCTTGACGGCCGCCTCGCAAGCCTTCATGCATTCCTCCTGCTCTTGGCGAAGGCGGGTCTCCTCGGCGAGCTGGTCTTGCAGGCCCTTCAGCTCGCTCTCCAGCGCCTCGCAGCGACCTCGGATGTTAGCCACCTCCCCCAAGGCGGCGTCGCGGGCAACCTTCGCCCCAAGGACGGCCTGCTTCTCCTCGTCGCAAGCCGTCGAGGCCTGGACCAGCGCCGCCAGAATTGAAGCATCGGAGCAAATCCAGCCAGAAGCTAGCTCAAGGCGCCCGGCCACTAAACGAGGGTCGGCGCCCAGAAGATCCTGCCGCAGACGGTCTAGTTCGGTAGCAGCACGATCCAGAATAGTAGGAGGAGTCGGGGAAACAACAGTCGGTGGAGTAGGAGGAGAAGACGGCAGCGTGACCACGGTATCCTGTGGCGGAGCCTGCTGCGCCCCAGCGGGTGTGGTGGCGGCATCAGGCAAAGGCACCTCGGGAGTCGCTCGGGCCATCGGGGCTGAGCTCGCCCCAGCCGGCTCAGCCAGGCCTCGCGAGGACGCCCGGGTAGGAGAGGCCCGTGCGTCACGGTCACCTTCTTTCGCGGGCAGAGGCGCTGCCGCGGATGGAACCTTAGGAGCTCCCTTCGACTTCTTGGCCGCGGGCGCCAGCATCCACCAAGACTCACTTGCTCCTGAAGCCCTCAATCCTTTTCCCAGGGTTTGAAATGGCGATGGAGCTGCCGTACGCGACAAAGCTCGCACACGCAGAGACGGAACCACGAGAGGTCCGGAGGGAGAAGTAGTGGCGCATCAAGGCCACTGAGGGCTTCACCCCTACGTGAGCCTCGCAATAGTAGGCGAAGATTGCCAGAAGAAGGACAGAGTTGGGATGGAGATGCAAAGCTTGAAGGTTATAGTGGCGGAGGATAGAGAAGAAGAACTCAGAAAAGGGAGGCACCAGACCGGCGACAATGGTGCTCATGAAGAGCGGATAGAAGGTGCTCCCTTGGCCCTCAGGGAGGGCAGAGCCAGCCTTGAACACCTTCGCCCCGTCAATGCCCTGCGCCGCCGCCATCTGGCGCACCCGGGCAAGGCTCGCCTCCGACACGTTCGGCGAGTCCAAGGCGGACGAATACCAAGCTCCGGCCGGGGCCTGGCGAGGCGCCATGTCTGGCTAGGGCGCGCGGACGGAGTAGATCTGAAGATTTCGAAGGCGGGGAGGAGAGGCGCAAGAAAGGGGATCTGAGCAGCAACTGGAGAAAGCAAAGAAGGCAAAGGACAGATGCCGCTCCTTTATCAACTCGCGCGGTTGCTGAGGCACCCACGTCCAATCAACCGCCACGCGGCGCCCAAGGCCGCAGGCTGTTAGGGCCCGCGACGCTTCGCACTTGCCCTTCGCCTCTCTGCTCGGCCAAGTCCGGTGCGCCAGTGGGCCGGGGCTCTTGTCGGCGTTCTAGGAACAGGGGTCCCTAGACTTGCTCGCTGCGGCTGCGGCGTGGCTCAAAGGGGCCGCGCGCCCATCTTCATCAACGCAGCTCAAGACCCTCGCGAGGGCCAAGCCTCATGGGCGGACGACAAGGAGCTTCCTCGAGCACGGCCTCATCAGCTGGCTCACGAGGAGGCGGAGAGTTCAAGGGGGTACCTCGCGAGGTGCCCATGACGCAAGCCATGACGACCAAGGGCGCCAATCGGCGCCAGCCCAGCAAGATGTCCTCCTTTCCTCTTTGGTGCAAAGGGAGCAAGCGCAGGCGAGAGCATCAAGCAAAGGCATCCATTTCGGTGCAACAAGACCAAGACCAGCCCAACGGCAGGGAGGAAGTCATTCTGGAGCCCAAGCAGGCGTCACCACCAGAGCCTTTGAGAGGCGAGGACCAACTTTAGTCAGGATAAGTATACCCGTTGTTCCCCTTCAAAATGGCCAATTGTTGGCGCGCTTCCCGCTCAATATTTGGGAAGAGGCCCAGGGCCTTTGCCTATAAATAGGACTAGCCACCCCCAGGGTAGCGGCAAGAGAGATCATGTACTTGGCATACATCTAGAATCGAGAGAGAGAGAGAGAGAGAGAGAGAGCTGAACTCCTCCTAGCAGTTCATCGCACCAGCCAAGAACAGACCCTCGCGAGGCTGTTCTTCCTTGTATTGTTCATCATCAGCCCAAGAGGAAATCCACCATACCACACACTGGAGTAGGGTATTACACCACAATGGTGGCCTGAACCAGTATAAACCCTGTGTCTCGTGTGTTGTTTCTTTTGTAGTTTAGATCCAAGCGATTCGGCGAGGAGCAGGTAGGTAGAGGGCGAAATCTCCGCGCGCACCCCAGTGTTCGAACCTCAAGGGTCTGCCGGAACCCGAAATCCGACAACTACCGCTTTTGAACATCATGATCGCTCTTATCTTTTATGCGGTCACATGAGAGTCTATATAGATAATGAAATATGAGTATGTGGCCATGTAGTTGCATGTATTGGGAACTTGTAATGACTTGTAACGCTATTTTGAGACATGTGTTTGACCATGATTGATCATCATGAGATACTTGAGACATGTCGAGACTTCTAATAAAATTGGCTCATCGATGAATCACTTGCTTTTCGCTGAATATGCATGTTATTGTATAAATGGTGGATCTGTTTAAATGTGTACAGAGCCAAAATACAAAAAAAAGTTAGCAGTGTCGTGGGGGTAAAGTTTAGCAGTAGCGCTGGCTAGCTACACACGCTGCAGATAAGTATCAATAGCGCTGGAGGGAACAGCGTTGCTGCTAGCTTCAGTTACCATTAGCGCTGGGAATAACAAGCGCTACTGCTAAAAAATAGCTGTAGCGCCATAGCAGTAGCGCGTCTGCTAGCACTACTAATAGCAAAAAAACAGCGCTACTAGTAAGGGTTTTCCTAGTAGTGTTTTGTCACAATTATCGTCATAGAATGTCATAAGCATGACAGAAAAAAATTGTTCGGCCCAAAATGTCACGGATGTGTCTTTTTTTGTAGTGTATGGAACTTCTTCTAACTCCGACTGATCAAGTACCGAACGTACGACACCTCCGAGTTCTGCACACGTTCAGCTCGGTGACATCCCTCGCCTTCTTGATCCAGCAAGACGTCGAGGTAGTAGATGAGTTCCGTCAGCACGACGGCGTGGTGACCGTGATGGTGAAGTGATCCTCGCAGGGCTTCGCCTAAGCACTACGAAAATATGACCGGGGGTGTAAACGGTGGAGGAGGCGCCGCACACTGCTAGGCAATTGTGTGTTGTGTTCTAGGGGGCGCCCTCCCCACATATATATATTGGTGGGAGGGGGAGGGGAGAGGCCAGGAGGCGCCCCAAGTAGGACCGAATCCTACTTGGGCTCCTCCCAAGTTGCCCCCCCTACCATATATATCGGAGGGGGGAGGAAAGAAGGGGGAGGGAAGGAAGGGGGAATCCTATTCCCTTTCTTTCTTTTCCTCCTTCCCCTTTCCTTCTCCATCTTGGCCGGCCCATATGGGGGGCACACCAGCCCCTTTTAGCTGGTGTGTTTCCCCTCTTGGCCCATAAGACCCATATCTTTTGCCGGGGGTGCCCGGAACCCCTTCTGGTGACCCGATATGTACCCGGTACCTTGCGGAACACTTCCGGTGTCCGAATACTTTAATCCTATATATCAATCTTTACCTCTTGACCATTTAGAGACTCCTCGTCATGTCCGTGATCTCATTCGGGACTCCGGACAACATTCGGTCACCAAATCACATAATTCATATAATATTATATCGTCAACAAACGTTAAGCATGCGGACCCTACGGGTTCGAGAACTATGTAGACATGACCGAGAAACCTCTCTGGTGACTAACCAATAGCGGAACCTGGATGCTCATATTGTCTCCTACATATTCTACGAAGATCTTTATTGGTCAAACCGTTATGGCAACATACGTATCCCTTTGTCCATCGGTATGTTACTTGCCCGAGATTCAATCGTCGGTATCTTCATGCCTAGTTCAATCTTGTTACCGGCAAGTCGCTTTACTCGTTCCATAATATATCATCTCCTGACTAATTCCTTAGTCGTTTGCTTGCAAGCTTATGATGTGTATTACCGAGAGGGCCTAGAGATACCTCTCCGATACTCGGAGTGACAAATCCTAATCTTGATCTATGCCAACTCAACACACACCTTCGGAGATACCTGTAGAGCATCTTTATAAGCACCCAGTTACATTGTGATGTTTGATAGCACATAAGGCATTCCTATTTATCTGGGAGTTGCATAATCTCATAGTCGAAGGAATATGTATTTGACATGAATAAAGCAATAGCAATAAAACTGAACAATCATTATGCTAAGCTAACGGATGGGTCTTGTCCATCACATCATTCTCCTAATGATGTGATCCCGTTATGAAATTACAACTCATGTCCATGGTTAGGAAACCTTAACCATCTTTGATCAACGATCTAGTCTAGTAGAGGCCCACTAGGGACACGTTGTTTGTTTATGTATTCACACATGTATTAAGGTTTCCGATCAATACAATTCTAGCATGAATAATAAACATTTATCATGAATAAGGAAATATAAAATAACAACTTTATTATTGCCACTAGGGCATATTTCCTTGAGTCTCCGACTAGCACAAAAGTCAATAATCTAGTTTACATTGTAATGATTCTAACACCCATGGAGTCTTGGTGCTGATCATGTTTTGCTCATGGAAGAGGCTTAGTCAATGGGTCTGCTACATTCAGATCCCTATGTATTTTGCAAATCTCTACGTCTCCCTCCTTGAATTGATCACGGATGGAGTTGAAGCGTCTCTTGATGTGTTTGGTTCCTTTGTGAAATCTGGATTCCTTCGGTAAGGCAATTTCTCCAGTATTGTCACAAAAGATTTTCATTAGACCCGATGCACTAGGTATTGCACCTAGATAGGATATGAACTCCTTCATCCAGACTCCTTCATTTGCTGCTTCCAAAGGAGATATGTACTCCGCTTCACACGTAGATCCCGCCACGAAGCACTGCTTGGAACTGCACCAACTGACAGCTCCACCATTCGAAATAAATACGTATCCGGTTTGTAATTTAGAATCATCCGGATCTGTGTCAAAACTAGCATCGACGTAACCACTTACGATGATCTCTTTTTCACCTCCATAAATGAGAAACATATCCTTGGTCCTTTTCAGGTACTTCAGGATATTCTTGACCGTTGTCCACTGATCCACTCCTGGATTACTTTGGTACCTCCCTGTCACACTTATGGAAAGGCACACATGAGGTCTGGTATACAACATAGCATACATGATAGAACCTATGGCTAAGGCATAGGGAATGACTTTCATTCTCTCTCTATCTTCTGCAGTGGTAGGGCATTGAGTGCGACTCAATTTCACACCTTGCAACACAGGCAAGAACCCTTTATTTGACTAATCCATTTTGAACTTCTTCAAAACTTTGTCAACGTATGTGCTTTTTGAAAGTCCTATTAAGCATCTCGATCTACTCTATAGATCTTGATGTCCAATATATAAGCAGCTTCACTGAGGTCTTTCATTGAAAAACTCTTATTCAAGTATCCTTTTATGCTATCCAGAAATTCTACATCATTTCCAATCAAGAATATGTCATCCACATATAATATTAGAAATGCTAAAGAGCTCCCACTCACTTTCTTGTAAATACAGGCTTCTCCAAAAGTCTGTATAAAACCATATGCTTTGATCACCTCATCAAAGCGTATATTCCAACTCCGAGATGCTTTCACTAGTCCATAGATGGATCGCTAGAGCTTGCACACTTTGTTAGGACCTTTAGGATCGACAAAACCTTCTGGTTGCATCATATACAACTCTTCTTTAAGAAATCCATTAAGGAATGCAGTTTTGACGTCCATTTGCCAGATTTCATAATCATAAAATGCGGAAATTGCTAACATGATTCGAACAGACTTAAGCATCGCTACGGGTGAGAAAGCCTCAACGTAGTCAACTCCTTGAACTTGTCGAAAACCTTTTGTGACAAGTCGAGCTTTGTAGACAGTAACATTACCATCAGTGTCAGTCTTCTTCTTGAAGATCCATTTATTCTTTATGGCTCGCCGATCATCGGGCAAGTCCACCAAAGTCCACACTTTATTCTCATACATGGATCCAATCTCAGATCTCATGGCCTCAAGCCATTTATCGGAATCTGGGCTCATCATAGCTTCTTCGTAGTTTGTAGGTTCACCATGGTCTAGTAACATGACTTCTAGAACAGGATTAACGTACCACTCTGGGTCGGATCATGCTCTGATTGACCTACGAGGATCGGTCGTAACTTTATCTGAAGTTTCATGATCATCATTAGCTTCCTCTCTAGTTGGTGTAGGCATCACACGAACGGTTTTCTGTGATGAGCTACTTTCCAATTTGAGAGAAGCTATAATTACCTCATCAAGTTCTACTTTCCTCGCACTCACTTCTTTTCAGAGAAACTCCTTCTCTATAAATATTCCATTCTTGGCAACAAAGATCTTGCCTTCGGATCTATGGTAGAAGGTACACTGATATAATCCCCAAGTGCAGGGAATCATCGTAGCAATTTCCAAAGGTGAAAGTGATAAGTATGGAGTGTCAAACCCACAAGGAGGTAAAGTTAGGATCAATATTCTCTCAAGTCCTATCTGCCACTGATACGACTCTACATACATCGAACGTTTGCTTCCAACTAGAAACGACAAATAAAACTATGTTGTGGGTATGAACAGGATAACTTTGCATGGTATCGGAGAGCTAAAATATAAAAGTAGGTGATGTTATCAGAAAGTTAGAATATATTACGTAAGTATTATAAATAGCGAGTGTGGAATAATGATGGGTCGGTGTGCGGAATTGTCCTAGGCAATTAATAACAAGATCGGTAATCATTATTGCAATTTCATATGAGGGAGAAGCATAAGCTAACATACTTTCTCTTGTTGGATCATATGCACTTATGATTGGAACTCTAGCAAGCATCCGCAACTACTAAATATCATTAAGGTAAAACCCAACCATAGCATTAAAGTATCAAGTCCTCTTTATTCCCATACGCCATGACCCACTTCTCCGTGTTTGTGTTTCAGTCACTCACGCAACATAGACAATAAGCAAATCATGAACATATTGCAAACCCTACAACGGGGATCCCTCATACTTGCGCAACACGGAGGTCACCATAGGACAGCACCACTAATAAAACATACAACTCATACCTATCTAGATCATCAATCAACCCAAAGACAAAGGAAATCTACTCAAAACATCATAGGATGGCAACACATCATTGGATCATAATATGTGGCATAAAGCACCATGTTCAAGTAGGTGATTACAGCGGGGTGCGGGAGAGTGGACAATGTAAAAGAGATGAGTATGGTGATGATGATGGTGATGTTGATGAAGACGATCACCGTGGCGATGATTCCCCTCCCGATGGCACTCTGGTGCCACCGAGAGAGGGGAGGAGAGGTTATCCCCCTTGTGCTACCTCCTATGTGGCCTCCCCCTGGATGGGGAAAGGTTCTCCCTCTGGTCCTTGGCCTTCATGGCGATGATGGCCCCTCCGAGATCCTCCCCCATGGCCTCCGGTGATGACGACCCTCTCCGGCAGGGTGCCAGAGAGGGCCTAGATTGATTTCTCGTGGTTCTGGAGGCTTTCGGTGGCGAAACTTCTGATCTCTCCTCTGTTCTGGGGGTTTTAGGATTTATAGGAGGGGTTGACGTCGATTCCACGTCAAGGGGGCCCACGGGGAGTGCACGAGGTAGGAGCACCCTCCCAGGGGGTAGGGCGTGCCCTCCACCCTCGTGGTGGCCTCGGGACTCCCCTCCGGTAACTTTTCGTTCCAGTATTTTTTATATTTTCCAAAAATATTCTCCATTGATTTTCAGCGCATTCCGAGAACTTCTATCTCTGCACAAAAACAACCCCATGGTAGTTCTGCTGAAAACAGCATCAGTCCGGGTTAGTTCTAATCAAATCATACCAAAATCATGTAAAAACATTATAAACATGGCATCAATACTTCATAAATTATAGATACATTGGAGACGTATCAGCATCCCCAAGCTTAATTCCTGCTCGTCCTCGAGTAGGTAAATGTTAAAAGAAATAATTTATGAAGTATGAATGCTAGCAAGTGCACAGGTTTGATCAATGATAATTTCAGTCACCTTTTCTAGCATCATTATATATCATAATAGTAGCTCAACTCATAAAACTTCTCATGATCAAGTAACAAAGCTATTCACATGTTAAAGTATAAATCATAAAGTTTCTCGAAAACTAACAAACTATGTTCTCAATCATCAAACAATTTCAATTGATCTTATTTTCAGGAAGGGTCTTATTTTCAGAATTTAATCTTTCACAATTGCTAACACTCACGTGATATTTATTGGTTCAAAGTTTTAATCGAACATAGAGAAAGATAGGGGTCTATAGTTTCGCCTCCCAACCTTTTACCTCAAGGGTAATGTCAAGAATAATACTTTATGAAAACCTATATCCAAGTGGATATATATATCCGGATCACTCCAACACAAAGTTCTTGCCAAAGGAAAAAGTGTAAAAAGGAAAGGTGATTATCACCAAGACTCTTGTATAAGGGTAGAAGATAAAATTAAAAGATAGGCCCTTCGCAGAGGGAAGCAGAGGTTGTCATACGCTTTTATGGTTGGATGCACAAAATCTTAATGAAAAAAAAACATCACTTTATATTGCTGCTTGAGATAAAGACCTTTATTATGCAGTCTATTGCTTTTATTTCTTCCATATCACAAGTTCGTATAAATCTTATTTTCTTCACACTAATAGATCATACATATTTAGAGAGCAATTTTTATTGCTTGCACCGATGACAACTTACTTGAAGGATCTTACTCAATCCATAGGTAGATATGGTGGACTCTCATGGCAAAACTATTTTAAGGGATGTTTGGAAGCCCAAGTAGTATTTCTACTTGGTGCAAAGAATTTGGCTAGCATGAGAGGGAAAGGCAAGCTCAACATGTTGGATGATCCAAGACAATATAACTTCTATTCGGATATAACAAAACATAACCCATTAAGTTGTGAGATATAAGTGAAGGATTTATGATATTCAATTCATTCAACCATTTACTCATAGGATATACGTGAAGCACGTGAGTAAATGTCAAACTACTCCAAAAAGATATAAGTGAAGGATAATGAGTAGTCAAATAATTAACTAGCCATGGGAGGATTATCTCTCATTCAAGATTTTAGATCCAATGGTTTTGTTCAAACAACAAGTAAAATTCAAAATATGCTCCAAGCAAAACACATATCATGTGATGAATAAAAATATAGCTCTGAGTAAAGTATACTGATGGTTTTGAAGACGAAAGAGGGGATGCCTTTCGGTGCATCCCTAAGCTTAGGCGCTTGAGTCTTCCTTTAATATTACCTTGGGGTGCCTTGGGCATCCCCAAGCTTAGGGTCTTTCCACTCCTTATTCTTCTCATATCGATATCTCACCCAAAACTTGAAAACTTCAATCACAAAAACTTAAATGAACTTTGTGAGATGGGTTAGTATGATAAAGAGTAAATCATTCACTTTGGTACTGTCAAAGACAAGATTCATAATTGTTCTCACATAATGCCTATTGTACCATATCATTTCTACAATTTATATTGAGAAATATAAGCCATAGAAACTAGAAAACAAGCAAACTATGCATTGAAAACAGAATCTGCCAGAAACAGAACAGTCTGTAATGATCTGAACAGCAACCTGATACGTCTCCGTCGTATCTACTTTTCCAACCACTTTTGCCCTTGTTTTGGAGTATAACTTGTATGATTTGAATGGAACTAACCCGGACTGACGCTGTTTTCAGCAGAACTACCATGGTGTTGTATTATGTGCAGAAAACAAAAGTTCTCGGAATGACCTGAAACTCCATGGAATATCTTAGAATAATTAATAAAAAATCCTCGCCAAAGATGAAGGCCAGGGGGCGCACACCCTGTTCACGAGGGTGGGGGGCGCGCCCCTCCCCCCCTGGGCGTGCCCCCCTACCTCGTGGGCCCCCTGGTGGCCCTCCGACGCCAACTCCAACTCCATATATTGGCTTTCGGGGAGAAAAAATCAGAGAGAAAGTTTCATCGCATTTTACGATACGGAGCCGCCGCCAAGCCCTAATCTCTCTTGGGAGGGCTGATCTGGAGTCCGTTCGGGGCTCCGGAGAGGGGGATTCGTCGCCGTTGTCATCATCAACCATCCTCCATCACCAATTTCATGATGCTCACCACCGTGCGTGAGTAATTGCATCGTAGGCTTGCTGGACGGTGATGGGTTGGATGAGATTTATCATGTAATCAAGTTAGTTTTGTTAGGGTTTGATCCCTAGTATCCATTATGTTCTGAGATTGATGTTGCTATGACTTTGCTATGCTTAATATTTGTCACTAGGGCCCGAGTGCCATGATTTCAGATCTGAACCTATTATGTTTTCATGAATATATGTGTGTTCTAGATCCTATCTTGCAAGTCTATAGTCACCTACTATGTGTTATGATCCGGCAAGCCCGAAGTGACAATAATCGGGACCACTCCCGGTGATGACCATAGTTTGAGGAGTTCATGTATTCACTATGTGCTAATGCTTTGTTCTGGTTCTCTATTAAAAGGAGGCCTTAATATCCCTTAGTTTCCAATAGGACCCCGCTGCCACGGGAGGGTAGGACAAAAGATGTCATGTAAGTTCTTTTCCATAAGCACGTATGACTATACACGAAATACATGCCTACATTACATTGATGAACTGGAGCTAGTTCTGTGTCACCCTATGTTATGACTGTTACATGATGAACCACATCCGGCATAATTATCCATCGCTAATCCGGTGCCTACGAGTTTTCCATATACTGGTTTACGCTTATTTACTTTTCCGTTGCTACTATTACAATCACTACAAAATACCAAAAACATTACTTTTGCTGTCTTTACTTTTGTTACCGTTACCACCACTATCATATTACTTTGCTACTAAACACCTTGCTGCAGATACTAAGTTTCAGGTGTGGTTGAATTGACAACTCAGCTGCTAATACTTGAGAATATTCTTTGGCTCCCCTTGTGTCGAATCAATAAATTTGGGTTAAATACTCTACCCTCGAAAACTGTTGCGATCCCCTATACTTGTGGGTTATAAAGACCATTTTTTGGCGCCGTTGCCGGGGAGCATAGCTCTATTCCTTGAGTCACTTGGGATTTATATCTGTTGGACACTATGAAGAATTTGAAAGATGATCGAACTACTATTTTGCCCTCAACTACGAGGGGAGGTAAGGAACTGCCATCTAGCTCTGCACTAGATTCTCCTTCTGTTATGAGTAAGTTTGCGACACCTAAACCTACTACTGCTATTGATTCCGATATGTTGCATGTTATTGATGATGCCACTTCTGCTATGCATGATACTTATGATGAAACTACTTCTATGCTTGATACTACTGTGCCACTCGGTGAATTTCTTGATGAGCAAATTGCTAGGTCTAGTTTATTGAACCTGAACACGATGATGTTAGTGATGATGGGCCTATGCCTTCTATTCCTGAGGGTTATCTTTTTAGTGCTTAATCTTTTGAAGCTATTGTTGCTTGCCAGGATAGTCTCGAACGTAAGAGGTTGCTAACTAAGTGGAGTAAAGAATCTTTTAGAGGTAGGATGAGACCCGACCCTGCTTTTGCTACTTCACCTATCTGTGTTCCTGATTATGATTATTATGATATTCTTGTCGATCCAGATATAATTACTTCTGTTGAATCTGATCCTTTTTATGGCTATGAATCTGAAACTGTTGTGGCACATCTTCGTAAGATAGATGATATAGCTGCCCTGTTTACTAATAACTTGAGATCGCGCCAGTTTTATATACTCAAAATATTTCCGTTCTCATTAAAGGGTGATGCTAAGAAATGGTTTAATTCTCTTGATCCTGCTTGTGTGCAAAGTCCCCAGGATATGGTTTATTACTTCTCTGCTAAATATTTCCCTGCTCATAAGAAACAAGCTGCTTTGAGGGAAATATACAATTTTGTGCAAATTGAAGAAGAGAGTCTCCCACAAGCTTGGGGGAGGCTTCTCAAGTTACTTAATGCTTTGCCTGATCATCCTCTTAAGAAACCTGAAATATTTGATATCTTTTATAATGGACTAACTGATGCTTCCAGAGATTACCTGGATAGTTGTGTTGGTTCTCTTTTCAGGGAAAGAACACCGGATGATGCTGAACTTCTATTGAATAATATGTTGGCAAATGAAAATAATTGGGCACCTCCTGAGCCAACTCCTGACCCACCTCCTGAGCCAACTCCTGAGCCAGCTCCTGAGCCTATTACTGAGCCTATTCCTAAAACAACTCTGAAGAAGAGAGGTGTTCTATTTCTTAGTCCCGAAGATATGCAAGAGGCAAAGAAATCTATGAAAGAAAAAGGTATCAAAGCTGAAGATGTTAAGAATTTACCTCCTATTGAAGGAATACATGGTCTTAATTTACTGCCTGTTGAAGAAGTATATGATCTCAATTACTTATTTACTGAAGAACCTCCCGATATCCCGACACATGTAGTAAAGGTAAATTCTCTCTATAGATATGATAAAGCTGAAGTTCCTCCTACTAAAATTGCTAGTCAGTGCTTGGATGAGTTTGATGACTTTATGTTTAAGCAAGATGACTTTAATGCTTATTTTGGTAGACAATTAAAATAGAATTCATTTATGATTAAACGCTTGAGTGATTATATGGCTGATATTAGAGGTGAACTTAAACTTGTTAGCAAACATGCTTCTATGGTTACCACTCAAGTAGAACAAGTACTTAAAGCTCAGAAAGAAGTGCTTGATGAAATGAATAGTAAGAAAAAAGATTATGCTGTTAGAGTGGCTACTAAAACTGGTAGAATGACTCAGGAACCTTTGTATCCTTAAGGCCACCCTAAGAGAATCGAGCAAGATTCTCAGAGAAATAATATTGATATGTCTAGTTCTTCTAAGAGGAAGAAAAAGAAAAATGATAGGACTGTGCAAACTTCTAGTGAACCTATTGCTGAACCACCTGATAATCCAAATGATATCTCTATGTCTGATGCTGAAACACAATCAGGTGATGAACATGAACCTAGTGATAATGTTCATGTTGATGCTCAACCTAGTAATAATAATGATGTAGAAGTTGAACCTGCTGTTGATCTTGATAACCCACAATCAAAGAATCAACGTTATGATAAAAGAGACTTTGTTGCTAGGAAACATGGTAAAGAAAGAGAACCATGGGTTCAGAAACCCATGCCTTTTCCTCCCAAACCATCCAAGAAAAAGGATGATGAGGATTTTGAGCGCTTTGCTGAAATGATTAGACACATCTTTTTGCGTATGCGATTGACTGATGTGCTCAAAACAAATCCTTATGCTAAGTATATGAAGGATATTATTACTAATAAAAGAAAGATACCTGAAGCTGAAATTTCCACCATGCTTGCTAATTATACTTTTAAGGGTGGAATGCCAAAGAAACTTGGAGATCCAGGAGTACCTACTATACCATGCTCCATTAGGAAAAATTATGTTAAAACTACTTTATGTGATCTTGGAGCCGGTGTTAGTGTTATGCCTCTCTCTCTTTATATCATAGACTTGACTTGAATAAGTTGACACCTACTAAAATATCTTTGCAAATGGCTGATAAATCAACTGCTATACCTGTCGGTATTTGTGAGGATGTGCCTGTTGTAGTTGCGAACGTTACTATTTTAACGGACTTTGTTATTCTTGATATTCCCGAGAATGATAGTATGTCTATTATTCTTGGAAGACCTTTCCTTAATACTGCAGGGGCTGTTATTGATTGCAACAAAGGCAATGTCACTTTTCATGTTAATGGTAATGAGCATACGGTACATTTTCCGAGGAAACAACCTCAAGTTTATAGCATCAACTCTATTGGAAAAATTCCATCGATTATATTTTGAGGTTTCGAATTTCCTCTCCCTACTGTCAAGAAAAAGTATGACATTCTTATTGTTGGGGACTTTCATATCCTCGTTGAGTTAACTTAGTGTCATTTGAAATTTCTCCAGTTCCGGGATTATTCGGATTGAGTTTGTTAACAAGACTTGATCAACCTTGTTAGTGGGTTCATTTTGATGATCACGAGATGGATGAAACTAGAAGCAGAACCTTCTGTACCCTCTTTATATTTTCTGTTATTTAGTAGAAATAAAGTAAAATAGTATTTTCTGTCTGTTTCCTGACTTATCCGTGCAATATAAAAATATCTCGAAAATAAAAGTCCTCAGAATGCCATGCCAATTTAATATGATTTTTTCGCAATTATTTGAGAATTTACTGTGCAAAATTTACCACGGGGGGAGCTGCCACCTGGTCACGAGGGTGGAGGGCGCGCCCTACCCCCCTAGGCGCGCACCCCTGCCTCGTGGGCCCACGGTGGCCCTCCTCCACTTATTCCTGCACCCATCTTCTTCCTCTGTCTCACACAAACATGAAAAACCAACTCAAGCACGAGTTCCAGCCCCCGTTGCTGTGATTTTTCGATCTCCTTGCTCAAAGCACCTTTCGCAAAACTGCTTGGGGAGATTGTTCCTTGGTATGTGACTCCTCCATTGGTCCAATTAGTTTTTGTTCTAGTGCTTTATTCATTGCAAATTTGTGCTGCATAGGTGACCATGTTCTTGAGCTTGCATGTCAAATTTATATGGTTCCAAGTAGTTCCAATGCTTTATATAGGCTCTAGGCACTTGTGGGAGTTGTTGCTATCAATTTTATTGAAGTTGGTTCACTTTTATTTGAAGGTACTAAAAATTTCAGATTGTTTCAGAAATAATGAAGAGACTTTTGAGGGGCTCTTCGAGCCGAAGCTCTAAGGAAAAACAAAAGGAAGAAGAGGAGAAGCCCAAATTTAATATACCTCGCACCGCGGAGGTCCGGCCGTATGAATGGCCCTCCGATGACTTCTTGAGGAGAGCCGGGATTTATGATGATTTCTATCTATTAATTGAGAACACCGGCCTCACCAACTTCCTCCACGACCAACGTCATCAGTATCTCTTACTCACAAATACTTTTGTGCAAAACTTCTACTTTTTCCCTAAGAAATCACCTCCAACGGTTGAGTTTCATTTATATGACGTTGTTAAAGTAATGACATTAGAAGTATTCTGCGAGGTCTGCAGAATACCCTTTGAGGGCACCTTAGATGAACCCCACCGTAACAAAGTAGAAGCTTTTATAAACACTATCATGGTGGGAGAAACCAGGAAGGTTTCTGATGCGAGGATCACTAGCATTCATTATCCTCTTTTACGCTACTTTGCCATATTTGCTAGTCGTTGCTTAATTGGACGCGGGAACTGTGGGAACCTTAGTATTCCTGATATTATTATTTTGCTCCATGGTTTATACTGCAATAACTCTGTTAGTTTGGGTGGAATTGTTGCTAGACGGTTAAGTATGAACCATACTAAGGGCCCCATCTTTGGAGGCATTTATGCTTCGCGCCTAGCTGAACATTTTGAAATACCTATTAGGTATGCGGAGAAAGAAGAAACAGCGCTGCCCCGTGCTTATTTAGATTATAAGAGTATGATAGCGCATGATTTTCTTGTTAAGAGTCGCGATGGGGAGCTCAAATATAAATTATACTTTGATGAATATCACCCTAAGACTATTACTTTGCATGCTCCTTCTTTGTTTAACTTGTATGCAGAGCCTCACATTGTTCTGTGGGCGGCCGTTCAAGCCTATCGGAATCTTGCACAGCCCCGGAACCAGAGCCTCAAGAGGAGCCTCCGCGAATGTCGGTTTATTCTTGGGATCCTGAGATGATTCCCAGCCAGTGGCAATCAGAGTCCTCTTCATCACATTATGATCCCAACTATTCTGCGTCGTAGTACGACCCCAGCTTCACCTACGTATATCCGCCAGGCCACCCCTGGCAATAGACCAACTTAGGCCAAAAGCCTAAGCTTGGGGGAGTATGTATTTCCCACCGACATTACCTTTATGTTCACACACACTCACTGCTAGATGTCGGTGCTCATACTCTTTCACTGTAATATCCATGCTAGTTTAAATTTCTTTTTTCTGCTTTCTTCTTGTGTGTTTGATAAACTTTAAGAAAAAACCAAAAAAATTAGTCAGTTTACTTTTCATGCTTGTAGTAGAATTAAAAAGAAAACCCAAAAATACTTCCCGTTCTTCTTTTTACTTGTTGGGAGCTTTCCCGTGTAAATAGTTTTTATTTCTTTTTCTTTCTTTGGGGGTCGAGAAGACCATATTGAAAATGCTTAGTGGCTCTTATATGCATGATTGTTTTTTTAAATTAGAGCCCATATTACTTGTCTTCTCTCTTGAGTTGAATGCTTGCAGATTCCAGCTTAGTCCAATGCACGTGCATTCTTATTATTATACACACCGTTCGGTCGTGCGAGTGAAAGGCAATAATGATGATATATGATGGACTTATTGAGAAGAGAAAAGTTGGTATGAACTTGACCTCTCTTGTTTTTGTAAATATGATGATTCATCGTTCCTGATTCAGCTATTATGAAGTAAACATATTTGCAATGACATTTAGAGATTATAGTTGCTTGTGCCATGCTTGATTAGCTATGAGTTATAATGGTTTACCTTGCGTGCCAACATGCTATTAGAATGATTATGATATGGTATGATGGGGTGGTATCCTCCTTTAAATGCATTGAGTGACTTGACTTGGCACATGTTCACGCATGTAGTTGAATCCAATCAACATAGCCTTCATGATATTTATGTTCATGGTGGATTATATCCTACTCATGCT
The DNA here is from genome assembly GCA_021437245.1 of Aegilops speltoides. Taxonomy (NCBI): domain Eukaryota; kingdom Viridiplantae; phylum Streptophyta; class Magnoliopsida; order Poales; family Poaceae; genus Aegilops; species Aegilops speltoides. The sequence continues at coordinate 218,129,796 of CM038141.1, read as the reverse complement.
TGTACTTGGTGTGAATTAATTTTAATGCATGTTTACGATCGTTGTCGCTCTCTCGATTAATCGCTTCCAGGTCTTTTGCTAGCCTTCACTGTACTAAGCGGGAATCTGCTTGTGCATCCAAACTCCTTAAACCCCAAAGTTATTCCATATGAGTCCACTATACCTTCCTATATGCGGTATTTACCTGCCGTTCCAAGTAAATTTGTATGTGCCAACCTCTAAACCTTCAAATAAACATTCTGTTTTGCATGCTCGAATAGCTCATATGTCAACTAGAGTTGCCCTTATCTTCCGTGTTAGGCGGGTTATTCTCAAGAGGAGTGGACTCCGCTCCTCATTCACGAGAAAATGGCTGGTATTCGGGATGCCCAGTGCCATGCTTTATGCAAACTAAATCAAAATAACTGCAAACAAAACTCCCCTTGGGACCCGTTGAATGTTGGAGGCACTCGTTGTTTCGAGCAAGCCATGGATTGATGCTTGTGGAGGAAGGGGAGTATAAATTTTACCATTCTGTTTGGGAACCGCCTATAATCTGTTTAGCATGGAAGATATCCTCGTCTTTTAGTTGTTATGTTGACAATGAAAGTATGCCGCTCAAAATATAATTTATCTCTATTTCAAAACCGAGCTCTAGCACCTCTACAAATCCCTGCTTCCCTCTGCGAAGGGCCTATCTATTTACTTTTATGTTCAGTCATCACCCTTCCTATTAAAAAGCACCCACTGGAGAGCACACTCTTGTTTGCATTCATTATCATTGGTTTATATTGGGTATGACTTGACTGGATCTCTTTTACCATGAATTACAATGTTCAGTCAGTCCTTGATCTTTAAAGGTGCTCTGCATTTATGTTTTGCGGTCTCAGAAAGGGCTAGCGAGATACCATTTCGTTATATCATGTTATGATTATTTTGAGAAAGTGTTGTCATCCGAGTTTTATTATTATGGCTCGCTAGCTGATTATGCTATTGATATGAGTAATTGTGAGACCTACGTGTTATTGTGAGTATGGTTAGTTCATAATAACTGCTGAAACTTGAATGCTGGCTTTTCATGTTTACAACAACAAGAGCAAACAGAGTTTGTAAAAGTTTTTCTTTTTCTCTTTCAGTTTGTCAACTGAATTGCTTGAGGACAAGCAAGGGTTTAAGCTTGGGGGAGTTGATACGTCTCCGTCGTATCTACTTTTCCAAACACTTTTGCCCTTGTTTTGGACTCTAACTTGTATGATTTGAATGGAACTAACCCGGACTGACGCTGTTTTCAGCAGAATTGCCATGGTGTTGTTTTATGTGCAGAAAACAAAAGTTCTCGGAATGACCCGAAACTCCACGGAATATCTTAGAATAATTAATAAAAAAATCCTCGCCAAAGATGAAGGCCAGGGGGCCCACACCCTGTTCATGAGGGTGGGGGGCGGCCCCTCCCCCTGGGCGCGCCCCCCTACCTCGTGGGCCCCCTGGTGGCCCTCCGACGCCAACTCCAACTCCATATATTGGCTTTCGGGGAGAAAAAAATCAGAGAGAAAGTTTCATCGCGTTTTACGATATGGAGCCGCTGCCAAGCCCTAATCTCTCTCGGGAGGGCTGATCTGGAGTCCGTTCGGGGCTCCGGAGAGGGGGATTCGTCGCCGTCGTCATCATCAACCATCCTCCATCACCAATTTCATGATGCTCACCACCGTGCGTGAGTAATTGCATCGTAGGCTTGCTTTGGCGGTGATGGGTTGGATGAGATTTATCATGTAATCAAGTTAGTTTTGTTAGGGTTTGATCCTAGTATCCATTATGTTACGAGATTGATGTTGCTATGACTTTGCTATGCTTAATGCTTGTCACTAGGGCCCGAGTGCCATGATTTCATATCTGAACCTATTATGTTTTCATGAATATATGTGTGTTCTAGATCCTATCTTGCAAGTCTATAGTCACCTACTATGTGTTATGATCCGCAACCCAAGTGACAATAATCGGGACCACTCCGGTGATGACCATAGTTTGAGGAGTTCATGTATTCACTATGTGCTAATGCTTTGTTCCGGTTCTCTATTAAAAGGAGGCCTTAATATCCCTTAGTTTCCAATAGGACCCTGCTGCCACGGGAGGGTAGGACAAAAGATGTCATGTAAGTTCTTTTCCATAAGCACGTATGACTATACACGGAATACATGCCTACATTACATTGATGAACTGGAGCTAGTTCTGTGTCACCCTATGTTATGACTGTTACATGATGAACCACATCCGACATAATTATCCATCGCTAATCCGGTGCCTCTGAGTTTTCCATATCTTGGTTTACGCTTATTTACTTTTCGTTACTCTTTATTACGATTACTACAAAATACCAAAAACATTACTTTTGCTGTCTTTACTTTTGTTACCGTTACCACCACTATCATATTACTTTGCTACTAAACATCTTGCTGCAGATACTAAGTTTCAGGTGTGGTTGAATTGACAACTCAGCTGCTAATACTTGAGAATATTCTTTGGCTCCCCTTGTGTCGAATCAATAAATTTGGGTTGAATACTCTACCCTCGAAAACTGTTGCGATCCCCTATACTTGTGGGTTGTCACAACCATACTTCTGCTACTCCAAAAATTCTGAACAATTAGGACAACCTGGGAAATTTGTATATAAATCTTGTGTAAAAATTTCAGATCAAAAGAACACTTTTGTGATTTTTCTTAAATTCTAGCAATGAGTGCAAAAGTTTCTGTTTTTCAGCAAGATCAAATCAACTATGACCGTAAGCCATCCCAAAGGTCTTACTTGACACTTTATTGAAATAAAAGCTATAAAGCATGATTACTACAGTAGCTTAATCATGTGAACACACAAAAACAGTAAGGATAAATATTGGGTTGTCTCCCAACAAGCGCTTTTCTTTAATGCATTTCTAGCTAGGCATGATGATGTCAATTATGCTCATATGAAAGATAAGATTGAAAACATAACGAGAGCATCATGAAGCATATGACTAGTACATTTAAGTCTAACCCACTTCCTATGCATAGGGATTTTGTGAGCAAACAATTTATGGGAAAAAGAATCAACTAGCATAGGAAGGCAAAACAAGCATAACTTCAAAACTTTAAGCACATAGAGAGGAAACTTGATATTATTGCAATTCCAACAAGCATATATTCCTCCCTTGTAATAATTTTTAGTAGCATCATGAATGAATTCAACAATATAACCATCACATAAAGCATTATTTTCATGATCTACAAGCATAGAAATTTTACTACTCTCCACATGAACAAAATTCTTCTCATTCGGAATAGTGGGAGCAAACTCAACAAAATAACTATCATGTGAGGCACAATCCAATTGAAAATTAAAATCATGATGACAAGTTTCATGGTTAACATTATTCTTTATAGCATACATGTCATCACAATAATCATCATAGATAGTAACTTTGTTCTCATAATCAATTGGAACCTCTTCCGAAATAGTGAAATCATTACTAAATAAAGTCAAGACCTCTCCAAATCCAGTTTCATAAATATCACACTAAGATTCAACACCCTCCAAAATAGTGGGATCATTACTTCCTAAAGTTAACACTCTTCCAAACCCACTTTCGATGATAGTCTTATTCATAATCCAAAATATATAAGTGAAGCTCATGGAGCATTCTACAATTAATATAGATTAACCAATGTCCAAGCTCAAAATATATAAGTGAAGCACATGAAGCATTCAATAAAACCATACTCAAAAGATTTAAGTGAAGCATAAAGAGCATTCTATAAGGTTATAGTCAAAAGATATAAGTGAAGCACATGAATCATTCTATAAATCAATGAAGGGCTATCTCATACTAGCATGGTTCTGAAATAAAAAGAAAAACACAAATCATGTGAACAAAACAAAAACCAAGCTATACCGATAATTGTTGAAGAAGAAAGATGGGATGCCAACCGAGGCATCACCAAGCTTAGATGCTTGATTATCCTTGAATTATTTACTTGGGGTGCCTTGGACATCCCCAAGCTTGAACTCTTGCCTCTCTTTATTCTCCTCACATCGGTAACTCCTCGTTCTTCGAACACTTCATCCACACAAAACTTAACAAAAACTTTGTGAGATCCCTTAGTATAATAAAGCAAATCACTACCTTTAGGTAGTGTTGTAAATTCATTCCAATTTCATATTAGCATTATATCTACTCTATTCCAACTTCACCATGGTTCATACCCCCCGATACTACCCATAGATTCATCGAAATAAGTGAACAACACATAGAAAACAAAATCTGTCAAAAATAGGATAGTCTGTAGTAATCTTGAAACTACGTATACTTTTTAACTCCAAAAATTCTAAAAAATTAGGACAATCTAAACAAATTATAGAAGTACTGTGCAAAAAGTTTCAGACCCGTTTGACTTTCTAGTAAAAAAATTAAATTCACGTGCACTTCACATAGTAAACAAGCAATATATTCATCCTAAAACCAAAGCTTGGCACATTATTTTATAATACAATGGATATATACAAGGGGATAATTATTCCTGAGAAACTTCTATGAAAAATTCTACATTGTTTCCATGAGCATGAACACAAGTGTTCAAGGTCGACCCTCACTTCTCCAATGCATAACCTTCTAATCGCTTCTCTTTTTTGAAAAATCTTTTTATGCATAAGAGACAAGTAACTTTTTTGTATTTTCATTTTTATTTTTTTGTATGTTTCACCTACAACTAAGTAAAACAAAAAGGGAAAACAAAAACTACTTAGTGAAGAAATCAAACAAGCACGCACAAGAATATCAACCCCACGCTATTGCTCCCCGGCAATGGCGCCAGAAAAGAGCTTGATATATAATCCCCAAGTGCAGGGAATCATCGTAGCAGTTTACAAGGGTGGAGGTGATAAGTATGTAGTGTCGAACCCACAAGGATCTAAAGGTAAGATCAATATTCTCTGAAGTTCTATCTGCCACTGATACAACTCTATGTACACCGAACGTTTGCTTCCAACTAGAACGAGAAATAAAACAGTGTTGTGGGTATGAAGAGGATAACTTTGCATGGTATCGGAGAGCTAAAATATAAAAGTAGGTGATGTTATCATAAAGTTATAATATATTACTTAAGTATTATATATAGCGAGTGTGGAATAATGATGGGTCGGTGTGCGGAATTTTCCTAGGCAATTAGTAACAAGATCGGTAATCAGTATTGCAATTTCATATGAGGGAGAGGCATAAGCTAATATACTTTCTCTTCTTGGATCATATGCACTTATGATTGGAACTCTAGCAAGCATCCGTAACTAATAAAGATCATTAAGGTAAAACCCAACCATAGCATTAAAGTATCAAGTCCTGTTTACTTATCCGTGTTTGTGTTTCAGTCACTCACGCAACACAGGCAATAAGCAAACCATGAACATATTGCAAACCCTACAGCGGGGACCCCTCACGCTTGCGCGACACAGAGGGCACAACAACACCAATAATAAAACATACAACTCATACCAATCTAGATCATCAATCAACCCAAAGACAAAGGAAATCTACTCAAAACATCATAGGATGGCAACACATCATTCGATCATAATATGTGGCATAAAGCACCATGTTCAAGTAGGTGATTACAGCAGGGTGCGGGAGAGTGGACAGTGTAAAAGAGATGAGGATGGTGATGATGATGGTGATATTGATGAATACGATCACCGCGGCGATGATTCCCCTCCCGATGGCACTCCGGCGACACCGAGAGAGAGAAGGAGAGGTTCTCCCCCTTGTGCTTCCTCCTCCATGGCCTCCCCCTGGATGGGGAGAGGTTCTCCCCCTAGTCCTTGGCCTTCATGGCGATGATGGCCCCTCTGAGATCCTCCCCCATGGCCTCTGGTGATGATGCCCCCCTCCGGCAGGGTACCAGAGAGGGCATAGATTGATTTCTCGTGGTTCTAGAGGCTTGCGGCGGCGGAACTTCCGATCTCTCCTCTGTTATGGGGTTTTTAGGATTTATCGGAGGGGTTGGCATCGGTTTCACATCAAGGGGGCCCACGGGGAGTCCATGAGGTAGGAGTACCCTCCCGGGGGGTAGGGCGCGCCCTCCACCCTCGTGGTGGCCTCGGGACTCCCCTCCGGTAGCTTTTCGTTCCAGTATTTTTTATATTTTCCAAAAATATTCTCCATTGATTTTCAGCACGTTTCGAGAACTTTTATTTCTGCACGAAAATAATACCATGGTAGTTCTACTGAAAACAGCGTCAGTCTGGGTTAGTTCTAATCAAATCATACCAAAATCATGTAAAAATATTATAAACATGGCATGAATACTTCATAAATTAAAGATACGTTGGTGACGTATCATGGACCCAATTGTTTCCTTAGGTATCCTATGAAGACACACTTCTCCGATTTGGGTTCGAGCTTATCAGGCTGAAGCCTTTTGACATAAGTGTCGCAACCCCAAACTTTAAGAAACAACAACTTAGGTTGCTTGCCAAACCACAGTTCATACAGTGTCGTCTCAACAGATTTAGACGGTGCCCTATTTAATGTGAATGCAGTTGTCTCTAATGCATAACCCCAAAATGATAGTGGTAAATTGGTAGGAGACATCATAGATCGCACCATATCTAGTAAAACACGGTTACAACGTTCGGACACACCATTACGCTGTGGTGTTCCAGGTGGCGTGAGTTGTGAAACTATTCCACATTGTTTTAAATGAAGGCCAAACTCGTAACTCAAATATTCGCCTCCGCGATCGGATCGTAGAAACTTTATTTTCTTGTTACGATGATTCTCCACTTCACTATGAAATTCTTTGAACTTTTCAAATGTTTTAGACTTGTGTTTCATTAAGTAGATATACCCATATCAGCTCAAATCATCTGTGAAGGTCAGAAAATAACAATACCCGTCGCATGCCTCAACACTCATCGGACCACATACATCGGTTATTATTGTCTCCAATAAGTCATTGGCTTGTTTCATTATTCTGGAGAACGAAGTTTTAGTCATCTTGCCCATGAGGCATGGTTCGCAAGTATCAAATGATTCATAATCAAGTGATTCCAAAAGTCCATCTGCATGTAGTTTCTTCATGCGCTTTACACCAATTTGACCTAAACGGTAGTGCCACAAATATGTTGCACTATCATTATCAACTTTGCATCTTTTGGCATCAATATTATGAATACGCGTATCACCACAATCGAGATTCAACATAAATAGACCACTCTTCAAGGATGCATGACCATAAAATATATTACTCATATAAATAGAACAACCATTATTCTCTGATTGAAATGAATAACCGTCTCACACTAAACAAGATCCAGATATAATGTTCATGCTCAACACTGGCACCCAATAACAATTATTCAAGTCTAAAACTAATCCTGCTGGTAGATGTAGAGGTAGTGTGCTGACGGCAATCACATCGACCTTGGAACCATTCCCGACGCGCATAGTCACCTCGTCCTTAGCCAATCTTCATTTAATCCGTAGCTCCTGCTTCGAGCTACAAATATGTGCAACGGAACCAGTATCAAATACCCAGGCGCTACTACGAGCATTAGTAAGGTACACATCAATAACATGTATATCAAATATACCTTTGTTCACTTTGCCATCCTTCTTATCCGCCAAATACTTGGGGCAGTTCCGCTTCTAGTGACCAGTCCCTTTGTAGTAGAAGTACTCAGTTACAAGCTTGGGTCCAGCTTTGGGCTTCTTCCCGGGAGTGGCAACTTGCTTGCCATTCTTCTTGAAGTTCCCTTTCTTTCCCTTGCCCCTTTTCTTGAAACTAGTGGTCTTGTTAACCATCAACACTTGATGCTCCTTCTTGATTTCTACCTCCGCAGCTTTGAGCATTGTGAAGAGCTCGGGAATTGTCTTCTCCATCCCTTGCATATTATAGTTCATCATGAAGCCTTTGTAGCTTGGTGGCAGTGATTGAAGAACTCTCTCAATAGCACTATCATCTACAAGATTAACTCTGAGCTGAGTCAACTGATTATGATACCCAGACATTTTGAGTATGTGTTCACTGACAAAACTGTTCTCCTCCATCTTGCAGCTATAGAACTTGTTGGAGACTTCATATCTCTCAACTCGGGCATTTGCTTGAAATATTAACTTCAATTCTTGGAACATCTCATATGCTCCATGACATTCAAAACATCTTTGAAGTTCCAATTCTAAACCGTAAAGCATGGCACACTTAACTATCGAGTAGTCATCAGATCGAGCTTGCTAGACGTTCAAAACATCAGCATCTGCTCCTCCAGCAGGCCTTTCACCTAGCGGTGCATCAAGGACATAGTTCTTCTGTGCAGCAATGAGGATAATCCTCAAGTTACAGACCCAGTCTATATAGTTGCTACCATCATCTTTCAACTTAGCTTTCTCTAGGAACGCATTAAAATTCAGGGGAACGGTAGCACGGGCCATTGATCTACAACGTAGATATGCAAATACTATCAGGACTAAGTTCATGAGAAATTAAGTTCAATTAATCAAATTACTTAAGAACTCCCACATAGATGGACATCCCTCAAGTCATATAAATGATACGTGATCCAAATCAACTAACCCATGTCCGACCATCACGTGAGATGGGGTAGTCATCAATGGTGAACATCTCTATATTGATCATATCTACTATATGATTCACATTCGACCTTTCGGTCTCCAGTGTTCCAAGACCATGTCTGTACATGCTAGGCTCTCCAAGTTTAACTTGACTATTCCGCATGTGCAAAGCTATCTTGCACCCGTTGTATGTGAACATAGAGTCTATCACACACGATCATCATGTGGTGTCTCAACACGACGAACTATTGCAACGGTGCATACTCAGGGAGAACACTTATACCTTGAAATTTAGTTAAGGGATCATCTTATAATGCTACCGCCGTACTAAGCAAAATAACATGCATAAAAGATAAACATCACATGCAATCCAAATATGTGACATGATATGGCCATCATCATATTGTGCTTTTTATCTCCATCTCCAAAGCATCGTCATGATCTCCATCGTCACTGGCTCGACACCTTCATCTCCATCGTTGCGTCGTGGTCGTCTCGCCAACTATTGCTTCTACAACTATCGCTAACACATAGTGATAAAGTAAAGCAATTACATGGCATTTGCATTTCATACAATAAAGAGACAACCATAAGGCTCCTGCCGGTTGTCGATAACTTACAAAACATGATCATCTCATACAATAACGTATATCACGTCATGTCTTGACCATATCACATCACAACATGCCTTGCAAAAACAAGTTAGACATCATCTACTTTGTTGTTGCAAGTTTTACGTGGCTGCTACGGGCTTCTAGCAAGAACTGTTCTTACCTACGCATAAAACCACAATGGTGTTTCGTCAAGTTTTTTGTTTTGACCTTCTTCAAGGACCGGCCATAGTCAAATTCGATTCAAGTAAAGTAGGAGAAACAGACACCCAGCAGCCACCTTTATGCAAAATTAGTTGCATGTCTGTCGGTGGATGTCGGTGTACAAAAGTATGGGTTCTTCTGTACCCCTTACTCATGCGCGGACAGTTGTAGCCACGCCTACGGCCGGGTCCGGTAGGATAGTAGAAGACAGAACAGAAAGCTACCAAGACAGCACTCAAGACAGGGAACCAAGAGGCAGAAGGCGAGTGGCAGGTGGGGTGACCGTTCTCCACCCCGTGATCGTGGGGTGCGGTGCCATGTAGACTACGACCCGAGTCCACTTAGTAAATGATTAGTGCCCCTGCAAATTCCTCTTTTTTAATGAGGGAAGCGTGGACAGCCTCTTTACTATCAACTGCGGGATGATGCAAGCATGCAGAGGCCATCCCACGCATGACCCCACGACACGCACTCAACACGGATCGTGGGGAAGCGCAACTGGCGAAGAGATCGTGGAAGTTAAGTCCCTGCCATGCAAGCCCGTGCACTACTTTGGGCCTTGCCCAAGTACGCCTTGCACTCATGTGTGGCCCAGGCCCGGGGGCTCCTGTCATTGTACAAAAGTATGGGTTCTTATGTACCCCTTACTTGTGCGCGGGCGGTTGTAGCCACGCCTACGGGCCCGGCAGGACCGCAGAAGACAGAACAGAAAGCTACCAAGAAAGCACTCAAGACAGGAACCAAGGGGCAGAAGGCGAGCTGGACCTCCCCTGGCAACATCCTTGCCGGGGCAACCTGCGCAGCAGCAGCAAGCCCATCACCCTTGAAGTTGAGAGTTCTGACACCATCGACAATGTTAAAACCAAGATTTGGGAACGCATGCGTGATGGCATGCAGATCATCATGAAGATTGATGGCCTGCGGGTCCACGTAGGACCAAAAGACGAAGACCACCAGCAAGACCCTTGTCGGGGACGACTGTGAGGCCCCCAACAAGCCTTGCCAGGGACGATTGTCAGCCCACAGCCAGTCCCGCGCCCAGCAAGGATTTGCCACCTCACCACCACTCCAGTGCGACAACCAGCGTGCCAACTAAACAGGCGCCTGCATGGCGGCATGCAGATCTTCATGGAGGCTCTACCACCGTGTCAACACAGCAGCCAGCTAGCCAGCGAGGCACTACATGCCTTGTCAGCCGGGACACATGGTGAAGCAAGGAGGGGCGGCGACGGACGGGATAGCTTGTGTTGCCATCCCCGATAAAGTAAGAGGGCACGTAGGAAACGCATTAAATGCGTTTGTCCTATGGTGTCGAGCGATAAGCTCACACACACTATAGCTTGATTTCCACCTCCTGTGTGCCACATTGGCAACCACTTTACATATAAAAGGAGGCCCAAGTATACTGAGAGAGGATTCAAACTTTTTGGACCATGCATGCACCACGGCTAGTTCAAAAGCTCAAGAACACATATATCCAGACAAGCAGGACTAGGGTATTACGCATTTTGCGGCCCATACCTTGGTAAGATCCCCTTGTGTTGACTACTAGACCTGCTCTTCGTGCAGCTACTCTCCCCACCGAACGTAGAAGGGATTCCTGGGATCCCATAGGTATTCATTTCCCAAACATCTTTGGCGCGCCAAGTAGGGGGGCTTAGTTGTGAGAATCTGGTATGTTAGTTAGTGCAGTAGTTTCTTCATCGCCATGGCTCCGAAGAAGAAGACGATCGCAGTGGTCGGCTCATCTGAAGTTGTTCCACCCGTGCCAGCACGGACGGGTGACATGGCAGATGCCAGTGGCGGAGGAGATCCAGATCGTGCACGCCACCCTGATACAAGAAGCCAGGTGAGCGGCATCGTCCGCAGCCACGACGACGATCTGCACGCCGCCGCACCCAAGGATGGAGTTGCGCTATCTACGGGTGGCGCGGAGACCTTCAAGGGTAGAAGGGCAACCCCACCAGCGCACGTGTCCCAGTCCTCTCAGCTCGTGCACTACGAACAACGCCGCGATGTTGAAGACCCCAGGCGTCGCCACGGCAAAAGTCCTCAGCGTCAGTCTCAAGATGCACAGGGCCGACATGCATGCCATGATGCTGGCGAAAAGGGTGTGCGGCTGCGGAATCGTGATGGGACTCCTTCTAACATACTTAGAAGTCCTAGTTCCTCCCATTCCTCGCACCTGTCGCTGCCACCCACACGAGCAGAAGCATTGGCGCGAGCACAGCTACTCCTCGACTTTCCTCCTGCCCTGGAGAAGCAAGAAGAGTGGAGGGCTGCCATCCAAAGCCTCATTGGCCATGCCAACTGGGATGGCCACCGAGAAGCAAGTCCCTCACGGCGCCAGGCCACCGAGCCGGCACACGTTGACAGTGGAAGGGTTGGAGGCGCCGCCACCATAGTGCACTCCCCTCCACCACGGCCGGCCCGTCGGGTTTACGCCCATGATAACGTGTCCATGGCATCGTCTGACCCACGAGCGCGTTGCGAGCAACATAAAGTTCTTCAAGAGCGGCTCAAGGAAGACGCCCGGACCACTATCGAGCGGCGACGGGAGGCACATCGCCAATCTGATAGGCGTGCCGGGCCTACTGCGCACAGGCCTGTGTCGGGGGATGCTGGCGACTTGCCCGATGCAATAACTTGTCCAGCGTTCACCCATGAGCTGCGGCAGTTTCAGTGGCCCAACACCCGCACGTTCAAACCGGAGGTCCCGGAGAATTACGACGGCAAGACACATTCGTCTGAGTTCCTGAGCATTTACACCATCATGATGCAAGCTGCCGGAGCACAAGACGACAAGGTACTTGCCAACTATTTCCCGTTGGCGCTCAAGCCCAACATCAGGTCATGGTTGATGCATTTGCCGATAGACTCCATCTCCTCTTGGTCCGATCTGTGCCACGAGTTTGTTGGTGCCTTTACGAGCGGCCACGTAGCTCCTGGCCAGGCAAGCGATTTGCATGTAATCCCTCAGAGGGATGGCGAATGCTTGTGCAAGTACATACAGAGATTCAGCCGTGTGCAGTACAACATCCCCGATGTTCATCCCACCGCTGTCATCAGCGTGTTCCATCAGAATGTGCGCAATCGTAAGATGCGTGAAGAGCTGGCGATGAACAAGGTTGCAGATGTTGCCGAACTGTATGTTCTGGCCGACAGGTGTGCACGAGCTAAGGAAGGAAGAAAGTACCCCGGCGAAGATGTCGACGTGGGAAGTGACTCTGAAGACGAAGACGACATCGCCCCGGCAAAGAAGGGTCGACGATGCAACAGGAAGCGCAAGGGCAAGACTGTGCTTGTCGTCGAGGAATCCAGCGACCCCGACACCGCCAAGAAGGCCAAGGTTGACGACCCTAGCAAGGAGATTGCCGGATACAATGCCTGCCGAGCCTTAGCGGCTGCCAGCAAGTCAAAGGGCTCCAACAAGCAGTATTGCAACATTCACCATACCAAGGGCCACGACCTCCAGAACTGCCACCGGGTTGAGCTGCTAATGGAGAAGTAAAGGGCTGAGTACGAGAGACGAGACAAAGAGAAGGGACAAGGTGGCACAGAGGGATCCTGCAAGAAGCGCGGCGGCCGAGGACGTCGCGGCAACAAGGAGAAGCAATAAGAGAGGCCTGTCCAAGGCCTCGACAAGAAAGAGGAGGATGACGACCATGATGATGATGACGAGTCCACTGGGCATGAGTTCCAGAAGGCGACAAAGGTCATGTGTGTTGACGGAGGTGCCTCGTTGCATTCTTCCCATCGCCAACTTAAACAGTGGGCGCATGAGATTAATGCGACGGAATCGATGGTCGACGCCCACAGTCCACTGAAGTGGTCCCACACGCCTATCATTTTTTACGCCGAGGATCACCCTGATCGCAGAACTGCGGTCGGGTGTCTGCCATTGTTGGTCTCACCAATGAGACGCAACCTTAAGGTGACGAAAATGCTAGTGACGGTGGGGCCAGACTGAACTTGATGTCGCCCAACGTGATCAAGAGGCTGCAGATATGTGATGAAGATCTCGAGGAGATGGGTACGTTCCAAGGGATCAATCCAAGGAGGAGCCAGCCCAAGGGAAAGGTCACGCTGCTAGTTACATTTGGTGGCGACCTAAACTACAGGACAGAGAGGATTGTCTTTGATGTCGCCGAGATCTCGTTGCCATATAACGGGATCCTTGGTCGTCTAGCACTAGCCAAGTTCATGGCAGCGTCGCACTACGCATATAACAAGCTGAAGATGCCCGGCCCGATGAGCATCATCACCGTCAGTTACGACAAGAGAGATGCGCTCATTTGTGTCGATCAGCTCTACCGAGAGGCAGTTGCAGCATCCGCCGCCAAGGTACTTGCTCCTGCCACCTATAGGAAGACCGACAAGGCTTCGGCCGCCGGCAAGGCTCCTGGCTCCGGCAAGGGCTCCTACACTCACTCCGGCAAACGAGCCTCTTCGGAGTGCTGCGCTCCCACTGAGGACGTGCCAGAGAGCTCTACCGGCAAGAGCAAGAAGTCCAAGGCGGCCCCGCCAGAAACCAAAAAGGTGCCCGTTAAGGAGGATGGCACGGGCGGAGCTTTCACCATAAGCTCCACCCTTGACAGCAAATAGGAAAGCGAGCTCATCGCCTTCCTGCAGGCGAATGTCAATGTGTTTGCACGGCAAGCATCCAACATCCTCGGTGTTCCCAGGGAGGTGATTGAGCACCACCTTGCTATCTGTCCTCATGCGCGGCCCGTCAAGCAGAAGGTCAGAAAGCAAGCTTTGGAGAAACAAGAGTTCATCATCAAGGAGATCAGGAAGTTGGAAGTGGCAGGCTTGGTCAAGGGAGTACTCCACCCGATGTGGTTGGCCAATCCAGTGGTAGTGCGTAAGGCGAATGGAAAATGGAGGCTGTGTATTGACTTTACTAATATCAATAAAGCATGTCCAAAGGATCCTTGACGCCTATTCAGGATACCATCAAATCTTCATGAAGAAGGAAGATGAAGAAAAAACCACGTTCATCACCCCGTGTGGTACATACTGTTCACTCTGTGCGTTCGGTTTATTCGGTTTGTATAGTTCGGTTTATACGGTTTTCCGGTTTGTACGGTATTAATACTTCAGTTTATTCGGTATGAAATTAAAATACGGTTCGGTTTCGGTATATACCAAATTATTTCGGTACGGTTTCGGTATATACCATAATAACCAAAGTTGACGCGAATTTGAAAATGACATACTATATTTTACAAATGTATAATTCAAAATACATACTCTTTTAATAAAAATGATATATAACTTTATATAAGTATATATGCATGCCTCAATTCATGCCTTGAAAGGTTATGGACATGATTAGCATTTTTGCAAGAGAAAAAAAACTACATTACACGAAAAAAGGGATGTTCTTTGCAGGAAATTTTACTCGTATACAAGAAAAATGACTACTTGTATCATTGTTTGCCTCAAGAAATATAATTTATATTTTTATTTCGGTTTATTCGGTTAACCATTTGGTTTTTCGGTATATACCATAAAAACTGAAATTCAAAACAGTATCAAAAGTTCATACCATATCGAAACCAGAAACTATAAAAACAATAAATTCGGTTCGGTTCGGTTTATTTTTGGTATGGTTTTCGGTTCGGTTTGAAAATGCACAGAGTGACATACTGTTTCGTATGGATGCCATTCGGGTTGAAAAGCGCTGGTTCCACGTTCGCCCGAGCAATCCAAATTGGTTTTGAGCCTCAGCTACATTGAAATATGGAAGCCTATAGGGATGATATAGTGGTCAAAACCAAGCACAAGGCCACGCTCGTGCACGATCTGGAGGAAACCTTCGCAAATTTGCGCAAGATCAACCTCAAGCTCAACCAATAGAAGTGTATGTTCGGTGTCCCATCCGGCAAACTTCTTGGGTTCTTTGTGTCTCAACGCGGAATAGAAGCGAATCCCGACAAGATCAAAGCGATTGAGCAGATTAAGGCGCCAAAACGAGTCAAAGATATCTGAAGGCTCGCCAGCTGTGTCGCCACCCTGAGTAGGTTCATCTCTAAATCTGTTGAGCGTGCCCTCCCCTTTTTCAAGATTTTGAAAAAGGCGGGTCCAATGAAATGGACTTCGGAGGCAGAGGCAGCACTGCAAGATTTGAAGAGGTACCTCTCCTCTACGCCAATACTAGTCGCGCCCAAACATCAAGAGCCGTTGTTGCTGTATTTAGCAGCAATGAATCAAGTGGCCAGTGCTGCACTAGTGGCGCGGAAAGAAGTTAAGGAAGAAGCAACAGCAGTGGCGAGGCCATTGGACGTAGAGCGGGGGCCGACAGGGCCCGATGCCCACAAGGCTGAACCCCCGGCAGAGCCCGATCCCGGCAAGACAGAGTCTGCGCAAGTGAGTGAAGTAAGATAGAAGAAGAATGTGATGCAGCACCTAGTCTATTTTGTTAGCTCCCTCTTACAGGGGGCTAGATCGAGGTATTCTGGTATGCAGAAGTTGCTTTTCGGCCTCCTCATGGCCTCGAGAAAGTTTTGTCACTATTTCTAAGAACAGAGATCACCGTCGTCACTCGCCTCCCATTGCAATAGATTTTGCATAACCCGGATGCAACTGGGAGGATTGTGGAGTGGGCGTTGGAGCTATCGAGCTTTGGGCTCAAGTTTGAAAGCACTTCGACAATCAAGAGCAGAGCCTTGGCAGAGTTCATAGCAGAATGGACATCCATGCCCGAGAAGTTCAAGAGACCACTCTCCCCGGCAAAGAGGCAAGTAGTCATTGGATTATGTACTTTGATGGGGCTTTCTCGTTGCAAGGTGCTGGTGTCGGCGTGCTCCTCGTCGCTCCCACCGCAGAGCGCCTCAAGTATGTAGTTCAAATGCATTTTCCCTAGGACAGGTCAACAAACAATACTGCAGAGTACGAGGGGCTGCTTGCCAGTATCAGGATCGCGGTGGACCTCGGAATCAGGAAGCTCATCATCAGAGGTGATTCAAAGCTTGTCATTAAACAAGTCAACAAGGATTATCAGAGCCCGTTGATGGAGGTTTACATCAATGAAGTGAGAAAGTTGGAAGAGCGCTTCGACGGTCTGCAAGCAGAGCATGTTGCTCGAGCAGAGAATAGCATTGCTGATGACTTGTCGAAATGCGCTGCCCTCAAGTTGCCTGTGGAACCAGTTACCTTTGTGCTTCAATTAACCCAGCCATCCGTTGAACCATCAGCAGGATAGAACAAGCGAAGGAAAGTGGGCCCCGGTAAGTACTTTCCCGTAGACCTACCAGGAGCCACTGGCAAGGAAGTTGCCGGGTACCCCAAGCTTGCCGGGGAGTAGCAGCCTCCGGCAGGGCCCCCGGCCCTTGCCGTAGAGACAGCTGCCCCCGCGGTAGAAGACATGCCTTTAGTCCTTGCCATCGAGCCTCGGGCTCCAGCATGGGCACAACATACAGTTTGTTTCGTCCAAACAGGGGAGCTCCCTGAGGAGCAGGAAGAAGCAGAAAAAGTAGCCCGTTGGTCTAGTATGTACCCGTTTGTGGATGATGTCCTATATAGAAGGAGATCAAACAGCATGAAATTGAATTGTATTCCTTGGGAGGACGGACTGGAGCTATTGGCAGAGATACACGGAGGCATATGTGGCTCCCACATAGGGTCAAGAGCCCTTGCCGGCAAAGCATTCCGACAAGGTTTCTTTTGGCCCACTGCCCTCCAGGATGCAACAACACTAGTAACCAAGTGTGAAGCGTGCGATTTTCATTCAAAGAAGCTTCATCAACCAGCCCAGGCTCTTCAAACAATTCCTCTTTCCTGGCCATTTTCGGTCTGGGGGCTCGACATACTAGGCCCCATTCCCCGTGCTATCGGGGGCTTTGAGTACTTGTACGTTGCGATTGACAAGTTCACAAAGTGGCCAGAAGTGGAGCCAGTGAGAAAGGTGACAATGTAGTCGGCCGTCAAGTTCTTCAAGGGACTTGTTTGCCGTTTTGGTGTGCCAACCAGATTCATCACCGACAATGGCACACAGTTCACAACCCGCACCATCATGCAGTATATCCAAGACCTTGGCAGCAAAGTTTGCTTTGCTTCTGTTGCTCATCCAAGAAGCAATGGCCAGGTAGAGAGGGCAAATGCTGAAGTGTTGCAGGGCCTCAAAACAAGGACTTTCGATAGGCTACGCAAGTGTGGAAGGCGCTGGATTGTTGAATTGCCAACAGTTCTTTGGTCAATCAGAATGACACCAAATCGAGCTACTGGCCAGACACCCTTTGCCCTGGTATACAGGCAAAAGCAGTTCTCCCCACCGAACTCATATATGGGTCACCTCGAGTGCTCGCTTATTATGAGCTTGAGCAAGAGCAGTTGCACCAAGATGATGCAACTCTCCTTGAGGAAGATCGTCTTCGGGCTGCTGTGCGAGCCGCTCGCTACCAGCAAGCCTTATGCCGCTACGATAGCCGCAAGGTTCATGCCCGAAGCCTTGAGGAAGGCGACCTTATTCTTCGGCGCGTTCAGTCCGCCAAGAATTCAAACAAGTTGACACCAAAGTGGGAAGGCCCTTATCGGGTAATACGAGTCACCAGGCCCGGCGCAGTCCGCCTGGAGGCCGAAGATGGCATTCCGGTGAGCAACTCCTAGAATATCAAACATGTCCGTAGGTTTTATCCGTAAGGCGCGGTTGCCGGGAGGCGCGGTTGCCAGGAGCCCCGGCAACCCCCTTTTGTACTAGCCTTGCCAGCAAGGCATGTAACCCTATGTATAGAGCCAGGCACAGACCCTGTGCATAGTCAAATAACTTTTAGTATGTACAGTTTCCTGCTAGTTCCCATGTTTATGTATATATGCATGCATGCTTGTCCAGGATATTGTGCTACTTTAGATCCTAGCAGGTACAGATGAACCACCAAGGTTTCGTGCTCCTGTTCTTCTCCTCCTTTCAGCCACAGCGGTGACGCTTTGGCAAGAGGTCGAGGAGACTACCCAGCACGACGATCCCTGGTGGATCAAATAGATAAAGTTCACCTCTTGTCCATCCATGTTCGTAATTTGTGACTTGTGCATTAGAAAACCTCGCCACTCTTTTCGAGCTTGGGTGCTCCCATCCCCAACCCGAACGTTGTTTTGGTCGGGATGGTCACAACAACCTTTGGTGAAAAGAGATTGGCAGGGGGTTCTACCATGTGTCTGTAACCCAGCAGATGTGACTCTCCGGTAGGCGCAGAGGGCACCGACAAGGTAGCTTGCCGGAAAAACTCATTTATTTTTATTAAGGAGGCATTCGCCTCCGCATGGATGTATACGTGCATGGTTTCCCGGCAAAAGCTCACCTTTTTTATTGATATGCTGATGCAAGTACAAATGTTACAGAACATGAGCATGTGCTTGGGAGATTAAATTTTCTAGAAAGTTAAGATTTGGCAAGTGCCTACAGACTGAGAAAAAGAAAAGTGCCCCGTAATCCCCGTTCTTGCCCCTTTCCTCCCAGGCACAGCAGGTGAAGACAGGGACGGGCATGGGGAATGCGTCGATGGAGAGCTTGACGAGGAAGCTCGTCGACCACCAACGCCAGAGCCAGCAGGACGCAACCACCGGCAAGGTGTGTTGCCGGGGGAGGAGGCGGAGCAGATGATGGTGCTGCCACTGATGGTCAGCTAGAGTCGGAGTCGTCGTCCTCCCGCCCATTGCTGTCGTCGTCACTGGCGCTATCCTCCTCGTCACTATCGCGCGAGGAGGAGCTTTCATTGTCGGTGGAACTCTCCATGCAGCACCCTAAGCGGATTCCTAAGCTCCTGAAGACCTTGACGGAGAGCAGGCCGTTCTCCATTAACTTAAAATGGAGAATGTGCCACTCTGACAAGCCGTGGGCGCGTGCAAAAGTTTTCCACCCGCAGCGGAGGTACATGACCTGAGGGCGGGGGAAGCCGACATCGACCCACGTGTTGTCGTTCCCGAAGCCCCTGATGTGTAGCCTAAAAGCTTGCGGTGGGTCCTGCTCCATCACCCGAGAACACGGGGTAGGGAGGCGGAGATGGGCGCACACGCGCTTGTACAGCCTGATGAAGAACTCATAAGGCTGGTCTCCGACATGGCCATCCATTGGAGGAGGGGCCGCTAGCGGAAGCGCAACCGGCGCATCGCCCCGTCCTCCTCTTCCCCGAGTATCACGTCGATCTCGGCCTCATCCCCTTCCTCTCCCCCTCATGGTTGGCTCTGCCATCGGAAGCTCCAGAGGAGGACGAACACGCTGTCAAGCAGAAGCCCTCGTCGCCGCCGTCGAAGCACCAGCACGCCCTCTCACCATGGTGAGTGGAAGAAAGATATCAAGCAGAAGGAGGAGAACAAGGCAAATGCGGAAAGGCACCATCCCTATCCCTTTTTATAGACCGGCAGGGCCGGAGCCCGGCCTCCCAGCCCAAGGGGCAGCTGCCCCGCATGACCAATGCAGCCTCCTGAAGCACATGGAATCAGGACCGACCCGCTGCCCCAATCAGTGATGCCTGGTTTCCAGCCTTAGCGTTAATGCCCATGCCCTCCGCATCCACCGCCTGCCTTTCCCAAAGCATGGGGGACACGTGGCGAGCGAAAAGAGGCGTGAGGACAGGTGGGCCGACCATTTTCCACCCCGTGTTTGTGGGGTGCGGTGTCACGCAGGCTGCGACCCGAGTCCACTTAGTAAATGAGTAGTGCCCTTGCAAATTCCTCTTTTTTAATGAGGGAAGCACGACCGCCTCTTTACTATCAACTGTGGGATGACGCAAGCATGCTGAGGCCATCCCACGCACGACCCCCACGTCACGCACTCAACACGGATCATGGGGAAGCGCAACTGGCGAAGAGATCATGGAAGTTAAGTTCCTGGCACGCATGCCCGCGCACTGCTTTCGGTCTGGCCCAACTACGCCTTGCACTCATGTGTGGCCAAGGCCCGAGGGCTCCTGTCGGTGTACAAAAGTATGGGTTCTTCTGTACCCCTTACTTGTGCGTGGGCAGTTGTGGCCACGCCTACGGCCGGGCCCGGTAGGACAGCAGAAGACAAAACAGAAAGCTACCAAGACAACACTCAAGACAGGGAACCACGGAGCAGAAGGCGAGCTGGACCTCCCCAGGCAACATCTTTGTCGGGGCAACCTACGCAGCACCAGCAAGCCCATCACCCTTGAAGCTGAGAGTTCTGACACCATCGACAATGTTTAAACCAATATTTGGGAACGCATGCATGATGGCATGCAGATCATCACGAAGATTGATGGCATGTGGGTCCACGTAGGACCAGAAGACAAAAACCGACGGCAAGACCCTTGTCGGGGACGACTGCGAGGCCCCCGGCAATCCTTGCCGGGGACGATTGCTGGGCCACGGCCAGGCCCGCGCCTAGCAAGGATTTGCCACCTCACCACCACTCCAGTGCGACAACCAGCATGCCAACTAAGCAGGCGCCTGCATGCAGCATGCAGATCTTTGTGGAGGCTCTACCACCGTGCCAACACAACAGCCAGCTAGTGAGTGAGGCACTGCATGCCTCATCAGCCTAGACGCGTTGCAAAGCAAGGAGGGGTGGCGAAGGACGGGATAGCTTCTATTGCCATCCCCGATAATGTAAGAGGGCACGTAGGCAACACATTAAATGCGTTTGTTCTATGGTGCTGAGCGATAAGCTCACACACCGTAGCTTGATTTCCACCTCCTGTGTGCCACTGTGGCAACTCCTTTACGTATAAAAGGAGGCCCAAGGCATACTGAGAGAGGATTCAGACTTTTTGGACTGTGCATGCACCGCAGCTAGTTCAAAAGCTTAAGAACACATATATCCAGACAAGCAGGACTAGGGTATTACGCATCTTTGCGGCCCGAACCTGTGTAAGATCCCCTTGTGCTGACTGCTAGACCTGCTTTTCGTGCAGCTACTCTCCCCACCCAACATAGAAGGGATTGCTGTGATCCCTGTTCATTTCTCCGACAATGGAACCGGTCTCATGTACGCGGACATGTAAGGTTCGTCCGGGCCGCATCATCCCACAATACCAACAAATCAAAATAAGACGTTGGTGGTAAGCAGTATGACTATCACCGCCCACAACTCTTTGTGTTCTACTCGTGCATATCATCTACGCATAGACCTGGCTCATGATGCCATTGTTGGGATACGTTGCATGTGAAACAAAAAATTTTCTACGTAGACGCAATGATCTATCTATGGAGATGCATAGCAACGAGGGGGGAGAGTATGTCTACGTACCATCATAGACCGTAAGCGGAAGCATTTGGCAACGCGCTTGATGTAGTCGAACTTCTTCTCGCTCTGACCGATCAAGTACCGAACGTGCGACACCTCCGAGTTCTGCACACTTTCAGCTTGGTGACATCCCTCACCTTCTGGATCCAGCAAGACATCAAGGTAATAGATGAGTTCCGTCAGCACGATGGCATGGTGATGGTGATGGTGAAGTGATCCTCGCAGGGCTTTGCCTAAGCACTACGAAAATATAACCAGGGGTGTAAACGGTGGAGGGGGTGCCGCACACGGCTAGACAATTTTCTGGTGTGTGCTAGGGGCGCCCTCCCCACATATATATAGGTGGGAGGGGGAGGGGAGAGGCCAGGATGCGCCTCAAGTAGGACTTGCTATGTCATGAGTTTGCATTGGTTTTTCCCTTGAAGAGGAAAGGGTGATGCAGCAAAGTAGTGTAAGTATTTCCCTAAGTTTTTGAGAACCAAGGTATCAATCCAGTAGGAGGCTCCTCAAAAGTCCCACACACCTAAACAAACAAACAAGAACCTCACAACCAACGCAATAAAGGGGTTGTCAATCCCTCCACGATAACTTGCAAAAGTGAGATCTGATAGAGATAATAAGATAAGATAAATATTTTTGGTATTTTTATGATATAGATTGGAAAGTAAAAGATGCAAGTAAAACTAGATGGAAAACTTATATGATAAAAGATAGACCCGGGGCCATAGGTTTCACTAGTGGCTTCTCTCAAGATAACATAAGTATTACGGTGGGTGAACAAATTACTGTCAAGCAATTGATAGAAAAGCGCATAGTTATGAGATTATCTAGGCATGATCATGTATATAGGCATCACGTCCGTGACAAGTAGACCGAAACGATTCTACATCTACTACTATTACTCCACACATCGGCCGACTCCTGCCTGCATCTAGAGTATTAAGTTCATAAAGAACAGAGTAACGCAATAAGAAAGATGACATGATATAGAGGGATAAACTCATGCAATATGGTATAAACCCCATCCTTTTATCCTCGATGGCAACAATACAATACGTGACTTGCTGCCCCTGCTGTCACTGGGAAAGGACACCGTAAGATTGAACCCAAAGCTAAGCACTTCTCCCATTGCAAGAAAGATCAATCTAGTAAGCCAAACCAAACTGATAATTCGAAGAGACTTGCAAAGATAACTTAATCACACATAAAAGAATTCAGAGAAGATTCAAATATTTCTCAAAGATAAACTTGATCATAAACCCACATTTCATCGGATCTCGACAAACACACCGCAAAAAGAGTTTACATCGAATAGATCTCCACAAGAGAGGGGGAGAACATGGTATTGAGATCCAAAAAGAGAGAAGAAGCCATCTAGCTAATAACTATGGACCCGAAGGTCTGTGTTAAACTACTCACAACTCATCGGAGGGGCTATGGTGTTGATATAGAAGCCCTCCATGGTCGATTCCCCCTCCGGCGGAGCACCGGCGAAGGCTCCAAGATGGGATCTCGAGGATACAAAAGGTTGCGGCGGTGGAAATAGTTTTTCGTGGTGCTCCTGGATGTTTTCGGGGTACGTGAATATATATAGGCAAAGGAGGTAGGTCAGGGGAGCCACGAGGGGCCCATGAGGGTGGGGGCGCGCCCACCCTCTTAGGGCGTGCAAGGCACCCTCGTGGCCTCCTCGGTTACTTCTTGACATCCACTCCAAGTCTCCTGGATTGTGTTTGTTCCAAACAGATCGCTCATGAAGGTTTCATTCCATTTGGACTCCGTTCGATATTCCTTTCCTTCAAACCACTGAAATAGGCAAAAAAACAGCAATTCGGGCTGGGCCTCCGGTTAGTAGGTTGGTCCCAAAAATGATATAAAAGTGTAGAGTAAAGCCCATAACATCCAAAACAGGTAATATAATAGCATGGAACAATCAAAAATTATAGATACGTTTGAGACGTATCAAGCATCCCCAAGCTTAATTCTTGCTCATCCTCGAGTAGGTAAATGATAAAAACAGAATTTTTGATGTGGAATGCTACCTAGCATAATTCTCAATGTAATTTTCTTTATTGTGGTATGAATGTTCAGATCCAAATAATTCAAAATAAAAGTTCATATTGACATAAGAAATAGTAATACTTCAAGCATACTTACAAAGCAATCATGTCTTCTCAAAATAACATGGCTAAAGAAAGCTATCCCTACAAAATCATATAGTCTGGCTATGCTCTATCTTCATCACACAAAGTATTTAATCATGCACAACTCCGATGACAAGCTAAGCAATTGTTTCATACTTCAGTATTCTCAAACTTTTTCAACTTTCACGCAATACGTGAGTGTGAGCCATGGACATAGCACTTTATGTGGAATAAAATGGTGGTTGTGGAGAAGACAAAAAAGGAGAAGATAGTCTCACATCAACTAGGCGTATCAACGGACTATGGAGTGGCCCATTAATAGATATCAATGTGAATGAGTAGGAATTGCCATGCAACGGATGCACCAGAGCTATAAATGTATGAAAGCTCAACAAAAGAAACTAAGTGGGTGTGCATCCAACTTGCTTGCTCATGAAGACCTAGGGCATTTTGAGGAAGCCCATCATTGTAATATACAAGCCAAGTTCTATAATGAAAAATTCCCACTAGTATATGAAAGTAACAACATAGGAGACTCTCTATCATGAAGATCATGGTGCTACTTTGAAGCACAAGTGTGGTAAAAGGATAGTAGCATTGTCCCTTCTCTCTTTTTCTCTCATTTTTTTTATTTGGTGGGCTTCTTTGGCCTCTCTTTTTTATATGGGCTTCTTTGGCCTCTTTTTTTTTGTAAAGTCCGAAGTCTCACCCGACTTGTGGGGGAATCATAGTCTTCATCATCCTTTCCTCACTATGGACAATGCTCTAATAATGAAGATCATCACACTTTTATTGATTTACAACTCAACTACAACTCAATACTTAGAACAAAATATGACTCTATGTGAATGCCTCCAGCGGTGTACCGGGATATGCAATGAATCAAGAGTGACATGTATGAAAAATTATGAAGGTGGCCTTGCCACAAATACGATGTCAACTACATGATCATGCAAAAGCAATATGACAATGATGATGCATGTCATAGTAAACAGAACGATGGAAAGTTGCATGGCAATATATCTCCGAATGGCTATGGAAATGCCATAATAGGTAGGTATGGTGGCTGTTTTGAGGAAGGTATATGGTGGGTGTATGGTGTCGGTGTCAAAACCGGCGGATCTCGGGTAGGGGGTCCTGAACTGTGCGTCTAAGGCTAATGGTAAAAGGAGGCGGGGGACACAATGTTTACCCAAGTTCGGGCCATCTCCATGGAGGTAATACCCTACTTCCTGCTTGATTGATCTTGATGATATGAGTATTACAAGAGTTGATCTACCACGAGATCGTAGAGGCTTAACCCTACAAGCTAGCCTATGATTATGATTGTTGTTATCCTACGGACTAAACCCTCCGATTTATATAGACACCAGAGGGGGATAGGGTTACACAGAGTTGGTTACAGAGAAGGGAATCTACATATCTGAAGTGCCAAGCTTGCCTTCCACACCAAGGAGAGTCCCACCCGGACACGGGACGAAGTCTTCAATCTTGTATCTTCATAGTCCAATAGTCCGGCATAAGTATATAGTCCGGCTGTCCGATGAACTCCTAATCTAGGACCCCTCAGTAGCCCCCGAACCAGGCTTCAATGACGATTAGTCCAGCATGCAGATTGTCTTAGGCATTGCAAGGCGGGTTCCCTCTCCGAATTCTCCAGAGTACCTATTGTAACGAGCAGTGTCCGATCTTCCCATTTAATGATGCACTCATCGACTTTTGTACCTCAATAGTGTCAGCCTCCACGTGTCGAGCGAATGTGAGAAGCCAGAGCATTTTTACAGTTGCCACCCTGACCATGTAAATAAATCATCTATTAAAGAGACGGGGATCCTCAGATCCAAATCACACCATCTTCCCCAAGCGAGGATTCATCAGAGCGTGCCCAAAAAACCATCCCATCATGGCCGGCCACCGCAGCCCCTCCTCTCGTCCCCATAGCACCAAGCCAGGTGATTGGGAGAAGTGTACCGTATCCTATGGCCAATTGGTGAAGTTGCAGACCCAGGGGTTTCTTCCACCTGCATATCTTGTCCCCGTTCGAGCCGGATTAGCACCTTTGACGGCGAGGAGCAAGCGGAGAGTTTTCCCAACCCATCCCGGGGGGAGCGAGTGTGCCTTGTCCCTTACTTGCTGAGGGGCGTCGGATTTCCAATCCATCCGTTCCTCCGCGGGCTCCTGGAGTATTATGGCCTCCAGCTGCACAACTTTACCCCTGCCTCCATCCTGCACATCGCAGGTTATGTCGCCCTTTGTGAGTTATTTCTGGGTTGCGAAGCTCATTTCGAGCTATGGAAGAGGTTGTTCGCCGCCCTCGCAATCGAGGGGATCAATATTCCAAGTGGGCGGAGCCTAAATATGCCGCATCGCCGGAACCGGATACCTGTCTGGCACTCCGAAGAAGACATCCGAAGATTGGCCTTCCGAGTGGTTTTATATAGAGGACATCTCCCTTCCTGACCCTATCCGAATGGGTCTTCCTGAGTTCACAAATTCCCCATTGAAGAAACGCCGTAGCTGGCGTCCTCGGAGCCCCAAGGAGGAAGATAGTAGAGAGGTCCTTCAAATGATGGGCAGGATAAAAACGCTTGCCAAATCTGGATTGACAATAATCGAGGTTATGTCAACATGCATAATGCGGGGGGTGCAGCCGCTCCAGTATCGGGGGCATCCCTTGTGGCACTTCAACGGAGAAGACGATGCCACCCACTGCAGTCGGAAAGGTCCAGACTCCGCCACCGCTCTAGCGAAAATACTGTCTGATTTCTACAAAGGAGAAGAAGAGGAGTTTATCCGTATTAAGCCACGGGATGGATTTTCCATGTACAACCCCCCTAGCTGGGTGAGCTGCTGTCCTTTACTCAACTCTATTCATTCCTGCCGTCTTTCATAACAAATATTTACCTTGCTAGTTCATAACAGGAAATGCAGAAAACTACGAAGGAGGTCCACAGCCCGCCTCCACAGCTAGAGGACCACAACCGGGCCCTCGACCCCGACTCGAAGAAGATCCGGACATATTTGTGGAGCTCGGCGACAGGGTGTTCTACCAGGCGAGATGTGACGGCACCTTGGTGGCCATCATTGCCTACTATCCAGGCTTCCTCCCTACATCACATGTAAGTAAAACAGGAGACCTATCTTCTGAAAAGGATTTACTCTTTCCACCTTACCCACCGCGCATGTATTATACTATAAAGGGGAGGCCATTGGTGCGCCATGACGAACCCGCGGCGACTCACCAACAAGGGGCGCCCAGACCGGGTAGGCTTCTAAAAAGGAAAGCAAGCAGAGACATGGCTAAGCCGCCATCGAAGACATGCTCCATGATTGTTATCTTAAAATATAACAACATCTGTTAGTGTCAAAACCGGCGGATCTCGGGTAGGGGGTCCCGAACTGTGCGTCTAGGCGGATGGTAACAGGAGACAAGGGACATGATGTTTTTACCCAGGTTCGGGCCCTCTCGATGGAGGTAAAACCCTACTCCTGCTTGATTAATATTGATGATATGGGTAGTACAAGAGTAGATCTACCACGAGATCAGAGAGGCTAAACCCTAGAAGCTAGCCTATGGTATGATTGTTGTTCGTCCTACGGACTAAAACCCTCCGTTTTATATAGGCACCGAAGAGGGTTAGGGTTACACAGAGTCGGTTACAATGGTAGGAGATCTATATATCCGTATCGCCAAGCTTGCCTTCCTCGCCAGGGAAAATCCCATTCGGACACGGGACGAAGTCTTCAATCTTGTATCTTCATAGTCCAGGAGTCCGGCCAAAGGCTATAGTCCGGCCATCCGGACACCCCCTAATCCAAGACTCCCTCAGTAGCCCCTGAACCTTCAATGACTACGAGTCCGGCACGCATATTGTCTTTGGCATTGCAAGGCGGGTTCCTCCTCCGAATACTTCATAGAAGATTTTGAACACAAGGATAGTGTCCGGCTCTGCAAAATAAGTTCCACATACCACCGTAGAGAGAATAATATTTACACAAATTCAATCTGCTGACGTATTCCGTGGCGTGACATCACACCACAGCCAAGCCTTTATTCGAATCGTTTTTACTGTCCCACCTCAGCGTGTTTAGCGAGGCGGTTTCCTTGGCACGTCTTGTCAAAGCAGAGATCGTGTCCCCTTATTCCGGGATTCTCATTAATACGGGCGCGGGTAACCCAGTCGTGCCCGTTGGCATGTCTCCTCTATCGAAGGCGAGTCTCGAACGGTCACGGGGAGGGCTCTTGGTATTCAACCTCTTTATAAAGAGACCAAGGCTCCACTCCTTTCTTTCAATCTCAATCGAATCCGCCCCTCGCCTCGAGTTCCAACATCCAAAGCTCCAGATTCAGGTGCTTCGGACCTTCGATGATGTCCGGCTCCGACCTGCAAGGCCGGTGGATGCCTTCCTCTGTTATGGAAGAAGACGTGCTAAAGCTAAGAGATGCCAGGTATCTAACCGGCGAAATTTTGCATAGGCTGCCTGCCCAAGGGCAGGTTATTCCCACTCCCAAGCCTAGTGAAAGCATGGTGTTCGCGTCTCACTTCCTTCAGGGGCTAGGCTTCCCGACGGACCCCTTCGTGAGGGGGCTCATGTTTTATTATGGGTTGGAATTTCATGACTTGGATCCGGAGTCCATCCTCCACATCTCATCGTTCATTATCGTATGGGAAGCCTTCCTCCGCATTACCCCTCACTTCGGATTGTGGCTCAAGACCTTCAAAGTGGAGCCGAAGAATGCTGATGCTCCGTGGCCCGAGGGCTCTTTTCAAGAGGAGCTCAGCCTATGGCAACAAGAGTGGTTTTATATCATAGCTCCCAGGGGCACCAAATGGGTGGCGCCACCTGCCATTCGCTCGGGTCCTCCACCGCGGCTGGCGTCAAGGGTCAATAAAGGACTTGACTGGGGGCCGTCCAAGGACGTGCCCTTGTTGCAGGGCCGCATTCAAGATCTCCTAGAGAGAGAGATCACTCTGGTCGTAGTAGCGCAGGTCATGATGATTCGTCACACGCTGCCCTGCAAACGTCGCCCCCTCCGCCTGTGGGAATTTAAACTGGAGGGACCACGAGCTCTCCAACATTTTATGGGCGTGACGCCCGTGGAGATGTACAAGCTTTTCTTCGGATCACAATTGATGTGTCCAGACTTGACCGAGGACGCAGGTCTGAGCTGCAATCGCCCGGATACTCAAGTAAGTAGCCCTATACCCGAACACGCTATCCCATATTTATCATGAATTTGCCCTCAAAGAGCTGTCCCTTGAACAGGAGTGGATAGCGAAAGCAAAGTTAATCAGGTGTCTAGCCCCCCTCCCTGAGACCACGCCGGATCCCGTGTTAACCAGGATGCTGGAGGTTGCGCCTTCGGAAGAAGGTGAAGGGGGGAACAAGGAAGCTACCGCCTCCGCGAAGGAGGTTGTCAGGAAAGGAGGGATCGAGAATCCCTCCATCCAAGGGAAGAAGAGGACCTCCTCTAAGGACCCGGGGACGATGGTCTCAAAGTGGGGGAAGAAATCTTCGTCAGAGGGTCCTGCGCTGAGAGATGCCTCGCCCGCATTATGCCCCCAAGGGGATCAGCCCTCCATCGAGCCGTAAGTAAAAAGGGGAGTTTTTTGTTAAAATAAAGGATATCCCTGCCCTATTTCTGATAAAGATAACCGAAATTTTACCTTGTAGTTCGGATCTCGGCCCTTCTCAGCAGAGCTCATCTTCAGGGGATCTTCGTCCGGAGATGATGGAGAGCGAAACGCCTCCTCCTGCCATACCGTCTTGCGAGGCGGGCGACCCTGAGGTTTCGTTGCGGAGGGTTTCTCCGAGTCCGGCGGGGCCGGAAGGCGTCAGATGTCCCTCAAAGCCTTCCACGCCCGCCTTCGAAAAGGCCATCGGACAAGTCCGGCACCACCTGGTGTACGGTCGGAGGAGCTGAAGGATCTGCTCGGGCGGGCATCTATCTCAGACAGGTTAATGGGTACGGTGATTGAAAGGATTTCATCCGCTGAGAGCGGATTGCATGAAGCCGTCAGAAGTTTACAGACAGGTTTTGAGGTACGCAAAATGATGTACCTTCTGACAGTTCCGCATATAAAATGCACCCTGTGTAGATAGTAGCCCCTGAGGCTCGGTGTGCTATCCAAAAAAAATGACAGCGCGCCGAGGATTATAATCCTAGGTATAATATGTCGCCTTCCTATGTAGGTGGCGAAGGGTCCGTGGCTAGCGGATCGATGAATTTGCCGAACTAAAGCGCAACTTGACGTGGCGGATGCCGACATCGCGCTTGTCAATAAGCGCCTTGACGAGTCACAAGGTATGCAATTTCTCCGCGGACACCGGTAAGGGAGCTTGATGCTCGTGCCTTACGACATGTATGCTTGATGCGATGGTGCCGCTGCCATGGAGAACCTTTAGGCGAGCTCGCCGAGCCAAGGAACAAAGCTAGAAAGAGTGATGCGGTTGCCTTTAAAGGCGGTCAAGAGCTAAAAGCCGAACAGGCTGCTCACTGCCGAAGCAAGAAGGAAATGGCCGAGATGGCCGTGAAGTTGAAGAATGCTGCCGACCGCTGCAAGCTTCTTGAAAAACAAGATCGAGCGGTACAGGAGGACCTAAAGAAGGCCACTACCAAGGCCAAGGATGCTCGCTTTGCGATGAAATCTATGAAGGAGGAGCTGCGTCAGGCCAGAGATATCGCGGCTGGAAAGTCCTTTCTACTACGGAGGAAATTCGTGGATCCTAAATATGCTCAGTTGGACCGGCTGTGGAGTGCGGAGGATTCTTATCTGGACTTGGCGGCAAGTGCCGCGGACACAGCCGAACACTTCCAAGATCAAAAGGATCATGAAATGGAAAAGGTTTTTTGGTCGCATTTCCATAATCCGGAGCGCCCCCTTCCATTAACCGATCGCTTGGCCGAATGGGCGGAGCTGAAGAGGTTATCTGGACTTGCCATGAAGGATGTCGTGAGTCTTTTGTGGCCGAAAAGGCCCGAGCCGAAGGGTTATTTTGGCTTGGTGCAGTAGTTCCTTGGTGCGGTGCCGCGTATCAATGCAATGAGGAGGTCGGCATGCATAGAGGGTGCGCGGATGGCTCTTGCCCGTGTCAAGACATACTGGGCGAAGATGAAGGCCACCGATGTTGCATCCCAAGATTCGGACGGAAGCCGAGTACCTGTCGAGCACTATTTTCAGGAAGTTCTGCAAGGCGCTCGTTTAATAGAGACGCAATGCTCGAAGGATATTATGTTTGAATAACATGTATTATTGTGAAACAATGTATCGATGGAATATAAAACCTTTTTATACTTGTGCCTTCAAGAATTAAAATGCCTCCTGTGCGGCCGTTAATGTATATGTGTATATAACCTGAAAGATGGCAGTCTTCGGCTTCAGCCCCCACGCATATAATGCAGGGGTGTTTGTAAAAGGCGCATTTTCACACTTGATCCAACGTCTTGGTCCTATAAAGGAGGTGGTAGCGCAGCAAACTAGGCAACTGGACTATAATGCTTTATCACTTTCACTTAGCCATAGGAGTTTGACAGTGGGGCTACTATATAGCCCCTAGGGGCACCGCGCTCACCCGAATTCGGGCGCAGAGTGCTATACCGAAATGGCCTTCGTCAATGTGGAGGAATCCTAAAGATTCTCGGCGGGTCATCAAGTGGTCGACCGCCTCACGCTATATCATGACATCGGTTTTGGCTTTCATCGAGGTGCTCGCTTTGGCGAACCGGGCACAATCGCATTAGTTCTCCGGTGCCGCTTTAGCCGATAGAGCGGAACGTAAGGCAACAAAACACAGGAGCCGGGCAAACCCAACATTTGACCAAAGTCATGATTCGGAGCTAATTCATATAAGGCCTAACTCGAGACGCCGAACACTCCTTAAGGTATTCGGTCTTTATGAAAACGGTCCGAACAACGCCCTTGGTAATAAGCCCCTGGTGTCCAGGTACGCGCAAAATTCTGACGTGGCCCATGCCAAAACGCCAGCCTCCTCCTCGGTTGTAGAAAGAAACTAGGGGATGTGTACCAACAAGAGACAGTAAAAAAGGTTTACGCAGGGTCTTAATCTGCAAAGAATCCTTGCAATGGGTCCCCACTGCACGTCTGCGCATGTGTCTCCGTTGTGCCGTATCCTGGACGGGTGTAGCACGGTGTTCATCTGTAAAAGAGAGGAACTTAGTTGAAAAAAATCATGCGAAAATGTACGTTATACTAAATAAACAAAGTACAATTCAAAAAATGAATAAAATTGAGCTTTATTGTCTCTTGTTGTACATGCGCGGAGCCTCTTGTACAGGGGTATGCGGCTAGTAAGCCCTTGTGTGTTTACGCCGGACTCGTCTAGCCGTGTCCGGGGTTTGAACGACCTATTTAGGTGCTTTGATTGGTGAAGCCGGTTTAGTGTGTGGCTATCAAGGCTGTCACACAATCTTCCGCGCTCGAGGAACGCTTGGTATTTCCCTTTAAGGAGATGATGCCTCGCGGACCAGGCATTTTAGGTATAAGGGATGCATAATGCGGTATTGCGTTAAAGCGGGCGAAAGCTTCGCGTCCCAGTAGTGCTTGGTAGCTACTTGTGAATGGGGCGAGGTGGAAGGTTAACTTTTCGCGGCGGAAGTTGTCGGGTGAGCCAAACACAACTTCTATCAGCAGAGAACCCGTACAATGGGCATATGGGCCTGGCATTACCCCTTGAAAGGAAGTGTTGCTATGGCGAATTTTGGTTGGGTCTATCCCCATTTTATGGATTGTGTCCTCGATATAGCAGGTTTAGATCACCGCCGCCGTCCATTAGGACTTGTGTAAATCGGAGTCCGCCGATTATCGGATCTAATATCAAGGCAGTCCATCCCGCATTCCGGATACTTCTAGAGTAATCATGATGGTCGATGGTGGTTGGTTTTGACAACCAGGGCGGACTCCTCCGATAGGCCGTATGGCGCGTATTCTATGGACGCCATTCTGCTTTTTCCTTTTGTCACGCAGTTAGTTTATCTGTTTTGACTTCTTGTGGGAAATCCTTTTTTCGGTGCTCGCTTGTGGGGTTCGCATCGCCCTCGCTTGGTGTGTCGAGCCCTTGTGTTCGGCGTTGAGTTTGCTGGACTGCTTGAAGACCCAACAATCTCGTGGGTATGGTTTGCGTGCTTCCCGAGTACTGTGGATTTGGCATATCTTGTCCAAGATTTTGTTTAAGTTAGATAGCTCGTCCCTGTTATCCTTAAGGGGCAGTTTTTTGTGATTCTGCCGTGAGCTTTTGAATCCGGCATTGACTGCCGTGCTCTTTGGGCTGTTTCCCTTGGTCCGGCGCTGGTCCTTGCTGCTTCGCGGTTTCCCGTTTCCATCCCTGACTTTGGATGTACTTCGATCGCTGGCACTGCATCTTGCCAGCCAGCTATCCTCTCCGCGCAAAAGCGGGTCATGAGGCTTGTTAATGCGGCCATTGTTCTTGGCTTTTCTTGGCCAAGGTGTGTGGCGAGCCATTCGTCTTGGACGTTGTGTTTGAAAGCTGCTAAGGCTTCGGCGTCCGGACAGTCGACTATTTGGTTCTTTTTAGTAAGGAATCTGTTCCAGAATTTGCGGGCTGACTCTTCGGGTTGTTGAGTTATGTGACTTAAATCGTCTGCATCCGGAGGTCGGACATAGGTCCCTTCAAAATTTGCCCGAAAAGCATCCTCGAGCTCCTCCCAACTTCCAATGGTGTTTTTGGGGAGGCTTTTGAGCCAATGCCGGGCTGGCCCTTTGAGCTTGAGGGGTAAGTATTTTATGGCGTGGAGGTCATCTCCTCTAGCCATGTGTATGTGGAGGATGTAATCCTCGATCCAAACTCCATGGTCTGTTGTTCCGTCGTATGCCTCTATGTTTACGGGCTTGAGTCCCGCTGGAAATCCATAATTCAGAACCTCATCGGTGAAACATAGGGGGTGTGCAGCACCCCTATATTTAGGTGTACCGTAATATTCGGATACTTGATGTGTTGCATTGCTTACTAGAGCTTGCTTTCTTGGCCCGTAGATAGATCTAACTGGGCCATCTTTTTGATGCGACTCCGTGTGCAGATCGCGTGCCGGCTTGTGTGCGGTGCCGTTTGCCGCTCTATGTTTGTCATGGGGTCGTCTATCCGACCGGGTGGTCTCCTTGCTTTCTGATTGTGGGGGCTCTACGGCCTCCTCATCAAATTCGGGCAGTAGTTTTCGCCGGGTAGTTTCTTGTTCGCGACTATCGCCGATTTGTCTCAGGTGTTGAGTACTTTGCTCCATCTGATTCTGAGCGCATCTTCCATTGTTTTTAGTTTCCGCTTCTGCTTTTTCAGGCTACGCGCAGTGGCGACGAGCCTTTTGTGGAGGTTCTTCTGCTCCAGCAACTTGTTCGGTGTGAGATCGTCCGGACTGTTATCTTCACTGGGGATGGGTTGTTTATCCAGATTGTCCTGTTTGGACGGTTGCTCGATAGCATGTTCGTCGTCCACCGGTTCGCCCCGCTCTATGGCTGGGTCTATATGGCTGCTATAGGATCGAAAGTATGTCTAGAGGGGGGGTGATTAGACTACTTGACAATATAAAAATTCTGCCTTTTTGGCAAAGAACAGTTTTTGGCAGATTCACAATTATGATCAAGTCAAGCATCACCCTACACATGCAATTCTAGAGTATAGGCAGCGGAAAGTAAATTGCACATGTAGTAAAGAGAGGTGGAGAAGAGCAAACGCAATTTTGGAGACGCGGTGATTTTTCTCGTGGTTCCGATAGGTGGTGCTATCGCATTTCCACGCTGATGGAGACTTCAACCCACGGAGGGTAACGGCTGCGAGAGTCCATGGAGGGCTCCACCCACGAAGGGTCCACGAAGAAGCAACCTTGTCTATTCCATCATGGCCTCACGCCCACGGAGGGCTAGCCTTACTGGGGTAGATCTTCACAGTAGGCGATCTCCTTGCCCTTACAAACTTCTTGGTTCAACTCCACATCTCGACGGAGGCTCCCAAGCGACACCTAACTAATCTAGGAGGCACCACCTCCAAAAGGTAATAGATGGTGTTGATGATGATGAACTCCTTGCTCTTGTGCTTCAAATGATAATCTCCCCAACACTCAACTCTCCTCACCGATTTGGCTGTGGTGGAAGAAAGGATTGAGTGGAAAGCAACTTGGAAGGCTAGAGATCAAGCTTCATATGGTGGGAGGGAGCAACTTGATCTCAACACAAGGGTAGGTAGTTCTCTTCTAAATGTAAGGTAGGAGTGGTAGTTCTTTCGATGGCTCTCCCACGAGTGAAGAGGGGGTGGAGGGGTATTTATAGCCTCCACACAAAATCCAACCGTTACACACATTTGACCAATCTCGTGGGACCGAAGTTGACAACTCGGTGAGACCGATAGTTCAAATAATGTGAACGTTGGGATTTTCGGTGGGACCGAAAATACAATCTCGGTTAGTCCGATTCGTGCAATGACAAGAGCATGCCAATTTCGGTGGGACCGACTTCATCATCTCGGTGACACCGATTTGATGACGTATGTTACGAAGCTTGGCAACTCAAGTTTCGTGAGACCGAAGTTCGTAATCGGAAAATCCGAAGTTTTCTAGGGTTTGGCTTTATGGCTGAGGTGGTTCATCTCGGTGTGACTGAAGTTTGGAATATCGGTGGGACCGAGATTACTTATGAGTGTATATGGCGTGAGAGTTGCCGATAGTTTAGGAGATGTATCACTAAGCACTTGAGCAACCGATCATCATCATAACCTCATCCCCTTTAATAGTATTGGCTTTCCTATGGACTCAATGTGATCTTGGATCACTAAACCAAAATGGAGTCTTGAGATTTTGCCAATGCTTGCCTTAGCATTTTGAGGGTCCACTTCTTCAGTCCTTGCCATACCCATATCACCGAACTCTCTCAAATAATTCTCAAGTAACTATTAGTTCAATGATATATATGTTGTTATTAATTACCAAAACCACCCGGGGATTAGTTGCACTTTCAGCTGCTGTCTTTGTCGAGGCGGGACTTTGAGCGGCGCTTACGTCACCGCTTTTGATCGCCGAGGGAATGATCCTCGTGGCGTCCCGTTGTTCCTCGTCGTCTCTTCCTTTAGGTGTGTCCACCATGTATACGTCGTGAGATGAGGTGGCTGTCCAGTGCCGTATAGGTGCTGGTTCATGTTTGTCTCCTACAACATCGTCCATACCGTCGATGTCTTCGGAGTCGAAGTCGAGCACGTCGTTTAAACATTCGATAGTGGCTACAAAGTGGGTGGTGGGTGGGATTCGAATTTCTTCGTCGTCCGCATCCCAACCTTGCTGACCATAGTCCGGCCAGGGCTCCCTTGATAATAAGAGAGACTTTAGTGAATTCAGGATGTCGCCAAAGGGCGAGTGCTGAAAGATGTCCGTGGTGGTGAACTCCATGATCGGCGCCCAATCGGATTCGATTGGCAGCGGCGCGGAAGGTTCGGAGTCCATAGAGGAGTCCGGCACCTTGGAGTCACGAGCTTCGCAAAGGACAAGGTTGGTGTTCGGCTCAATCGTCATAGAGATCGCAGCCCCCGAGGTGGTGTCCAGCCACCCGTCCTCGATCGGCGCAGTCGGCTCCGAGCTAAGGGTCGGAGCAGACACTTGTGCGGCCGCCAGGGCACTGTCCGGCGGCAGAGCTAGATCATGCCCGTCGTGACAGTGCGGCGCACTTGGCTGTGGCTCGATCTCGTCGAAGATCAAGTCTTCGTGAACGTCAGCCGTATAGTTCAAACTTCCAAATCTGACCGATGGCTCGGGCGAAGCTTAATCTGCTTCCGGATGGCTGCTTAATTGGCCCGCAGTGCAAAGCCGCCGAATACGAAGATCTATCCGGGGAGAAAAGTCTCACCCTGGAACGCATTGTTGTTGATGATCGAAGGAGCCATCGGGCCTAAAGATGATGACACAGAGGAACTCTCAATGAAAGCACCAATGTCGGTGTCAAAACCGGCGGATCTCGGGTAGGGGGTCCCGAACTGTGTGTCTAGGCGGATGGTAACAGGAGACAAGGGACACGATGTTTTTACCCAGGTTCGGGCCCTCTCGGCGGAGGTAAAACCCTACTCCTGCTTGATTAATATTGATGATATGGGTAGTACAAGAGTAGATCTACCACGAGATCAGAGAAGCTAAACCCTAGAAGCTAGCCTATGGTATGATTGTTGTTCTTCCTACGGACTAAAACCCTCCGGTTTATATAGGCACCGAAGAGGGTTAGGGTTACACAGAGTCGGTTACAATGGTAGGAGATCTATATATCCGTATCGCCAAGCTTGCCTTCCACGCCAAGGAAAATCCCATCGGGACATGGGACGAAGTCTTCAATCTTGTATCTTCATAGTCCAGGAGTCCGGCCAAAGGCTATATACCGGCCATCCGGACACCCCCTAATCCAGGACTCCCTCAACATCTGTTGTGTCCTGGCAAAAAGAATATTCGCCGGACTGTTTCTAGGGATCCTGCCCGTCATGCCTCTACCAGCCGGATTCCAGAACCTTCCTCGAGGGTGAAGTCTAACATGGGGACGACACCGGACGGTCCTCCTATAGAGGATTCAGATAGAATATCCTCTACAAATTCTGAGGTTCAGAGCGCTATGAATCATCAGCGTCGGCGGGCCGCACTTCGCGACCCTAGTTTTTCCGAGGAGGCTTTCAATGCCTTCAACTCGGGAGACGTGTACATCCGAGCTGCTCAAGATGGGCTTGCTAGAGCCACAGACCAGTATTTAAAGGATATATGGGTAAGCAAAATCTAATAATTATGTATATCAGTAGCCCCTGAGACTTGAAACAATTGGTACAACTGATTTAAGGATCATTGTATGAATAGGTTCTTACAGAGAAGAATACCCTTTTGTCTCAAGAGCTGGAGAAGTGTAAAGCCCAACTAAGGGCCGCAGCTGCCGAAATGGAGGTATCCAAGAAGGCCTCATCTGGTAATATTTCTCTTGATTGAGAAAAAATGTAATGTCGTGTTCCATTTAGTGTTCGGCACGTTGTAGATCTAACAATAGATTCTGCAGGCAATCCCGGAGTGAATCCCGAGATCCTACAAGAGGATGAACAAAGAGCTCAACGACAACTAGAGGCTAGCGAGCGTGTACTTACACGGGTCAGGCGAGAGAAAAATGATCTCCAGGATGCCAATACCCGGCTGGGCGTGCAATTAAAAGATGTTTGGGCCCAGCTGGCTAACTCCGTGAAGGAGAATAGGAGGCTTCACCGCGGAATTTTTAGTACATGCTCAAATGAATCTTTATATAGTTCGGTGAAGAAACTGGCTAACAGAGTTATGTCTGTAGGTATACTGACTGGTCGTCCCGAAGAGGAGATGTCCGGATCCTCAGGAGATCTTCTGCAAGAGCTTTCGCAACTGCATGAACAAGTTCAGCAGGTAATGCAGGGTGTTGCCAAGGCCTTGTGGCCATCCACCTCCCTGCCAGGAAGCATGGGGGAGCTTGTACAGCTGCTCAAGGGAGTGTGGCGGTGCTTCCGATTATGGAAGATATCTGCCAGTCGACAAGGTGCGAGGGAAGCTTGGGCCATGGTAAAAACACGGTATACCAAGCTCGATCCGAATCACATGGCCCGGGTCGGACCTGTAGGGTCAGATGGGAAAGAGATTCCCGTTAGTCTCGTATATGACCAGGTAGGATTAGCCGCAAAGTATTCCCAACGGGATTGTAGGCTAGACAGCCTGTTGGATGGCATAGAAGAAGTATGTGAGTCTAAGTGACTGTGTACTTCAATTGACATATTTTGTCCCTAGCCGGATTGTAAATCATTTGTCATGGCGGACCTTTTCGCTTTAGCCTCCGGACTCGACAGTCCGGAGTGTTTCCGAATACCCGCTCAGTTATGTAAACCGGGGTACGCGTGGAAACCAGGCGTAGGGGTCATAATTGCTTGAACAGACAAGTACCCAACTAGCTATGTTATATTACATGGATAGTAAGAAACATCTTCCAGGGAGAATAGTTCCGTTAAGGGTTCCTTTCCCTGGGTACGCATGCATTAATGTGCATGTCCGAACTGCGAGCAAAAACACAGTATATGCAACATCTGGGGGTTTGTATTGTAATAGGTAAGAAACATCTTTAGTTCACCGACCGAATATTCTCTTAAGAACGCTAGCTTTTGGCTTCACCCAGTCTGAGATACACGTTCGGAGTACCCGGAAGTAACAGTCGCAGAGGTGCTCCCCTTATGCCCTAACCGAACTAACGGGAACGTAGGGCATAAATACAGGAGCCAGGCAACCTAGCTTGGGCAAAACTTAAGTCATATCGATGCATATAATGGTGAAGAAAAGGCACATATGGGAAAGCGACACATATGCAGTGGGCGTGATGCCCGGGAGATAATTATATTAAGCTTCTGTATAAGAAGCCCCCAGGTATAGTGAGTGCGCATACTTGAGTATTTAGCGCATCAAGAGTGTGTAGTTGAGTCACAGTTAAAGCCTTAGATCCATAAAAAGAAAGAGAGAGGATATAACTAAAAAAGGCGGAGGGAAGGAGACAAACATAGAGTTCGGCACTAGGCGTAGAATCTTCGGAGTTTGGCTGCGTTCCGTGGGTTCGGCTCAAGTCGATTATCTGATGCATCATGCAGGTGGTACGCTCCTCCGGTGAGAACTTTATCAATGATGAAGGGACCCCCCCACTTGGGCTTGAGCTTGTCCTTTTTCTTCTCTGGTAGGCGTAGAACGAGTTCGCCACCGTTATAAGTTTTGGCCCGTACTTCTATGCTTTGATACCTACGAGCCGGTTGCTGATAGAATGCAGAACGGGCTTTTGCAACGTCGCGCTCCTCCTCCAGGGCATCTAAACTGTCCTGTCGATCAAGCTCGGCTTCTCTCTCTTCATACATGCGCACTCGAGGTGAGTCTTGAATGATTACGCAGGGCAATACCGCCTCTGTACCGTACACCATGAAGAATGGTGTGTATCCAGTAGTGCGATTTGCCGTGGTCCGCAACCCCCATAGTACGGAGTCGAGCTCCTCGACCCAGTGCATGTCTGATTCCTTCAGAGATCGCACTAGTCTGGGTTTGATGCCGCTCATAATAAGACCATTTGCTCGTTCGACTTGACTGTTTGTTTGGGGGTGAAAGACGGAGGCGTAATCAAGCTTAATTCCCATGTTTCCGCACCAAGTTTTCACCTCGTCGGTTGTGAAGCTGGAGCCATTATCGGTGATGATGTTTTGGGGGACACCGTAATGGTGCACGACCCCTGATATGAAGTCTATCACTGGTCCGGATTCAGCCGTTTTAACTGGTTTGGCCTCTGTTCATTTGGTGAATTTATCCACCATGACCAACAGGTATTTTTTTCTTATGGCTTCCTTTTTTAAGGGGTCCGACCATATCGAGCCCCCAGACCGCAAAGGGCCAAGTTATGAGGACTGTTTGGAGAGCAGTGGGCGGCATATGACTTTGGTTGGCAAAGAGTTGGCAACCAACGCAATGTTGGATGAGGTCTTGTGCGTCTACTCGGGCTGTCGGCCAGTAGAAACCTGTACGAAAGGCCTTACTTACACGGGCCCGAGCTGCGGCGTGTTGGCCGCCGAGTCCAGCATGAATTTCGGCCAAGAGCTGCCGCCCTTCCTCTTCGGAGAAACATCTTTGAAGTACTCCGGTAGCGCTCTCCCTCGTGGACCTTGTAGGCTTTAGAGCGCCGCACAATGCAATGTGCCTCATTTTGGTCCTCGGGGACTTCTTGCCTAATTAGGTAGGCTAAGAAGGGTTCGGTCCACGGGGCGATGACAGCCATGATTAGGTGGGCCGAAGGTGTTATTTCAGTGGCGGAACCTTCGATTATGTTAGTGTGTTCGGGATCTGGGATTGTGGTTGGATCCGGACTAGTATTGCCGGTCTTCCCTTGCCACACCACGGATGGCTTGAACAGCTTTTCCAAGAAGATGTTGGGTGGGACGGGTGTCGGTGTCAAAACAGGCGGATCTCGGGTAGGGGGTCCCGATCTATGCGTCTTAGGCTGATGGTAACAGGAAGCGAGGGACACAATGTTTACCCAGGTTCGGGCCCTCTCGATGGAGGTAAAACCCTACTTCCTGCTTGATTAATATTGATGATATGAGTAGTACAAGAGTAGATCTACCACGAGATCATAGAGGCTAAACCCTAGAAGCTATCCTATGATGATTATGATTGTGATTGTAATCGACCTTCTAAGGACCAACCTCTCCGGTTTATATAGACACCGGAGTGGGCTAGGGTTTACATGGAGTCGGTTACAAGGAAGGAAACATAATATCCGAATCGCCAAGCTTGTCTTCCACGCAAAGGAGAGTCCCATCCGGACATGGGACAGAGTCTTGAATCTTGTATCTTCACGCTCCAATAGTCCGAACGAAGTATATAGTCCGGCTGTCCGGATACCCCCTAATCCAGGACTCCCTCTGTAGCCCCTGAACCAGGCTTCAATGACGATGAGTCCGGCGCGCAGTCTTGTCTTCGGCATTGCAAGGCGGGTTCCTTCTCCGAATACTCCGAAGTAATTATCGAATACTTGAATCATGTCCGGATCTGCAAAATGATCTTCATATACCATCGTAGAGAGAATGATATTTCACAAATGCAATCTGCTGACAACTTTTTTAGACAACGTGACATGTTATTACGGTCGGGTCTTTATTCGAACCATTTTCCCACAACCAGCCACAGCGCATGTTGCGAGGCGGTTTCCTTGACACATCTTATCAAAGGAGAGATCGTGTCCCCTTATCACGGGATTCTCATCAATACGGGTATGGGTAATCCCACCGCGCCATCAATCATGGCGTTTGGGAAGTAAGCGATTCTCAACGAGTAAGTGGGGAGGCGCACCGCTTGCGGCGCCTCTATAAAGGGATAAGGGTTCCCCATTTTTACCCACGCCTTCTTCCTCCTTTGCTTCCCCTTGCCCCCTCTAGCTCCAACGCCCTAGCCCAAGTCTCCTCCGCACAGCTAAACATGTCCGGAGTAGGAGGCAAATGGGTGGCTTCCGCCGTGAAGGAGAAGCACATCGCGAATCTTCGGGCGGCCGGATACTTGGCCGCGGACATAGCGCACTGGCTACCGGACGCCGGGCAGGTCATTCCAACTCTGGAACCTCACGAGAGGGTCGTGTTTGTCGCCCACTTCATCCGTGGACTGGGATTTCCATTTCATCCCTTCGTCCGCGGGCTCATGTTCTAATACGGGCTAGATTTCCATGATCTAGCCCCAAATTTCGTCCTCAACATCTCGGCGTTTATCGTCGTGTGTGAGGCCTTCCTCCGCATCAAGCCTCACTTTGGCTTGTGGCTACAAATCTTCTGCATGAAGCCAAAGATCGTGAGCGGCCAGCAAGCAAAGTGCGGAGGGGCCATGGTGGGAAAGATGCCTAACGTCACCTGGCATAGCGGCTCCTTCGCGGAGACCATGAAAGGGTGGCAATCAGGGTGGTTCTACATCACCGAGCCGCGCGACGCCAACTGGGCGGCGGCCCCCGAGTTCCGATCCGGAACCTCCACGCGGCTCACCTCCTTGGAAAGGAAGGGCCTGGCCTGGGGCGAACCTGCAGAGCCGACCGAACTCCAGAATTGCATCAAAAATATGAAGGACAAGAACATCAAGCTCGTCAACGTGGTCCAGGTCATGCTTGTCCACCGGATTCTTCCATACCGAAGACAGGTATTCAATCTATGGGAGTTCGCCCCGGCCGAACACCAGACGCTTCGACGGCTCTACGACATGATGCACAAAGGCACATGGAAGGTGCTATTCAAGGCCTCCGAAGTACCTCCCCTCACATCCGAGGACCGCGGACTTCATGCCCCCCCCCATCCGGTGAGTTTTCTGACTACCACCGGATTCGGTTCTTCCCAATATATTCATGGG
Organism: Aegilops speltoides; assembly: GCA_021437245.1. Classification (NCBI taxonomy): domain Eukaryota; kingdom Viridiplantae; phylum Streptophyta; class Magnoliopsida; order Poales; family Poaceae; genus Aegilops; species Aegilops speltoides. The sequence goes on along the minus strand of CM038141.1, from coordinate 218,087,166 downwards.
GGAGTCTTAAGTCATTGTGTGTATTTGATCAGGATTATGTGGAGACAGCAGAGCGGATTTACTGTCCGGCTCCGCTGTCGGAAGGTCCAGCCGATGCTCCCCTGACGGAGATGCTAGTCCTGGCGCCCTACAAGGCACCGGAAAAGAAGGCCCCGGGGGCCAGAAAGGGTCTCCGGCTTAAGGTCATACCAGACGCCTCGTCCGAGGACGACGAGGCACACTCCTCCCCCGAAGGGGAGGAAGAAGAGGAAGAGGCCGCCCCATCCGGAGAGGATGGGGGACCTAGGAAGGTGGACCAGGGGGCCGGAAAAGGCCCTCAGCGCAAGGCTGTCATACCCACATCGTCCGAAGACGACGAGATAGATTCCTCCCGCGGAGGTGGGGGGAAACACGAAGAAGTTCTCCCTCCCCACACTGGAGAGGAGAATAAGAGGAAAGCCTCCCCGGAGGGGGCGGCTAGGACGTCCAAGAGGGGAAAAGCGTCCCTTCCGGACTACTCCACCACGGCCGCTCACAGTGATGAAGAGTGGCTGCCCAGGGGGAAGCCCCTTGCGAGATCGTAAGTCTCTGCACTCTATTGTACTTTAGTGCGATTTTGCTTCATAGTCTTGTTATAACGCCAAACATATATGCAGTTCGGCCAGGGCCCTTCCCGAGGTATCGTCTTCGGATGGATCCTTGAGTGATTCGGCGATGAACTCGCTCCCGACGGCCACTACTCCTCAGCCTGCGGATGACACGGAGGTGTTGTCCCAGAGGCTTCCATAGCAGGGGGAGGTGACTCTGGAGACGCCCCGAGGCGGAATTCCAGACGTTAGACGCGCGGGGTTCAAGATCCCCGTGGATCGTGTCGATGAGAGCCGCAGTAAGCCGGGCTCTCAGCCGAACACTACTCCGGAACCTTCAATGGTTTTGGACTCAGGCGGGCAGCCCCTCGTTAGGGAGGGCGAGTCGTCCGTGCCAAGGACTTCCGTCACGCCAGAGCCGTCAGATAGTCTGCTGGAAGCGCTTTGCGGCGCTTCCATGGATGACGAGCACCGTACTCTTATGAGTGCGGTGATTCAAAAGGTTCTGTCCGCCAAGAGCGAACTAACCGAAGCCTGCACCAGCCTTCTGACGGGCTTCGAGGTAAGTAAGAAATATGTAAAGTTACCACCCGATAGGTAGTAGCCCCTGATACTCTATTCGGTGTTCGGAAGGAAAAGCCAAACAGAGGATCAATTATAATCCGCAGGAGTCTAATAGTAAGTGTGTATGTCAATAAGCAGGTTGTGCTACTTGCCACTACTGTCCGCACAGCCGATGTCGCCGGACTAAAGAGGGACCTGGAGCAGGCACATGGAGAGCTCGGCCTCATGAAGAGGCAGCTCGAAGAGAACAAAGGTGAGTGATACCCCGTTCTCATATGATGAAGGATAGACAAAGTTGGTTATTCTAACGACAAAGCGTCACAATTTTGTAATAGGGGCCACCACCGAAGTGGCGTCTTTGAAGAGAGCACTGTCCGAGACCGAAGACAAAGCGGCTCTGGAGCGAAAGGAGCGCGAGAAGCAAGATGCTAGAGTGGGAGAGGTGCAACAAGAGCTCCAGGAGCTCGGCAAAAAGTTCGAGTCCTTGGAGCATGATCTTAAGATGAAAGAGACTGAGCTTGCGAAGGCCCTGCGAGTGTGAAAGACACCAAGGCCGAAGCCGAAAAGACGCAGCGGGAAATCCAGGCGGCCAAGAAGACAGCGGTGGGTAAGAAATTCTTTATGCAAAGCAAACATATGGAGGAGGCGTTTCTTTTACTTACCCGAATTCGGAGCTCTCCAGGGGCATTCGCAGATCTGCCATGCAGCGTCTCAGATGCCGTGGAGTTCTACCGTGCCGAGGAGGGGAGCTCCACGGAGAAGCTGTTCTGGTCCCAGTATGCTGGGGCCGAACACCCAATGCCTCTGAGTGACCAACTGAAGCAGTTGGTTGAACTCCACAGGGCGGCCGAAGTGGCTATGAAAGATTTCATAGTCAGGATGTGGCCTGGTGAGCCCCTTCCCACTAGCTACTTCGGCCTTATCAAGCGGATGGTAAATGTGTGTCTGCGGCTTGAAGTGATCAAGCGATCCGTTTGCATTGAGGGTGCCCGCCGGGCCTTTGCCCGTGCGAAGGTGCATTGGGGCAAGCTGGATGCGGAGAAGCTAGTGAAGGACGGGCTGCCGGAGGGCAAGGCGCATCGCTATCCCGAGAAATATTACGATGGCGTTATGAAGGGCGCTTGTCTTGTGGCCGATGAATGTACCAAGGACAAGATCTTTGAATAAATTTACCTCTGTCGTTGTTGTGATATAAAGACGAAGTTACTTGTGCTACATAGCACTGTTTGATTTAAAATATTACCTTCTGTGTAGCTGTTTATAAAATTCTGAAAGTAGGCCAGTCGTCGGCTTCTGCCCCCATGTAACTAGTACCGGGGTGTTCCTGGAAAACTCCGGATACTCTTTATCCAAATTTTTGGTCCCTTAAGGAGGTATCCGGCGCAGCGAACAAGGCAATCGGACTATGCGGCTTTATAACTTTCACTTGGCCATAGAAGTCTACCATTTTAAATTTCGGCGAATCCCCTAGAATTCGGAGGGCCGAATTGGGGCGCTATATGAAGGAAATATGCCCTAGAGGCAATAATAAAGTTATTATTTATTTCCTTATTTCATGATAAATGTTTATTATTCATGCTAGAATTGTATTAACCGGAAACATAATACATGTGTGAATACATAGACAAACATAGTGTCACTAGTATGCCTCTACTTGACTAGCTCGTTTATCAGAGATGGTTATGTTTCCTAGCCATGGACAAAAGAGTTGTCATTTGATTAGCGAGATCACATCATTAGGAGAATGATGTGATTGACTTGACCCATTCCGTTAGCTTAGCACTTGATCGTTTAGTATGTTGCTATTGCTTTCTTCATGACTTATACATGTTCTGTAACTATGAGATTATGCAACTCCGTTTACGGAGGAACACTTTGGGTACTACCAAATGTCACAACGTGAATCGGGTGATTATAAAGGAGTACTACAGGTGTCTTCGAAGGTACATGTTGAGTTGGCGTATTTCGAGATTAGGTTTTGTCACTCCGATTGTCGGAGAGGTATCTCTGGGCCCTCTCGGTAATGCACATCATTATAAGCCTTGCAAGCAATGTGACCAATGAGTTGGTTACGAGATGATGTATTACAGAACGAGTAAAGAGACTTGCCGGTGACGAGATTGAACTAGGTATTGGATACCGACGATCGAATCTCGGGCAAGTAACATACCGATGACAAAGGGAACAACGTATGTTGTTATGCGGTTTGACCGATAAAGATCTTCGTAGAATATGTAGGAGCAAATATGGGCATCCAGGTCCCGCTATTGGTTATTGACCGAGAATAGTTCTAGGTCATGTCTACATAGTTCTCGAACCCGTAGGGTCCGCAACAAGGTTTCGATGCGATGCTTATATTATGAGTTTATGAGTTTTGATGTACCGAAGGAGTTCGAGTCCCGGATGGGATCGGGACATGACGAAGAGTCTCGAAATGGTCAAGACGTAAAGATCAATATATTGGACGACTATATTCGGAGTTCGGAAAGGTTCCGAGTGATTCGGTATTTATCGAGTACTGGGAGAGTTACGGAATTCGCCGGGAGAAGTATTGGGCCTTATGGGCCATACGGGGAAGGGAGAGGGCTGCCTAGGGCAGGCAGCGCCCCCCTTGCCCTAGTCCGAATGGACTAGGGGAGGCCGCACCCCTCCTTCCTTCCCTCTCTCTTCCCTTCCTAGTCTCCTACTCCTAATACATGGAAGGTCTCCTAGTTGGACTAGGAAGGGGAATCCTACTCCGGTGGGAGTGGGACTCCCTAGGGTGCGCCATAGTAGAGGGCCGGCCCTCCCCTCCTCCACTCCTTTATATACGGGGGCAGGGGGCACCCCATGAACACACAAGTTGATCTACGGATCGTTCCTTAGCCGTGTGCGGTGCCCCCCTCCACCATATTCCACCTCGGTCATATCGTCGCGGAGTTTAGGCGAAGCCCTGCGCCGGTAGAGCATCATCATCATCACCACGCCGTCGTGCTGACGGAACTCATCCCCGAAGCTTTGCTGGATCGGAGCCCAGGGATCGTCATCGAGCTGAACGTGTGCTAAACTCGGAGGTGCCGTACGTTCGGTACTTGGATCGGTCGGATCGTGAAGACGTACGACTACATCAACCGCGTTGTCATAACGCTTCCGCTTACGGTCTACGAGGGTACGTGGACAACACTCTCCCCTCTCGTTGCTATATCATCACCATGATCTTGCGTGTGCGTAGGAATTTTTTTGAAATTACTACGTTCCCCAACAGTGGCATCCGAGCCTAGGTTTTATGCGTTGATGTTATATGCACGAGTAGAACACAAGTGAGTTGTGGACGATATAAGTCATACTGCCTACCAGCATGTCATACTTTGGTTCAGCGGTATTGTTGGATGAAGCGGCCCGGACCGACATTACGCGTACGCTTACGCGAGACTGGTTCTACCGACGTGCTTTGCACACAGGTGGCTGGCGGGTGTCAGTTTCTCCAACTTTAGTTGAACCGAGTATGGCTACGCCCGGTCCTTGCGAAGGTTAAAACGGAGTCTATTTGACAAACTATCGTTGTGGTTTTGATGCGTAGGTGAGAACGGTTCTTGTTAAGCCCTTAGCAGCCACGTAAAACTTGCAACAACAAAGTAGAAGACGTCTAACTTGTTTTTGCAGGGCATGTTGTGATGTGATATGGTCAAGACGTGATGAGATATAAGTTGTTGTATGAGATGATCATGTTTTGTTGAAGTTATCGGCAACTGGCAGAAGCCCTATGGTTGCCTCTTTGTTGCATAAGATGCAAGTGCCAAATAATTGCTTTACTTTATCGCTGTGCGATAGAAATAGTTGCAAGAGCAATAGTTGGCAAGACGACCATGTGACGACACATTGATATAGATCAAGATGATGAAGATCATGGTGTCGTGCCGGTGACGATAGAGATCATGACAGTACTTTGGAGATGGAGATCAAAGGCGCAAGATGATCATGGCCATATCATGTCACATATTTTGATTGCATATGATGTTTATCTGTTATACATCTTATTCTGTTTGTTTGACGGTAGCATTTTAAGATGATCTCTCACTAATTATCAAGAAGTGTTCTCCCGAGTATGCACCGTCACGAAAGTTCTTCGTCTTTGAGACACCACGTGATGATCGGGTGTGATAGGCTCTACGTTCAAATACAACGGGTGCAAAACAGTTGCACACGCGAATACTCAGTTATACTTGACGAGCCTAGCATATACAGATATGGCCTCGAACACGGAGACCGAAAGGTCGGCGTGAATCATATAGTAGATATGATCAACATAGTGATGTTCACCATTGAAACTACTCCATCTCACGTGATGATCGGACACGGTTTAGTTGATTTGGATCACGTGATCACTTAGATGACTAGAGAGATGTCTGTCTAAGTGGGAGTTCTTAAGTCATATGATTAATTGAACTTTAATTTATCATGAACTTAGTCCTGGTAGTATTTTGCAAATTATGTTGTAGATCAATAGCTTGCGTTGTTGCTTTCATATGTTTATTTTGATATGTTCCTAGAGAAAACTGTGTTGAAAGATGTTAGTAGCAATGATGCGGATTGGATCCATGATCTGAGGTTTATCCTCATTGCTGCGCAGAAGAATTATGTCCTTGATGCACCGCTAGGTGACAGACCTATTTGGATGAAACAACAAATTCGTCCAGACTCTTGGTAGAGTCTAGAAGACCACGCCGGCACGAATCTCCGCAATTACTTGTTCGGATTTTACATATTGATCATTTTGCTGTTTTGACTGCATCATTTGGTGTAACTGGTTATTCTTTGCCTTGGGATCAAATTGGCATTAACAGAAATTTTGGACTAGTAATTAGTCCAAAAAATACTACTAATTCGTTTGGCTAGCTCAATATGATGACTACTTGATAGTTTAGTGCACCATACTTAACGGCTTAGAATCGGGACTTCAAGGATGTTTTGAACGTCATGGACCTTATGAGATGTTCCAGAAATTGAAGTTGATATTTCAAGCAAATACCCGAGTTGAGAGATATGAAGTCTCCAACAAGTTCTATAGCTAAAATATGGAGGAGAATCGCTCAACTAGTGAGCATGTGCTCAGATTATGCAGGTACTTCAATCACTTGAATCAAGTGGGAGTTAATCTTCGAGATAAGATAGTGATTGATGAGAATTCTCTAGTCACCATCACCAAGTTAGTAGAACTTCGTGATGAACTATAGTATGCAAGGGATGATGAAAACGATTCCCGAGCTCTTCGTGATGTTGAAATCGACGAAGGTAGAAATCAAGAAAGAGCATCAAGTGTTGATGATTGACAAGACCACTAGTTTCAAGAAAAGGGCAAAGGAAAGAAAGGGAACTTCAAGTGGAAAGACAAGCAAGTTGTCACTCCGTGAAGAAGACCAAAGCTGGACCAAAGCCTGAAACCGAGTGCTTACCTTTGCAAAGAAATGGTCCTTTGGAAGCGGAAATGCCCTGAATATTTGGTGGATAAGAAGGATGGCAAAGTGAACAAGGGTATATTTGATATATAGGTGTTTGATGTGTGCCTTACTAGTGTTTATAGTAGTCCCTGAGTATTTGATACTTGTTCGATTGCTAAGATTAGTAACTCGAAACAGGAGTTACATAATAAACAGAGACTAGTTGAGGGGAAGTGACGATGAGTGTTGGAAATAGTTCCAAGATTGATATGATCATCATCACACACTCCCTATATATTTTCGAGATTGGTGTTAAACCTAAATAAATGTTATTTAGCGTTTGTGTTGAGCATGAATATGATTTGATCATGTTTATTGCGATACGGTTATTCATTTGAAGTTAAAGAATAATTGTTATTCTGTTTACATGAATAAGACCTTCGATGGTTATACACCCAATGAAAATAGTTTGTTGGATCTTGATCGTAGTGATACACATATTCATAATATTGATGCCAAAAGATGCAAAGTTAATAATGATAGTGCAACTTATTTGTGGCAATTTGCCGTTTGGGTCATATCGATGTAAAGCGCATGAAGAAACTCCATAAAGATGGATTTTGGAATCACTTGTTATGAATCATTTGATGCTTGCGAACCGTGCCTTTTGGGCAATATGACTAAAACTCCGTTCTCGGAACAATGGAGCGAGCTCTTGACTTGTTGGAAATAATACATCTTGATGTATGCGACCAATGAGTATGAAGGCTCGTGGCAAGTATCGTTATTTTCGACCTTCACAAGATGATTTGAGCGGATATGGGTATATCTACTTGATGAAACAGAAGTCTGAAATAGTTGAAAGGTTCAAAGAATTTCAGAGTGAAGTGGAAAAATCATCGTAACAAGAAAATAAAGTTTCTGCGATCTGATCGCGGAGACGAATATTTGAGTTACGAGTTTGGTCTTCAATTAAAACAATGTGGAATAGTTTCACAGCTCACGCCACCTGGAACATTACACGTTATGGTGTGTCCGAACGTCATAACCGCACTTTAATGGATATGGTGTGATCTATGATGTCTCTTACTGATTTACCACTATTGTTTTGGGCTTATGCATTAGAGACAGCTACATTCACGTTAAAAGGGCACCATCTAAATCCGTTGAGACGACACCGTGGTTTAGCAGTAAACCTAAGTTGTCGTTTCTTAAAGTTTGGGGCTGCGATGCTTATTTGAAAAAGGTTTTCAACCTGATAAGCTCAAACCCAAATCGGAGAAGTGCGTCTTCATAGAATACCCAAAGGAAACTGTTGGGTACTCCTTCTATCACAGATCCGAAGGCAAAACATTCGTTGCTAAGAATGGATCCTTTCTAGAGAAGGAGTTTCTCTCGAAAGAAGTGAGTGGGAGGAAAGTAGAGCTTGATAAGGTAATTTGTACCTTCTCCAGAATTGGAAAGTAGTTCATCACGGAAATCAGTTCCACTGATTCCTACACCAATTAGTGAGGAAGCTAATGATGATGATCATGAAACTTGAGATCAAGTTACTCTGAACCTCGTGGGTCTTCGAGTAAGATCCGCACTGAGTGGTGTAGTAATCATGTTCGGAAGTCATGTTACTAGACCATGATGAACCTACGAACTATGAGGAAGCGATGATGAGCCCAAATTCATGCGAAATGGCTTGAGGCCATAAAATCTGAGATATGATCCATGTATGAGAACAAAGTATGGACTTTGATTGACTTGCTCGATGATCGACAAGCCATGTTAAATAAATGGATCTTCAAGAGGAAGGCGGACATCGATAGTAGTGTTACTATCCACTAAGCTCGACTTGTTGCAAAAGGTTTTCAACAAGTTCAAGGGGTTGAATCGATGAGATTTTCTCACTCGTATCGATGCATAAGTCTGTCGAATCATGTTAGCAATTGCCACATTTTATGAAATCCGGCAAATGGATGTCAAAACTGCATTCCTTAATGGATTTATTAAAGAAGAGTTGTATATGATGCAACGAAAGGTTTTGTCAATCCTAAAGGTGCTAATAAAATGTGCAAGCTCCAGCGATCCATCTATGGACTGGTGCAAGCATCTCGGAGTTGGAATATACGCTTTGATAAGTTGATCAAAGCATTTAGTTTTATATGGACTTACGATGAAGCTGTATTTACAATAAAGTGAGTGGGAGCACTACTGCCTTTACGATTAGTATATGTGAGTGACATATTGTTGATCGAAATGATGTAGAATTTTACGCAAAGCATAAAGGAGTGTTTTAAAGGAGTTCTTTAAAAGAAAAGACCTCGATAAAAGCTACTTACATATTGAGCATCAAGATCTATTGAGATAGATCAAGGCGGCTTGATAAGATTTTCAATGAGTACATACCTTGGCAAGATTTTGAAATAGTTCAAAATGGAACAGTCAAAGAAAGAGTTCTTGCCTGTGTTGCAAAGGTATGAAATTGAGTAAGACTCAAATCCCGACCACAGCAAAAAAAATAGAAAGAGAATGAAAAGTCATTCCCTATGCCTCAGTCATAGGTTCTATAAAGTATGCTATACTATGTACCAGACCTATTGTATACCTTGCTCTGAATTTGGCAAGGGAGTACAATAGTGATCTAGGAGTAGACATTGGTCAAGAATATCCTTAGTAAGGACTAAGGAGATGTTTCTCGATTATGGAGGTGATAAAAGAGTTTGTTCTAAAAGTTACATCAGTGCAAACTTTTACACTGATCCAGATGACTCAAAGTCTCAACCTAGATACATATTGAAAGTGGGAGCAAATAGCTAGAGTAACTCCATGCAGAGCATTGTGGACATAAAATATTTGCAAAGTGCATACGGCTCTGGATGTGACAGACCCGTTGACTAAGCTTCTCTCACGAGCAAAACATGATCACACCTTAGTACTCTTTGGGTGTTAATCACATAGCGATGTGAACTAGATTATTGACTCTAGTAAACCCTTTGAATGTTGGTCACATGATGATGTGAACTATGGGTGTTAATCATATACAGATATGAATATTGGTGTTAAATCACATGGCGATGTGAACAAGATTATTGACTCTAGTGCAAGTGGGAGGCTGAAGGAAATATGCCCTAGAGGCAATAATAAAGTTATTATTTATTTCCTTATTTCATGATAAATGTTTATTATTCATGCTAGAATTGTATTAACCGGAAACATAATACATGTGTGAATACATAGACAAACATAGTGTCACTAGTATGCCTCTACTTGACTAGCTCGTTTATCAGAGATGGTTATGTTTCCTAGCCATGGACAAAAGAGTTGTCATTTGATTAACGAGATCACATCATTAGGAGAATGATGTGATTGACTTGACCCATTCCGTTAGCTTAGCACTTGATCGTTTAGTATGTTGCTATTGCTTTCTTCATGCCTTATACATGTTCCTGTAACTATGAATGAGATTATGCAACTCCCGTTTACCGGAGGAACACTTTGGGTACTACCAAACGTCACAACGTAACTGGGTGATTATAAAGGAGTACTACAGGTGTCTCCGAAGGTACATGTTGAGTTGGCGTATTTCGAGATTAGGTTTTGTCACTCCGATTGTCGGAGAGGTATCTCTGGGCCCTCTCGGTAATGCACATCATTATAAGCCTTGCAAGCAATGTGATCAATGAGTTGGTTACAAGATGATGTATTACAGAACGAGTAAAGAGACTTGCCGGTGACGAGATTGAACTAGGTATTGGATACCGACGATCGAATCTCGGGCAAGTAACATACCGATGACAAAGGGAACAACGTATGTTGTTATGCGGTTTGACCGATAAAGATCTTCGTAGAATATGTAGGAGCAAATATCGGCATCCAGGTCCCGCTATTGGTTATTGACCGAGAATAGTTCTAGGTCATGTCTACATAGTTCTCGAACCCGTAGGGTCCGCAACAAGGTTTCGATGATGGTTATATTATGAGTTTATGAGTTTTGATGTACCGAAGGAGTTCGGAGTCCCGGATGAGATCGGGGACATGACGAGGAGTCTCGAAATGGTCAAGACGTAAAGATCGATATATTGGACGACTATATTCGGAGTTCGGAAAGGTTCCGAGTGATTCGGGTATTTATCGGAGTACCGGAGAGTTACGGAAATTCGCCGGGGAGAAGTATTGGGCCTTATGGGCCATACGGGAAAGAGAGAGGGGCTGCCTAGGGCAGGCCGCGCGCCCCCCCTTGCCCTAGTCCGAATTGGACTAGGGGAAGGGGCCGCACCCCCTCCTTCCTTCCCTTCTCTCTTCCCCTTCCTAGTCTCCTACTCCTAATACATGGAAGGTCTCCTAGTTGGACTAGGAAAGGGGGAATCCTACTCCCGGTGGGAGTAGGACTCCCTAGGGCGCGCCATAGTAGAGGGCCGGCCCTCCCCTCCTCCACTCCTTTATATACGGGGGCAGGGGCACCCCATGAACACACAAGTTGATCTACGGATCGTTCCTTAGCCGTGTGCGGTGCCCCCCTCCACCATATTCCACCTCGGTCATATCATCGCGGAGTTTAGGCGAAGCCTGCCGATACATCATCATCATCATCACCACGCCGTCGTCTTGTGGAACTCATCCCAGCTTTGCTGGATCGGAGCCGGGGATCGTCATCGAGCTGAGCGTGTGCTGAACTCGGAGGTGCCGTCGTTCGGTACTTGGATCGGTCGGATCGTGAAGACGTCGACTACATCAACAGCGTTGTCATAACGCTTCCGCTTACGGTCTATGAGGGTACGTGGATAACACTCTCCCCTCTCGTTGCTATATCATCACCATGATCTTGCGTGTGCGTAGGAATTTTTTTTTGAAATTACTACGTTCCCCAACACTATATACGCCTAAATCGGACGAGGCCGATTCATCGCCTAAAGCGGAAAAAATCTTTAAGGATTTTAAGACCTCTCGAACAGCGACCAGCTCTCGCCGCATCATGCCGGTCAGTTTTCGGCTTTCTCTACTGAGGTGCTCTTCCGGAAGAACCGGGACAGAATCGCAGTAGTTCTCCCTGCGCTACCTTAGCCGATATAACGGAACATAAGGTACCAAAACAAGGGAGCAGGGCAAACCTAACTATTGACCCAAGACGTGATTCGGAGCTGATGCATATAGTGTTATAAGTTCGGGGTGCCGCACTGATGAAAGTGTTCACACTTGTTTTGCCGTATTATGAGGCGCCATGTGAAGCCCCTGGCAAACTAATCGTACCAAGGTGTACGGATGCAATATTAAATAAATGTTTGCAAGAAAAATGCGCAAACAAGAATAATAAGCTGACGCTATATATTATCTCCCATTGAATAATACGTTTAAGCATATGTTTACAATGGTTGCGTTTTAAGCAGAAGTAAATAGGACTATTCAACATGTCCTATCCAAGGGCAGGCTGCATGTAGGTATATAAAACAAGTATAACGATCATGAACAGATTCCACCTAGGTATTTCCTTTTGTGTGTAAAGCCTATTGCCTCATTGGTCTTCCCTCCTGTGTAAGTCCGACAATCCGGCTCTTCTGAAGAGGCTGCACTAAAGCAGTGTCCTGAAAGATAAAAATGGAGGGTTATGAAGGTATGTTCCGGTTATACCGCACTATTGACTGTTGCGCCTCCGCCTATGCCCATGGTATTTCAAGTGCGTAATTGTGTACGCGTGGCACGAATGCTGCTTTGCTGGGGCTTGAGCGGAGGCCGGACTGCTAGTCACGCTCTTGGCGTGCCTGGTGGTCCTGTTGCGGGGTGCTCTGGACTCGCTTGACGGTGCTCGAGGTTGCCGTCGCCAGATTGGTGGTTTGTCGGAGGAGGCCGCATTGTACTTCCGCCATGAGGGCTACAGTATGCTCTTCTGTACGGAGAGAGCAGTCCATATTTCCGTTGACTGTTATGACCCCGCGCAGTCCCGGCATCTTAAGCTTGAGGTATGCATAGTGTGGTACCGCATTGAATCTAGTGAATGCGGTTCGTCCCAGTAGTGCGTGGTAACCACTACAAAAAGGGACGATATCGAAGATTAACTCTTCGCTTCAGAAATTATCCGGATATCTGAAGACCACTTCCAGTGTTATAGAGCCCGTGCAGCGGGCCTCTACTCCAGGAATTACACCTTTGAAGGTGGTTTTGGTGGGCTTGATCCTTGAAGGGTCGATGCCCGTTTTGCGCACTGTGTCCTGATAGAGCAGGTTCGGGCTGCTGCCGCCGTCCATAAGGACTCGCGTGAGGTGGAATCCGTCGATAATTGGGTTAGGACCAATGCGGCTGAGCCGCCATGACAGATGCAGGTAGGGTGATCCCTACGATCAAAGGTGATCGGACAAGCTGACCATGGGTTGAATTTGGGGGCGACTGGCTCCATCGCATAGATGTCCCGTAGTACTCGCTTTCATTCCCGCTTGGGAATGTGGGTGGCGTAGATCATGTTGACCGTTTTTACCTGGGGAGGAAATTTCTTCTGTCCCCCCGTGTTCGGACGGCGGGGCTCCTCATCATTGTCACTGTGCAGCCCCTAGTCCTTGTGTTCAGTGTTTATTTTACCGGCCTGTTTGAACACCCAGCAGTCTCTATTAGTGTGGTTTGCTGGTTTGTCCGGGGTGCCACGAATTTGGCACGAGCGTTCCAGTATACGGTCCAGACTGGACGGTCCCTGATTGTTTCTTTTGAACGGCTTCTTACGCTGACCGGGCTTGGATCCGCTGAATCCGGCGTTGACTGTCATGTCTTCAGTGTTGTCGTCGTTGTTCCGTCGCTTACGTCTGTTGCGCCGTGGCTTGCCGTTATTATCGCGGACATCCGAAGTGCCAGAATGTGGTGTAGTGCTACTGCGAGCCAACCAGCTCTCCTCGCCCGCGCAAAAGCGGGTCATTGGTGTTGTGAGAGCTGCCATGGACTTGGGTTTTTCCTGGCCGAGGTGTCGGGCGGCCACTCGTCACGGATATTATGCTTAAAAGCCGCTAGGGCTTCGGCGTCCGGACAGTCGACTATTTGGTTCTTTTTAGTTAGGAACCGAATCAAGAATTTCCTGGCTGACTCTCCGGGCTGTTGAGTAATGTGGCTCAAATCATCGGGGTCCGGTGGTCGCACGTATGTTCCCTGGAAGTTGTCGAGAAACGCGTCTTCCAGGTTTTCCCAACTGCCAATGGAATTTGCAGGCAGGCTGTTTAGCCAGTGTCGGGCGGGTCCTTTGAGCTTAAGGGGAAGATACTTGATGGCGTGTAGATCATCTCCGCGCGGCCATGTGAATGTAGAGAAGGAAATCTTCGATCCATACTACGGGGTCTGTTGTGCCATCGTATGATTCAATGTTTACGGGTTTGAACCCTTCTGGGAATTTATGATCAATCACTTGGTCAGTGAAGCAGAGGGGGTGTGCAGCGCCTCTGTGCCGGGCTATGTGGCTACGCAGTTCGAATTGGTCCGGGTGACTGTGTTTGGCCCGGCCGGATTTGTTGTTAGTGTATCCGGCGTGACGGTCATCGTCGCGTGTTGGGGCGCGCCCCCGTGATCCGTAGATCGATCTTGGCTGTCCAGCTTTGTTTTCCAGTATATCTTGCAGGTCTTGCCTGTTGCCCCGGGCCATAGTGTATTGGTGTGGGGGTACGTGTCAGATTTCGGGTTCCGGCAGACCCTCAAGGTTCGAACTCTGGGGTGCGCGCGGAGATCACACCTACTACCTACCCGTGTCTCGTCGCCTCGCAAGAATCTAAACTACACGAAGAACAACACAAAGGACACGAGGTTTATACTGGTTCGGCCCACCATTGTGACGTAACACCCTACTCCAGTGTGTGGTGTGGTGGATTGCCTCTGGGGCTGATGATGGATAGTACAAGGGAAGAACAGCCTCTCGAGGGTCTGTTCTTGGCTGGTGCGATAAACTGCTAGGGAGAGTTCAATCGCTTCTCTCTCTCTCTCTCTTGCCTCTCTTTAGGTGTCTCTTGCTGTTCCCCCGGTCCCTTTGCCTGTGGGTGGCTAGTCCTATTTATAGGTGGAGGCCCTGGGCCTCTTCCTAAAAATTGAGCGGGAAGGGTGCCAACAATTGGCCATCTCGAAGGGGAACATCTAGTACACTTATCCTGACTAAAGTTGGTCTTCGGCTGCCAAAGATCCTGACGGTGATGCCGGCTTGGGCTCCACGATGACCTCCATCCTGCCGCCCTACTGGTCTTGGTCTTGTTGCACCGAAATGGTTGCCTTTGCTTGATACTCTCGCCTACGCTTGCCCCCTTTACACCAAAGAGGAAACAAGGACTCTGCGCGGGCTAGCACCCGCCTGGCCTCGGTTGTCATGGCTTGCGTCACGGGCGCCTCGTGAGGTACCCAGCCTTGATCTCTCCGCCTCCTCGCAAGCCAGCCTGGCGAGGCTGTGCCTGACGAAGCCTCCTGTCATCCGCCCCGCGACGGTCTTGAGCATGCGTTGATGAAGGTGGGCCGTGGTGGGCCACTCCCTTTGCCACGCCGCAGGCAGGCAAGTCTGGGTACCTCTGTTCCCAGAATGCCGACAGTAGCCCCCGAGCCCAAGGCGCGCCCAGAATTGGCTTAGCAGGGATGCGAAGGGGCGAGTACAAAGTGCCGCAGGTCCCATCAGCCTGCGGCCTCGGGCGCCGCGTGGCGGTTGATTGGATGTGGGCGTCGCTGCTCCCCCACGATGCCTCGGCATCTGCACGAATTGACAAGTCCCTGCATTACCTGTGATCGTGGAGGCCGGCGGTTGGCCTCCCCCGGCTATATGTACGGAACGGCGCGGCCCTTTCCAGTTCATCCTTCTTGCTACTCTCCGTATTCCTCTTTGTCCTCGCTCCTTCCTACGCCAGTGGCGCCGATCCGTCGATTTTCTACCGAAGAGAAGGGGAAGCCCCCCCGAGAGGATCCTGTCCCGCTTCCTCCAAAGAAACAGCTCGCCTCTTGCCGCGGAGAAGGGGGTGCTTGGCAGGAGGTGTCGAGGCCATGGTTTGAGCGGCCGCCGCCTGGGTTCCCGTTGCACTTGTATGCCCGGATCGAGGGTCCTGAAGGCGCAGGTGCCGAGCGGCACCACCAGAGGCGCCGTCGCCGCCGGCGGATCATGGCGGTGCGCGTCGTTCCTCCTGGAGTTCACACTGAGGGCTCCTCTCGCGAGCTCGTGCTTCACGCCGCCATGCCTCCTCGGTCTTGGATTCGCCTCCCTCCTTCTTTCGCCTTCGAGATCCCATCGAGGGGGCCTACCGAGCTTTGGCTACAGCATGCTGACTGCAGTACCCCTGCGACCGGAGCGGAGGTCGAGGTCGTCGCTCCGGGCAAGGTCTATATGACCCGTGGCTAGGGCGAGATCGCCCGGGTCTACAGGACAGGTGGCGCCCTCGTAATCCACCTTGAGTTCGACGGCGCCTCCCTGATGTTCTTCAAGGTCTTCGATGCGGAGGGACGCCGGCTGGAGTACTGCCCTGAGAAAGGCGGCCGGGGCCCTGCCGTGGCGAGGACTAGGCTCGCCAATCGTACCCCGAGCATCTCCTCAGGCAGCGGAGGTGCAGGAGGATCCAGTGACACCGCCGAGCCCTTCGTGACTCTGGAGACGAGCGACGACAGCTACGAGCCCCCGAGCTTGTGCGCTCTCGGAGTAGGGCGGGCTCGTCAGGACGCCGTCGCCATTGATCTGTATGGGGTTGGCGCCGGTGCCTGACGGCCCACTGTTGATGATGGCGTCTCCTGCGGAGGTGCGTGCAGTCAGTGCTCTTTAGGATTTGCTCCTTTTGTTCCCTGCGAGGAATCAAAGATTGCACCCCATGGGGGTTTGTAAGGTGCTTGTAGTTCCATTTGTTAATATGATCCTTATCGTGAAATGGTGTGAGGTGCTCGTCCCGTCCTAGCATAGTCCCTCCTTTCGAACCTCGCGAGGGCTTGATACTCTGCGCTGACAGGTCCCGGTCCCAAGGCAGGCTTCAGCCGTCGCTGGTATGCCAGGTCGCGATGCCGTGGTCAAGGCTAGGAGGTGAGCGGCCCGGGGTCCAGTAAGAGCCCCTAAGTCGCGATGCTCAGGAGGTCCCCTTTAGCGCTCAAGCAGCCATCGTTCGGTGAGAAAGGAGCGCGACGTTGCCAAAACGGGACTGCATCAGGTGCGAGGTTGGTGCTGCGTTAGCCAGTATGTCCGGAGATGACCTATCTCGAGGGTTAGAAGCCACTCCTTGGCGCGGCACCAGGCCCACGCTTTGGCAGCTGAGGAGTTGCCTGGCGAGGTCCCCACGCGCTTCTTCCCTCTCGCCTTTGCTCCCCTTTGTGCTCTACATCCTCAAGTCCCGGCCCTCAAGCGAGCTTAGCCGTCGCTAGTATGCCAGGTCACAATGCCGTGGACAAGGCCAGAAGGTGAGGGCTGGAGAGCCAGTAAGAGCCCATGAGTCGCGATGCTCAGGTACCCCCCCCCCCTTTTAACGTGCAAGTGGTTCGCGCGGGCGAGAGTGAAGGAGACGCTGCGAAGGCCTCGCCCGACGCTGCTCCTCAAAGAGATCCTGCGAGCTCATCACAAGAAAACGAGAGTTTGCCATTACAGTTGTCAGCCAGCTGCTGGTTGCTCTGGAAGGGTGAGAGGCACTGAAGGCTTGGTGAGGTGGCGCCTTGCGGGGTTGCCGCGGCCAGAGCTCAGCCATTCAGGTTTACCGACATTGCAGGGATGGACCCATGCACAAGCGTCGTGCCTTAGGGAGCAGCCCCATCAGTTGGTGCCAATCGAGCGGGCGATTAAGTCAAGCACGTTAATCATGAAGGAGCAGATCCAATTAGATAGGCGTAGAAAGAGGCGAACGCCGCTGGGTCGGACCCGAGTGACTTGGGGATAATGCAGCCCGAGGGGCGCCCCCGATAAAGTAAGTTAAAAACATGAACTAAAAGGATACATGCCGCAGGGACGGACCCACGTGGCCTTGGAATGAGCAGCCCTGGGGGGCGCTCCCAGCTGAAAATGAACTCGAAGGATGTCACCTGATGATGTTGAAGATGAAAGGATGCTGAAGTAGCGAACGGCGTGCGCTGCGGAAGCCGATCTTCACGAGCCCCCAGGCCCAGGAGCCTCGGGAGGCTCCGGAGGCGCTGGCGACTCCTCGCGGACCATCTCCATCTCCGCCAGGACTGTGGAATGCTTGGCCGCTTGATCCTCCAGGATGCTCCTCATGAGGCGCTGACGCACAGCAGCCGCGTTCGGCAGGCCGTAAGGCATGTGAACATAGCTGTGGGCTGGACCTTCGCAGCGTCCCACGCGTGAGGGCCAGAATCACTTCAAAGAGGCAGCTCGATTGAGTCCTGGTATGTCGATGCAGACGCGGAGCCCACCATCCTCGCCTGGGTGGGGAGCTACGGCGGGTAAGCGGCGGCTGCCACTCATGACTCTTGACTCCTGCAGCTCCTGAATGATCTCGCTGACGAACTCCTGAGGGTTTGGCCCTCCTTGCCTTGCCCCTTCCTGCGGGAAACGTGTTTTGAAACACGCCTCCAAGTGGTCCCCAGCGCCTCCCTCGTGATCTTAGCAAAGTCGATGGCCCTCCAGGAGAGAGCCCCCAAGCCTTGCTCGAAGAGGGCGTCGGGCGTGCCTTCCTATGCGACGGAAGAAGGCACCCCCTGAACAGGCGCAGACCCTGAGGGGCCTGCCTCCCGAGGGGTCGGACCAGGCGATGTCTTCTTCTTCTTAGGGACAGCCTCGGGAAGCCTCTCGCTCCTGTGATCTGGGTCTTCAATTGACGCGGCTTGAAAAGCACGTTCCAGAGAACACATAATGTCTCTCTCTTCACAAGGCACCGTGATGACTCCACGGCTTCCTGGCATCTTGAGGACATTGTAGCCGTGATGAGTCACGGCCATAAACTTGGCCAGGGCTGGGTACCCGAGGATGGCATTGTACGGCAGGCGAATGTGAGCGACGTCGAAGTCGATGAGCTCGGTGCGGTAGTTGTCGCGCTTCCCTAAGGTGACAGGAAGGCGGACCTGCCCTATCGGAACCGTGGAACCATCGGTGACTCCTAAGAAAGGCTTGGTTGGCTGCATCTGATTGTATGGCACTTGGAGATTGTTGAACGTCTCGACGGATAGGAGATTGAGCCCTGCTCCACCATCAGTGAGGGTCCTGGTAACCTGCACATTGCTGATGATTGGGGAACAAAGCATCGGGGGGACTCCGGCTGTGGCCGTGCACTTGAGCTGATCCGTTGAGCTGAACGTGATGGCGCACGCTAACCACCTGAGAGGGCGTGTGGCCTCAAGCTTGGGGAGGACTGCATTCACTTCACGAGCAAACTGCTTGAAGCTCTGTTGAGAGGCGGGGCCCCGGCGCCGCCCAAGATCTGGCGATTGCAGCGGCTCTGGAAGCCTCCAGCCCCCTCGTCCTGATGATGGTCTTCATTCCTCCTCGGCTGTGGTGGCAGAGGAGGGAGGCCCTGTTGCCTTGCGGGTGATCCTCGCGAGGCTGATCCCTCCAACCTCCCTCGCGAGGCGGGTCCCTCCAACCTCCCTCGCGAGGCGGGTCCCTCCAACCTCCCTCACGAGGCTGGTCCTACCAGCGGTCCTCGCGAGGTCGGTCACGCCACCCTTGTCGAGGGCCACGGTCTTCCCAATGTCCTCCACCTCTTCCTCCTCCTCGGCCATAGCCCCTGTCGCTGCGCTCGGGGCGTCGGCCGGCACGCACATCCCGCACGGCCCTGAGCTCTTGGCATTCGTTGGTGTTGTGGGTGTGGAGGTCATGGTACACGCAGTACCGGCTGCACTTGGATGACTTAGGCTGATCCCTGCCTTGCTTGGTGTCCGGCTCTACCGCAAGCACAGCAGCCCCCTTGCGCTTCACGTCCTTGACCTTGGGCTTCTTCCCTTCTGGGTCGGCAGCTGGCAGCTCAAGGAGGGAAAGGCGCCCTTCCTCAGCCCTAGCGCACTTGGTCGCCAAACTGAACAACTCCAGGGAGGTGCTCAGGTCCTCATGGATCACGAGCTCCTCCATCTTGACGTCACGCACGCCGTCGGAGAAGGCTGAGATGATGGCCTCCTCAGACACCTTGGGGATCTTAAGGCGAGCGTTGTTGAAACGCTGGATGAACTTCTGCAGGGTTTCTCCCGGCTGCTGCTTGATGCGGTGCAAGTTGCTCATGGCTGGGGGTCGATCGCGTGTGCCTTGGAAGTTGGCGATGAATCAGGTGCGCATCTCATCCCAGGAGGAGATTGTGCCAGGAGCCAGGTTCAGGAGCCAGGTTTGGGCGCCGTCCTTGAGTGCCATGGGAAACCAGTTTGCCATGACCTTCTCATCCCCGTTGGCAGCTTCGATGCCCAGCTCATAGAGCTGGAGGAACTCAGCAGGGTCAGCCGTGCCACCATAGCGCGGGGGCAGATCTGGCTTGAACTTGCCCGGCCAGGCCATGCTGTGCAGCTCGGCGGAGAAGGCACGGTAGCCTGCAGTGGCCGTGCTGGAGAGCTTGATCTTGCGGGTCCTTTGGTGACGGAGAGCTTGATCTTGCGGGTCTCCGTGCGCTGCCGCCAGGAGCAGCGCGGGGTCTTGGCGCGCTGGAGCAGGAGCGCGTTCGTGTCGGGCCGGTGCGAGGAGCACACGGGCAGCTTCTTGGGGACGAGGGATCTCTTGGCAGCTCTTCTCTTGCTATGCTGGCGCCGGACGGAGTGGGTTCCGCCAGGCCCACGCACCTTAGGGCCAAAGCGCCTTCTTGAGGGGGCGGTGGCGCCCCGAGCTTGCCGCCGCCCGCAGGCGGGCGCGATGCGATGAGAGGATGGTGCGAGGAGCCCAGCGGCGCTGATGACCTCGGTGATGCGGGCGAGCCACTCGTCGTAGAGGTCGTCGACGGGACGGTAGTGCAGGAGCTCCCGCACCAGGAGCAGCACCGCGTGCGCGTCCGCAGGAGCGCGACGGGCGTGGGATGAGCAACCGGCTGGAGTCAGCGACGGGGTGGCGATGCGGCCTTCTCGCCGCACCGAAGGATGCAGGGACGACGCCTGCTGCTTGTTCCCCGCCGGGCCGGTGGCAGCGTTGACGGCAGGCGACGGGGAACGGCGGGGGCGCCCGCCAACGGGGGCCGTCTAAGCGACGCGAGTGGCGAGAGCGGCCCGGCGCTCGGCGCGGGCTCGACGAGCGTCTGACATGGATGCAACGGGCGGCAAAACATGAGGCAACGAAAGGCAGATTCCGATGCGCCCCTACCTGGCACGCCAAATGTCGGATTTCGGGTTCCGGCAGACCCTCAAGGTTCAAACTCTGGGGTGCGCGCGGAGATCACACCTACTGCCTACCTGTGTCTCGTCGCCTCGCAAGAATCTAAACTACACGAAGAACAACACAAAGGACACGAGGTTTATACTGGTTCGGGCCACCATTGTGGTGTATCACCCTAGTCCAGTGTGTGGTGTGGTGGATTGCCTCTGGGGCTGATGATGGATAGTACAAGGGAAGAACAGCCTCGCGAGGGTCTGTTCTTGGCTGGTGCGATGAACTGCTAGGGAGAGTTCAATCGCTTCTCTCTCTCTTGCCTCTCTTTAGGTGTCTCTTGCCTGTCCCCCCCCGGTCCCTTTGCCTGTGGGTGGCTAGTCCTATTTATAGGTGGAGGCCCTGGGCCTCTTCCCAAATATTGAGCGGGAAGGGCGCCAACAATTGGCCATTTCGAAGGGGAACATCTAGTACACTTATCCTGACTAAAGTTGGTCTTCGGCTGCCAAAGATCCTGACAGTGACGCCGGCTTGGGCTCCACGATGACCTCCATCCTACCGCCCTGCTGGTCTTGGTCTTGTTGCACCGAAATGGTTGCCTTTGCTTTATACTCTCACTTGCGCTTGCCCCCTTTACACCAAAGAGGAAACAAGGACTCTGCGCGGGCCGGCGGCCGCCTGGCGCCCGCCTGGCCTTGGTCGTCATGGCTTGCGTCACGGGCGCCTCGTGAGGTACCCCGCCTTGATCTCTCCGTCTCCTCGTGAGCCAGCCTGGCGAGGTTGTGCCTGACAAAGCCTCCTGTCATCCGCCCCGTGAGGCTTGGCCCCTCGCGACGGTATTGAGCATGCGTTGATGAAGGTGGGCCGTGCTAGGCCACTCCCTGAGCCACACCATAGGCCGCAGGCAGGCAAGTCTGGGTACCCTCGTTCCCAGAACACCGACAGTACGGGCTGGTATTTGGGCTAATATGTCGTTTTATCCCGGTCACGAGGTGGCCGGTCAGCCGTGTGGCGCTCGAGTCCATATTCCTCGGCTGCCAGGACTTCAGTCCATCTATCTATGAGCAGGTCTTGATCATCTTGGAGTTGTTGCTGCTTCTTTTTCAGGCTCCTCGCAGTGGCCATAAGCCGACGCCTGAAGCGTTCCTGCTCGACGGGATCCTCAGGCACGCCGAACTCGTCGTCGCTGAGGCTAATCTCGTCTTCGGAGGGGGCATGTATTTGTCCTCCTCCGGGTATCCGTCCGTCACCTGTTCGTCTGGGCTGACCTTCCCATCCTCCTGCTCAACCTGCTCGAAGGCAGGCTGATTAGGGTTGTATTCCTCTTCGGCACCATCGGATTGTTTTTGTCTCCTGCGCCGGTATTGTTGTGGAGGGGCTTGGAGCGGCGCCGACGACGCCCGTGCTTTGCTTTTCTCCCTGAGGGGTTATCCTCCATTGCCTCATCGCCATTGGTTTCCTTCGGAGTGTCCACCATATATATATCGTATGAGGAGGTGGCTATCCACCACCCAGTAGGCGGTGGTTCCTGTTCTTCTCCTGCATCGTCATCCATACCGTCGATGTCTTCGGAGTTGAAGTCTAGCACTTCGGTTAAATCGTCTACCGTGGCAATGAAGTGGGTGGTGGATGGGAAACGAATTCCTTCGTCGCCTGCTTCCCACTCGAGCCGGACATAGTTCAGCCATGAGTCTCCTGACAAAGAGAGAGATTTTAACGAGTTTAGCATGTCGCCAAGGCGAGTCTTTGGAAAGATATCCGATGGTAAACTCCATTACGGAGCTCAACTTTGGCTCCACTGCTCGAGGCCGCGGATGGAACCAACAACGGATCTGAGTCAGGGTCCGAGTCCTGAGCTTCCTTAGAGGTGAGGCCTGTGTTCGGCTCCACCGCCGGTGAGTGTGCGGCCTGCGGGACGGGGTCCATCCCTCTGTCCTTAGGCAACGCGGTCTGCTCTGGATTTAGGTTTGGGTCTGCCGCAGGGATGACATCCTGAGCATTGTCCGACAGCAGGTCTAAGCAGTGCTCATCGTGACCGTCCGGCGCTCCTGGCACAAGCCCGAATCCATTGAAGATCAAGTCTCCGTGGATATCAGCCGTGTAGTTCGGGTTTCCAAGCCTGATCTGGTAGCCCGGGGCATAGCTGTCGATCTGCTCCAGATGGCCGAGCGAATTGGCCCGTAGTGCGAAGCCACCAAACATGAAGATCTGTCCGGGGAGAAAAGTCTCACTCTGGACCATGTTGTTGACGATTGAAGGAGCCATCAAGCCTTGCAGCAACGACACAGAGGAACTCTCAATGAAAGCACCAATGTTGGTGTCAAAACCGGCGGATCTCGGGTAGGGGGTCCCGATCTGTGCGTCTTAGGCTGATGGTAACAGGAGATGAGGGACACAAGGTTTACCCAGGTTCGGGCCCTCTCGATGGAGGTAAAACCCTATTTCCTGCTTGATTAATATTGATGATATGAGTAGTACAAGAGTAGATCTACCACGAGATCGTAGAGGCTAAACCCTAGAAGCTAGCCTATGATGATTATGATTGTGATTGTGATCGGCCTTCTAAGGACCAACCTCTCTGGTTTATATAGACATCGGAGAGGGCTAGTGTTTACATGGAGTTGGTTACAAGGAAGAAAACATAATATCCGAATCGCAAAGCTTGTCTTCCACGCAAAGGAGAGTCCCATCCGGACACGGGACGGAGTCTTGAATCTTGTATCTTCACGTTCCAATAGTCCAGACGAAGTATATAGTCTGGCTGTCTGGATATCCCCTAATCCAGTACCCCTCAATGGGGTCGCGCTTAGCGCCGATGCGGGCAAGGATATCCGCCGCTTGATTGTTTTCTCGAACCACATGATGAAATTCAAGCCCCTCAAATCGAGCTGGCATTTTGAGGACGGCATTACGGTAAGCCGCCATTTTAGGGTCCTTGGCGTCAAAGTCTCCATGTTGTAGGGCGGAACCCTAAGTGAAGATCTTTCATGAATTGGAGGGGGAATCCCAAGAACAAGATGAACACAAGAGAGAAAACAAGAGGAACACTCAAGAACAAGTCCAATCACACATCCACTAGACCAACAAACACACAAGATCCACAAGGTACATGAACAATCAAAGGGAAACAAGATACATGGTAGAGTTCATCCCAAATCCTAGGAAGGAGATGAGGGCTTGATGATCTAGGTAGATCCTTCCCTCAAGGGGTGCTTGAATCCCTAGGGATCTTCTCCAATGGAGGTCTTGTACTCCAATGGAGTCTACTCTCTCAAGAGGAATCCCACAAGGGGAGGTACATGAGCTAAGCTCTATGATTTGTGTCTATTCTTAGCTATCCTACAAATGAGCTAGGGGAGGTGCTTATATAGTCTAGGGACGAAATGAGAGGAAGAGGGGGATACAAGGGACCAAATCCCAAAAGTGCATGCAGGCACGCGGAGTGGTCCGGGCACCCGGAGTGTGAGCGACCGGGCACCCGGTCCGGACAGGGGCGGGCGGCAAGAGGTGGCCGGGCACCCGGGACATAGAGGGCCGGGCACCCGGACCGACCTGGGAGCCGGCTGGAGGGGGGCCGGGCACCCGGGCCCAACATGGTCGGGCACCCGGGGAGTGTCGGTGTCAAAACCGGCGGATCTTGGGTAGGGGGTCCCGATCTGTGCGTCTAAGGCTGATGGTAACAGGGGGCAAGGGACCCAATGTTTACCCAGGTTCGGGCCCTCTCGATGGAGGTAAAACCACTTCCTGCTTGATTGATATTGATGAGATGAGTAGTACAAGAGTTGATCTACGATGAGATCGTAGAGGCTAAACCCTAGAAGCTAGCCTATGATGATTATGATTCTGATCGTCCCTCTAAGGACTAAACCCTCCGGTTTAGACACCGGAGAGGGCTAGTGTTTACATGGAGTCGGTTACAAAGAAGGAAATACAATATTTGGATCGCCAAGCTTGTCTTCCACGCAAAGGAGAGTCCCATCCGGACACGGGACGAAGTCTTAAGTCTTGTATCTTCACGCTCCAATAGTCCGGATAAAGTATATAGTCCGGTTGTCCGGATACCCCCTAATCCAGGACTCCCTCAGTAGCCCCTGAACCAGGCTTCAATTGACGATGAGTCCGGCACGCAGTTTGTCTTCGGCATTGGAAGGCGGGTTCCCTCTCCGAATACTCCAAAGTACCTGTTGTAGCAAACAGTGTCCGGCTTCCCATCAATGTTGTACTCCTCGGCTTCTGTCCTTCAATAATGACCATCTCCAAATGTCGAGCAAATACAAGGAGTCGGGGCATTTTTTGCGTTCGCCACCCCGGTCCTGCAAGCAAACTGTCTAT
Organism: Aegilops speltoides; assembly: GCA_021437245.1. Taxonomy (NCBI): domain Eukaryota; kingdom Viridiplantae; phylum Streptophyta; class Magnoliopsida; order Poales; family Poaceae; genus Aegilops; species Aegilops speltoides. The sequence continues at coordinate 218,062,114 of CM038141.1, read as the reverse complement.
TTGAACGGACGGGGATTCTCAGATCCAAGCTTCACCTTCTTTCCTTGAGCGAGCATCCAACAGAGCGTGCCCAGAAAAAATCATTCCAGCATGGCCGGTCGTCGCAGCTCCTCCTCTCGCTCTCGTAGCTCTAGGCCAGGCGATTGGGAAGAATGTTCTGTCCTTCAAAACTGCTTAATAGAGCTGCGGACCCAAGGGTTTCTTCCACCGGCATTCATGGTCCCCATCCGAGCCGGACTAGCGACCTATAATGGCTGGGAGCAAGCAGAGAGATCTCCTAATCTATCCCCGGGGGAGCGAATATGCCTCATCCCGCATCTGCTGAGAGGCGTCGGGTTTCCAATCCACCCATTCCTTCGCAGGCTCCTGGAGTTCTACGGTCTCCAGTTGCACAACTTCACCCCTGCCTCCGTGCTGCACATAGCAGGATACGTTGCCCTTTGTGAACTATTTCTGGGCTGCGAGGCTCACTTCGGGTTAGGGAAGAAGTTGTTCTACCTCATCCCTCGCAACCAGGGGGAATCCATTTGTCAAGTGGGCGGAGCCGAAGTATGGCCCATCGCTGAGACCGGATACCTATCCGGTAGTCCCAAGAAGGCACCGGAGAACTGGCCCTCGGAGTGGTTTTATGTTGATGATGTTCCCCTTCCGGATCCAGTCCGGACAGGCCTACCTGAGTTCAGTAATGCTCATGAAGGCACGCCGGTTAGGCGCCCTCGGGGCCCCAAAGAGGAGGATACCAGAGAAATACACTTCGATGAGCGGGATAAAGATCTTGGCCAAATCAGGGCTGACGATAGTCGAGGTTATGGCAATATGCATAATGCGAGGAGTGCAGCCGCTTCAATATCGAGGGAAGTCCATGTGGCACTACAACGGGGAAGATGATGCCACCCGCTGTGGTCGTAAGGGTCCGGACTCCGCCACTGCTTTGGCGAGGATATTGTCCGATTTGTATAAAGGAGAAGAAGAGGAATTCCTTCATATTAAACCGCGGGATGGGTTTTCTATGTACAACCCCCACAAGCTGGGTAAGTCGTCGCTCTTTCCCCCGCTTCATTCTGGTGTCCTTCTTCACGATTATTTACTTCGATATTTCGGCGAGGCGAGGAGGGCCTAGAAGGATTCTCAGCCCCAGCGCAGCGCCGAGGACCCGGAAGGGCCTTCGATCCAGGACTCGAACAAGACCCGGATATTACTGTGGAGCTTGTTAACGGGACATTTTGTCAGGCAAGCTGCGATGGTGCCTTAGTGGCTATTGTCACCGACTATCCCGGACTGCTACCTGCATCGCGTGTAAGCCAAGCCAAAAAACCTATCCTCTGAAGGGGACTCCTTTCTGATGCTATGCCTTATACCTGAAGTGTCGTATTTTTGTAGGCGGCAGTCTGTATGATGCCGAGCCTGGGACTCGTCGGCAAAGGGCGTCCGGATCTGGTAGGCTTAAGAGGAAGGCGGTTAGGGCCGAAAGGCCGATACAGAGGTATGGTAAAAACTTGCTCCGTGATTGTTGTGTTTGAAATGTGACAGCGCCCTTTGTGTCCTGGCAGAAAGAGGAGCAGCCGGACTATATCCGAAGATCCTGCCAATCACGCCTCCACCAGCCAGATTCCAGGACCGGCTTCGAGAGAGGAAGCGGACGCGGGGCCGATGTCGAATTGTCCTCCGACAGAGGATATGGATATGCTCTCCTCCACGAATTCCGAAGTAGCGAGTGCCATGAATCACCGACGCCGACGGGCCATACTTCGCAACAACATCTTTTCCGAAGAGGCATTTAATGCTTTCAATTCGGGAGACGCATACATCCGAGCTGCTCAAGGCGGGCTTGCCCGGCGACGGACCATATGCCAAAGATATCTGAGTAAGAAAATTTGATAAGCATGTATAGCGGTAGCCCACGAGACTTGAAGCGGTTGGAACAACTGTTTTAAGGATCAATTAAACACTTGGTCCTTGTAGATAAGAATGCCCAATTGTCTCGAGAGCTGGAGGAGTGCAAGACCCAGTGAGGGCATGATTGCCGAGCTAGAGGAATCCCGAAGGCCTCATTTGGTAACATTTGTCTCAGTTGTATGGAAATGTACCAGTTAGTAAGTGGCTTGTATGATAAGTCTAACAGAAAATTCTGCAGACAATCCCGGGGTGAATCCGGAGGTCGTAAGAGGTGACGAGTCACATCTCCAAAGGCAGCTAAAAGCTGGCAAGCGTATTCTTACGCAAGTTAGGCAGGAGAAGAACAATCTTCAAGATGCCACTGTCCAGCTGGGCGTCGCATTAGGAGATGTTCACGCTCAGCTGGCGGACTCCGTGAAGAAGAACATAAGGCTTCATCGCGGCATTTATGGTAAGTGCATGGACGAACTGTAGTACAACTCGGCGAGGAAGCATATTGAAAGAATTTTTATCTGTAGGTATGTTGACGGGCCGCCCTGAAGAGGAGATGCCCACGTCTGTAGGCGATTTGCTGCAAGACCTCTCACAACTGCACGAGCGAGCTTGGCAGGTGATGTAGGATATTGCCCAGGCCTAGTGGCCATCAAGCTTCCTGCCAAAAGGCATGGGGGAGCTCGTGGATATGCTCCAAGGAGCACGGCGGCGCTTCCGATTGTGGAAGATGTCAGCCTGCCAACAAGGTGCTGTGAAGCACAGGCTATGGTGAAGGCAGCTACACCAAGCTTGACCCGAACCATATGGCGAAGTCGGACGGTGGGGCGGATGGGCAAGAAATTCCCGTGAGTCCGGTGTATGACCGGTGGCGTTAGCATAAAGTATTCCCAATAGGATTGTAAGCTAGATAGCCTATTGGATGGTATAGAGGAAGAATATAGTCAGTCCAAGTGACTATGTAATTCAATGGACATATGTAGTCCCTAGCCGGATTAAAATCATTTGTCATGGCGGACCTTTTCGCTTCAGCCCCCGGATCCGACAGTCCGGGGTGTATCCGAATACCCGCTCAGTTATACAGAACCGGGGTATGCGTGGAAACCAGGCGTAGGGGTCATAAGTGCTTGAACAGACAAGTGCCCAACTAGTTGTGTTATATTACATGAATAGTAAGAAACATCTTCCAGGGAGAATAGTTCTGTTAGGGGTTCCTTTCCCTAGGTACGCATGCATCGATGTGCATGTTCGGATTGCGAACAGAGACGCAGGATACAAAAACTTCTGGGGATTCATATTGTAATAAACAAAAAACATCTTTTGTTCACCGACCAAATATTCCCTTAAGAATGCTAGCTTTCGGCTTCAACCAGTCTGAGGTACACATCCGGCTGAACCGGCAGTAACAATCGCAGAGGTGCTCCCCTTATGCCCTAGCCGAATTAACGGGAACGTAGGGCATAAACACAAGAGCCAGGCAACCCAGCTTGGCCACATCTTAAGTCATATCGATGCATATAATGGTGAAGAAAAGGCACATATGAAAAAAGAATGCATATGTGATAGGCAAGAAGCCATGAAAGCAATTATATTTAGCTTCCGTATAGGAAGCCCCCAGGTATAGCTTACACACATAGTGCGGCCGGAGTGAGCCGAGCATCTGCACTGTATTGAGTACTTTGTGTGAAGAAGGAAAAAGGGCGAGAAAGGAAAAAGGTGGAGGAACGTAATTAAAAAGGAGGGGGGTAAGAAGACGAACACTGAGTTCGGCGCTAGGCGTAGAATCTTCGAGTCTGTCCGCGTTCCATGGGTTCGGCTCGAGTCTGTTATCGGGTGCATTACGCAGATGGTACACTCCTCCGGTAAGAACTTTATCAATAACGAAGGGACCCTCCCACTTAAGTTTGAGCTTGTCCTTCTTCTCTGGTAGGCGTAGAACGAGTTCGCCAATATTATAAGTTTTGGCCCGCACTTCTCTGCTTTGGTATCGTCAAGCCTGCTGCTGATAGAGTGCGGAACGGGCTTTTGCGACGTCGCGCTCCTCCTCCAGGGCATCTAAGTTGTCCTGCCGATAACCCTCAACTTCCTTCTCTTCGTACATGCGCACGCGAAGCGAATCATGTATTATGTCGCAGTGTAGTACTGCTTCTGTGCCGTACACCATAAAAATGGTGTGTATCCGGTGGTGCAATTCGGCGTGGTCCGCGAGGCCCCGAGTCTGGTCGAGCTCCTCGACCCGGTCGTGTCGATTCTGTCAAGGATCGCACTAGTGCAGGTTTGATGCCACTCATGATGAGACCGTTTGCCCGTTCGACTGGCGTTTGTTTGGGGATGGTAGGCGGGCGTGTCGAGCTTAATGCCCATGTTGTCGCACCAAGTTTTCACTTCATCGGCTGTGAAGTTTGAGCCATTATCGATGATGATCTTTGTGGGGGCGCCAGATTGGTGTACAACCCGGATATGAAGTCAATCACTGGTGCGGATTGGCCGTTTGGTGGTTTATCTTCTATCCATTTGGTGAACTTGTCCACCATGACCAATAAGTATTTTTTCTTATGGCCTCCCCCTTTAAGGGGTCCGACCATATCCAGCCCCCAGACCACGAAGGGCCAAGTAATGGGGATTGTTTGGAGAGCGATAGGGGGCATATGACTCTGATTGGCAAAGAGCTGGCAACTGACACAGTGTTGGACAAGGTCCTGTGCGTCTGCTCTGGTTGTCGGCCAATAAAAGCCTGTATGGAAGGCCTTGCTGACAAGTGTCCGAGCCGCGGCGTGGTGCCCGCCGAGTCCGGCATGGATTTCAGCCAAGAGCTGCCGCTCTTCCTCTTCGGAGAGGCATCTTTGGAGCACTCCGGTCGCACTCTTCTTATAGAGTTCTCCCTCATGTACTTTGTAGGCCTTGGAACGCCGCACAATACAACGTGCTTCATTTTGGTCCTCAGGGAGCTCCTGCCTATTTAGGTAGGCCAAGAAAGGCTCGGTCCACGAGGCGGTTACAGCCGTAATTTCGTGGGCCGAAGGTGTTATTTCGGTGGCGGAGCCTCCAATTACGTCTGATGGTCCGGAATCTGGGGGTGTACTCGGATCCGTGCTAGTGTTGCCGGACTCCCCTTCCCATACCACGGATGGCTTGAACAGCCTTTCCAGGAATATATTAGGTGGGACAGGGTCGCGTTTAGCGCCGATGCGGGCTAGGACATCCGCCGCTTGATTGTTTTCTCGAGCCACATGGTGGAATTGAGCCCCTCGAACCGAAGCTGACATTTTGAGGGCGGCATTACGGTGAGCCGCCATTTTCGGATCCTTGGCATCAAAGTCTCCGTTTATTTGTGATATTGCGAGGTTTGAATCCGCACACCTCCAGCGTTGAATGCCCATAGAGGCGCCATCCGAAGACCATGCAGCGAGCCTCGTATTGGCTGCGTTGTTGGAGTCTGTGTATAATATTTGGAGTACGTATTGGACCGTGTCTCCGGTGGGAGATGTCAGGACTACACCTGCTCCCAATCCGGCCAGCATTTTAGAGTCGTCGAAGTGCATGATCCAGTTAGAGTACGCGCCGTACTCCTTAGGGAGTTCGGCTTCTGTCCATTCGGCGACAAAGTCACCCAGTATTTGCGACTTAATGGCCCGCCGTGGTTTGTATGTTATGTTGAACGGAAGGAGCTCGATGGCCCATTTAGCGATCCGGCCCGTAGCGTCCTGGTTATTTATTATGTCGTTGAGTGGTACTTCGGAGGCCACCGTAATTGAACACTCTTGGAAGTAGTGTCGTAGCTTCCGGGATGCCATGAAGACCGCGTATGCTATCTTTTGATAGTGTGGGTATCGGGATTTGCATGGGGTGATGATCGTGGATACGTAATATACCGGCTTCTGGAGTAGGAATTTGTATCCGTCAGCCTCTCGTTCGACGACGAGCACTGCGCTTACAACTTGATGTGTTGCAGCTATGTACGATAGCATAGGTTCGCCAGTATTTGGCGCTTTTAGGATTGGATTATTGGCCAATAAGGACTTTATTTCGTCCAGTCCGGCTGCGGCTGCATCCGTCCACACGAAGTGTTCGGTGCGCCGAAGAAGGCGGTAAAGAGGTAATGCCTTTTCTCCTAATCGGGAGATAAAGCGGCTTAAGGCAGCCACGCATCCAGCTAGTTTCTGGATATGCTTGAGGTCTGTTGGGATAGCCAACTATGACAGAGCTCGGATTTTTGCCGGATTTGCTTCAGTTCCTCTATTGGAAACAATGAAGCCGAGCAGCTTGCCAAAGGGTACGCCGAAAACACATTTTTCCGGGTTTAGCTTGATGTCATATGTTCGGAGGTTATCGAACGTAAGCCTCAAGTCATCTATTAGGGTTTTGACGTGTCTTGTTTTTATGACCACGCAATCCACGTATGCCTCCACTGTTTTGTCGATTTGCTTCTCCAGGCATGTTTGAATCATGCATTGATAGGTTGCGCCAGCATTTTTAAGCCCGAAAGGCATAGTGTTGAAGCAGAAAGGGCCATATGGCGTTATGAATGTCGTTGCGGCTTGGTCGGATTCTGCCATCTTTATTTGATGGTATCCGTAGTATGCGTCAAGGAAACACAGTGAGTCGTGTCCTGCGGTGGCGTTGAATATTTGGTCGATGCGAGGGAGGGGGAAGGGATCCTTGGGGCAAGCCTTGTTGAGGTCTTTGAAGTTGACGCATAGGCGCCAGGATTTGTCCTTCTTTGGTACCATTACCAGATTTGCCAGCCAATCCGGATGCTTGATATCTCTGATGAATCCGGCCTCAAGTAGCTTGGCTAGCTCTTCTCCCATGGCTTGCCGTTTGGGATCTGAGAAGCGCCTAAGAGTCATTTGATGAGCTTGTATCCTTCGATATATTGAGGCTGTGTTGGCGATCGCATGGGATGCCCGGCATGTCCGAAGGGTGGCAGGCGAAAATGTCCCAATTCTCGCGTACGGAGTCTCGTAGTGCGGCGTCCATTGTGGGGCTCAACTGTGTCCCGATGGAAGCTGTCTTCGTGGGGTCCGTTGGATGGACCTGGAATTTGACTATCTCGTCTGCGGGTTTAAATGAGGTGGACTTGGGTCGCTTGTCGAGTATCACATCGTCTCTGTCCACGGTAGCACGCATCGTTGTTAGTTCTTCGGCTGCTAGAGCTTCGGATAATGCTTCCAGGGCTAGTGTTGCGGTTTTATTTTTGGCGCGAAGTGCGATGTCTGGATCACTGGCTAGAGTGATGATTCCATTAGGTCCGGGCATTTTAAGCTTCATGTACCCGTAATGGGGTATAGCTTGAAAGCTTATGAACGCGTCCCGTCCTAAAAGGGCGTGGTATCCGCTGCTGAAAGGAGCCACTTGGAATGTGATTTCTTTGGACCTATAATTCTCCGGGGTGCCGAATACCACGTCAAGTGTGATTTTTCCCACACACCGTGCTTCCCGACTAGGGATGATTCCCCTGAAGGTTGTGCCGCTTTGCTCAATGCGGCTTTTATCAATTTCCATCTTGTTGAGCGTTTCTTCATAGATCAAGTTTAATCCGCTTCCGCCGTCCATGAGTACTTTAGTGAGCCGAAAGCCGTCCACGCTTGGGCTAAGGACCAAAGCGGCTGGTGCCCGGACTGTCTGGAAGTGAGGTTCGTCACTGACGCTGAAAGTTATAGCAGTGTCGTTCCACGGATTTATTTTGGCCACGTGGCAGATTTCAGCAAAATTTCGATGAGCTCGCTTAAGCCTATTTTTTGAGGCGAAAGTCTCGAAGACTGTTAGTACCGTATTGTTTTCTTTGGCGGGATGTTGTTCTGCTTTATGGCTTACAAGAAGATCCTCGCCACTTTTTGCTACCTGCCGGAGTATCCAACATGATCTAAGGCTATGTGTTGGTGTAGTGTCCGGCGTGCTGCGGAGTTTACATGGCCCATTGATCCATTCTTCCAATACGGTTCCACGCCCTGGAGTGGGCTTTGGTTTCTTGGGGATTGGATCGGCTGACTTACGAGAGTTCGCCCGTTTAGCTCGGACAAAGGTTTTGGTGAGAGCCGGACTATCCCAAAATTCTGTTTGGGTTTTCCAGGCGCTTTCCATCGCATAGTACTTCTGTACTATGGCTGCTAGGTCAGCAAAGTGCACTATGTCACGGCGACTTATAGCATTAAGGATCCCTTTGTTCGTGCAATTTTTGCAGAAAACTGAGATTGCGTCTTCCTCACGACAGTCCGTGACCTTGTTTAGCACAAGGAGGAATCTGGCCCAGTAGTGATGTACTGTCTCTTGGGGCTCTTGTCTGATATTGGAGAGACAGTTTAAGTCCGGGTGGGTGGGTGTAGCTGAATCTGGATTCTGATCCGATCTAATGCCGAGGGGCAGAGGAGCTTCCGGGCTTGATAGCTCGGGGTCCGGAGTGCTGCCCGATTTTTCTGGCCCGATACCTGATTCTAAGTCCGGGGTCAGGGTCATGTTCTCCCATGAGCGGGTATCCGACTCAGAGAGCTCGGTAATCCGTACATAATTCGTCCTTGAAATAGGAGGATAATCCGTATGCGGCTCCTCCACTACCGCTATCTCGTGGGTGACCGGTGGGGATTTAATATCCCTCTGGTCGGGTTTAAGCCCGGCCCGGTCATAGTCTGTAGTGACTCCTAGAGCGGCGATGCGATCCAAGAGCTCATTGAGGGAGGAGAGCTCTATTGGATTCATCTGTTCAGCGAATTCCGAATTGATGTGGAGGCTGTTTTTGATGACTAGAGAGTTCATCGTCGGCGCGGAAGCCGATTGGGCGGCCATGACGAAGCCGCCTAATCGGAGAGTCTGGCCTACCGCCAGTGCTCCCCCAGAAGTGATGTTGTCCTTGACAATAAGACGGGCCATCGAGCCTTGCAGCGACGGCACAGAGGAACTCTCAATGAAAGCACCAATGTATGTGTCAAAACCGGTAGATCTCGGGTAGGGGGTCCCGATCTGTGCGTCTAAGGCTGATGGTAACAGGGGGCAAGGGACACAATGTTTACCCAGGTTCGGGCCCTCTCGATGGAGGTAAAACCCTACTTCCTGCTTGATTGATATTGATGAGATGAGTAGTACAAGAGTTGATCTACCACGAGATCGTAGAGGCTAAACCCTAGAAGCTAGCCTATGATGATTCTAATTTTGATCGTCCCTCTAAGGACTAAACCCTCCGGTTTATATAGACACCGGAGAGGGATAGGGTTTACATGGAGTCAGTTACAAAGAAGGAAATACAATATCCGGATCGCCAAGCTTGTCTTCCACGCAAAGGAGAGTCCCATCCAGACACGGGATGAAGTCTTGAGTCATGTATCTTCACGCTCCAATAGTCCGGACAAACTATATAGTCCAGTTGTCCGGATACCCCCTAATCCAGGACTCCCTCAGGGAGGGCCGAGGCCGCGCCAGGAGTTGGGCCAGGCACCCGGGGGTGATGGCCCGGGCACCCGGTGGGGCAACTGGGCCGGAGCGGGGGTGGCCCAGGCACCCGGTGCTAAGGGGCCGGGCCGGCGGCTGGAAGAGGCCCGGGCACCTGGGGCTGCGGGGCCGGGCACCCAGGGCATCCAGGGAGCTCCAACTCTCGTTCTTCTCGCTTCTCTCCTTCTCCTTCTTCTTGTGTGTCCGGGTCTTCATCCTCGCCTCCACACGGTCATCTCCTCGGTACCTGAGAGTGCAATATATCTCAGTTTGAGGTAGGACCCGGTAAACATGTGAAATCGAATGGAATTCTAAGAGGAAAGAAGTGACCTCGTTCTCGATGGCGCGAGCACGAGCTCTCATCATAGGTTCTCTCCGTGCTTGAGGTGGTGGTGTGACCTCCATGGTGATGGTCGAGGGATGCTCCACATCATCTCCCCCCCTTGGGAGAGATCCGTCCACGGATCGTGATCTTCATCACCATGGGAAAGAGAGGGTGTCGCCGTGTAGGAGTGGAAAACTACCAAGCACTCATCATCGTCAACCTTGAAATGGTCACTCTCCGATGTCGCACCGTCTTGTGATTCCTTGAAAATTAGCAAGTACAACAAACACTTGGAAAAACAAATGTGGTTAGCGTTAGAGCACAACCAAGCATTTGAGAGGTGATTCACCAAACAAGTGTTGTCAACAAGCATAGCATATGGTGTGACAAGGGGGTGTGGCATGGCATGTAAGCACATAAATTTAGCACATGGAGAAGCATCATGGAACAATCATGCAAGGGTGAGGTAAAGGTGCTAATATGTGGAACAGGTGAACAAGCATCTATCTCAATGTCATAGCAAGCATGCATATGACTCTGAATGAACGGTCTATGGTAGGCATAAGAGTCATTCACAACACCCAAGAAGATGATATGACTAAACACATGCAAGTGGAAGACAATATAAAAGCATAATGTGCATAGGGTGTAGTGAAAATCGTGTTGTACTCAACACAATAGAAAGAGCAATTGTTCATCATGTGTGAGGCAATCAAGGCAAGCATGTAGCAATCAATGGGACATGGCATATGTGAAGGAATGACATGGTTGCAACCAAACATGTGATAGGAGCGAGTAATCCAAGAATTGGATGCAACATGAGAAAGCATAGAAATCAAGTCGTGCAAACTAGTGGAGCAAAGATGCAACACACTAGAGGAACTCATGGCAATCATGTCATGTGAGCAAATAATAAGCATAGACAATGCACATGACATATCACAAGCATGAACACAAAGCAAGATCATAGTATCATCATAGGCATGGGTCATAGGTAGAACATGGCAATAACAAGCAATATCTCCACCAAGCTTGCAAATACACATACAAGTGGTAGAATCAATCATCATGTGTAATGCAAAGCATGGGCCACGAATGCATGGCAAAGGCATAGGAATGAGCATATCATGCAAAGTCAACATGGCAATATGGGCATAAAGTGAGAAGTGGTAAATAACCCATAACCATGTGAGAGCCATGTAGAAGAAATGCGCGAAGAGAGCGGTGGGAAAGACACTCCAAAGGATCCCAAACCATAGTTGCTCTCTAGAGCTCATTTTGTCAACTCGTGGGTTTGTGAGGTTGACAAGTATTCATGGGTACCTACACAAAAGAGACACAAACCAAAGAAAGTGTGTGCGTGGTAAATGTACACATCATCCATCATGATGTGTATGTGCACATGTGAGTTAGCACAAGATAAGCATCGCTCAAAGAAATTTGATGCATGGTATAAGAACATGTCATCCATCATGAAAGAATATTTATTGTGTATGACACGATGGGGATGCAAATTTAGCATAGAAGTATATGGCACATCAATAGAATGTTTATTCATGGGAAGCATATTGTGCACACAAGTATTGGGATCATGCAATGGATAGAATGAATCAAAATCTCCTAAAATGTATGAGGAAACTATGGGGGTCTCCTCATGAGCAAGATTGGAAACATCACATGGAGAATATTGAGAACATCCAAAACAAAGCATATTTGGTTCTATGTGGTCACGGCATGGTATAGTAGATGAATGACACGAATCATGTAAAGGAAGCATGGCAATATCATCGCATGAAAAACAAAAGCCAATAACCATGGGCTTGTCATCTATGCCATATGTGCAAATTGGATTAATTTTAATGGTATATGCATAGTCACTATGATGAGATTGCAAATAAGACAGATGATTGATCTCATGCATAGCATATGACAAGTCAAGCGGATTATCAAACATGATGTGACCAAGAGAATTATCACAAGAAATCCTATGTAACATGGCATCACAACAACTAGACTCCGCATGGCAATCATCAAACTCATCATAAATGGGTAAATCATCGCATGGGGAAATCATACTAGCATGAAGCATGGTAATAGGTGGGTCCACATCATGCAAGCAATCAATGTCTAGAATGTCCACTAGTGTGACAAGAGCATCACCGTCACCTATGTTACTGATGTCATTCCACTCATGTGGTGTAGGTGAGGTGGCAAAGACCAAATGGTGGTCATCATCTTCATATTGATGGAACCATGTGGGGGTGCATCATATTCCACCATGGCCATCGTCTTGTCCATAGGAAGGACGAAGTCGTCGCGGATCGGCACATCATCATATATGGGACCTAGCACCAAATGAGAAGACACAATAGAGGTAGAGGTCAAGTTTTTAGCAATGCAAATGGCCTCACATGCCCTATCAACTTCCTCACTCTCTCTATGTGGTGGTGGCTCACTCACTCCCTCAAGGTAGGTGCACGCAATGTCACATATGGTGGAGTCACTCATCTCACTCAAGTGGTGGGGGTTGTGGCTCTCCTCACATGGTAATTGTGGCAACTCATCATATATGGGGCTAGTGGTGAAGTCACTCTCACTCTCCATATGGTGGCAAAAGTCCTCAAGTCATCATACGTCGCCGTGGTCGAAGGGGAAATCCCATGCTCAACCATCTCATCGTCGTCGCCGTGGATGAAGGCCGAAGATGGCACATCATCTCTCTCCTCCATGACCGAAGGGAAAATCCCATGCTCAATCATCTCGTCACCGTCGCCATGGAGGAAGGCCGATGTAGGTGTACTCGTCGGAGGTAGGCGAAGATGCAATACGTCCAAAGGCGAAGATGCCTTGATGACACTTGGCGAAGATGCCGAAGTGGTCGTAGTAGTCGTAGCTCCGTATTGGTGGTGCTTGTCTCGCGGTCTTCTCTTGTACTCATGATGTCTGGCCGTAGCTTGATGTAGAGCTTTTTGGGACTTGTAGGTGTACGCATCGCGAGCAGCTTCATCTTGATGGTGTTGTAGTGCTTGAGCTTGATAACGTTCCGAAGATTGGCCGCTTGAGCTTCTCCGCCTTGAAGATGACGAAGGGGAAGAAGACTTGTAGTTGGCCACCATGTCTCGTACTTGATCCCTTTGTTCGGCCAACTTGGTGTCGAGGTAGTCCCTTATCCTTGCTTCGTTTTGGCGAATGTCGATGGCTAGTCGCTCAATGCCTTGCATTGCTCGTTGTAGTCCGAAGATGGACGTTTTGGTGATGTAGTTGTTCGTGTTATCGTTGTCGTGGAAGACCGGAGATGAAATGCCTTGCCTATCCATCACAAGGCTCGAGTAGAGGTGAGTAGGAAATGAGATAAACAATACCGAGTTACATTTTCCCAAAGTTGAGGATGTATCCCGTTTCACTAAATGTGAGATGAAAGAATAGTGGAATTGGTACCGGAATTGTTCACTCACACCTATCAAGTAAAGCTTACAGTGGAGCTCGGTGAGGATAGTGGCACAAAAATTTGATGCAAAATGTTAGCAAGAGTCAATAATCTTGGAAAAGATTCACAAATTCGCAAGTGAAACAAGTAGACCTTTAGCAAGATGTGGCACACGGAAACACACACACGGATAGATAAATGGGGTCGTGCAACCAAGGAATTAGCACAAAATGTGGAATCCACGGAAAATGCTTGTGTTGCACAACTCAAGAGAGACGCTAGCACGATTGCTCAAATGGCGGATACGACACTTGTGCACAACCTATAAGATGCCAAATGTATGAGCCTTCAATCCCAAGTATGCTATGTGTATGATGTTCCCGGTGTTCTTCTCAAGATGATCCAAGATGATCGGATATGACAATCGTATGTGCAATGTGGTATGATGCTATGGCTCTTGCTTACAAGCTTCTTTGCTCTCTTTTTTTGCTTAAAAGCTTATTCTTTTTTATATGGCCACTTATGCACAAATCAAGATAGCAATTGTGTATATGCGGGAACAATCTTGTGACACAAGGGATGATATGATAGCAAGATGATACCAATATGATATGGTATGTATGCAATGGAAGGTACGGATCACTATTGTGCACAAGTAATGTTGCCGGCAATACTCAAATGGCTAGTCTCGATAGGCAAGTGACACAAAATGGGCTAAGGGGTTAACACTGTAATGGCAAGAATGTACAATGAAGGGATACCACGATACCGAGATGATATAGAGGTTACCGTTCTTGCTTACGGTTAGGTTGTCAAAATGGTGAAGTGGTCGATGTCGATGACGACCTCGTAGCGATGATGAGTGGCCGTGTTCTTGATGTAGATACCAAGATGATGTAGACCCGTCCCTAAGTAGCTGAAACACCTTAGGAAACGGTAAAAAAATGCGAACTCAAAATCTCAAGGAAAATGTCAAATGGTGGTAGCGGAATGCGTTGGTGGTTCCGGAGTTAGCAATGCGAAAGTGGTGGTGGTGGTTGATGATGAAGCAACCGTCCTTAAGCAGCCGAAACACCTTAGGAGACTCAAGTCACCACTCAAGCAACCACAAATGCTATATGGGTCGAAAATGGGTTAGGTTGCGGAAAGCTATGGTGGTTTTGCGGATGATATGGTGAATGGCCTAGGCAAAGATGCCAAAATGCCAAATTTTTGATGGAGTCAAATGGTGTTGAAACCTATCTATATGGATGGGGGATGTCAATAGCTACTCAACGAGCTAAAGAACGTCAAAAACGGACTCCGAGAGCAAAAGTTATGGCCGAAACGGTTTTGGTTGGTGAGCTGATTCAGGAAGGTGCGGGTGACCGAGGGTGGGAGGTGCGGGCACCCGGGTTGGTCCGAGGCAAACAGCCCGGGGGTGCGCGTGCCCGGGGTGGTCAGCGGGGGTGGGCGGGGGGTCCGAGTGCCTGGGGTTTGAGGTCCGGGTGCCCGGGGGTGTCGGATTTGGGCGGAAATTCGAGGGAAGATGCAAGAAATTGGTGGATTTTGTGGAGGGAAAGGTGGAGATGGAGGGGGGAATTCTAGATCCACTTGAAACCAATTAAATCCATGGATCAAATCCAACAAAATCTCATCAAACAAACAAACCACAAAAAAAATTGGGGCTATTTTTGGTGGGGGGATTTTCGAAATTGGGGAAGAACACACAAAATTAGGCTAGAAAACAAAGAGGGGGCTCCAATTTCGTGAGAAACCATGGCTCATGATACCAAGATGTTGTAGGGGGGAACCCTAAGTGAAGATCTTTCACGAATTGGAGGGGGAATCCCCAAGAACAAGATGAACACAAGAGAGAAAACAAGAGGAACACTCAAGAACAAGTCCAATCACACATCCACTAGACCAACAAATACACAAGATCCACAAGGTACATGAACAATCAAAGGGAAACAAGATACATGATAGAGTTCATCCCAAATCCTAGGAAGGAGATGAGGGCTTGATGATCTAGGTAGATCCTTCCCTCAAGGGGGCTTGAATCCCTAGGGATCTTCTCCAATGGAGGTCTTGTACTCCAATGGAGTCTTCTCTCTCAAGAGGAATCCCACAAGGGGAGGTACATGAGCTAAGCTCTATGATTTATGTCTATTCTTAGCTATCCTACAAATGAGCTAGGGGAGGTTCTTATATAGTCTAGGGACGAAATGAGAGGAAGAGGGGGATACAAGGGACCAAATCCCAAAGTGCACGAGCCTGTGAGTGGTCCGGCACCTGAGTCGAGGACCGGCACCCGTCCGGACAGGGGCGGGCGCCAAGAGGTGGCCGGGCACCCGGGGCGTAGAGGGTCGGGCACCCGGACCGACCTGGGAGCCGGCTGGAGGGGGTCGGGCACCCGGGGAGGGCCGAGGCCGCGCTAGGAGCTGGGCCGGGCACCCGGGGGTGATGGCCCGGGCAACCCGATGGGGGAACTGGGCCGGAGCAGGGGTGGCCCGGGCACCCGGTGCCAAGGGGCCGGGCACCCGGAGTGGGCCGGGCCAGCGGCTGGAAGAGGCCCGGGCACCCGGGGCTGCGGGGCCAGGCACCCGGGGCGTCTAGGGAGCTCCGACTCCTCTCTTTCTTCTCGCTTCTCTCCTTCTCCTTCTTCTTGTGTGTCCGGGTCTTCGTCCTCGCCTCCACACGATCATCTCCTCGGTACCTAAGAGTGCAATATATCTCCGTTTGAGGTAGGAGCCAGTTCACATGTGAAATCGAATGGAGTTCGAAGAGGAAAGAAGTGACCTCGTTCTCGATGGCGCGAGCACGAGCTCTCGTCATAGGTTCTCTCCGTACTTGTGGTGGTGGTGTGACCTCCATGGTGATGGTCGAGGGATGCTCCACATCACTCCATTTATTTGAGATATTGCGAGGTTTGAATTCCCGCGCACTTTTGGGCGTTGGATGCCCATGGAGACCGCCATCCGAAGACAGTGCAACAAAGCCTCGTATTTGGCTGCATTGTTGGAGTTTATGTATAGTATTTGGAGTACGTATTGGACTGTATCTCCGATGGGGGGTGTCAAGACAACGCCCGCTCCCAGAACAGCCAGCCGTCGAAGTGCATGATCCAATTGGAGTATGCGCTGTACTCTTTAGGGAGTTCGGCTTCTGTCCATTCGGTGACGAATTCAGCCAGTACTTGCGATTTAATGGCTTGCCATGGTTTATATGTGATGTCGAACGGGAGGAGCTTGATGGCCCACTTAGCAATCTGGCCCGTGGCATCGCAGTTATTTATTATATCATTGAGTGGTACTTCGGAGGCCATCGTGATTGAACACTCTTGAAAGTAGTGTCGTAGTTTCCGGGATGCCATGAAGACCGCGTATGTTATCTTTTGATAATGTGGGTATCTTGATTTGCATGGTGTGAGGACAATGGATATGTAGTGTACCAGCTTTTGAAGCGGGAACTTATGTCCGTCCTCCTCTCGTTCGACGACGAGCACTACACTTACAACTTGGTGTGTTGCAGCTATATATAATAGCATGGGTACGCCAATGTTCGGTGCGGCCAGGAGTGGGTTGCTGGCCAAGAGCGCCTTTATTTCTTCCAGTACGGTCGTAGCCGCATCCGTCCACTTGAAGTGTTCGGTGCATCAAAGAAGGCGATAAAGAGGTAGTGCCTTTTCTCCCAATCGGGAGATAAAGCGGCTTAAGGCAGCCACGCATCCAGTTAATTTCTGGATTTGCTTGAGGTCTGTTGGGGTAGCCAACTGTGACAAAGCTCGGATTTTAGCCGGGTTTGCTTCAATTCCTCTGTTGGAAACGATGAAGCCCAGGAGCTTTCCGGCGGGAAAGCCGAAAACACATTTTTCCGAATTGAGCTTGATGTCATATGTTCGGAGGTTGTCGAACGTGAGCCTCAGGTCGTCTATTAAAGATTCGACGTGTCTGGTCTCGATGACCACATCGTTCACGTATGCCTCAACTGTTTTGCCGATTTGTTTTTCCAGGCATGTCTGAATCATGTGTTGGTAGGTTGCACCGGCGTTTTTGAGCCCGAAAGGCATGGTGTTGAAACAGAAAGGGATGTATGGGGTAATGAATGCCGTTGCGGCTTGATCAGACTCCGCCATCTTGATTTGATGGTATCCAGAGTATGCGTCAAGGAAGCACAATGAGTCGTGTCCTGTGGTAGCATCGATGAATTGATCGATGCGGGGGGGGGAGGGATCCTTGGGGCAAGCCTTATTGAGGTCCTTGAAATCGACACATTGGCGCCAGGAGCCCAGGATTTATCCTTCTTTGGTACCATCACCAGGTTTGCTAGCCAGTCCGGGTGTTTTATTTCTCTGATGAATCTGGCTTTGAGTAACTTAGCTAGTTCCTCTCCCATAGCCTGTCATTTAGGCTCTGAAAAGCACCGTAGTGTCTGCTTGACCGGCTTGTATCCCTTCAATATGTTGAGGCTATGCTCGGCCAGCCTACGTGGGATCCCTGGCATATCTGAAGGGTGCCACGCGAAGATGTCCCAATTCTCACGTAAGAACGCCCGCAGTGCAGCATCGATTGTGGGGTTCAGCTGTGCCCTGATGGCTGCTATTTTTGTAGTCCGTTGGGTGGACTTGGAATTTGACGATTTCGTCCGCAGGTTTGAAAGAGGTAGACTTGGATCGCTTATCGAGTATCACATCGTCCCTATCCACTGTGGAGCGTAATGCAATTAATTCTTCGGCCGCGAGGGCTTCGGATAATGCCTCAAGGGCCAGGGCGGCGGTTTTATTTTCGGCGCGGAGTGCTATGTCCGGATCACTGGCTAGAGTGATGATTCCGTTGGGCCCGGGCATCTTGAGCTTCATGTACCCATAATGGGGTATAGCTTGGAAGCTCGTGAATGCGTCCCGCCCTAAAAGGGCGTGGTATCCACTACTGAACGGGGCCACTTGGAAGGTTATCTCTTTGGACCTGTAATTTTCCGATGTGCCGAATACCACATCGAGTGTGATTTTTCCCGCACATCATGCCTCCCGACTAGGGATAATCCCTCGAAAGGTCGTGCTGCTTTGCTCAATGCGGCTCTTGTCTATTTCCATTTTGTTGAGAGTTTCCTCGTAGATGAGGTTTAATCCGCTGCCGCCGTCCATGAGCACTTTAGTAAGCCGGAAGCCGTCCATAATTGGACTAAGGACCAAAGCGGCTGGTGCTCGGACTGTTTGGAATTGAGGTTCATCACTGGCATTAAAGGTTATAGCCGTGTTGTTCCAGGGATTTATTGCTGCAACGTGGCAGACTTCGGCGAGGCCGCGGAGTGCTCTCTTGCGCCTGTTATTCGAGGCGAAAGTCTCGAAGACTGTCAACACTGTATTGTTGTTTTCTGTGGGATGATGCTCTGCGGTATTGTTAATGAGGAGACCCTCGCCGCTCTTGGCCACCTGCCGAAGTATCCAACATGCTCTAAGGCTGTGTGTTGGTACGGTATCTGGTGTGGTGTGAAATTTGCATGGCCTATTGAGCCATCCCTCCAATACGGTTCCACGCCCTATAGTGGGCTTTGGTTTCTTTGTGATTGGATCGGGTGACCTGCGAGAGTGCACCCTTTCGGTTCAGACAAGGGGTTTAGTGGGAGTCGGAGGATCCCAGAATTTTGCCAAGGTTTTCCAGGCGCTTTCCATCGCATAGTACTTCTGTACTATGGCCGCCAAGTCAGCGAAGTGTGATATGTCACGGCGACTTATGGCGTTAAGGGTTCCCTTGTCCGTGCAATTTTGCAAAAGAATGAGATTGCGTCTTCATCGCGACAATCCTTAACCTTGCTCATTACAAGGAGGAATCTGGCCCAAAAGTGATGTACTGTCTCTTGGAATTGTTGTCTAATGTGGGAAATATCGCTTGTATCTGGGTGGGTGGATGGATTTAGAAGTTCCGGGATGTTGCCCAATTTTTCTGGCCCGCCGTTCGATTCTAAGTTCAGAGTTTGGGTTGTGTCCTCCCGCGAGCGGGTATCCGGCTCGGAGAGCTCGGGAATCCGGACATAGTTCATCCTCAAAATAGAGGAAGAATCGCTGCATTGCTCCTCCACCACCGCTATTTGATGGGTGACCGGTTGATAGAGGCGGGGTGTCCCGATCTTTCGATGAGATGATAACTATCGATTTGGTGGAGACGACTTTGACGATCCGACTACAAACGTGCACGATGTTGCGCCTTAGCAATCGCTAAACCAACTCCAAGAGGTTATTGACCACGCCGGAGCACAATCAACCTGACCACGAAGGTCTATTCCTGCAAGCAATCGAAGAACAAGCAAGAATATGATAAAAGCAATCTGAATATTGCGAGTATGTATGAAGTATTGATAAAGGTGGGGATCCGTAGCGGTCTTGGTGCAGTCGTTGGACACAAATGAAGTACGAAGTTGCAATGGCTAACTTTTAACTAAACAAATTCCCAAGGGAAAAGCTACTAGATGGATCTACTTATATAGGAGCAAGGGGTGGCGGCCAAGGAGGTGGGAGGACATCCCAAGGCAGCCTAAAACTAACCCTAGGTCGTACAAGGCCAATGGGCCCAAGTTGGGGTGACGTAACACCATTGGACTTGTAGTTTGACTCGGATTCTGGTGCAGCGTCAGATTGTTTCGTCCATAGCTCAACGCTCCGGACGTATTTTAAGGTGATTCGAATTGTGCTGGAAAGATCATGAAATCTACTTTCCAACAAAAAAAGAATCACCTAATTCGGAGTCTATATGAAAAAGTTGTTGGCGTTTTGAGTCAGGTATGTCTGTGCAGTCCGAATCTGAATCCAGAACGTGAGAGACTTGGACTCTATCTTCTCTTGGCCCAAAAGTGACGTGAGAAGACTTTTTGAATAGCACCTAAACTTCTCCTTTTCCTTATCTTCATATGTGGATTGTACAAATGTCCCATACACCTGCAATTAGACAAAACACAAAAGTGTGTGAAGTATTTTTGTTACGGATAACATAAATAGATTATTGAATAGTTTGCTCTAGAAATCACGACAAATATGCATGTATGCAATATTTTTGGTCATATCAAAGGTAGTCATGTCCTCATCATCCTCCCCTTCTTGAAAATAAAGCCGTCCTCGGCGTTGCTTAATCTGAAATGTGGCTAACAAAAGAGACAAGGTGTACATGTTGTATATGTATATGTCATCCATTTTTACTTCCCTCGATTTTTGCATATATGACACATGAATAGATGAGTAACTTGCATAGTTCATAAAATATAATGCCAAAAAATTAACACAAGAAGTAGAAGGCATGAAAATATTGCAACTCAGTTTGCACATATAAGTGAAGCTCTTATTTATTTCAAAAGATTGACAATGTTCATCATTAAACCATCCCAACATTGGTGAATAAACCTTATTTGAATCAAATTTACATGCTACAACATGCTTAGATAAGCAAACATGCAATGAGTCATTCGACACAGAATCATCACCAAGATTAGAGGTCATATCAAAATGATTAAACATTGATTCTTTTGCATCAATAGTTAATTCAGTAGGTGCTCTCAAAATTGTTGGTATTTCAGTTGTTTGATCACATGACGCATTCATGACAGTATCAAGATTCTCTAAAATAGGTGTTGTGCTCAAATCACCAGGTAACTCAACACATGATGCATTCAAGTTAACTAGGGATGCATCATTCTCATGTGAAGTTATATCATCAATACCTTTATTTGTTACCTTATCGCAAAGACGTAGCTGATGTAGGTACACACGTAGACAATGCACCATACTCTTGAGATGATGTCGCTCACAATCCGAGGTGGGGCTGCTCTAGTAGGTGCAACGGTGGAGGAACCAACCGACGATGGTGAGCATGAACTGGAATAGTAGTTGTTGTAGTCACCCAATGCATCCTCCTGTAATCGTCTCTCAAAGGTATAAGCACGAACATACATACCGTAATGCAACGAGGAATATCTGAAATCTTGCTCGAATATCATGGTTCAAACCACCAAAAATCTATTCATTGTATCATCCTCAGATTCTTCTATGTCACAATGATGCATATAAGATTTGAACTCTTGGTAGTAAGTATGAGCAGTGTTATTGCCTTGTTTAAATTGTTCAAATTTGCGAAGCAATTCACGACGATAGTAAGGAGGAAAAACTGTTTTCTCATTACATCATTCAAATCTTTCCAAGTTGTGGGTTGGTTATCAATGTTTTTCTTACAATGCACACTCCACCAAGCGAAGCAAAACCAAGATAAATGCTCTAGTGGCAGCTCGTACTCGCTCAAGTTCGAAAAAACATCTTGACTAAAAATTTGTTCTACTTCAAGCTCCCAAGCTAGATAAATAGCAGGATTAAATCTACCCTCAAATGGCGGTAAAGAGCTAACCTGGCCATGTGCTTGTGTATGTTGTCCCAACTCTCGTGATGGTGAAGATGTGTTAAATGGTCCAAGAACTTCTATCTCGAAACCTGTCATGATTAGTAGAAACAAGAAACAAAATTCGAGAATAATGTTCCTATGAACTACTAGGATGTGGTTGTTAAGTGCTCACAGATAAAGCAAATATCAATATCTTACAAGTTCCTACCATGCGGCGGTGGTGACGAGCAACCAGCGGTGTCAAGTAACTCGAAGATTGTGTAAAGCGATTGCCATGGGAGCGTCACGTATACACGTGTAGAAATATGTGGAGCTGGGTTGGCTATATATGGTATCAAAAATTTTAGCAATAATCAATTCAAAGATGCAATGTTGAATAAACGCTCAACGACGGTACTGTGCTGGTCCTAGGCTAGACCGGACTAGAGACGCGAGCCTAGAACACTAATGAGGTCACGCGTAGCACAATGTAACGCCCCGGATCCGATGCGCCAGGTGTCCGCCAGTTATTCGTCGTTGTTGCCATGTCATTTGCTTGCGTGTTGCATTTTATCACGTCATCATGCGCATTTCATTTTGCATACGTGTTCGTCTCATGCATCCGAGCATTTTCCCCGTTGTCCGTTTTGCAATCCGGCGCTCCTATGTCCTCCGGCGTCTCCCTCTTCTCTCTTCTCTTGTGCGGGTATTAAACTTTCTCGGAATGGCCGAGGTTTGCCAGCGACCTTGGTATAGCACCGTGAACCGCTGTCAAGTTTCGTGCCATTTGGAGGTCGTTTGGTACTCAGCGGTTAGCAAGGTAACCGTAAAAGCCTCTTTGTTGCAGCCCAACACCCTTCCAAAGTGGCCCAAAACCCATCTAACTCCTCTCCATGCTCTCGGTCGTTCGATCACGATCGCGTGGCAAAACCGCACCTCATTTGGACACTCCTAGCTCCCTCTACCTATAAAACTAGGTCCTCCCTCCATTTTCGCGGTCCAAACCCTAGATCATTTCCTCCGCCGCCACCGGACATGTCATGGGGCGGACACGCCCAGCCACATCACTCCAGCCAATAGGGCGCGACCGCCAGCCCGCGCGCGTCTCCTCCACTCACGTCGCGCCACGTCGCGGGCGCCCGTGCCACTCCGCCGCCACCACGCGGGCCCGCCGCCCGCGGCCAGCGAGGCCCCCGCCCGGTTCGCCGCCGCCGCATCCGCCGTGCCGCGCCCGGCTTCGCCCGCCGCCCGCCGCCGCCGCGCCTCGCTCGCGCCGCCGCCCAGCCTCCTCCGTCGCCGATTCCGCCGCGTAAAGCGCCGCGCCGCCCGTGCTCCGCCTCTCCTCCTGCGCCCGCCCTGAGACCTTCCTCCGTCGCCGCGCCGCGCCTCCCTCTCCGCCCGCCCGCCCCTTCCCGCCGCGCAAACTCCCCGCCGCCGGCCCAAAGGCCGATCCACGCCCGCCTCCTTACCGCCGCTCCGCTCCTCCGCGGAGCCGCCGCCGCCGCCGCCCTCCGCCGTCGGGGAGGTGCCAGATCCAATGGCCTCCTGCGTTCGCCTCCCTAGTGGGCGGCCTTCCCGTGGTCCGGCCCAGATCCGCCGCCTGCCTCCTCCTCCTCTGCGATGGGCCGAGCCCGATGGGTGAGCCCGCTTATCCTCTGCCCCGTGCGACGATTAGTTATATAGCGCGCGTCTGTTTTTTTTTTCAAAAAAACTGCTAAGTCCCTTATTCTTCAATATTTTCATGCATTTTCATTGCATCACATCTCTGCACCCGTAGCTCCATTTTGCGCGTATAATATGTCAAATTGTTTGTCTCTACGAGTACATCATTTCGTTCCATTGCATCATTTGCATTTGAGCTCATCTTGATGCCCGAAATGCTGTTGGAAGATGGCTTCAGATCGTTAGTTCCAGTATCTTATCAGCTCGAGCTCTTTTGTCATTTTTGCCATGATTTATGTGTGCATCCTATGAGTATGAGCTCTACATGAATGTTGGACTAGGCCATGCCATCTTTCCAGAGGTGTTGACCTTGTATTTTTGTGATGCTTGTAGTGAGTGCATTGAGCTTGTAAAGTAGGGTAGTTGCTGTTGTTGTTTTGCTAGACAGATTCTGTTATATTTTGATGCCATGTTAACATGCTTCCACTAATCATTCTATGCATAATCTGGAGATGCTCTATAAACATGTTTTGATATACATGTCTTGCTCTATCCATTCATGCCCTTGGTTGCAATTGTAGCCAGCTGGAACATGTTCATTTCTTGCTCCAAAGTTGCTTGAAAATGTTTCCTGACAGATTGTTTGCATGAGATTCAATTTTCACGAGGTCGTTGTAGTTGATCCGTGTATGCTATGAACTTGATCTTGCCATGATTAGCTTCATAAATATGCCTTATTACTGTTGGTTTCCTTGCCATGCCATGTGTTGCTCTGTAGTGAGTGGTTCGAGCTCACGAACATGCCTACTAATCGTTGTTTCTGCCATGTTCAAATCTGTAATATAACTTGCCATGTTTACATGGGTGCCATCATATTTTCTATGCCTTTCTGGCTTATGGTCAGTAAGGGTCTTTTGATATATGATATTAGTAGTTTCATGCCATGCCTTTGTTTGCCATGATAGCTTCCTGTAACATGTTGTTTGATAGCTCTAAACATTGCAACCTGATGTTATTTCTGCTAAAGTCTGAAATTGTTATTACTTGCAATATCTCCATGTCGTTTTGAGCATGTTCTAGTGATTTTTGGAGATAGCTCAGTGTTCATGTATTGTTATGCTTTACGTGTACTTCATGACCATGCCTTTTGTTATTATGTTGGGGTGCTGTAGCATGTTGTTTTGATGCTTGCAATATGCCTAGTTGCTGTTTTGGGCAGATTGTTGCTATGACTTGTTTAGTGTGTGGGTGTTGAACCGTTGCTCCGTTTTGAGTGTGCTCTATATGAAACTTGCTTGTTTTTGCATGTAGCTTCATATTATCATGTTGCATCCTTGTTTTGGTGTGTTTGCTTGATGTTTGGGTGCATTTTGCATCAATGCCATGCTTATCTTGTTTTGCTCATATCTTCTAGGCCGTAGCTCCAAATCTAATGAACTTTATATGGAACTTGACTAGAATTTCGTGTAGATTCTCTTGGTGCATATTAACTTGCTGTTTAACAACTTCAACATAAGGTTTATTCAGTTCTGGACCAATTTCGAAATATGCATATGAGGACTTACCGGAATTGTTATATGTTGTTTCCGGCCTCATTTAAACTTGCCTTGATGTGTTGTTCTTGTGTGCTTCATCTCTTGCCATGAGTAGCTTCATGTAGCTTGGTCATGCATCATGCTTGTTGTGCATCATGTCATGTTCATGTGTGGTGTGTTTACCTATGTTGTGTGCTTCTTCTTGTTAGTTCCTGTTACGTTGCGTTCGTGAGGATGCGTTCGTCTACGTTCGGTTCGGCTTCATCCGTTCATCTTCTTCATGGACTCGTTCTTCTTCCTTGCGGGATTTCAGGCAAGATGACCGCTACCCTGGATCTCACTACTATCATTGCTATGCTAGTTGCCTCGTTCTTTCGCTATGCTGCGCTACCTATTACATGTTTGTCCAGCCATCCCATATTGCCATGAACCTCTAACCTTTGACACCATTCCTATGCAAACCATTGTTTGGCTATGTTACCGCTTTGCTCAGCCCTCTTATAGCGTTGCTAGTTGCGGTGAAGTTGAAGATTTCTCCATGGTGGACAGGATTTTGTTGGGATATCACAATATCTCTTATATTATTAATGCATCTATATACTTGGTAAAGGGTGGAAGGCTCGGCCTTATGCAGTGTTTTGTTCCACTCTTGCCGCCCTAGTTTCCGTCATACCGGTGTTATGTTCCCGGATTTTGCGTCCCTTACGCGGTCGGGTGATTTATGGGACCCCTGACAGTTCACTTTGAATAAAACTTGTCCAAAGAGGCCCAACATTGCCTTTTACCATTTGCCTCACCACCACCTACTTTTCCTTGGGAGTCGCTCTCTCGAGGGTCATCTTTTATAGCCCCGGGCGATGCTTGTCTAGCGTTGGTCCAAACTAGAGCACCGTCTTGGGACCATCCCTTGGCAACTTGGGTTACGTCGGTTCTGTCGCTTCGCTTATCCGGTGTTGCCACGAGAACGAGATATGTGCAGCTCCTATCGGGATTGTCGGCGCATCGGGCGGCTTTGCTGGTCTTGTTTTACCATTGTCGAAATGTCTTGATGTCCGGATTCCGAGACTGATCGGGTCTTCTTGGGTGAAGGTCTATTCCTTCGATGATCGCGAGAGCTTGTCATGGGCTAAGTTGGGACACCCTGCGAGGTATAAACTTTCGAGAGCCGTGCCCGCGGTTATGTGGCAGATGGGAATTTGTTAATGTCCGGTTGTAGACAACTTGACACTTGATCCGAATTAAAACGCATCAACCGAGTGTGTAGCCGTGATGGTCTCTTCTCGGCGGAGTCCGGGAAGTGAACACGGTTTATGTGTTATGTTTGACGTAAGTAGGTGTTCAGGATCACCTCTTGATCATTGCTAGCTTCACGACCGTTCCGCTTGTTTCTCTTCTCGCTCTCATTTGCGTTGGTTAGCCACCATACTTGCTTAGTCGCTGCTGCAACCTCACCACTTTACCCCTTCCTTTCCCATTAAGCTTTGCTAGTCTTGATACCCATGGTAATGGGATTCTTTGAGTCCTCGTGGCTCACGGATACTTCAAAACCAGTTTGCGGTGCCTATGTTACCGGCGGTGGCGCAACCAAGCTCAAGGAGGAGCTCGATGAAGATCTTGCCCTTTGTGTTGTTTCGTTCTAGTTGATCAGTAGTGGAGCCCAGTTGGGGTCGATCGGGGACCTTTGTCGCATTTGGGGTTCTTCTTTTATTTTGGTTCCGTAGTCGGACCTTGATTGTATCTGGATTATGTAATGCTATATTCATGTAATTGTGTGAAGTGGCGATTGTAAGCCAACTATGTATCTTTTTCCCTTATGTATTACATGGGTTGTGTGAAGATTACCTCACTTGCGACATTGCTTTCAATGCGGTTATGCCTCTAAGTCGTGCTTGACACGTGGGAGATATAGCCGCATCGAGGCGTTACAAGTTGGTAATCGAGCCTTCCCGACCTTAGGAGCCCCACCGCTTGATCGTTTTTAGTGGCGAGTTGTGTCTAGAAAAATGTTTTGAGTCATTTAGGATTATATATATCGGAGAGTTAGGAATTCTTTTACTCCCGGTCCCTTGACCTTACGGTGAGGTATCTGACGTAGAGTTTTGACTCTTCTCTTCTCAAATTTCACTAAAAAAATTTTAGGATCACGCGGGTATCTTAGAATCGTTCGATGGTTTTATGATGACAACATTGTCTTGGGTGCCTCGACATTTAGGGGTTGTGGCGGTGTCGGGGAGTTGAGCTCCGAGGTGTTGTCGTCATAATTTTATCGTTGCGATTCTGGAATACCGAGTTTAATCGCCGACATCGAAAATCTCTTTTATGCGATTGTTGGTGAGATAACCCGCTAACCCGATCTTGAGGTGAGTGCGGGAGTATTGCCATGACTTGTATAACGGATGCTTTTGAAGGTTGAGGTAGACGATTTTGAAGGTTTCTTGGTTATGTGTTGACGGATGGATACTGACTTGGATGTAGGGATTGTTAGTTTGTGTGAGATATTATTGCTCCCTGTATCCCCAACACCAGATTGCATAACGAGCGTTTGGGAGTTTCATAGGTGGGAATTCAAGTAGCTCCTAGGATATCTTTCCGACGGATGTATGATATGAAATTGGGGTTCGACGTCTAGTGGTCCGCCTATTCACGGTTGGTTTCTGATGGTCTCGTTGTGTCTTAAAGAGTCCTTGGCTATGCCGACTGGGGGCGCTTCTTATGCCATGTGCCTTGCCTTGTACATGATGGTGATTGAGCCCGTAGGCCCCACCACGAAAATTTGGACGAAATCTCTATCATATGTTTGTTCCGCTTATTCTGCAAGCCAGTCCTTTGTTTTTGTTTTGAGTTGTGGTATTCGAGTTGCTTCAATGTCAAGTGTTGATTCCATACCTTTCCGAAATGGTGTTCTCATACTCCGATGTGAATACCAATCCTTCTCGACAATCGAGATTGTCATGTCAATCTTTTTCCTACCGGTGTGCTTCTCTTCAAGTGGATCCAATCATTCTCCCCATCCGCAAGATCATTTCTAAGTTTTCTCAACGGTGTTTGTTTCGTTCATCCCAAGTTGTCTTTGTTTTTCCCGCCCTCCCACCTTTTTTTTCTTCAAGGACACAGATTTCTTAATCAAGTATCCTTTTATTTTTGTGAAGTTTCTCCATTCTTTTCTGTCAATGTTCTTACCCGGTGGTTCTCAAGAAGATGTTCTTCTAGTTCGTCATTCCTCATTCTTTTCTCTTCTCCGGTGGATTCAAGTCAAGTTTTGTTGATCATATCTTTTTCCTCATTTCAATGTCTTCTCATACCGGTGTACCTCTTTATCATTCTACTCCTCGCTATTTGTTATTCCGGAGTGCTCAAGATATCTCGAAGATTCGTGTTTCCACTCTGCATTCGTTCAAGCTCTTTCGAGATTGGTATCTCATTCAAGTCATTTAATTCAACCGGTTCAACATCTCTTTTAAATCTTTCCAACGGTGTTTTCTTTTGAGTGGGCCCTAACCCACGTGTCTTTTCGAGGATCTTACCTGACTCTTCTATTTTCCCAGAGCTATCCTAAATTCTTCTCCAAGTTTGACGTAAGAATGAGTTGTCATCAGTCAAATGCTTTTCTCCAAGATCTTTGGAATTCTTTTCATAGTTGGCTCAACCTCTTCGCTTTTGATTCTTCCGGTGTGCCTTAATAATTCTTGGTGGTGTTTCTCGTCATCATTCTCAACATTTGAAGACCGAAGAAGAGTTTCTCTTAAATCTTGGTCCATTCTCTTGAAGATTCATGGTTCTAGCTTGATGCCATCCTCTCATAATTGTTTTCGATTGTGAGAATTCTTTTTATCCATCCGGAGCATTTCATGAGTTGTTTCCATTTCTTTCCTCCGAAGGCCATCATGTCATAATTCTTCATTCTAAGCTTGTAGCTATCGTTCTCCAAATCTTACCGTTGATTCGTTCAAATATCCTCTAATCAGTTCATGTTCTCTTCATTCTCATGTATCTAAATCCCTTCAAGTATCTTCATTCGTTTCCAATTCTTCCGTGAATTGTGCCTTTGCTACTTTCGTTTTCAATTCTTACGGTGGTTCGTTCAAGATTTCACTTCCTTCGTTATCATTTAATACATTTGTTCTTTCCAATTCCACGGTGGTTCCATCAATACCTTCTCAAGTTTGCGCCATATCTCTTTTAATCCTTTCTCGAGAATAAGTAGTATGCCAAATCCATTGCTTGTCATCAATTTAAAATTGGTGAAGGATACGCACAACATAATTCTTGTTCTTGTTTCATCCAAGTGATTAATTCCTTCTTTCGGAGTTTGTTCATGATGAATAAATTCTCGGTTTCTGTTGTTCATCTTTCTTTTCCGGAGTTCCAAGTTTTCCGCATTATCATCGTGAAGCTCCATCTAAATCATTGCAAGGATTCACCTTGTGTTTTCAATTTCTCTTTCTTTTCATCATCCTTCTATTACCAGAGTTCATCATGGAGGCTCTACATGGTGGTTCATCAAGGATTCTTTTCATTCTTCAATTGTTCTTCAAGATTTCTCTTGAAGTTATGATCCATAAAGCCATACTTCAAAATAAACATGATGCTCAACATATGTTTTGTTTTGAGGCGTTCAAGTATTCTTCATCTTGCATTTCGAAGTGCAATTCTTTCTACCTTATGTTTTGAGGCGGTGTTATATCATTCTTGACAATTTCCATTCATGTTTCATGATTCATATGTTGTCAAGAATGAGGTATTTTAAATCCATCAATCCCTTTGTTGGAGTTATCTTGTGTCAGATTTCACCTAAAGCCTTTCCTTAAGGGATGTTGCTATTTTGGTGCTTATTAATGACCCAAGTTATCTCTTTTCCATCTTGATGGAACAAGCTTTCATCTCTTCGTTAATCTCAAGCAAGCAATTGTTTCCGTTAGTGGCGGTTGTCACCTCATAATGTTGAGATGTTTTCATAAGCCCACCACAAGCTTATTCTTTTCGTTGTTGATTTTCCAACAACTCTATTCTAACCTTCTTGCAAGGGTGCATTCCAAGATCATTGGTGGCGAAGTTGGCATTTTCTTCTCCATTCTTTTATTCCAATGGTCTATCTTCTATTCTTTAGTTCGGAGGCGGTGTTGTTGATTTCATCAAGTATCATCTTATCTTCTCAAGTTCATGTTCAATTCCTTTCATTTAAATTCAGTGCTACCCAAATTATTTCAATCTTACCCTTCTCTATCTAGTTTTAACCGGAGTGGTTTCAATATCTATCTTATCATTAAACCTCTTGGTTCTCGTTGTGTCCTTTGCCCTCTTTTCTAGCAGTGTTTTTCAACTATGTTCATCTTCGTTGTTTTCTTTCTTTCATTTTGTTCAACCTCTCAAGGTTCGTGGTTTCACTCGTTAACAAAGAAGCAACTTAGTTTTACCTCTTATCTTCCTCTTCCTTTTCCCTCGGTGCCATCCTAGATCTCGGGGCGAGATCCTCTCGTAGTGGTGGAGTGTTGTAACGCCCGGATCCGATCGCCCAGTGTCCTTGATTATTCGTCGTTGTTGCCATGTCATTTGCTTGCGTGTTGCATTTATCACGTCATCATCGCATTTCATTTTGCATACGTGTTCGTCTCATGCATCCGAGCATTTTCCCGTTGTCCGTTTTGCAATCCGGCGCTCCTATGTCCTCCGGCGTCTCCTCTTCTCTCTTCTCTTGTGCGGGTATTAAACTTTCTCGGAATGGCCGAGGTTTGCCATGCGGCCTTGGTATAGCACCGATGAACCGCTTTGTCAAGTTTCGTGCCATTTGGAGGTCGTTTGGTACTCAGCAGTTAGCAAGTAACCGTAAAAGCCTCTTTGTTGCAGCCCAACACCCTTCCAAAGTGGCCCAAAACCCATCTAACTCCTCTCCATGCTCTCGGTCGTTCGATCACGATCGCGTGGCAAAACGCACCTCATTTGGACACTCCTAGCTCCCTCTACCTATAAAACTAGGTCCTCCCTCCATTTTCGCGGTCAAACCCTAGATCATTTCCTCCGCCACACCGGACATGTCCGCCGGCGGCGGACACGTCCACCACATCACTCCAGCCAATAGGAGCGCGACCGTCAGCCCGCGCGCGCCTCTCCTCCACTCCGCGTCGCGCCCGCCGCGCCGCGCCCGTGCCCTCCGCCGCCACCACACCTGCCGGATTCGCCGGGGCGGCGAGCCCTCCGGCCGGTTCGGCGCGCCGCATCCGCCGGTGCCGCGCCCGCCTCGCCCGCCGCCCATCGCCGCCGGCGCCTCGCTCCGTGCCGCCGCCCAGCCTCCTCCGTCGCCGATTCTTGCCGATAAGCGCCGCCCGCCGCCGCCGCCGCCTCCCCGTAGCCGCCTCCAGAACCCCTACCGCCGCGCCTCGCTCCCTTGTCGCGCGCGCCGCCAACCGCCGCCGAACTCCTCGCCGCGCCGCCGCCGCTCCGCCGCCCGCCCCAAAGCCCGCTCCACTCCTCCTTCTCCGCCTGGGATCGGCCGCCGCCGTCGCCCTCCGCCGACGTCGAGAGGTGCCAGATCGGCGGGCCTCCCCGTTCGCCTCCCTAGTGGGCTGGCCTTCCCCGTGGTCCGGCCCAGATCCGCCGGCCTGCCTCCTCCTCTGCGATGGGCCGAGCCCGATGGGTGAGCCCGCTTATCCTCTGCCCCGTGCGACGATTAGTTATATAGAGCGCGTCTGTTTTTTTTTCAAAAAAACTGCTAAGTCCCTTATTCTGCAATATTTTCATGCATTTTCATTGCATCACATCTCTGCACTCGTAGCTCCATTTTGCGCGTATAATATGTCAAATTGTTCGCCTCGACGAGTACATCATTTCGATCCATTGCATCATTTGCATTTGAGCTCATCTTGATGCCCGAAATGCTGTTGGAAGATGGCTTCAGATCGTTAGTTCCAGTATCTTATCAGCTCGAGCTCTTTTGTCATTTTTGCCATGATTTATGTGTGCATCCTATGAGTATGAGCTCTACATGAATGTTGGACTAGGCCATGCCATCTTTCCAGAGGTGTTGACCTTGTATTTTTGTGATGCTTGTAGTGAGTGCATTGAGCTTGTAAAGTAGGGTAGTTGCTGTTGTTGTTTTGCTAGACAGATTCTGTTATATTTTGATGCCATGTTAACATGCTTCCACTAATCATTCTATGCATAATCTGGAGATGCTCTATAAACATGTTTTGATATACATGTCTTGCTCTATCCATTCATGCCCTTGTTTGCAATTATAGCCAGCTGGAACATGTTCATTTCTTGCTCCAAAGTTGCTTGAAAATGTTTCCTGACAGATTGTTTGCATGAGATTCAATTTTCACGAGGTCGTTGTAGTTGATCCGTGTATGCTATGAACTTGCTCTTGCCATGATTAGCTTCATAAATATGCCTTCTTACTGTTGGTTGCCTTGCCATGCCATGTATTGCTCTGTAGTGAGTGGTTCGAGCTCACGAACATGCCTACTAATCGTTGTTTCTGCCATGTTCAAATCTGTAATATAACTTGCCATGTTTACATGGGTGCCATCATATTTTCTATGCCTTTCTGGCTTATGGTCAGTAAGGGTCTTTTGATATATGCTATTAGTAGTTTCATGCCATGCCTTTGTTTGCCATGATAGCTTCCTGTAACATGTTGTTTGATAGCTCTAAACATTGCAACCTGATGTTATTTCTGCTAAAGTCTGAAATTGTTATTACTTGCAATATCTCCATGTCGTTTTGAGCATGTTCTAGTGATTTTTGGAGATAGCTCAGTGTTCATGTATTGTTATGCTTTACGTGTACTTCATGACCATGCCTTTTGTTATTATGTTGGGGTGCTGTAGCATGTTGTTTTGATGCTTGCAATATGCCTAGTTGCT
The DNA here is from genome assembly GCA_021437245.1 of Aegilops speltoides. Lineage (NCBI taxonomy): Eukaryota > Viridiplantae > Streptophyta > Magnoliopsida > Poales > Poaceae > Aegilops > Aegilops speltoides. The sequence goes on along the minus strand of CM038141.1, from coordinate 218,029,655 downwards.
GTTTTGGGCAGATTGTTGCTATGACTTGTTTAGTGTGTGGGTGTTGAACCGTTGCTCCGTTTTGAGTGTGCTCTATATGAAACTTGCTTGTTTTTGCATGTAGCTTCATATTATCATGTTGCATCCTTGTTTTGGTGTGTTTGCTTGATGTTTGGGTGCATTTTGCATCAATGCCATGCTTATCTTGTTTTGCTCATATCTTCTAGGCCGTAGCTCCAAATCTAATGAACTTTATATGGAACTTGACTAGAATTTCGTGTAGATTCTCTTGGTGCATATTAACTTGCTGTTTAACAACTTCAACATAAGGTTTATTCAGTTCTGGACCAATTTCGAAATATGCATATGAGGACTTACCGAATTGTTATATGTTGTTTAGGCCTCATTTAAACTTGCCTTGATGTGTTGTTCTTGTGTGCTTCATCTCTTGCCATGAGTAGCTTCATGTAGCTTGGTCATGCATCATGCTTGTTGTGCATCATGTCATGTTCATGTGTGGTGTGTTTACCTATGTTGTGTGCTTCTTCTTGTTAGTTCTGTTTACGTTGCGTTCGTGAGGATTCGTTCGTCTACATTGGTTCGGCTTCATCCGTTCATCTTCTTCATGGACTCGTTCTTCTTCCTTGCGGGATTTCAGGCAAGATGACCGCTACCTGGATCTCACTACTATCATTGCTATGCTAGTTGCCTCGTTCTTTCGCTATCTTTGCGCTACCTATTACTGTTTGTCCAGCCATCCCATATTGCCATGAACCTCTAACCTTTGACACCATTCCTATGCAAACCATTGTTTGGCTATGTTACCGCTTTGCTCAGCCCTCTTATAGCGTTGCTAGTTGCGGTGAAGTTGAAGATTTCTCCATGGTGGACAGGACTTTGGTTGGGATATCACAATATCTCTTATATTATTAATGCATCTATATACTTGGTAAAGGGTGGAAGGCTCGGCCTTATGCAGTGTTTTGTTCCACTCTTGCCGCCCTAGTTTCCGTCATACCGGTGTTATGTTCCCGGATTTTGCGTCCCTTACGCGGTCGGGTGATTTATGGGACCCCCGACAGTTCGCTTTGAATAAAACTTGTCCAAAAAGGCCCAACATTGCCTTTTACCATTTGCCTCACCACCACCTACTTTTCCTTGGGAGTCGCTCTCTCGAGGTCATCTTTTATAGCCCCGGGCGATTGCTTGTCTAGCGTTGGTCCAAACTAGAGCACCGTCTTGGGACCATCCCTTGGCAACTTGGGTTACGTCGGTTCTGTCGCTTCGCTTATCCGGTGTTGCCACGAGAACGAGATATGTGCAGCTCCTATCGGGATTGTCGGCGCATCGGGCGGCTTTGCTGGTCTTGTTTTACCATTGTCGAAATGTCTTGATGTCTGGGATTCCGAGACGATCGGGTCTTCTTGGGTGAAGGTCTATTCCTTCGATGATCGCGAGAGCTTGTCATGGGCTAAGTTGGGACACCCTGCGGGTATAAACTTTCGAGAGCCGTGCCCGCGGTTATGTGGCGATGGGAATTTGTTAATGTCGGTTGTAGACAACTTGACACTTGATCCGAATTAAAACGCATCAACCGAGTGTGTAGCCGTGATGGTCTCTTCTCGGCGGAGTCCGGAAGTGAACACGGTTTACGTGTTATGTTTGGCGTAAGTAGGTGTTCGGGATCACCTCTTGATCATTGCTAGCTTCACGACCGTTCCGCTTGTTTCTCTTCTCGCTCTCATTTGCGTTGGTTAGCCACCATACTTGCTTAGTCGCTGCTTTGCAACCTCACCACTTTACCCCTTCCTTTCCCATTAAGCTTTGCTAGTCTTGATACCCATGGTAATGGGATTCTTTGAGTCCTCGTGGCTCACGGATACTTCAAAACCAGTTTGCGGTGCCTATGTTACCGAAAGGTGGCGCAACCAAGCTCAAGGAGGAGCTCGATGAAGATCTTGCCCTTTGTGTTGTTTCGTTCTAGTTGATCAGTAGTGGAGCCCAGTTGGGGTCGATCGGGGACCTTTGTCGCATTTGGGGTTCTTCTTTTATTTTGGTTCCGTAGTCGGACCTTGATTGTATCTGGATTATGTAATGCTATATTCATGTAATTGTGTGAAGTGGCGATTGTAAGCCAACTATGTATCTTTTTCCCTTATGTATTACATGGGTTGTGTGAAGATTACCTCACTTGCGACATTGCTTTCAATGCGGTTATGCCTCTAAGTCGTGCTTCGACACGTGGGAGATATAGCCGCATCGAGGGCGTTACAAGTTGGTAATCAGAGCCTTCCCCGACCTTAGGAGCCCCACTGCTTGATCGTTTTTAGTGGCCAAGTTGTGTCTAGAAAAATGTTTTGAGTCATTTAGGATTATATATATCGGAGAGTTAGGAATTCTTTTACTCCCGGTCCTTGACCTTACGGTGAGGTATCTGGCGTAGAGTTTTGACTCTTCTCTTCTCAAATTTCACTAAAAAATTTTTAGGATCACGCGGGTATCTTAGAATCGTTCCGATGGTTTTATGATGACAACATTGTCTTGGGTGCCTCCTGACATTTAGGGGTTGTGGCAGTGTCCCGGGGAGTTGAGCTCCGAGGTGTTGTCGTCATAATTTTATCGTTGCGATTCTGGAATACACGAGTTTAATGCGCCGACATCGAAAATCTCTTTTATGCGAGTTGTTGGTGAGATAACCCGCTAACCCAATCTTGAGGTGAGTACGGGAGTATTGCCATGACTTGTATAACGGATGCTTTTGAAGGTTGAGGTAGACGATTTTCGAAGGTTTCTTGGTTATGTGTTGACGGATGGATCTGATTTGGATGTAGGGATTGTTAGTTTGTGTGAGATATTATTGCTCCCTGTATCCCCAACACCAGATTGCATAACCGAGACGTTTGGGAGTTTCATAGGTGGGAATTCAAGTAGCTCCTAGGATATCTTTCCGACGGATGTATGATATGAAATTGGGGTTCGACGTCTAGTGGTCCGCCTATTCACGGTTGGTTTTACATGGTCTCGTTGTGTCTTAAAGAGTCCTTGGCTATGCCGACTGGGGGCGCTTCAGATGTCATGTGCACTTGCCTTGTACATGATGGTGTTTGTCGATTGAGCCCGTGTAGGCCCCACCACGAAAATTTCGGACGAAATCTCTATCATATGTTTGTTCCGGCTTATTCTGCAAGCCAGTCCTTTGTTTTTGTTTTGAGTTGTCGTATTCGAGTTGCTTCAATGTCAAGTGTTGATTCCATACCTTTCCGAAATGGTGTTCTCATACTCCGATGTGAATACCAATCCTTCTCGACAATCGAGATTGTCATGTCAATCTTTTTCCTACCGGCGTGCTTCTCTTCAAGTGGATCCGATCATTCTCCCCATCCGCAAGATCATTTCTAAGTTTTCTCAACGGTGTTTGTTTCGTTCATCCCAAGTTGTCTTTGTTTTTCCCGCCCTCCCACCTTTTTTTTCTTCAAGGACACAGATTTCTTAATCAAGTATCCTTTTATTTTTGTGAAGTTTCTCCATTCTTTTCTGTCAATGTTCTTACCCGGTGGTTCTCAAGAAGATGTTCTTCTAGTTCGTCATTCCTCATTCTTTTCTCTTCTCCGGTGGATTCAAGTCAAGTTTTGTTGATCATATCTTTTTCCTCATTTCAATGTCTTCTCATACCGGTGTACCTCTTTATCATTCAACTCCTCGCTATTTGTTATTCCGGAGTACTCAAGATATCTCGAAGATTCGTGTTTCCACTCTGCATTCGTTCAAGCTCTTTCGAGATTGGTATCTCATTCAAGTCATTTAATTCAACCGGTTCAACATCTCTTTTAAATCTTTCCAACGGTGTTTTCTTTTGAGTGGGCCCTAACCCACAGGTCTTTTCCCAGGATCTTACCTGACTCTTCTATTTTCCCAGAGCTATCCTAAATTCTTCTCCAAGTTTGACGTAAGAATGAGTTGTCATCAGTCAAATGCTTTTCTCCAAGATCTTTGGAATTCTTTTCATAGTTGGCTCAACCTCTTCGCTTTTGATTCTTCCGGTGTGCCTTAATAATTCTTGGTGGTGTTTCTCGTCATCATTCTCAACATTTGAAGACCGAAGAAGAGTTTCTCTTAAATCTTGGTCCATTCTCTTGAAGATTCATGGTTCTAGCTTGATGCCATCCTCTCATAATTGTTTTCGATTGTGAGAATTCTTTTTATCCATCCGGAGCATTTCATGAGTTGTTTCCATTTCTTTCCTCCGAAGGCCATCATGTCATAATTCTTCATTCTAAGCTTGTAGCTATCGTTCTCCAAATCTTACCGTTGATTCGTTCAAATATCCTCTAATCAGTTCATGTTCTCTTCATTCTCATGTATCTAAATCCCTTCAAGTATCTTCATTCGTTTTCCAATTCTTCCCGGTGAATTGTGCCTTTGCTACTTTCGTTTTCAATTCTTATGGTGGTTCGTTCAAGATTTCACTTCCTTCGTTATCATTTAATACATTTGTTCTTTCCAATTCCACCGGTGGTTCCATCAATACCTTCTCAAGTTTGCGCCATATCTCTTTTAATCCTTTCTACGAGAATAAGTAGTATGCCAAATCCATTGCTTGTCATCAATTTAAAATTGGTGAAGGATACGCACAACATAATTCTTGTTCTTGTTTCATCCAAGTGATTAATTCCTTCTTTCGGAGTTTGTTCATGATGAATAAATTCTCGGTTTCTGTTGTTCATCTTTCTTTTCCGGAGTTCCAAGTTTTCCGCATTATCATCGTGAAGCTCCATCTAAATCATTGCAAGGATTCACCTTGTGTTTTCAATTTCTCTTTCTTTTCATCATCCTTCTATTACCGGAGTTCATCATGGAGGCTCTACATGGTGGTTCATCAAGGATTCTTTTCATTCTTCAATTGTTCTTCAAGATTTCTCTTGAAGTTATGATCCGCCAAGCCATACTTCAAAATAAACATGATGCTCAACATATGTTTTGTTTTGAGGCGTTCAAGTATTCTTCATCTTGCATTTCGAAGTGCAATTCTTTCTACCTTATGTTTTGAGGCGGTGTTATATCATTCTTGACAATTTCCATTCATGTTTCATGATTCATATGTTGTCAAGAATGAGGTATTTTAAATCCATCAATCCCTTTGTTGGAGTTATCTTGTGTCAGATTTCACCTAAAGCCTTTCCTTAAGGGATGTTGCTATTTTGGTGCTTATTAATGACCCAAGTTATCTCTTTTCCATCTTGATGGAACAAGCTTTCATCTCTTCGTTAATCTCAAGCAAGCAATTGTTTCCGTTAGTGGCGGGTTGTCACCTCATAATGTTGAGATGTTTTCATAAGCCCGCCACAAGCTTATTCTTTTCGTTGTTGATTTTCCAACAACTCTATTCTAACCTTCTTGCAAGGGTGCATTCCAAGATCATTGGTGGCAGAAGTTGGCATTTTCTTCTCCATTCTTTTATTCCAATGGTCTATCTTCTATTCTTTAGTTCCGGAGGCAGTGTGTTGTTGATTTCATCAAGTATCATCTTATCTTCTCAAGTTCATGTTCAATTCCTTTCATTTACAGTCGGAGTGCTACCCAAATTATTTCAATCTTACCCCTTCTCTATCTAGTTTTAACCGGAGTGGTTTCAATATCTATCTTATCATTAAACCTCTTGGTTCTCGTTGTGTCCTTTGCCCCTCTTTTCTAACGGAGTGTTTTCAACTATGTTCATCTTCGTTGTTTTCTTTCTTTCATTTTGTTCAACCTCTCAAGGTTCGTGGTTTCACTCGTTCGTCAAAGAAGCAACTTAGTTTTACCTCTTATCTTCCTCTTCCTTTTCCCTCCGGTGCCATCCTAGATCTCGGGACGAGATCCTCTCGTAGTGGTGGAGTGTTGTAACGCCCCGGATTCGATGCGCCAGGTGTCCGCCAGTTATTCGTCGTTGTTGCCATGTCATTTGCTTGCGTGTTGCATTTTATCACGTCATCATGCGCATTTCATTTTGCATACATGTTCGTCTCATGCATCCGAGCATTTTCCCCGTTGTCCGTTTTGCAATCCGGCGCTCCTATGTCCTCCGGCGTCTCCCTCTTCTCTCTTCTCTTGTGCGGGTATTAAACTTTCTCGGAATGGCCCGAGGTTTGCCAAGCGGCCTTGGTATAGCACCGGTAGACCGCCTATCAAGTTTCGTGCCATTTGGAGGTCGTTTGGTACTCAACAGTTAGCAAGGTAACAGTAAAGCCTCTTTTGTTGCAGCCCAACACCCCTTCCAAAGTGGCCCAAAACCCATCTAACTCCTCTCCATGCTCTCGGTCGTTCGATCACGATCGCGTGGCCGAAAACCGCACCTCATTTGGACACTCCTAGCTCCCTCTACCTATAAAACTAGGTCCTCCCCCTCCATTTTCGCAGTCCAAACCCTAGATCATTTCCCTCCGCCGCCACCGGACATGTCCGCCGACGGCCGGACACGTCCAGCCACATCACTCCAGCCAATAGGAGCGCGACACGTCAGCCCCGCCGCGCGTCTCCTCCACTCACGTCGCGCCACGTCGCCGGGCGCCCGTGCCCACTTTCGCCACCACCGCGAGCCATCTCGGCCCGCGAAACCCTCCGGCCGCGAGGCCTCGCCGCGCCGCCGCCACAGTGCCGCGCCCAGCTCCCGCCCCCGCCCATCGCCGCGCCTCGCTCGCGCCGCCGCCCAGCCTCCTCCGTCGCGGTTCTGCCCGGTAAAGCGCCGCCCGCCCGCCGCCGCCTCACGTGAAGCCGCCGCCGACCTTCTGCACGCCGCCTCGCTCCCGCCCGATCCCGCGGCATGGCCGCCCGCCGACAAAGCTCCCCGCCGCCCGCCGCCCAAAGCCGCCCCCGCCCAGCCCGCTCGCCGCCGCCTCGCGGGAGCCCGCCGCCGTCGCCTCCGTGCCGTCGGGAACGTGCCAGATCCAGCCGGCCTCCCCGTTCGCCTCCCTAGTGGGCCGGCCTTCCCCGTGGTCCGGCCCAGATCCGCCGGCCTGCCTCCTCCTCTGCGATGGGCCGAGCCCGATGGGTGAGCCCGCTTATCCTCTGCCCCGTGCGACGATTAGTTAGATAGCGCGCGTCTGTTTTTTTTTTCAAAAAAACTGCTAAGTCCCTTATTCTGCAATATTTTCATGTATTTTCATTGCATCACATCTCTGCACCCGTAGCTCCATTTTGCGCGTATAATATGTCAAATTGTTCGTCTCGATGAGTACATCATTTCATTCCATTGCATCATTTGCATTTGAGCTCATCTTGATGCCCGAAATGCTGTTGGAAGATGGCTTCAGATCGTTAGTTCCAGTATCTTATCAGCTCGAGCTCTTTTGTCATTTTTTCCATGATTTATGTGTGCATCCTATGAGTATGAGCTCTACATGAATGTTGGACTAGGCCATGCCATCTTTCCAGAGGTGTTTACCTTGTATTTTTGTGATGCTTGTAGTGAGTGCATTGAGCTTGTAAAGTAGGGTAGTTGCTGTTGTTGTTTTGCTAGACAGATTCTGTTATATTTTGATGCCATGTTAACATGCTTCCACTAATCATTCTATGCATAATCTGGAGATGCTCTATAAACATGTTTTGATATACATGTCTTGCTCTATCCATTCATGCCCTTGGTTGCAATTATAGCCAGCTGGAACATGTTCATTTCTTGCTCCAAAGTTGCTTGAAAATGTTTCCTGACAGATTGTTTGCATGAGATTCAATTTTCACGAGGTCGTTGTAGTTGATCCGTGTATGCTATGAACTTGCTCTTGCCATGATTAGCTTCATAAATATGCCTTCTTACTGTTGGTTGCCTTGCCATGCCATGTATTGCTCTGTAGTGAGTGGTTCGAGCTCACGAACATGCCTACTAATCGTTGTTTCTGCCATGTTCAAATCTGTAATATAACTTGCCATGTTTACATGGGTGCCATCATATTTTCTATGCCTTTTGGCTTATGGTCAGTAAGGGTCTTTTGATATATGCTATTAGTAGTTTCATGCCATGCCTTTGTTTGCCATGATAGCTTCCTGTAACATGTTGTTTGATAGCTCTAAACATTGCAACCTGATGTTATTTCTGCTAAAGTCTGAAATTGTTATTACTTGCAATATCTCCATGTCGTTTTGAGCATGTTCTAGTGATTTTTGGAGATAGCTCAGTGTTCATGTATTGTTATGCTTTACGTGTACTTCATGACCATGCCTTTTGTTATTATGTTGGGGTGCTGTAGCATGTTGTTTTGATGCTTGCAATATGCCTAGTTGCTGTTTTGGGCAGATTGTTGCTATGACTTGTTTAGTGTGTGGGTGTTGAACCGTTGCTCCGTTTTGAGTGTGCTCTATATGAAACTTGCTTGTTTTTGCATGTAGCTTCATATTATCATGTTGCATCCTTGTTTTGGTGTGTTTGCTTGATGTTTGGGTGCATTTTGCATCAATGCCATGCTTATCTTGTTTTGCTCATATCTTCTAGGCCGTAGCTCCAAATCTAATGAACTTTATATGGAACTTGACTAGAATTTCGTGTAGATTCTCTTGGTGCATATTAACTTGCTGTTTAACAACTTCAACATAAGGTTTATTCAGTTCTGGACCAATTTCGAAATATGCATATGAGGACTTACCGGAATTGTTATATGTTGTTTCCGGCCTCATTTAAACTTGCCTTGATGTGTTGTTCTTGTGTGCTTCATCTCTTGCCATGAGTAGCTTCATGTAGCTTGGTCATGCATCATGCTTGTTGTGCATCATGTCATGTTCATGTGTGGTGTGTTTACCTATGTTGTGTGCTTCTTCTTGTTAGTTCCTGTTACGTTGCGTTCGTGAGGATGCGTTAAATCTACGTTCGGTTCGGCTTCATCCGTTCATCTTCTTCATGGACTCGTTCTTCTTCCTTGAGGATTTCAGGCAAGATGACCGCTACCTGGATCTCACTACTATCATTGCTATGCTAGTTGCCTCGTTCTTTCGCTATCTTGCGCTACCTATTATCTGTTTGTCCAGCCATCCCATATTGCCATGAACCTCTAACCTTTGACACCATTCCTATGCAAACCATTGTTTGGCTATGTTACCGCTTTGCTCAGCCCTCTTATAGCGTTGCTAGTTGCGGTGAAGTTGAAGATTTCTCCATGGTGGACAGGATTTTGGTTGGGATATCACAATATCTCTTATATTATTAATGCATCTATATACTTGGTAAAGGGTGGAAGGCTCGGCCTTATGCAGTGTTTTGTTCCACTCTTGCCGCCTAGTTTCCGTCATACGGTGTTATGTTCCCGGATTTTGCGTCCCTTACGCGGTCGGGTGATTTATGGGACCCCCGACAGTTCGCTTTGAATAAAACTTGTCCAAAGAAGGCCCAACATTGCCTTTTACCATTTGCCTCACCACCACCTACTTTTCCCTTGGGAGTCGCTCTCTCGAGGGTCATCTTTTATAGCCCCGGGCGATGCTTGTCTAGCGTTGGTCCAAACTAGAGCACCGTCTTGGGACCATCCCTTAGCAACTTGGGTTACGTCGGTTCTGTCGCTTCGCTTATCCGGTGTTGCCCTGAGAACGAGATATGTGCAGCTCCTATCGGGATTGTCGGCGCATCGGGCGGCTTTGCTGGTCTTGTTTTACCATTGTCGAAATGTCTTGATGTACCGGGATTCCGAGACTGATCGGGTCTTCTTGGGTGAAGGTCTATTCCTTCGATGATCGCGAGAGCTTGTCATGGGCTAAGTTGGGACACCCCTGCAGGGTATAAACTTTCGAGAGCCGTGCCCGCGGTTATGTGGCAGATGGGAATTTGTTAATGTCCGGTTGTAGACAACTTGACACTTGATCCGAATTAAAACGCATCAACCGCGTGTGTAGCCGTGATGGTCTCTTCTCGGCGGAGTCCGGAAGTGAACACGGTTTACGTGTTATGTCGGCGTAAGTAGGTGTTCAGGATCACCTCTTGATCATTGCTAGCTTCGACCGTTCCGCTTGTTTCTCTTCTCGCTCTCATTTGCGTTGGTTAGCCACCATACTTGCTTAGTCGCTGCTGCAACCTCACCACTTTACCCCTTCCTTTCCCATTAAGCTTTGCTAGTCTTGACACCCATGGTAATGGGATTGCTTGAGTCCTCGTGGCTCACGGATACTTCAAAACCAGTTTGCGGTGCCTATGTTACCGAAAGGTGGCGCAACCAAGCTCAAGGAGGAGCTCGATGAAGATCTTGCCCTTTGTGTTGTTTCGTTCTAGTTGATCGATAGTGGAGCCCAGTTGGGGTCGATCGGGGACCTTTATGCATTTGGGGTTCTTCTTTTATTTTGGTTCCGTAGTCGGACCTTGATTGTATCTGGATTATGTAATGCTATATTCATGTAATTGTGTGAAGTGGCGATTGTAAGCCAACTATGTATCTTTTTCCCTTATGTATTACATGGGTTGTGTGAAGATTACCTCACTTGCGACATTGCTTTCAATGCGGTTATGCCTCTAAGTCGTGCTTCGACACGTGGGAGATATAGCCGCATCGAGGGCGTTACACACAACTAGCATCAATGAAGTATACTAAGTAGCTCTTGACAGCAAGATATAAGGGAAGATAATGATGAAAAACAACTGCCAAGCAGGATATACAACAACTCTCTCTCCAACTTTCCTCTTGAAAAGTTTGAGCCAATTTTCTGATAAATTCTTGCAAATAATGCTACTAACTCAAGCTTTCCAATGCAAAAAGAATCACTCAATTCCGAATTGATATGAGGAGTCAAAGAATTCTAAAACTGGACTGAAAAATTGAAACAAGCTGTGTTCACGAACTTCAGAGGGCAAAAAGACCTATTTAGAAGCCGATTTTGAGGTGTCAAATATTGAACTAGTTTCTGCAACTATTTAGATGCGGCTCGTCTCTAGCTTCAATTTGAGTACTCCCGGAGCCAAAACGGACTTCGTATGAGGAAGATACACCTGTTTTACTGAACAGTGCGCAAAACAGATTCCAATCCGAATTCAGGTACGAGATTGATTCTAGATAGATCCGATTTTTTTTCTTCTCTCTTTTTTTCTCACGTTTTTTTTTCTTTTTGTTCTCTCTCTTTTTCTTTTTTTTTCCTTTCCTTTTTTCTCTCTTTTTTCTATCTTTTTTTCTCCCTTTTTCCAAGACAAACTAGATAAGATGCAGATTGGATCACACGAAGATGTGAATGACCTCAACTATGATTATGACAATGAATAGTGCGTAGCACGTGGTGGAAATTAATAGATGGGATGGTGGACAGCGGAAGGGATAATGATGCAGCGGCGGCGTGACTAATGTGAACAGAACTCGAAACTCTAAAGGAACTAGACACTAAGACCAGCAAGCCCGACACGACGATGCAACCGATAATTCAACTATGCAAGCAACGAATAGAAAATTGCAAAGGCTCGGTGGCTTGGATAAAGGATGAACAGATCTAACTTTTTTGTGGCTTTTTCATGGACTATAGGTACGAATGACGGATGCGATCTAAACTATGAAAACTGTAAAATCTCACCGAGCAACCTGAAAACTGATACCACTTGATAGAGGCGGAGGTGTCCCGATCTTTCGATGAGATGATAACTATCGATTTGGTGAAGATGACTTTGACGATCCGACTACAAACGTGCACGACGTTGCGCCTTAGCAATCGCTAAACCAACTCCGAGAGGTTATTGACCACGCTGGAGCACAATCAACCTGACCACGAAGGTCTATTCCTGCAAGCAATCGAAGAACAAGCAAGAATATGATAAAACAATCTGAATATTGCGAATATATATGAAGTACTGATAAAGGTGGGGATCCGTAAGCGGTCTTAGTCTGGTCGTTGGACACAAACGAAGTACATGAAGTTGCAATGGCTAACTTTTAATCTAAACAAATCCCAAGGGAAAAGCTACTAGATGGATCTACTTATATAGGAGCAAGGGGTGGCGGCCAAGGAGGTGGGAGGACGTCCCAAGGCAGCTTAAAACTAACCCTAGGTCGTACAAGGCCAATGGGCCCAAGTGGAGGTGACGTAACACCTTTGGACTTGTAGTTTGACTCGGATTCTGGTGCAGCGTCAGATTGTTGTGTCCACAACTCAACGCTCCGGACGGATTTTAAGGTGATTCCAATTGTGCTGGAAAGAGCATGAAATCTACTTTCCAACAAAAAAAGAATCACCCAATTCGGAGTCCGTATGAAAAAGTTGTTGGCGTTTTGAGTCAGGTATGTCTGTGCAGTCCGAATCTGAATCCAGAACGTGAGAGACTTGTACTCTATCTTCTCTTGGGCCAAAAGTGACGTGAGAGGACTTTTTGAACAGCAAATAAACATCTCTTTCTTCCTTATCTTCATATGTGGATTGTACAAATGTCCCATACACCTGCAATTAGACAAAACACAAAAGTGTGTGAAGTATTTTTGTTTTGGATAACATAAATAGATTATTGAATAGTTTGCACTAGAAATCACCTGACAAATATGCATGTATGCAATATTTTTGGTCATATACAAGGTAGTCATGTCCTCATCAGATACCACTTGATAGAGGCGGGGTGTCCCGATCTTTCGATGAGATGATAACTATCGATTTGGTGGAGACGACTTTGACGATCCGACTACAAACGTGCACGACGTTGCGCCTTAGCAATCGCTAAACCAACTCCAAGAGGTTATTGACCACGCCGGAGCACAATCAACCTGACCACGAAGGTCTATTCCTGCAAGCAATCGAAGAACAAGCAAGAATATGATAAAAGCAATCTGAATATTGCGAGTATGTATGAAGTATTGATAAAGGTGGGGATCCGTAAGCGGTCTTGGTCTGGTCGTTGGACACAAACGAAATACACGAAGTTGCAATGGCTAACTTTTAACTAAACAAATCCCAAGGGAAAAGCTGTTGGCGTTTTGAGTCAGGTATGTCTGTGCAGTCCGAATCTGAATCCAGAACGTGAGAGACTTGGACTCTATCTTCTCTTGGCCCAAAAGTGACGTGAGAAGACTTTTTGAACAGCACCTAAACTTCTCCTTTTCCCTTATCTTCATATGTGGATTGTACAAATGTCCCATACACCTGCAATTAGACAAAACACAAAAGTGTGTGAAGTATTTTTGTTCTGGATAACATAAATAGATTATTGAATAGTTTGCTCTAGAAATCACCTGACAAATATGCATGTATGCAATATTTTTGGTCATATCAAAGGTAGTCATGTCCTCATCACCGGTGGAGAGTTAATCTCTCTTTGATCGGGTTTAAGCCCAATCCGGTCATAGTCCGTAGTGACTCCCAAGGCGGCGAAGCGATCCAAGAGCTTGTTCAAGGACGAAAGTTCCATCGGATCCATCCGCTCGGCGTATTCTGAGTTGACGTGGAGGCTGTTTTCGATGACCCGAGAAGTCATCGTCGGCACGGTGGCCGAACGGGCGGTCATGACGAAGCCGCCTAGTCAGAGGGTTTGGCCTAAAGCCAGGGCTCCCCTAGAGGTGATGTTGTCCTTGAGAACAAGGCGAGCCATCAAACCTTTTTTCGACGTCACAGTGGAACTCTCAATGAAAGCACCAATGTAGGTGTCAAAACCGGCGAATCTCGGGTAGGGGGTCCCGAACTGTGCGTCTAAGGCTAATGGTAACAGGAGGCGGGGGACACGATGTCTACACAGGTTCGGGCCCTCTCTATGCAAGTAATACCCTCCTTCCTGCTTGATTGATCTTGATGATATGAGTATTACAAGAGTTGATCTACCACGAGATCGTAGAGGCTAAACCCTAGAAGCTAGCCTATGATTATGATTGTTGTTGTCCTACGGACTAAACCCTCCGGTTTATATAGACACCAGGGGGGCTAGGGTTACACAGAGTCGGTTACAGAGAAAGGAAAATACATATCTGAATTGCCAATCTTGCCTTCCACGCCAAGGAGAGTCCCACTCGGACACGAGACGAAGTCTTCAATCTTGTATCTTCATAGTCCAATAGTCCGGCATAAGTATATAGTCCGGCTGTCCGATGACCCCCTAATCCAGGACTCCCTCATATGGTACCGACGAAAGTTGCGCGGCACAAGAGAGGCTAGCAATGGTGGAGGGATGAGAGTGTGTATAATCCATGGACCCAACCTTAGTCATAAAGAACTCATATACTTATTCCAAAAATCTATAAGTCTTTGAAAACAAAGTACTACGCGCATGCTCCTAGGGGGATAGATTGGTAGGAAAAGACCATCGCTCGTCCCCGACCGCCACTCATAAGGAAGACAATAATAAATAAATAAATTATGCTCCAACTTCATCACAAAGCGGTTCACCATACGTGCATGCTATGGGAATCACAAACTTCAACACAAGTATTCTTTAAATTCACAATTACCCAACTAGCATGACTCTAATATCACCATCCTCATATCTCAAAACAATTATCAAGCATCAAATTGATCATAGCATCCAATTCACTTTCTATGATAGTTTTTATTATACCCAACTTGGATGCCCATCATTCTAGGACCAATTTTATAACCATATAGAATACCATGTTGTTCTATAAGACTCTCAAAATAATATAAGTGAAGCATGAGAGATCAACAATTTCTACAAAATTAAACCACCACCGTGCTCTGAAAGATATAAGTGAAGCACTAGAGCAAAAATTATCTAGCTCAAAAGATATAAGTGAAGCACATAGAGTATTCTAATAAATTCCAAATCAAGTGGGTCTCTCCCAAAAGGTGTGTACAGCAAGGATGATTGTGGTAAACTAAAAATCAAAGACTAATATCATACAAGACTCTCCAAGCAAAACACATATCATGTGGCGAATAAAAATATAGCTTCAAGTAAAGTTACCGATAGACGAAGACGAAAGAGGGGATGTCTTCAGGGGCATCCCCAAGCTTAGGCTTTTGGTTATCCTTGAATATCTTGGAGTGCCATGGGCATCCCCAAGCTTAGGCTCTTGTTACTCCTTATTCCATAGTCCATCAAATCTTTACCCAAAACTTGAAAACTTCACAACACAAAACTCAATAGGAAATCTCATAAGCTCCGTTAGTGCAAGAAAGAAAAACCACCACATAAGGTACTATAATGAACTCATTCTTTACTTATATTGGTGTTAAACATACTGTATTCCAACTTCTCTATGGTTCATACCCCCCGATACTAGCCATAGATGCATCAAAATAAGCAAACAACACACGAAAAATAGAATCTGTCAAAAACAGAACTGTCTCTAGCAATCTGTAACTTTCGAATACTTCTGGAACTCTAAAACTCCTACCAAAATAGGAAGTCCTGGTAAATTTGTCTATTGATCTACAGCGAAAAGAATCAACACAAAAGCACGTTTCTGTGAATTACTAAAATTATTTTCGTGCACGTAAAGTTTCTGTTTTTTCAGCAGAATCAAATTAACTATCACCGTAGGTTATCCTATAGGTTCTACTTGGTACAAACACTAATTAGAACATAAAAACACATCTAAACAGAAGCTAGATGAAATATTTATTACTAAACAGAATCAAAAAGCAAGAAACAAAAATAAAATTGGGTTGCCTCCCAACTAGCGCTATTGTTTAACGCCCCTAGCTAGGCATAAAAGCGAGGATAGATCTAAGTAGTGCCATCTTTGGGCATTCAATTCTTCAACAGAGCACTTATAGATTTTAGGAGTTTCTTAATTTTTAGTAATGATTAAACTCTTAGGCAAAAAATTGAGAAATTCATTTGAAGCAAAAGGTTCCTTTATGATAGAGAGACAATTGGGGTGAATACTTATTGATTTGAGATCCGCATTTTCTTTACTAGAAGATTAACCCTTATTTTTAGGAACATACATTAATTTGGCAATTTTAGTAGGCGGAGTGGAAGTATCTTTCACGTATGAAAAGGCAGCCCCTAAGTTGGTAATGATATCCTCAAGTTTACCGATTCTTGAAGAATTTTGATCTATTCTTTCGTTAACTATAGGCTCTTTATCCATAAAACTTTTTAGAGTAGCTCCAATCTTAGATCCAAATTGGGTGATTTGATTGTGGACCTTTTTATCCAAATTTTCAATTAACTCAACAGTGGCAACTTTATTTTCAATAATTTCAAGCCTTTGCATCACATGTTCTAGAGTTAAGATAGTTCCATTAACCAAGAGGGGGGTGGACCAAACAAATCTAACATAGCGTTATAAGCATCAAAAGTGTGGCTACCCAAGAAATTCCCTCCAGTAATGCCATCAAGAATACATCTATACCAAGGAGTAATGCCTACATAAAAATTGCAAAGAAGAACGGAAGTAGATTGCTTCCTAGTAGATCTATTTTGAGCATTGCAAATTCTATGCCAAGCATCTTTTAAATTTTCTCCCTCCCTTTGTTTAAAATTGAGAACTTCATGATTGGGAGTATTAACGATAATAGGGGGACTAGCCATAACGACAAAATAAACGATCTAACACATGAGCACACAAAAGGCGAGCGAGAGAGAGAGGCGAACGGGAAAGAGCGGGCAAATAAAACGGCAAGGGTGAAGTGGGGGAGAGGAAAACGAGAGGCAAATGGCAAATAATGTAATGCAAGGGAGATGAGTTTGTGATGGGTACTTGGTATGTCTTGACTTGAGCAAAGACCTCCCCGGCAACGGTGCCAGAAATCCTTCTTGCTATGTCTTGAGCTTGCGTTGGTTTTTCCCTTGAAGAGGAAAGGGTGATGCAACAAAGTAGCGTAAGTATTTACCTCAGTTTTTGAGAACCAAGGTATCAATCCAGTAGGAGGCTCCTCAAAAGTCCCACGCACCTACACAAACAAACAAGAACCTCGCAACCAACGTGATAAAGGGGTTGTCAATCCGTTCATGGTAACTTGCAAAAGTGAGATCTGATAGGGATAATAAGATAAGATAAATATTTTTGGTATTTTTATGATATAGATTGGAAAGTAAAAGATGCAAATAAAAGTAGATGGAAAACTTATATGATAAAAGATAGACCCGGGGCCATAGGTTTCACTAGTGGCTTCTCTCAAGATAGCATAAGTATTACGGTGGGTGAACAAATTACTGTCAAGCAATTGATAGAAAAGCGCATAGTTATGAGATTATCTAGGCATGATCATGTATATAGGCATCACGTCCGTGACAAGTAGATCGAAATGATTCTGCATCTACTACTATTACTCCACACATCGACCGACTCATGCATGCATCTAGAGTATTAAGTTCATGAAGAACAGAGTAACGCATTAAGAAAGATGACATGATGTAGAGGGATAAACTCATGCAATATGATATAAACCCCATCTTTTTATCCTCCATGGCAACAATACAATATGTGCCTTGCTACCCCTGCTGTCACTGGGAAAGGACACCGCAAGATTGAACCCAAATCTAAGCACTTCTCCCATTCCAAGAAAGATCAATCTAGTAGGCCAAACCAAACTAATAATTCAAAAAGACTTGCAAAGATAACTTAATCACACATAAAAGAATTCAGAGGAGATTCAAATATTTCTCATAGATAAACTTGATCATAAACCCACAATTCATTGGAACTCGACAAACACACCGCAAAAAGAGTTACATCGAATAGATCTCCAAGAATATCGAGGAGAACTTTGTATTGAGATTCAAAGAGAGAGAAGAAGCCATCTAGCTAATAACTATGGACCCAAAGGTCTATGGTAAACTACTCACAACTCATCGAAAGGGCCTTGGAGATGATGTAGAGGCCCTCCTTGGTCGATTCCCCCTCTGGTGGAGCGCCGGCGAAGGCTCCAAGATGGGATCTCACAGATACAGAAGGTTGCGGCGGTGGAAATAGTTTTTCGTGGTCCTCTCGGATGTTTTCAAGGAGGTAGGTTAGGGGAGCCACGAGGGGCCCACGAGAGTGGGGGGCGCGCCCACCCCCTTAGGGCGCACCGGGCACCCTCGTGGCCGCCTCGGTTACTTCTTGATGTCCACCCAAGTCTCCTGGATTGTGTTTGTTCCAAAAAGATCGCTCCCGAAGGTTTCATTCCGTTTGGACTCTGTTTGACATTCCTTTCCTTCGAAACACTGAAATAGGCAAAAAAAAACAGCAATTTGTGTTGGGCCTCCGGTTAGTTGGTTAGTCCCAAAATGATATAAAAGTGTAGAGTAAAGCCCATAAACATCCAAAACAGGTAATATAATATTTTGGAACAATAAAAAATTATAGATACGTTGTAGACGTATCAGGACTGAATCCTAGTTGGGCTCCTCCCAAGCCGCGCGCCCCCCTGCCATATATATCAGAGGGGGGAGGAAAGAGGGGGGAGGGGAAGAAAGGGGGATCCTATTCCCTTTCTTTCCTTTCCTCCTTTCCCTTTCCTTCTCCATCTTGGCCGGCCCATATGGGGGACGAACCAGCCCCTTGTGGCTGGTGCATTTCCCTCTTGGGCCATAAGGCCCACATCTTTTGCTCGGGATGCCCGGAACCCCTTCCGGTAACCCGATATGTACCTGGTACCCTCCGGAACACTTCCGGCGTCCGGATACTATTGTCCTATATATAAATATTTACCTCTCAACCATTTCGAGACTCCTCGTCATGTTCGTGATCTTATCCAGGACTCCGAACAACATTCGGTCACCAAATCACATAACCCATATAATACTATATCGTCATTGAACGTTAAGCGTGCGGACCCTACGGGTTCGAGAACTATGTAGACATGACAGACACACCTCTCCGGTCAATAACCAGTAGCGGAACCTGGATGCTCATATTGGCTCCTACATATTCTACCAAGATCTTTATCGGTCGAACTGTTATGACAACATACATAATTCCCTTTGTCCATCGGTATGTTACTTGCCCGAGATTCGATCGTGGTATCTTCATACCTAGTTCAATCTCGTTACCGGCAAGTCTCTTTACTCGTTCCATAATATATCATCTCGTGACTAACTCCTTAGTCGTTTGCTTGCAAGCTTATGATGTGTATTACCGAGA
This sequence comes from Aegilops speltoides, assembly GCA_021437245.1. NCBI lineage: Eukaryota > Viridiplantae > Streptophyta > Magnoliopsida > Poales > Poaceae > Aegilops > Aegilops speltoides. The sequence continues at coordinate 218,010,738 of CM038141.1, read as the reverse complement.
GGGCCCAGAGATACCTCTCCGATACTAGGAGTGACAAATCCTAATCTTGATCTATTCCAACTCAACAGACACCTTTGGAGATACTTGTAGAGCATCTTTATAATCACCTAGTTACGTTGTGACGTTTGATACCACATTAAGGCATTCCTCCAATATCCGTTAGTTGCATAATCTCATAGTCGAAGGCATATGTATTTGACATGAATAAAGCAAAAGCAATAAAACTGAACGACATGAATAAAGCAAAAGCAATAAAACTGAACGATCATTATGCTAAGCTAACAGATGGGTCTTGTCCATCACATCATTCTCCTAATGACGTAATCCCGTTATCAAATGACAACTCATGTCCATGGTTAGGAAACCTTAACCATCTTTGATCAAGGAGCTAGTCTCATAGAGTCTCACTAGGGACACGTTGTTTGTTTATGTATTCACACATGTATTAAGGTATCCGATCAGCTGTAACATCCCAAATTTTCAATTTGGAATGTTATACATTAGATCATCATTGCATATCATATTTTGTTGCATTTTGCCTTGATCCTAGAAATTCTATGCAACTCAAGGACCCACGGAGAGAGTCGGGGATTTCGTTATTTTCATATTTGAGTTTTTCTCAAATTTTGAAAAGAGGATCAATTGGTTTTGATTATTTTCCTTCCTAATACTTCTAAAATAAAAATATATGAGAGGAGATAAAATGACTTCTCCAAAATGAATGAAATATTAGAGGAAAAATATTAAATCAATTTAATACTTTATTTGGATTTTATTGCAACTTTATTTGAATTAGAAAAATTGCACGTTCTCAAAATTGCACTTTTAGGCCAAGAAAATGTTCATCTTGTTCTAAATATTTTATTTAGACGATGAAAATTTGTTTTGGCATTTTTAGATTTTTATTTATTTTTCTAGGATTTATTTTCGGCCGAATGTTATTCAAAAAAAACACAGCGCGCCCGACGGGGCCAGCGGCCCAGCCGAGCCGGGCCAGCCTCGCCCCCCCTCCGCCCGACCAACTCTGACCGGAGTCCGGCCAGAGCACGCCGACACCGCCGAGTCCGGGGAGGACTCCTCCTCGCCCCCTTCCCCAAGCCGCCGCCCCCCTCCTTACATACCCCGCCCCGCCGCCACCACCACCCGCCACCGACGCTGCCGCCCCCTCGGATCCGCACCGTTGCCCGCGAGCCGCTGCCGCCCAGAGCCCCGTAGCCGCTGGAGCTCGCCGGAGGTAGCCGTCGTCTCATCGTTCGTCGGTTTTCTCAGAAAAACCGTTCAGTTTTTTTCGAAACCCTAGATCTGTTTTTCTTTCAGATCTGGTTTGGTTTTTTTGGTTTAGTTATTTAGCGAACGCCTGTTCGTTCGTTCGTTTTAATGAACGATTTTCACCGTTTAGCCGTAGACAGCGACCGTTCGTTCGTTGGACTGTTCGTCAGTTTTTCTTTTCCAAGGTTACTCCGCGATTATTTTCGGTCATGATTTCTGCCATGATTTTCGTTTTAGTTTATCTTTTCGCTCGTTCATCGGAATCAGGCGAATCAAGTGCCTAGAGTACCAGGAAGGATAGATCTATTGTAGCTTTCATCCAGGAGTTAAACCAGCACATTTGTCGTCAGGAGAACCAGATGTGCGCAGGCCTGATAGATCTGAAGAAGGCAATGACCAGGATCACAGAGCTGGAAGAAGAACTCAAGACTACACGCGATGGATATGAAGAGGAAATTGCAACATTATTGAAGAAGAATGATGACCTGATAAAGAAGATCGGAGTGTTCATGGGAGACCCCGCGCAAGGAGGAGATGATGATGATTCCACTTGCCCGGAGAACTACATTATCATCCACGACACCGACTCGGACCCTGACGATAGCGATGATGACTTTGTTGATGAAGCTGCAGCAGATATCATGGAGTCTTCGACCGATCAATTTTTCTAGTCGACCACCATAACAGTAGTAGTATTCCCCCATGTATATAGCATAGTCCGAGCACCTTTGTAACGATAGTTAGACCGTTGTATGCCCTTGTTTGAATTGATTGAAGTGATATGTTTGTGTTTGTCTCATGAGCATATGGTTAGTGTTTTCCCTCTAGACCTCATTCTATTCTATATTCACATCTTTTCTAAAACCCTCAGATGCCTCCGAGACGCGACAATGGATTTGCTTTCCCACCGGAGCTCACTCAGTTGATCCAGCAGCAGAATGCACTTGTGCAGATACTAGTCCAGAATCAGAATCAGGGGAACAACAACAACAACAACAACCCACCACCACCACCACCTGTTGATCACTTAGCCCATTTTTTGAGGCTTAATCCGCCGGTGTTCTCTAGCAGCACCGAGCCGATAGTTGCAGATGATTGGCTCCGCAAGATTGGAAGGGAGTTGAACACTGTAGGATGCACAGATGCGGAGAGAGTGCGTTTTGCCACACATCAGCTTGATGGACCCGCAGCATCATGGTGGGAGAATTTCATAGCCACTTACCCCATCGACACAGTCACATGGGACCAGTTTCAGCAGGCTTTCCGTACTGCCCATGTTTTAGCAGGAGCTATGGCCATGAAGAAGCGTGAGTTTCACAACTTGCGCCAAGGAGGACGCATAGTTGGCCAGTATGTGGATGATTTTAGTAAGTTAGCACGTTATGCTCCGGATCTGACTAAGCGGAGAAGTTTGGAAGGATGAATGATGAGCTGAGCATGCGATTGATGGTGGCAACCTTCAAAACTACGAGGAGTTGGTAGATAGAGCTCTCATGATTGAAGGAAGCAGCAGCAGATTGACAATCGCAAGAGGAAGTATGGACAAGGAAGTACAATTACGGAGCTCGTGAAGCCTTGTTTTACCCAGAACGGGAGGGCGTTTCAAAGATAACCATGGAGGTCACAACCACAATGGAGGAAGTACGCACAACCATAGTGGCCCAAAGAATGGAAATGGTAATGGAGGAAGCAACGGCCAGAGCCGTTCCAACCCAGCAACACCCGCCAAGAAGGATCTGAGCCACATTACTTGCTACAAGTGCCAGAAGACTGGACATTATGCAAATGAATGTCCTGAAGCTAAAAATGGAAATGTCAACGGAAGCTCTAGGAAGAAGCCTAACCCTTTCAACAGGGGACAGGTGAACCACGTTAACGTGGAGGAGGTTGAAGCACAGCCAGATGCAGTAATAGGTAAGTTTTTGGTTAAGTCGTTTACTGCAATCGTTCTTTTTGATACTGGTGCATCGCATTCATACATATCAAGGGGATTTGTGGATAAGTATAAACTGCCAACCCAAGCCCTTAGGTCACCCATGTTAGTAACCTCGCCAGGAGCAGAGTATATGGCTAGTCTATGGTGTGATCGGTTACCATTAAGGATTGGTAACTATGTGTTTCCCTCAGACCTAATAGTATTGGAGTCACAAGGACTGGATGTGATATTAGGCATGGATTGGTTAGCGAAGTATGGGGGAACATTGAATGCGCTAGTAAGTCGATTTTGCTCACCACCCCAGCAGGAAGAAGGGTCAAGTATGTATCCCTGCATGTGCCGAAGAGGACTCAAGTGAACTCCTTATCAGGAGTTGTACAGGAGGAAGTACCAGTGGTGAAGGATTTTCCTGATGTATTTCCAGAAGAGTTGCCAGGCATGCCACCGGATATAGACATTGAGTTTTTGATTGAGCTTTTGCCAGGCACAGGGCCAATATCTAAGAGACCGTACAGAATGCCCGCAAATGATTTGGAGGAAATTAGGAAACAGATTAAGAAGCTACTGGATAAAGGCGATATCCACCCAAGTTTGTCACCTTGGAGATCACCAGTGCTTCTAGTAGAGAATAAGGATGGATCGTTGAGGGTGGTTGTTGATTATCGAGGGTTGAATGAAGTGACAATCAAGAACAAGTACCCACTGCCGATGATCAATGATTTGTTTGACCAGTTGCAAGGTGCTAAAGTATTTTCCAAGATCGATCTGCGATCAGGATACCACCAATTGAAGATTTGAGAGCAGGACATACCTAAGGCAGCTTTTACCACAAGGTACGAGCTATATGAGTATACCGTTGTGTCATTTGGTTTGACGAACGAACCTGCCTATTTCATGAACATGATGAACAAGGTGTTTATGGAGTTCTTGGATAAGTTTGTCGTGGTGTTCATTGATGATATTCTGGTCTACTCGAAGAATGAAGAGGAGCATAAGGAGCATTTGCGTTTGGTACTTGGAAAGCTTAGAGAACATCAGTTATATGCCAAGTTCAGCAAGTGTGAGTTTTGGTTGAAGGGAGTTGGATTCCTCGGACATGTTATATCCGGAGAAGGAATAGCAGTAGACCCCACCAAAGTTGTCACTGTGACAAATTGGGAAGCACCCACGTTAGTGGGAGAGATCCGGAGTTTTCTTGGACTCGCAGGATACTACTAGAGGTTCATTGAGAATTTCTCAAAGATTGCAAAACCCATGACGGAGTTGTTGAAGAAGGACATCAAGTTCAAATGGACTGAAGAATGTGAGGCCAGTTTGCAAGAGTTGAAGAAATGCTTGGTTACATCACCAGTGTTGATTCTGCTGGATCAGCGCAAGGATTATGAAGTATATTGCGACGCTTCTCGTCGAGGACTTGGAGCAGTGCTTATGCAGGAGGGAAGAGTTGTTTCTTATGCCTCACGACAGCTTAAACCCCGTGAGTTGAATTATGCTACACATGATTTGGAGTTAGCAGCCGTAGTGCATGCACTGAAGACATGGAGACACTTTCTCATCGGAAACCATTGTGAGGTGTACACGGATCACAAGAGTTTGAAGTATATCTTCACACAGAAGGAGTTGAATCTCAGGCAAAGGAGATGGTTGGAGCTCATTAAGTATTATGACATGAGATTGCACTATCATCCCGGAAAGGCTAACGTAGTAGCTGATGCGTTGAGCCGCAACAGCCATGTCAACACACTCGTGGCCGGAGAGTTACCCAAGGAGTTAGCCGAGGATCTTCGCAAGCTATGTTTGGAGATAGTTCCGAGAGGCTATGTAGCAGCATTGGAGATTCATTCTACTTTGATGGATAAGATCAGAGAAGCACAGAAGACTGACCAGGAGATTGCCGAGATAAAGGAAAGGATGGGCAAAGGAAAAGCTAAGGGATTTCGTGAGGATGAGCATGATACCTTATGGTTTGAGGACCGTGTATATGTGCCCAATGATCCGGAGATCGGGAAGTTGATTCTACCAGAGGCCCATGATTCGCCGTATTCGATTCACCCAGGGAATACCAAGATGTATCTGGATTTGAAGGACAGTTTCTGGTGGACCGGAATGAAAAAGGATATTGTGGAGTATGTAGTAGTTTGTGATGTATGTCAGAGAGTAAAGGCAGAGCATCAGAAGCCAGCAGGATTGTTACAGCCATTGTCGATACCCGAATGGAAGTGGGATAAGCTAGGCATGGATTTTATCACGGGATTGCCCAGGACTCGAACGGGCTATGACTCGATATGGGTTGCAGTTAATTGTTTGATGAAGTAGCACATTTCATCCCAGTGAAGACCACTTATACCAGCGCTAAGTTGGCAAAGATAAACATGACCAGGATTGTATGTCTGCATGGAGTTCCGAGGACCATTGTATCAGATAGAGGAAACTAGTTTACCTCAAAGTTCTGGAATCAAGTTGCATGAAACTTTGGGTACCAGGCTAGAGTTTAGTACAGCCTTTCATCCGCAGACAGATGGACGGACCAAGAGAATCAATCAGATTCTGGAGGACATGTTGAGAGCTTGTGCACTAGATTATGGATCTAGTTGGGACGATAATTTGCCTTATGCAGAGTTTTCTTACAACAATAGCTATCAATCCAGTTTGAAGATGGCCCCATTCGAAGCTTTGTACGAAAGGAGGTGCAGGACACCGTTGTTGTGGGATGAAGTTGGAGGCCGTTGGTTGTTTGGACCAGATTTGATCAAAGAGTCTAAAGAGAAGGTTAAGTTGATTCGCGATAGACTCAAGGTAGCCCAATCCAGGCAGGAGAGCTATGCAGATTCTAAACGCAAGGAGACAGCTTATGAAGTCGGAGACAGAGTCTATCTTTGTGTGTCCCCACTTCGAGGAGTTAAGTGTTTTGGAGTTAAGCGAAAGTTAGCACCACGTTTTGTGGGACCATACAAAGTTTTGGAACATATGGGAGAAGTTTCTTACAAGTTGCAGTTGCATGAAGGATTGTGAGGAGTACATTATGGGTTCGACGTTTCCCAGCAGAAGAAGTGCCACGCAGAGATGGTCGATATTCCTTTAAGAGATACAGTGCCACTGGAAGCGATTAAGTTGGATAGTGATTTGACCTATGAAGAGAAACCAGTCAAGATTCTCGAGTTTGCCAGCCGAGTCACACGCAACAAGGTTATCAAGTTCTGCAAAGTTCAGTGGAGCCACCATACCGAAGGCGAAGCCACCTCGGAGCGAGAGGAACACCTACGCAAGGATCACCCTCACCTATTTTCTAGCCAACCTGAATCTCGAGGGCGAGATTCATCTTAAGGGGGGTAGGTTTGTAACATCCCAAAATTTCAATTTGGAATGTTATACATTAGATCATCATTGCATATCATATTTTATTGCATTTTGGCTTGATCCTAGAAATTTTACACAACTCAAGGACCCACGGAGAGTGTTGGGGATTTCGTTATTTTCATATTTGAGTTTTTCTCAAATTTTGAAAAGAAGATCAATTGGTTTTGATTATTTTTCCTTCCTAATATTTCTAAAATAAAAATATACGAGAGGAGTAAAATGACTTCTCCGAAATGAATGAAATATTGGAGGAAAAATATTAAAATCAATTTAATATTTTATTTGGATTTTATTGCAATTTTATTTGAATTATAAAAATTGCACATTTTCAAAATTGCATTATTAGGCCAAGAAAATGTTACTGTTCTAAATATTTTATTTAGACGATGAAAATTTGTTTTGGCATTTTTAGTTTTTTATTTATTTTTCTAGGATTTATTTTCGGCGGAATGTTATTTAAAAGAAACTCCACAGGCATGGTGGGCAGTGGCGAGCCGAGCCGGCCAGCCTCGCCTCGCCCGCCTCGACCGACCCCGACCGAGTCCGGCCGAGCACGCCCGCCCGCCCGAGTCCGGCGGACGGACTCCTCCTCGCCCCTTCCCCAAGCCGCCCCCTCATTATATACCCTGCCCGCCACCACCACCACCACCACCGACGCCGCCGCCATGCCCAGCCGCCGCCCGCCGAGCCCGTCGCCGTCGCCTCACCGCCCCGGAGCCCCATCGCCGTCGCCTCACCGACGCCCGCACCATGCCGCCGCCGCCGTCGAAGCCCGCCGCCGAGCCCGCCGCCTCGCTTCGCTGGACCACCACGGAGGTAGCCGCCGCAGCCGTCTCGCCGTTCATCGGTTTTCTCAGAAAAACCGTTCTATTTTTTTTCAAAATCATAGATCTGTTTTTTTTTCAGATCTGATTCGGTTTTTTTTGGTTTAGTTATTTAGCGAACGCCCGTTCGTTCGTTCGTTTTAACAAACGATTTTCGCCCTTTAGCCGCAAACAGTGAACATTTGTTCGTTATACTGTTCGTCAGTTTTTCTTTTCTAGGGTTTTTCCGCGATTATTTTCGATCACGATTTGTGCCCTGATTTTCGTTTTAGTTTATCTTTTCGCTCGTTTATCGGAATCAGGCGAATCAAGCGCTTAGAGTTTCGTCTCGAACCCCTCTTTCCATTTAACCAACTTAAACATGATTTTGCTACTATAAAATTTGACTTAAGTCCAGATTAGTAAACGAAGCTTGTTTCTTTCGCCGTTTGAGTTTCGTTGCTTCGTTTGATTTGATTCTTTTTGCAAACCGTAGTTCTTAAGTTGAACTTTCTGGTTAGATCTCTTATTTGAGTTTTACCCGTGCTTGTTGTTGAGTGCTTATTGTATGCTTGCTTGTTTGCGATAGAGTACCCGGAGTGCGAAGCGTGGTACTACGAGTCTCTAGGTTTCACGAATCATCAACAAGGCAAGTAACACTTTGATCATACCTCTTTACTACCCAGTTTTATTGCATTAGATCAATCCTCAAAAAATTGCATGGTTAGGATCTGATTAACATGTGGGTTTTGGGAAGTAGATGAGGTAGTACCTATTGTCCTGTTTATTATCAAACCTTTGGGAGTTACTTCTATGTTTGCTTCTATTGCTATGCTATGCTGGTAGACGTGGATTGGGTGAGTGTATCCATGACAGATGTCAGTAATGTTAATTAATGGTTCGACTTAAGGTGGCTACTTTAATACACAACTGGGTGGACTGAGGCACCTAGGGAACCCAGTGTTGCCTGTATTTTTGGAAATCTCGGGGTACCGTGTGATTCTCCTATGGACCGCCACCCAGGCTCAAAGGGATCATAAGATTATTCATGCTAGAAACTTCCGTGTGCAGCCGCAAGCGATTACGGGCTCTAGCATAGTTGAGTATGTTGTGTGACCTCTTTCAGTGGTAGACTAGCAGATGTAGGGGATGTAGGTTGGTAGTGTCAAACCAAAGTAAAGAGTTAATGCTTCTGAAATACTGTGTCTCGGTCATCCATTTCTCAAACACCATGTAGTGCACGGAATCCAACGAAGGAGATCGAGTCTTGTGGAAAAAAGTGCGCAAACCTCTGCAGAGTGTACAAACTAATCATGGTTAGCCGTGTCCCTGGTTATGGACGTTTTGAGTATCTAGTTTCTTGGATTATCATATGGATCTCATCACTCTTAATTTAATTGGATTGGGTTTAATGATGATGCTTAATTGGGATTGAGAGGGGGGATGACCTTCTTAATGTTTAACAACCACCATGATAGTTAAATAAAATTTGTTCCTTTGTTGTAGGGGAAAATGGCTTTATGCAAAACTATAACCATAAAGCTTTCCACCAGGCATATATGCATATAGTGATAGCATTATTTTGTTCATTACTCCCTATGTGTTACATTGCGAGCATATTTCATGTGCTAACCCGTTTCGAGCTGCAACGTTCATGTTGCAAACTTCTCAGACAACGAGTAAGGTGCCTTAGGTCGTGATCTTTCACTCAGTGATGCCATTGGAGTTGATGGACTCATTTTATCTTCCAAGCCTTCTGTTGTTATTGTATTTAGATGGCCTTAAGACATATTTATTGTAGTAAGTTCTCTTTGGAGACATTCGACGTAATAAGTGTGTGATTGCTACGCTGTTAAAATGTTGGGGAACGTAGTAATTTCAAAAAAATTCCTACGCACACGCAAGATCATGGTGATGCATAGCAACGAGAGGGGAGAGTGTTGTCTCGTACCCTCGTGGGCCGCGCGAAGCGATCTGGCGTGGAGGAAGTAGTCGTCGTTCTCCTCGCGATCCGACCGATCCCGACGCCGTTACTCCGGCGCCCCGAGTTCTTGACACACGTGTAGCTCGATGGCGTCCTTCAGACTCGATCCAGCCGAGTGTCGAGGAGAGTTTCGTCGACCTGACGGCGTGGTGACGATCTTGATGTTCTACGGCGCAGAGCTTCGCCTAAGCTTCAGCGACGATATGACCGAGGTGGAATATGGTGGAAGGGGCACCGCACGGCTAAGGAACGATCCGTAGATCAAACTTGTGTGTTCTAGGGTGCCCCCTGCCCCGTATATAAAGGAGGGAGGGGAGGTGCGGCCGCCTAAGGGAGGCGGCCGAGGAGTCCTACTCCCACCGGGAGTAGGACTCCCCTTCCTAGTTGGAGTAGGATTGGGGGAGGGAAAGAGGGAAGGGCGCCCCCCTCCTTGTCCTATTCGGACTAGGGGGGGCGCGTGGCCTGCCTGGCCGCCCCTCTTCCTTTCCCTCATGGCCCACTAAGGCCCATTAACCCCGGGAGGGTTCCGTAACCCGGTGTTCCTAAGTAAAATCCCGATTTCACCCTAACCATTCCGAACTCAAATATAGGCTTCCAATATATCAATCTTTATGTCTCGACCATTTCGAGACTCCTCGTCATGTCCGTGATCACATCCGGGACTCGAACTTCTTCGGTACATCAAAATACATAAACTCATAATATAACATCCTTCGAAACCTTAAGCGTGCGAACCCTACGGTTCGAGAACAATGTAGACATGACCGAGACACGTCTCGGTCAATAACCAATAGCGGGACCTGGATGCCCATATTGGTTCCTACATATTCTACGAAGATCTTTATCGGTCGGACCGCATAACAACATACGTTGTTCCCTTTGTCATCGGTATGTTACTTGCCTGAGATTCGATCGTCGGTATCCAACCTAGTTCAATCTCGTTATCGGCAAGTCTCTTTACTCGTTCCGTAATACATCATCTCACAGCTAACTCATTAGTTGTAATGCTTGCAAGGCTTCATGATGTGTATTACCGAGAGGGCCCAGAGATACCTCTCCGACAATCGGAGTGACAAAACCTAATCTCGAAATCGCCAACCCAACATCCGCCTTTGGAGACACCTGTAGTACTCCTTTATAATCACCCGCTTATGTTGTGACGTTTGGTAGCACCCAAAGTGTTCCTCCGTAAACGGAGTTGCATAATCTCATAGTTACGAAACATGTATATGTCATGGATAAAAGCAGTAGCAACATACTAAGCGATCGTGTGCTAAGCTAATGGAATGGGTCATGTCAATCGATCATTCTACTAATGATGTGACCTTGTTAATCAAATAACAACTCTTTGTTTATGGTTAGGAAACATAACCATCTTTGATTAACAAGCTAGTCTAATAGAGGCATACTAGTGACATATTGTTTGTCTATGCATTCACACATGTATCATGTTTCCGGTTAATACAATTCTAGCATGAATGATAAACATTTATCATGAAATAAGGAAATAAATAATAACTTTATTATTGCCTCTAGGGCATATTTCCTTGATCGCCACTTGCACTAGGGTCAATAATCTAGATTACATAGTAATGATTCTAACACCCATGGAGTCTTGGTGTTGATATGTTTTGCTCGTGGAAGAGGCTTAGTCAACGGGTCTGCTACATTCAGATCCGTATGTATCTTGCAAATCTCTATGTCTCCCACCGACTAAATCCCGAATGGAATTGAGGCGTCTTTTGATGTGCTTGGTCCTCTTGTGAAATCTGGATTCCTTTGCTAAGGCAATTGCTCGATATTGTCACGAAGATTTTCATTGGACCCGATGCACTAGGTATGACACCTAGATCGGATATGAACTCCTTCATCCGCACTCCTTCATTAGCTGCTTCCGAAGCTGCTATGTACTCCGCTTCACATGTAGATCCCGCTCTGACGCTTTGTTTAGAACTACACCAACCGACAGCTCCTCCGTTTAGTCTAAATCGTATCCGTCTGCGATTTAGAATCGTCCGGATCGAGTGTCAAAGCTTGCATCAACGTAACCATTTACGATGAGCTCTTTGTCACCTCCATATCTGAGAAACATATCCTTAGTCCTTTTCGGTATTTCAGATGTTCTTGACCGCTGTCCAAATGATCCACTCTGGATTACTTTGGTACCTCCTGCTAAACTTATAGCAAGGCACACATCAGTGCAGTACACAAGATTGCATACATGATAGAGCCTATGGTGAAGCATAGGGAACATCTTTCATTTTCTCTCTATCTTCTGCGTTGGTCGGTCTTACTCAACTTCACACCTTGTAACACGTGCAAGAACCCTTTCTTTGCTTGATCCATTTTGAACTTCTTCAAAATTTTGTCAAGGTATGTGCTTTGTGAAAGTCCAATTAAGCGTCTTGATCTATCTCAATAGATCTTAATGCCCAATATGTAAGCAGCTTCACCGAGGTCTTTCATTGAAAAACTCTTATTCAAGTATCCCTTTATGCTATCCAGAAATTCTATATCATTTCCGATCAGCAATATGTCATCTACATATAATATCGTAAATGCTCTGAGCTCCCACTCACTTTCTTGTAAATCTGAGGCTTCTCCAAAAGTCTCAGATGAACCCAAATGCTTTGATCACACTATCAAAGCGTTTATTCCAACTCCGAGATGCTTGCACCAGTCCATAAATGGATCGCTGGAGCTTGCACACTTTGTTAGCTCCTTTGGATCGATAAAACCTTCGGTTGCATCATATACAACTCTTCTTCCGTAAATCCATTCAGAATGCGGTCTTTACATCCATTTGCCAAATTTCATAATCATAAAATGCGGTAATTGCTAACATGATTCGGACAGACTTAAGCATCGCTTCTGGTGAGAAGGTCTCATCGTAGTCAACTCCTTGAACTTGTCGAAAACCCTTTGCAACAAGTCGAGCTTTGTAGACAGTAACATTACCGTCAGCGTCAGTCTTCTTCTTGAAGATCCACTTGTTTTCTATTGCTTGCCTACCCTCGGGCAAGTCAACCAAAGTCCATACTTTGTTTTCATACATGGATCCCATCTCGGATTTCATGGCCTCAAGCCATTTTGCGGAATCTGGGCTCACCATCGCTTCTTCATAGTTCGTAGGTTCATCATGATCTAGTGGCATGATTTCCGAGAACAGGATTACCGTACCACTCAGTGCGGATCTTACTCTGTTGATCTACGTGGTTCAGAGTAACTTGATCTCAAGTTTCATGATCAACATCATCAACTTCCTCACTACTTGGTGTAGATGTCTCGAAACCGGTTTCTGCGACAAACTACTTTCAAGTAAGGGAGAAGGTACAATTACCTCATCAAGTTCTACTTTCCTCCCACTCACTTCTTTCGAGAGAAACTCCTTCTCTAGAAAGGATCCATTCTTAGCAACAAATGTCTTGCCTTCGGATCTGTGATAGAAGGTGTACCCAACTGTCTCCTTTGGGTATCCTATGAAGACACATTTCTCGATTTGGGTTCGAGCTTATCGGGTTGAAGCTTTTTCACATAAGCATCGCATCCCAAACTTTAAGAAATGACAACTTTGGTTTCTTGCTAAACCACAGTTCATAAGGTGTCGTCTCAACGGATTTCGACGGTGTTCTATTCGATGTGAATGCGGCCGTCTCTAGAGCATAACCCCAAAGCGATGGCGGTAAATCAGTAAGAGACATCATAGATCGCACCATATCCATGAAAGTACGATTCGACGTTCGGACACACCATTACTGTTGTGGTGTTCGGGTGGCGTGAGTTGCTAAACTATTCCACATTGTTTCAAATGTAGACCAAACTCGTAACTCAAATATTCACCTCCACGATCGGATCGTAGAAATTTAATTTTCTTATTACGATGATTTTCAACTTCACTCTGAAATTCTTTGAACTTTTCAAATGTTTCAGACTTATGTTTCATTAAGTAGATATACCCATATCTGCTTAAATCATCTGTGAAGGTGAGAAAATAACGATATCCGCCACGAGCCTCAACATTCATCGGACCACATACATCTCAGTATGTATGATTTCCAACAAATCTGTTGCTCTCTCCATAGTACCGAGAACGGGTTTTGGTCATCTTGCCCATGAGGCACGGTTCGCAATTGCCAAGTGATTCATAATCAAGTGACTCCAAAAGTCCATCGAGATGGAGTTTCTTCATGCGCTTTACACCGATATGACCTAAACGGCAAGGCCACAAATAAGTTGCACTATCATTATCAACTCTGCATCTTTTGGTTTCAACATTATGAATATGTGTATCACTACTATCGAGATTCATCAAAATAGACCACTCTTCAAGGGTGCATGACCATAAAAGATATTACTCATATAAATAGAACAACCATTATTCTCGATTTAAATGAATAACCGTCTCGCATCAAACAAGATCCAGATATAATGTTCATGCTCAACGCAGCACCAAATAACAATTATTTAGGTCTAAAACTAACCCCAAGGTAGATGTAGAGGTAGCGTGCCGACCGCGATCACATCGACTTTGGAACCATTTCCCACGCCATCGTCACCTCGTCCTTTGCGGTGTTAAGCAATCAGTAGTCCCTGCTTGAGTTGCAAATATTAGCAATGAACCAAGATCAAATACCAGTGCTAATGCGAGCTCTAGTAAGGTACACATCAATAACATGTATATCACATATACCTTTGTTCACCTTGCCATCCTTCTTATCCGCCAAATACTTGGGGCAGTTCCGCTTCCAAAGACCGATCGCTTGCGGTAGAAGCACTTCGATTTGTGGCTTAGGTCCGACTTGGGTTTCTTCTCCGAGCAAAGAACTTGCTTGCTGTTCTTCTTGAAGTTCCCTTCTTCTTCCCTTTGCCTTTCTTCTTGAAACTAGTGGTCTTATTGACCATCAACACTTGATGCTCCTTCTTGATTTCTACCTCCAGCCTTTAGCATTGCGAAGAGCTCGTATAGTCTTTACTAACCCTTGCATATTATAGTTCATCACGAAGCCTTTGTAGCTTGGTGGCGTGATTGAAGAATTACATCAATGACACAATCATCCGGAAGATTAACTCCCGCTTGAGTCAAGTGATTGTAATACCCGGACATTTTGAGTATGTGCTCACCGACGAACTATTCTCCTCCATCTTGCAGCTATAGAACTTATTGGAGACTTCATATCTCTCAATCCGGGCATTCTGTTGGAATATCAACTTCAACTCTGGAACATCTCATATGCTCCATGACGTTCAAAACGTCGTTGAAGTCCCGGTTCTAAGCCGTAAAGCATGGCACATCGAACTATAGAGTAGTCATCGCTTTGCTCGCGGACATTCATAACATCCGTGTTGCTCTGCGAAGAGTCTGCACCTAGCGGTGCATCCAGACGTAATTCTTACATGCAACAATGAGGATAATCCTCGAAGTTACGGACCCGATCCGTGTAGTTGCTACCATCATCTTTCAACATTGCTTTCTCAAGGAACGATTAAAATTCAACGGAACAACAAAGACGAGCCATCTATCTACAATCAAACATAAACAAGCAAGATACTATCGGTACTAAGTTCATGATAAATTTAAGTTCAATTAATCATATTACTTAAGAACTCCCACTTAGACAGACATCCTCTAGTCATCTAAGTGATCACGAGATCCAAATCAACTAAACCATAACCGATCATCACGTGAAATGGAGTAGTTTTCAATGGTGAACATCTTATGTTGATCATATCTACTATATGATTCACGCCGACCTTTCGGTCTCCGTGTTCCGAGGCCATATCTGCATATGCTAGGCTCGTCAAGTATAACCCGAGTATTCTGCGTGTGCAAAACTAGCTTGCACCCTTGTAGATGGACATAGAGCTTATCACACCCGATCATCACGTGGTGTCCAGGCACGACGAACTTTGGCAACGGTGCATACTCGGGAGAACACTTCTTGATAATTTAGTGAGAGATCATCTTATAATGCTACCGTCAATCAAAGCAAGATAAGATGCATAAAAGATAAACATCACATGCAAATCAATATAAGTGATATGATATGGTCATCATCATCTCGTGCCGTGATCTCCATCTCTGCAGCACCATCATGATCACCATCGTCACCGGCCGACACCTTGATCTCCATCGTAGCATCGTTGTCGTCTCGCCAATCTTATGCTTCTACGACTATCGCTACCACTTAGTGATAAAGTAAAGCATTACAGCGATTGCATTTCATACAATAAGCGACAACCATATGGCTCCTGCCGATTGCCGATAACCGGTTACAAAACATGATCATCTCATACAATAAAATATAGCATCACGTCTTGACCATATCACATCACAACATGCCTGCAAAAACAAGTTAGACGTCCTCTACTTTGTTGTTGCAAATTTTACGTGGCTGCTACGGGCTTAAGCAAGAACCAATCTCACCTCGCATCAAAACCACAAGGATACTTCACAAATAGACTCCGTTTTAACCTTCTCAAGGACCGGGCGTAGCACACTCAGTTCAACTAAAGTGAGAGAGACAGACACCCGCCAACACCTTTAAGCAACGAGTGCTCGTGGCGGTGAAACCAGTCTCGCGTAAGCGTACCGTAATGTCGGTCCGGCTGCTTCATCTCACAATACCGCTGAACCAAAGTATGACATGCTGGTAGGTAGTATGACTTGTATCGCCCACAACTCACTTGTGTTCTACTCGTGCAAAACATCAAACCATAAAAACCTAGGCTCGGATACCACCGTTGGGGAACGAGTAATTTCAAAAATTTCCTACGCACACGCAAGATCATGGTGATGCATAGCAACAAGAGGGGAGAGTGTTGTCTCGTACGCACTCGTGACCGAAGCGAAGCAATCACAACGTAGAGGAAGTAGTCGACGTTCTCCTCGCGATCCGACCGATCCGGCGCCGTTACTCGGCGCCCAGAGTTCTTGACACACGTACAGCTCGATGACGTCCCTTCACTCCGATCCAGCCGAGTGTCGAGGAGAGTTTCACAAGACGACGGCGTGGTGACGATCTTGATGTTCTATCGTGCAGAGCTTCGCCTAAGCTTCATGACGATATGACCGAGGTGGAATATGGTGGAAGGGGCACCGACACGGCTAAGGAACGATCCGTAGATCAAACTTGTGTGTTCTAGGGTGCCCCCGCCTCAGATATAAAGGAGGAGGGGGAGGTGCGGCGGCCCAAGGGAGGCGCCGAGGAGTCCTACTCCCACCGAGTAGGACTCCCCCCTCCTAGTTGGAGTAGGATTGGGGGGAGGAAAGAGGGAAGGGCGCCTCCTTGTCCTATTCGGACTAGGGGAGGCGCCTGCCTGCCCCTGCCGCCCCTCTTCCTTTCCCTCGTGGCCCACTAAGGCCCATTAACCCCGGGAGGGTTCCAGTAACCCGGTGTTCCTAAGAAAATCGATTTCACCCGAACCATTCGAACTCCAAATATAGGCTTCCAATATATCAATCTTTATGTCTCGACCATTTCGAGACTCCTCATCATGTCCGTGATCACATCCGGACTCGAACTTCTTCGTACATCAAAATACATAAACTCATAATATAACAAATCATCGAAACCTTAAGCGTGCGGACCCTACGGTTCGAGAACAATGTAGACATGACCGAGACACGTCTCGGTCAATAACCAATAGCGGACCGGATGCCCATATTGGTTCCTACATATTCTACGAAGATCTTTATCGGTCGGACCGCATAACAACATACGTTGTTCCTTTGTCATCGGTATGTTACTTGCACGAGATTCGATCGTCGGTATCCAATACCTAGTTCAATCTCGTTACCGCAAGTCTCTTTACTCGTTCCGTAATACATCATCTCACAGCTAACTCATTAGTTGTAATGCTTGCAAGGCTTCATGATGTGTATTACCGAGAGGGCCAGAGATACCTCTCCGACAATCGGAGTGACAAAACCTAATCTCGAAATCGCCAACCCAACATCTCGCCTTTGGAGACACCTGTAGTACTCCTTTATAATCACCCGATTCACGTTGTGACGTTTGGTAGCACCAAAGTGTTCCTCCGTAAACGGAGTTGCATAATCTCATAGTTACAGAACATGTATATGTCATGGATAAAAGCAGTAGCAACATACTAAGCGATCGTGTGCTAAGCTAATGGAATGGGTCATGTCAATCGATCATTCTACTAATGATGTGACCTTGTTAATCAAATAACAACTCTTTGTTTATGGTTAGGAAACATAACCATCTTTGATTAACAAGCTAGTCTAGTAGAGGCATACTAGTGACATATTGTTTGTCTATGCATTCACACATGTATCATGTTTCCGGTTAATACAATTCTAGCATGAATGATAAACATTTATCATGAAATAAGGAAATAAATAATAACTTTATTATTGCCTCTAGGGCATATTTCCTTCATAAAAATCCTTCAAGTATTATGTGTGTCGGCATTACCGATCCAGGGATGACACTGATGCGCAGAGATCAGTCTGTTTGAGGTCTGGTCGCTACAAGATGGTATGAGAGCACACGTTGATTGTAGGACACGACCACTAAGCTAAAACCCTAGATCACTACTCTCTTCTCATTTCTGACCTCTCTCCTTTTCTACTCTATAGGATGGCGGATGCAAGGAACAAGTTCACGCAACCGGATGAAGATACACCCTTCGGATGCCACTTGAAGGAAGTTACTAGATACATGAACATTGGAATACCAAGCTTCCTCGGGCCCTACATCGCCATTTTACCAGAAGAGGGACGTTGGATGATTCAAGTTCAAGTTCCAGGAAGGATGTTCATGCCCGTGTTTCAGCCCATAGAGTTTTCCCTTGATGCACCAACCTGGAGTTTAGGAAAGAGCATGGCAGCCCACATCACCATGGGACGCATTGGAGAAGTTTACCACAAGGATCTCAAGGATACTATCTACCAGATTTGTGGGTGCCGAGATGAGCAATGATAGAGGATCAGTACCAGGAAGGATAGATCTATTGCAGCTTTCATCCAGGAGTTAAACCAGCACATTCGTCGCCAGGAGAACCAGATGTGCACAGGCATGATAGATCTGAAGAAGGCAATGACCAGGATCACAGAGCTAGAAGAAGAACTCAAGACTACACGCGATGGATATGAAGAGGAAATTGCAACATTATTGGAGAAGAATGACGACCTGATAAAGAAGATCGGAGTGTTCATGGGAGACCCCGCGCCAGGAGGAGATGACGATGATTCCACTTGCCCGAAGAACTATATCATCATCGACGACACTGACATGGACCCCGACGATAGCGATGATGAATTTGTTGATGAAGCTAGAGCAGATATCATGGAGTCTTTGACCGATCAATTTTTCTAGTCGACCACCATAACAGTAGTAGCATTCCCTATGTATATAGCATAGTCCGAGCACTTTTGTAACGATAGTTAGACCGTTGTATGCCCTTGCTTGAATTGATTGAAGTGATATGTTTGTGTTTGTCTCATGAGCATATGGGTAGTGTTTTCCCTCTAGACCTCATTCTAATATATATTCTCATCTTTTCTAAAACCCTCAGATGCCTCCGAGACGCGACAATGAATTTTATTTCCCACCGGAGCTCACTGAGTTGATCAGCAGCAGAATGCACTTATGCAGATACTAGTCCAGAATCAGAATCAGGGGAACAACAACAACAACAACCCACAACCACCACCTGTTGATCACTTAGCCCGTTTTTTTGAGGCTTAATACGTCGGTGTTCTCTGGCAGCACCGAGCCGATAGTTGCAGATGATTGGCTCCGCATGATTGGAAGGGAGTTGACCACTTCAGGATGCACAGATGCGGAGAGAGTGCGTTTTGCCGCACATCAGCTTGATGGACCTGCAACATCATGGTGGGAGAATTTCACAGCCACTTACCCCATCGATATTGTCACATGGGACCAGTTTCAGCAGGCTTTCCGTACTGCCCATGTTTCAGCAGGAGCTATGGCCATGAAGAAGCATGAGTTTCGCAACTTGCGCCAAGGAGGACGCACAGTTGGCCAGTATGTGGATGATTTTAGTAAGTTAGCACGTTATGCTCCAGATGACATTGCTACAGATGCAGCTAAGCAGGAGAAGTTTCTGGAAGGACTAAATGATGAGCTGAGCATGCAGTTGATGGTGGCAACCTTCAACAACTACCAGGAGTTGGTAGATAGAGCTCTCATGATTGAAGGGAAGCAGCAGCACATTGGCAATCGCAAGAGGAAGTATGGACAAGGGAAGTACAATTCTGGAGCTCAGCACAAGCCTTGTTTTACCCCGAACTTTGGAGGAGCGTTTCAGCATAACCATGGAGGTCACAACCATAATGGAGGAAGTACGCACAATCATAGTGGCCCCAAGAACGGAAATGGTAATGGAGGAAGCAACGGCCAGAACCGTTCCAACCCAGCAACGCCCGCCAAGAAGGATCTGAGCCACATTACTTGCTACAAGTGCCAGAAGACTGGACATTATGCAAATGAATGTCCTGAAGCTAAAAATGGAAATGGCAATGGAAGCCCTGGGAAGAAGCCTAACCCTTTCAACAGGGGACAGGTGAACCACGTTAACGTGGAGGAGGTTGAAGCGCACCCAGATGCAGTAATAGGTAAGTTTTTGGTTAAGTCATTTACTACAATCGTTCTTTTTTATACTGGTGCATCGCATTCATACATATCAAGGGGATTTGTGGATAAGTATAAACTGCCAACCCAAGCCCTTAGGTCACCCATGTTAGTAACCTCGCCAGGAGCAGAATATATGGCTAGTCTATGGTGTGATCGGTTACCATTAAGGATTGGTAACTACGTGTTTCCCTCAGACCTAATAGTATTGGAGTCACAAGGACTGGATGTGATATTAGGCATGGATTGGTTATCAAAGTATGGAGGGAACATTGAATGCGCCAGTAAGTCGATTTTTCTCACCACCCCAGAAGGAAGAAGGATCAAGTATGTATCCCGGCATGTGCCGAAGAGGACTCAAGTGAATTCCTTATCAGGAGTTGTACAGGAGGAAGTACTAGTGGTGAAGGATTTTCCTGATGTATTTTCAGAAGAGTTGCCAGGCATGCCACCGGATAGAGACATTGAGTTTTTGATTGAGCTTTTGCCAAGCACAGGGCCAATATCTAAGAGACCGTACAGAATGCCCGCAAAGGATTTGGAGGAAATTAAGAAACAGATTAAGGAGCTACTGGATAAAGGCTATGTCCACCCAAGTTCGTCACCTTGGGGAGCACATTGCTTGTAGTAGAGAAGAAGGATGGATCGTTGAGGACGGTTGTTGATTATCGAGGGTTGAATGAAGTGACAATCAAGAACAAGTACCCACTGCCGATGATCAATGATTTGTTTGACCAGTTGCAAGGAGCTAAAGTATTTTCCAAGATCGATCTGCGATCAAGATACCACCAGTTGAAGATTTGAGAGCAGGACATACCTAAGGCAGCTTTTACCACAAGGTACGAGCTATATGAGTATACCGTTGTGTCATTTGGTTTGACTAACGCACCTGCCTATTTCATGAACATGATGAACAAGGTGTTTATGGAGTTCTTGGATAAGTTTGTCGTGGTGATTATTTATGATATTCTGGTCTACTCGAAGAATGAAGAGGAGCATCAGGAGCATTTTCGTTTGGTACTTGGAAAGCTTAGAGAACATCAGTTATATGCCAAGTTTAGAAAGTGTGAGTTTTGGTTGAAGGAAGTTGGATTCCTCGGACATGGTATATCTGGAGAAGGAATAGTAGTAGACCCCACCAAGGTTGTCACTGTGACAAATTGGGAAGCACCCACATCAGTGGGAGAGATCCGGAGTTTTCTTGGACTCGCAGGATACTACTGGAGGTTCATTGAGAATTTCTCAAAGATTGCAAAACCCGTGACGGAGTTGTTGAATAAGGACAACAAGTTGAAATGGACTGAAGAATGTGTGGCTAGTTTGCAGGAGTTGAAGAAACGCTTGGTTACATCACCATTGTTGATTCTGCCAGATCAGCGCAAGGATTATGAAGTATATTGCGACGCTTCTCGTCGAGGACTTGGAGCAGTGCTAATGCAGGAGGGAAGAGTTGTTTCTTATGCCTCACGATAGCTTAAATCCCATGAGTTGAATTATGCTACACATGATTTGGAGTTAGCAGCCGTAGTGCATGCACTGAAGACATGGAGACACTTTTTCGTCGGAAACCATTGTGAGGTGTACATGGATCACAAGAATTTGAAGTATATCTTCATGCAGAAGGAGTTGAATCTCAGGCAAATGAGATGGTTGGAGATCGCTAAGGATTATGACATGAGATTGCACTATCATCCCGGAAAGGCTAACGTAGTAGCTGATGCGTTGAGCCGCAAGAGCCATGTCAACACACTCATGACCGGAGAGTTACCCAAGGAGTTAGCCGAGGATCTTCGCGAGCTATGTTTGGAGATAGTTCCGAGAGGCTATGTAGCAGCATTGGAGATTCATTCTACTTTGATGGATAAGATCAGAGAAGCACAGAAGACTGACAAGGAGATTGCCGAGATAAAGGAAAGGATGGGAAAAGGAAAAGCTAAGGGATTTCGTGAGGATGAGCACGATACCTTAAGGTTTGAGGACCGTGTATATGTGCCCAATGATCTGGAGATCGGGAAGTTGATTCTGCAAG
Source organism: Aegilops speltoides (assembly GCA_021437245.1). Taxonomy (NCBI): domain Eukaryota; kingdom Viridiplantae; phylum Streptophyta; class Magnoliopsida; order Poales; family Poaceae; genus Aegilops; species Aegilops speltoides. Next base: position 217,988,741 of record CM038141.1, on the reverse strand, counting down.
AGGCCCATGATTCACCGTATTCGATTCACCTAGGGAATACCAAGATGTATCTGGATTTGAAGGACAGTTTCCGGTGGATTGAATGAAAAAGGTTATTGTGGAGTATGTAGCAGTTTGTGATGTATGTCAGAGAGTAAAGGCAGAGCATCAAAAGCCACGAGGATTGTTACAGCCATTGCCGATACCCAAATAGAAGTGGGATAAGCTAGGCATGGATTTTATCACATGATTGCCCAAGACTCGTTCGGGCTATGACTCGATATGGATTATAGTCAATCATTTGACGAAGGTAGCACATTTCATCCCAGTGAAGACCACTTATACCAGTGCTAAGTTGGCAAAGATATACATGACCAGGATCGTATGTCTGCATGGAGTTCTGAGGACCATTGTATCAAATAAAGGAACCCAGTTTACCTCAAAGTTCTGGAATCAGTTGCATGAAACTTTGGGTACCAGGCTAGAGTTTAGTACAGCCTTTCATCCGCAGACAGATGGACAGACCGAGAGAGTCAATCAGATTCTAAAGGACATGTTGAGAGCTTGTGCGCTAGATTATGGATCTAGTTGGGACGACAATTTTCCTTATGAAGAGTTTTCTTACAACAATATCTATCAATCCAGTTTCAAGATGGCCCCTTTTCAAAGCTTTGTACGAAAGGAGGTGCAGGACACCGTTGTTGTGGGATGAAGTTGGAGACCGTCAGTTGTTTGGACCAGATTTGATCAAAGAGTCTGAAGAGAAGGTTAAGTTGATTCGCGATAGACTCAAGGTAGCCCAATCCAGGCAGAAGAGCTATGCGGATTCTAAACGCAAGGAGACAGTTTACGAAGTCGGAGACAGAGTCTATCTTCGTGTGTCCCCACTTCGAGCAGTTAAGCATTTTGGAGTTAAGGGAAAGTTAGCACCATGTTTTGTGGGACCATACAAAGTTTTGGAACGTATGGGAGAAGTTGCTTACAAGTTGGAGTTATCCGAAGGATTGTCATGAGTACACGATGTGTTCCACGATTCCCAGCTGATGAAGTGCCACGCAGAGATGGGCGATATTCCTTTAAGAGATACAGTGCCACTGGAAGCGATCCAGTTGGATAGTGATTTGATCTATGAGGAGAAACCAGTCAAGATTCTCGAGTTTGCCAGCCGAGTCACGTGTAGCAAGGTTAACAAGTTCTGCAAAGTCAGTGGATCCACTATACCTAAGACGAAGCCACCTGGGAGCGAGAGGAAGACCTACGCAAGGATCACCCTCACCTATTTTCTAGCCAACCCAAATCTCGAGGGCGAGTTTCATCTTAAGGGGGGTAGGTTTGTAACATCTCAAATTTTCAATTTGGAATGTTATACGTTAGATCATCATTGCATATCATATTTTATTGCATTTTGGCTTGATCCTAGAAATTCTATGCAACTAAAGGACCCACGGAGAGAGTTGGGGATTTTGTTATTTTCATATTTGAGTTTTTCTCAAATTTTGAAAACAGGATCAGTTGGTTTTGATTATTTTTCCTTCCTAATATTTCTAAAATAAAAATATATGAGAGGAGATAAAATGACTTCTCCAAAATGAATGAAATATTAGAGGAAAAATATTAAAATCAATTTAATATTTTATTTGGATTTTATTGCAATTTTATTTGAATTAGAAAAATTGCACATTTTCAAAATTGCATTATTAGGCCAAGAAAATGTTATTGTTCTAAATATTTTATTTAGACGATGAAAAGTTCTTTTGGCATTTTTAGATTTTTATTTATTTTTCTAGGATTTATTTTTGGCGGAACGTTATTTAAAAAAACTCCATGCCTCGATCAAGGCCAGTAGCCCAGTAGGCCTCGCCCGCCTCCCTCCCGAGACCGACCGGACCGAGTCCGTGAGCATGCCGCCGCCGAGTCCGGGGACTCCTCCTCCTCCTTCCCAAAGCCGCCCCCTCCTTATATACCCGCCCGCCACCACCACCACCACCACCACCGCCGCCGCCGCCTCGGATCCAGCGCCGCCGCCCGAGCCGCCAGAGCCGAGCCCGTCGTTGTCGCCTCCGCCGCCCACACCACGCCGCCGCCGCCTGAGACCCGTCACCGCCGAGCCCGCCCAGAGAGCCCGCCGCCGTTCGCCACGCGTCACTCGCCGGACCACCGCCGGAGGTAGCCGCCGCCTCCGTCTCGCCGTTCGTCAGTTTTCTCAGGAAAAACCATCCTTTTTTTCGAAACCCTAGATCTGTTTTTTTAGATCTGGTTTGGTTTTTTTTTGGTTTAGTTATTTAGCGAACACCCGTTCGTTCGTTCGTTTTAGCGAACGATTTTCGCCGTTTAGCCGCAGACAGCGAACATTTGTTTGTTAGACTGTTCGTCAATTTTTCTTTTCCAGGGTTTTTCCGCGATTATTTTTGATCGCAATTTCTGCCCTGATTTTCGTTTTAGTTTATCTTTTCGCTTGTTTATCAGAATCAGGCGAATCAAGCGCCTAGAGTTTCGTCTCGAAACCCTCTTTCTATTTAACCAACTTAAACATGATTTTGCTACTGTAAAATTTGACTTAAGTCCAGATTAGTAAACAAAGCTTGTTTCTATCGCCGTTTCAGTTTCGTTGCTTCGTTTGATTTGATTCTTTTTGCAAAGCAGAGTTCTTAAGTTGAACTTTCTGGTTAGATCTCTTATTTGAGTTTTACCCGTGCTTGTAGTTGAGTGCTTATTGTATGCTTGCTTGTTTGCGATAGAATACCCGGAGTGCGAAGCGTGCTACTACGAGTCTCTAGGTTTCACGGATCATCAGCAAGGCAAGTAACACTTTGATCATACCTCTTTACTACCCAGTTTTATTGCATTAGATCAATCCTCAAACAATTGCATGGTTAGGATCTGATTAACATGTGGGTTTTCAGAAGTAGATGAGGTAGTACCTACTGTCGTGTTTATTATCAAACCTTTGGGAGTTACTTCTATGTTTGCTTATATTGCTATGCTATGCTTGTAGACGTGGATTGGGTGAGTGTATCCATGACAGATGTGAGTATTGTTAATTAATGGTTCAACTTAAGGTGGCTACTTTAATACACAGCTGGGTGGACTGAGGCACTTGGGGAACCCAGTGTTGCCTGTATTTTTGGAAATCCCGGGGTACCGTGTGATTCTCCTATGGACCGCCGCCTAGGCTCAAAGGGATCATAAGATTATTCATGCTAGAAACTTCCGTGTGCAGCCACAAGCTATTATGGGCTCTAACATAATTGAGTATGTTGCGTGACCTCTTTCAGTGGTAGACTAGCAGATGTAGGGGATGTAGGTTGGTACTGTCTACCCAGAGTAAAGAGTTAATGCTTCTGAAAGGCTGTGTCTCGGTCATCCGTTTCTCAAACACCATGTAGTGCGAGGAATCCAACGGAGGAGATCGAGTCTTGTGGGGAAAAGTGCGCAAACCTCTGCAGAGTGTACAAACTAATCATGGTTAGCCGTGTCCCCGGTTATGGACGTTTTGAGTATCTAGTTTCTTGGATTATCATATGGATCTCATCACTCTTAATTTAATTGGATTGGGTTTAATGATGATGCTTAATTGGGATTGAGAGGGGGGATTACCTTCTTAATGTTTAACAACCACCATGATAGTTAAATAAAACTTGTTCCTTTGTTGTAGGGAAAAATTGGCTTTATGCAAAACTGTAACCATAGAGCTTTCCACCAGCCATATATGCATATAGTGATAGCATTATTTTGTTCATTACTCCCTATGTGTTACATTGACAGCATATTCCATGTGCTGACCCGTTTCGAGCTGCAACGTTCATGTTGCAGACTTTTCAGACAACGAGTAAGGTGCCTTACGTCGTGATCTTTCACTCAGTGATGCCATTGGAGTTGATGGACTCACTTTATCTTCCAAGCCTTCCGTTGTTATCGTATTTAGATGGCCTTAAGCCATATTTATTGTAATAAGTTCTCTTTTGAGACATTCGATGTAATAAGCGTATGATTGCTACTCTGTTATAAATCCTTCAAGTACTGTGTGTGTCAGCATTACCGATCCAGGGATGACACTGATGCATAGAGATCAGACTGTTTGAGGTTTGGTCGCTACAAGATGGTATCAGAGCACACGCCGACTGTAGGACACGACCACTAAGCTAAAACCCCAGATCACTACTCTCTTCTCATTTCTGACCTCTCTCCTTTTCTACTCTATAGGATGGCGGATGCAAGGAACAAGTTCACGCAACCGGATGAAGATACACCCTTCGGATGCCACTTGAAGGAAGTCACTAGATACATGAACATTGGAGTACCAAGCTTCACCGGGACCTACATCGCCACTTTACCAGAAGAGGAGCGTTGGATGATTCAAGTTCAAGTTCCAGGAAGGACGTTCATGCCCGTCACTGAGCCCATATAGTTTTCCCTTGATGCACCAACCTGGAGTTTAGGAAAGAGCATGGCAGCCCACATCACCATGGGACACATTGGAGAAGTTTACCACAAGGATCTCAAGGATACTATCTACCAGATTTGTGGGTGCCGAGATGAGCAATGATAGAGGATCAGTACCAGGAAGGATAGATCTATTGCAGCTTTCATCCAGGAGTTAAACCAGCACATTCGTCGCCAGGAGAACCAGATGTGCACAGGCATGATAGATCTGAAGAAGGCAATGACCAGGATCACAGAGCTAGAAGAAGAACTCAAGACTACACGCGATGGATATGAAGAGGAAATTGCAACATTATTGGAGAAGAATGACGACCTTATAAAGAAGATCGGAGTGTTCATGGGAGACCCCGCGCCAGGAGGAGATGACGACGATTCCACTTGCCCGGAGAACTACATCATCATCGACGACACCGATACGGACCCCGACGATAGCGATGATGACTTTGTTGATGAAGCTGGAACAGATATCATGGAGTCTTCGATCGATCAACTTTTCTAGTCGACCACCATAACAGTAGTAGCATTCCCCCATGTATATAGCATAGTCCGAGCACTTTTGTGATGATAGTTAGACCGTTGTATGCCCTTGTTTGAATTGATTGAAGTGATATGTTTGTGATTGTCTCATGAGCATATGGGTAGTCTTTTCCCTCTAGACCTCATTCTATTCTATATTCTCATATTTTCTAAAACCCTCAGATGCCTCCAAGACGCGACAATGGATTTGATTTCCCACCGGAGCTCACTGAGTTGATCGAGCAGCAGAATGCACTTATGAAGATACTAGTCCAGAATCAGAATCAGGGGAACAACAACAACAACAACAACAACAACAACAACAACAACAACAACAACAACAACAACAACAACAACAACAACCCACACCACCACCACCTGTTGGTCACTTTGCCCGTTTTTTTGAGGCTTAATATGCCGGTGTTCTCTAGCAGCACCGAGCCGATAGTTGCAAATGATTGGCTCCGCAAGATTGGAAGGGAGTTGACCACTGCAGGATGCACAGATGCAGAGAGAGTGTGTTTTGCCGCACGTCAGCTTGATGGACCCGCAACATCATGGTGGGAGAATTTCACAGCCACTTACCCCATCGACACTGTCACATGGGACCCGCCAAATGAGCTTTCCATCTCGCCCATGTTTGGCGAGGAGCTATGGCCATGAAGAAGCATGAGTTTATAACTTGCGCCAAGGAGGACGCACGAGTTGGCGATATGTGGATGATTTTAGTAAGTTAGCACGTTATGCTCCAGATGACGTTGCTATAGATGCAGCTAAGCATGAGAAGTTTCTGGAAGGACTGAATGATGAGCTGAGCATGCAGTTGATGGTGGCAACCTTCAACAACTACCAGGAGTTGGTAGATAGAGCTCTCATGATTGAAGGGAAGCAGCAGCAGATTGACAATCGCAAGAGGAAGTATGGACAAGGGAAGTACAATTCTGGAGCTCAGCAGAAGCCTCGTTTTACCCCGAACTCGGGAGGAGCGTTTCAGCATAACCATGGAGGTCACAACCATAATGGAGGAAGTACGCACAACCATAGTGGCCCCAAGAACGGAAATGGTAACGGAGGAAGCAACGGCCAGAACCGTTCCAACCCAGCAACGCCCGCCAAGAAGGATCTAAGCCACATTACTTGCTACAAGTGCCAGAAGACTGGACATTATGCAAATGAATGTCCTGAAGCTAAAAATGGAAATGGCAATGGAAGCTCTGGGAAGAAGCCTAACCCTTTCAATAGGGGACAGGTGAACCACGTTAACATGGAGGAGGTTGAAGCGCAGCCAAATGCAGTAATAGGTAAGTTTTTGGTTAAGTCATTTACTGCAGTCGTTCTTTTTGATACTGGTGCATCGCATTCATACATATCAAGGGAATTTGTGGATAAGTATAAACTACCAACCCAAGCCCTTAGGTCACCGATGTTAGTAACCTTGCCAGGAGCATAGTATATGGCTAGTCTATGGTGTGATCGGTTACCATTAAGGATTGGTAACTACGTGTTTCCCTCAGACCTAATAGTATTGGAGTCACAAGGACTGGATGTGATATTAGGCATGGATTGGTTATCGAAGTATGGAGGGAACATTGAATGTGCCAGTAAGTCGATTTTGCTCACCATCCCAGAAGAAAGAAGGATCAAGTATGTATCCCGGCATGTGCCGAAGAGGACTCAAGTGAACTCCTTATCAGGAGTTGTACGGGAGGAAGTACCCGTGGTGAAGGATTTTCCTGATGTATTTCCAAAAGAGTTGCCAGGCATGCCACCGGATAGAGACATTGAGTTTTTGATTGAGCTTTTGCCAGGCACAGGGCCAATATCTAAGAGACCGTACAGAATGCCCGCAAAGGATTTGGAGGAAATTAAGAAACAGATTAAAGAGCTACTGGATAAAGGCTATATCCACCCAAGTTTGTCACCTTGGGGATCACCAGTGCTTCTAGTAGAGAAGAAGGATGGATCGTTGAGGATGGTTGTTGATTATCGAGGGTTGAATGAAGTGACAATCAAGAACAAGTACCCACTGCCGATGATCAATGATTTGTTTGACCAGTTGCAAGGAGCTAAAGTATTTTCCAAGATCAATATGCGATCAGGATACCACCAGTTGAAGATTCGAGAGCAGGACATACCTAAGGCAGCTTTTACCACAAGGTACGGGCTATATGAGTATACCGTTATGTCATTTGGTTTGACTAACGCACCTGCCTATTTCATGAACATGATGAACAAGGTGTTTATGGAGTTCATGGATAAGTTCGTCGTGGCGTTCATTGATGATATTCTGGTCTACTCGAAGAATGAAGAGGAGCATAAGGAGCATTTGCGTTTGGTACTTGGAAAGCTCAGAGAACATCAGTTATATGCCAAGTTCAGCAAGTGTGAGTTTTGGTTGAAGGAAGTTGGATTCCTCGGACATGTTATATCCGGAGAAGGAATGGCAGTAGACCCCACCAAGGTTGTCACTGTGACAAACTGGGAAGCACCCGCGTCAGTGGGAGAGATCTGGAGTTTTCCTGGACTCGGAGGATACTACCGAAGGTTCATTGAGAATTTATTGAAGATTGCAAAACCCATGACGGAGTTGTTGAAGAAGGACACCAAGTTGAAATGGACTGAAGAATGTGAGGCCAGTTTCCAGGAGTTGAAGAAACGCTTGGTTACATCACCAGTGTTGATTTTGCCAGATCAGCGCAAGGATTATGAAGTATATTGCGAGGCTTCTCGTTGAGGACTTGGAGCAGTGCTTATGCAGGAGGGAAGAGTTATTTCTTATGCCTCACGACAGCTTAAACCCCATGAGTTGAATTATGCTACACATGATTTGGAGTTAGCAGCCGTAGTGCATGCACTGAAGACATGGAGACACTTTCTCATCGGAAACCATTGTGAGGTGTACACGGATCACAAGAGTTTGAAGTATATCTTCACGCACAAGGAGTTGAATCTCAGGCAAAGGAGATGGTTGGAGCTCATTAAGGATTATGACATGAGATTGCACTATCATCCTAGAAAGGCTAACGTACTAGCTGATGTGTTGAGCCGCAAGAGCCATGTGAACACACTCATGACCGGAGAGTTACCCAAGGAGTTAGCCAAGGATCTTCGCGAGCTATGTTTGGAGATAGTTCTGAGAGGCTATGTAGCAGCATTGGAGTTTCATTCTACTTTGATGGATAAGATCAGAGAAGCACAGAAGACTGACAAGGAGATTGCCGAGATAAAGGAAAGGATGAGCAAAGTAAAAGCTAAGGGATTTCATGAGGATGAGCACGATACCTTATGGTTTGAGGACTGCGTATATGTGCCCAATGATCGAGACATCAGGAAGTTGATTCTGCAAGAGGCCCATGATTCGCCGTATTCGATTCACCCGGGGAATACCAAGATGTATCTGGATTTGAAGGACAGATTCTGGTGGACCGGAATGAAAAAGGATATTGCAGAGTATGTAGCAGTTTGCGATGTATGTCAGAGAGTAAAGGCAGAGCATCAGAAGCTAGTAGGATTGTTACAGCCATTGCCGATACCCGAATGGAAGTGGGATAAGCTAGGCATGGAATTTATTACAGGATTGCCCAGGACTCGTTCGGGCTATGATTCGATATGGGTTGTAGTCGATCGTTTGACGAAGGTAGCACATTTTCATCCTAGTGAAGACCACTTATACCAGTGCTAAGTTGGCCAAGATATACATGACCAGGATCAGATGTCTGCATGGAGTTCCGAGGACCATTGTATCAGATGGAGGAACCCAGTTTACCTCAAAGTTCTGGAATTAGTTGCATGAAACTTTGGGTACCTGGCTAGAGTTTAGTACAGCCTTTCATCCACAGACAGATGGACAGACCGAGAGAGCCAATCAGATTCTGGAGGACATGTTGAGAGCTTGTGCGCTAGATTATGGATCTGGTTGGGACGACAATTTGCCTTATGCAGAGTTCTCTTACAACAATAGCTATCAATCCAGTTCGAAGATGGCCCCTTTCGAAGCTTTGTACGGAAGGAGGTGCAGGACACCGTTGTTGTGGGATGAAGTTGGAGAACGTCAGTTGTTTGGACTAGATTTGATCAAAGAGTCTGAAGAGAAGGTTAAGTTGATTCGCGATAGACTCAAGGTAGCCCAGTCGAGGCAGAAGAGCTATGCGGATTCTAAATGCAAGGAGACAGTTTACGAAGTTGGAGATAGAGTCTATCTTCGTGTGTCCCCACTTCGAGGAGTTAAGCGTTTTGGAGTTAAGGGAAAGTTAGCACCACGTTTTGTGGGACCATACAAAGTTTTGGAACGTATGGGAGAAGTTGCTTACAAGTTGGAGTTGCCCGAAGGATTGTCAGGAGTACACGATGTGTTCCACGTTTCCCAGCTGAAGAAGTGCCATGCAGAGATGGCCGATATTCCTTTAAGAGATCTGAGTACCCTTTGAGCGATTGATTGGATAGTGATTTGACCTATGAAGAGAAACCAGTCAAGATTCTCGAGTTTGCCAGCCGAGTCACGCACAGCAAGGTTATCAAGTTCTGCAAAGTTCAGTGGAGCCACCATACCGAAGACGAAGCCACCTGGGAGCGAGAGGAAGACCTATGCAAGGATCACCCTCACCTATTTTCTAGCCAACCCGAATCTCGAGGGCGAGATTCATCTTAAGGGGGGTAAGTTTTGTAACATCCCAAAATTTCAATTTGGAATGTTATACATTAGATCATCATTGCATATCATATTTTATTGCATTTTGGCTTGATCCTAGAAATTCTACGCAACTCAAGGACCCACGGAGAGAGTTGGGGATTTCGTTATTTCCATATTTGAGTTTTTCTCAAATTTTGAAAAGAGGATCAATTGGTTTTGATTATTTTTCCTTCCTTATATTTCTAAAATAAAAATATATGAGAGAAGATAAAATGACTTCTCCAAAATGAATGAAATATTAGAGGAAAAATATTAAAATCAATTTAATATTTTTTTGGATTTTATTGCAATTTTATTTGAATTAGAAAAATTGCACGTTTTCAAAATTGCATTTTTAGGCCAAGAAAATGTTCATCTTGTTCTAAATATTTTATTTAGACGATAAAAATTTGTTTTAGCATTTTAGATTTTTATTTATTTTTCTAGGATTTAATTTCGGCGGAACGTTATTAAAAAAATCTGCTGGCCCGGCGGGCCAGTGACCCACCAGCCGGGCTGGCCTCGCCCCCTGCCTCCGCCCGACCGAATCCGACCGGAGTCCGGCCGGAGCACGCCGCCGTCGCCGAGTGCGGGGAGAACTCCTCGTCCTCGCCCCCTTCCTCAAGCCGCCACCCTCCTTATATACCCCGCCCCGCCACCACCACCACTCGCCACCGACGCTGCCACCGCCTCGGATCCACGCCGTCGCCGCCCGGAGCCCCATCCCCGTCGCCTCACCGCCGTCGCCGCCGTCTCGCCGTTCGTCGGTTTTCTTAGAAAAAACGTTCGTTTTTTTGAAACCCTAGATATGTTTTTTTGTCAGATCTGGTTCGGTTTTTTTGGTTTAGTTATTTAGCGAACGCCCATTCGTGCATTCGCTTTAACGAACGATTTTCACCATTTAGCCGCAGACAGTGAACGTTTGTTAGTTAGACAGTTAGTCAGTTTTTCTTTTCTAGGATTTTTCCGCGATTATTTTCGATCGCGATTTCTGCCCTGATTTTTGTTTTAGTTTATCTTTTTGCTCGTTTATCGGAATCAGGCGAATCAAGCGCCTAGAGTTTCGTCTCGAAACCCTCTTTCTGTTTAACCAACTTAAACATGATTTTGCTACTGTAAAATTTGACTTAGGTCTAGATTAGTAAACGAAGCTTGTTTCTTTCGCCGTTTGAGTTTCGTTGCTTCGTCTGATTTGATTCTTTTTGCAAACTGGAGTTCTTAAGTTAAACTTTCTGGTTAGATATCTTATTTGAGTTTTACCCGTGCTTGTACTTGAGTGCTTATTGTATGCTTGTTTGTTTGCGATAGAGTACCCGGAGTGCGAAGCGTGCTACTACGAGTCTCTAGGTTTCACGGATCATCAGCAAGGCAAATAACACTTTGATCATACCTCTTTACTACCCAGTTTTATTGCATTAGATCAATCCTCAAACAATTGCATGGTTAGGATCAGATTAACATGTGGAGTTTGGGAAGTAGATGAGGTAGTACCTATTGTCCTGTTTATTATCAAACCTTTGGGAGTTACTTCTATGTTTGCTTATATTGCTATGCTATGCTTGTAGACGTGGATTGGGTGAGTGTATCCATAACAGATGTGAGTATTGTTAATTAATGGTTCAACTTAAAGTGGCTACTTTAATACACAACTGGGTGGACTGAGGCACCTGGGGAACCCAGTGTTGCCTGTATTTTTGGAAATCCCGGGGTACCGTGTGATTCTCCTATGGACCGGCACCCAGGCTCAAAGGGATCATAAGATTATTCATGTTAGAAACTTCCGTGTGCAGCCGCAAGCTATTATGGGCTCTAGCATAGTTGGGTATGTTGCGTGACCTCTTTTAGTGGTAGACTAGCAGATGTAGGGGATGTAAGTTGGTACTGTCTACCCAGAGTAAAGAGTTAATGCTTCTGAAAGACGGTGTCTCGGTCATCCGTTTCTCAAACACCATGTAGTGCGAGGAATTCAACGGAGGAGATCGTGTCTTGTGAGGAAAAGTGTGCAAACCTCTGCCGAGTGTACAAACTAATCATGGTTAGCCGTGTCCTCGGTTACGGACGTTTTGAGTATCTAGTTTTTTGGATTATCATATGGATCTCATCACTCTTAATTTAATTGGATTGGGTTTAATGATGATGCTTAGTTGAGATTGAGAGGGGGATTACCTTCTTAATGTTTAACAACCACCATGATAGTTAAATAAAATTTGTTCCTTTGTTGTAGGAAAAAATTGGCTTTATGCAAAACTGTAACCATAGAGCTTTCCACCAGCCATATATGCATGTAGTGATAGCATTATTCTGTTCATTACTCTCTATGTGTTACATTGCCAGCATATTCCATGTGCTGACCCGTTTCGGGCTGCAACATTCATGTTGTAGACTTTTCAGACGATGAGTAATGTGCCTTAGGTCATGATCTTTCACTCAGTGATGTCGTTGGAGTTGATGGACTCACTTTATATTCCAAGCCTTCCGCTGTTATTGTATTTAGATGGCCTTAAGCCATATTTATTGTAATAAGTTCTCTTTTGAGACATTCGATGTAATAAGTGTGTGATTGCTACTCAGTTATAAATCCTTCAAGTATTGTGCTTGTCAGCATTACCAATCCAGAGATGACACTGATGCACAGAGATCAGACTGTTTGAGGTCTGGTCGCTACATCAATAAAATTCTAGCATAAATAATAAACCTTTATCATGAATAAGGAGAATATTAAATAATAACTTTATTATGGTAAATTATGTTGTTGTTGTTGTGACTTGTGATGAGATATTAATTTCAAGTCATGCAAAATTATGTTGCTGCTAGGAAAAACTGATGCATCATTCCCCTGTAGCGAAGATATAAGGGGAGTTAGTTACATTGTAAAGATTGAATTTTTAAATGTTCTATACCATGTTACGTCAATATGATAAACCCTGCCTACCAAACAGAAATTTTACACAAAGAGGATTGTCGATGGAGGGTTTTTGTGGATGGACGCTAATAACGCCCACACGTGTGGTGGGAGCGGCACCCGCCCACACGCCCTATAACACACAGATCATGTCACCCTATGCATGCATATGCAAATCCTTTTGGTTTTCCAGTTTTAAAAACGTTTTATCTCTTAAATGAAAAATCCAATTAATGATCCGTTTTCAACATTAAATCCATCGCGATGGGATCTTCGAAACTAGATCTCATATCAATATGTTTCGACGACATTTTTGGGGTTAAAAGTTGCCATATCTATTACACATGAATTGTCATGATGTTTACGTTGAAGTTGCCATGATATGTTTCAGCTATTTTCTTCTATGTTTAAAAGTAAATTTTAACATATTATAAAACAAAGAATTAAGAAACTAGACTTGCCATGAACCATAAACTAAAATTGCCATGATACATGCACCTAAAAATGTCATGGTTTATAGAAAAATAATTTTCATGGTTAAAGTATTGGAATTGCCATGGTCACAATACTAAAATTGGCATGCTCTAAAAACTAAAATTTCCATATGACAACTTTAGTGTAAACACTATGTCAACTACAGTGTAAACATCATGGCAACTTTTAGCCAATTTTTTTTCGTCGATACATATCAACATGTGATCTTATTTTGAAAGATCTCGTCGAGACGAATTTAATGGTGAAAACGGACTTTTAATTGGATTTTTAATTAGAAGATAACACATTTTAAAGCCGAAAACCAAAAAAATTCCCGCAGATGTCATCTGTTTTGACGTGGCAAAATGAATGATAATGGAGACGTTTGGGCCATGTTGTTTCGTGCTCACGTGTGAATGTTTTAACATCTGCATCGTGGATTCAAAGGGTTTTGAGGGGATTGGATAAAAAGAAGGGATTCACCCAATCCTCTAAAATCCCCCCTCTTCAAACCTCTTCAATCCACCCCTACCAAACAAAGCCTTAAAAATTCCCACCCCCTTTCTCTCAAACCGCCAAACACGCTGTTAGAGAAGGGCGAGTCACAACGGACCACGAACGAACATGTGTCCTTTTCCGAAACTCCCCGAGGCGGTGCATTGGCACAGCCAGTGGCGGAGAGGGGCTACAAATACCCCGGCCACGTGACGCCACCGGATGCAAACCTATTTATATTCTCTCCTTAATTCCCCATCCGTCTCGTCCGCCTCCTCCTCCCCGTTTCCCCACTCTCCGAGCTGCAGCCCGCCTCGCCGTCGTTACCTCCCACGCAAACCCTAACCCTAGGCACCGCCGCCGCCATGGCCAGCGGCAACGTGTCCACCGTCTACATCTCCGTCATCGACGACGTGGTCGCCAAGGTTCGTGAGGACTTCATTACCTACGGCGTTGGCGATGCCGTCCTCAACGAGCTCCAGGCTGTAAGTTCTGCCGATTTGTCGAGCCCCTTGTACTAATACCTCTCGAATTGCTGGTTAATTTATGCGATTTGACGGTTGCCTTTCCGATCCGGCTGAAAACACTAGCTCTGGGAAATGAAGATGCTGCACTGTGGCGCAATCTCAGGGAACATCGACCGCAACAGGGCCCCCCCCGCTTCCGCTGGAGGCGCTCCTGGTGCCGGCGCGACTCCACCCGTGCACGACCTCAACGTGCCCTACGAGGCCACGTCCGAGGAGTACGCCACCCCAACCGCCGACATGCTGTTCCCACCGGTGAGGCAAAATCCCTCGATTATCCCTCCAAATTGGCCGCGATCTATGTGGTCGACATGCAGGGTGTTGATAGGGTTGGTTGTATTTGGTTGCAGACGCCGCTGCAGACCCCGATCCAGACACCACTTCCAGGGATTGATACAGGGATGTATAACATACCCACGGGGCCGTCGGACTATGCCCCATCGCCGATCAGTGACATGAGAAACGGGATGGGGATGAATGGGTCTGATCCAAAAACTGGCCGTCCAAGCCCTTACATGGTAAAGTGAATTTGTACCTTTTCTGGTTTGTGTGTGGACGTGATTTTGTTTGTTTTAGTTGAGATTGATGTTTGGAAGTTTTTTTTGCAGCAACCTCCATCGCCCTGGATGAATCAGAGACCACTGGGGGTTGATGTGAACGTTGGTATGTGCCTATGTTATGCCCCTTCTTGTTCTCGGCATGGCCTTCATCTTTGTCTGGTTGGAGCAATATTGATCGAGGAAAGCAATGATGGTTTGGACAATTTTAATTGATGTACAGCTTACGAGGAGAGCCGTGAGGACCCAGACCGGATGATGCAACCTCAGCCACTGACTAAGGTGAAGGATGAGCTTACAGCACTGTTGTAATTTCTTTTCTTCCTTTTCACCAGTTATTAATATCTGTTCTGTTTTCAGAGACATCGGTCCTGTTGATTTTTTCTATTGGGTTACTATTCTATACTGTAGTTAGCTACAAAGCAATGGTCTGTTTTATTCCCAATTGTGGCCTGTGTGAAAAGAAAGAAGGCAAAAACTGCCGATTGTCCGTCCTGATACAGGGGGGACACGTGATACGCGTATCCCGCAGTATCCTATCTTTTTTGAATTAAAAAACGAAATTAAATCGGGCTATGGCCTAGATATGGCGTGGACATGGTGGGGACTCGGCAGCCAGCCTCCAGCAACCACGCCGCTGCCCAACTCTCCTGCCGATGGCAACCGTGCGGAGGAAGAACATCCTGGCGGAGGAAGATGGCAAGGCGATCGATGAGGGAGAAGCTCCGGGCAGGGAGAAAGATGCGGACTGCAGCGGTCAGCGAGGAAGAAGATTTGGGCAGACTTAGAGACGGTGATGGAAGCTGCCGATGCAAGAAGGTACATGCGGTGGTGCGGTCGTTTCTTCTCCTCTCTGCAGGTGGCTGGAGAAAAGGAGTACGAGAATGGGAAGTAGGAAACGGCTGGAGAGCTACTAGTCTAGGGTTTTCCGGATTTGGGCCTTACATGGGCATCGGAGGCCAGAGAGCTACGTGGGCTCTGAGTGGACTGCTCAAAGTCTTTCATCAATAGAAATGTGACAACATATAACTAAAAAAATCTCTCATCTAAAAATTATCTTTAAATATTTATTGCATGATGTCTATTTTTCTAAATACTTAATACCCTGACGTATCCCCGAATTGCTGTTTTCAAAAAATGCCGTATCCCGTGTCACCGTAGTTGTATTTCCGTGTCTGTATCTCTATCGGTGCTTCTTAGGTAGCTAGTAACCCACATATCCGGAGTTCTCAGCACATTAATAACTTCCGCCAAAAAAAGGATACATCGGTTACTAGCTATGTGACAATTGTGTTGGCTCTTTCAGTCTGGAAGGAACAATAGAACTTGTGCTTATTGCTCTGTCTGAATGATACTTAGGAATATTTGACTGAGGATCCTTCCACAATACCAACTATATCTTTTTTACTAGCTTCTTCACCTACGTCATTTGTACCACAGTATATTTGAAATAATTGCACCATAAAACTAGTTCATTGCACACATAAGCACATTACTCTGATGGCACCATGTCTTGTTGATGTCATATTGGTTAAGCAAGAACAATCTAATAGTCAAGTAGTAAAGCATCTATTTTCTATGTTGCTGCTTTTATTGTCCCTGACTTTTTTGGGTTGTGATAGGCAAATGAAAACAAAGTGGATTTAGCTTGGCATATGGTGAAACGAAGACCCATAGGATTTTTCATAATGCTTTGTATACTGGTGTCAGTCTGCATGTTGTTATTTGGCAGAGCAATTTTGACGGCTCTATTTGTAATGAAATGAAGTTTCACTTGTTTTGTTGCAAGTTATGTGTTCTCAAATGTACCTCCATCATATATGCAACTTCTGAAGCTCAACATTTCTTTAGCAAGAACATTGAAATGATGTACACATGCAAAAATACATATCAACTACATGCAGTTATCACACAAACGTGTGAAACTAGTTATGGATTGATTGCAGCTTTAGACCATGAATTTTATCTTTGCCGAATCATTGTAATCCAAGTTGCGGATTATCAGCTCATGACATAAATGTTGAATCCATAATAAAATAGTATGATCAGAATCCTGATTTGCACTATATATGCTATATGCATTTATGCGTAGTTCATTTCAATTTGTAGGATTTTCTGATGATGTCTTCTGGAAAACGGAAGAGGGATGAATATCCTGGTCAGCTTCCTTCTGGTTCATTTGTGCCACAACAGGATGGATGTGCAGACCAGGTTGCCGAATTTGTGGGGTCAAAGGTACTGTTCAAAATTCTTTATAATTTTTTTCCACTTTATTACTACGAACGTGTGGGGTGGATAGTTGATGATAGAGGGACTGTTTTATTTGTGTTACTATAATATTAGAGTGTTTGTATGGAAGGTGGTTTAGAAACAACATTATCAGAAAACCACAATATTATAACATGCAGGCATGGAATGCCACGGTATAGAGACACTACAGTAATTTACACTATTGGAAAAACCAATGGGTGTTTGGCAATTGTTGTATTAAGTAGAGTGTTACGTTTTGTTTTATATTATGTTAACAACTAACCGTTGAAAGGAATTCAAATAATTTCATGTCATAACGTGCACAATTTGGCTTAGCTTGTGTGTTAACACCGGTATATTAAAAGAACACTAGTATCACAATTAATGGTTACATATCTTAATCAAAGTATCTTGTTTGTAATCAGCATCGAATCTGTGTAACCAACCGAGGTAAGAGACCCACACAACTCACTCTGTCGATTCAATGCGTATACGCATACAAGGCCATGGAACCAATTTTGACCCTGTGCATAGACTGGCTGTGACTGCAAAGAAAGAAATCGACATATCTCGTAACCATGGTACATGCTATAGTTAGGAAAGAAATGAATTAATTAGTACCATGAAACATCACGAGAGTGCATGGTTAACCATGCCTTATGACCTAGCCCAGAAGAGACACAATGGGCGTGAGAGGCCAACATGATGCAAATCATTTTTGCAGTTTTTTGTGAATAACATGGTTTTGTGAAAAAACTTTTATTCCCTCCATCCAGATATATAGGGCCTAATTCATTTTTCAATGTTGCCTTTGGCCATCGATATAAGATTAGTAATATATGAGATGTATGATATAAAAATTATATCATTAGAAACTTCTTTCACATACGAATATAACAGTATGTTGTGTGTAACATGCATGTCATATAACATTACTCTAACCCATAGTCAAAGGCAACCTCGAAAACCGGGCCCTATATATTTGGATGGAGGGAGTATATTAAATGCTTTGGGTGTTTGGATGAAAGAAATATTGTAGTTGAAGATACCCAGGTTTCTCTCGTACCGTAGTATTTTTGTGGTATCTGAAAAAGAGGCCCGGGCCTCTTTTCTCTAAACCAAACCGAGAATAATCGCGGGGCAGAGCGCTCAGCCTGTTGACGTTGCCTTCTATGTCCAGATCAGAAGATCTCAGATGTGATTGCCGTCTCCTCTGTCTGTCAATCTATCTGTTAAATGAAGTGTAATCCATCTCCTGTTATTAGGCGTTTCATTTTATCTGTTTTTCTACGGACACCGCTGTCGGTTGGGATGACAGCACACGATATTATCCAACGACCTTACACTTTTATCAGGTCGCGGGCTGCTGATTATGGGAGTAGCACATGACTCAAACGAAGCTTGCCCATGGAGTAGATCGATTGATCGTTGGAGCACACTCATGCGCATCAGGCTAAAGGCTAGCTAGCGGAGTGATTCTATGTGTCCATAGGTGCACCTACATGCACAAATGATTTTGCCCCGGCTAGGAGAGAACTTGAAATGCATGGCATAGCTGCATGCATGGGGCGGCCGTTTCTACACGCAGATCAGTTCCTTCAGTGTAGCTGAGTTAGATGCAGCAAGTCAAAGCTAAGGCCTAAGGTATTCATTGCACACACATTGGAAACCTTAGGTTTCAAATTACTATGGCATCGGTGGTTATGCCAAAACTGAGAAAAACAACGGTTTTTATCGTAGTATTCATTGCCCACACATTGGAAAACTTAGGTTTCGAATTACTATGGCTTTCAAAAAACTGTGTTACCAAACTAGGCTATGTTTTTGATAGCAAAGTATTGAAAAACTACAAAGTATAGAAACACTAGGCTATGTTTTGATAGTAAAGTATTGAAAAAAACAAAGTACAGAAAAACTACAGTAATTTAGCCTGTAGGTACAAAATATCACGGTTTTGACATAACAGGGTATTTTGGATTATTGTGAATACTGTGGGCCTTTTTGTAAGAGCGTGTATGGAAAAACGTAAAATTAGCTAACAGCTGTTTGAAGCAGTTGCAAACGTGCGTGTTGCTAGCTAGCTAGGCATTGTAAACTGCTAAACGGCCATGCACAAAGCACCGGCATGAACAAACTAGTACAACCATGCACTTAGGGGGTGTTTGGTTGCCTGGGTGGCTCTAACCTGCATTGCATGGGGGATCCTGGGTGAGCCTAGCCTGGTTGAGCTGGTGCAAAGATGAATTCAGATGTGTGTTTGGTGGGTTGTATGATATGGGTGCACGAGAGATGCAATATACAAGAGATGTTGTTTGGTATGCAGCATTTGAGCTTAATTGTGTGAAACTTCTTTTCCAATAAAAGATGCGTTTAATGAGATGGAATTAATCAATCAGACTGCATGCAATATTAGATCTATGAATCACTGCGGTAATAATCAAAACATTTCATAGTGCTCTTGATTTACATGAAGTTCGTGCTGTCAGCTCTCCTAGGGAACTCACATATCCTACAGAATCCAAAGTAGTATGCTAATCCATCTAACGAAATATCCAACAAAGGACGAGATGATTCGAGAACATCTCGGGACAACAAATCAGAAACAGAAAACAGTAGAAATTTCTTTAAAGAAAAAACAGCAGAAACCTACAAATCAAGGCTACGGGATGAGCTTACAGCAAAATTAAAGATGGACAAGTACATGCATCCGCCGATAGATGAATCTGCGGCTAAATCTACTAGAAAATCCTTCAAACTACGGACGAAATCCACATGCATCACCGCAAAAGTGCCTACAACTCGATCTACTCACAGACCACGACTACTACGACGGGTGGAGTGGTGAGCTACAGCGAGCTTGTCCGCAGGGCTAGGTGCGCTCTGCTATGGTGGAGTTCGACGGGGTTGGGGCGGTGGTGGAACCCGACGAGTCTAGGCGGGGAGGCGAGCCGCCGGCGTGGGCGTGGAGGAGCGTGGGCGACGGAGATCAGACCAGTAGCCGGCGAGGGAGCTCCGACCAGCTGCACACGCGGGGCCTCAGACGGGGACGGCGACGGCTGCGACGGCGATGGGTTGGTGTTCTCGATCTGATGAGAGAGAGAGGGGGGAAAGGGAAATATGGGAGGTTGCGGTCGAGGCGCGGATGCAGTCGCGGGCCTGGCTCCCGCATACGCCCGATTCCTGCGTTCCCCTCAGCCTGGCTGAGAGGCCTCCTTTTGCATCGATCGGGCCAGGCTGAGAGGGCCGCGCAGGGAACCAATCACACTGGAATTTGCATGGCGGGTGCGAGCCAGGTGCGAGCCAGTTATCCAAACACGCCCTTACTAAATGGCTAAACTGGATGCGCCATGCACATGCTCGGTGTTACACTCTTCAAAGGGGAGGATGCAGTCGAACTACCACAACATGCCAGCGCGAGGAGCTAGGACCTGATGGCAAAGCTGGTGGTGAAGCTGTCTGTCAATGGGAGCGGGAATGGCTTGGCCTTTTTCCGCGTCACCGTCCAGGGGCATCAGGAGCTGCGCGTGACTAGAACCGCATGACAAGCTCGACGCCCTGCATTGGATCTGACAGCCGCATGCGCTTGCTCTTGGGACGTAAGCAACGACTATCTCGTACGTGGAAGGGCGGCAATGATAAATTCGTGCGACTGAATAGGATTGTGTTCTTGCTGCTTGATTTTTGGTGAGCAAGGTGGTTCCATTCGTCTCGGCTGGCACTGAGGCATCACTCGACGCCCTGCATTGGATCTGATAGCCGCATGCGCTTGCTCTTGGGACGTAAGCAACCTGACTATCTCGCACGTGGAAGGGCGGCAATGATAAATTCGCCTGACCGAATAGGGTTGTATTCTTGCTGCTTGATTTTTGGTGAGCAAGGTGTTTCCATTCGTCTCGGCTGGCACGGAGGCATCATATGGCGCCCCCGGTGGAGTTGCACCATGGGGTGCTGGGCCTACCGTGTAGTCCTACAAATAGCTGCGCTGGGCCGCCACCACACCATGGACAGAGCTGAGCGAATGGACATGCATGAGGGGGAATGGCACGGAGGCAGGAGGAGGGAGGATAAAGGACAATGGGCTCATCTTTGTTCTCTCAGCTGCTCTCTTAGTTTCTCCATGGCCGCCAACAGTGACATCTCTAGAGACAAGAGGTCGGTGGTGTCAGCATGGGACGAAGGCTGAGTTGTTGCGAGTAGCTAGCAAAAAAAATAACGTGTGACAGGCTCGTTTTTTTGCTTGTTGGGATTCTTTATTTTAAAAAGAGGAAATACCCCGATTTTTGGAAGTACTCTAGTATTAGTACCTAGGTTTTTGGGGGTAGCCAAACATGTTTCAGTAATTAAGACTATGATACTTAGATAAATATATAGTATTCTCAGTATACTTGGAAACTACTTTGTTATCAAGCAGGGCCTATAAGTATTTAATACTACAGCTTTTTATAAAAAACATAGTATTTCAGAAATACTTTGTATCCAAACGGGGCCTTAGTTAATTGAGAACTGGTATTATTATGATTATGGACTAGGTTCATAGAGTTTGTTACCTATGGGCCTGTTTCAGTTGGGAACATTCTTTTATGCGAGCTTTAGTATTTACTTCAATTTGTACCAAATACCTAAGCTCACAAAACCCCCAATCCAATGCTATATCGATGACAACAGTTTCATTTTCCTCAACTTGGTACTACCTCTGTCTATTAACTAATTTGATTTGAATAGTCTAGATTTATGTCATCTAGTTGCCACCTGAATAATATAGCAATACCTCATAAGTTGGCTGTTTAATAATTTTTGTTATGTGCTAGTTCATCATCTGTAAACCTAATATTTTTTGGTCCTAGATTAAGTTCCCAATCACTTCACATATCGATATGCTTAACTAATTTTACTTGAATAGTCTAGATTTATATGTCATCTAGTTGCCACCTGAATAATAATATAGCAATACCTCATAAGTTGGCTGTTTAATAATTTTTGTTATGTGCTAGTTCATCATCTGTAAACCTAATATATTTTGGTCCTAGATTAAGTTCCCAATCACTTCACATATTGATATGCTCAGTGTATTTTACTGGGATGTTGCACGAATGTTTTTCTTGAAGTGCCTGCTAAATTATGAAAATGACATGATGAACTTAATTTTAAAGAGAATTGCAACTAATCTGGTTGATATATGTCATGTATTGTAAGTTTGTAACCACTGAAGGATCAAAGGATAGTATCTAAGCTGGCAATTTTTGGCATGCAGGCCCACACTTCATCCTTCTTTACGCTAATATATTAGTACATCACCACACACTGTATTTACTATTTTAGCACAGAAGTTCAAATTTGGATTTCAGATTTCTCTACTTTTTCTAAATGTCTTGGAGCTTCCTGCAAAAGCTCCCTATTGCTTAGTGCTAATACTGGACGCTGACGTATTGTCAACGCTAACACATCAATGAACTTAGTGCTAATACTGAGTTTCTATTTGTGTTCGTTTTTGGAAGTTCATCCTCCTTTTTTGGGTCTTTATTTAGGATAACGCACAACAGGTGTGGAATTCCATCATGAACAAGCAAGAATCAGTAACAAAGACATTTTCTATCGAAGAAAGCACAATACCACCAGTTCTTCCTCAACGGGACGGGATACAAGATGATTATAACGATGTATATAACTCTAGACCTCGACCAGTCTATCTTACATCTTCAGATTCTTTGACTAAACGTGATTCTTTTATGTTTCAGCAGTTTTTCTTCCCAGGAGTTCCAACCGAAGACTACAATACCCCTGGGGAAT
Source organism: Aegilops speltoides (assembly GCA_021437245.1). Taxonomy (NCBI): domain Eukaryota; kingdom Viridiplantae; phylum Streptophyta; class Magnoliopsida; order Poales; family Poaceae; genus Aegilops; species Aegilops speltoides. The sequence goes on along the minus strand of CM038141.1, from coordinate 217,966,145 downwards.
CTTGTAAGTTTCTCATGAATTGTGGACACCGGTCTGGACCTTTAACACATAATTTTTTTATGTGTGGAGTGTTCTTATCATAGTCATATTTTGATGTGTTAGCGGAATATCGAACTCCCACACCTGCTGTTGCAACACCAAAGCCAAGAAACGATACGGCGGGTGGTGATGATGATGATGATGATGAACCTCCTCTTAATGAAGATGATGATGACGATGACGAGATAGATGACTTACAGGATGGCGATGAGGAACCTAACACGCAGCACCTTGTCCTTGCACAATTCGACAAAGTAATACTGCTTCCTTTTTAATTTAGATAATGTTGGCTCAACAGTATCTGCTTTACCTCTAGTTTCAGGCCCTTATGTCTTGTATCTTTTGCTGGTTTACTAGGTAACAAGGACAAAGAATCGCTGGAAGTGCACTTTGAAGGATGGAATCATGCATTTGAATGGCAGAGATGTTCTATTCAACAAGGTGGGTATCATAATGTTTTGGTCAAACTTGTGAATGTATGATTTCCTGTTCTTTGGATCTGTCGTGATACAAACATGATTGAGCAATTGAACTGTTGTTTCTTGCTACTTGTTCACACACCTGGACTTTGTAAGCAATAAGTTATAATTCTTCAGTGCTCTTCACTTGATGCAATGCTCTTCTTGCTGACTCTGCGTTACTCTTTGCAGGCTTCAGGAGAGTTTGATTTTTGAATTTCATGGTAAAGATGATATTTTAGGT